>BSBN01000603.1:0-1333851 GCA_027924645.1 Cunninghamia lanceolata
ATAAACAAAACTCTGTCTATATGATAGTCCATTTCTATGTTAGGGTACTTTGTTTTTTCTTATTTATGAAAGAGAGTTAAAAAACATGATATAGATTGGCCCACATATATATATATATATATATATATATATTGTAAAGGGTGTAAACATTAAAGGATAGTTGGTTTTTGTGGGTGTTTTATGTCCTATCCTCCTTTCACCAATTACATTCAAGGACCTTGAGTCGAGTGGCAATGCACTATCAGGCCCTTGGTCACTTAGGAATGTAGGGAAGATTGGATTTGTATGATTTGATTCCCATTAAGTTCAATTATACTTAATTATACCTCAAAACCCTAATTATGCAAATACGACAGTAAACGAATAAATTATTCAGAATGTTGCTACAGAGAGATGTGAAATGACAAATGAAAGTGCACTTGTTTTCAAAGTTCGAAAGTGGAATAGTCAGGGACTAATGACGTGGGCGTCCAAGTCCAAGGCCCAGGTTTTTGTCGGGATCTGCAAACAAGATCTGCAACTTGTTCCTACTGTACCAAGGGTTTTCCCGTCATGGAACTTTGACGGCTAATGAGCGGGTGCCCTAGTCTAGGATGCTTTTTTTAGCTCTGATCTGCAAATCTGACACTCTGTGATACCCTCCTTCAACTTCACTTTTCCTGTATCTTCGCCCTGTAACTTGCAATCACGAAAACTTTGGGAGGGGGTTGTGGTGTTTAGAGGCTTGCCTTAGTCAAGCCCCAGAGAGACATTCAAATCTTCTAAACACCGTTGTCAGATAGAGAGTGTGTGCCCTTGGGAGGCAGAGGCAAAAACTAAATGATAAATGCTCAAGAACACAAATGATGTCACCTTGTAGTGAAGATCTCATGGGAGGAAGAATCTCTTCATGCCATGAGGAGATGATTGCTCAAATCTACAAATACAAACACATAGACAACACAAATCTGCTCTTGTAACATAATGAAAGCCTTGAATCACTTCTAGAATGCCAATGCTCATGCAAATTTGATCTAATGATCCTCTTCTAGTTTACAAATGAATGCCTAAACATGCTTTTATATGCAACTACAAACATTCCTGCCAAAAATTTCATAATGCAAACTTAGCATGTCAGCATAGGACCTAATTAACGGTCACAAGCCGACACTTAAAATTTGGGATTGACCCAAAATAGGGCAGGACTAGGGCGCATGTGCCCAAGTCCTCCCCCCTCTATTTTGGTCAGGGTTAGGTTCAAGGGATCCCCCTAGGTCCCATTTGTCATAAAACCCAGGGTTCATTTCATCGGGATGTCAAAATATGATGCAAGATGTCCTAAATGCAGATCATGGACCCGAAAGCTAAACCTTATGAGGGAAAAGCCCCAAGGGGACATTTATGACATTATATATATATATATATATATGAAAACAAGAGTTTGCAACCAAGAGTCTATAAGTTAGTACTAGCAAACTTAACATGGTTAGAAATGGTGGTGGTTTAACTCCAACATTCCCAAAAGCACCAAATGTATTTTCTATTTTAGATATATTTCAAAATCCTTTAATACTCACAAAACGAGGGTATACTCTGATAATTTTACCAATGTCAAAGACCAATTTGTAAATAGAATAATGACAAGGTATGCCCTTTAAGATTGGTGAACAATCTTTAATCAACCATAACATAATTCCATTCGTGAGTTTAAACTCAGCTATCTAATGAACTCACACCTTGAATCCACATTCAACAATTATACATAGTTGTTGGCATATATATATATATATGTGTGTGTGTGTGTGTGTGTGCACGTGCACACACCCTAGTAAATGGGTCAAGATAAATTTTTTTAAACAATAAAATCTTGTTTTAGCTCATAGAAGTATACTATATAGAGTCCCCTATGGCGTTGAACTAAGTTTTGGTATCAGTTTAAGGATAGTTTAATTATGCTCACTCATTTATACTGAGGGTATACACACACCCATATATATATATATTTATTTATATAAATTTCATTCCTACAAACATATATCCATATTCACTTTGCTTACTATTTATTTTCTCCAAAACAATGTCGTATATCATACCCACAAATATATTTCATGTATGCACAAGAGACAAGGATAAATCCACATACCCTAGTGTATGGCAAGAAAGACAGATTAAAGCATTTGAGCCTAGACTTTCCTACATTTCTTGAAGATAAAATAGTAGAATGACAGTGAAGGCATACTTGAGAGTATTCTCAGTTCTAAGCACTCCTCTCTATTTTTCTTTGTTAGTGTAGGTTTTTATTTCCTAGATGGGTTATTTATTTTTCCTATATTCCTAGGTTTTTCCTACACTTCTATTAATCTCGCTGAGGTTAATAAAGCATGTCTTATTAGGTGAGTGGTTGCGAGGTGTCACCTTCCTACATGTGAGCATCCATTAGCTATCTTGGGAAGATACTTTGCTATCTTTAGTCCGATAGATGGTTGCTCCTCATTGGTCGGTGTTGCCACCTCCTCTCTCTTCCTAGTCTATATAAGCATGCTACCTGGCTTGTATTTGGTATCTTTTGTTTTTGCATCCTCTTAATGCTATTTTGCTTCTAGCATTTGCATTACTCTCTTGGAGACTAACTCTGTGTTGCTATTTTGATTTCGTATCATTTGCATTCATAGTTTTAATATCTATTCTTTGCACTAGTTTTCTGGGTTAATAATCTTTTCAGATTCTAACATGGTATCAGAGCTATTCTATGTGTAAGAGTAGATTTTAGTTTCCATATTTGAGAGATTCCGGGGGGGGGGGGTAATAAATCTTATTGTAGGTTTTTGAAAAACCCAGTATGCTCTTCTTTTGCATCTTCGGATGATCTTGAGAATCAGAAAAGTTTGAAGGAAATTTTTTTAATCTCTGGGGTTGCACATGTGTTTATGAAATATGGGTGATTGCAGCATTTCTGGTTATACTGGTAGCATTTCTGGCTGTTCCAACGCGTCCAGGAGGCTTGAGAAAGTCAAATTTGGCTTTCGTTTCACCGAAATCGGAGATCATCATACACAGTTGCGGAACCGGGGTTTTGAGCTCAAATCTGACAACCAGCTTGCATATTTGGTCTTTTGAATCAATATTGCAGATTCCAGCATCTGATTCAGCCTTTGCATGTCATTTTTTGGTTGTTGGGGTTATTTTTTGTAGCTAAAGGCATTCCATTTACACTGGAGCAACATCTTCTATGCATTTGCAAGAAAAATGCCTTCTAGGTTTTGTTCGCAGCACAGAAAAACCATCTGGGTATCTTTCTGTTTTTGCATGCAGTCTGTATATTTTGCAAAAATTCACTTAGAAAGCTACAGTAGGACCCCTCTCCGTTGGCAGCTGCAGTTTTGAAGACAGTTTTCAAATGCTCCGTTCTTGCTCATATGGACTCCTTTTCCCACGATTTTTTTTTTTTAATTTTGGCTATTTTTTTGTGCTCTATGCACTAGTGCAGTCATTTTTTTATTTTGATGCCAATATTTTTCAGAAATTGCAAATTCTCAATCGTGACATTGCACGGTTCTCGTTTTGGGAACTTCGGAGGATCATAACTTTCACATACGACCTCGTATCGAGGCGATTCTTTTTTTGAAAGTGCATGATTTTTTGAGTAGATCACAGTGGTGCTGTTTATTTCTCTGGATATTATGCCAAAGTTGTATTTTCAGCATATGCTCTTCATGAGGGTTTTGTAATGCATTGAAATCAAGACCACTTAGTATTTATTGCTAGTGGTAGTTGTAAACGCACTAATATAAAGTGCCAAATCATATTTTCTTGGGGGGTTCTTTGATTGAGTGGAAAAGGGGGTGTCTTATGTGCTCTCTTTGAGTCACCTCTTTTATGGGGTTATTGTAATCATTTTGGGGGTTCATCATGGATATCGGTTATTTCCATCCTTCTGTTGTCCATCCTTCTGTTGTTAAGTTAACCTCAGAGAACTATTTGTCTTGGAAACAAGGGATAAAGAATCATTGCCTTGAGCAGGATCTATTGCCCCATCTCCTTGGACTCGTTCCTGAGCCAAGTGACTATGAATAGAAGAATGAATGGTTTAGTAATAATGACATGGTTTGTGGACTAATATGTATTACCGTTTCTGAGGATATTCTACATCACATAGAGCACACTGAGTGCCCTTTCACTACTTGGACCATCATCCAGCAGTTGTATGGAGACTTTGGATCTTCATCTGATAGTGATGTTTCCTTGGATGACCAGGCTCTGGTGGATGATACTAAGTCTTCTTTTACCCCATCTTGTGTGACATGCATTGATACCCCATCTTCAGATACAACACCTGTTGCTTCATCAGATTCCAGAGATGCTTCTTTGAGAGCTTCTAGTGATTCTTTGCAGCAGGATCATTACAGTCTTCCTGATTGGGATTCCTATTTATGAGACATTGCATCTTTGTTTGTGGAGTCTCACATTTCAGATTTGGAGGACACATTTGAGGGGCTATCTCTCCTCTTTCATGACAATTATTTTGTCCTTCCACTTGTTGCTACTTCAGAGTTTAGAGTTGCTTCTTCGAGGGCTTCCAGTGATTCTTTGCAACAGGATCAGATATGTCTTCTGGATTCACTTCATTGGGACCAATTTCTACCAGACATCTCTTGTTTGTTTGTAGAGTCTCACACTTCGGATCTAGATGACACTCTTGAGGACATTCAACTCCTCTTTGATGACAGTCATTTCATCACTGTTATCCCATCTTCCTTGTCTTTGGATCTTGTACCTCCTGGTTCTACACATGGGATTGGATTGCTTCTACCTTTATGCATTGAGGCATCTTATGATATTCACATGGGGACACTTGAGTAGAGTTCTGAGACAAGATACAGCATGATACTTCCTTCCTCACCTTGCTTCTTTGAGTGGGTGTTACTTCGACATTCACCATTGGAGTTGTTTCTTCCTAAGGGGAGAAATGTCATTTGCCACAAATGGGTCATCTTCAGCATTCATATATGGGCATCCTCCTTCGTCACCAGAGCTACTTCATTGTGGGGGGGTTTCATAGTCTCTTTGACTCTCTCTACTTTGGGGGGGGGCTTTTCTCTCTCTTTGGGGGGAATTTTATGTACATGGGTACCTCATCAGGCTTGATTTGCCGGGACCCATTTCTACATCCACCTAAGCTTCGCTTATGGGGGGGTGTTAGTGTAGGTTTTTATTTCCTAGATGGGTTATTTATTTTTCCTATATTCCTAGGTTTTTCCTACACTTCTATTAATCTCACTTAGGTTAATAAAGCATGTCTTATTAGGTGAGTGGTTGCGAGGTGTCACCTTCCTACATGTGAGCATCCATTAGCTATCTTGGGAAGATACTTTGCTATCTTTAGTCCGATAGATGGTTGCTCCTCATTGGTCAGTGTTGCCACCCCCTCTCTCTTCCTAGTCTATATAAGCATGCTACCTGGCTTGTATTTGGTATCTTTTGTTTTTGCATCCTCTTAATGCTATTTTGCTTCTAGCATTTGCATTACTCTCTTGGAGACTAACTCTGTGTTGCTATTTTGATTTCGTATCATTTGCATTCATAGTTTTAATATCTATTCTTTGCACTAGTTTTTTGGGTTAATAATCTTTTCAAATTCTAACATTCTCTAATGCTCTGTCTCCCTTCTTTCTCCTTTCTTCTTCTCGCATTCCTTTTTCCCCTCTATTTTTTCCTCCTATTTTTGTTACTAACCAAATTCTTCCTAAAATTTGGGGTGGTCCTTTAGCCCAAAACTCCCTCTCCTCATGGTAGCACTCAGGTTAATGGATTACACTCCCCACTTCACTTTCCAGTTCGTTAAAGATGAGTCATGACTACTGAGAGAAAAAGGAGCAGAAGTAGCGGCCATCAAGGGCCAACAAATTTAGTTTAACTCCCCACACCTCACATGAATTTCCCCATCTTTCATTAAGTAGGCTCAATGAATAATTAAAACTAAACTTTGTCAAGACTCATGAAACATTTGAAATTCCAATGCTCATATTCTAAAAAAAATACATGCAATTTTTACTTAAGGCACTGCTATATCTTCTTAGCATAAGAATAAAAAGATAGTTTGGCCAACAATCTTGACTCCAAGGTCCACGAAAGGAAAAATAAACCATTTTGTTTAATTCAACTGCAACCGAAGGTGACAACAATAACAATGGCGACTCTAACAACAACGTAAACACAAAACTACTGCAATAGAGATACGTATAGGATGCAAATTGATAATGCATAATTAATGTCATAAATGTCAAGTAATGAATCAATCAACAAATGATATTTACATCACTAATTACTCTACTACAAAATAATGATGTGTGTGAGAGTTCTTAGAGATATGATATAATTTTTTTTGGTTCGTCTTAATTTGCAATCCTCTCCCTGATGATGCTCTCTCTGCTCAACTGGGAGGGGGATGTACCTATCCTGCATCCACCTTATTTCTATTGACAAAGTAGTTAGTCCAAGAATATATACATATGTATATTAAATCAATAATCCTCACATAATAATTTATAACATTATGAAATGGATTATGGAATCTCAACCAATCAACAAAATCTTATCATCATATAATCTTACCAATACATTATCAATCTAATTATTGTTTCAATAATGTTTCCAAGTAAGAGTTAGATTGCACATACATTCCATCAATTAAAACAGGTACCTGAATTTTACATCCACATGATTAATTTAAAAAAAATCAAACACATTGTCATTAGTTCAAATCATTTCTATTTGAAACATAAGTAAATAATATCTTTTAAACGTATCACCTATTTACCAATATTTAAGTAATTAAAATTTGTTTAAATATGTAAATGGTCCAAAAACGGGATGTCACATCTTCCCCCCTTAAGAAAAGTTATCATCCCAATGGCTTAGTTCATGAAAACATCAAATATCCAAGAAAGTAGCAATAGAACTGATTACACTAAAACAAACAAATGAGATAAATCTCTCTAGAACTACTTGTAGTCTTCCCATATGGCACTATCCTCAGAGTATTGGTGCCACTGGACCTTGCACTGAGTTACATCTCTGTTATGCAAGCATAACTTGTGAACCTAAAGCACTTTGAGAGGTTTGATCATTACCACCATTTTCTCTAGAACTTGTAAAGCATTCCAATCAAGCACATGAGAAAATTCAAACACATAATTTTTTAAATATGACACATGAATCACATTATGCAACTAAGCAAGAACAAGTGGTAAAGCACATCTATAAGCAACTGGGTTAACTAATTCCATAATCTTGAATGGTCCCATGTATCTGGGAGCAATCTTTGTTGATTTCCTAAACTTGATAGAACTTTTGTGTGGCTTTACACTAAGTAAAACTTTGTCCCCAACAACCAATTGTCATGATGTTCATTTTAGATTAGCATAACTTTTATGTTTGGCATTGGCCTCAACCAACCTTTGTCTAATCAACTTAACCTATTCTTCCATCTCTACTAGCATCTCTAGCCTTATGCACACTCTATCCTCTAGTTTATCACAACTGATTGGTGTTCTGCACTTTTGACCATATAGCACCTCAAATGGAGCCATTTTAATAGCAGAGTGGTATGAATTCTTGTAAGAAAATTTGATAAGAGGCAGATATTCTTCCTATTTATATTGTTGGTCCATACAATAAATTCTCAACAAGTCTTCTAATGTTTGGTTTACACTCTCAGTTTAATCGTCGGTCTCTGGGTGATAAGATGAACTCATGTTTAGTTGAGTTTCTAATGTTGAGAATAAGGTTTGCAAAACCTTGAAGTCATCCATGCATTCCTATCCAAGATACATTTCTTAGGAACCCCATGCAATTGAAATATTTCGTAAACAAATCTTCTAGCCAAAACTAGAACTCCATTAGTTAAGTTTCTCGGAGTGAAGTGGGAAACCTTGGTGAGTTTATCTACCACCACTAGAATCATATCACGATAATTTTTTATTTCGGAAGCCCTTAAACAAAATCCATGCTTATTATCTACCACTTCCACTCAGGAACATCATAGGGATACTTTTAGACACACAAGAATAATGAGAGGGGGTGGGGTGGATCAGTATTCAAACAATTTTCAATTTCAACAACTTCAACTTATCTAGAGCAGATTAAACCTTAAGCATCACCAAATGAACATGAAAGATTAACACAATGCACATCAACACATAACACAAAACATACGCGGAAAACCCTAGAATGGAAAAACCATGGTTGGGATTAACTCACAATATATGAAGCTCAAATAACAACTTTGTTTTAGGGCTACAACCCAAGGAAGCAACTACTCCCTGTTGACTATGTTTCAGGGCTACAACCCAAATAAGCTACTACTCCTTGAAAACTTTAATTTAAGGTCACACCCAAGGAAGATACAACTCCCTAAAGACTTTGTTTTAGGGTCACTCCCAAGGAAACAACTACTCCTTGACTTAAACACAAGTTCACAAAAGATTACAGTATGACAGTCATACTGTCTGAAAACTGACATTGAAATTCACACCTTTGATGATTTCACTTCTTCCTCTTCAGACTTTCTTCTGATGATTTGATTAGTTAGGTACAATCTACACTTGATCACTATCACATATATGTCTTCAAGATGGATCAAGACAACATCAATAACTTATGCTCTTTCTCCTTTAGTCACACATCATAATGCATTCAATTTTTCTCCTTATCTTGCATGTGAGCCCTATCAATCACTTTGCAATCACACATTCCTCACTCAATTTGATTCACTATTTATACATGATATTACATTGATTACATAGCTTGTTGGCTAGATACAACATGAAAACTACATTTACAAGTTGGCCAGATAGTGTACAACATGAAATATGTAGAAGATAAGACCTAAACATCATCACATGTTACACTAGAAGAAGACTCCTACTTTGTGGACTTCAACACTTGCTTAACCAGGTCTAAAACATCCTTTGCATCATCAAACATCCTGGTATTACCTCCGCACACTCTGCTCATTTGAAAATAGGACTTTAACCAAAAACACATGAACCTTGAAGCATAATGACCATATCAACTTGAAAACCTTGTGTGGTATAGAAAACAAGAAAGATCTTCATGAAAACTCTTCTAGATCAGTCCACATGACTCATAAAACATCTCTAAACACTCCTTATCCACCACACATCAAAGAATTGTGCCGCATATCTTCAATCATGAACTTTGGGAACACTTTGTCATCCTGAACATGCTGCAACATACTGTCATTTGAAAAACTAATCTGTGGATCACCAAGAGCCTTGAAACTGCAAGGAAACATGTAATGAGCATCCATAAACATTTAATTAAAACCACAAAGTCAATCATTCATTTGTAGAGGGATGTGGAGCATTCCATTAGGCCTTCATCACTAGTTCACTCTACTAGAACATATGCCGGTACTCTATCATGAGTAACTTTTACAATGGATGGAAGAATGATCTGAAAATTTAGAATTATCACCTTCACAACAACCTAAACATAAACCCAGAACCACATGGCCATATTTGCAAATGCGGAGCATTCCATTGTCCTACATAAAACTTCTTCATAGAAATGACACCATCTTCAACCAATCAACAACAAAACATTCTCTAGTAATGCAATCATGATGAAACTTGGAACATACATGGTTTGAAACTATATTAACCTATCTTCAAATCCATAAAGTCACAACATTAAATTAATGGAAATGCTGAGCAGTCTCTCAGACAGTTCTTTTAAAGATGGCCATCTTTGTAGCAGAAACTGTCACCAACTTTCAGAGGCCAAACCTTCTTTATTTTAACATATGTATTCTTGGGAATAGTAGGAGAGATCATACAATGTATCTTAGTCCATCAGTCCCAAATATTAGTGCTTCTAGTTCCCATATTAATGTGTCTTCTTGATGCTTCTAATTCCCATCTGAATATGACTTCATACTCAACTCTGTAATGAATAAGGCATGATAGGGACATCTAATTCTCATCTCAATGTATCTTCTTCAAGAGCATGACATCCAACCATGAACACTATTACACATTCATAATAGTGTTGACACCAATGACAACCTTGTGACAATGTTGACATCAATGACAACCTTGTCACAATGTTGACATCAATGACAAAGAATACAACCATAGGAACCATATGTGTAATAGATACAACAGTCTTGCATGATCCATGTGTTTAGCTTTGACTTGTTGAAACTCCAAGCATATAGCCACAAAATTGCCTGCATGCTATTTCATACCCTTCCAGAAGTAAAGTGGCTTTAGATCATTCATTAACTTAGTCAATTCAGGACTTCTTAAATTAGGGGCACAATGAGTTTCCTTCAGAACAAAAGTCCTTAAGTTACCCTGATTTTACATGTAAATTCTGTTTTCAAATCTCAACAATCCACTAGGATCAAAATGGTATCCTTCATACTTGAAATCTTGAGGTTTTTCTGAGAGATCTTTCCTAACCCACCCATAGAATTCATCCCCTGGAGAGTTTCTCAAGACCTATTCTTAGAAATTTGTTTGAACAATGGCTATTATTGCAATATGTTGTCTTCAACTAAGGGCATTAGCTACATGGTTTTATTTCCCTTTTATGTAGTTGATGTCAAAGTTGTAATCTGATAGAAAATCTAACCATCATCTTTAGCATGCATTAAGGTTATGTTGTTTGAAAATATACCTAATCCCTTGATTATCAGACTTAAGTTCAAAAGGTTTCCCCAATAGTAATGCCTCCAAACCTACAAGGTACACATAAATGCTACTAACTCCAAGTCATGTAGAACATAGTTCAACTCGTACTGTTGGAGTTTCTTGGATTCGTAGGCCACAATCTACCCATCCTACATAAGTACTCCCCCTAATACTTCTATGAAATCATCTATAATGACCACAAAATGGCCTTCTAGATCAAGAACCCCAAGGATAGGTGTAGAAGTTAATTTTTCCTTTAAAACCCAAAATGCTGCTTCACACTTATTGGTCCATTCAAATCATCTACCTTTTCTTTGAAGTGAATTAATGGGGTTTGCAATCCTGGAAAAGTTTGATACAAACTTCTTGTAATACCCTGCTAGCCCCATAATGTTGCACACCTTGTGAACATTCTTAGGTGCCATCCACTCCATTATTCCTTAAATCTTAGAGAGGTCAACCACAAGCCCTTCAACGAAGATTATGTGGCCCAAATACTACACTTCCTTTTAGAAAAATACACACTTTGATAGTTTTCCATAGAGCTTGGCTCCCTCAAATGCTACAAAACCAGTCTTAGATGATACAAGTGCTCCTCCTCATTTATGGAATATATCAAAATATTGTCTAAAAAGATGAGCACGGACTTGTCTAAAGAGTCTCTAAAGAATTTATTCATTAGATTCATAGCTGGAGCATTGGTCAAATCAAAGGTAGCACAGTGAATTTGTAGTGCCCATACCTTATCCTAAAAGTTGTTTTATGGATGTCCTCGTCCATTATTTTTAATTGATGACATCCAACTCTTAAGTCAATCTTTGAAAATATTGTCGCACCATGCATTTAATCGAATAGATCATCAATGTGAGGCAAGGGATATTTTCTTTTAATTGTAGCTTTATTCAACATATAATAGTCAATGCACAGATGCAAAGTCCCATCTTTCTTTTTGACAAAGATCACCGGCACTCCCCAAGGATACATGTTGGGATAGATCAACCTCTTTATAAAAAATTCTCGTAAATGAGATTTTAATTCAACCAACTCAATTTGAAATGGGTTCTGACCCTAAAACTATGTCTATAGAAAGTCAAATTCTCTTTTACGAGGTAAGCCCGATAATTCTTATGGAAGTACATCCTAAAACATGAAGAGGAAAGGGTAATCTTATAGAGAAGGTTCCTGATATTCTTCAATTTGATCTATTTTCATGACATACATTTGGCATCATTTCCTTCTTTCTCTTTTAAGTTGCATGGTTGAAATTTGCCTAAGTTTGACTTCTCATTTAATTCCCTAAATTTGGACATGATTTCCTAGGTCATCTAAGCATTTGACTATTTTAACATAACAATCTACTTTTTCCCTATGTCACCACAACCAGTTCATCCCTAGTATCACATCATAGGATCCCAAAGGTGATACATATAGATTGACTTTGATGAAAAAGGGGGTAAGTTTACTTTGAATTCAAAAAGACATTACTCCATCTTGACTCTTGCTTGGTTGGCATATTGAACAATCCAGGAGTTGGCCATATAAGCAGCTCTTCTAAAAATCTTACTTAGTATACTATGTCCTACAAAGAATTTAGTGGCTCTAGTATCAATAAAAATAGAAATTACGCAACCAAAAGGGTAACTGAAGTTTCAATAGGATCAATCTAGTACTCTTCTTGACAATTGTCTACTGCTAGGATGGAAAGGGAGGATTTCTAGAGTTATTCTGTTGATTTCAGTTTGGACACTAATTAGCATAGTGGTCGCCTCTGCATGTGAAATGACCTTCAGGAGGTCCTCTCTTTTATGTCACTCTATCATTCTTGTTTCTATTTCTTTCTTTCTATTCATTATCCCTTTTTCAATTTTGAGAGCCATTGCTATTTTTAGGTCGTTTAGCATTGTATTTTTGCTTGGCATTTCAGTTCCATTTTTTTTTTAAAATGATGGTGTAGACTTTGACCCTCCAAACTTCTTTTGAAACCCATCTCTGGATGCTAAAATGGACTTTATCTTTTATTTTTGCTTAATGGATTTTTCAAAAACTTGATTCATCATGGACGGTCCATGCACATCCACTTCACCTCTGATTTGGGGATTTAACCCCATAATAAACTTTCATTTTTAGAATTGTTCATCTCGTTGGTATTGGGGTACATATTTAAGAAGTCTTGTGAACTTCTTTCAATACTCAATTACCGACAACTCTCCTTGTCTCAGATTTTAAATATCGGTTAACTTCTAGTCAAAATACAATTGAGGTAGCCACCTTTGCTGGAAAAAGATCACATATTGATCCCATGTTAGATTTGTTGAATCTAGCCCCATCTCCATCTTCTTATTTTCCCACCAAGTAGAGGCTTCTCTAGAAAGATGATAGGCACCCCAGACCACTTTGGTTACTTCAAAATAGCTTCAAATTTCAAAGTATTTCTCTATTTTTTAAGCCATGTCATGACTTCGTCACCCAAAAAGGTCCTATCAAACTTAGGTGGGTTGATTTTCTTCATGTCACAAGCTAGTTCATTGGCCAATCAAGTCCTCACATTTTTTTATCTCAATGCTTCATCATGATTCAACTGGTCTTCCATGTGCACTATGCCCTTGATTTCACTCCTTCCCTCCTTCCTGCTCATGCGGTCCTCTAACCTCTTGTTCTAATGCACCCACACTTTTCTTGGTTTCATTCAAGACTACCAATATTTGATCCAATTTGGTTGTGGGATCATCTACAACATGACTTGACTCTCCATGACTACTTCCTAAGTTATTTCCATTCTGAACCATGATTAACCTAGTAGTTAGATCATAATGCATTAGCTTATGGCATCATGAGGGATTATTAAATTTTGAAAAATAATACAATTTCTTTTACGTAAAATGTATTTACGGAATCAATACTCATGAGATCATTAAGTTGAAAACTTAACATATTTAATCAGCACATATTTTGGAAAAAGATATACAAGAAGAAGCAAAAAAATTATTAATATAAAGATGGACGTTACACGTCCTTATTTTATATAAGGTTTTTCAGAATACAACTAGTAACATAATACTAATCAGACAAAGGCAACTCAAGTTATTCATCTGATGCTATTTTTACGCTACTTGAGGAAGGATGTACTCATAGGTACTCCTGTATGACCTCCATACTCATAAACATTGCATTGCAATCATAGCCAAAAGGCATACCATGAACTACAAAAGGTTTCTTTTGTTTAGGTATGTTGGCAACATCAGGTTTTTTTTCTTCCCCTTTTCTAGTTTTAGTTAACCCTTGGCTATTGCCAAGGTCTCAATGTCAAAAAGTCATATTTCTTCTTGGGAATATAGTGGTTGTGTGTTTTTCCCTTTTGTCTTGTGTTGGATGGATTTCTTCTTATCACCTCGCTTCCTCGACGTAGATCCCCCATCTCTCTCTCTCTCTCTCTGTACTCAAAAAATTAAATCACTAAGGTCAGTTTAAAACCTATAGAAATTCACTAAGGTTTATTCACTCATACCAAGTAGGCTTATAGCCTTAGAGTATGAACTGTGCTTTGATATCACTTTCTAAAACCTTCACATGAACCAACTTTACTAAATTTTTTTAATAAAGTTAACTATAATAAATCATCAAATAATTCCATTAAAAAATTGTTTTGAAATAATAAAGTAATCAAACTATCTTAACAATGATCATCAAAATAGTCAATACAATCATTGCAACTAATACATTTAACACACAATATCACATAAGTACATCACTACAAAATAAAGCGTTTCAACCATAATTTGGAATAGAAATGTTTAGGGTAAAATTTAGATTTGTTTAATGTCTTAGTTGTTAGATGTTTGAATCCTCCTTTCGCCCTATACATTCAAGGATCTAGGGTCGAATGGTAATTCACTATCATACCCTAGATTGCTGTGAGATGTAGGGAAACTTGGATTAGAGTGTTTAATTATCAATTTTCCTTCTTCTATGCTTAATTGACCATTAAAACCCCAATTTCACAAATACGACTATAAACAGAAGAATAACAGAAAAAGCTCTTACAGAGGGAAGCAAAATATCAAATCACAAAATACCTGTTTTCGGGGTTTCAAGGCGGAAAAGTCGGGGACACAGGAGCAGGTGTCCAAGTCTAAGGTACCAGTTTCTTTGTGGGATCCTGACCTCCTTCTGACACTGATTTGCACTGTAACTTCTGTTTCCAAAAATTCAACTGCGAAGGACACAAGAGCGAGCGCCCAAGTCCTGAAAAGGCTCTAGTGTCCTACTTCTCTTCAGATTCTGAATCCTTAATGTCTGCTGATCCCTCCTGCAACTCTACTTTTTCCAGATGCGACACCTGTAACCTGCAATCACAAAACTTTGGGAGGGGGTTGTGGTGTTTAGAGGCTTGCCTTAGTCAAACCCCAGAGGACACTTAAGTCTTCGAACACCGTTGTCAGATAGAGAGTGCGTGCCCTTGTGAGGCAGAGGCAAAAACCAAAGGAAATGATGATGAAAACATAATATAATGTCACCTTGTAGTGAATATCTCATGGGAGGAAGATTCTCTTCATTCCATGATGAAATGGATGCTCAAATTTGCAAACACAAACACATAGACAACACAATTCTGCTCTTGCAACATAATGAAAGCCTTGAATCACCTTGAGAACACAATAGCTTGTTAGTAATCATCTAGTTGAAATCTAGTTTACAAAGAATGCCTAAACATGCTTTTATATGCAACTACAAGTACTCCCACCAAGATTTTGGTAATTTAAACTTACCGTGTCGGCATAGGACCCAAATAATGGTCACAAGCTGACACCCAAAAATTGGGACTGCCCCAAAATAGGGCAGGACTAGGGCATGGGTGCCTAAGTCCTCCCCCCTATTTTGGGTAGGGTCAAGCTCAAGGGGTCCTCCTAGGTTCCATTTGTCATGTTACCTAGGGCTCATTCCATTGGGATGCTAAATTATGAAGTAAGATGTCCTAAATGCATGCAAAAGACCCGGGAGCTAAACTTTATGAGGGAAAAGCCCCCAAGGGGACATTTTCTGATGTTACAATAAAAATTAATCTGATTCATAATATAACAAGTTTCATTGACCAAATATCTAATACAATAATTCATTATGTTTCCGCAACTATATCAATACCAATAAAATGGTTTACATATAACTGTACAAATTACAATTTCAATGTCAACATTCATAAACAAGTGTGTCCCTATGTTCAATCTTTCTGGTGTCCTGTCCTACTACATGGAGAGAGAGCATCACCTAGGTACTTTTCCTCCATCCACAAACTAGTGGTCCCTCACACACCTTCCTACTAAAAGTGGCCCTACCCTTGCTTGTTATAGTTAGCACCATAGCTGGTCGTTTGGGTAGCAGATAAAAGAAGCTACAAAGTACACCATGCCATCTGAGAACTAAGTGTAAAGTACTAACTCAATTATATGTAATCTTCCATACAACCCTAGATACCCTCTAGCTAAGTATGACGATTGATTGACATGCAACCCTATTAGATATTGCGAACCAAAAATGCAAGCAACATTTGCATTACTTTGGTCAAATCATTTGAAAATAATTTCACATTCTAGCATGGAGATGTGGGTCACTTGTTCACACAATACTATCTCATATAGAATCAAGAAGACAACTAGTTCATTGAATATACAAAAAATCCACAATACTCAAGCAACTAAGTAACTCAACTTTTATGTGATTTAACCATCCTATCACTAACTTGGCTAGACATCCAAGTTCATTTGACTTATCCTAGTTTTAGTCAAGTATGTGGTAGTATGGTTTGATCACCTTTTTAAAATAGATTACTCAACAGGTCAACAATAAGCCATCAAAGACTCAAACAACAACAAATAGGAATATTGTAACTCTGTAGATATTATTACTAACAACAATGCAGTCTTGACGTATAATGCACTTATAATACATAATTAGTCTTACATAAGAGACATATCCTTGAAAAAAATATTTACATATCCATGATAGACAATGAACTCACCTAATTGCAAAGAGATAAGCTCATCTACGATTTTCAATCTTGTATGTATCTCAATCTATGTGTAGGCATGCATAGGATTGAACATGTTAATAATGATTTTCATAGGCTAGTCAAGGCATCATATCCCTTAACAATTGACTGGAATAATTTTATACTTTTGCTTAACTGATACCTCCAAACAATATTAAATTTCAATAACTGTAATGCTATTTTGAAAGCATGAACAACTCTTACATATTCTAGTTTCTCTATATCAATATCATTATTGAAGTTTACCAAGTTCAATGACCTAGTATAGTTGTAAGATTTATACCCTCTTATTATTTTCCCTAACAAAGTCATTATACAAAGTGCATATAATTATCCTCACAAAATTATGACATGCATGGTTGACCTCAGGAAATATTAACATCTTCCTGAGTAATTTCCACTAGTCACAACAAGTTTTACAAAACAACGTAAGGTCTTCCTAGTTCCAATAAAATAAACATAAATCTATCTATATGACAGTCCATTCCTATGTTAGGATACTCTATTTTTTATTATTTATGAAAGAGAATAAAAAATCATATAAATTTGCCCATTAATATAAAACTTTATATATATATCAAGAGTCTAGACTTAACATGGCTAGAAATGGTGGTGGTTTAACTCCAACATATCCACAAGCACCAAAGGTAATTTATGTTTTAGAGATATTTTGAAATCCTTAAATACTAACAAAACAAGGGTATACTCTGATAATTTTACCAGTGGAAAAGACCAATTTGTAAATAGACTAATGGAAAGGTATGCCATTTAAGATTGTGAACAATCTTTAATCAACCAAAACACAATTCCCTTCGCGAGTTTAAACTCAACTATTTAATGAACTCATGCCTCGAATCCACATTTAACACTTATACACAATTGTTGGCATGTGTGTGTGTGCACTTACCCTAGTAAATGGGTCAAGATAATTTTTTTTAAACAATACAATCTTGTTTCAGCTCATAGAAGTATACTGTGCAAAGTCTCCTATGGTGTTGAATTGAGTTTTGGTATTGGTTTAAGCATAATTTAATTATGCTCACTCATTTACACTAAGGGTATACACATACCCACATATATATTTATATAAATTTCATTCCTACAAACATATATCTATATTCACTTTGCTCACTGTTTATTTTCTCTAAAACCAGGTCGTATATCAAACCCACAAAGATATTTCATGTGTACACAAGAGATGGGGATAAATCCACATACCCTAGCGTATGACAAGAAAAGAAAAATTAAATCATTTGAACCTAGACCTTCCTACATTTCTTGAAGATAAAACACTAGAATGACAGTGAAGGCATACCTAAGAGTATTCTAAATTCTAAGTTCTCCTCTCTTTGTTTTCTCCAATGCTCCATCTCCTTTCTTTCTCCTTCCTTCTTCTTGCATTCATCTTTCCCCTCTATTCTTTCCTCCTATTTTTTGATACTAACCAAATTCTTCCAAATGTTTGGGTAGTCCTTTAGCCTAAAACTCCCTCTCCTCATGATAGGACTCGGGAATCACTCTCCACTCCACTCTCTAGTTCATTGGAGATGAGTCATGACTACTAAGAGAAAAATGAGCAGAAGTGGTGGCCATCAAGGGTCAACAACTTCCAATTAACTCCCCACGTCTCACATTAATTTCCCCATGTTTCATTAAGTGGGCTTAATGAATAATTAAAGCTAAACTTTATCAAGACTCTTTAAACATTTGAAATTCCAACTCTTGTTCTACACAAAACACATGCATTTTTTACCAAAGACACCGATATATCTTCTTGACGCAAGAGCAGAAAGATAGTTTGGCCAACAATTTCGATGTCAAGGTCCATGAAAGGAAAATTAAACTATTTTGTTTAATTCAACTACAACCAAAGGTGACAACAATGACAATGACAAATCTAACAATGACGTAAACATAAAACTATTGCAATAGAGATACAAACAGGATGAAGATTGACAATGCATAACTAATGTCATAAAATGTCAAGCAATTGGTAAATGATATAACATCACCAATTCCTCTACTACAAAACAATGACATGTGTGAGAGTTCTCAGAGACATGGTATAAAATTTTTAGTTCGTCTTGATCTACAATCCTTTCACTGATGATGCTCTCTCTCCTCAAATAGGTGGGCAATGTACCTATCCTACATCCACCCTATTTCCATTGACAAAGTAGTTAGTTTGAGTATATATAAACATACACACACACACACATATAATCGATAATCTTCGCATAAGAATTTATAACATTATGAAATGGATTATGGAATCTCAACCAGTCAACAAAATCTTATCATCATATAATCTTACCAATACATTATCAATCTAACTATTGTTTCAATAATGTTTCCAAGTAAGAGCTAGATTTCACATACATTCCATCAATTAAAATAGGTACTTGAATTTTACGACCACATGATTAATTTAAAAATAATCAAACACATTATCATTAGTTCAAATCATTTATATTTGAAATATAAGTAAATCATGTCTTTTAAATGTATCGCCTATTTTCTAATAGTTAAGTAATTAAAATTTGTCTAAATATGTAAATGGTCCAAAAATGGGGTGTAATAGAATTGTTGAGTCATTAAGTAAGTGAAGTATTCCATTCAATATTATCTCCCATGGACACATGTCATCTTTGGATTATTGACAAAAAATGGTTGATCAAAAGTCAATTAGTTTGAGTTTAGGCATTAAGTGTCAACATTTAGATGCACAGTCACAATGTGTGAACCATTTGATTGCACTTTAAGTAGCGTTGGATTCAAGATATAAAGGTTCTTGACTTCTTGCCTAAAATATGATGGGCATAGTTCTTTGTTTATGATGTTCAAATCTTGGAAGCATATGAGCCTATGCATGTGGAGTTACATGGACCAATTAAAGAATGGGGTTATGTTTCACAAGAGGTAAAGAAGAGGGAGCTATGTTAGAAGTAGTTGGTATAGAAAGTGTGACAAGTAGATTAGATGGGAGTTTTAGTTTGGGTTCAAGAGACAAGTTTTATTCTAGGGGTAAATTGAATTTGGTTTATAGGTTTTGTTGGGGGATGACATTCATGGTTAGATATTTGAGAAGGATAGCCTTCTTGGGTGTAGATAAGTTGGGTGGAAGAGTGGAATAGGAGGAGCTATAGCAAGTTTAGGAGAAGGTCCTCTAGCTTTGGGTCTAGGAGGGAAAATGATAACACTAAATGTGGTAGGGAGAGAAGTGTCCCTAGCTATGAAAATAGAGAGGAAGAGATTTAACTCTACATAGACAAGAGATAAGGGGCTCATAAGGGAATAGAGAAAAACTAGGTTATTAGCATGGATGTGTTACTATTGTTCCATGAATCATTTATTTAGACCAAAAAGGGTGTCATGAAACTTGTTAGGTGTGTTAGAAATCTAAAATAGTTGCATAACCCAAGAAATTATTAAGAGAGTTTCTAAGCTACAAAAGCTGTAAATGCATAAACAAAAATACACCAACAATTCTAAGAGATATGCAAATGTCAAGATGACGAAATTGCATTAATAGCTCAAAGAAGAAGCTACACAAAAGATTGGAAAAAGGTTACCATCTAATATGCAAAATACAATCTAGGTAATGAGTTTATATAGACCAGGGAGAGGGGTGGAGGTGGAAAAACTAACCAATAGGGAGAGACCACCAAATAATCTAACATAGTAAATGTAACTCTCTTGTAGGATGGTGACACCTCAAATTACCCACTCACCTAATTCAACTCACTTTGTTAACCTAAGAAAACTTAATAAAACTGTAGAAAAAACCTAGGAAATAGGAAAATAAAAACATACACTAACACCCCCCTTAAGCATAACGTAGGTGGGTGAAAAGATGGATCCTGACAAATGAATCCTAATGAGGTACCTATGTACAAATATCTCCTCCCCAAAGAGAAGAATCCCCCAAAACAAAGGAATAGAAGCCTCTCCACAGATAGAGAGAAAACCCCCTAAAATAGAGAGAGTAAAGAGAGGGACTAAGAAGCCCCCCAAAGTGGACACTACCTCACCCCAAAAAAGATGAAAAATGAAGGAACTTGCTTTCAATGAAGGGTTTAGTGAAGATGTCTGTAATATGTTTTGATGTTAGATAGTACTTGAGATTAATTATCTACTCATGAATTAGCTCTCAAATGTAGTGCATGTGGATCAAAATGTGTTTGGTCTGTTGGTGATGGACCAGATTTCAAGAGATCTGTATCAAACTCTGGTTGTCACAAAAGATGAATGGAGGCTTCTAGAAAGGAATGTCAAACTCAATAAGAATGTTCTGAAGCTAAATGGCCTTAGTAGCAACATTAACCGCTCCTCGATACTTAGCCTCTATATATGAAAGAGCAATTGTAGACTGCTTCTTGCTCAACCAAGAAATTGGACCAGACCCAGGTGAGAAGCAATACCCTAAAGTAGACTTGCGATCTTGAGAATCACCCACCCAATCTAAATCTATATGACCCACCAAGTCAATATCCACACCCACTGCATATTTAATCCCATAAATATGAGTTCCCTGCACATAGTGAAGAATCCACTTAGTTGTTTTCCAATGTATCTCAGGTGGCTCCTACATGAACTTGGAGACTAGGCCCATAACATATGATAGATCTAGCCTCATGCAATTCAAGTATATGAGACTTTCAACTAATTGGTGATACAAAGTAGCATCCACCAATGGTGAAGAATAGTGAGCCTCAAGTTTGACCCTTGACAAAAATGGAGTTGATGTAAGCTTACGACCAACCATGCAAAATCTAGAGAGAATATCAAGAGCGTACTTGGGATATGCAATGAAGATACCAAATAAAGACTAAGTGATCTCAATCCCTAATAAGTAGTGTAGAAGGCCCAAGTCTAACATTAGGAAATGATCATGAAGGACAATTTTCACTACCTTGATGATGTATGAGTGACTCCCTGTTAGTAACAAGTCATCAACATAGACAACAAAGATGGTGAGAGTATCATCCTACTACAAAATATACACATTTCGAATAGAATGGCACCGAGTGAACCCAATTGACAAAAGTAAGGAATCCATCTTTGCATACAATGCCTATTTGAGGCCATAGAGAGACTTTTGAAGATGACAAACAAGTGAAGGATCCTATATGAACCCCTATGGCTACTCCATGTACATCTCCTCTTAAAAGTCACCATGAAGAAAATAACTCTTCACATCCATCTGATGAACTTCTAATGATGGGCTACAAAATAGCAAGAACAAGGTGGATGGAGTTCATTCTAGCAACTAGCATAACAGTCTCAGAGTAGTTAATCCTAGGAACCTAGGAAAATCCTTTAGTGACTAGGCAATCCTTAAACTTATCAACCAACCCATCTATGGAAAATTTTGTATGATAGATCCACTTGCATTGAACAAGTTTCATTCTCTTAGGAAGGGGGACTAAATCCCAAGTATGATTCCTCTCTAAGGAATTGAAGTCTTCCTGCATAGTAGAATCCCTCTCGAGGACACCAGAAGCTTCCTGAAAAGATTGTGGATTGGAAGCTAAAGCAATGAAGAGATGTGAAGCCTATTGAAATTGTGACCTTGTTCTTCTAGGATCTAAAGGATCACCAACCCAATCACCTGCTGAATCTAATGTATGATGAGCCCAAAGAGGCCTAGTAGCTAAAGAATGAAGAGAATCTGGAGGAAAATTATCACCCTGTGAATGATGACTAGGAGAGGAGGAATATTAATCCTTATCATCATCATTGTCATCTGAAGTGGAGGAAGACAACTCCTTAGCAAGATCAAGAGGATTAAGATCCTCAGAAGGACTATCATCGTGCCATAATGTCTCCAAAGTGATGGTAGATTGAGAAGTGGTAGGACAAGAGCTAGAAGCATCCTCCTCAAAACAAAAACTCCTCTCAATAAACAACTCGTGAGTGGTAGGGTGAAGAAACCTGTAGCATTTAACACCATCTGGGTACCCAAAAAATATTTAAGGCTTGCTCTGCAAATCCACAGTCTTGCATTTACTTGCTGGAATGTATGCCCATGCAGGAGAACCAAACACTTGAAAGTGCTTTACTATGGGTTTTTGACATGTCTAATCTTGAGAAGGAGTGACCCACTTCATATCTCAGTGAGGAACTTAGTTCTGGATGTAACATGCACAGTTGATGGCCTCTGTCCAATACTAAGGTACCATTGACCTGGAGTGAATCATATAGTTGGTCATCTCTTTCGAGGACCTATTCTTACATTCTATGACACCATTCTAGTGTGGACTATAGGGAACTATGTTTTGAAGATCAATGCCCTCTGAAGCACAAAAATACTCAAACCTCTGGTTGACATATTCCACCCATTGTTTGTATGCAAAATCTTAATGGCCTTCCTTGATTATTTCTCTACAAAATATTTGAAGTCCTAAAAAGACTCAAAGACCTCATAATTCTATTTGATAAAATATACCCATGTGTATCTAGAAAGATCATCAATGAATGCCAAGACATATTTAGCCCTACTGAAAAAAGGATGTGGAAATGAACTTGCCAAGTCACTATGTACTAACTCCAGAAGCTATGTGGCCCTCCATGCTTTGCCTTTATCATGTTTTTCCTTAGGATTCTTACCAATAATGTACCCTTGGAAGACTCCATCAAAAAAATTGAATAGAAGGCAACCCTAAAACCATGTCCTATTAACTGAGCTATTGCAAGTAACAGTAGTTCAAATGGCAGAACCATTGATGCCAAAAATGGCTCACCTCATCTGAATGAGTGAGCAAAGAAAGTGAAGGGGAATCAAGAACAAAGTGAGAAATGTGATACAATCTAGACTGATGATCAACTTTACCCTTGGCAACTATAGATCCATTGTGTATCTCACTAATTACCACTGTGTCTAGAGTGAACTCAACCCGCTTGCTAGATCTGGTTTGAGTGATTTGATAGACAGATAGGAGATTAGTTGACAAATATGGAACACTGAGGAAATGTTCATTTTCCCACGTTAGCAGACCCTCTCCCATGCACCTCAATAGGAGTGTCATCACCCATTAGTATAGATGACATAGAACATGACTCCAAAGAGGATAACCCCTCTTATGATAAAGCCATGTGGTGTGAAGCACCCGAGTCAATGATCGGGCTATGAAGAAAAAACTAGGGCCTTTCCCTATCCTTTCCCCTTACTTTTATCTATGTCCTTTGAAGAATCTTGAGATGAACTCTATTTGACAAAATTAGGTACCTTAATATTGTTCTTTTTAAGAAGATGTGTAAGGTGATCAATAGTTATTTCTTTAAACATTTGTGTTCATCATGATTAGATTTCTTACAATAGGTACATTTTGCCTTCTCTTTCTTCGGCTTGTCACCTTTGGAAGAAGAGGCTTGATTAGATACATTAGAGGCAACTAGTTTTTGATCTTGTTTCTTCTCTCCTTGGTTATGTTATTTCTTATGCTACTTACCAGACCCTTTATGATCTTTAGTGCCTAGATTTGCATCCAAGGCATGAGATTTAGAGGATTTAATTTTACCCATTTAAACCAATTTATCTTGGTCCTTTTTGAGTTCATTTGTAAAATCATTAAGAGAATACATTTTATAAGTGGTTCCTAAGGCACTTTTAGTAGCATGAAATATAGAAACAAACACATAATAGATTGGACCAAGCTTGGAAAGAATACTTAAGATCAATTGAGAATCTTTCTTCTCAATTCCACATTGTTTTAACTACAATTTTATAGCTTTTATCTTAGTGAATAATTCCTAAATAGTATCAAAATTGGAAGGACTTAACTGTATGAGCTCATTCTCTAGTAGATGTCCTCTTATTTCATCCTATGTACCAAATAGATTTTCCAAAGTGGTCCATACATCATTTGGTATAGAAACAAATTCAATATGAAAAAGCAAATTTGGAGATATAAACATGCATAAGGCACCAAATGCTTCATCACACATATTAAATCATTTTGGATTTTCTGCAATTAGAGTAGGTTCTATTTCAAGCCCCATTGTTATCCTATACAACCCTTGTTTCTTGAGATAGATTGCCACTTTTTATTTCTAATCTAAATAGTTATATGGATTTAAAACAAGAACTGTTGTTTCATCCATCTTATGTAGAAAAGAAGATTGTAGTTTTTAGTTGTTGTGTGGAAAAAGAGAATGCAAAAACTCAAATAAAGCACACAAGACACCACCCATTTTTCACTAGATCAGAAGTCACTCCCGCTAGAGATTACAAGTATGGCACTTTATAGTTTAGTGTGTTTTCAAATCTTTTTACCAGATTAAAATAGTCTTAAGGCCCATAAATGGCTAAAAATTAGCTTTTGATACAAAATGGACTTGATAAAAAATCTGAGAAAAAACCTATGTGGCTATGTAGTTCTCTCTAAATTATTTCCACTGCCTATTCATTTTTGAAAAATGATCTTGGGTGCAAGATATGGATTTTTGAAGAAAAAACAACTACTAGCTTCAACTTGTAATTTCTAGAAAAAATGGAAAAAAAACTTGTCAAAACCACCTTGGCTAGAAAGAGCTCATCTCCAACTTTCCGTCACCTATTCGTTTGTAAAAATCTGACTCCAGGAGAAAAAGTTATGCAAGTTTAAATAAAATGTCCAACAAGGTTTACAAACAAGCTCTGGTGGCCCTTGGCTAGCCCATGGGTGGAGAGGAGGTTGAGGGCCACTTGGGGTGGCAATTTTCTAAGTGATGATTTAAAAAATTACGATTGGTAGTCTATGCAAGGGTTGCTAGTAGCTTCAAATGTTGTTGCATCTTAAAGAAGACCATGGGATTTATACAGGGGGAAGCCCCTTTTAAGTAGGGTCAAAGCCCTTGTAAACAAAGCACTGAAGCAATTTAACCTTAACACTAAGAGCTAAGCACTATGAGTGCTTTTAGCACTTTTTTTATTTTTTTGAGAAAATTGCCTCCATCTGCATGTTTGGGGGGCTATACATTCCTCTTAGGGAAAAATATTTGCCTTGAATGCTCCTGACACCAAAAATGGGCAAATTTTATATCAAAATAGGGTTTTTTGAGCCTTCTAGATGCAATAGTGAGGTACTTTTGGCCTGAAATGCCTAAGATGAAAGTTGTTTTCCATATCTGAGCTTCAAACCCCCATTTATAATTGTGTCAAATGATCTCCAAATCAGATGAAACAAAATCCAATCCTAACTTTCTCAAGCCTCCTAGAAATGTTGGAACAACCAAAAACACTACCAGCATAACCAAAATAGTTACAATTACCTGGATCTCACAAAAAACATATGCAAAATAAAGAGGTTATCGAATCTTCATAAATCCTTTATGATTCTCTTCATCATTAAAAATGCAAGAGAATAGCATACAAGATTTTACAATATCTCACAAAAATAAGCTCAAACTCTCAATCATGAATCCTAGAACTTAAAACTCTCAAAATAAAAGCTATAATACCATGTTAGAAATCTAAGATAGATGCATAACCCAAGAAAATTTTAAGAGAGATTTTAAGATACAAAAGTTCTAAATGCATAAACAAAAATAGACCAACAACTCTAAGACATATGCAAATGTCAAGATGATAGAATTTCATTACGAGCTCAAAGAAGAAGTTACACAAAATATTGGAAAAATATTACCATCTAAGATGTAAAAAAAAGCTAGGTAGTGAGTTTATATAGACCAAGGAGAGGGGTGGAGGTGGCAAAAATGACAAATAGGGAAAGAACATCATACGATCTAAACATAGTAAATGTAACTCCCTCATAGGATGATGACACCTTAAATTACCCACTCACCTAATTAAACTCACTTTATTAACCTAAGAAAGCTTAATAAAAGTGTAGGATAAACCTAGGAAATAGGAAAATAAAAACCTACACTAACAAGGTGGACTTGTTGGTTTGGTAATGAGAGTCTATGGTGAATTTCCCTAAGTCAAACAAAGGCTAGTACTCATGATGTGAGATGGTCACTACCTCATCATTATGTAGAAATTTCAAACATTGATGGATGATTGAAGGAAAAACTTAGGCTTGGTCAAGCCAGGGATGACTTAGAAGAATGTTGAAGTGGTTCAAATTAGAAATGATATAGTAGAGAACAAGTAGTTTCTTTGAACCAATCTGTAGGGGAACAATCAAGCATCCAAGGGTGTCAATAAAGGTGCCTTTGCAACATTTTAGTGTAACGCCAAATGTTGTATAGGGTTCCTATTAGAAATGACTATTGCACAAGTTATTTTCTATAACTATGTTGAATGCACAAGTAGGATCCACAAGGATACTGTGGGTAGTCCTTGTATTAACAAATCCTTCAATGTAAAGAGGACTATGATAGCCACCTTAGAATAAGAGAAAGTAGTAAGAGGATGGGAAAATGGGGAAGAATGCATGTCAAGAGCACCAAGAAGTGCATGAAAGGGAAACTTGGATAGTTCAATAGGAGATAATGGGATAGGATTAGGAGAAGAATCAAAAGAATTAAGTAATATAGTAGAAGAGAAGGAGAAACCTCTACGACAAGATCTATATGATTACATTTGTTATGTTGAGGGGAAAATTAGTATTGACTATAGATTTTGATTAGATGGAACTATAGACTTATTTCCTTTATTGTCATGTCCCTCAACATGAATAACATTGTTGTCTATTAAATATTGTACTTTGTATCACAAACATGCACTTTTTAGTGTCATGGCCAAGGACACAATAGTATTGGTAAAAATAATAAATACCCACTTGGAAGTGGAAGAGAAGTGTCCAAAGGGAATATAAGAGGAAGAATAATGAGGTTAGCAAATCATCTAATTTTTTTAAGACAATGCAAGGGATCACTAGATGGGTGAAGTGACGCGCAACATGGGGTTTAGAGGTGTAATGCTACTTTTACCCATAGTTATTTTGCAGTGGATTTATTATGATTAATATTTAGAGTTAAGATAGTTTAGAACGTGTGAAGATATCAAATAGATATAAATAGCTAATGAAAATTACAACATGTAATATTTTAATAAGAAATCTAAAGTAAATAATTAACATAGTCAATTGAATAACACAATCCATAATTAGATTAACATCAAAACCCACATATATCATGATTCTAATATCTTTTATTAGTATTAAGTTTAGTGCTTAATTAATTTCCATCATAGAAAAGAATAAATACATATCTTTTAGGCCTAGAAGTTCTCCCAAATATCACTCTGAAGAATGGATTAGAGATTGAACCATTTTCAGCTAGTGAGCATTCTAAGAGGAACCCAATTCTTATTCAGAACCAACCATGTGCTTCCCAACATTCAGCTCTTTTTCAGAAAACACACATTTTTCCCAAACATCATGCTCCTTTTTAGAAAGTACACACACACAAGTGCTCCAAAACCATGTTCAACAAAACATGCCCAACACAAGTGCACACATAAGCCTTGGCCAAAACAATCCTTAATGTACACTGTACCCCGAGTTGGACACACACTGTGTGCCCCTTTTCCAATGCTCATTGCCATCCAATCAATAATCCTTCTCCTTTGTGATCTACTACACTTTATTTCCTTATTTTCCTCCTTTCTCCACCTTCTTCTTTCTTTGAGTGATCTCCATGCATATTCCAAGTCTTGCACAAATGCCTTATGTAACCTTTTAAGGGGTGGTTTCTAAACCATCATGCCCTTTCACAAAGGTTGTCAATAATAATGGTTTAATAAACATAATAAATCCTTCCTTTTAAAGGGGTTTTCATATTTATTCTTTGTTAATCCCCATTTCAACCAAAAGGATTATAATATCATTTATTTTCCATCTCCCTTTTAATTATAAAGGGTAAATAAACTTTATCCTCTTGTAATTTTAGAGGGTTATCCATAAATAGCTTTGTTTTTCCATTTTGGGTAAAAGTCACATAACAAAAGGAAACAACCAAAGAAGATAGAGATTGGTCCACATGGTTTATATTAGGTTTATCTTTTGTTTTAGAGAAAGAGGAATTAGAGTTGTTTTTTCTTAAATGTGGTTTATAAAAATTAGAAGAAAAAGATGAAGAAGGAGAAGGAGAAGAAGTGTAATTTTTCTTAGTTTGAGAAAGTTTACATGTTGCGAAAGTAATGGTATGGTCCTTATTCCCTCTAGGTTATAGTAATACTATGCTGATTGTTGTCCCAGAAGCATCTACATGAACATGAAATGGGATGTTCCAATCTAGAAAGATTAGTATGGGAGCTTTTCTTATCTTTTGTTTCAGTATATCAAATGCTTTTGACATTGTTCCACTCACTTGTTTTATTTAATTTCTTCTTTAAGAGTTCTTCTATTGGTGCCACCATGGTAGCATATCCTCTGATAAATTTCCAATGGTATCCAGTACAACCTAAGAAAGTTTTCACCTTAGTTGCTTTCTTTGGTGGTGGTAAATTCATGATTAGTGTCACTTTCAAGGGATCTACCATGAGTCCCTCCTTGCATATTATGTGTCCTATAAGTGTCTTTAATTTTAGTGCAATTTGAAGGTTCCTACATCTTTCTAACATTGTGCAGAGCAATTAAACATGGTATTTTAATAGTCCATAGATTGTCTAGTCATCTAAGTAGACTTCTAGAAAGTCATGTATGAAATATTTAAATGTATTGACCATAATTTTGCTAAAGACTGCTGGTGCATTCTTTAGTCCAAAGGGAATTATAGTGTACATGAAGGACCCCCACTCTATTGCGAATGTAGTTTTTGATTGGTCCTCTTCCTAAATTTTGACCTAGTGATAATTGGAAAATCTATCAATGAAAGAATAAGTTTCCCTTTCGACGACTGATTACAAGACCTCTTCTGTAAATGGTGTTAGAAATGGATCATGGATTCAAGATTTATTTAGATCCTTGAAATCTACACATATCCTAATGTCTCCTATTTTCTTATTCTATACTACCATTGGGCATATCCATTCCAGATCTTCTATTGGTTTAATGATCCTTGTCGCAAGCATTTTGTCAATTTCAAATTTGACCTTCTTTTTCATGTTAGGATTTAATCTATATGGTCTCTTTTTCTATGGATTTACTCCTTTCATTTGGATTTTAATTATTCATGCTTCTTCTTTGATTCCTTTTAGATCTGTGAATGTTTGCGGGAATAAATCTTCATATTCTATCAAGATTTCTACAATTTGCATCACTTCCTACTCTGCCTAATAATCTCTTTTTTTGTAAGCTTAGGACTTTCTTCTGTTGCTATATTTTCCTCTCTCAATTTTAACGGTTGATTATAGTATTTATCCTTAGATTCAGTATGTGATTTGATTGTCCTTCCTCCTTAGTTGATTGCTATATTTAAGCAGGGTTCATCTTTATTTTCCCTTTCATTGTGTATTGTTGTGTAGCATATTTTCTTGGAATATTATTCCTGTGTATCCATCCATTCTATTAGATTCTATATTCCTTCGTTTCTTGGATGTTCCAATGTTTGTTGTTTTATTTGTACTTTTGTTAGATCTTCTTCTATAGTAAGAATATAATTTTCTTCATCTTTTACAATGCGTTATTGATATTATTATCAGGATTAGAAAAAGCGAATGTGTGTTGGAAATCTTTCTAAAGTTCATTCTAATGTCTTTTTTCTATCCTCTTTTCTTGGTTTATGTACCAAGTTTTTCCAATAGAACATCTGGATGTATATAGGTGTCAGTGTCCAATACAACAATTGGATGTATAGCTTGTATCATATGCCTTCCTTGCATTCCATGTAGTGATATAGATGTCTAAATGTTGTTGTGGTGGTATAGTTCCATTATATTTTAGGATTTGTTTGCATTCTCCTTCTTTTGATAAGTACCTTGTTTTTATGAGGATTTTTAGAGCTTACCACCAAGGGATATTGTCTTTGTGGGTGTTCCACCACCTTGCTATACTAAAAATTAATGTATGTTGTAGTACATCCAATCTTAATTCTTCGTTATCAAAAGTTTTCTTCATATCTTCCAAGCATATTTTTAGGTCGCCTACTCCTGAATATCTTGGCAACTTAATGTTACACCCCATGTGTTTCTATCCATTTACTATTTACCTAGATTGGTTAATTTGTTTGAATATTGGATGATTATGAATCTTTGCATTTATGTGTATTATGAATCCTGATTGGAATGTGTTGAAAAATGGAATAATGCAATGTCTTGTATTAAAAGTGATTATTGTTAAGTAATGTATGAAGAAAATGTTTATATTTTGTTCACCTAACTATTGTGGTGGTGATCTAAGTGGATGCAGGAATAGGTTGCTCCTCCGAAAGAGAGGGGAAGTATCACTCAGGATAAGGACTTGGTCTAGTAACCCTAGAGAAACCTAGACCGAGAAAACACACACACACAACCCTATTTTGACCTAGGTTATGTCGAGTCCATATGGGTCATGGTAAGTGAACTATGTTGTGAATCCTGAATGCTTGTTTGAATGTGATTTAACCTGCATGTTAATTTAAGTCTTCTTTGATAAGTTTATGGTTGCATAGACAAGGTTTTATTGTGGAATGGTTATAACTCATGCAAGTCCACGATATGTTCATACATATGAGACAATACGAGCATGAGTGTACGTAGGTACAACAACCTTAAAAAAAGGTAGAACAATAGTCTATGAGCACTGATTTGGGCGCTTATCATGGGGGTATATGTGCTATGTGGAGTTTATGATTGTTATTATGTGAATCATGTCTAAAGTCTATCTAAGTGCTATAGGAAGTGCATATCAATGAGCATAGTTATCATTTCAAAGAGAATTCAAAGACAAACTCTTGGGGCAGTGATTTCACTTTGTCATGGCATGGGAGTAGAACTGAAAATAGTTACATGTTTTTATAAGAGTCTTCATTTGTTTTGCCAATGTATATATTGACCTATTCTTCGAAACCAATTTTACAAGGAAATAGGAAACATGGTTATTTGTGTGTCACTCTTGTGAAGAGGTTTTAATCTTTTAGAAGTCTATTTTCTTTGCTTTTGTTGAGTTGTTTTATGAGTGTCCTCTTATGTGTCATCTTTCTTTGATTTCCTATTGCCACCTCTAAATATGTTTTGATGAAGGGGGAGTTGTGGCAATGTTATAAGCTAATTTGTAGCCTAAGTTCTCTTGTATAAAAGGGGAGCTTTCTCATACTATTTCACACAATTTTCCCTGCCAAGAGCTTTCTTATTTCACTGTTGTAATTCTGAGTTTAGTGTTGTGAGATTTTTTTGAGGATTGTGAGAGGAAGTATAAGAAGATTTGAGAGAGAATTGATTTGCCTTGAAAGGGAGATTTAGTTCATTAGAAGGATCATAAGCAAGGGAATTCATTGATCCATTGAATCTAATATCATAGGCATGATGAATTCTTATCCATTATGCTTTTCTATTTAAAAGTCTATATATGTTTGTTTGTTATTGAGGAATGAATTGTTTGTTTATCGATTTGAGTGTTTACTTGTTTGTGTATATATATATATAGTAAAAGAATTATATTGTGAATGTGAAATTAATCTCCGTAGTAGAGATTTGTGTCTATTGGGGATTTTTATGAATAATTATTAGTTTGAGTATGATTAGGTACTTGTATAATGGGAAAGGATAGTAAACCGTAACTTGCAACTAGTATTACTTCGACATATGTGTCATAGTAAAACTGGGGAATAGGTTAACCTTGGGATATGTGATCCATGGAAGAGGTAGATAACCTAGTATAGAGATTGATGTCTTTCCAAATAGAGATAGAAGGATGGGTGAGCGTGTGATGTCCATTCTGAGTTAGAGGTGATGAAACTTTGGCCAAAGTAGTGTAAACAACCAATGTTTGCATTGTTAGTTCACTGTGATCCAGGTTTACATACTAGGAAGGGCAATCATGCTTGTAGTTTGGAGCCACAATGTATGATAGTACTAGATATGTAGCACACAACATATTTCTTAGTTTAGGCTATTCTTGAGGTTACCATACCAATCCCTTCGTCGAAGGGTAGGGTCATTTATCAGTTTGGTAAATGTGCGAGGGACCTTAATTAGTCCATGGTTGGAGGAAAAGTGCTTGAGTGATGCTTCCCCCCATGCAGTTGGCAGCCTCGATTTGAAGACAAACATTAGAATCATTTTGTATCTCTACTTTCAGTTAGCTCTTTGAAGCTTGTTTGTAACCTTCTTTGGAAAATTTGTATTGAGAAATATTCAATTCTTTAATGATGAAATTAATTTGATTATGCAATGGGAGTTTGAAATATTTTTCAAATGTGCATCTTATCAAATGAATTCAAGGAAAAAATTTATTGCTTTCATTATCAGTAACTAGATCTTTTTACTTTTAAGTTCAATTTAGTAAATCTTAGTTGGTAGAACAAGTGGCATGTTACACATGGTATCAAAGCTACCAAGTTTAGCTCTGGAACCTATGTGCTCGCTATGCTTTCCCCTCCAACATTATGAGAATCTAATGTTTGGAAGTCTTGTGTCAAGATGGTGCATCTTAGGATGACTGTAAGGAAGTCAGTCATTGGGAATGAACACTATCTCAGGACTAAGAAGGAAAGAGAAGCCATTGTTCGCACCATAGATAGGACAAACAACGACAACGACATATGGTTAGGAGATACAGAGACACTAAGCCATGCCCTCTCTTGATTAAGTCAAGAGAGAAGAAGAATGAGAGATGATGCCAACTTCAACCGTCTGCCCTTGGTCTCTCTAACCAAGTCAACTTCCCTGCCACTATCTAGGGATATGCCCTCTAAGTTGTTGGCAAGAGACACTATATGGATTCATGGTTGTTGTCATTGATGGCAACAAAAGTCATCCCACATATCCGCAAGTCATGGTGTGTCTCTACCGGAAGTCAGAATGAAGATTGTTGTGGTCCGGTGAACAAGAACAGAGCATGTGGCAAGGTCCGACAGATTGGTCCGGATCTCTCAGAGGAAGTGTCTTGGTGCAGTGCAGATTTGGGGAAGTCAAGAGGACTACCTTGAGTAGTATATTCCAAGGATTTAGCCTCCGGTGATGAACAAAGAAAAAGATATGAATAGTTGAGTACCGGATTCCTGAGAGACAGTGAGAACAGAGGAAGAACTGACTGACAGAGTATCAGACTATTTCCTGGATGTGTTACTGTTGATGGTAAAGGCTGTGAAGGCATGAATCATGTTTGGCCGACATGATTAATGATATCTACAAGTATATGCTTGATCCGCATTGCTTGGTGAGCAAGGATTCAGCCGACAGAACAGAGTTTGTAAGAAACTAGACTGTTCCGGATGCCGACTAGAAAGGTGATGAAATTACTTGTGCGGATATATATAGAGGATGGATTTAGTTGTGAAGGGTGTAATGGTGTGATGATGTATGCGAATAAGTGTAGAACAGAGCAGAAGTAGTAAGAAAGATCCGGTATGTGAAAGGATAGCAGAATAAAGAACAGAGGAAAGATGAAGTGCAACAGATCAGTGTACTGCGCCTAACCGGAACTGAACTCAAGCATATGTAGATGCTTCCAATCAGTTCAAGACTGTGATTCTTATCACTTTGTAGACAGTGTGTCTCCTTGTAGGCAGTGGGCCTCTTTGTGAGCAGTGTGCTCGGGTAGTGAGCCCTAATTGGCAAGTGCCATTTTGTAATTTCCTTATTCTTCTAACAGAGAATAATCTTTGGGTTAATCACCCCGTGGTTTTCTCCCTTAACAGGGTTTCCACGTCAAAAATACTGTGTCATGTGTTTTTCATTTCATGGTAATGTTTGTTTGTTTGATTCAATGCTGCATTGATTAATAAGAAAGTTCAAAAGAAGAAATAATTAGGATAACTGATTCACCCCCCCTCTCAGTTATCAACAATTGGTATCAGAGCAAGGTTCCTCCTAATAGAGCCTAACAGCTTGAGGAAGATCTGGGAGTTCAAATGGATGCATATGGTTTAAGGGAGCAACTCAAGACTGCCCTTGAGGATCTTGAACAGTCAAATTCTGAAGTCAATGAATTAAAGGAAAGACTCAAACAGGCTGATGAATTCATGAGAGAATTAAAGGACAAATTAAGTCTCTCTATGAAAAAGAGAAAGGAGCTGCTCCAACAATTGGCAAGACAAAGTGAAGAAAGCAATACAGATGAAGAATTGACTGAGAAAACCAAGTTATGTGAAAAGTTATCAAAAGAAGTCATTATGTTAAGACATGAAGTGGAATCAGGAACTATAAAGTTTACTCAAGAGATTGAAGAAAAAAGAAAAGCTGAAGACAATCTAAGACAATCTCTTAAAGAGAAATCAGAAGAATGCCACCATATGGACAGGATTATCAGACATCTTGAATCTGATCTTGAAGATGCCAAAGATAATGAAGAAAAACTTGAGGATCAAATTGTCTCTCTCAAAAGAGATCTCCAAACAGCAAATGAATATAAAGAAAAATTCAAGATAAGTTCTGCCCAACTTGAAGTACTTCTTGGAAGTCAAAAGAGGACAGATGACAAGTATGGTTTGGGATATGAGAAAGGAGAAAGCTCCGGATCCGGTCAAAAGAATTTTGGATCAGAAAATCCAAGGAATAGGCCTAGAAGACCTCCGGTAAGACAGCCCAATGCTCAAAGATATCCATCTTTCAATGGATACTGCCACAGCTGCAATCACTTTGGTCACAAAGCTAATCAGTGCAGAAAAAGGATGAATCAAACTAGTCCATCCTTCTCCGGACAGTGCTTTAACTGCAAAAGGTATGGACACAAGTCTCATGAATGCAGAAATATGCAAGTAAACAAATCATTCAATGGTAGATGTTTTACATGCAATAGAGTAGGTCATATGGCTAATCAATGCAGATCAAGAGGTTATCAGTCAAATATGCAAAGAAATGTTATTTGCCAAATCTGTAATAGGTCCGGTCATAGTGCAAAAGTCTGCAGAAGCAAGAATCAGGACAAAAGAGGTCCGGTATACAATCGGAATCAAGACAAGGGTAAACAAAAGATGAATGTAGATGAAGTTAGGAATCAGATGAACAAGATTTGGGTGAAGAAAAGTTTAGAGAATGTAGAGGTTGGATCCACACCAGACTCTGGTGCTGATATTTCTTTTGAAAATTAAAAAGTGAGCTCTGGCTCAGGGGGAGACTCAAAGAAAATCCTGTTCCCCCAGCCAATCAAGTGGTGCTGGATGTGACACAAGATGCGGAGTAAAGGGTTTGAAGATACCAGTCCTGAGATGATCCAGACAAGATTTCAGAGGTCCGCATGAAGATATAAAGAAGTTGTGATCGATCAAGTAAAGACCTGTTCCGGGAGATGCTCTGGAATGACAGAGGACTACAAAAGGGTCCAGAGAGATCCGGAAGTACATTATTTTACTCTGCAGACTGGACAGAATGTTTGGGATGTTCTTGTAATGTGTCATCTCGATTTATCCATGATTGAAAGATCCGCATGATGTTCATAGATCAGGACTAATCCGGGATACTCCAAGCTATCCGGACAAGGCAAACCAGAATAATATAGGTGAAGCATTTATTGCAAACAGATATTAGGGTTTGCGAAATGATATAAGGGATTTCTCATAAATCATTTGCTCATTATGCACTCAAGAAGAAGCGAAAAGTGGAGCTCTGCAACAAGACTCATCAAGCACACCGAAGATCTCCTGCCGAAGTCATTACATACAGAAATCAATCCAGCTACTCCGTGCAACCGAAGACGCAAAAGGTATTTTCCACTTTCGATATCTTGCTACAAATCTTTTGAAGAAATGGCTACTCCAAATATAGTAAAAATCTCAGATAGGCCCCGACCTGAATTTAAGAAACATCCATACAAGTCATTGGAAGTAGATCCCTTAGGAGCATTTTCCAATGTTCCTCACGGAGTTTTACACACAGAAGACATTAGGGTTTACATACATGCAAGCATTGAGGAATTTGGGGAATTCAAATTGAGAGATCTCTATCACAAACAACTGATAGACAATGCTTTTGAGCTTAAACCAAAGTATAAGGGTATCCAGAAGAAACAATTTGATCAATTCATTCATTTCCCCTGCTTTGAAGAAGATGAATGGGTCTGGTATGTACTGAGCAGGATGCATGACAACTTCCTATGGCTGGATAGACCCTACAAGATCACAAAAGAGACAATTAGAGCAGTAACTGGTCTATACTCTTCCAGAGGGATACCTATCCTCAAATCTGTCAAAAATAACATTGTAACTGAGGCCACCGGATCAAAATTTGATAAGAGGGCAATGACCATTGAAGATATTTCTGATCCGGATATCAAGTATGCATCCATGATAATAGGATATAAGATCTATCACTCCAGCAGGGAGAATTCTGTATCCGGAACTGCAGTATATACTACCTATGAAATGCTAAGGAAGAATGCAGAATATGATCTCTGTGAACTGCTCTTAAGCCAATTAATGGAAAATATACAGAAAATCAAGAAGGACAAGAAGAATTCCTTTAAGTATGGTACTCTTATATTATGTCTATTCTTCTACTTCATGAATGAGCTGCCCGGATCAAGTGGATGGGCATGGCAGAATGACAAACCTGTTGCAGTCCAAATAAGAGACTATCTACATGGGCTTGGGGATGCCAAAGCAAGAAATACAACCCTATGGGGATACTTCAAAAACTTCCAAAGCATGATGCAAGCAAGAGAAAGAATTCCCCAGTCTCTTGTTGAAAAATACAAAGACTCAGTGTGCTTTATGGTGGACACTGATCAGTGCCTAATGGAGGTAGTGGAGCCAAGGACTGTCTGGATCATGCCCATGGGGTATGAAGTGGATGAATAGATAGTGGAGCTACATGTTGAACACATGCTAAGCCAGCCCAAAGATCCAAAGGCAGAAAGGTTTGGAACCTTTGAGGAGCTGAGTGTAAAGATCCATGTAGAACTCAGGGAACCTGAGATAAAGAGGAAGGTGAGAAAAGTAGAGCACATTGCTCAAGGCCTAGGCATCTCAAAAGAGGCACTTGATGCCAGCCGGGAAAAGAGAAGAAAATCTGAGGAAGAAAAGAAAGAGGCAGAAAAGAAAAGTAAAGAAAGTGTTCTGGTTGAAACTTCCACCCGGACCAGATCATCAAAAAGATCTGCACCTCCCACAACCAAAAGTTCAAAACCGGAAGTCCAGGCATCCAGTAAAAGATCTAAGACAAAAGCCACAAGGGCTTATGAAAGCCAAAAGGATGAAGAGGAAACTGAGTCAGATGAGGGAGTAAAAGAAATAAAAAAGCAGAAGAAGAAAGGATCCGGGAAACCCTCCACAGGCCAAGACAAGGAAGAAATGGCAGAAGAATTTGCTGAAAAGCCCACTCTATCCCTAGACAGTGTAGTCAAATCAGTCACTGTGGATGGGAACCTTCAACCGGTGGCTGAATTTTATGATGACTACAACGAGGCAGATCAAAAGATCCTGCAAGAAGCTATAATAAGGTACTTGAACATCTACAATAAAGCTTTTATTGAGATTATCTCTGAAATCCCTAAAAGCCTAGAAAAGGAATTAGAAATAAGAAAGAATAATGCTCAGGCAAAAGATCTTGAGATCCGGGAGTAGATAGCTATTTAGCTATATCCTCAAATTGATCCCAAGACAATGAACATAATATTCAAAGACTGCAAAGATGAGTTCAGAAGTAAAGCCAGGATGAATCAACTCATGCTTGGTGAGACTGACAAGGTGGCCAAAGAGACAGAAGAGATCCTCCGGAAGGCCTTCAAAAGGTTCAATCTTCCTGTTGTAGAGGACTTAGGTGCAGAAACAGCTGTGGACTTGGAACCCTCTACTCCAGAAGAAGTGGCCTATGAACAGGCTAGCATCTCTCCTCCGGTTTCCCCTACAGTCTCTGGATCCAAAGAAGAAGAGAAATTACAAGAGAAGGAAGCAGTGGTGAAAGATAAAGAGGTTGACAGTACCAAGGGTGCAGAGAAAGAGAAGACTCCATCAGAGAAGACCATGACTGATAGTGGCAAGAATGTGGAAGGAGAGAAAATCCCAAAGGACAGTTCCAAGACTGCAGAAGAAAAGAAACATCTGTCTCCGACAAGGGACACTGCACAAACTGTTCAACAATTTTTGAGCAAAGAAATAATAGAGATCGATGAACCGGAGCTACTACAAGGCCCATTCAACTTTGATTCCCTCTCTCCGGTGCAGACAATGAAGATAGCCTCATTTGCAAATGCTAAGGCAAATGAAAAGCTCCTAAAGTCTCATATGGAAGACTGTGAGTTGATAGAGGCTGCTTCCGGAGTGCTTGAGAAGATTATGCCATCGGTCCAGATTGATCCGGCAGCCTCCTCTTCCGGTAATCTCAAAACCTTAGTCAGCAGTGTTAATACACATTTTGAATCTTTAGAAAAATTAGTTGAAGAAAAGGTCCGGAAGGAGTTTTTGGATAAAAGGTTCTCCGAGGTTCAGGTTTTGATCATTAATGATAGGAGAAACATGAACATTGGGATAAAGAGCTTAGAAAATGCTCTTAAGGATGGCGGTGAAATATACAAATTTTGTATCTCCTGGTCCAAGGTAATAGTGGACATTGAGAAGAAAATAAAAGCGCAAGAGGACACACTACTAAGCTTGTCTCAAAGTTTTGATCCTCTTTCTTCCTCTATAACAAATCAAGAATGTCAGACTATTGTAGTCTTGAGTGAAATCAAGAAATTGGAGAAGGAAAGGAAAAATAGAATAAGCAGGTTGAGTGAGCTCAGGGGGTTAATTGTCCCTAAGCTAGAGGCCATGCATGAGGCCATAGCAGAAGCTCAAATCATAGCCCAGACAAGTGATCCGAAAGATCTAAAAAGGGCAGATGCATTTGCATTTTTGTTGAGTGGTCACATTTCAATTTTGGATAGAATGAAGCAAAGTTGGGCTACAGAACTGATCCAACTGAAGACATCTTTTGCAGACATTCTTCAGTATATGTGAGTATGTAAATATGCGGCTATGTATAGAAACTTTTTGAAAATTTTGGTGTGCGGACCCTACCCTTTGCCATTGATGTCAAAGGGGGAGTGAGGAGCAGTGAAAAATGAGGAATCCAACTAAGGGGGAGTTCTGGAAATTGTATATAGAGCATCAGCCAAGGGGGAGTGTAGTATAAACACTTAGTCATTTTTCACTAAGTGTTGCCATCAATGCCAAAGGGGGAGATTGTTGGCAAGAGACACTATATGGATTCATGGTTGTTGTCATTGATGGCAACAAAAGTCATCCCACATATCCGCAAGTCATGGTGTGTCTCTACTGGAAGTCAGAATGAAGATTGTTGTGGTCCGGTGAACAAGAACAGAGCATGTGGCAAGGTCCGACAGATTGGTCCGGATCTCTCAGAGGAAGTGTCTTGGTGCAGTGCGGATTTGGGGAAGTCAAGAGGACTACCTTGAGTAGTATATTCCAAGGATTTAGCCTTCGGTGATGAACAAAGAAAAAGATATGAATAGTTGAGTACCGGATTCCTGAGAGACAGTGAGAACAGAGGAAGAACTGACTGACAGAGTATCAGACTATTTTCTGGATGTGTTACTGTTGATGGTAAAGGCTGTGAAGGCATGAATCATGTTTGGCCAACATGATTAATAATATCTACAAGTATATGCTTGATCCGCATTGCTTGGTGAGCAAGGATTCAGCCGACAGAACAGAGTTTGTAAGAAACTAGACTGTTCCAGATGCCGACTAGAAAGGTGATGAAATTACCTGTGCGGATATATATAGAGGATGGATTTAGTTGTGAAGGGTGTAATGGTGTGATGATGTATGCGAATAAGTGTAGAAAAGAGCAGAAGTAGTAAGAAAGATCCGGTATGTGAAAGGATAGCAGAATAAAGAACAGAGGAAAGATGAAGTGCAGCAGATCAGTGTACTGAGCCTAACTGGAACTGAACTCAAGCATATGTAGATGCTTCCAATCAGTTCAAGACTGTGATTCTTATCACTTTGTAGACAGTGTGTCTCCTTGTAGGTAGTGGGCCTCTTTGTGAGCAGTGTGCTCGGGCAGTGAGCCCTAATTGGCAAGTGCCATTTTGTAATTTCCTTATTCTTCTAACAGAGAATAATCTTTGGGTTAATCACCCCGTGGTTTTCTCCCTTAACAGGGTTTCCACGTCAAAAATACTGTGTCATGTGTTTTTCATTTCATGGTAATGTTTGTTTGTTTGATTCAATGCTGCATTGATTAATAAGAAAGTTCAAAAGAAGAAATAATTAGGATAACTGATTCACCCCCCCCCCCCCTCTCAGTTATCAACATAAGTATAGTGTGACTCTTGCTATGTTTCGAGATCCTCAAGTTTCTCCTTTGGTAGAAATAATTGTAATATCATCTAGTGATTAATTAGAGGAGTATGTTCCTCAAGACTATGTATCTGAGGAAAAGTCTAAGGGATACACTCCCCTCAGCCCTATAGATGAGAGTGAATCCAAGGGATACTCTCCATTGGACTATCTTAATAGTCACTCTATGTAAATCTAAGGTGTTTAAATCCTTATTGAGATAAATAAAAGAAAGTGTTTGATCAAAAACCTGTGTTTATGTATATTTTTTTGGCAAAGTTTTGAATATGAATATTTGATTTGAAAAATTAGATATTTTAAGAATGTTGGGTAAACATTCGTAGATTTTGATCGTAATGGAAAACCTACAAAATAAAATTCTAGAGAAGAATGGTTCGTACCAGAAATAATCCTGGAAGAAGTGAGGAAGTAGGACAAGGTTCAGGGGATATGAATACTAAGTTGGACCATATTCTATCAATGATGATCGAGACAAGGGAGAGAGTGGGAATCTTAGAGAAAAAAGGAAAGGTTGGAGCGGCGAAAGAAATCCCTAATGGTGAGAAAGGAGAAAATTCTTGTGAACATACTCAAGCTAGTGAGCACAAAGATGAAGAATCACAATCTCAATCTTCATCTCAATCGTGATCTAAGGGAACCAAAAGGAGAAGAATGGAAAAGGAACTATCTAAAGATGAGAAAAATTACTCCTCTGAAGTTTGAAGGTAGCACTAGTGGGGATGTGGTTGAGGCCTGGCTCGTTGAAATGGAAAAATACTTTGAGATCCGAAACTATTCTGAAGTTACCAAGGGAGTGTGGGGAACTTTTTAGTTGTCAGGTGAAGCATCCAGCTGGTGGATGAGTAAGAAAATGGAACTAGGGATCAGTTCAACTCAACTCACTTGGACTGAATTTGTGGAAATATTCTAGAAACGTTGGCTACCCCAACTTTTCTATGATCAGAGCTCTTAGATTTTCAAAATCTAAGGCAAGGAGATTCTTCGGTCAGCGAATACTAGGAGAAGTTCACATGTCTTCTGAGGTATGTGCCTATGTATCAAGCTAATGAACATTTTCATATAAGAAAGTTCATCATGGGGTTGAACAATTAGATAGGTGGAGAAGTGGATATATATTGTCCTACCACAATGGACCTTTTATATGAAAAAGCTCTCAAGCAAGAGCAGAAGTTGAAGTCTATTTCCAACTACTGCGAGAAGAATAGGAAGAAGTTTAATTGGTCACAAACCAAGAAAACTCCTGGGAAACCTAATGAGGTGTAAGGATTTTAGAAGCAAGGAGAAAAGAATTATTAGAATAACTAGAGTGAACCAAAGAGGGATCGAAAGGGAAATAATGGTAGTAATTTCAACAATGCTGCCAAGAACAACAATAACTCTGAAAGAACTTCTAGAAGGAAGATCTAGCTAAGGGAAGTTTCACTTGTGGTGGTGATCACTATGCTAGTAAATGCCCCAACAAGCCATCAAGGTCACAACCTTGTGGTAATTCTCTTCCACCGCAGCAGGACGCATTTCAGCAGAGGATACACACTGTAGTTAATAATAGGAAGGAAAAATACCAGTTCACTCCAATGGAAGTAGCAGGTACTTTATCTAGCTTACCCATTTTTTTAATAGATACTGGTGCTACATAAAATTTTATTTCACCTAGAGTAGCTAGTAAAATGTCTAAAAGAGTTGGCTATATGGAAAAGTCTCAGGTTGTCGAATATGCAAACTAGACAAGAGCTAAGGTGGACCAATGTATGTTTGAAGAAAGGGTTGAACTTCCTAGTTTCTCTACGAAAGTTAATTTGTATGTATCTCCCTTAGGGTCTCATGATGTCATCTTAGGGATGAATTGGTTATGGAGGCATAGAGCTAAGGTTGACTATCATGCAAAAATTGTAGAATGCCTAGATGATCTCAGGAACTAGATATCTTTGCAAGGGACACCTAGGGAAGTCAGGCTTCGTCAAATCTCAGCTGTGCAAATGCATAGAGCAAAGAAGAAGGGTTTCCAACTTTTTGAGGTTAAAATGGAAAAACTTGAGGAATACGAAGTTGAGGATGGGGAGAGAGAGTGTAGAAAGGGCAGATATGGAGAAATACCCTATCCTTAGAGATTTCATGGATGTATTTCTAGAAGAACTACCTGGATTACCCCCAAAAGAGTGTTTGATTTCTCCATCGATATTATTCCACGGTCAGAAGTTGGAACCTATCTCTAAAGTACCATATAGGATGATGACAATAGAATTGATGGAGTTAAAGTCTCATCTTGAAGAGTTGTTGTCCAAAGGATTGATAAGACCAAGTTTTTCACCTTGGGGAGTGCCAGTGATCTTTGTGAAGAAGAAAGACAAGACAATACAATTATGTATAGATTACCAGTTGCTCAACAAAGCAACGGTAAAGAATAAGTATCCTTTTCCACATATCAATGATCTCTTTGATCAGATGTGAGGAGCAATAATGTTTTCAAAGATTGATTTGAGGTCAAGTTATCACCAGTTGAGGATCAAGGATGAAGACATTTCTAAGACTACTTTTAGAACAAGGTATGGCCATTATGAGTTTACAGTCTTTCCCTTTGGGTTAACGAATGCACTTGCAACATTCATGAACCTTATGAATAGTGTGATTAGAGACTGCTTGGATAAATTCATGTTGGTCTTCTTGGGTGACATTCTGATTTATTCCAAGAATGAAGAGGAGCATCTTCAACATTTGGAAATGGTACTTCAATGGCTAAGAGAGCATAAGCTATATGGAAAACTTTCCAAGTGTACTTTGTTTCAGAAAGAGGTAATGTATTCAGGTCATGTGATTTTAACAAAAGGGATTGCACTTGATCTAGCTGAGATAAAAGTAGTTCTTGAGTGGCTAGAGCCAAAGAATGTTTCTGAAGTGAGAAGTTTCATGGGTTTGGCTGGGTATTATTGTAAGTTTGTGGAAAACTTTTCTAGTATCACTTTTCCTATCACTTCTTTGTAGAGGAAAGGGAAAATTTTGAATGGTCTGAAAAATGTCAAGAGGCATTTAATCTCCCTAAAGAGAAGTTGACCACAACTCTAATTTTGAAAGTGCCAGATCTAGATGGTAACTTTGTTGTTATCATGGATGCATCAGGTGAAGGTTTGGGAGGAGTGTTAATGCAGGAAGGGCAAGTCATAGCCTATGAGTTGAGGAAGCTAAAACCATATAAAAAAATTATACTTCACATGATTTGAAGTTAGCAGCAGTAGTTCATGCATTATAGATGTGGAGACACTATTTGATGGGTAAACCTTTTGAATTGAAAATAGACCTGTTGTACCTTGCACACACGCCCCATTTTGCCAAATGGAGACTCCCTCTTTTTCTTTGTCTTGGAGTCTCAACCTTTACTACTTACGATGATGAGAAGGTGAAATTGTGCTTAGAATGTAGGATTTACTTCAAAATCTGGTATTTTGCATGGTTGGAGTCATTTGATGTCTTTCATGATTGATTTGGAAATGCCTTGAGTGGTCTTGTGCTTAAGAAGTAGCCTTTTGTTGCCTTCTGCACTGAAATTGGGTGTTACTACACTTTGCGCTAAAATTGCCTTCTACTGACTTGCGTTGAAATGGCCTTCCACCGACTTAAGTCGCACAAGTCAGTCGGCGCCAAAACTCGCGCAGGTCGGTCACTTTGAAAAACCTTGCAGTGCTAAAAAATGCCTTGCCCGACTTGCACTCGAAATGACCTCAACTGACTTTGGTCAGATACCTTCAAAATTTGCGCTAGGTCCGATGGCACCAAATTCCCCGCCGGCTGCACATAGAACATTCTACGCTAAAAATAGGTCTCTCCGACTTGTGCGGAAATCACTTCCGACTGACTTTTAGTCGGCACACCTTGAAATCCACACAAGTCAATGATGCTCAAAAGTAATGCTTTTACATTTTTGTGCTAAAACAGGCTCTAACTGACCTGCACTAAAATCACCTCCGATTGACTTTTAGTTAGTGACACCTAGAATCAGCGCTAAGGTCAGTGACCCCAAAAACCCACACTTTTTGACATTTTGGCCCAAAAATTGATTTTTTCAAGGTGCAAATTGGATTTTATTGATGGGTTTGAATTGCATATCTATTTGCCACATCATGACCAACATTTTACCAAGTTTGTGTAGATTTTTGGCACATTTTACAACAATTAATGCTACTGCACATGAAAAGTCTGTGACCCCCCAAAATCCTGCTTTTTGTAGAAAAGGCTAGAAAAACATGAAATAAAAGTCTGCAAATGGATTCTAATGATGAAGAAAACTTCCTAGATCAATATAGTGGCCAAATGGGTACTTGAAAATGGTAAAAAATGTAGAAAATCATGCAAAAATCACTGGATTTGTGAAGAGGACTATAAGGAAATAACATTAAGTTTGAGCTATTTTTGACTGATCCATGACTACAAATGAACGTGTTTTGACCCAAATTGATGAAAAATGACTTGTTAATATGAAATTGATTCTTTGCATTGTGAATTGTAAATCTTGGGGGACACAGGAGCTTGTTGGAGCCATCTTGGAAGGATGTACACACAGATATGCAGTGCTGACCCAGAAATGCAGAAACTTCATTCCATCAACCAAATTGCTGTTGCACCTATAAGAGAAGATTAGTATAATGTCCAAGATGATAAAAATGAGTTTTAGGTGCTGAAAGACATAGAAGATAATACCAAATCATTGTTGTTTCTGTAGATCTAGTCCAATGTCTAAGACTTGTTCAAGTTGTCCCAGTCATCCAGTCATGCACTGTTGGTCCAACAAACATTTAGTTAAATACACTTTCACCAAAAATGTGCCACATACTCCCCTTGGTCCACTCAGCACTTGGAATCCTATGAATCCACATTAGCTCAAGTTTTCAAGTGTCATGTGACTCTATTTTGGCTTTATTAGGCCTTGAAAATTGACTTTTCATCATATACAACCAAATGGGTATCCATTTTGTCCAGATTCAATGTATTTGCAAGTTGCATTTTGTCTTTTTCCTAAAGGACAAAGGCAAATCCAAAAATGTAACAAACTGATATATCTCATTTAATGATGTTTAATCTGGACCATTGGTGTTGATTTAATCTCCACCATCCATTGAAAAACTTGGTATGGTGCCTTGTCTATAAAAGGGCCATCATTCTCTCATTGTAACAAGTAAGATTTGATACTCAATTGCTGAGACTCTGCCAAATTGTGATCAATATAAAGCAAGTTTTGCAGGTTGCTGGGAATTTGTGTTCTTGTGTTATCCTCTTTGGTTTTCATGATTCATATCATTCTGAATTTAATTAGTTGTGCTTTTGTAATGATGGGTAAATGTTAAGCTATCTAATGAATGCTTTGGTCCATACTATTGGTGCTTGCTGATGGTAAATTGTTGTGTATAGTTAGCCTCGGCCCTATCATTAAATGCAATTCGGTTGCACTCCACTAGTTAAGCTGCGCCATTGTCTGGGTGTTTAATAAGTGAATGAAATTTGAAAATCACAAGGATCCTTTGAAGATTGCATCATTTCTTGCAACATTGTGGGTTTCCTATCTTGATGAAATAGAGAATGGTTTATTAAAAGTATTTGTCTATCTGCAACATTTTACCTAGTTGTGACTGTTACTTAGGATCTCTTATCCCTTCTCTCTCTCCTTTTCCTTTTGCATTTTATTTATATGAAGTTTATTATGTTAGGTTATAAGCAACATCTGCATTACAAATCTGCTAAAAGTATCATAGGGTTTCTGCATACATATTGCGGCCATCTTTTATAAACCCTGCATTTTATGTAAGACCCCTTGTTGGCATAGCTAGACATACCACTGAGTCATTCCAAGAAAGATAAGACCTAACTATATTATCCTTGGGGCAGTCCTATCTTGGATAGGATACCTTTTTCAAGAGAGGTGTGATACCAGCATTCATACATGCATTGTTGTGTGCTAAAAACATGCATCAACATAATTGGTGCTAGAAGGAGGGCTGACCAAAGCCATTCCTAAAATAAGAAATTACTCCATTCATTAAAGATCCCCTGTTTGGTTGATTTCATCTGCATGCCCCTCTCTTCTAACACAATTAATAGAATTGGCGCTAGAAGGAGCGCTGGACAAAGATTTTATGCAAGCTTTCAGTTGTGTTGGTTCATCACACATGCTGAAATGACTTAAAATTTAGGAACAAAAAGGTTTCAGTCATGAGGCTCCTTCATTCTTTAGAACACTATCACAACAATCATATCATGAAGAGAACTTCCAATTGGACATCCCAACTTTCAAAGAAGCATTAGATAGGCAGATCAGAGCAAAGTATCCTCCATTTACATTGCTTGATTTTAGTTCACCTCAGGTCTGCATTATACATCCTAGAGAGCTGCATGACAAGATAGATTGTTTAACTTTTCTTTAAAGATTGGACCTGCATTTAAAAGGACTGCTCCCTATTTTTGAAATATACAAGCCTAAAGTGGGATATACGCATAACAAACATATTTGGAGCAAGACAAGATATGGAGGAGCTGCAGTCTGGATGGATGCCAATGGACATAGTCATGTCTCAATCAAGAATACTCAAAGAGTTGATGTTGTTGGAGCTGTAAATCCACCATTCATAAGTGATCATAGTTGACAAGGTCATCCAACTAATGAATATGAGATTCACGACTGGTTAAAGTCTGTCAATTAGACATAATCAGAAGAGTATGCTGTTCCAGCTTGGTTAAAACTAAGTTTGCAATCACAGGACAACAAACAGAGCAAGGTGCAAGATTGGATTTCTGCTGTTGAGGGTATTGATAAGATAGATGATGAATCAACCCTCATGAATAGTCATGTTGAAGATGCATGTCAGCAATCAAATGTTTCACAGATAGTAGGTCCTAAGACTAAATTTGTTGCTACAAAGGTAGCAAAACAACAGTCCCTTGTTAGTGGATGATAATCCTAAGTTGGAACAATAGTTAGATCATATTGGATGTGTCCAAGAACAAGAAGAAATCAGTCCTCCAAGTGAAGAACAGTCATAGACAGCAATGCAGAAAATTGTTCCAATTGACACACTTGAGCCACAATTAGTTTGTTTGATGAAAAATGATCAAGCTTTTGAGTATATTAGCACAATGAACTACAAAGATCAGTCATATCAGATCACTGCAGTTACTCCCACAGAGTTTTCAGCTGAGTCAAATGGAGAAAATTAGGAAAATGCATCACTTCAAGGTAGCATTGACATCAAGAATCAAGTTATGCAGGAGGAAGGAGATCTTGTTGTTGTTGCAGACAATGGATATGCAGTCCAAACGGAAGGGTTGTTAGTTGATATAGAGGAAAAAAAAGGCTTTGTTCCTACTGTAGATAATGAATTGTCAACCCAATGCCAACCCTTAATTGAAACAGGAAAGTTGCTGATTGATACAGAGGAAGTTTCCTCAGAACATATGACTGATCTAGATGATGTAGATTCAGGTATATCATGTACTCATTAGGCTAATCCCATCCATACTTGCAATAAAGAAGAGCTCCACATGGTTGATGCTGACCCAGTAATGATAAGAAATGAAAGTAGAAATCTGCAATCTGAGAATAAAAATTAAATGGTCATGCAGAGTGATGGCTTGGAAATGTTTTCATGTTAGTCACTTGATCATATCATTGAGCTGGTGTCAACAATGAGTAAGGATGTGTTGTTGCATGGCAATTCATTGCATATGATAGATTTTGCTTTAGCCACTTCATGCAGAATTCATCCACATAATCCACATTCTGAGGAAGATTGTCTAGACTTTCTGTTCGCTTGGGAAGTTGCTACAGCATTCAGTGCTCCAGAGGTATTTGATGAAAAAGATATGGCCAAACACAAGTTGAGAGCTCCTAAAGATGAGAAGGTATTTGGTACAATGCAACAAGGTGATGAACTTACATACCCAACTGATGGTACTACAAATTAGGTTGTATCTTCCTCTTTTCCACTTGGTTTTGATAGTTATCAATTTGACTATGGTGATTTAGGTAAGACAACTTGCATATGGATTGATCATGGCCCTAATGAGCTGCCCCAACTATTGATCCTACATGACTGGTACCCTGAACATGAACCTAGCATGCCTCTACCTCACTTTTCAGAGTACAAAGATAAATTTTCCAGACTTAGGACATTGACCTATACCCTGTTACTCCTGCATGTCCTAAGAAATAAGTCACGAGAGAGTGTAAATACTTGCTGCCCAAAGATTTTGTACATACTCTTGCTTGTTTCTAGTAGTTTGCTTTTCTAGTTTAGTTTCTACTTTGTCTTTTCTTTAGTTTTTAGTTGTTAGTTGTTGCTTTCTGCCTGTTTTTCTTTGGTTAAAGTAGTTTGCTTTGCTTTTCACTTCTATGCCTGTTTTGCTGGGGTTCTCCATTTCTTGAACATGGTGGTAATTGTGTAGTCCTACAAGTGCTTCTTTGTTGGGTAAGTAATTTGGAGTATTTCTTTGAGAAGCCAAAGTTTTTGCTTAGGTCTTCCTGTGGGTTTTGTTGTTACACAAGGGAGTATGATGTCTATTCATTGGAAAGGAGTCATTAGTTGGTACACCTAAAGTATTTTCTAGACATATATCTCTCACACTCTTAAATAATCCTGAAGTACCTAAGTAAGTCTTGGTGATCTTACATTAAGTGAAAAATCCAAGGTCCACCTTTGTTGCCATCAAGAATCCACACCCAACTAGCTGAGTTATCACAAAGGTAGCGGTATTGCATTATACTCTGCCAATTTAAGCTTAATGAAATATCAATCAATTAAAGAAAAGAAATACAAAGGAAAATCACAATCACACACTATAACTCAGTTAGATGGACAATCAAGTAAACTCTACTAGGGCTATGGACGCCTGACTAGCAGTGGGACTCTGCTTGAGTGGAATTCTAAGACAAACTCGTCGGGACTATAGATGCTCATTGGTAGTGGGGTAATGTCTAGGTAGTTCATGAGGTGTGTACTGATTATGTAGCTTAATGCAAAGGATCTGAGATGAGCCTAGTCACCAAGGGATGGGAATTAATGCAACTACATACACTTAGGTTTTTAGGATTGGATGGTTGCACTGGTTAGTGATCTCTGCTTCTTTGATATTGTATCATGCAGTCTAGTCTAATATGCGGGAAACACAGAGATTATGGGTTCAAAATTGACGTTTATCTTTGAAATTCTCCGGAGCATTTCCCAGTAGAGTCACCATCTGTTGTGCCTTGCACACATGCCCCATTTTGCCAAATGGAGACCCCCTCTTTTGCTTTGGCTTGTAGTCTCAACCTTTGCTACTTACGATGATGAGAAGGCCAAATTATGATTAGAATGCATGATTTGCTTCAAAATCTGGTATTTTGCATGTTTGGAGTCATTTGATGTCTTTCATGATTGATTTGGAAGTGCCTTGAGTGGTCTTGTGCTTAAGAAATAGCCTTTTGTTACCTTCTGTACTAAAATTGGGTGTTACTGCACTTTACGCTAAAATTGCCTTCTACCGACTTGCATTGAAATGGCCTTCCACCGACTTAAGTAGCGCAGGTCGGTCGGCGCCAAAACTTGCACATGTCGGTCACTTTGAAAAACCTTGCAATGCTAAAAAAGGCCTTGCTTGACTTGCGCTCGAAATGACCTCAACTAACTTTGGTCGGATACCTTCAAAATTTGCACTAGGTCTGATGGCACCAACTTCCCCACCAGCTGCACATAGAACATTCCGCACTAAAAATAGGTCTCTCCAACTTGCGTGGAAATCACTTCCGACAGACTTTTAGTCGGTACCCCCTAAAAACCACGCAAGTCAGTGATTCTCAAAAGTAACGCTTTTACATTTTTGTGCTAAAATAGGATCTGACTGATCTTGCACTAAAATCACCTCTGATTGACTTTTAGTTAGTGACACCTAGAATCAGCGCTAAGGTCAGTGACCCCAAAAATCCACGCTTTTTGACATTTTGGCCCAAAATTTGATTTTTTCAAGGTGCAAATTAGATTTTCTTGATGGATTTGAATTGCATATCTATTTTCCACACCATGACCAACATTTTACTAAGTTTGTGTAGATTTTTGGCATGTTTTACGATAATTAATGCTACTGCACATGAAAAGTCCGTGACCCCCAAAAATCTTGCTTTTTGCAGAAAAGGCTAGAAAAACATGAAATAAAAGTTTGTAAATGGACTCTAATGACCACAAAACTTCCTATATCAATATATTGGTCAAATGGGTACTTGAAAATGGTAAAAAATGTAGAAAATCATGCAAAAATCACTAGATTTGTGAAGAGGACTATAAGGAAGTAACATTAAGTTTGAGATATTTTTGACTGATCCATGACTGCAAATGAAAGTGTTTTGACCCAAATTGATGAAAAGTGACTTGTTAAGATGAAATTGATGCTTTACATTGTGAATTGTAGGTATTGGGAGACACAGGAGCTTGTTGGAGCCGTCTTGGAAGTATGTACACAGATATGCAGTGTTGACCCAGAAATGCAGAAACTTCATTCTATCAACCAAATTACTACTGCACTTATAAGAGAAAATTAGTATAATATCCAAGATAATAAAGATGAATCTCAGGAGCTAAAAGACATAGAAAATCATGCCAAATCACTACTGTTCCTGCAGATCTAGTCCAATGTCCAAGACTTGTTCAAATTGTCCCAGTCATCAAGTCATGCAATGTTGGTCTAACAAACATCTAGTTGGATACACTTTCACCAAAAATGTGCCACATACTCCCCTTGGTCCACTCAGCACTTGAAATCCCATGAATCCATGTTAGCTCAAGTTTTCAAGTGTCATGTGACTCTATTTTGGCTTTATTAGGCCTTGAAAATTGACGTTTCATCATATACAACCAAATGGGTATCCATTTTCTCCAGTTCAATGTATTTGCAAGCTGTATTTTGTCTTTTTCCTAAAGGACAAAGACAAATCTGAAAATGTAACAAACTGATATATCTCATTTAATGATATTTAATCTGGACCATTGGTGTTGAGTTAATCTCCACCGTCCATTGAAAAACTTGGCATGGTGCCTTGTCTATAAAATTGTAACAAGTAAGATTTGATACTGGATTGCTGAGACTCTGCCAAATTGTGATCAATATAAAGCAAGTTTTGTAGGTTGTTGGGAATTTGTGTTCTTGTGTTATCCTCCTTGGTTTTCATGGTTCATATCAATCTGAATTTAATTAGTTGTGCTTTTGCAATAATGGGTAAATGTTAAGATATCCAATGAATGCTTTGGTCCATACTATTAGTGCTTGCTGATGGTAAGTTGTTGTGTATAGTTAGTGATGCAAGAGCATCCCTGGTTCAAGAGCAATCTTGCATCAACCAAAAATATTTGCATTTCAATTTGTTTGCATTTCAGTTCTTTCATTTTGCCAGTTCAGTTCAGGTAGTTCAGTCAAAAGCAATTTTAGCTTGTGGTCCAGTTTTGGCATTTCACATCTTGCAGATCTAGACTTAGCATCTTCATTCATTCATCTATATCATATCAAGAATTCAGAGCATTTGGATCAATTACTAGAAAGTTATCGCTATCAGAAGATCAACTATTTTCTCAGAGCAGAGCATCCTGACAGTCTATGGTAATCAGCTAAAGGAGAAAGCTTGCAGATCCTAATGACACATCATTCAATGATCCTTGGTTCGTGGTTGACCTTCCCTAGAGGTCCACACATTTGTTCCATTCATTTGAGGAAGTGTTCTATGCATTTAGGTCTGACCTATCTGTGAACACATTACAACTCTTCATTGGAGTTTGTGACCTTCTTTGGCCGATGCGGAGGAATCTATTGATTTGTAAATGATATATTGATGTAATAGATCCTTAGGAAAGTAGCTATTTACATAAGAGAGATTTGGTAGTTTAGATTTGTGCGAAGGAGCTTCAAAGCTTTATCTTGCACATGTATGTAATTAGGCCTGTGAGCCCTAATTGTAAGCCCACAGGTTGCCGACCAGATTGTATTTGCATTCCATGATATATGGAATGACTGAATCTGTATTTGTTCCATTTCTTTGAGTTTTTTTCGTTGTGTTTACTCTTGCTGCACAGTCTGGAAATTTCATTCTGTGAACCCTCCTACCATGACTGCACCAAGTGGTATCAGAGTGAAAGTTTGATTCTTTGGATTGAATTGGCGAAGGGGATTTTGTAAAGATCTTGTTGGAAGTAGATTGCCAATTTGAGGCGGGTTACTTGTGCACAACCAATCGCTGATTGAGAGGCAGTTGTCGCTTGTAGCCCGATCACCAAATTTTGAGGCAGTTTGCAGTTGATCCTAGGAAGATGCCGCTGTGAAGAGTTCCTCCTGTTGGTACAATGGCTAATAGAATGGATGAGATGATGGAATTGATGAGAATAATGAGAATTCATTTGGATACTGTCGAGGAAGATAGGCGAAGAGGATTAACACCGAGACCTAATGTTGAAAGTGATGATGAAGAAGAATTTCAATCTGCTGAATAAACTGGCGAAAGCCTAAAAGGTGATGAAGAAGAAGAATCAGATCAGATAAAGATGTTGCGAGCTATTTCAAAGATTGGAAAGAGACCTAGAGTTGACATGCTGAATTATACTAGTAATTTGAATCCTGAAGAGTTAATTAACTAGATAAATGACATGGAATAATACTTTGAATATGAGGAAATTGAAGATCTGGAGAAGGTGAAATTTGCAAAGACAAAGTTGAAAGGACATGCTGCTATATGGTGGAAAGAAGTTCAATTGGAAAGAAACAAAAGAGGAAAAGAAAAGATTACAAAATGGGATAGGATGGTGACAAAGTTGAAAAATTAGTTCATACCTATTGAGTACGAGTTGGAGCTGTTGAAAAGATTGCAAAACCTTAGACAAAAGGAGAAATCTGTGAAGGAGTACACTGAAGAATTTCATAAGATGATCATAAGAATATAACATAGTGAAACAAGCAAGGAGAAAGTGGCTAGATATATCAATGGACTAAGATTGAACGTTCAAGAAGAACTAAGCTTGGTAAGGATGACATCCTTGGAAGAAGCATATTAGTTTGCCTTGAAAGTTGAAGAGAAGCTAAATAAGAGACATGATCAGAGATAGAGAGGCAGAGGAGATAAATTTTAGAGAGGTAGAACATTTTCTGGATATGATCGACCATTTTCAGAGTAGAACAAGTTTCAGCCTAGTTAAGAAGGATGACAGAGATAACAATGCTTACCGGAGAGATGACAAAATTTTTTACCGGAGGGGAAACCCTAGTGCATACCAGAATGAAGGATACAGAAGAGAAGGAAGAGGATTTGATAAGAAGACATTCAGAGGTACTTGTTTCAAATGTGGAGGTGAAGGACATAGAGCATTTGAATGTAATCAGGGTAGTACAAGTAAGAGGATAGAAAATAGTGGAAGAGTAGCCTTTGTTGAAGAACTGATTGAAGTAGATGACCCCAATTCTATTAGTAAACTAGAGAAAGGAGAATCATTTGTGATGAGGAGAGCACTATTTCAAGCAGAGACAAATGAAGAGCCACCGCTGACGAAGAGTCTATTCAGAACAAGATGCAAATCAGGAGGTAAGTGTTGTAAAGTTGTAATTGATAGTGGTAGTTCAGACAACCTAGTTTCAGAGGAGATGGTGACTAAGCTAAAGTTGGAAATATTGAAACAACCTAAGCCATATCAGATAGCATGGATTCAGGATGATCATAAGGTACTGGTGAGTGAACAATGTTTGGTGAAATTTCATATTGGATCATATTATGATGAAGTCTTGTGTGATATTATGCCTATGGATGTTTGTCATGTCTTGTTGGGTAGACCTTGGTAGTATGATAGAAGAGCTATACATGATGGGAGAAATAATACATACACTATAACAACAAATGGGAAATGAATTACTTTGATTCCTTTGGAGGATGATCCTAAAGATGTAGTATGTGGGAATGCTAGAATTTGTTTGGTAGATGGAAGGAAATTTTTGGATGGTTTGGAACATGAGAATATGTGTTATGCATTGATTCCTAAAAAGCCTAAAGTATTGAAGAAAGAAACTAAAGAATCACAACCGGAGGAGATAAGAGAGTTGCTGACTGAGTATGAAGACATCATATCAGATAATGTGCCTGATGGATTACCACCTATAAGGAGTATCAGTCATCACATGGATCCTATACTGGGAGCAAGTTTGCCTAACAAAGTAGCACATCGAATGACACCGACATAGAATGAAGAATTGAATAGACAGATACAAGAGTTATTGATAAAAGGATTGATTAGAGAAAGTTTGAGTCCTTGTGCAGTACCTGCAATGCTAGCACCTAAGAAAGATGGAGAATGGAGAATGTGTATTGATTCCAGAGCAATAAACAAGAACATAGTTAAGTATAGATTTCCTTTACCTAGGATGGATGATATCATGGATTGTTTGAGTGGAGCTAGATATTTCACAAAGATAGATTTGAAGAGTGGATAGCATCAGATCAAAATTAGAGAAGGAGATGAATGGAAGTCTGCTTTTAAGATAAATGAAAGATTGTATGAGTGGTTAGTGATGCCTTTTGAATTGACAAATGCACTGAGTGCTTTCATGAGGTTGATGAATGAAGTCTTGAAGAAATTCTTGGGTAAGTTTGTGATTGTATACTTGGATGATATTCTGATTTTTAGTTAGACAAAAGAAGTACATTTGTGGCATATTAGACAAGTTTTGCAGAGACTGAGAGAAGAGAAATTACTGATAAACATCAAGAAATGTAGTTTCATGAAAGAAGAGTTGGTATATTTGGGATTTGTGATTTTTGTGGAAGGATTGAAGATGGACCCTGAGAAGGTGAAAGCAATTGTTGAATGGCCTACACCGGAGAGCATTGGAGAGGTTAGATCATTTCATGGATTGGATAGTTTCTACCGGAAGTTCATCAGAAATTTTAGTTTAGTTGGTAACCCTATGATAGAGACAATGAGAGGTGACAGAAAAGATTTCAAGTGGACATCTGGAGCAGACAAAATTTTTGAATTATTGAAGCAGAAAGTGATAGAGCAATTTGTTTTGGCATTACTAGATTTCAATAAGGTATTTCAAGTTGATTGTGATGCAAGTGGAAATGCAATTGGAGTAGTGAGAAGGTAGACCTATAGCATATTTCAATGAGAAGTTGAATGATGCAAGGAGAAGATATTCAGTTTATGATCAAGAGTTCTATGCCATAATTCAAGCCTTGAAGAGTGGAGACATTACTTGTTACCTAAGGAGTTTGTGTTGTATATAGATCATCAAGCTTTGCAATATTTGAATAATCAAGGTAAGTTGAATCAGAAACATATGAGATGGGTAGAGTTCATGTAGAGTTATACTTTTGTGTTGAAGCATAGGAGTGGAAAATCAAACAAAGTTGTTGATGCATTGAGTAGAAGAAGAAACTTGTTGATAGAGATGAGTTGAAGTGTTGGGTTTTGATGAATTGAAGAACATGTATGAGGGAGACACTGAATTTGCAGAACCTTGGAAAGCATGTAAGGAACCTATTGTGATAGATAGGAGTAAGTGGTTGGACTATTTCATTCAAGAAGATATATTGTTCAAAGGAAATTAGTTATGCATACCTAGAAGTTTAATGAGAGACAATTTGATCGTGGAGAAACACAGTGGTGGATTGGTAGGACATTTTGGCATTGATAAGACAATGGCTTTGGTGAGTGAAAATTACTTTTGGCCTCAGATACATAAGGATGTTTAGATATTCGTGTAGAGTTGTAGAGTTTGTCAAGTTGCAAAAGGGAGTAGTTAGAATACTGGATTGTATAAACCTTTGATAGTACCGAAGAAACCTTGGGAAGACATAAACATGGATTTTGTAATGGGATTACCTAAGACACAGAGAGGACATGATTCAATATTTGTAGTGGTTGATAGATTTTCAAAGATGGCTCATTTCATACCTTATAAGTAGACAACTGATGCAGTGCATGTAGCTAACCTATTTTTCAAGGAGATTGTGAGATTGCATGGATTACCTAAGAGTATAGTTTCAGACAGAGATACAAAGTTTATTGGATACTTTTGGAGGACACTTTGGTAAAAGATGAAGACAGATTTGAAGTTTAGTTCAACTTTTCATCCACAGACCGTTAGACAGACAGAGGTGGTGAATAGGAGCTTGGGAAACTTGTTGAGATGTTTGGTTGGAGAGAAAACTAGAAGTTGGGATTTGATTCTTTCACAAGCAGAGTTTGCATACAATAATTCAGTAAATAGGAGTACCAGAAAAACACCTTTTGAGATTGTTACTGGAGTGAATCCTAGAGGAGTTGCAGAATTAAGAGACATTAGTATAGAAGAAAAGAGAAGTGCAGAAGCAGAAGAATTTGTAGATCACATGAAGACAACACATAATCAGATAAAGAAGCATTTGGAGAATATGAATAGTAAGTATAAGGAAAAGGTTGATGAGAAGAGAAGACATAAGGAATTTGAAGAGGGGGATGAAGTGATGGTATACTTGAGAGAAGAAAGATTTCCAGTTGGGACATATAACAAGTTGAAGATGAAGAAGTTTGGACATTGTAAGATACTCAAGAAATCTGATTCAGGGAATGCATATGAAGTATAATTATCAGAGACATTGGGTATATCACCTATTTTCAACATTGCAGATCTATATCAGTATCATGAAGCAAAGTTCAGTGATAACTTGGAAGAAGACTTGAAGAAGCAATTACCACAACAAGCGCCGGAACAGATAGAAGACATTTTGGATAGCAGAGTTGGATGAAACACTAGAGGAAGACAATACAAAGAATACCTTGTGAAGTGGAAAGGAAGACTGGAAGAAGATTCATCATGGACTTCTCAGGTTGAGGTGGACCGTCTTGGTTCTCCCTCAGCCTCGACAAAGTGAGGGACTTAATTTTTCAATAACCATAGATATTTGATGTAGGAGCATCCCTGGTTCAAGAGAAATCTTGCATCAACCAAAAACATTTGCATTTCAGTTTGTTTGCATTTCAGTTCTTTCATTTTCCCAATTCAGTTCAGGTAGTTTAGTCAAAAGAAATTTCAGCTTGTGGTCCAGTTTTGGCATTTCACATCTTGTGGATCTAGACTTAGTATCTTCATTCATTCATCTACATAATATCAAGAATTCAGAGGATTTGGATTAGTTACCAGAAAGTTATCACTATCAGAAGATCAACTATTTTCTCATAGCAGAGCATCCTGACAGTCTATGGTAATTAGCTAAAGGAGAAAGCTTGTGGATCATTCCTTGACTTGCGGATCCTAATTACACATAATTCAATGATCCTTGGTTTGTGGCTGACCTTCCCTAGAGGTCCACACATTTGTTCCATTCATTTGAGGAAGTGTTCTATGCATTTAGGTCTGACCTATCTATGAACACGTTACATCTCTTCGTTGGAGTTTGTGACCTTCCTTGGCCAACGCAGAGGAATCTATTGATCCAGAAATGATATATATTGATGTAATAGATCCTTAGGAAAGTAGCTATTACCATGATAGAGATATAATAGTTTAGATTTGTGTAGAGCTTCAAATATTTATCTTGCACATGTATGTAATCAAGCCTGTGAGCCCTAATTATAAGCCCGCAGGTTGCTAGCCAGATTGTATTTGTATTCTATGATATATAGAATGACTGAATCTGTATTTGTTCCATTTCTTTGAGTTTACTCTTGTTGTACAGTCTAGATAGTTTATTCTATGAACCCTCCTACCGTGACGGCAGCAGTTAGCCTGGGCCCTATCATTGAATGCAGTTTAGTTGCACTCCACTAGTTAAGTTGCGCCATTGTCTGGGTGTTTAATGAGTGAATGTAATTTGAAAATCACAAGGATCCTTTGAAGATTGCATCATTTCTTGCAACATTGTGGGTTTACTATCCCGGTGAAAGAGGAAATGGTTTATTAAAAGTATTTGCCTATCTGCAGCATTTTACCCAGTTGTGACTGTCACTTAGGATCTCTTATCCCTTCTCTCTCTCCTTTTCCTTTTACATTTTATTTATATCAAGTTTATTAGGTTAGGTTATAAGCATCATCTACATTACAAATCTGCTAAAAGTATCATAGTGTTTCTGCATACATATTGCTGCCATCTTTTATAAACCCTACATTTTATGTAATACCCCTTGTTGGCACAGCTAGACATACCATTGAGTCATTTCAAGAAAGTTAAGACCTAGCTATATTATCCTTGGAGAAGTCCTATCTTGGATAGGATACCTTTTTCAAGAGAGGTGTGATACCAACAATCATACATGTGTTGTTGTGTGCTAAAAACACCATCAACAAGACCATCATGGTTTGAAGTAACTATTTACTCAACCCAATCTGAATGCAAGACAAAGGAGGTGTTTAGAGTTGATATCAAACTATGATTTCAACATTAGCTATATCAAGGGGAAAGAAAATAGAGTAGCTGATGGTTTAAGTTGAAGAAGGCATATATTCTCCATGATATCGATCCAATTTGACTTCAAAAGTCAAGTATTGCAAGAATCCAAGGGTGACGAGTTCTATGAACAAGTCAAGCAAGCACTCTAAGATAATTTGCAAGATAAGAGGTATGAAGGTTTTTACTTTGAATCCAATGGATTATTGAGGTATAATGGAAAAATTTATATACTTGATTCTGGTGAATTAAGAGATTTGGTATGGAAGGAAGTTCATAATGCACCATACTCAGGACATCATGGTGTTACTAAGATGTTAGCAGATGTAAAGCCATTATATTTCTAGAAGGGGATGAAAGGAGATGTCACAAAGTTTGTGGCCAGTTATTTAGAATGCCAAAGAGTAAAGGTAGAACATCATCATCCTGCATGTTTACTATATCCCCATGATGTACCAGAAAGTAAGTGGCAAGTTATTATCATGGATTTTGTGCAAGGTCTTCCCATGTCAAGGAATAAGCCCAATGCCATTCTAGTAGTCATAGACAAGCTTACAAAGGTGGCACATATCATACTAGGTAATCTGACAGATGGAGCTCCTGCAATAGCTCAAAAATTTGTCCAAGAGATTTTTAGATTGTATGGGATCCCCAAAAAGATTATTTCTGACAGGGATGCTTGTGTAACTTCTAGGTTTTGGTAAACCTTGTTTTCTTCATTTGGAACTCAACTAAACATAAATTCAACTTATCATCTAGAAACAAATGGGAAAATAGAAAGCATAAACAAAGTTCTAGAAGATCTTCTAAGGATGTATTGCATGGATCAACAATACAAATGGGAGGATTACCTACCTTTGGTTGAGTTTGTATACACTAACTCCTATCATTCTGCAATAAAGATGGCTTCATTTGAAGCATTTTATGGTAAGAAATGTTTGACTCCTATAAGCTGGGATAAGATAGAAGATAGTATAAGTCTTGGGCTATAAATGTTATCAGATATAGAAGAGTAGGTCAAGATTATTAAACAGAGGTTAGCGGAAGCTAGTGATAGGTACAAGAGTTATGCAGATGCCAAATGAGTACCTAGGAATTTTTCTGTTGGGGAAAAGGTGTTGTTGAGAGTAAAATCCCAAGAGTTTGATAAATTTTGGAAAGTCATCCAAACTAGCTCTGAGCTATGTAGGTCCATTTGAGGTCCTAGAAAAAGTCAATCCTATTGCATACAAAATTGCATTGCCACTAGCTCTTGCCAGGATGCATAATGTCTTTCATGTATCGTATCTTAAAAAGTATGTTTCAGGGGATAACCATGTTATTGATTGGAATGCTTTACAGGTAAAGGACCCAGGGGTGGTAACAATCGAGCCTCTCAAGGTGCTTGAAATGCATAATCTTCTCTTGTGTAATAGGGAGGTTCTACAATGCAAGGTCCAATGGGATTAGTATACAAAAGATTGTGCTACTTGGGAAGATTATGCTGAGATAAAGCAAAAGTTTCCACAAGTTATTCTAAATTTTGAAAGCTCTTGAAAACAATGTATTTTGTAATATGATATTTTTTATGACTTATTTATGTTATAATAATAATTGATACTTAAAAATCATTGGGGACGATGATTCACAAGGGGGGAAGTATGTTACACCCCGTGTGTTTCTATCCATTTTCTATTTATCTATATTGGTTAATTTTTTTGAATATTGGATGATTATGAATCTTTGCATTTATGTGTATTATGAATCTTGATTGGAATATGTTGAAAAATGGAATAATACAATGTCTTGTATTAAAAGTGATTATTGTTAAGTAATGTATGAAGCAAATGTTTATATTTTGTTCAACTAACTACTGTGGTGGTGATCAAAGTAGATGCAGGAACAGGTTGCTCCTCCAAAAGAGAGGGGAAGTATCACTTAGGAGAAGGACTTGGTCTGGTAACCCTAGAGAAACCTAGACTAAGGAAACACACACACAATGCTATTTTGACCTAGGTTATGTCGAGTCCATATGGGTAGCAATAAGTAAACTATGTTGTGAATCCCGAATGCTTGTTTGAATATGATTTAACCTGCATGTTGATTTAAGTCTTCTTTGATAAGTTTATGGTTGCATAGACAAGGTTTTATTGTGGAATGGTTATAACTCATGCAAGTCCACGATATGTTCATACATATGAGACGATACGAGCATGAGTGTACGTATGTAGACGTACCTACTGTTGAAATACACCAGACAATTAAGAGGGGGGTGAATCAGTTGTCTCAAAACTTTAAATACTTCTGCACTTTAAAACATTAATCACTTGCCCACTGATATTATGATTAAAATATGAAAGCATGAAATCAGAAAATTAAACACAATTGCAAGATCAAACACAAGTGACACCAGATTTTTACGTGGAAAACCCCAAGGCGGGGAAAAACCATAGAGAGGATTAGCTCTCAAAATATATTGTAACCTTTAAAGAAAATGATGTTCAAGCTTGGTCACTCCATGGGCCTAGAACATGCTAGCTCACTTCCATGAAGCACAACTAGGTCTAGTAGGCTCACTGACTCAACCCTAAACCTAGAAAGATTACAATGAGGGATTTAAACCCTACTGGCGGCTCACTGCCAAGATTAGTATCTTCTTCATTTTTGAGATTAATACATTGAAGTACAATAGTTCCTCTGCTTTGCTATGCCTTTTCATCTCTTTTCTCTATCTTTGTATCTTCATTGAAGGACGCATTTTCCACAACCAAATTACAAGTATATATATCATTCATCAACCTTGGAATGTACATCAAGGTCGACATTACAAACATTTAAAAAATAGGCCTTGACCTATTACAAGAATTAAGCTAAGGAAGTATAGCAAAGATGTATGTGGATCATGTCATGCCTTAGCTGGGACTCAAACACGATCTTCCACGCCACAACACACTTTTGCAATCATCAAGAGATCTCCACAATTTCTAGAATTAACCAAGTCGGCTAAGACTGGTTACACGCTACCTTGTCTTGGAACAATCTTCAACTTTGATCCAAAATACTCCTTGCAGACCAATACAAAGGTAGGAACATGATCAAGAGGCATCCACAAGCACATTGTAATGATCAGGAGAAACTGCACAAACTCTAACCACTTTGTCCATGAGATTCTTCACATCGGAGCATATGAACTACACTATCTTCAACTGTTATAAAAGAAAGATAGCTTACAGACCACCAAATCATGAACTATTGGAGTTGTAGGCACATATTATCATCCCAGACTTCCCTTTAGAACTGCAGAGCAAAATACTTCAATGCGGAGGAATGTGGAGCAAGATACTTTCTCCCTGTCACCAGTGAATAATCAGAAAGAGCCGGTTTTACTCTGGTGAATGCAACTTACTCCATTCTTCATACCGGAGGCTCAAACTCAAGATTTTGCATCTTCATACATGCTTCTAAATAACTTCTAATTTGCAGACAAAGATCTTCAATAAACAAGGAATGCAGAGCAATCTTCTGGATTATTTTTCAGTATGCAATACAATGTCATCACTGTAATTCACTACAACTCTCTGTTTCTTCCAGAGGAGTAAATTTTCTCAATATCCTCAATATGTAAAGCTTCTAAACTAATAGCAAGATAAGATACAATTGACACCAATGACAACAAAGATATATGTTGACATCAATGACAACACCGATTAGGCACATACTTGCAACACCTACGCACAATCATAAGTGTATTGCTCATAGGAATGAGGATATCAGATTGGACCTTGTGGAATTTATGTCATTTGTGTGTGTGGATTTCATATCATCTATGTTTATGTGGTTTATGTGTCGATGATATATATATCTTTGTGTGTGTATATAATAAGTTATTTATTATTATATTTGTATAGTTGTAATCATGTAATTATCATGTGTTTTGGCAATATGAGAACATTTGAATTCTATTATCGAAAATGTTTTAAAGTATATATATTATGTGGCATATAGTGGCATTGCCATAAGTGGCATGCAACCTTAAAACAAGGTAGAACAACAGTCTATGAGTGTTGATTTGGGCGCTTATCATGGGGGTATATGCTATGCTATGTGGAGTTTATGATTGTTATTATGTGAAGCATGTTTAAAGCCTATCTAAGTGCTATAGGAAGCACATATCAATGAGCATAGTTATCATTTCAAAGAGAATTCAAAGAAAAACTATTGGGGCAACGCTTTGACTTTGTCATGGCATAGGAGTAGAGCTGAAAATAGTTATATATTTGTATAAGAGTCTTCATTTGTTTTGCCAATGTATATATTGACTTATTCTTTCAAAGCAATTTTACACGGAAATAGGAAAAATGGTTATTTGTGTCTCACTCTTGTGAAGATGTTTAAATCTCTTTTTTTTTTTTTTGGGAGTTGTTTTATGAGTGTCCTCTTATGTGTCATCTTTCTTTGATTTCCTATTTCCATCTCTAAATCTGTTTTGATGAGGGGGGAGTTGTGGCAATGCTATAAGCTAATTTGTAGTCTAAGTTCTCTTGATTTTCCTATATAAAAGGGGAGCTTTCTCATTATATTTCACACAATTTTTCCAGCCAAGAGCTTTCTTATTTAGCTATTGTAATTCTGAGTTTATTGTTGTGAGATTTTTTTGAGGATTGTGAGAGGAAGTATAAAAAGATTTGAGAGAGAATTGATTTGCCTTGAAAGGGAGATTTAGTTCATTGGAAGGATCATAAGCAAGGGAATGCATTGATCCATTGAAGCTAATATCATAGGCATGAGGAATTCTTATCCATTACACTTTTCTATTTAAAAGGCTATATATGTTTGTTTGTTATTGAGGAATGAATTGTTTGTTTATTGATTTGAGTGTTTACTTGTTTGTATATATATATATATATATATATATATATATATATATATATATATATATAACTAGTAAAAGAATTATATTGTGAATGTGAAATTAATCTCCATAGTAGAGATTTGTGTCTATTGGGGATTTTTATGAAAAATTATTAGTTTGAGTATGATTAGTTACTTGTATAATGGGAAAGGATAGTAAACCGTAACTTGCAACTAGTATTACTTCGACATATGCGTCATAGTAAAACTTGGGAATATGTTAACCTTGGGATATGTGATCCATGGAATAACCTAGTATAGATATTGATGTCTTTCCAAATTGAGATAGAAGGATGGGTGAGCGTGTGATGTCCATTCCGAGTTAAGGATGATGAAACTTTGGCCAAAGTAGTGTAAACAACCAACGTTTGCATTGTCAGTTCACTGTGATCTAGGTTTACATACTAGGAAGGGCAATCATGCTTGTAGGTTGGAGACACAATGTATGACAATACTAGATATGTAGGACACAACATCTTGCTCATTTTAGGCTATTCTTGAAGTTACCATACCAATCCCTTCATCAAAGGGTAGGGCCGTTTACCAATTTGGTAAATGTGCGGGGCACCGCAGTTAGTCTGTGGTTGGAGGAAAAGCACTTGAGTGATGCTTCCTCTCATGCATTTGGTGGCCCAGATTTGAAGACAAACATTAGAATCATTTTGTATCTCTACTTTCAATTAGCTCTTTGAAGCTTGTATGTAACTTTCTTTAGAAAATTTGTATTGAGAAATATTCAATTCTTTAATGATGAAATTAATTTGATTATACAATGGAAGTTTAAAATATGTTTCAAATGTGCATCTTATCAATTGAATTCAAGAAAAAATTTTATTGCTTTCATTATCGGTATCTAGATCTTTTTACTTTTAATTTAAATTTAGTAAATCTTAGTTGGTAGAACAAGTGGCATGTTACATGTGGTGTCAGAGCTACCAAGTTTAGCTCTAGAACCTATGTACTCACTATGCTTTCCCCTCCAACATTATGAGAATCTAATGTTTGGAAGTCTTGTACCAGGATGGTGCATCTTAGTATTAATGCAAGGAAGTCAGTCATTGGGAATGAACGCTATCTCAGGGCCAAGAAGGAAAGAGAAGCCATTGTTCGCACCATAGATGGGACAAAAAATGACGACATATGGTTAGGAGATATGAAGACACTAAGCCATGCCCTCTCCCGATTAAGTCAAGAGAGAAGAAGGATGAAAGACAATGCGAGCTTCAACCATCTGCCCTTGGTCTCTCCAACCAAGTCAACTTCCCTACCACTATCTAGGGATATGCCCTCTGAGTATAGTGTGACTCCTTCTATGTTGTTTTGAGATCCTCAAGTTTCTCCTTTGGCAGAAATAATTGTAATATCATCTAGTGATGAATCGAAAGAGTATGTTCCCCGAGACTATGTATCTGAGGAAAAGTCTAAGGGATACACTCCCCTCAGCCCTGTAGATGAGAGTAAATCCAAGGGATACTCTCCATTGGACTATCTTAATAGTCAATCTATGTAAATCTAAGGTGTTTAAATCCTTATTGAGATAAATAAAAGAAAGTGTTTGATCAAAAACTTGTGTTTATGTATATTTTTCTAGCAAAGTTTTGAATATGAATATTTGATTTGAAAAATTAGATATTTTAAGAATGTTGGGTAAACATTCATAGAATCTGACCATAATGGAAAACACATAGGATAAACTTTCTAGAGAAGAATGGTTTGTATCAAAAATAATCTTGGAGGAAGTGAGGAAGTAGGACAAGGATAAGGGGATATGAATACTAAGTTGCACCGTATTCTAGCAATGATGATCGAGACAAGGGAGAGAGTGGGAATCTTAGAGCAAAAAGAAAAGGTTGGAGTAGGAAAAAAAATCCCTAATGGTTAGAAAGAAGTAGAAAATTCTCATGAACATACTCAAGCTAGTGAGCACGAGGATGAAGAATCACAATCACAATCTTCATCTCAATCCCAATTTGAGGGAATCAAAAGGAGGAGAATGGCAAAGGAAATATCTAAATACATGATAAAAATTACTCCTCTAAATTTTGAAGGTAGCACCAGTGGGGATGTGGCTGAGGCTTGGCTCGTTAAAGTGGAAAAATACTTTGAGATTCAAAAATATTATGAAGTTACCAAGGAAGTGTGGGGAGCTTTTTAGTTATCGGGTGAAGCATCCAACTGGTGGATGAGTAAGAAGATAGAACTAGGGATCAGTTTAGCTCAACTCACTTGGATTGAATTTGTGGAAATATTCTGGAAACATTGGCTACCCCAACTTTTCTATGATCAGAAGCTCTCAAGTTTTTAGAATCTAAGGCAAGGAGATTCTTCAGTCAGTGAATACTGGGAGAAATTCACACATCTTCTAAGGTATGTGACTATGTATCAAGATGATGACCATTTTCATATAAGAAAGTTCATCATGGGGTTGAACAATTAGATAGGTGGAGAAGTGGATATGCATGGTCCTACCACAATGGACCTTGTATATGAAAAATCTCTCAGGCAAGAGCAGAAGCTAAAGTCTATCACCAACTACCGTGAGAAGAATAGGAAGAAGTTTAATTGGTCACAAACCAAGCAAACTCCTGGGAAACCTAATGAGGTGTAAGAATTCAGAAGCAAGGAGAAAATAATTTTTAGAATAACTGGAGTGAACCAAAGAGGGATCGAAAGGGAAATAATGATAGTAATTTAAACAATGCTACTAGGAATAATGATAACTGTGAAAGAACTTCTAGAAGGAAGGGCTAGCTAAGGGATGTTTCACTTGTGGTGGTGATCACTATGCTAGTCAATGACCCAACAAGCCATTAGGGTCTCAACCTTGTGGTAATTCTCTTCCACCACAACAGGAGGCATTTCAGTAGAGGATACATGCCGCAATTAATAATAGGTAGGTAGGATACCAGATCACTCCAGTGGAAGTAGCAGGTACTTTATCTGGCTTACCCATTTCTATTTTAGCAGATACTAGTGCCACAAAAAAAATTATTTCACCAAGAGTAGCTAGTAAAATGTCTAAAAGAGTTCACTATATGGAAAAGTCTTAGGTTGTCGAATATGCAAACCAAACAAGAGCTAAGGTGGACCAATGTCTATTTGAAGTAAGGGTTGAACTTCCTAGTTTCTCTACAAAAGTTAATTTGTATTGAGCTCCCTTAGGGTCATATGATGTCATCTTAGGGATGAACTGGTTACGAAGGCATAGAGTTAAGGTTGACTATCATGCAAAAATCGTAGAATGCCTAGATGATCTCAGAAACTGGGTATCTTTGCAAGGGACACCTAGGGAAGTCAAGCTTTGTCAAATTTTAGTTGTGCAAATGCATAGAGCAAAGAAGAAGGATTTCCAACTTTTTATGGTTAAAATGGAAAAAGTTGAGGAATACGAAGCTAAGGATGGGGAGATACAGAATGTAGAAAGGATGGATATGGAGAAATACCCTATCCTTAGAGATTTTGTGGATGTATTTCCAGAAGAACTACCTGGATTACCCCCAAAAGAGTGTTTGATTTCTCCATCGATATTAATCTAGGGTCAGAAGTTGGAACCTATCGCCAAAGTACCATATAGGATGACGACAACAAAATTGATGGAGTTAAAGTATCATCTTAAAGATTTGTTGTCCAAAGGATTAATAAGACCAAGTGTTTCGCCTTGGGGAGAGCTAGTGATCTTTGTGAAGAAGAAAGATGTGACACTATGATTATGTATAGATTACCAGTTGCTCAACAAAGCAATGGTAAAGAATAAGTATTCTTTGCCATGTATTGATGGTCTCTTTGATCAGATGCAAGGAGCAATAGTGTTTTGAAAGATTGATCTGAGGACAGGTTATCACCAGTTGAGGATCAAGGATGAAGACATTTCTAAGACTGCTTTCAGAATAAGGTATGGTCATTATGAGTTTACAGTCTTACCTTTTGGGTTAACAAATGCACTTGCAACATTCATGAACCTTATGAGTAGCATGTTTAGAGACTACTTGGATAAATTCATGTTGGTTTTCTTGGATGACATTTTGATTTATTCCAAGAATGAAGAGGAGCATCTTCAACATTTGGAAATGGTACTCAAATGGCTAAGAGAGCATAAGCTGTATGAAAAACTTTCCAAGTGTACTTTCTTTCAGAAAGAGGTATAGTATTTGGGTCATGTGATTTCAGCAAAAGGGATTGCAGTTGATCCAACCAAGATAAAAGTAGTTCTTGAGTGGCCAAAGCCAAAGAATGTTTCTAAAGTGAGAAGTTTCATGGGTTTGGCTCGGTATTATCATAAGTTTGTGGAAAATGTTTCTAGTATAGCTTTTCCTATCACTTCTTTGTAGAGGAAAAAAAAAAGTTTGAATGGTCTGATAAATGTCAAGAGAAATTTAATCTCTTGAAAGAGAAGTTGACCATGACTCCAATTTTGAAAGTGCCAAATCCAGATGGTAACTTTGTTGTTATCACTGATACATCAGGTGAAGGTTGTTGATAACTGAGAGCGGGGGGTGAATTAGTTATCTTAATTACTTTAGCTTTCTGTCCTTCTTTAACAATTAGTGCAACATCAAATCATATAAGAAAACATAACCATGAAAGGAGAAATAACATCAATACATATGACACAATGATTTTGACGTGGAAAACCCTATTATGGGAAAAACCATGGGGTGATTAACCCAAGATTGTATTCTCTGTTAAAAGAATAAGATATTACAAAATGGCACTTGCCAATTAGGGCTCACTGCCCAAGCACACTACTCATAATAGGCTCACTACCTACAAGAGACTCACTGTCTACAAGGTATAAAGAAAGTAACCAGGTGATTGAACTAATGAGAAGCATCCACATATGCTGAGGTTCAGTTCTGGTTAGGCTCAATACACTGATCTATTGCACTTCATTCTTCCTCTTCTTTGGTGCAGTTTTCCTGTCACATTCCGGACCTGCAAAGTTACTTCCACACTAGTCTCTGCTTTTCTTTGCACACCACAACACACTTTACATCGAAATCCATTTGGTATATATATCTGCACCAAGGATTTCATCATCTTTCTGGTCGGCATCTGGAATACTTATTATTTTTCCAAGCTCTGATCTATCAGCTGAATCCTTGCATACTAAGTGATGTAGATCAAAGAGATACTTATAGAAGTCATCAATCATGTTGGCTAACCATGAATGATCTCTCAAGAAACTTGATCACCATCAATATCTCATCCGGATTAAGGTCTGATGCTCTGTCGGTCAAGTCTTCCTTAGTCTACTCTGCCAAACAGGAACCTAACACTTAGGTGCTCATATCTCTTCACTCTTTCATCACCCGAGGCTCAATCTCTGGAATGTATTAGTCATAGTATCCCTCTTGACTCTCCCAAGTCTGCATTTTACTGGGATACTTCCTCTGAGAGTTTTGGACCTGATTGTCAGACCTTACTGCATGCTCTGTTCTTGCTTACCGGACCAAACTGTTCTTCAATCTGACTTCTGGTAAGACATACCATATCCTGTAGATGTGTGGGATGAACTTTGTTGCCATCAATGACAACATTCATGAAGCCACATAGTGTCTCTTGCCAACAATCTCCCCCTTTGGCATTGATGGCAACACTTAGTGAAAAATGACTGTCACACTATACTCCCCCTTGGCTGATGCTCTGTTCTTATGTACATTTTTCGGAGCTCCCCCTTAACTAGATTCCACATTTTTCACTACTCCTCACTCCCCCTTTGACATCAATGGAAAAGGGTGGGGTTCGCACACCAAAATTTGTAAGAATCAATCTATACTTAGCCACATAAGTATATAAATAGGTTATACTTACATATACTTAAGTATATCTACAAAAGTGTTTTTCAATTGTACAACTTTTGTCACCCAACTCAGCTTCATCCTGTCCAAAATTGAGATGTGACCACTCAATAGGAATGCAAAAGCTTCTGCCCTCTTCAGATCTATCGGATCATTGGTCTGGGTTGTGGTTTGAGCATCAATTAGGGCCTCATGCATGGCCTCTAACTTAGGGATAATTATCCCTCTAAGTTCACTTAACCTGCTTACTCTATTTTCTTCTCCTTCTCAAGCTTCTTTATTTCATTTATGACTGCAATGGTATGACACTCTTGATTTATTATGGAAGAAGTGAGAGGATCAAAATTCTGAGATAAACTTGACAGTTTATCCTCTTGTTCTTTCACTTTCTTATCAATATCCTTTGTCACTTTTGACCAGGACAGGCAAAATTTATATATGTCTCTGCCATGTTTGAGAGCATTTTCCAAGCTCTTTATCCCAATATCCATATTTATCCTATCATTTGTTATTAGCCCTTGTACCTCGAAGAATCTCTTTACCAAAAACTCCTTCCAAACCTTATCTTTTGCTGACTTCTCTAATGAATCAAAATGTGTGCTAATAGTATTAACAAGAGATTTGAGATTACCGGATGAAGAGGCTGAAGAATCCTTTTGAAAGGATGGCATGATCTTCTCCAATACACCAGATGCAATTTCTATTAGCTCATAGTCTTCCATGTGAGATTCAGAAGTTTTTCTTTTGCCTTTGCTTGGGCAAAGGATGCTATCTTCATTGTTTGAACCGGGAAGAGAGAATCAAAATCAAATGGTCCTTGTAGTAGTTCTGGTTCATCAATTTCCATCATCTCTTTGGTTAAGAAATCTTTGATAGTTTCTACAATGTCTCTTGCTGGAGACATAGTCTTCTTCCCTTCTGCAGTTTGAGAACTGTCTGGGGTCTTCTCTGTTTGGTCTTTTTCCTTTTCCTTTACTTCTTCTTGACTGGTTTTCTCCTCTATTCTTTCTTTTCCTTTAGATCTGGAGTCTGCAGGGGAAACCGGAGGAGAGATGTTTTCTTGTTCATGAACTTCCTCTTCCGAAGCATAGGAATCTAAGTCCTTAGTTTTCTCTTCACTTGTCTCCTTTGCCTCTTCTCCATTTTTCATAGTAGATTCTTCTTCTTCATCCACGGCAGAGGGTTCATTACCTAGGTCTTCTATAACAGGAATATTGAATCTTTTAAAAGCATTCCGAAGTATATCTTCTGTTTCTTTTGCCACTTTGTCAGTTTCTCCAAGCATGAGCTGATTCATTCTAGCCTTACTCTAGAACTCATCCTTGCAATATTTGAAGATCATATCCATTTGTTTCGGAGTAATTGAAGGATAGAGATGAATAGCTATTTGTTCTCTAATTTCTAAGTCCTTTGCCTTGACATTTTCCTTTCTCATTTCAAGTTCTTTCTCTAAGCTTTTGGGAATTAGAGAGATGATTTCAATAAATGCTTTATTGTATATGTTCAAGTACTTAATTGTGGCTTCCTCCACAATCTTTTTATCTGCATCATTATACTCATCATAGAATTCTATTATTGGTTGCAGGTTCCCATCCATAGTGACTACTTTGACTACATCATCAATGGATAGAGTAGGCTTCTTAGCAAACTCTTATGTCTCTTCTTCCTTGTTGTGACCAATAGAGGGTTCACCGGATGTTTTCTTTTTCTTCTTCATTTTCTTTACTTCCTCATCTGATTCTGTCTCTTCATCATCCTTCTAGCTTGTATAAGACCTTGTTGCCTTTTTCTTGGTTCTCTTCTCTCCTTTTCTAGATGTCTGAGCTTCCAGTTTTGAGGCTTTTTAACTCTTGGAAGTGGCAAGTGCAGAGCTTTGGATGATCTAGTCCGGGAGGGGGCTTGCACTGGGGCACTTTCTTTTTCTGTCTCTTGCTTTTCTTTTTCTACCCTTTCCATCTTCTCTTTGTTGGCATCAAGTGCCTCCTTTGATATTCCATGCTTCTTGGAAAATTCTTCTACTTCTTTTCTCACTTTTCTTTTCATTTCTAGTTGTCTAAGCTCTACATGAATCTTTACACTTTACTCTTTAAAAGTTCCAAACCTTTCTGCCTTAGGATCCTTGGGCTGACTTAGCATGTGTTGCACATGTAGCTTTACAATTTTCTCATCTACTTCATACCCCATTGGCATGATCCAGACTGTCCTTGGTTCTATTGCCTCCATTAGGCATTGATCAGTGTCTACCATAAAGCACACTATATCCTTGTATTTATCAACCAATGATTTGGGGATTCTTTCTCTAGCTTGCATCATACTTTGAAAGTTCTTGAAATAGCCCCAGAGTGATGTATTCTATGCCTTGGCATCACCAAGCCCATATATATAATCTCTGATTTGGATGGCTACTGGTCTATCATTTTGCCATACCCAACCACTGACCTGGGAAGCTCATTCATGAAGTAAAAGAATAAACATAGTATCAGCCCACCATACTTGAACGAGTTCTTCTTATCCTTCTTGATCTTTGGTAGGTTCTCCAACAATTGGCTTAGAAGAAGCTCACAAAGATCATAGTTTGCATTCTGTCTTAACATCTGATAAGAAGCATAAATAGCAATTCTGGATATAGAATTCTCCCTACTGGAGTGATATATCTTATATCCAATTACATAGATGCAAACTTGATATCTGGATCAGTGATATCTTCAATTGTCATTGCTCTCTTATCAAATTTTGATCCAGTTGCCTCACTCACTATTTGATTCTTAACTGATTTAAGAACAGGTAGCCCACCAGATGAGTGTAATCTGGTAACTGCCCTAATAGCATCTTTTTGTGATTTTGAATGGCCTTAATAACCACATAAAGTTATCATGCACTCTGCTCAGAACATATTGGACCCATTCATCTTCAACAAAATAGGGGAAATGAATGCAATGTCCAAAATGTTTTTCCCGGATAGCCTTATACTGAGGTTTGAGTCCAAAAGAATCATCTATTAACTGGTTGTGGTAGATATCCATCATCTTGGATTCCCCAAATTCTTCAATGTTTGCATGAATGTATGCCCTAACATATTCAACATGTAAAACCCCATGTGGAATGCTGGAAAAGGTGCCTAAGGGGTCTACTTCTAAAGATTTATAAGAATGTTTCTTGAATTTAAGACGCGGCCTATCAGTGATCTTCACAACATTCAGAGTAGCCATTTTCAAGAGATTTATAGAAAGATATTCGAGAATGGAAAATACCTTTTATGCTTAGGGTTTACGAAGTAAGCCAGATCAAATTGCTGGATGAATCGACTTCAGCGGTTGATCTTTGAGAAGTTTGAGACAATTTGTTGTAGAGCTCCTTTTCTCTTCCTTTCAAATGCAAATGTTTAAATGATGAACAAAAGAACCCTTTTATTTCTGCACAAAACCTAATTCCTTGTTGCAATAAATGCACAGTTTAAGTCATTCCGATTGCTTTGTTTTTCCTTGTTCTGAGAGAGATATTTCTGGATTACTAAGATGTACTTAGAATGATTCTTGGTGGAACATAACAATCTATCTTCCTTTCTCCAATTACTCCATCTAACTGCAGATCCAAATATTTCAATTATGAATCATACCGGATCTAACTGTGAGAAACCTGCTTTTGCCAGATGACTGTCAAACTGGATAAATCTTGGATGATTGATCTTTTCAAACTCATTGGGGATCCTTCAAGTCTTTACCATGGGTCATTTAGATGTTTCTTTGAGAGCCCTTTTAATTTGCAACTTTCCATGTGCCAATTTCAGGCACCAATTGACTGGCTGGGGGAATTTAATTTCCTTTGAGACTCCCCCTGAGCCAGAGCTCATCTTTTTAATTTCTGGAAGGAATATCAGCACCAGATTCTAGTGCGGATCCATCCCCAACATTTTTTATACTTCTCTTTACCCAAATCTTATTCATCTCCCTTTGAATTTCATCCGCATTCACTTTTCTTTTTCCTTTGTCTTGGTTTTGATTGTGATGCACCAGACCCTTTTTGTCCCGATTCTTACTTCTGCAGAAGTTGGCAATATGTCCAGATCTATTGCAGTTGTAGCAAACAACATTTCTTTGCATATTTGACTGATATCCTCTTGATCTACATTGATTGGCCATATGTCCCATTCTATTGCATGTAAATCATCTACCATTGAATGAATTGTTTATTTGCAAATTTCTACATTCATGAGATTTGTGACCATACCTTTTGCAGTTGAAGCATTGTCTGTAGAAGGATGAATTAGTATGATTCATTCTTCTTCTACACTAATTAGCTTTATGACCAAAGTTATTGCAATTGAAGCAGTATCCATTGAAGGATGGATATCTTTGAGCATTTGGTTGCCTTACCAGAGGTCTTCTAGGTATGTTCCTTGGATTTCTTGATCCAGAGTTCTTCTGACCAGATACGGAGCTTTCACCTTTCTCATACCCCAAGCCTTGCTTATCATCTACCCTCTTTTGGCTTGCAAGAAGAACTTCAAGTTGAGAAAAGCTTATCTTGAATTTCTCTTTGTATTCATTTGCTGTTTGAAGACCCCTTTTAAGAGTATCAATCTGATTCTCAAGTTGTTCTTCATTATCTCTAGCTTCTTCAAGATCAAATTTTAGATGCTTGATTATTCTGTCCATATTGTGGCAGTCTTTTGATTTCTCCTTGAGAGATTGTCTTAGATTATCTTCAAATTTCCTTTTCTCTTCAATTTCTTGGGTGAATTTCATAACCCCTGATTCCATTTCATGTCTCACCATAATGACCTCTTTTGATATCTTTTCGCATAATTTTTTCTTCTCATTCAGATCTTCATCAGTGTTATTCACTTCACTTTGACTTACTAATTGTTGAAGTAGTTCCTTTCTCTTTTTCATAGAGATACTCAGTTTTTCTTTTAGTTCATTTATGAAATCATCAGCTTGTTTGAGTCTTTCTTTTAAGTCATGGACTTCAGAATGAGACTGCTCAAGATCATCTAAGGAAGATTGAAGTTGTTCCCTCATACCATACATATCCATTAAGATTCCCAGATATTCCTCAAGTTGTTAGGCTCTGTTTGGAGGAACTTGGCTCTAATACCAATTGTTGATAACTGAGAGGGGGGTGAATCAGTTATATTAATTACTTTAACTTTCTGTCTTTCTTTAACAATTAGTGCAACATCAAATCATATAAGCAAACATAACCATGAAAGCAGAAATAACATCAATACATATGACACAATGATTTTGACGTGGAAAACCATGTTAAGGGAAAAACCACGGGGTGATTAACCCAAGATTATATTCTCTGTTAAAAGAATAAGATAGTACAAAATGGCACTTGCCAATTAGGGCTCACTGTCTGATCACACTGCTCATAAGAGGTTCACTGCCTACAAGAGACTCACTTTCTACAAGGTATAAAGAAAGTAACTAGGTGATTTAACTAATGAGAAACATCCACATATGCTGAGGTTCAGTTTCGGTTAGGCTTAATACACTGATCTACTGCACTTCATTCTTCCTCTTCTTTGGTGCAGCTGTTCTGTCACATTCTGAACCTATAAAGTTACTTCCACACTAGTCTCTGCTTTTCTTCGCACACCACAACACACTTTGCATCAAAATCCATTTGGTATATATATCTGCACCAAGGATTTCATCATCTTTCTAGTCAGCATCGAGAATACTTATTATTTTTTGAAGCTCTGATCTGTCGGTTGAATCCTTGCATACTAAGTGATGCAGATCAAAGAGATACTTATAGAATTCATCAATCATGTTGGCTAACCATGAATGATCTCTCAAGAAACTTGATCACCATCAATATCTCATCCGGATTAAGGTCTGATGCTCTTCCGGTCAGGTCTTCCTTAGTCTACTCTGCCAAATAGGAACCTAACACTTAGGTGCTCATATCTCTTCACTCTTTCATCACCGGAGACTCAATCTATGGAATGTATTAGTCATAGTATCCCTCTTGACTCTCCCAAGTTTACACTTTACTGGGATACTTCCTCTGAGAGTTTTGGACCTGATTGTCAAACCTTGCTGCATGCTCTGTTCTTGCTTACTGGACCAAACTGTTCTTCAATCTAACTTCAGGTATAGACATACCATATCCTATGGATGTGTGGGATGAGGTTTGTTGCCATTAATGACAACATTCATGAAGCCACATAGTGTCTCTTGCCAACAAAGGTTTGGGAGGAGTATTAATGCAGGAAGTGCAAGTCATAGCCTATGAGTCGAGGAAGCCAAAACCATATGAACAAAATTATGCTTCACATGATTTGGAGTTAGCAGCAGTAGTTCATGCATTACAGATGTGGAGATGCTATCTAATGGGTAAACCTTTTGAATTGAAAATAGATCATCATGGTTTGAAGTATCTATTTACTCAACCCAATCTGAATGCAAGATAAAGGAGGTGGTTAGATTTGATATCAGACTATGATTTCAACATTAGCTATATCAAGGGGAAAGAAATTTCTAAGTAGCTAATGGTTTAAGTCAAAGAAGGCATATATTTTCCATGATATCAATCCAAATTGACTTCAAAAGTTGAGTATTGTAATAATCCAAGGTGACGAGTTCTATGAACAAGTCAAGCAAGCACTCTCAGATAATTTGCAAGATAAGAGGTATGAAGGTTTTTACTTTGAATCCAATTGATTATTAAGGTATAATGAAAGAATTTATGTACCCAATTCTAGTGAATTAAGAGATTTGGTATGGAAGGAAGTTCATAATGCACCATACTCAGGACATCCTAGTGTTACTAAGATGTTAGTGGATGTAAAGCCATTATATTTCTAGAAGGGGATGCAAGGAGATGTCGCAAAGTTTGTGGCCAATTGTTTAGAATGCCAAAGAGCAAAGGTAGAACATCATCATCCTATAGGTTTACTATATCCCCATGATGTACTAGAAAGTAAGTGGTGGGTTATTAGCATGGATTTTGTGCAAGGTCTTCAAATGTCAAGGAATAAGCGTAATGCCATTCTAGTAGTCATAGATAAGCTTACAAAGGTGGCACATTTCATTCTAGGTAATCTGACAGATGTGTTAGGGTTTAGGTAGATCAAAGAAATAAACACTAACAATTATATGTAGAATAAATAACCCAAATATAAAAATGAGAATAACACCAAGAGATCAACATAGAAATTTAACGTGGTTCACCCAATATGGGCTACATCCATAGAAACTCAGCCATCTAATGATTTTATTATCCAGTACAAAACATATTACAATATCACGAATACATCACTGTAACATACATCCCAACCACTTATAACAAGCTTTTTGGAAGCTTCTATAATTAGGGTTTTGCAATGTCATTTTTCTTTTGTCGGTTAACAAAAAATTAACAACAGACTCCGATCGTGAAAAAAGAGGGAAAAAAATTTTGCTACCACCCCCGAACCTTGGTGAGGATACATAACTAGTGTACAATACTTGTATGATCAGTTGCCACATATCAACAATCTCCCACTTGGAGATTGATCAGGCTGCACACCAAACAGTCTCCCACTTGGAGACTGATCCTGGATGACACCGCTACGCTTGTAGCTCCCACTAGATTATAGGCCTGGATGGTTTTTTATATCCACCATTATCAATCATCAAGGCTAATGGAAACTGATGAGGAAATCAGTTTCTCCCATGTAACTACCTTTGTGAACATATCTGCAGAATTCTGACTTGTGTGAATTTTCTCTAGCTTCAACTACCCATCCTCCAAAACTAACCAGATGAAGTGGTATCTAAGCTATATGTGCTTAGTTTTTGAATGCAAAGCTGAATTATTAGCAAGATGAATGGCACTCTGGCTATCAGTGTACAAAGGGCTATCTTCTTGTCATTGCCCCAATTCCTCCAGGAAATGTTGTAACCAAATCATCTCCTTGCTAGCTTCCATAGCAGCAACATACTCAACTTTAGTGGTTGAAAGTGCAACAACCTTTTGTAGTCTTGAAATCCAACTGACTGCAGTACCTCCTATAGTAAAAACATACCCTATAGTACTCCTCCTACTATCAATATCACCTACCAGATCAGAGTCAACATATCCTTTTAAAGTAGAATTTGTTCCTCCAAAACATAGTTTCTTTGGAGTAGTACCTCTCAAATATCAGAGAATCCATTTTACAACATTCCAATGTTCCATTCCTAGATTGCTCATATACGTATTCACAACTCCCAGTGCATGTGTAATATCTAGCCTTGTGCATACCATTGCATACGTCAAACTGCCAACTACTGATGCATATAGTATATTAGACATTTTGTCTTCCCCCTCTTGTGTCTTTGGACACATCTCCTTAGTCAACTTAAAATGACTAGGCAAAGGTGTACTAACTACTTTTGCATTCTGCATGTTAAACCTTTTCAACACCTCTACATACTCACTTTGAGACAAATAATTTTCTGTTTGTCTTGTCCCGTGTGATCCTCATACCAAGGATTTGTTTTGCTGCACCCAAATCCTTCATAGCAAATGAATTTGCTAATTTCTCCTTATGTTCATTAATATGCTGCATGTTAGACCTGGAAACAAGGATGTCATCAACATAAAGCAATAGGATAATATAGCTGCCATTACACAATTTCTTCAAATAAACACAATAATCAAAATGACATCTTTTGTATCCTTGTTCAACCATAAAACTATCAAATTTCAAATACCATTGCCGAGGTGCTTGCTTCAGGCCATACAAACTCTTCTTTAACCTACACACAAATTCCTCCTTACCCTTGACCTCATATCCCTATGGTTGCTACATGTATATTTCCTCTTCCAAATCCCCATGGAGAAATGTTGTTTTCACATCTAGCTGTTCAAGATGCAGCTCTTCCATAGCCACAAGACTTAGAATAGTTCTAATAGAAGTCATCTTTACAACCGGAGAAAATATTTCATCAAAATCTATACCTTTTTTCTGTGCAAAACCTTTTACCATGAGTCTGGCCTTATATCTTTTCTTGCCTCCATCTTCTTCCTTCACCTTGTAAACCCATTTAATTGGCAATGCTCTTTTACCTATAGGCAATTGGACTAAGTCCCAAGTCCGATTCTACAACAAGGAATCCATTTCCTCTTTCATGCCTAGCTCCCATTTCTTTTTGGTATCGACCTACATTGCTTCTTCATAACTTTCAGGTTCACCAGAATCAGTTAATAATATAGAATATAATGATGGAGAAAATCTTTCTGGAGGTCTAGTTATCCTTGTAGAATGTCTAACACTTGCAGGAGTCTGTGGGATAACTTGTTGTTGCTGAGCATCAGGTACCACTGGCATTTTATTTTCTGGAATCTCATCCAGCACCACATATTCCTTTTTGGCTTATTCATGCTTCTTTTCTTGCAGCTGATCCTTATACATGACATTCTCATTGAATTATCTCTGCTCCTAATAATTTTATGATTTTCATAATCCCATAACCGATAACCAAATTCATCTACTCCATATCCAATGAAGGTACATTTTTTAGACTTAGCCTCAAGCTTGGTTCTATTTTCAATATCAACATGGACAAAAGCTTCACAACCAAAGCTTTTTAGAAATGAATAGTTTACCTTTTTACCTGTCCATACCTCCTCTGGAATGCCACCATCCAAAGGATTTGAAGGTCCCCTATTTATTAAATAAACATCGGTATGTACACCATCTACCCAAAAGTGTAAGGGTAGCCCAACATGCAATCTCATGATCCTTGCACACTCCATAATGGTCCTATTCATCCTATCAGACACACCATTTTCTCGTGGGGTTCCAGGAACCGTTTTCTGCCTACAGATTCCATTATATGAACAGTAATTCTCAAATTCTCTACTGAAATACTCACTTCCATTATCAGATCTGAGACACTTTAACTTTTTTCCTATCTTATTCTCAACCAAAGCTTTCCACTTTTTAAAAGTTTCAAATACTTCTAATTTTTGTTTTAGGAAATATACTCATGTTTTCCTAGTTGCATCATCAATAAAAGTAACATAATAGCAAGAGCCACCAAGAGAAGATACCTGAGCTGGTCCCCATACATCTGAATGTACAAGCTCTAATTTCTCACTCTTCTTCTCTTTTCCAACTTTGATAAATCAGACTCTTTTATGTTTTCTATAAACACAATTTTTGTAAAACCCTAAGGCAATTTGCTTCAGACTTGGTAGCAACTTTCTACAGTGAAGGATCTTCATCCATTTCTCACTCATGTGCCCAAGTCTATGGTGTGACAATTCTGTTTCTGTCCCTGTAACAAGTGTTGTAACTGTCTTAGTAGCAACTATTTCTGTAGCAGCTAAGGTAGAATAAGTATTACCAGTACACAAATACAATGTGCCTACTTTTTCAGCTTTAGCTACTACTAATGCACCTTTAGTGACCTTCCAGATTTTGTTTGAAAAGGTAACTATGTAGTCTTCACTACCCAGTTGTCCTATAGAAATTAAATTCCTTCTCAAATTTGGAACATGCCTTACCTCCTGTAGCAACCATTCATTTCCATTCTGCAACTTTATTTTTATCTTTCCTTTTCCAACAATCTGACAGGGTTCATCATCACCCAAATATACCTGTGCAAATCACCTTGAATATAATCTACAAAATATTTCCTATGGGGTGTGGCATGAAATGAAGCCCCTGAATCTATTACCCAAGAATCATTTGCATTATCTAAACATAGAATTAACGCATCCTATAATTTATTACTTGCAACATTAGCTTCCTTACTTTCATCATGTTGTTTCTCTCCTTGTTTGCCCTTTCGAGACTAGCAATCCTTCTTCAAGTGTCCTAGATTTCCACAGTGCCAGCAATCCATTCTTCAATGTCCTAGATTTCCACAGTGCCAGCAATCCATTCTTCCTCTAGATTTAGATCTTCCTTTCTTTGACTTCCCTTGTGACTTCTTGTGATTTGTTGGGATTTTTCCTCTCTCCTTTGTTCTTCCCCTGTTCTCTAAAGTCAAAGCATTACCCAATGTTGAACTCTCACCTGTGCTTTTCGTTACATTTCCTCACTAAGGATAACACCAACAACATCATCAAATTTCAAAGTATTTGAAACAGAGACAAAGTTACTTACAACCATTACAAAGCTATTCTAGCTTTCTAGCAAAGAACATAAAACCAAGAGAGCCCTCACCTCTTCATCAAATTTCACTTTTATAGAAGTTAACTTATTGGTAATCATATTAAACTCATTTAAATGATCTGACACAGATCCACCTTCAATCATTTTTATATTAAACAAATGCTTCATGAGAAATAACTTATTAGAGGCTGAGGGTTTTTCATACAATTTGGCCAAAGTTTTCATCAGTTCACTTGTTGTCTTCACTTCTATTATATTGAATGCCACAGATGGTGCCAGGCACAACTGAATGGTTCCCAGTCCCTTTCTATCTAGAAGTTCCCAATCCTCATCAGTCATTGCTGCCGGTTTCTTTGCTATTCCTTCCAATGGCCTCCATAAATCCTTCTAATAAAGATAATCCTCCATCTGCATCTTCCATAATTGATAGTTCTGCCAATTGAATTTATCTACCTTCAATTTACCCTCGTCCGCCATTGCTCCCACTTAACCGTGAGACTCCTACTCAACTGTGAGACCTTCCTGCAGACAATAATCAAACACAACCCGCTCTAATACTAGTTATTAGGGTTCAAGTAGATCAAAGCAATAAACACTAACAATTATATGCAGATTAAATAACCCAAATATAACAATGAGGAATAACACAAAAGAGATCAACATAGAAATTTAACATGGTTCACCCAATATGGACTACATCCACATAAACTCAACCATCCAATGATTTTATTATCCAATGCAAAATAGATTACAATCTTGTGAATACATCGCTGTAACATACATCCCAGCCACTTATAACAAGCTTTTTGGAAGCTTCTAGAATTAGTGTTTTGCAATGTCATTTTTCTTTTGTCAGTTAATAAAAAATTAACAATCGACTCCGATCATGCAAAAAAGAAGGAAATTTTTTTTTGGGGGGCTGCACCCCCAAACCCCCACTCGAGGCCTAGCCCAGCCTCGAAACCCAACGAGGATTCATAACTAGTATATAGTACTTGCATGATTATTCGCCACATACCAACAAGATGGAGCTCCTGCAATAGCTCAAAAATTTGTCCAAGTGATTTTTAGATTGCATGGGATCCCCGAAAAGATTATTTCTGACAGGGATGCTTGTGTAACTTCTAGGTTTTGGAAAACTTGTTTTCTTCACTTGGAACTCAACTAAACATAAGTTTAACTTATCATCCAGAAATGGATGGGAAAATGGAAAGAGTAAAACAAGTGCTAGAAGATCTTCTAAGGATGTATTGCATGGATTAGCAATACAAATGGGAGGATTACCTACCTTTGGTTGAGTTTGCATACAATAACTCCTATCATTCTACAATAAAGATGGCTCCATTTGAAGCATTGTATGGTAGGAAATGTCGGACTCCTATAAGCTGGGATAAGCTAGAAGATAGGATAAGTCTTGGGCCAGAAATGTTATCAGATATGGAAGAGTAGGTCAAGATTATTAAACAGAGGTTAGCAGAAGCTAATGATAGGCAGAAGAGTTATGCAGATGCCAAATGGGTACCTAGGAATTTTTCTGTTGGGGAAAAGGTGTTGTTGAGAGTAAAACCCCAAAAGAGTTCAATAAATTTTAGAAATTCATTCAAACTAGCTCCACGCTATGTAGGTTCATTTGAGGTCCTAGAAGAAGTCAATCTTGTTGCATACAGTATTGCATTGCCACCATCTCTTTCTAGGATGCATAATGTCTTTCATGTCTCGTATCTTAAAAAGTATGTTCCAGGGGATAACCATGTTATTGATTGGAATGCTTTATAGGTAAAGGACCCAAGGGTGGTAACAATCGAGTTTCTCAAGGTGCTTAAAACACGTAATCTTTGCTTGCATAATAGGGAGGTTTTGCAATGCAAGGTTCAATGGGATTAGAACGTAGAAGATTCTGCCACTTGGGAAGATTATGCTGAGATAAAGAAAAAGTTTCCACAAGTTATTTTGAATTTTGAAAGCTCTTGAAAACAATATGTTTTGTAATACGATATTTTTTATGACTTATTTATGTTATAATAATACTTGATACTTAAAAATCATCGGGGACAATAATTCACAAGGGGGGAAGTATGTTACACCCTGTTTGTTTCTATCCATTTACTATTTACCTATATTGGTTAATTTGTTTGAATATTGGATGATTATGAATCTTTGCATTTATGTGTATTATGAATTTTGATTGGAATATGTTGAAAAATGGAATCATGCAATGTCTTGTATTAAAAGTGATAATTATTAAGTAATATATAAAGCAAATGTTTATAGTTTGTTCAGTTAACTACTATGGTGGTGATCTAAGTGGATGCAGGAACAGTTTGCTCCTCCGGAAGAGAGGGGAAGTATCACTCAAGAGAAGGACTTGGTCTGGTAACCCTAGAGAAATCTAGACTGAGCAAACACACACACACAACCCTATTTTGACCTAGGTTATGTCGAGTCCGTATGGGTAGCGGTAAGTGAATTATGTTGTGAATCATGAATGCTTGTTTAAACGTGATTTAACCTGCATGTTGATTTAAGTCTCCTTTGATAAGTTTATGGTTGCATAGACAAGGTTTTATTGTGGAATGGTTATAACTTGTGCAAGTTCACGATATATTCATACATATGAGATGATATGAGCATGAGTGTACGTAGGTAGACATACCTACGCACACTCATGAGTGTATTGCTCACAGGAATGAGGATATATCAGATTGGACCTTGTGGAATTTATGTCATTTGTGTGTATGTGGATTTCATATCATCTATGTTTATGTGGTTTATGTGTCTATATATATATATATATATATATATATAGTGTGTGTGTGTGTGTGTGTGTGTGTGTACTAAGTTATTTATTATTATATTTGTATAGTTGTAATCATGTAATTGTCATGTTTTGGCTATGAGAACATTTGAATTCTCTTATCAAAAAGACATGTTTTAAAGAATATATATATTTATATATAAATATATGTTATGTGGCATATAGTGGCGCTGCCATAAGTGGCACACAACCTTAAAACAAGATAGAACAATAGTCTATGAGTGCTGATTTGGGCACTTATCATGGGGGTATATGCTATGCTACATGGAGTTTATGATTGTTATTATGTGAAACATGTTTAAAGCCTATCTAAGCACTATAGGAAGCACTTATCAATGAGCATAGTTATCATTTGAAAGAGAATTCAAAGACAAACTCTTGGGGCAACGCTTTGACTTTGTCATGGCATGGGAGTAGAGCTGAAAACAATTATATGTTTTTATAAGAGTCTTCATTTGTTTTTCCAATGTATATATTGACTTATTCTTTGAAACCAATTTTACAAGGAAATAGGAAACATGGTTATTTGTGCATTACTCTTGTGAAGAGGTTTTAATCTTTTAGAAGTCTATTTTCTTTGCTTTTACTGAATTGTTTTATGAATGTCCTCTTATGTGTCATCTTCCTTTGATTTCCTATTGCCACCTCTAAATTTGTTTTGATGAAGGGGGAGTTGTGGAAATGTTATAAGCTAATTTGTAGCCCAAGTTCTCTTGGTTTTATTGTATATAAGGGGAGCTTTCTCATTCTATTTCATACAATTTTTCCAGCCAAAAGATTTCTTATTTAGCTATTGTAATTCTGAGTTTAGTGTTGTGAGATTTTTTTGAGGATTGTGAGAGGAAGTATACAAATATTTAAGAGAGAATTGATTTTCCTTGAAAGGAAGATTTAGTTCATTGGAAGGATCAGAAGCTAGGGAATTCATTGATCGATTGAAGCTAATATCATAGGCATGAGGAATTCTTATCCATTATGATTTTCTATTTAAAAGGCTATATATGTTTGTTTGTTATTGAGGAATGAATTGTTTGTTTATCGATTTGAGTGTTTACTTGTTTGTATAAAAGTATATATATAACTAGTAAAAGAATTATATTGTGAATGTGAAATTAATCTCCGCAGTAGAGATTTGTGTCTATTGGGGATTTTTATGAATAATTATTAGTTTGAGTATGATTAGGTACTTGTATAATGGGAAATGATAGTAAACTATAACTTGCAACTAGTATTACTTCGGCATATGGGTCATAGTAAAACTTGGGAACAGGATAACCTTGGGATATGTGATCCATGAAAGAGGTAGATAACCTAGTATAGATATTGATGTCTTTCTAAATCAAAATAGAAGGATGGATGAGTGTGTGACGTCCATTCTGAGTTAGGGGTGATGAAACTTTGGCCAAAGTAGTGTAAACAACCAACGTTTGCATTGTTAGTTCACTGTGATCCAGTTTTACATACTAGGAAGGGCAATCATGCTTGTAGGTTGGAGCCACAATGTATGATAGTACTAGATATGTAGGACACAACATCTTGCTTAGTTTAGGCTATTCTTGAGGTTACCATACCAATCCCTTCATCAAAGGGTAGGGTCATTTACTAGTTTGGTAAATGTGTGGGGGGCCACAGTTAGTCCATTGTTGGAGGAAAAGAGCTTAAGTGATGCTTCCCCTCATGCAGTTAGTGACCTAGATTTGAAGACAGACATCAAAATCATTTTGTATCTCTACTTTCAGTTAGCTCTTTGAAGCTCGTATGTAACTTTCTTTGGAAAATTTGTATTGAGAAATATTCAATTCTTTAATGATAAAATTAATTTGATTATGCAATGGGAGTTTGAAAAATGTTTCAAATGTGCATCTTATCAAATGAATTCAAGGAAAAATTTTATTGCTTTCATTATCGGTATCTAGATATTTTTACTTTTAAGTTAAATTTAGTAAATCTTAATTGGTAGAACAAGTGGTAGGTTACACTTAATGTGAGATATACCCCAAAAAATATGATCAATTTATCAAGATTTTTGGATAGTAGGGGGAGTGTTTTCATATGTGGTGGAATGTTATATGTTTTTCTGTGATTTATGTAATGCATAGATTTTTCTATCTTTTTGTATTTTATGGGATTAGAATTCTGGTTCATCCCTTAGCCAAGCATTTAGTACCTCTTCGTTATGTGTACTATCATTGCTTCTATCAACAAATATCTCTCCTTCAGAACTTGGTTCTTCAACTAATTCTGGTTTGGATAGTTTTGCTAATGAGTAAAGCATTTTGGCTTCATCATCATATTCCTCCTGAGACACTTCTTTTGTCTATGCATTACTCATGTCTGTTCCTAATGGTATGTGTGCATTCTTATCATTGTCTACAAAATATAATTCTTCCTTCCTTGAATGTATGATGCCATTAGAGTTTACAAACCATTGTAATTCAAGAAGTGAATTAAAAGTATCGAAGGGTTCTTTCATCTCAATGATTTCAAAGTCTACTATTTATTTAACTCCTAGTATGTTGACTTCTACATTCTTCTAGGTCCCCATTGTTCCAATTGAAGAATCATATGCTAGGATAATGTTGTAGGGGGGTTCATATAATTTAGGTTTTTCTAACTGTTCCCATACCCTCTTGAGAAGCATGTTTACATCTACACCCAAATCAACCATTACTTGTTTAATCTTTCTATGATTTATGCATGTATAAATCATCAATGGATTGGTTTTCCAAGGTCAAGATGCTTTTGTTAATTTTTAGACCTATGGTTGTGGTCTTGTTTGCTTATTCCAATACTTGGAAAATTGTTTCAATTTTTCAATTAGATTGTTTTGTTCTGCAACTAAGGCTAGTTGTTTTAATGTTGAAGTTTCTTGTTTTGAGAAATAGGTTTTGTAATATTATTCTTTTGTTGCTCCTAGATTATAGTTTGCTTAGCTTCTTCTACTATTTTGTCATGCTTATACTTGGTTGGGAAGAAATCTTCTTCTTCTTCTTCTTCATCATTATATGATTCTTCTATTTGATATCTTGGTTTAGTGGTATCCTTTCCTCTTCTTGTGACTACCACAATGTTGCTTTTTTTTTTTATATCATTATAGGGCTTTTTATCTTATTTTTTCCTTTCTCTCTGTATATTATTTTTCTAGTTCCTCTTCCTCACTTAGGATATGAGAATTCTTGTGTTTTTATGTCTCTCCTTCTTCTTTGTGGTAGTGTCGTGCCCCTTGCAATGGGTTGTTGGGGATTTTCAACATTATTTTTTCAAATCTAGTTGCATTGGGACTAGATAGCTCATCACCTTTTGAATGAGGTGGTGCATTTTTATAATATTGTTGTGCTCTCTCACATGTAAACAAGTCATGTTCTTGATTTTCAAAAAATTTGCATGGTTTTTTCTTACCTATCCAACATTCATTTGCATAATGTCTTTGTTTAGCACATTTGTAGTAGATGGCATCTTCTCTTGTTCTACCCCTATCTCTGCCTCTTCCTCTATAATTGTTATAGTAACCTCTTTATTCATTTGAATAATTTGGTGTATAGGCTATTTGGTTTTATGGTGGTGTGTTCTGGAGTGTGTTGATGTTTCTTTGGTTTTTCCAATTCGGTGCTTTATATCCATAATTTTGAGCATACAAAGGTCTTTCTGTTAGTCCTTTTATGTATGCCATCTCTTGGTTTATTGTTTCTTTATTATTGCAATGATGATCACACCAAGGTTTATGTTCTTCTTCTTCTCCTTAGAGTCTAAATAGTAGTGATGGGCAATCATCTACCTCGTGGTCATCCTACTCTCCACAAATTTTAGAATAAACTGATTATGTTTTTCTTGGGACTGTTCTTAGGTCTACCTTAAGTGCGACAAATCTTTTATGTCCTTTATGTGTCAAGAATTCATTTCTAATATGCCCTCCCCTTGAGCAATATGTGTACACCATATATTCATTATTTGTAATCGTTGTGTATTTTCCTGTTTAGCCAATATTTCTTGTTTGATTTTTAATTGTTCTATTTCAAGTCTTAATCTTTCTATTTCTTTACTTCTTGTGTCTTTGTCTTGTCTCCTCCATGTTTGTGCTTCTATGTGGTAGGCTAGTGTTACTACTTCTCAATATGTATTAAATATTCTTCTATCCAATAAAGTTCCAATGTCAGGTGTTAGTCCAAAAATGAACCATTATATGCATTGATTTTCTGTTAGTGGTTCTTCTAACTATATAGATACCTCTTTGAATATCTGGTCATAGTCTTTTCTAGATTCTCCTTCTTCCTATACCATATCCCTCATTTTACTTACACTTCTAGTGGAGATTTCTGGTGTTTCAAAATTTGATAAGAACTCATTTTTAATCTGTGTCCACTCCTTATCATGTCTCTACTAGTGCCAATTGAGTGCATCATTTCACAAGGTTCCTACAAAATCAAAAAAAATTGTTTGATCCCTGGTTGTTCATTTTCTCTACCATAATGACTCTAGGGCAAACATGTGTTCTACTGCCTTTGTTGTATCTTTTCCAAAAATTGGGAATTTGACCTATGAATCCATATTTGAATTAGGTTGTTTATTGGTAGTTTCCTTTGGTGGTCTAGCCTTTTCTTTGTGTATTTTTGTTGCATTAATTTTCTAGTTCTTCTCTTATCCCTGGATAGTTGTATTTCAAAATATTCCCTTCCTAAGATTTCACCCAAATTATGTACAAACTACTGTCCTTGAGATTCTCTTATTTCTCTTGTATTTGATGATAAAATTTTTATTGACTTATAGGGCACGAGGGGTGAATCCTGGTCTAGGGTTGTAACTCTTCAAAGTGGCATTTTATTTTAGGAGATGTCTTTTCATTAGTTAAGGACATTGTTAGAAATTGATGTTTTCAAATCTTCTTCTCTTAATCCAATTGCATTATCAACCAAATTGAACATGTTATTTTTTCTTGTACCAATTGATATAAGCTCTCATCTCTTAAATTCCTCATGCTTTTGGTAACCACTTGTTCCAAATATTCCAAATCAAATCTTAAGGATTGTAAACTTTTCAGGGGGTTCAGAAATTTCTCAAATTTTCCATCTATTGTAATTTAGAGATTAGATAAATCAGGTTCAATATGCGGTGTTTGATTTAATACTAGAAATGGTGGAGCCTCCATGCTACTACAACCTTCTTCCCATATTTCTTGAGATGTTCCATATTCCTTGATTCTTCTTGCTAAATTGGTGAGGATCTATGTTGCCTTGTCAAGGTGTGAGGTTAGATGTTTTGGAGTTTCATATAATTTTATTTCTTTGTTATCAGCTGTAGCCCCTGCGACACGCTCATTTATACTTCTTTCTTCAAAACCATCTAGATTTGTATCTTATTATTTAGCCTCAGCCCTTCTGGTGTACTCTATTTCTTCCTCTATAACCTTTTCTTCCACGAGCCTTCTAGTGCACTCTAACTCCATCTCTTCTGCCTTCTCCATTCTTTTGCAGTATCTCTCTTATCTTTCTTTTGTTTGTTTTTGTCTCTTTTCTTCCATGTTCAATTCCATTACTAATTGAATATTTTATTTAATTTCTCTTAACTTCTTATTATCTCCTTTCACCATGGGTGTTTAAGATGTGGAATTTTATTGATCCTTTATGCATCCCATGTTGTTCATATTTGGCCTACTTTGATTAGTCACATCTTTTCAGGGATCTTTTAAAGATCTTCCATTTCCAATCATCATCCCCTCGGTGCTTGACCCCCTCTCATGAGGTTAGGACCTAGGCGAAAGGTGTTGCCACAATAGTGTGTCCCACTTATGGGACATTCTGATTTTTGTCTAAAATCACATATTTTTAGAAAAATTAATGATTTAAGCCTTGAGGGGTTCCATCTAAAGGGGTTTAATTGAAGGGGGTTAGATAAAACCCCCTTGGAAATAACCCCCTAGTCTTAAATAAAACCCTGGATGGAGTCTTCTCTGCACCTATCAAAATGCTGACAAAAAATCAATTTTGCTTCACATTTTGGGGGATCAAATGAAGTCATTTAGAAATTCTATTTTGTATGTAGCCCTAAGTATATGCTTTCCAAAAAGTAATCTTTTGAATATATTTCATTTGATTATTATATTTATTTTCTATTTTCTAGTGAACATATGCTTTTCATCGAACATCAAGGTCTCTATTCCACAAACGTGGAAAAATAAAAAACTAGAGAAAAATATTCTAAAAAATATCTACACACTATGTATTTATGTCCTTGTTTCAACTAAAAAAAAGAATAAGTTAATTTGGATACATATAGAAAAAGTTATGTTGTATGGTATAAACCTATGTCTGAATTATAATCAATCTCACTTCAAAATTAATAAAAAACATATGCAACAATTTTTTTGTTGTTGTATATACCCTAGTTAGGGATCAGAGGCCCATCAAAAATAAGGAAAGCCCTTAAGTATGAACAGAAAGAACTTTCATATTCAAGTCTTAACAACAAGATACATAAACACATTGACAAGGTGAGAGGGCAAATTACATAGCCCTCTCCCCAACACCTATCTATAGTCTAACATAACAAGATCACTTATCTACCATCCCAGTTAGGTCCACCAAATCGCCCTCCTCATCACATGCACATGTGAAATCCAACCGAGCATGCTCCTCCATAGGCAACCCCATCTTGACTGCAATGCGTTCCACCATCCTTCGATTCTCGACAACACCCAACAACACATCATGAACATGGCCATGGATCACCTCATGGTTCTCCTTCGTTACCTTTGATGCCTCCACCATATCTTCATGAACTAAAATAGAGGTCATTGCAATGGACATCAATGTCACCAGCATTAGAGATCGTGCCACCCCAAAAACATTCCAATGACCACGTGACGTACTAGGATCAAGAAGATTAGCCATCACCTCCTAAACCCTCCCGCTATCCTAACTGTCCACTTCTTTAGCTAAGGAAAGCATCCAATAGAGCCACTTCCACAGCATTGGATTTTTGACTTTAGCTTCGACTAGATTCACAAAGTTAGCTATGGCCTCCTCCCCAGACAACTTGTTTATCCTTCTGCGAGGTGTGTATGTATTCTTTATTCTTCCACCAACCATATTGATCACATCCTTCCACTTAATTTTACATTGCAAGGGAGAGAAAGCCACCACCTTGCCTTTGCCTTTGTCACACCATGGCCACCAATGCCTCCCTCCACTCTGCCAGTGCCAATAGAACCCCCAGCCTCCGCTATTGTCGAATCATTCGCTGTACAACAAACTAGAGCACAAGGAGAAATCTACACCATAATAGGAAATACTTTCACCACTGCCACACACCACCAAAGTAATGAATGGCTAGCCTGTCCATAGATACTTCACACGTATCCTTCCCTAGGAGTGAAAATACATCATTCCTATTTAATGAATCATCCCATTATCAGGAGATGCAACAAAAAATTATGTAAAAACATCTCTGCACTAAATATTGATGTTACAAATCTATGTTTAAAAATTTATAATGTTATTATTTCTATAAAAAAATGTTATGTTGTATGGTATAAACATCACTTTTAAAATACTATTAACTATAAAAACAAGTTATTAAAAGCTACGTAAAAAATTAACAAATTATTTCTTAATTTTTTTAAAAAATACATTTAGAATCTATACACAATCTCAAAAATTACTAGTTCACATAATCTTAAAATTCTTAACAGATTAGTTTCTATAGGTGTCAGAAAGTGAAAATTTGGTTTAAAATGTTGATTTCAATGTCCCACTTTGACCAAAAAGTGGGACACAGTATTGTGCGCTAACCGAGAATCCATCACAAATCATAAAAAAATTCTACTTTGTTTATAATATTCTTCTTAATAACTTTCCTTTCTCTATAATTCTTTTTATTGCTCTGATTTATTCTTTTACTGATTTACCAAGGTCTTGATAATGAAATCAAATGTTGGCAAGGAATGAAGAGTCACAAACCAGAGTTCTAAGTCTAGGAGCCTTGCATGTTATGTTTATACCCTAGTAATTATAGTAGGAGAACTATTAGAAGGTTTACAATAGGAAATAACATCACGTGATAACATACCATAACAAGGAATTCATAACATAGAAATTAAACATTCATTTAAGCATCTGAACCTTATATCATCCTATATATGTATAAAATTCATGTAATATAATGTAAGATGTATAATTTTTTGTTGTTGCCTTTCTTACTTCTACTCCTATGTTGCTATATACATATGACTTTATTGGGGATTTGTCCCTTACAAAAGATGACTATTCCAACTAGGCCTAGTCAACCTTATGCTCTGCATCCTTCTTGCAGCCAAGTGCGGTGACTTCTGTTGATTGTACTAGCTAATGCCAACACATACAATAGCACTTGCTTATTTAGGCAAGGGTGAAACATAGGATAACATAAGATTATGAAAAGTGTCTAAATCTTATGACTTGAGACACAAAAAGTAAACTAACTAGGTGCAAAAGGGACCCAAGAGGGTATTCAATTAGGGAATAACCTTATTCACACCAAAACCCGACTTAAGTGTAACTTATGGAGGAATAAACAAATGTAAAGATGGGTCATAACAACTATGCCTAATGAGGTACCCATGTACAAAAGATCTCTCAAAAATGGAGAAAAGGAGAAAACCCATAGGAAAAAACTCCTCCCCAAAAGAGAAAACATAAGAAGGACTACGAATCCTCATCAAAAGTTGTCCTTAAAAGATTAGGAACATAATATGAACATGAAGAGCTCCATGAATTATGAAAAAGCTACAAAGAATTACAAAAGAAATGCTAGAACCAAAGAACCTCCACTAAAATCAGGATGAAGATCAAGATCAAAGAGGCACAAATCTGCATGAGTGACTCTAATAACACTACTCAAACAATGCACATATGGTGAATTCACACCAATATGATGCAACAAGGCAATAATCTAGTAGTTAAAATATAAGTGCCAATAGTCTCAAGAATATTGATCAATTGAAGAAGGTAGAAGGTGGCCTCCATAAATAGGTATATAGAAGTGTCTTTATGGTACATGTTGCATCTCACCAAAATGCATTAGTAACCAGCCATTGCATCCACCTAGTACATAGGAACAAAAACTAGATACATAGCCTACTCCAAAACAAATCCAAGGAAGCATTCACATAAACAATATGAAACCCCCCAGAATGTTGACAAGGGAGAGGTATGATAAACACATTGGAACTATTTAGAATATAGTGTAATAAGGTAAAGAAGCAACATTAGAAGGACCAATTTAATCTTCCTACAACTAAAGCAAGGTGTGAAAAAATATAGCAACACTCACATGAAGGTAAATGAGGTTGTGAATGCAAGGCACAAACAACAAACCTCTTATGTCACAAACAACTAATTTCTAGAAAAAATTAGACATCTAATCTAAAAATTATCTACACCATTATGGAGATCACACAATTATACTCCATTTGAAAAAATTGCTTGAAAAAAGGACACCATATAAGCAAGAACGAGGCCTCTGTAGTTTTCCTCCAAAGCTTAAAAAGCAAATGGAGGGGGGCTCTACCCCTAGTGGCTTGTGGGTCATTCCACTCTCTAAGCTAGGTGGTTGGAGCGGTGGTGCACTTTAGGTGGTGTAGTGGTGATGGCATAATGGACTACAGATGGTGGAGATGATGATTTTCTCTCCTAGAAACAAGCATAGTTAAGCCCTTTTTTGGGTTGGCAATGATCATGGACTGGCCCCCTATGTGACCAGCATTTAACTATAGGTGTCAATACTAACACAAGGTTGACATTATCCCTATGCAATGGTTGTACCTTGCCACCAAGTTTTAAAGAAAATTGTAAAATCATACTAGAGAGTGACACAAGATGGTGCATGTGGTACAAATTTCTAGCATAGGTGGTACACCATTAGCATAGGTACAATATGGTGAACATATGATAATATGCATTGTATGAATTGTATAGAATTTTTTATGACCACCAAAGGAGACACCCACAAAAACCTTCATTAGGCACATCAAAAAATCCTTATTGATTTTATTGTCAATCCATACATATTTGAGCCTTCCATACATAATGATGAGGTTATTTTTTCCCCAGGATGCACTATATGAAAAAGCTATGCAAAAATCTCCCAAACAATAGAAGGGGCTTGTAGATCTAGAGCTCTAATACCATGTAAAAGTCACTAAAAGGACTCATAGGAGTAGGAATCTTTTACAACACCAAAAACCTTCCATAAAAGAGAGAAACAGTAATGAATTATATATTGCCAATAACTAATTATGCAATATACAATAGCCCTTATTTATATAGGCAAGGGTGAAACATACATGATGACATAAGATTATTACAATTGTCTTAATCTTATGACTTGAGATGCAAAAAGTAAATCCTCTAAGTAAACTTAACAAACTAGTTGTAAAAAGGACCCAAGAGCGTAACCGATTAAGAAATAGTCCTATTCATACTAACACTATAATCACCATAAAAATTCATGCATACTTGAATTGGCTTAATTTCTCGATTATCAAACACATTCTCTTGGATCAAATTCCTTACTTGATTTTATTAAAAAGAAAACATTTGCAACTCAAGGAGGATGGACATCAAATTTAGGTTCAGGTTAGGTATACTTGTTAAGTTCATAAGGTAACAGGTCAGTAGGCATCAATCAAATTTAGATTTACTAGATTAAGAAATGTTAGAATAGTTTTAGTGTCAAAACAAGGGTCCTCCAAAAGTCATAAGGTAGGCCTTCAAAATTTGGGAATTGAAAACAAGAGTTAAGTAGGCTCTATAAACTTTGATAATCATGGGGTTATACATAGTCATCAAGGGTTTGAAGTGGAGTGACATGTGTCATAATCATGGACAATCCGAATAAATAAATGACCAACTATGGATCTACAAGTTAAAATTTATGCACTCCTTTTTAAAATATCTATTAAAATACCCAAGAGAGTTACATGTGTCAGATGCACATGACAACTGAGAGGGGAGGTGAATCAGTTGTACATTAAAACATTGAACCCTTAAGCTATTCCAATCTTCAAACTCTTATTAAGCATTAGTAGAATGTAAACATATGAAGCATCAATGCAAACATATTCAAACACATAAGAACACTAGATTTACATGGAAAGCCCAATAAGGGAAAAACCATGATGAGGATTAACTCACATATGTGAATAGAAACACCCAATACAAGTAGGCTCACTACCCAAAAGGACTCACTATCCATAAGAGAGAAGAATAAAATAGGACTGTTACAAAGAGATTCATTATCTCAAAGCAACAGGAGAAATCCACCACTGTAACTTCTTTCCATTCGCAACCTTCAGCTCACTACCTCCAGTAACTTCAAACACACTGAAATATAGACACCTTCTACTCACTACATTTGGAGGTCATAAGCATTTAAGCTTGTATTCAATTCATCACCCTTGATTCACATTTGCATCATCTTCTCTACCTTGCTCCACTTGACTTCACCTTGTATTTATACCATCCACGACCTAAACAACTTCAATTAGGTTAGCCTTAATGAAATGTGTACACCTCAAATGTGTAACACCAAAATAGGTCAGCACCAAACACTTCTGCGGTGGAAAGAAGTGAAGGTGGATTGTGCCAAGGGTTAACTAGGACTCAAATCTATATCACTATGCTGCTCATCACATCCACAATCCACAAGGTACCTCCGTAAATAGTGCTAGTAGGTTAGGTCGACCAAACTTGAACTAACATAACAAGCAATCACCTCTACGCTTCTCCAAGTCCAAAAATATCATGCAAACAACAAAGAAACACTCTATAGCATCCACACACCTTTCCAAAATATTTAGCATCATCATAATCTTCTACAACATTGCCACAACCACCTAAAACAAAGAATGTCTTCATTTTGCACATTAGGATGCACTATTACTGATCTTTAACATAAGAACTGAGTTTGTGGAGCAACCCAACACTAGAAACTTCAAGGAAAAATAGTTATAGAAAATATAAGCACATTCCTAGAACCGCAAGACAAGAGACCTCAATGTGGAGAAATGTGGAACAATCTCATTTCTCCCAGATAGTCTTCTACATAGAAAAGCACTTTGTTAAACACATCTTCCACTACCAGATGATCTAGAACCTAAAACTCTAGATATAACACCTTTGAATACCTCTAATCAACATTTCCAAACTGCACAAGCATATCTTCAACCATAAAGAAATGCAAAGCAAAACACTTAACACACCTCTGTCACACTACACAACTTTTTTATCAAATTTTCAAAAAAGCACTTGGAAACCAAGTGAACCACCTACTAGAGGTTGACATCAATGACAACACCAACAAGCTTCCAACAATATCCCCCTTTGTCATTGATGTAAACACCAACTCTTTTTGAAAAACCATCAACAACATCTAACTTTGCAACCAGTAGTACTCCCCCTAACTAGAGCAATTCTTACTCTTTACACTCTTTTCTGTAGTATGGTTTTTCAAACACTCTGACTTTCTCCTCCTTTGACATCAATGACAAAGGGCTCATCCAAATTTTCTCTTTTTCACTTCCCTATATTTTGACTTTCTCATCTTCTGCAATAAATTCTTCCTTGACAACTGCATACACCACTTGCAACACCAATAAGCATATGCTCTTTCTCTACTGCTCTCCTTTTTATGCGCTATCTCCCTTAGAGGCATAAAATATGCTCCATCTGATTGCATCAATTAGAAGAACCACTTCCTACTCCCCTTGAGAGGTAGCTTACAAGATTAGTCCAGGACTAAGAATGTGTCTTTGAAATGCTTCCTGGATAGATGTATCTAGTTAAAGGAAGGAGGGGAAATAACCCCTAACTTTTGTCAGACATACTCAAAAGTATCTTTAGGAAGAGCCTTTGTAAAGATATCTGCAACTTGATCCTTGGTAGGCACATGTATTCCAACTTCACCTCATTCTCTACAACCTTCTCTCTTAGAAAGTGATACCAGATTGAAATATGCTTTATTCTTGAATGCATCACTAGATTCTTTGAAATGTTGATAGCATTGGTATTATCACACAAAATAGGAATGGGTTCATCATATGACACTTTGATATCTTTCAATATCTATTTCATCCACAACACCTGTTTACAGCATGATGTTGCTACAATGTACTCTACTTCTGTAGTAGATAATGTATACACCTAAAAATGGCTAAGTTGAATTAAATAAATATTTTAATATTTATTTTATTCCCATTCTCCTATCAATTAAATAAACATCCTAATTTATTTAAATGATTCACATCACTCCAATATTTAAATAAATCAATTTATTTAATTAAATTCCCTAATTCTTCTAATGTCTCACATAATTAAATAATTCTAAATTATTTAATTAATCCTCCTCTATTCCTAAGTCCAAATCCCATAAATCCACCTCACTATTTCCACCTCACCTTATCCATGTCACCTTTCCATCTCACCTTGTCGCACATATAATCAAATATTTTAATATTTAATTAGCTAATATTCCCTCACCCACATGTCCTATTTCTCCTCCAGTCAGATTAGTTAACTCATCAATCAAATTAGTTAACTAATTAGTCAATTGAGTTCACTAATCACTCTATTTTGTTGACTCCCCAATCATCTCAATTAACTCTTTAATCTATTCTGTTAACTCCCATAACTCATGAAGAAGGCTTGGACACTTGTCCTCTCCTGATTCACCCACATTCTCTCAAGTCTTCTCAACCATACACCTCATAGGTAATTCCTCCAGTCATGGATCTATTGACACTTGGATTTGGTCTTCCCCCAGCCTATATAAACAAGGTATTCACACCCATTTTAGATCCATCTAAGCTTAATAAATTTACTCAGCAAGAATCATATCAGTGTGCCTTTGGTAAAATCACATTCATTGCATTTGCATTATCAACCCATTATCATCACCATGTCTCCATCAATCCATATCTATTATAGTTGTATTGTAGTTTAGTCTCCATTGCACATTCCATATCACATATGTTCTACTCTTGTCATCTTCAATAGCAAGGAAGTGCACACTTCTGAGAGCTCCATTACCATCAAGATCAAGATGAGATAGGTGAACAATGGAAGCATAGAGGTAAAACGGTCTTTGAAAGTATATTCTTTGTTTACTTGTGTTTACATCAATTTCTATTGAGTTATTGGATGATTAGTTGTTTAAACCTATTGTTCACATTTTCTAATAACATTTCTAGTGCCCAACATGGGGCCTTGCCCTATTTTTAACTTCGATTTGAGAGTTTTGTGAAGATTTTGTTACGACAGGTCATTCCTATGCATACAACTTCTAGTTCTACGCATTCAACACTTTATGCACCGCATTCAATCTTTCTGTACATCTGACTTGTTTTTCTGTGCATCTAACACATTTCTCAATGCTTTTGATTTTTTGCCACATACACAATGCAGTCCTGTGCATTCGATATCTTCTGTTGCACTTATGATCTTTCGGTGCATCCAAACCACAGTCCAACGCATTTAATCATTATTGCTGCGCTTTTGTAAATCTATGCATATGAATCGTAGTATTGTCATCTGACCTGCAGATCTACACATTTGATTTGTCAGAGAAAGTTGTAATGTTTTTATTAGATCTTCTGTACTAACTCTCATTTGCAGGTGTTAGGAGCTGGACTTAGTCATTTTAGGTACATTATTAAGCCACTTAGAACTAATTTGGAGAGAGTAACTTAATATGTTCATGAAAATCATCACATAGACATAACTAGGAGGAAAGTAAATCATTTTGTTGCATCACAACTTGCATCTAGTCTCAACCTAGGGGTTAAAAATTGAACAATTTCAAGTTATGTTTTACTATTTTGCATTACAATCCATCACAAAGCTTAATAGGGGAAGGTAACACTTGTTTATTTCTTCAAGCAACAATTTACACCTAGATTTGTTAGAAGGTTAAAATAAACAAACTTTTCTAAGTTATTGCTATCTTGTTACAAATCTCTGTGCTTGGTAGAGTTAAAACATTTATTTATTTTTCTTTTAACTAGGAAGATAAAGAATCACTATTCTCCGTATTTTCAGAATGATAATAGGACTATGCTCTCCCCTTTTCTAGGTGACCAAAATGCCAAACTTATCATTTTGCATGTTTAACCTTTAGAGAGGCCTGCCCTTGAAATTCCTTCCTTCCAAGTGGGACGACCTTAAGTGATAATGGGCTAAAGCCAAGCCACCTCTAAGTCACTATAAATAAATTGTGTTTGTGACAAAAGTTGCAAGCAATGGGTGTTGTTGTGTTACAATGACCAATGTTTCCCCCAAAACCTTGTGAAGTGTAACCTCTGTAGGCTGGGAAACCTCCTTATCAGAGCAAATGGTCGCACGTGTAACCACCCGAACGGATGCCTTGACTAAAATCCTTTTGTTCTAGTAAGCCAAAATCCCCTATTTGGTGACATAGGAGGAGGAACCTCTAGAGCCATCCAACGTCATACACTAATTTAGTGTAGAGACAAAAAAGTTCAACTCTTTAGAGCAACTGTAACCTGGTATGCATGAGATATGAGTGCTGTGGAAGGGAGTCGGTGCTACCAAGTTACTAGCTGTCCGCCTTTATGCAAGTGGCTGGTATAAAAAACCAAGTTGGAACTCATCAAATATTGTCCTAGCCAACCTTAGGATTGTGCTTACTTTTTGGTCAAAAATTTGTAATAACAAACACAGAATCTTCTTGTGTGTTGTGTTTTCTTGCACCTGATTAATACAAATCATCAGAGAAAATACTAGACTTGCTTCAAGAAACATTGTGAAAACAAGCCAAGATCGAGAAAATTGAAACAAAAAGACAACACTACCTGCAGTTCCATGCATTTAAACCATTCTATTGCACATGTGACAAGTTCTGCTGTGCATTTAATCCTACTGTGTATTTAAACCATTTTGCTGTGCATATGACAAGTTATGCTACGCATTTAATCCTGCTACGCATTTAATCCTGCTGCGCATTTGAGACATTTTGCTGAGCATACAATATTTCAGTGCATTTGATGCACAGAGCTGCGTGTGCAAACCATAGTGCTATGCATTCAAAAATTAGTGCATTTCAACTAGACCTGCACATTTGACCTACATAGTTGTGCATTTGACCATTCTTCCTGCGCATCTGAAGCTGCGTATGCAGAACAGAGAGCTATTCTGTACACTTTGGAGAAAAAATTTAAACCAGTTCTAGGTACCCATTATTACATATACCTTGTTTATGATCTCAGGAAAACCATACAAAATCTATTTCACTTACTTTTCCAAAACATTTCTATTTGCCATATCATCCATAGTAAAAATATCAAACAAAGAAAACCAAGTTTCCTACTAAGGTCTCATTAAAATCTTCCAAAAACTCAAAACAAAAATCTAGTTAGTTTCATAACAAGATATATCATCCTTCATCTCGAAACTACACTAGTGTAATCTTGATAAAAGTAGTCCATATCAATAGCGGTGATCAACTCTCCCTACTTTGACTATCTTTTACCTCAAGAGCACATTTGTTTGAGCAAACAGTAGATCAAAATTCAAACCTTAGCAAAAATCTTGTCATCTCAAGCACACCAAAAATATCCATTCACGAGCATTTTCATCCAACATTCACCCCCATCAAACAATTTTTATGGTTGCAACTAGATCAAAATCCAAAGAAAAGCAAGATATGGATCCTTTGAACAAAGACAAACCATCTCCATCCCACAGTGATGGAGAAGAAGAAATCCCGTATGAGGATGTAATTGATTCTTCACAAGACTCCAAATTTTAAAAGATGATGGACAAGGTCCTAAACATGGACCCTTAAAAGTATTTCCTTATGCTAGCATAGCAAGGGACCAAACTTTTGATAGATTTTGACAACTCCACCTTAAAAGACACCACCTCTATGAATGACATGGAAACTCCCAAGATCACACTAGAGGTTCCCAAAACAGACAAGGCTAAGGATACAGTCAATCCCTTGGATATATTGACAATGCAAATCCAAGCCTTACAACAATAGCTTGCAGACATTCAAACCAAAGCATCAACAAAACACTATTCTCTAAAGGATATTTCACCATATCCTTTTGATAATACCTTGATCATGATATCTTTCCCCTCAAAATTTGAGGTACCAAAATTTGACGAATATCGAGTAAAGGGTGATCCAAGAGACCATATTAGAGAATTTAGTGCAGCATGTCTTGAAGTCACCCACAATGAAACCTATCTCATGTGACTATTCCCAAGGAGCTTCGGAGGACAAGCTATGGAATGGTTCTCTCACCTACCTCCCGACATTCAAACTTTCAATGAGCTAGTGGATAAGTTTGTCACTCATTTCTCCTACAACATAGAGCATGAAATCTCAATGTTAGATCTTTGTAACACAAAACAAAAGGGTGGAGAATCCTTCACCATTTTCTTGAAAAGATGGAGACAACTAGCCAACAAATGTTCATATCATATGCTAGAAAAACAAATGCTGGAGATGTTTGTGCACAACCTAAACATTGATCTTAGCTACCAAATACAAATCCAATGTCCTACTTCATTTAGTAAGGTCATTGAGATGGGGTTACTTATTGAAAAAGCTTTGATAGCCAAAGGTCAAGTCAAAATCTACAAGGAAATCCCTAGCTCCAACAATAATATGGACAAGCCAAGGTTTTGGACTAAGAATAAAAACATTGTCAATGACAGTGTCATGGATGCCAAACAAGTGATCCCAAAGAAATGGATCTTCAACTTGTCTAATCAGCAAAACAACACACCACAAAAGAAGCCCCAAAATAATGCTTCATGACCCACTAACTTTCCACCTCGATGAAAGTTCACACCTTTGGGAGAATCACTAAAATTAGTCCTGCGGAAGCTCATATCAGACAATGTCATAACACTTCCAACGGCACATGATTACAAACCTAAATTCAAACCTCCTTGGTGGAAAGACTCAGACTTCTGCGACTATCATCGAATCAAGGGACACAAGACCAATGACTGCCAAAGCCTCAAAAACTTACTTCAAGACTTGGTAGATCAAAAGCTGGTCAAAGTTAAGGGACAAGGATCCAATGAGGACCATTTGGCATATCAAAATCCACTCCCCAACTATGAAGAGGGAATTTCTTCAAACCAAAACAATAATAGGGGTAACAACACAAACTATACAAATGTGTCTTATGACTACATTGTTAACCACATTTCTGAAAGTGATGCACATATCAATGTCATCACTATAAACAAGAACCCCGATTGTAACGTAACAACCCGCGTTAGAAAAGTTACTCTTCAAGGGGCACCACCCAAAACTCCATCCGTGTCTAACTAGTACAATGTAATAGAGCAGCTCCACAAAACACCAACACACATTTCCATTTTGGAGCTCTTGTGTATATCCCCATCCCACAGGGCCATCCTCGACCAAGCTCTCTCAAAAACCACAGTCCCAAATAATCTAGAAGAAGAACAATTCCAAGCCATGGTAGGCCACCTAACCACACCTCATTTCTTGACCTTCACTGAAAAGGATGACATGTCAATCACCCAGCCACACAATGCATCTCTCCACATCAAAACCTTCATCCACAAGTATAAAATAAAAAGGGTTCTAATCGATGGAGGAGTAGGTTTAAATATTTGCACCTTAAAGCTACTCCTTGCATTGGGGTTTTCAAAGAAAGCTATCAATCCTAAAATGAAAATCACCATCAAAGCTTACAATGAATAGGAAAGAACTTCAAAGGGAACCGTTGTTTTGCTAATTAGAGTGGGACCTGTAGTAAAGGATGTGGTGTGTCAAGTCCTTGACATGGAGCTCACATATAATTTTCTCCTAGGAAGACCTTAGATACACACAATGAAGGCGGTGCCATCAACCTATCACAAGTATATCAAATTCCTCCATGATGGCCAAGAGATCACCATCCAAGGCAATCCCAATCCATTTCAATATTGCAACTCCATACAATCTAAACCTGATGTTGTAATTCCCAATAACTGTGCCTCTACTTCATCCTCATCCCGTGTTGACCCAACTTCACTCCCTTCCACATCAAAGGCACCTGAAATAAACCTCAAGCTCAAAGACAAGGGTGTCAGTGAATAAACAATCACACAATTCTTATGCTTAGCACAATTACCTATATCCCCCAGATCCTATGGAAGGCCATCAATAAGCAAACCCAAGGCATTAGAAACTCCTAAAGGTCTATTTGTAAAATGGGGAAGCCTTGAAGATGAGAGCAATGAGTAAGACATTCTACAATGGTTATACAAGGATGCAGATAGTCTATCCAAGCCACAAGACCATCAATCCACATTGCAAACTGAATAGTATGGTCAAGGATTCTCAATACTACAAAGAATGGGATATGAAGGTCATGGCCCCTTAGGATTGAGGAAAGAAGGTATCATTGAACCCATCCAACCTCCTTCATTAATAGCTCGAAACACTACAGGACTAGGTTACACCGGCAAAGAAAAGCCCAAGGGAAAAGACAAGCATAAAGGCAAACAAACAGAAATGTCTACTACTAACCTAGTAGAGCAGATTCATTAACTACAAGGATGGAGTGAGACGGACTCCAATGAGTATGAATGGGATAGTCTCTCAAAATTATCTTGTGATGAAAAAGATGTTGATGTGGTCCATGAGTATGACCCTACCCCTACAACTCATGAGAGATAAAGTTCATGATCTAGTCCTCTAGAGTTCGATCCGCATAATAATGATAGTGAAATTCATGATGGAAGAATGATACCAACCTTGACAGATCAACTTATGGAGAGTACCATCGCATGCATTGTCAATGCTTACAATAACCACATTAACTCCTCCATCTTGACCATCACTAGTCTCGAACTAGACCAATCTGATGACCTGTTACCACTATTGCATCTAGAACTCATAGATTGGGACTTACAAAACTCTACCCCTGAGCTAGATACCTTTCAAAATGATGAGGCCATCATTGATTTTCTAGCACTTAGAGACCATATACCCGCAGGGGATCACAGAGCTGGCTATGCCATAGAACTCAACAACAGGGCTTATTTTTGAGAGAGTGCCAAGCTTTTCAGTCTCAAAAATGTAAAAATTAAAGATAGATCTAACGATGAAAACTGCTCTACGATAATGTTAGATTATGAAAATAGTAAAAATATGAAGGACGTATCCAACAATGAAAACCTCTCTGAGGCGCCGAAGGATGAAAGGCTTGATCCTCTTCCCAATCTAACACATCAGGAGAGATCCTCAATCTTGATGGAACAAGCATAATAGATCAACATTGGCACAGGTGAAAATTCGAGGATGATTCATATGGTACAATATTCAACTGCACAAAAGAAGCCAAAGTTCTCATAATTCTTCAAAAAGAAACAAATCAACATTGCTTGGTCATACGTGGATATGCTGGGTCTCAATCCAAACCTCATAATGCATCACTTATCGCTAGCTTTGGGAGCTAAGCCAGTTAAACAAAAACTTAGGAAGATGCACCCGTATATCGCACTCATGGTAAAAGAAGAACTCAAGAAGCTACTAGATGTCAGATTTATCAGACTAATAGACTATCCAGAGTGGATTTAAAATATAGTGCATGACACCAAACTAGATGGATGAGTTCAATTGTGTAATGACTTTAGGGATCTGAATAAGGCTTGTCCCAAAGATGACTTCCCCCTACCTAACATTGAGATCATTGTAGACCTCACAACAAGACACACCATGTTGTCTTTAATCGATGGATTCTCTGGATATAACCAAATCAAGATAGCGCCAGAGGATCAACATAAAACTACATTCACATGTCCATGGGGCACCTATTGTTGGTGCGCCATGCCATTCAAGCTAAAGAATGTAGGGGCAACATATCAGTGGGCAATGACAACAATCTTTCATGACATGATGCATACCATCATGGAAGATTACGTCGATGACATTCTAGCCAAATCAAAAACTAGAGAAGGGCATCTACAAGTCCTAGACAAGATCTTCACAAGATTGGAGCAGTTTAATGTGTGCCTCAACCCAAAGAAGTGCGTATTCAAGCCACATCCGACAAGCTTCTCAGACACATCATGTCGGCCAATGGAATCAAAGTAGACCCAACTAAGGTAAAAGCCATCATGGAAATGCCGCCTCCCAAAAATCTCAATCAGTTATAGTCTCTACAGGGAAAGCTACAATCTAATAGAAGGTTCATCTCCCAACTAGTAGATAAATGTCATCCATTCACGCATATCCTCCATAAGAACATTCCCTTCAAGTGGGATGACTCATGCAAACAAGCTTTTCAACATTTAAAGGAGTATTTGATGAATCCACCTGTCTTAATGCCACCAATTCAGGGCAAGCCATTGTTACTATACATTTCAGCCACACCAATAGCTCCCAGAGCTCTACTAGCACAATAGAACCATGAAGGAAAAGAACAAGCAATCTACTACATCAGCCACACATTGGTCAGCTACGAGCTTCAATATACATCGATTGAGAGAGCATGTCTCGCTATGGTCTTTGCTTCACAAAAATGGCAACATTACATGCTATCACATTCCATCAAGCTAGTAGCAAAGATCGATCCATTAAAATACTTGCTCAAAAAAGCTACCCTAATAGGTAGAATATCAAAATGGGTCATGATACTCAGTAAATTTGACATCGAGTATGTAGACAGATTAGAAATAAAAGGGCAAGTGATTGCAAATCAGCTGGCAGATGCACCTTTAAAAGATGACAACCCATTGAGTTTTGAGTTTCCAGATGAATCTATCTTTCACATAACAACAACCTGGAAACTCTACTTTGACAGATCATATGCTCAGCATGGGTCCAGGGAAGGTATCTTGTTGATCACACCTAATGGAGACACCATTCCCAAGTCATATAGACTACTCTTCCCATGCACTAACAATGTGGCAGAGTACAAGGCCCTAGTCATTGGTATCAAGCTGGCAGTAGAATAGAAAATCATAGAACTTCATGTGTATGGAAACTCGCAACTTGTCATCAATCAAGTGAATGATGACTATCAAACAAAGGATGAGAAGTTAATACCATACAAATATATGGTAGACAACTTCAAAGAATACTTTGTTGAGATTTCTTTTGAGTAGATACCAAGGTTGGAGAACAAAGTAACAGATGCCATGGAAATGATTACATCTCTCCTCGATATCCCTAAAAACCAATCACATTATGATTTCTTGGTAGAGCTAGTGTCTCATCCTGTGTACAACACCCCCAAATCCCACATCATTTGCCATATCGTAGGATCTGATTCTCCCCTATATGAAAAAGTATTTACCTATCTAAAAGAGAATACCTTGCCACCTAGTCTCTCAAGTAACCAAAAGCGAACCTTCATTCACCAAGCATCCCATTATGCCATTATCGCCAACACCCTGTATTGATGAGGTCTAGATGGTACTCTCCTTAGGTGTCTCGATAGTGGGGAATATCAAACCATCTTGAGTGAAGTTCATGACGGTATATGCGAGACCCACTCTAGTGGTCCTACCTTGGATAAGAAACTCATATGTATGGGATACTATTGGCCAACCATGGAAAAAGTGTTGATAACTAAGAGGGGGGGTGAATCAATTATCTTAATTATTTCAACTTTCAGATCTTCCTTAACAATTAATGCAACATCAAATTATATTTGCAAACATAACCATGAAACAGAAATAACATCAAAACACATGACACAATGATTTTGATGTGGAAAACCCTGTTAAGGGAAAAACCACGGGGTGACTAACCCAAGATTGTATTCTTTGTTAAAAGAATAAGATGATACAAAATGACACTTGCCAATCAGGGCTCACTGCCTGAGCACACTACTCACAAGAGGCTCACTACCTACAAGAGACTCACTGTCTACAAGAAAAGAAGGTAACAAAATACTTGAACTGATGAGAAGCATCCACACATGTTGAAGTTCACTTCCGGTTAAGCCTAATATACTGATCTGCTACACTTCATTCTTACTCTCCTTAGGTACTACTGTCTAGTCACATTCTGGACCTGTATTACTGCTTCCACACTTCTTTTTTCTTTTCTTCACACATGCAATGCACACCCACACACCTTCGTATCCAAATATATCTGGTATATATATCTGCACCAATGATTTTAACACCTTTCTAGTCGGCATCCAGAATAGTCAATATTTTCCCAAACTCTGATCTGTCGGCTGAATCCTTGCATACCAAGTGATGCAGATCAAAGAGATGCTTATAGAAGTCATCAATCATGTCGGCCAATCATGAATGATACCTCAAGAAACTTAATCACCATCAATATCTCATCCAGATTTAGGTCTAATGCTCTGTCGGTCAGTTCTTCCTCTGTCTACTCTGCCAAACAGAAACCCAACACTCAAGTGCTCATATCTCTTTACTCTTCCATCACCAGAGGCTCAATCCCTGGAATATATCAGTCATGATACTCCTCTTGACTTTCCCAAGTCCATACTTTACTGAGATACTTCCTCTAAGAAATCTGGACCTGACTATCGGACCTTGCTGCCTACTTTGTTCTTGCTTACCAGACCGCACCACTTCTTCAATCTAACTTCTAGTATAGACATACCATATCCTATGGATGTGTGGGATGAACTTTGTCACCATCAATGACAACCTTCATGAGGCCACACAGTGTCTCTTGCTAACAATCTCCCCCTTTGGCATTGATGGCAACACTTAGTGAAAAATGACTAAGTGTCACACTGCACTCCCTCTTGGATGATGTTCTATTCTAATGTGCACTTTACCGGAGCTCCCCCTTAGCTAGATTCCTCATTTTTCACTGATCCTCACTCCCCCTTTGACATCAATGGCAAAGGGTGGGGTTTGCACACCAAAATTTGCAAAAATCAATCTATATTTAGCCGCATAAGTATATAAACAGGTTATACTTACATATACTTAAGTATATCTGCAAAAGTGTTTTTCAATTATACAAGTTCTGTTGCCCAACTCAGCTTCATCCTGTCCAAAATTGAGATGTGACCACTCAACAGGAATGCAAAAACTTCTCCCTTCTTGAGATTTGTCGGATCACTGGTCTGGGCTGTGGCCTGAGCATCAGTTAGGGCTTCGTGCATGGCCTCTAACTTAGGGATAATGGTCCCTCTAAGTTCACTCAACCTGTTTATTCTATTTTTCTTCTCCTTCTCAAGCATCTTTATTTCATTTATGACTACAATAGTTTGACACTCTTGATTTACTATGGAGGAGGATAGAGGATCAAAACTTTGAGATAAACTTAACAGTTTATCCTCTTGCTCTTTTATTTTCTTCTCAATGTCCTTGGTCACTTTAGGCTAGGATAAATTTTTTTTGTAAATATCTCTACCATCTTTGAGAGCATTTTCTAAGCTCTTTATCCCAATATCCATAACTCTCCTATCATTTGAAATTAGACCCTGTATTTCAGAGAATCTCTTATCCAAAAATTCTTTCCAGAATTTCTCTTCTGCTGCTTTCTCTAAAGAGTCAAAATGTGTATTAACAGAATTTACAAGAGACTTTAGATTACCAGATGTGGAGGCCGAAGGATCCTTTTGGAAGGATGGCATGATCTTCTCCAATACACCAAGTGCAGTTTCTATGAGCTCACAGTCTTTCATGTGAGACTTCAGCAGTTTTTCTTTTGCCTTTGCTTGAGTGAAGGATGCTAGTTTCATGGTTTGAACCGGGGAGAGGGAATCAAAATTGAATGGACCTTGAAGCAGTTCCGGTTCATCAAATTCCATCATCTCTTTGGTCAAGAAATCTTTGATTGCTTCTCCTGTGTCTCTTGCCGAAGACAGAGTTTTCTCCCCTTCTGCAGCCTTACCACTATCATCTGTGGCCTTCTCTGTTGGAGTTTTCTCTCCTTCTGTAGCCTTACTACTATCATCTTCTTTTTCCTTCTCCTCTACTTCATGACTGATCTTCTCTTCTACTCTTTCTTCTTCTTTAGATCTGGAGTCTGCAGGGGAAACCGAAGGAGAGATGTTTGCTTCTTTATGGACTTCCTCTTCCGGAGCAGAGGAATCTAGGTCCTTGGTTTTCTCCCCACATATCTCCTTTACCTCTTCTGTAATCTTTTCAGTAGGGTCTTTCTTTGATGCACTTTGCCTTTCAACATCAAAAGGTTCATCACTTATGTCCTCTATAATGGGAATGTTGAATCTTTTGTATGCATTCCAGAGGATCTCTTCTGTCTCTTTTGCTACTTTGTCAGTTTCTTCAAGCATAAGCTAATTCATTCTAGCTTTGCTCCAGAACTCATCCTTGCAAACTTTGAAGATCATCTTCATTTTCTTCAGAGTGATTGAAGGATATAGCTGAATAGCTATCTATTCTCAGATCTCAAGATCCTTTGCCTTAGCATTATTTTTCCTTATTTCTAATTCCTTCTCTAGGCTTTTGGGAATGAGAGATATGATTTTAATAAAAGCCTTATTGTAGATATTCAGATACCTGACTGTGGCTTCTTGCAAGATCTTTTGGTCAGCTTCATTGTAATCATCATAGAAATCAGTCATTGGTTTTAGGTTCCCATCCACAGTGACTGATTTGACTACATCATTAATGGACAGAGTGGGCCTTTCAACAAATTCCTCTACCTTCTCTTCTTTGCCTTGACCGGTAGAGGGTTCACCAGATGTTTTCTTCTTCTTCTTCATCTTCTTGACCTCTTCATCAGATTCAGTCTCTTCATTATCCTTTTGACTGGCATAAGATCTTGTGGCCTTTGTCTTAGTTCTCTTCTCTCCTTTACCGGATGATTTAGCTTCCAGTTTTGATGCCTTTGAGCTCTTAGTGGATGCAGAGCTCTTAGAGGATCTGGTTCGGGAGGGGGCTTCTACCTGAGCACTTTCTTTTTCTGCCTCTTCCTTTTCTTTTTCTGCCCTTTCCATCTTTTCTCTATTTGCATCAAGTGCCTCTTTTGAGATGCCATATCCTTTGGTAACATTCTCTACTTCTTTTCTTACTTTTCTCTTCATCTCTGGTTGTCTGAGCTCCACATGAATCTTTACACTCAATTCTTCGAAGGTTCCAAACCTTTCTGCCTTGGGATCCTTGGGCTGACTTAGCATGTGCTGAACATGCAGCTCTACAATTTTCTCATCCACTTCATACCCCATTGGCATGATCCATACTATTCTTGGTTCTACTACCTCCATTAGACATTGATCAGTGTCTACCATAAAGCACACTGTATCCTTGTATTTTTCAACTAGGGATTGGGGAATTCTTTCTCTAGCTTGCATCATGCCTTGGAAGTTTTTGAAGTAACCCCATAGTGTCGTGTTTTGTGCCTTGGTATCACCAAGCCCATGCAAGTAATCTTTGATTTGAATTGCAACAGGTCTGTCATTCTGCCATACCCAACCACTGGATCTAGGCAGCTCATTCATAAAGTAGAAGAATAGACACAGTATCATTCCACCATACTTGAAGGAGTTCTTCTTGTCCTTCTTGATCTTTTGTAGGTTTTCCATTAGTTGGCTCAGAAGGAGTTCACAAAGGTCATAATCTGCATTCTTTCTCAACATTTCATAAGCAGTGTAGATTGTTGTTCTGGATATAGAATTTTCTTTGCTGGAGTGATATATCTTGTAGCCAATAATCATGGAGGCAAACTTGATGTCCATATCTGTGATATCCTCAACTGTCATTGCTCTTTTACCAAATTTAGATCTGGTAGCCTCACTCACAATTTAGTTTTTGACTGATTTTAGAGTAGGTAACCCACCGGATGAGTGCAATCTAGTTATTGCTCTAATTGCTTCCTTGGTTATCTTGAATGGCCTCGTTAACCACATAAAGCTGTCATGCATTCTGCTCAAAACATACTGGACCCAATCATCTTCAGAAAAACAGGGGAAATGAATGCACTGTTCAAAATGTTTATCCCGGATGGCCTTATACTGAGGTTTTAGTTCAAATGATTCATCTATTAGTTCCTTGTGGTAGATATCCATCAGCTTGGATTCACCAAATTCTTCAATGTTTGCGTGAATGTAAACCCTAACATCTTCTACATGCAGAATTCTGTGTGGAATGCTAGAAAATGCACCTAGGGGATCAATTTCTAGGGATTTATAGGGATGTTTTCTGAATTTAGGGCGCAGCCTATCAGTGATCTTCACCACATTTGGTGTAGCCATCTTCAAAAGATTTATAGAGAGATATTCAATGATGGAAAATACCTTTCACACTTTTAGGGTTCGCGGAGTGAGCCGGATTGATTTGCTGGATGAATCGACTCCAACAGTTGATCTTTAAGAAATTTGAAACAATTTTTTGTAGAGCTCCTTTTCTTTTCTTCTCAAATGCAAATGTGTAAATGACGAGTGAATGAACCCTTTTATTTCTAAGAAAAACCCTAAATCCACACTGCAATAAATGCGTAACTTAAGTCATTCCGGTTGCCTTGTTCTTCTTATTCTGAGATGGATCTTTTCCGGATCACTGAGATACACTCAGAGTTATTTTTGGTGAATAGTGACAATCTATCTTCCTTTCCCTAATCATTTGATCTATTTGTAGATCAAGATTCCACAATTTTTGAATCAAGCCGGATCTAACTGTGAGAATTTTATTTTTTTACTGGATGACTGTTAAACCGGATCAATCTTGGTAGATTAGACTCTTTAAATCTTCTTGTGGATCTTCCAAATCTTAAACAAGCCTTCTTTTGATGTTTCTCTAAGAACCCTTTAATCCACAACCTTTCATGTGCCAATTTTAGGCAAATGACTGGCTGGGGGAATTTGTTTTTCTTAGTGACTCCCCCTGAGCCAGAGCTCATCTATTTAATTTCTGGAAGGATTATCAGAACCAGATTCTAGTGCAGATCCATCCCCAACATTCTCTATGCTTCTCTTCATCCAAATCTTATTCATCTCCCTTTGAATTTCATCCATGTTCACTTTTCCTTTTCCTTTGTCTTGGTTATGATTATGCTGTTCCGGACCCCTTTTGTCTTGATTCTTACTTCTACAGAATTTGGCAATATGACTGGATCTATTGCAATTGTAGCAAACAATATTTTTTTGCATATTTGATTGATATCCTCTTGATCTACATTGATTAGCCATATGTCCCATTCTATTGCATGCAAAGCATCTACCATTGAATGAATTGTTTATTTGCATGTTTCTACACTCATGGGATTTGTGACCATACCTTTTGCAATTGAAGCATTGTTCAGAGAAGGATGTATTAGTCTGATTCATTTTTCTTCTGCACTGATTTTCTTTATGACCAAAGTTATTGCAGTTGTGGTACTATCCATTGAAAGATGGATATCTTTGAGCATTTGGTTGCCTTACCAGAGGTCTTCTAGGCCTGTTTCTTGGATTTTCTAATCTAGAGTTCTTCTGACCGGATTTGGAGCTTTCACCTTTTTCATACCCCAAACCTTGCTTGTCATCTACCCTCTTATGGCTTTGAAGAAGAACTTCAAGTTGAGCAGATCTTATCTTGAATTTCTCTTTATATTCATTTGTTGTTTGAAAATCCCTTTAGAGAGTGTCAATCTGATTCTCAAGTTGTTCTTCATTATCTTTAGCTTCTTCAAGATCAGATTCTAGATGCCTGATTATTCTGTCCATATTGTGGCAGTCTTCTGACTTCTCCTTGAGAGATTGTCTTAGATTATCTTCAATTTTCCCTTTCTCTTGAATTTCTTGGGTGAATTTTATAACCCCTGATTCCATTTCTTGTCTTACCATAATGACTTCTTTTCATAGCTTCTCGCATAACTTGTTCTTCTCATTCAGATCATCATCAGTGCTATTGGCTTCACTTTGACTTGCTAATTGTTGAAATAGTTCCTTTCTCTTTTTCATAGAGATACTCAGTTTCTCTTTTAGTTCATTAATGAAATCATCAGCTTGTCTGAGTCTTTCTTTTAGGTCATGGACTTCAGAATGAGACTGCTCAAGATTATCTAAGGCAGACTAAAGTTGTTCCCTCATACCATACATATCCATTGAGATTCCCAGATCTTCCTCAGGCTGTTAGGCTCTATTTGGAGGAACTTGGCTCTGATACCAATTATTGATAACTGAGAGGGGGGGTGAATCAGTTATCTTAATTATTTCAACTTTTAGATCTTCCTTAACAATTAATGTAGCATCAAATTATATTTGCAAACATAACCATGAAATAGAAATAACATCAAAACACATGACACAATGATTTTGATGTGGAAAACCTTGTTAAGGGAAAAACCACAGGGTGACTAACCCAAGATTGTATTCTCTGTTAAAAGAATAAGATGATACAAAATGGCACTTGCCAATCAGGGCTCACTACCTGAGCACACTACTCACAAGAGGCTCACTTCATACAAGAGACTCACTGTCTACAAGAAAAGAAGGTAACAAAATACTTGAACTAATGAGAATCATCCACAAATGTTGAAGTTTAATTCCGGTTAAGCCCAATATACTAATCTGCTACACTTCATTCTTACTCTCCTTAGGTGCTACTGTCTAATCACATTCCGGACTTGTATTACTGCTTCCACACTTCTTTCTACTTTTCTTCACACATGTAATGCACACCCACACACCTTCATACCAAATATATCTGGTATATATATCCGCACCAATGATTTTAACACCTTTCTAGTCGGCATCCAGAATAGTCAATATTTTCCCAAACTCTGATCTGTCAATTGAATCCTTGCATACCAAGTGATGCAGATCAAAGAGATGCTTATAGAAGTCATCAATCATGTCAGCCAATCATGAATGATACCTCAAGAAACTTAATCACCATCAATATCTCATCCGGATTCAGGTCTGATGCTTTGCCGGTAAGTTCTTCCTCTGTCTACTCTGCCAAACAGGAACCCAACACTCAAGTGCTCATATCTCTTTTCTCTTCCATCACCGGAGGGTCAATCTCTAGAATATATTAGTCATGATACTCCTCTTGACTTCCCCAAGTCTACACTTTACTGAGATACTTCCTCTGAGAAATCTGGACCTGACTATCAGACCTTGCTGCCTACTCTGTTCTTGCTTACCGAACTGCAACACTTATTCAATCTGACTTCTGGTATAGACATACCATATATTTTGGATGTGTGGGATAAAATTTGTTGCCATCAATGACAACATTCATGAAGCCATACACTGTCTCTTGCCAACAAAAAGACTCCTATTGCTGCTATGGTATCCCTTTATCCATTATCAAATATAATGGGTGAGCATTCAGAAACCAAGATGTCAAAGAGCTATGTGATAAATTCCACATCTAACACCACTTTTCCACCCCATATTACCCCCAAGGAAATGGCCAAGCAGAGGCAACAAATAAAACCATCTTAAAAATCCTAAAAAAGACTGTCAATGATGCCGGATGTGATTGGCACATCCAATTGAATCCCGGGTTGTGGGCCTTCTACACAAGTATCCACACACACACATGTGCAATGCCAAATTCCCTCGTGTATGACTCTGAATCCATCTTGCCCATTGAGGTCGAGATCCCATCCTTAAGAGTTTCGTTAAAAGGCCTCATATCTGATGAAGAATATAGAGTTTCTAGACTTCAAGAGTTAGAGCTACTTGAAGAAAGAAGACAACATGCCTTTAACCATATCAAGGCTTATCAACAAAGGATGTCTAGGAGTTACAATCATAGAGTTAAACCTCACGTATTTCAATTTGGTGACCTAGTCCTCAGAGAGAATCCCAGGAATCAGTAAGATAGAGAGAAGAAAGGTAAGTTTGAACCCAACTGGCTGGGTCCTTTTGTCATCATTGCTGCATATGGATCAGGTGCTTATCAATTGGCTAAATTAGAAAATGAACTATTCAATGATCCCATCAACAACATGCATCTTCACAAGTTCTACACCTAAACCCCAATGCAAGGGAGTAAAAAAAAAAGACATAATGAGCCTCAACCACCATGATGATTGTATCTATTTTCGTTGCAAGAAAACATAACTATGGCAAGAAACTTTGTGCTTATTAAAAAGGTTTAAGTCACAGAGTCTTGATTTTTATTATTATGTCTTTCTATGCTACTAAAGGATATCAAAAACTAGAGGAGCTATGATGGAGGCATAATTATCTTATTTCTTTGTTGTTTGTGGATCAATCTTTAGTAATGTGACGACTTTGTCTCATGACATTGTCAACAAAAGATCATCAAGGACGTTCTAGGTCTAAACATGAAATAGGGTAATCCTTGTCCGTTGACATGCAAGGTGTACTCAGGTCATCTAGATTCAATTTTGACTAGATTCTTGTACTAACTTGCTATATCAAAATCCATGTAAGTAATACTCAGGTCATCATGGTTTAATTATACCTAGATGCTTGTATTTTCTTACAACATAATAAAAGCTCAATGATGAAACAAATGTTGGAAAGAGATACTGCTTTGGTATGGACCTGTATGTTATCATTGATAGAAACAAGGCTCAGAGATCCTATCACCATGATAGGAAGAGATATCTTTGAAAGAACATATTAGATTCCAGGTTTGGTTGACAGAAAATGGCTAAGTATAGAAAGTATGTAGAGTAGAGGACAATAAGCTGGACAGTATGCCTCCGCAGATGATGATTCGGTAATACAGTTTAGGTATGATGTCATTTGGTCTTTGATAGTGTTATGCTTCAGAGATTAATTCATGATCCTCTTCAGAAGTCATCTTGAAGAAATGTCTAAGTCTGGGCAAGCAAAGGTATAGCAGGAATAGTGAACAGGGTCTAGTGCAATGGTCTGCATTCCTCCATAGACAAGTATTTCATTATGTGGTTTTGATGTGTTGTAAACACTTATATGAAGTGTCTTTTTCCAGAGTTAGCAGATCTAAAGTTCACCAGAAGGATAGCTACATGTTAAGTACCGGCATAGTGTTTGACAGAGTTTGACAAAGATAGAGTCTGAGTTATGATGGTCTGCATCTCTTCGCAAGATGATATGATGCCTTGTGGTTCTAAGGGTAGGATTGGGAATGTATAAAGATTCCTTGATATGTTTTGGAAGATGTTTTGAGATCCTTAGTAAAATTTGCAAGTCAACAAATGAAGGTGTTAAGCATACTCTTAAGGAAGAGGCCGACAAGTATATAAATCATTGTGCAGAGAAGAGTAAATGTTTGGAGGATCTATGTAAGTAATTGAATTATTAGAGCTGACCTACATGAACACGCTTGGGAGAAGATTTGGGTCCGCGCGATACATAGTGCATTGGATTGAGCGACAAGGTACATCTTTTTATGTACATGTTTCACTTCTTGGATGCTGACCTGATTATGGAGTAAATCATGATGTAGATATAAAGGCGATGAAATTTGATTGAGTTGTGGGTGAGAAAGGTGTGTATGATGCGAGCATGTGAATAGAAGAGCAGAGTTAAAAGAAAAGCAACAATGAACACTTGGGATTTAGAATACAGTTGTTAAATGATTGCACCCTAGCATAGCAGCAGATGCTTAAACATTATCTAGTTATTAGTGTGATATGATTGGAAGCAAGTTTTTGTCATCAAGGTAGTAAGCTGGTAGTGAGCCAGCATGTTCTAGGCCCATGGAGTGACCAAGCCCAAACATCATTTTGTAAAGATTGGAATATATTTATGAGAGCTAATCCTCTCCGCGGTTTTTCCCATTTTGGATTTTCCACGTAAAATATTTGTGTTATGTGTCATGCTTTTGTGGATGCTGATCATTTGTATGTTATTCTTCTATTTGATTAATCCTTTGAAATGGTTAAAAGTAAAAGTGCAAGAAAAGGTTTATAGAACATTGATTCACCCCCCCTCTCAGTGTTCCTGACAATCAACAATTGGTATCAAAGCAAGGTTCCTCGAAAGAAGTTTAAAAACTTGAGGAAGATCTGGGATAGTGTGATCATGGCAACAAGAAGGTATGGAAATTATGAAAGGTACAATCAACTAGAAACAACTCTTATGGATCTTGTAAACTCTGAAGCAGAAGTCAGGGATCTGAAAGAAAACTTGCAACAAGTATATGAATGCATCTTAAAGCTAAAAGAGCAAGTCAAGAAATTCAAAGACAAATACAAATAAGTCAGTGGCCAACTGCTATCAGCAAATGAAGCCCTAAATGATTTGGAAGCAGAAGCTATAGAAAGAACAAAAGCAAAAGATGATCTAAACTTGATTGTGAAAAACAAATCAGAAGATTGTGCGAAACTTGAAAAAGAAATTATAAGTTTAAAAATAGATCTGGAAAAGGCAAGAAGTTTTGAAGAAAAATTCAAGATAAATACTGCAAATCTTGATGAAATGATTGCTAGCCAGAGGAATGCTGATGACGAACATGGTTTAGGATTTGAGAAAGGAGAAAGTTCAAACTCTAGGCAAATAAGCACTAAGTCAAGGCAAAACAAACGATACCAGTTCAGAAATCAAAGAAGACCTAGAAGACCTCCAGTCAGACAACTGAATGCTCAAAGGTACCCATTTTTCAATGGTTATTGTAATTCATGCAATAAGTTTGGTCATAGGGCTACTCAGTGTAGGAGCAGAATGAATCAAAAGACTCCATTATTCTCTGGTAAGTGCTTCAATTGCAAGAAAATTGGTCATAGAGCTATTGTATGCAGAAGTAAAGTGAGTCAAAATTCTATTAGGTGCAATGCATGCTATAAATTAGGACACATATCAAATGAATGTAGAAGCTCAGTGAGAACTAACTTTCAAAATACAAGGAATAGTCAATCCTTCAATGGAAAGTGTTTTGCATGCAATAGATTTGGACATATGGCTAATCAATGCAAATTAAATTCAGTCAATGAAAGGAATCAAGGTCAATAGAATGTGATGTGCTTCAATTTCAACAAATTTGGACATGTTGCAAGGTTTTACAAAAGCAGGAATGAGAAGAGAAATCACTATTTTGAAGAAAGGAAAACAAAGCAGAGAAATGACAAGGGAAAAGAAAAAGTTGATTTGATTGAAACCAAGAAGGAAATGAACAAGGTATGGATCAAGAAAGGAGTAATTGAAGTTAGGGAACAATCCGCACCAATATCCAGTGTAGATACCTCATCTGGGAAGTAAATTGAGAGCTCTGGCTCAGGGGGAGCAGTGTAGAAAATTCAAATCCCCCAGCCAAAAATTGGGTCCCAGAATCTAACACGAAGATGTATCATGGAATCTGATGTGACACACCTATTAGAAGAAAAATTGGAAGAAAGAGGATCAATGTGGTATATTGTAGAGCAATCCTAATCAACTGTGTTCTCCAACAAAGGGTTTTAATAGCTTTTTGGAAATAAGCATTTAATGACATCTAGGTCACATCATGCAAAGGATAAAAGGAAACTTGTTTAATATCAAATCATTTTACACTCAAAGTTATCAAGTACTCAGAGAGATTAGAACAGACTTTGAGCCACAACAACCAAGATTTGAAGGGTTTGGATAATTTTAGAAAAAGGAAACCCTAATTCAGCAGTACAAGGTAATCTCATTCAAAACCTTCTTGTGAATCTGTTAAAATTTCTGAAATGGCATCACCACAAGTTGTTGATATTACTACGCGAACGCGACTAAAGTTCAAAAAACACCCATTCAAATCAACTGAGGTCGATCAGTTGGGTGCAATCTCAAATGTTCCCCATGGAGTCATGCATGTAGAAGATGTTAGGGCATATATTCATGTTGCCTTAGAAGAATTTGGTGATAGCAAGTTTACTGATCTCTACACAAAACATTTGAGCAATGAGAATCTCGAATTGAAGAATAAATATTTACCATTGGAAGAAAAGAAATTTATTTAGTATTTGAATTTCCCAAAATTTATGGAAGATGAATGGGTCCAGTATGTGTTAAGTAGGGTTCATGATGGTTTCATATGGCTTGAGAGACCTTTCAAGACTACAAAAGATGCTATTAAGGCAGTCACTAGATTGTGCTCTACCGGATCAGTACCTCTATTGAAAGCCATGAAGAATGATATAGTAATTACGGCTACCAGAGTGAAGTGTGATAAGAGAGCCTTGATGATAAATGATATTGAGGATCATGCTGTAAGATTTGCCTCAATGGTATTGGGATACAAAGTTTATTTCACCAACTGGGAGAACTCTATTTTAGGCACAACCATTTACACAGCCTATCAAATGATTAAGAAAAATGCTGATTATGACATTTGTGAATTACTCTGATAGCAAGTAATGGAAAATCTAAAGAAGACAAAAGAAGGTAAATAGCCCTTTAAATTTGGCACACTGATCATGTATTTATTTTTCTATTTTATGCAAGAGTTGCCTGGTATGAAGAACCTATTATGGACCAGTGATAAACCTGTCGCAGTTCAAATTAGAAGTTTCTTGAGTAGCATAGGCACCATTGATGCACATAATGCAGCCCTATGGGGCTATTTTAAGAATTTCCAAAGATCAATGCAAGCCAGAGAAAGAATTCCCAAAACAATCGTTGAAAAATACAAGGATACAATTTTCTTCATTGTGACAAAAGATCAGTGTTTGATGGAGGTTGTTGGGCCCAGAATGGTCTGGGTTATGCCTATGGGTTATGAGGTAGATGGAGCTATACTAGAAAACTATACTGAATATATGCTAAACAAACTTAGAGATCCCAAGGAAGAAAGATTTGGGACTTATGATGAATTGCATGCCAAAATTCATGTTGAAGTTAGAAAACCTGAAATCTCTAGGAAAATGAGGAAAGTAACAAAAGAAATCACCATAAAAGTTGGCTTTACAAAAGAAGAAGTGGCAAAGGCAAGGGAAAAGGCACAAGCCATCAAGGAAGTAGAAGAAAAGAGAAAAGGTGAATCGACTAGGGCTTTGAAAGAACACAAAGATAAGTTAGAAAAGCCAGAGAAGGCAAAAAGAAAAACCAAAGCTTCCACTTTTGCTGAAGCCTCATCCACTCTCTCCAGTTCCACACCATCTGCAAATGTGGAAACTCCTACCACCAGCTCCAAAAGAATGAAGACTAAACCCAAGAGAATGCATGCAAGCATAACTGTTGATGAAGAGGAGATAGAATCAGATAAGGAGGCAAAGATAATGAAATTTGATGCTACTAAAGCATCCAAAAGTAGCAAGGAGAAGTCATCAGAAAGGAAGACACCCAAAAAAAGATAGGAAGAAGATGAGTCTCATGCAACACTAAAGATTGAAGATGTATTAAAGTCTGTTACTATTGATGGTAACTTGAAACCTATAGCCGAGTCTTATGATGATTATAATGATGTTGACAAGAGGATTTTGGAAGAAGCTATTGTAGAGTATCTAAACATATACAATAGAGCCCTCATTGAGATCATTGGTGATCTCCCAGATACCTTGGATAGTATTCTATCAGTCAGGAAGCAAAATACTATTGCTGAATATGTTGAGCTCAGAGAACACATGTTGTTAACCTTATATCCAGATATCACTCCAGAAGAGAAAAGAAAAATCTCCAAGGCACTTAACAATGAGTTCAGGTCAAAGAAAAGAATGAATGCATTGATGATAGGAGAAGTTGATAAGGTTTTCAAGGAAACAGAGGAAATTATTTTGGACATACTAAAGAAACATAATATTTCCACCATCTATGACAGTAAGGAAACAAAAGTTGAAGATATATCTCCACCAGAGATAATCCAAAATCAAGGACCTAAACAAAGTGATCAAGTCCCCAACACTAATACAATGGATATGACAAATCAAGGCAAAATAGAAACTGATTTGCCTTCTAAACAACAGGCTGAAGGAGAAGAATTTAAGGAAGAAAGGAAGAGCCCTACTCCAGAGAAAAACACAAATTTATAGGAGATTATGGACATAGACCCTCCAGGTCAAAGTCAAGGAGAAATATCAAAAAGGGAAAGAGACACTATGGACATCTCTTACAGGAAACAAATTGCAAAAGAATTTGGACTCCCTCAAGGTCCAATCAACTTGGCCTCATTGTCACCTTTCTAAAAGTTCAAGCTAGTATCTGTGGTTTAGGCCAAGGCACAAGAAGAGTTGTTACAATCACATGGTCAAGATAACAAACTGATCAAAGAAGCATCCACTATCTTGGAAAGGATGCTACCATCATTTCAAAGGGACATCTCATTATCCCCTGCTAACCATCTCAAGAAACTATTAAATTTTGTAAGTGTACATTTTGAATCTTTTGAAAAATCTACGAAAGTAAAAGTAAGGAAAGAAATTGATGATAGATGATTGGTTGAGTTGAAGAGCATGATAGATCGAGACAAAGTTTTGTTAGATAGTGGAATTAAGAACATACAAAGTGCCATTGAAGAAGCTAGAAAAATATACAAATTTTGTTTATCCTGGCCAAAGATCACAAAGGAACTAGAAGATCAAATCAAAGACTTGGAACTCAAACTGTTGAATATCTCTGAGACATATAATTTAGCAGTCGAGTCAATAAATGCCAAAGAAACACAGGTTGCAAATATCCATAATGATCTGAATACTCTGATGAAGAAAAAGGGAGAAATCAAATACAAGTTGTGCCAACTGAAAGGACTGATAAGTCTGAAGATTGATTCCATGACCAATTTGGCAGATGAGGCCATGAAATCTCAAGCACTAATTGATACACCGTCAGATCTCCAGAAGGTAGAAAAGCTAGTATTTTTTATGAATGGCCACATCCAAATTCTAGAAAGTGCAATAAATAGATGGAATGGAGAGATAGCACTAATAAAGACTATCTATAGTGACATTTTGCCTTCAAACACAAATTAAGATGAAGATTGTGCTTGTAAATATGCGTTAGAGTATATAAAATTTTGAAATTTTGAAAATTTTGGTTTCTGAATCATACCCTTTGCCATTTATGTCAAAGGGGGAGAAGTAGATCAGTGAAAAATGGATAATTATCTTAGAGGGAGCAAGAAAGTATAGTTTATATAGTAAGGGGGAGCAGTCAGGTATTTTTCACAAAGTGTTGCCATCAATGCCAAAGGGGGAGATTGTTGGCAAGAGACACTACTTTGGTATGTACCTATATGTTTTCATTGATAGAAACAAGGCTCATAGATCCTATCACCTTGACAGGTAGAGATATCTCTCGAAGAACATATTAGATTCTAGGTCCAGTTGACAGAAAATGGTTAAGTAGGGAAAGTATGTAGAGTAGAGGACAGTAAGTTGGGCAATATGTCTCCGCAGATGATGATCTGGTAATATGGTTTAGGTATGATGTCAGTTGGTGTTTGATTGTGTTATGCCTCATAGATTAAGTCTTGATCCTCTTTGGAAGTCATCTTGAAGAAATGTCTAAGTCTGGGCAAGCAAAGGTATAGCAGGAAGAGTGAACAGGGTCTAGTACAGTGGTCCACATTCCTCCATAGACAAGTATTTCGTTATGCAGTTTTGAGGTGTTGTAAACACTTATATGAAGTGTCTTATTCCAGAGTTAGTAGATCTAAAGTTCACTGGAAGGATAGCTACAAGCTGTTAAGTACCGGCATAGTGTTTGACAAAGTTTAACAGAGATAGATTCTGAGTTTTGATGGTCCGCATCTCTCCGCAAGATGTTATGATGCCTTGCAGTTCTAAGTGATATAGGAGCATCCTTGGTTCAAGAGAAATCTTGCATCAACCAAAAAAATATTTACATTTCAATTTGTTTGCATTTCAATTCGTTCATTTTCCCATTTTAGTTCAGTCAGAAGTAGTTTCAGCTTGTGGTTTGGTATTGGCATTTTAGATCTTGCAGATCTCGATTTAGCACCTACATTCATTCATCTACATCATATCAAGAATTCAGAGCATTTGGATCAGTCATCGAAAAGTTATCGCTATTAGAAGATCAACTGTTTACTTAGAGCAGAGCATCCTGACAGTCTATGGTAATTAGTTAAAGGAGAAGGCTTATGGATCATTCCTTGACTTGTGTATCTCAATGACACATCATTCAATGTCCTTTGGTTTGTGGCCAACCTTCCCCAAGGGTCCGTACATTTGTTCCATTCATTTTAGGAAGTGCTATGCATTTAGGTCTAACCTATCTGTGAACACATTACAACTCTTCATTGGAGTTTGCAACATTCCTTGGCCGACACGAAGGAATCTATTGGTTCAGAAATGATATACATTAATGTAATAGATCCTTAGGAAAGTAGTTATCAAGTTCTCATGATTTAGAAGATCGATATTTTTGATTTTGTGCGAAGGAGCTTCAAAGATTTATCTTGCGCATGTATGTAATCAGGCCTATGAGCCCTAATTGTAAGTCTGCATGTTGCAGGCCAGATTGTATTTGAATTCTATGATATATTGAATGACTAAATTTGCATGTTTTCTAATTCTTTGAGTTGTTTCCATTGTGTTTACTCTTGCTACATGATTTGGATAGTTCATTCTGTGAACCCTCCTCCCGTGACTGCACCAAGTGGTATCAGAGTGAAAGTTCAATTATTTGGAGTGAATTGGCAAAGGGGATTTCGTAATATCTTGTTGTAAGTAGATCACCAATCTGAAGTAGGTTACTTATGTGCAACTGATCACCGATTGAGAGGCAGTTGTCATTTGTAGCCTGATCACTGAATTTGAGGTAGTTTGCACTTGATCCTAGGAAGATGCCACCGCGAAGAGTTCCTCCTATTGGTACAATGGCCAATAGAATGGATGAGATGATGGAATTGATGAGAACAATGCAAATTCATTTGGATGCTGTCGAGGAAGATATGCAAAGAGGATTGACACCGAGACCTAATGTTGAAAGTGATGATGAAGAAGAATTTTAATCTACTAAACAAACTAGCGAAACCCTAGAAGGTGATGGAGAAGAAGAATCAGATCAAATAAAGATGTTGCAAGCTATTTCAAAGATTGGAAAGAGACCTAGAGTTGATGTGCTAAATTATACTGGTAATTTGAATCCTGAAGAGTTAATTGACTGGATAAATGACATGGAAGAATACTTTGAATATGAGGAAATTGAAGATCCAGAGAAGGTGAAATTTTCAAAGACAAAGTTGAAAGGACATGCTGCTATATGGTGGAAAGAATTTCAGTTGGAAAGAAATGGAAGAGGGAAAGAAAAGATTACAAAATGGGATAGGATGGTGACAAAGTTGAAAAATTAGTTCATACCTGCTGACTATGAGTTGGAGCTGTTGAAAAGATTGCAAAACCTAAGACAAAAGGAGAAATTTATGAAGGAGTACACTGAAGAATTTTACAAGATGATCATAAGAATAGGACATAGTGAAGCAAGCAAGGAGAAAGTGGCTAGATACGATGGATTGAGATTGAACATTCAAGAAGAGCTAATCTTGGAGAGGATGACATCCTTGGAAGAAGCATATCAGTTTTCCTTGAAAGTTGAAGAGAAGCTAAATAAGAGACATGATCAAAGACAGAGAGGCAGAAGAGGTAAATTTCAAAGAGGTAGAACATTTTTTGGAGGAGACAGACCATTTTCAGAGCAGAACAAGTTTCACAACCCAGTTAAGAAGGATGACAAAGATAACAATGCTTACTAGAGAGATGACAAAAATTTCTACCAGAGAGGAAACCCTAATGCATACCGGAATGAAGGATATAGAAGAGAAGGAAGAGGATTTGATAAGAGAACATTCAGAGGTACTTGTTTCAAATGTGGAGGTGAAGGACATAGAGCATTTGAATGTAATTAGGGTAGTACAAGTAAGAGGACAGAAAATAGTGGAAGAGTAGCCTTTGTTGAAGAAGAACCTATTGAAGTAGATGACCCCAGTTTTGTTGGTAAACCAGAGAAAGGAGAATCATTGGTGATGAGGAGAGCACTATTTCAAGTAGAGATAGATGAGGAACCACTGCAGAGGAAAAGCTTGTTCAAAACTAGATGCAAATCAGGAGGTAAGTGTTGTAAAGTTGTAATTGATAGTGGTAGTTTAGATAACCTAGTTTCAGAGGAGATGGTGACTAAGTTGAAGTTGGAAAGATTGAAACACCCTAAGCCCTATCAAATAGCATGGATTTAGGATGATCATAAGGTACTGGTGAGTGAACAATATTTGGTGAAATTTCATATTGGATCATATCATGATGAAGTCTTGTGTGATATTATGCCTATGGATGTTTGTCATATCTTGTTGGGTAGACCTTGGCAGTATGATAGAAAAGCTATACATGATGGGAGAAAGAATACATATACTATAACAGCAAATGGAAAGAGAATTACTTTGATTCCTTTGGAGAATGATCCTAAGAGTGAAGTGTGTGGGAATAATAGAATCTATTTGGTAGATGGAACAAAATTTTGGGATGGTTTGAGACATGAGAATATGTGTTATGCCTTGATTCCTAAGAAGCCAGAAGCATTGAGGAAAGAAACTAAAGAATAAAAACTGGGGGAGATAAAGGAGTTGCTGATAGAGTATGAAGACATCATATCAGATAATGTACCTGAAGGATTGCCACCTATAAGGAGTATCAGTCATCACATGGATCTTATACTAGGAGCAAGTTTGCCTAACAAAATAGCACATAGAATGACATTGGTAGAGAATGAAGAATTGAATAGATAGATACAAAAGTTGTTGAGGAAAGGTTTGATCAGAGAAAGTTTGAGTCCTTGTGCAGTACTTGTAGTCTTGGCACCTAAGAAAGATGAAGAATGGAGAATGTGTATTGATTCCAAAATAATAAACAAGATCATAGTTAAGTATAGATTTCCTTTACCTAGGATGGATGATATCATGGATTGTTTGAGTGGAGCTAGATATTTCACAAAGATAGATTTGAAGAGTGGATATCATCAGATCAAAATCAGAGAAGGTGATGAATGGAAGACTTCTTTTAAGACAAATGAAGGATTGTATGAGTGGTTAGTGGTGCAGAAGCACCTCGAAGACATTAATAATCTGAAAGACTCCCTACATTTTATGTTATGTCCAAAGTGTAATATTGTAAGGCCTTCGTGCCCCATGGAGTCATACATGGCCAAGTAATGGCATAATGTTGAGTAGTTTGTATACGTGTCATTACCATTTGTAACCGAACTGAATGTCTGAAAGGTTTGTAACCGATTGGCAGGGTGGTTATAGGTGATTCACCTTCCACCGTGTGTAACTGTCAATTGAGCGTCTTTATATTGTTGATTTCTGTTCGTGTAGGGGAGGAGGGAACGAACAGAGAGAGAAATTGTATTTTATTCTGAAGTAGAAGGAATAAAGAAATTCTGTGTTTTCTGGTCAAACTACAGTGATACCGATTGGAGTCATTCCACTGGTGGATTTCTTTGAAATCAGTGGAATGACCTCCATGTAGGTAGATTCATTTCTGTTCTGTAGGTTTGTAGTTTTCTGTGTGTGTTGTGTTCGGTTACAATGGCGACAGAGGAGGGATCATGCATTTTATGCGTATGGTGAATATTTTATGTATGTCCTGCATTAGTGTGAGAGTCTGGCTGTAGAAGGTCAAAGAATAAATGTACGAAGTCATCGACTTAAGACAACCCATCGGAGAAGAAGAAGCAAGTCCTACTGATGACGAAGTTGCTATGTAAAAGCCATCGGTGTGAGGAAAGCACATCGAGCGAAGCCTTGGAAGTTATGCCGATCGACGGAGTCACGCTGATAGAAGGAGCATCATGGAGAGCAAGACATTCGTCTCACCGAAGGAAAAGTTTGGTGTTTATTGTTTCGGCATAAGGTCATCGGACTGACTAAGTCTATCAGGTAGATAAAGGTACATTGAACCGATAACATTAATCTTGCCGATCGTATTATATCGGAGTGACAATCTTTAAGTTTTGCCGACAGAGGAATTCGGGAGGATGATAGTATCGGTCTAGCCGATGGTTCTAACCATCGGGGAGAGGAGACTTATCGGTGAAGGAATTCATGAAGTGGCCGATGATTTATGTCAAGCCGATCGGGGTGAGATTTGAGAAGTTTCGCCGATGGATGGTTCATCGGTGAAAGATGTGTTGTCAGGGGATGCAGAAAATATATTTCCGATGGCCCAAGTCTTACCGACAGATAGGATGCTCATCGGAGTGAGAGTTGCGGGGTCTGGCCGATGGTAGGCTCGTCGGGGAGAAAGATGGATCGGTGAAGGAGAATTTAGGTCACCTGATAGAATACTGTCTTGCCGATAGGCAAGAATAGGTATATTTCGGTGTGACATTCTATCTTGTCTTGCCGATATACTCTGTAATGGCTATTTTGCGGACCTTTCAAGGATTCCACAACCTGTTTCGTATGTTCAACTGGAACCCCTCTGCATCAAATTGGTATCAGAGCTCAGAAGATTCTGAGCGTGTAGATAGAGCGTCGAAAGAGGCAATCTACACCAGGAGTTCGGGATGAGCATTTGGTTTTTGTTTTTTGATTCTGTTATGAAGTTTTTATGGTTGCAGGTGCAAGTTCACTCACTGCTGTAGGCAGACATGAAGGTCTGTCAAGAGGGCCAGAGGAGATGGTCCATTGGTTGTCACCAACAGTCTTGGGGAGAGAGGCAAGAGAGGACTCCCAGGTGAGGGACAGAAGGGTTGTTGTAGCAGGGAGGAGTGGACTTCAGATAGAGTAGCACCTTGGAGCAGCCAGTCAAACTCCATTAATAGGAGTCACCGTTAGAAGGTAAAGAGGAAGCAGCAGAGGCATCCAGTTAGCATTGCAGACATCGAGAAAGCCAAAAGATATTGCAGGCTTTTCACTGAGCATTTCCATGGGACATGGAAAATTTTCAAGTCTGGGAGTATGGTGCAGAAGCACCTCGAAGACATTAAGAATCTGAAAGACTCCCTACATTTTATGTTATGTCCAAAGTGTAATATTGTAAGGCCTTCGTGCCCCATGGAGTCATACATGGCCAAGTAACGGCATAATGTTGAGTAGTTTGTATACGTGTCATTACCATTTGTAACCGAACTAAATGTCTGAAAGGTTTGTAACCGATTGGCAGGGTGGTTATAGGTGATTCACCTTCCACCGTGTGTAACTGTCAATTGAGCGTCTTTATATTGTTGATTTCTGTTCGTGTAGGGGAGGAGGGAACGAACAGAGAGAGAAATTGTATTTTATTCTGAAGTAGAAGGAATAAAGAAATTTTGTGTTTTCTGGTCAAACTACAGTGATACCGATTGGAGTCATTCCACTGGTGGATTTCTTTGAAATCAGTGGAATGACCTCCATGTAGGTAGATTCATTTCTGTTCTGTAGGTTTGTAGTTTTCTGTGTGTGTTGTGTTCGGTTACAATGGCGACAGAGGAGGGATCGTGCATTTTATGCGTATGGTGAATATTTTATGTATGTCCTGCATTAGTGTGAGAGTCTGGCTGTAGAAGGTCAAAGAATAAATGTACGAAGTCATCGGCTTAAGACAACCCATCGGAGAAGAAGAAGCAAGTCCTACCGATGACGAAGTTGCTATGTAAAAGCCATCGGTGTGAGGAAAGCACATCGGGCGAAGCCTTGGAAGTTATGCCGATCGACGGAGTCATGCCGATAGAAGGAGCATCGTGGAGAGTAAGACATTCGTCTCACCGAAGGAAAAGTTTGGTGTTTATTGTTTCGGCATAAGGTCATCGGACTGACTAAGTCTATCGGGTAGATAAAGGTACATTGAACCGATAACATTAATCTTGCCGATCGTATTATATCGGAGTGACAATCTTTAAGTTTTGCCGACAGAGGAATTCGGGAGGACGATAGTATCGGTCTAGCCGATGGTTCTAACCATTGGGGAGAGGAGACTTATCGGTGAAGGAATTCATGAAGTGGCCGATGATTTATGTCAAGCCGATCGGGGTGAGATTTGAGAAGTTTCGCCGATGGATGGTTCATCGGTGAAAGATGTGTTGTCGGGGGATGCGGAAAATATATTTCTGATGGCCCAAGTCTTACCGACAGATAGGATGCTCATCGGAGTGAGAGTTGCGGGGTCTGGCCGATGGTAGGCTCGTCGGGGAGAAAGATGGATCGGTGAAGGAGAATTTAGGTCGCCTGATAGAATACTGTCTTGCCGATAGGCAAGAATAGGTATATTTCGGTGTGACATTCTATCTTGTCTTGCCGATATACTCTGTAATGGCTATTTTGCGGACCTTTCAAGGATTCCACAACCTGTTTCGTATGTTCAACTGGAACCCCTCTGCATTAGTTAGTGATGCCTTTTGGATTGACAAATGCACCGAGTACTTTCATGAGGTTGATGAATGAAGTCTAAAAAAAATTCTTGGGCAAGTTTGTTATTGTATTCTTGGATGATATTCTAATTTTCAGTAAGACAAAAGAAGAACATTTGTGGCATATTAGACAAGTTTTGCAGAGACTGAGAGAAGAGAAGTTGCTGATAAACATCAAGAAGTGTATTTTTATGAAAGAAGAGTTGGTATATTTGGGATTTGTGATTTCTATGGAAGGATTGAAGATGGACCCTGAGAAGGTGAAAGCAATTGTTGAATGGCCTACACTGGAGAGCATTGGAGAGGTTAGATCATTTCATGGTTTAGCTAATTTCTACCAGAAGTTCATCAAAAATTTCAGTTCAGTTTGTAACCCTATGATAGAGACAATGAGCGGTGACATAAAATACTTTAAGTGGACATCTAGAGCAGATAAGAGTTTTGAGTTGTTGAAGCAGAAAGTGACAGAGCAACCTATTTTGGCATTACCGGATTTCAGTAAGGTATTTCAAGTTGATTGTGATGCGAGTGGAAATGCAATTGGAGCAGTGTTAAGTCAAGAAGGTAGACCTGTAGCATATTTCAGTGAGAAGTTGAATGATGCAAGGAAGAGATATTAAGTTTATGATCAGGAGTTCTATGCCATAATTCAAGCCTTGAAGAAGTGGAGACATTATTTGTTGCCTAAGGAGTTTGTGTTGTATACAGATCATCAAGATTTGCAGTATTTGAATAGTCAATGTAAGTTGAATCAGAGACATATGAGATGGGTAGAGTTCATGTAGAGTTATACATTTGTGTTGAAGCATAGGAGTGGTAAATCAAACAAAGTTGCTGATGCCTTCAGTAGGAGAAGAAACTTGTTGACAGAGATGAAAATTGAAGTATTGGGTTTTGATGAATTGAAGAACATGTATGAGGGAGACACTAATTTTGCAGAACCTTGGATAGCATGTAAGGAACCTGTTGTAGCAGATAGGAGTAAGTGGTTGGACTATTTCATTCAAGAAGATATGTTATTCAAAGGAAGTCAATTGTGCATACCTAGAAGTTCATTGAGAGATAATTTGATCAAGGAGAAGCATAGTGGTGGATTGGTAGGAAATTTTGACATTGATAAGACAGTGGCTTTGGTGAGTGAAAATTACTTTTGGCCTCAAATACATAAGGATGTTCAGAGATTTGTGCAAAGTTGTAGAGTTTGTCAAGTTGCAAAAGGGAGTATTTAGAATATTGGATTGTATAAACCTTTGACAGTACCAGAGAAGCCTTGGGAAGACATAAGCATGAATTTTGTAATGGGATTGCGGAGGACACAGAGAGGACATGATTCAATATTTGTAGTGATTGACAAATTTTCAAAGATGGCTCATTTCATACCTTGTAAGAAGACAACTGATGCAATGCGTGTAGCTAGCCTATTTTTCAAGGAGATTGTGAGATTGCATGGATTACCTAAGAGTATAGTTTCAGATAGAGATATAAAGTTTGTTGGATATTTTTGGAGGACACTTTGGAAGAAGATGAAGACAGATTTAAAGTTTAGTTCAATTTTTCATCCACAGACAGATGGACAGATAGAGGTAGTGAATAGGAGTTTGGGAAACTTGTTGAGATGTTTGGTTGAAGAGAAAGCCGAAAGTTGGGACTTGATTCTTTCACAAGCAGAGTTTGCATACAATAATTTAGTAAATAGGAGTACTGGAAGAACACCTTTTGAGATTGTTATCGGAGTGAATCCTAGAGGAGTTACAAAATTGAGAGACATCCGTACAGAGGAAAAGAGAAATGCAAAAGTAGAAGAATTTTAAGATCATATGAAGACAATGCATAATCAGGTGAAGAAGCATTTGGAGAACATGAACAGTAAGTATAAGGAAAAGGCTAATGAGAAGAGAAGACATAAGGAATTTGAAGTCGAAGATGAAGTGATGATATATCTGAGAAAAGAAAGATTTCCAGTTGGGACTTATAACAAGTTAAAGATGAAGAAGTTTGGACCTTGTAAGATACTCAGAAAATTTGATTCAAGAAATGCATATGAAGTGGAATTACCAGAGACATTGGGTATATCACCTATTTTCAACATTGCAGAACAATATCAGTATCATGAAGTAGAGTTCAGTGACAGCTTGGAAGAAGACTTGAAGAAGCAATTACCACAACAAGCACTGAAGCAGATAGAAGACATTTTGGATAGTAGAGTTGGATGCAACACTGGAGGAAGACAATACAAAGAATATCTTGTGAAGTGGAAAGGCAGACCGAAAGAAGATTCATCATGGATTTCCCAGGCTGAGGTGGACCGTCTTGGTTCTACCTTAGCCCTGAAAAAGTGAGGGACTCACTTTTTCAATAACCCCAGATGTCTGATGCAGGAGCATCCCTAGTTCAAGAGCAATCTTGCATCAACCAAAAAAACATTTGCATTTCATTTTGTTTGCATTTCAGTTCTATCATTTTCCTATTTTAGTTTAGGCAGTTTAGTCAGAAGCAGTTTCAGCTTGTGGTCCAATATTGGCATTTCACATCTTGTGAATCTAGACTTAGCACCTACATTCATTCATCTACATCATATCAAGAATTCAGAGCATTTAGATCAGTCACCGAAAATTTATCACTATCAGAAGATCAATTATTTTCTCAGAGAAAAGCATCCTGACATTCTATGGTAATCAGCTAAAGGAAAAGGCTTACAGATCATTCATTGACTTATGAATCTCAATGACACATCATTCAATGTCCTTTGGTTTGTGGCCGACCTTCCCCAAGGGTCTGCACATTTGTTCCATTCATTTGAGGAAGTGTTCTATGCATTTAAGTCTAACCTAACTGTGAACATGTTACAGCTCTTCATTGGAGTTTGTGACTTTCCTTGGCCGACGCGAAGGAATCTACTAGTCTGAAAATGATATATATTGATGTAATAGATCCTTACAAAATTAGTTATCAAGTTCTCATGATTTAGAAGATTGATAGTTTAGATTTTGTGTGAAGAAGCTTCAAAGCTTTATCTTGCGCATGTATGTAATCAAGCATGTGAGCCCTAATTGTAAGCCCACATGTTGTTGGCCAGATTGTATTTGAATTCTATGATATATTGAATGACTGAATCTGCATTTGTTCCATTTCTTTGAGTTGTTTCCATTGTGTTTACTCTTGTTGCATGGTCCAAATAGTTCATTCTGTGAACCCTCCTACCATGACTGTACCACTAAGGGTGGGATTGGGAATGTATAAAGAGTCCTTGATATGTTTTGGAAGATGTTTTGAGATCCTCAGTAAAAGTTGCAAGTCAGCAAATGAAGGTGTTAAGCATACTCTTAAGGAAGAGGCCGACAAGTATATAAATCATTGTGCAGAGAAGAGTAAATGTTTGGAGGATCTATGTAAGCAATTGAATGATTAGAGCTAACCTACATGAACACGACTGGGAGAAGATTTGGGTCCGCGCGACAGATAGTGCATTAGATTGAGCGACAAGGTACACCTTTTTATGTACATGTTTCACTTCTTGGATGCCGACCTGATTATGGAGTAAATCATGATGCGAATATAAAGGTGATGAAATTTGGTTGAGTTGTGGGTGGGAAAGGTGTGTGTGATGCGAGCATGCGAATAGAAGAGTAGAGTTAAAAGAGAAGCAACGATGAAGACTTGGGATTCAAAATACAATTGTTAAATGATTGCACCTTGGCATAGAGGTAGATGCTCAAGCAGTATCCAGTTATCACATGTGATCTGATTGGAAGAAAGTTTTTGTCTTCAAGGCAGTAAACTACCAATGAGCCTTCAATAGGGTTTAACAACCCTCATTGTAATCTTTCTAGGTTTAGGGTTGAGGTAGTGAGCCTGCTAAACCTAGTTGTACACCATGGCTATGAGCCATCATGTTCTAGGCCCATGGAGTGACCAAGCCCGAACATCATTTTGTAAAGATTGCAATATATTTATGAGAGCTAATCCTCTCCATGGTTTTCTTGTTTTGGGTTTTCCACGTAAAATCTATGTTATGTGTCATGATTTTGTGGATGCTGATCATTTGTATGTTATACTTCTATTTGATTAATCCTTTGAAATGGTTAAAAGTAAAATTGCAATAAAAGGTTTATACAACAATGGTTCACCCCCCCCACCCTCTTAGTGTTCTTGACAATCAACAACAAAGTACTTCAAAAACTTGTATCCGAAGATGACAATCCACGAATCCATACATATCACATTGTATTTCATTATAAGCATTGCATCCCTAACCAAATTTCACATGTTGAAAGATCCATTTATCCAAGTCATTTTTGCTAAGACATTCATTTATTCCAGTTATTAAAGTCCATTCTTTTCAGGTGTATTATTATTAAGATTGAGTATACTTGGAACAACAAAAATAATTCATTTTGCATGTCATGAATAGGTGTGTCATCATATAGTATCATCACATACAATGCATTAATAGTAATAAACATTTAGATCATGTTTTACATATAATGTCATCATTTATATGCATAAGTCACCATAACATTACATTAACCAAAAATCTCACAAAAACATAGCTATCATCGCATTTGCATATTAGATCATCATCCATAAATAAAACAAGGGCAAACAACATAAGGAAACACCTAAGTTATCACAATATCAGCATTAGATCATCATAGAATGTGAACATATAGGAACATAAACATGCATATAGGCATCATATCCATCATATAACTTATAGAAACAACATGTCACATATACATAAAGTGCATCATAGAATATAATAAACATGTTAGCCACATCACATACAACCATAATCATGTACAATCATCATATAGATCATCATGTCCATCGCATAAACGTAAACATATGCATCAAAGTCATAAACCACATAGGCCATCTATAAGCATAACATATCATAACATCATAATGTAAGTCATGTCCTGTTGGCAAGAGACACTGCTCTAGCATTGAATTATATGTTATCATTGATGGCAACAAGGCTCAGAGAACTTATCTCCATGACAATAAGAGATATCTCCGGAAGAACATGTTGGATTCTAGGTCCAAGTGACAGAAAATGGCTAAGTATGGAAGGTATTCTGAGTGGAAGACAGAAAGTCAACTAGTATGCCTTCGCAATTGAAGACTTGTAGATGCGATTCAGGTATGATGTAAGTTGGTGTTTGATAGTGTTATGCCTTAGATATTAAGTCCTGATCCTCTCCGGAAGTCATCTTGAAGAAATGTCTAAGTCCGGGCAAGCAAAGGTATAGCAGGAACAATGAATAGGGTCTAGTGCAATGGTCCACATTCTTCCGCAGACAAGTATTTTATTATCTAGTTTTGAGGTGTTGTAAAGACTTATATGAAGTGTCTTATTCTAGAGTTAGGAGATCTAAAGTTCACAGGAAGGATAGCTACAAGCTGCTAAGTATCGGCATAGTGTTTGACAAAGACAGAGTCTGAGTTCTGATGGTCTGCATTTCTTTGCAAGATGATATGATGCCTTGCGGTTCTAAGGGTAGGATTGGGAATGTATAAAGAGTCCTTGATATGTTTTGGAAGGTGTTTTGAGATCTTCAGTAAAAGTTGTAAATCAGTAGATGAAGTTGTTAAGCATACTCTTAAGGAAGAGGCCGACAAGTATATAAATCATTGTGCGGAGAAGAGTTAATGTTTGGAGGATCTATGTAAGTAATTGAATGATTAGATCTGACCTATATGAACATTCTTGGGAGAAGATTTGGGTCCACACGACACATAATGCATTGAATTGAGCGACAAGGTACATCTTTTTATGTACACATTTCACTTCTTGGATGTCGACCTGATTATGGATTAAATCATGAGGTAGATATATATAAGAGTGATGATCTTTGGTTGTGGTGTGTGAAAATATGTGTGAGATATGAGGATGCAAATATTGGAGTAGAGTTAGAAGATCAACAATGATGAAGACTTGGGATTCAGAATACAGTTGTTAAATGACTGCATCCTGGCATATTGGCAGATGCTTAAGTAGTACTCAGTTCTCATGTGCAATCCAATTGGAAGCAAGTGTTCATCTTCAAGGTAGTGAGCCTTCAATAGGGTTTAATAGCCCTCAGGGTTTAACAAAACTTATTGTAATCTTGCTAGGTTTAAGATTGAGGCAGTGAGCCTACTAAACTTAGTTGTACATCATGGCAGTGAACCAACATGTTCTAGGCCCATGGAGTGATCAAGCCTAAACATCATTTTGTAAAGATTGCAATATATTTATGAGAGCTAATCCTCATTGTGGTTTTTTTCGTTTTGGGTTTTCCACGTAAAATCTTGGTGTTATGTGTCATGCTTTTGTGGATGCTGTTCAGTTTTATATTTTGCTTCTATTAGATTATTCTTCTAAAATGGCTAAAAGTAAAAGTGCAAGAAAAGATTTATAGAACACTAATTCACCCCCCTCTCAGTGTTCCTGACAATCAACAATTGGTATCAAAGTGAGGTTCCTTTGAAAAATTTTAACACCTTAAGGAAGATCTGGGATAGTATGATCATGGAAGCAAGAAGGTATTTAGATTATGAGAGATACAACCAACTAGAAGTAGCTCTTATGGATCTTGAAAATTCTAAAGCAGAGGTCAAGGATCTGAAAGAAAACTTGTAACAAGCTAATGATTGCATCTTAAAGTTGAAAGAGTAAGTCAAGAAATTCAAAGACAAATACAAAGAAGCCAGTGACCAATTGTTATAAGCAAATGAAGCCCTAAATAATTTGGAAGAAGAAATTACAAAAAGAACAAGAGCAGAAGATGATCTAAATTTGATTATGAAAAACAAATCAGAAGATTGTGCAAAACTTGAAAAAGAGATTTTAAGCTTAAAAATAGATCTGGAAAAAGCCAGAAGTTTTGAAGAAAAATTCAAGATAAGTACTGCAAAGCTTGATGAAATGATTGATATCCAGAAGAGTGTTGATGACAAACATGGTTTAGGTTTTGAGAAAGAAGAAAGTTTAAAATCTGGTCAAATAAGCACCGAGTCAAGGAAAAACAAAGGATACCAATTCAGAAATCAAAGAAGAAGACCTAGAAGACCTCCGGTCAGACAACCAAATACTCAAAGGTACCCATCTTTCAATGGTTATTGTAATTCATGCAATAATTTTGGTCATAAGGCTACTCAGTGTAGGAGAAAAATGAATCAAAAGACTCCATTATTCTTTGGTCAGCGTTTCAATTGCAAGAAAATTGGTCATAGAGCAAATGAATGTAGAAATCATATTAGGAAAAGTTTCAACAATGGGAAGAATGAACAATCATTCAAAGGTAAATGCTTCACTTGCAATAGAATTGGTCATAAAGTTGTTGTATGCATAAGTAAAGTAAGTTAGAACTCTGTTAGGTACAATGCTTTCTATAAAATGGGACATAGATCAAATGAATGCTGAAGCTCTGTAGGAACTAACTTTCAAAATACAAGGAACAGTCAACCATTCAATGGAAAATGTTTTGCATGCAATAAAATTGGACATATGGAAGATCAATGTAGATCAAATTCTAGAAATCAAATTCTAGAATGAATCAAAGTCAAAAGAATGTGATGTGCTTCAATTGCAACAAATTTGGACATGTTGAAAGATTTTGCAGAAGCAGAAATGTGAAGAGAAATCACTATTCTGAAGAAAGGAAAATAGAGCAGAGAAATGATAAAGGAAAAGAGAAAGTTGATCTGGTTGAAACCAAGGAAGAAATGGATAAAATATGGATTGATAAGGAAGTAATTTTAATTGAGGATAGGTCCACACCAACATCTAATGCAGATACCCTCTTTGAAGAATGAGTTGTGGGTACTGGCCCGAGGGGGGCAGTATTGGAAATCCAAACTCCCCAGCTAGGCAGTTGATGCTAGATTTCAGCACAGAGATTCTTGGTAGAATTCGACAAGATAAATCCTTTGAAAGAAAAATTGGAAGGAAATAAGCTAATGTGGCATTTTGCGGAGCAATTCTAAGTGATTGTGTCCATCAGAAATAAGTCAAGAAGCTTTTTTAAAAATAGCATTTATGACAATCAAGTCAAGAGTGGAGAATAAAAGGCAAGTCTTTTGGTCTCAAATTCACCTTGCATTCAAAGTTTTTTAGACGCGAGAGAGAGATTGAAGAAAAGAATTCAAGGCGCAACAAAGATTCAAGCTCAGATTAATTCAGGTGAAGGAAATCCAATCTCAGCATCTCAAGGTATTTACAACAGAAACCCTCATTGTAAATCTATTGAATCTTTGCTATGGCAACTCCTCAAATCATAGACATTATAGAATGCCCTCGACCCAAATTCAAGAAACATCCTCATAAAGCAACTGAAGTCGATCAAATGGGTGCATTCTCAAGTATTCCACATGGAGTTTTATATGTTGAAGACGTTATGGCATACATTCATGTTGCCCTAGAGGAACTCAGAGGAACCTGTTTCATAGATCTATTTCAAAATCACCTGAGTAATGATCAGTTTAACATGAAGGAAGAGCACATGACTCTGAAAGAAAAGAAATTGATCCAATACATTGAGTACCGCACATTTGCTAAAGATGAATGGGTGCGTTACGTGCTAAGAAGAATCCATGATGAATTTATGTGGCTGGGAAAGGAGCAAGCCTTCAAGATAACAAAAGATGCAATCCAATAAGTTACTGGATTAAATTCTATTGGAGGTATGCCACTGCTAAAGGTAGTTAAAAATCAAACAGTCATAGAAGCTACCAGAGCACAATTTGATAAAAGGGGAATGACAATAAAAGATATCATCAATCCCGCTATGAAATTTGCTTCAATGGTCATAGGGTACAAGATCTATTTCTCCAACAGAGAAAACTCTATCTTAGGTACGGTAATTTACACTACATATCAAATGATCAAAGAAAATGTTGATTATGACTTGTGTGAATTGTTGAGGGTTCAGCTGATGGATAATTTGAAGAAAATCAAAGAAAGTAAGAGTTATCCCTTCAAATTTGGTACGCTCATTATGTGCTTGTTCTTTTACTTTCTGAATGAATTTCCTAATCACAAGGGTTTAATCTGGTTAAAATAAATCAACCAGTAGCTGCTCAAATAAGACAATGTCTTAGCAACTTAGGTGGTCAAAATGAATAAAAAGTAGCCCTATGGGGATTCTTCAAAAAACTTCAGAGCATGATGTAGTCTAGGCAAAGAATTCCCAATGGAATCGTTGAGAAATATAAAGACAATATCTATTTTATGGTTACCAAGGACCAACGTCTGATGGAGGCTGTTGAGCCCAGAACAGTCTGGATCATGCCCATGGGGTATGAAGTAAGTGGTAAGATATTGGACAATTATTCCAAACATATGTTGAGTAAACCTAAGGATACAAAAGAAGAAAGATTTGGTACATATGAAGAAATACCTGTGAAACTGTATGTTGAAGATAGGAAACCTGAATTTTCCAGAAAAGTGAGGAAAGAAGTAGAAGAGATCACTGCAAGATATGGTATTACCAAGGAAAAACTAAAAGAGACAAGGGAAAAGGGAGAGAAAGCAGCGGAAGAGAAGAAAAAGGATGAGCTAGTACAAATTCTGGAGGAATCTCAATTAAAGAAGAACAAACTAGAAAGGACTCAGAGGACCACCAGAAGCTCTGCCACTCCATCTAGTGCTACATCATCATCAAACCTAGAGAAATATTCTAAGGAGTCTGCTACCAAACAAATGAAGAGGCAAAAAGTGAAAGGAAAAAGGTTATATGTTAAAATTGGTGAAAAGGATGAAGAAGAGACTAAGTCAGATGAAGAAGTCACAAAGATGAAAGTTGAGGCTGTTAAAGCCTCTAGAAGTAGCAAAGGAAAATTTTTTGGAGAAGAGAAATCCAGAAAGAGACAGAAAATAATCCCAACACTTACATATATAGTAAAGGTTGTCACTGTAGATGGGAATCCAAAACCCATGATTAAGCACTTTGATGAATATGGTAAAGAAGACAAAAGGAGTCTAGAGGAAGCCACTATAAAATATCTCAACACTTTCAGCAAAGCCCTCATTGAGATCATCTCTGATCTCCCAGAAAGTCTAGCAAATATTTTGAGCATTAGAAAGGAGAATGCCAGGGCTAAAGATATTGAGCTACGAAAACATGTGATGACTAGACTATATCTGGAAATCAATGTAGAGGAAGAAAATCTAATCTTCAAGGAGACCAAGGATTAGTTTAGAACTAAAACAAGGATGAATTTGTTAATGATAGGTGAAACTGACAAAGTAGTGAAAGAAACAAAAGAGATTATCTTGAAAGCCCTGAAGCAACACAATCTTCCCACTACAAGTGTTGATGAAGAAAGGGATGTTCCTTCAATTTATCTACTCCGGAAATAAATTTGGGTCAAGAAACAAATACAGATGGAAGAATGTCACAGGAGGAAGAGGAACCCATAGATAAATCTCAAGTGAAAATGTCTCTAGCACAACAGACTGGGGATAATACTGACAAAGGAGAAACTAAGGAAGAACTGATAAATCTTCCACTTGAACAAGCAGAGGAAACCAATAAGAATATGGAATTAGATGATCTAGAACAAAATCAAAAAGAAGAGGTGCCTACTATGTCAAGAGACACTGCTGTATTGGAGAAATAAGTGCTAGAGAAAGAGAAACAAGATGTGGATGAACCGGATTTTCTGCATGACCCAATAAATCTAGATACAATGTCTCCAACATAGAAGTTTAAGTGGATTTCAATTGTTCAGGCAAAGGCTCAAGAAGAGATGCTAAAATCCATATTGAGGATAGTGAACTGATTGCTGAAGCATTAGGAATCTTAGAAAAGCTACTACCCACCATTAAAATGGATTTATCCATGTCCTTATCAAGTCATCTGAAGGGGCTAATAAATTCAGTAAGTAAACAATTTGAATCTTTTGTGAAATCTGCAGAAACAAAGGTAAGGCAAGAATTTGATGAGAAAAGATTAGAAGAATTGAAGATAATGATAGCAAAGGACAAAATCACATTAAACAATAAAATAGCTAGCATTCAAAAAGCTGTGAAAGATGCTGGAGATATGTACAAGTTTTGTTTGTCCTGGCCTAAAACTGCTCAAAAGATTAAAGAAAAGATCAAAGATTTGGAACAAAAATTGCTGGATATCTATGAGAAATTTGATCAGGAAGCAGAGTCAGTCATAAGGATTGAAACATAAGTCATTAATATTCACAATGAATTGAATGACTTAACAAATCAAAAGTACCAAATAAAAAGTAGGATAGGACAACTCAGAAGGTTAGTTTGTCCCAAGCTAGACTCAATGACAAATCTTATTATAGAGGCCAAGTTAGTTGTCCAAGCAGACACAACTTCTAATCTTAAAAAGGCAAAAGCCTTAGTTTTTCTTCTCAGTGGTCAAATTCAAATTCTGGAAAGTGCAAAGAAAAGTTGGGATGCTGAGTGGACACTGATCAAAACATATTTAATGGTGTTCTTAAACACATGTAATATTAAAATGAAGATTGCACTTGTAAATATCTGGCAGAATTTATAAATTTTTGAAATTTTGACAAACTTTTAGCTCTAGATCACACCCTTTGCCATTGATGTCAAAGGGGGAGAAGAATTTTAGTGAAAAATGGATAATCACCTCAGGGGGAGCAGTCAAGCATTTTTCACTAAGTGTTGCCATCAATGCCAAAGGGGGGAGATTACTGGAAAGAGACACTACTCTAGCATTGACTTATACATTGTCATTAATGGAAACAAGGCTCAGAGAACCTATCTCCATGAAAGGAAGAGATATCTTTGGAAGAACATGTTGGATTCTAGGTCTGAGTGGCAGAAAATGGCTAAGTATGGAAGGTATTCTGAGTGGAAGACATAAAGTTAGCTAGTATGCCTTCACAATTGAAGTTTTGCAGATGCAGTTTAGGTATGATGATAGTTGGTGTTTGATAGTGTTATGCCTTAGAGATTAAGTCCTGATCCTCTCCGGAAGTCATCTTGAAGAAATGTCTAAGTCCGGGCAAGCAAAGGTATAGCAGGAACAGTGAACAAGGTCTAGTGCAGTGGTCTGCATTCCTCCATAGACAAGTATTTTATTATGCAGTTTTGATGTGTTGTAAAAACTTATATGGAGTGTCTTGTTCCAGAGTTAGGAGATCTGAAGTTCACAGGAAGGATAGCTACAAGCTGCTAAGTATCGACATAGTGTTTGATAGAGTTTGATAGAGACAAAGTCTGAGTTCTGATGGTCCGCATTTCTCCGCAAGATGATATGATGCCTTGCAGTTCTAAGGGTAGGATTGGGAATGTATAAAGAGTCCTTGATATGTTTTGGAAGGTGCTTTGAGATCTTCAGTAAAAGTTGTAAATTAGCAGATGAAGTTGTTAAGCATACTCTTAAGGAAGAGGCCGACAAGTATATAAATCATTGTGCAGAGAAAAGTTAATGTTTGGAGGATCTATGTAAGTAATTGAATGATTAGAGCTGACCATATGAACATGCTTGGGAGAAGATTTGGGTCCGTGTGACACATAATGCATTGAATTGAGTCACAAGGTACATCTTTTTATGTACACATTTCACTTCTTGGATGCCAACCTAATTATGGATTAAATCATGAGGCAGATATATATGAGTGATAATCTTCAGTTGTGGTGTGTGAAAATATGTGTGAGATGCGAGGATGCAAATAGTGGAGTAGAGTTAGAAGATCAGCAGCGATGAAGACTTAGGATTCAGAATACAGTTGTTAAATGACTACACCCTGGCATAGTGGCATATGCTTAAGTAGTACTCAGTTCTCATGTGCAATCCAATTGGAAGAAAGTGTTCATCTTCAAGGCAGTGAGCCTTCAATAGGGTTTAACAACCCTTATTGTAATCCAACTACAAATCCACGTGACAGTCTGTCGAGGCACACGATACCTCCGATCAATCCTGCCACAACTGAAGGAAGAGGCTCATAGCAAGCCACCATGTCATCCCAGCTGATCTCAATACCTTTGATCTCATCATCATCAAATACTTGTCTACACTTGTCCAATCCTACCCCAATCTACGGCTCATACTCAACGAGCTCTTCATCAATAGGTATGTGCAGAATCCTGTGAACATCCTCCAGAGTCACTGTAATGTCCCTAGTGGGCAGATGAAAAGTCCCATCCTCACTGTGAAATCTCTCAACCAGAGTAGTCAGCATGCTGAGATTGGCCCTAATCTTGGGCATGAAGAGCACAAATGACAATCCAAGCGAACCAAAAACTTGAAGATTAGTCTCTGTAAGATAAGGCCTCAACATCTGGGTAACTAGAAACTACTCCCTCGACATGAGGACATCATCTAACTCCTCCTGCAAACAAGAAAGCACACATTAATCAATCAAAATTGACTAAACTGCAAGTCTATCTATCCAATATAAAAAACTTAGTTATTTCAATAGGAAAGCAATTGTATCATCTCTCTAGAGATTCTACCAATCTCAGAGATGACCTATCAGTTGACCAGCATCAATCACACAGTCAACTTCATCAAATTTTTAAGTGTTTTTGTAAACAAATATCAGATGCGCAATTCTGCATCTTAAATGCATAGCTTTACCTTGAAAGCACAAATTTATCTTATTTGCACAACTTAAAGTTAGATGTGCAGTTCTGCATATTACTTGCACAACTTTACCTTGAAGGCACATATTCATCTTATTTGTGTAGCTTTAGGTTAGATACGCAAGGTTGTTCCTTATGTGCGCAACAAAATCTTGCTTGCATAGGAAAAGTTTAAAAAGTACAGCAGAACGTTGCATGCACAGCTTCCCTCCTTGTTTGCGCAATAGGATTTCACATGCACGGGAAAACACTTCAAATGCGAAAAGACCACATATGTGCTGATTCCGGCGTCATATGCATAGAATCACATCATATGCATGGTATCGCACGTCATATGTGTAGTTTTGCCATTTGGTGCATACAAAACCTAAATCTTTAGCCTACATTTATTGCTATCATTAATGACCCTAGGCTAGAAGTGAAGTAGTACTTATCGACAACCCATAGTCTACGGGATGGTTGAACTGTCAAATCTACTCAAAACGATGAAGCTCAATAGGAAACTGATGTATCTTCATTGACTGCTCTGTGCTCAAATGGCTCTACTCTCCACTAGGATCTCTCTCAAAGGCAAGTGTACAAATGAGTGAACTGTGAACCTAAACTCCTATATATAGCACATATAACCCTAATGAGAGGTACTTGACCTTGTCCATGTTGGGGCATGATTTTCATAGTCTTTATTCAGCGTCAACCAATTTCTTCACCCGTCTATCCAATTATCCTGTCAACCTATCTCATCATGATATTGTCTGTCATCCTGTTAGTTTCTTTCCATCCAATCTCCCGAGGGGGCATCCTAACATCATAACTTGTACCAGGGGTAAACTGGGGCATGTATCAATCGCAGAAAATTTTTAATTCTTTAAAACAACGTTATAAAACACATTGTATCAAAGAGGGGCAAAATGTATACACCTAAAAATGGCTAAGTTGAATTAAATAAATATTTTAATATTTATTTTATTCCCATTCTCCTATCAATTAAATAAATATCCTAATTTATTTAAATGATTCACATCCCTCCAATAATTAAATAAAATCAATTTATTTAATTAAATTCCCTAATTATTCTAATGTCTCACATAATTAAATAGTTCTAATTATTTAATTAATCCCAAATTCCTCTATTCCTAAGTCCAAATCCCATAAATCCACCTCACCATTTCCACCTCACCTTATCCATGTCACCTTTCCACCTCAACTTGTTGCACATATAATTAAATATTTTAATATTTAATTAGCTAATATTCCCTCACCCACATGTCCTATTTCTCCTCCAGTCAGATTAGTTAACTCATCAATCAAATCGGTTAACTAATTAGTCAATTGAGTTCACTGGTCAATCTATTCTATTGACTCCCAATCAACCCAGTTGACTGATCAATCATCTCAGTTAACTCTTCAATCTATTATGTTAACTCCCATAACTCATGAAGAAGGCTTGGACACTTGTCCTCTCCTGATTTGTGCACATTCTCTCAAGTCTTCTCAATCGTACACCTCACAGGTAATTCCTCTAGTCATGGATCTATTGACACTTGGATTTGGTCTTCCCTTAGCCTATATAAACAAGTTCTTCACACCCATTTCAGATCCATCTAAGCTTAAGCAATCTTACTCTGCAGGAATCATACCAGTGTGCCTTTGGCAAAATCACCTTCATTGCATTTGCATTATCAACCCATTATCATCACCATGTCTCTATCAATCCATATCCATTATAGTTACATTGTAGTTTAGTCTCCATTGCACATTCCATATCACAACCATTCTACTCTTGTCATCTTCAACAGTAAGGAAGTGCACACTTCTGAGAGCTCCATTACAATCAAGATCAAGAGGAGATAGGTGAATAATGGAATCATAGAGGTAAAATGGTCTTTGAAGGTATATTCTTTGTTTACTTGTATTTACATCAATTTCCATTGAGTTATTGGATGACTTGTTGTTTAAACCTATTGTTCACATTTTCTGATAACATATAATGATACTGAATCTTGCTTCTTACTAAACCATGAAACTAGTCTACTTCCAAGAAAGAAAGCACCACCACTTGTACTTCTTCTATCATCTATACATCCTACCCAATTTGCATCTGTATATGCACTCAAAGAGAAATCAATATCCTTGGGATATCATGAGCTAAAATTCAGAGTGCCTTCCAAGTATCTAAATATCCTTTTTACTACTAAAACATGTGACACTCTGGGATCTTCTTGGAATCTAGCCACAAGTCAAACTAAATGCATGATATTTGGTCTAGTAGAAGTTAGGTATACCTCTTCTTCCAGATCTCCATTCAAGAATGCAAATTTCACATCCATCTGATAAACTTTGAAGTCCTTATGAGTTGCAAAGGCCAAAAACATTCTAATGGCCTCCATTCTTGCCATCGGAGCAAATGTTTCCTCAAAATATATTCCTTCCACTTGTGAGTAGCCTTTACATACAAGCCTGGCCTTATTTCTAACTACTTCTCCATTCTCATCCAACTTGTTCCGGAATACCCATTTAGTTCCTATTACTTTTTTGTTTTTTGGTCTTGGGATAATTTCCCAAGTCTAATTTTTGATGAAACCTTGCTAGTCACAGATTAAACTATCCACTTACAAAAAATTCAAACAAAGAGATATGCAAGAATATGACAGGAATTTCAAAGTATTTCCTTCACCATAACCAAATACCAAATGACAGGAGGGAAAGAGAAATTCTACACAGTCATAAATAGTCTATTACTATCCTCTGTTACTATTAAAACATGACTATTTCATACAAAAATCAGCCTCTAACCATCAGCCTTCTAAAATGCAGATAAACCAAATACTTCCTAGCTATCTCTAAACTCCCATCCTTTGCTCTTGTGTTTCTCATACGAACTCTCCTTTCCTAAATATTTTGATCTATATCTATTCCTGTGAAAACCGTCGGCCTATCTTGCTATCGATTCATCTTCTACAACCATCAACCGACCATTGCATGCTTAGATTCCTTCCTGTCACGTGCCATCTGTCATTAAATCACCAGAGACTCTTCAATTCCATTCTCTTGTAACCATCACTTATCTTCTTAGACTCTACATTTCTTTCCAACTATTGACTACCAGCAGACCTTTCAAGTTCCTTTGAAATGATTTACAGAATCATGAGCTTCTTCGAAGGTTATAAGTTGCTCTACAATTTTTTGATCCTTGTGATTGTTTGAATTCTTCAACTGCCAAGGAAAACTACCAGTTATGCAGACACACGAATGACAGAGTTAAATTCCTTTGCCAAATGGTTCCTGGTACTCAAGTGATAGGAAGTTCAATAGATGCAGAGAGACAAGAGCTGCAGAACAAAACTTGATTCCCAAGCCAGCGATAGGAACACTTCATCAATTTTTTTAGCTTTGCATATAGATAGTCTTTAAGAGAAAAAGACAAAATGCAAAAGACACCTAACAAAACTAACCAAAAAGAATAAAAATAGCTAAAAAGAAGAAAGCTAAAACTATAGGGCAAGATGCCCTTGCATCAAACTCCTTGGGTGGAAAGAAATCATGAGCTCCTGCTCATGAGGTCTACAACTGAATGCCCCTGTTTGATAATCTCCTCCTCAATGAGCCATGAAGCGTCTTCAACTAGATGATTGTTCCATTTGACAAGATACTTGAAGTACTCATGCTTCTGAATCATCTTCAGCAACTATTTATCTAGAATGTATTCAATCTATGGTGGAGCAGTGACTGTCCCAGATTGTTCTTCATGAGATGAATCAACTGCTTTAGCTTCATATGCCTCTTTATCCACTTTGTATGGATATAAATTTGCTACATTAAAAATGGGAGATATATTCAACTCTGCAAGCAGTGATATCTCATATGCATTGGCAGAAAACTTCCTAACGATTTGGCATGGACCAATATTTTTCATTTGAAGTTTGTTATAAGTTCCTATAGGAAATCTCTCATTTTGAAGATGTGCCAATACAAGGTCTCCAACCTGAAACTACAACTCTCTTTTCTTTTGATGAACATACTTTTTATACTACAGATTGTTGTCCTCAATGTTATGCTTCACCTTTTCCTGAATGTCATGAATAACTTGAGAAAATTCTTCCCCATCTACACTCCTCTTCTCCATTCCAGCAAGATCATGAAGTTCAAACACACCTCTTGGATGCATACCATACACCACATAGAAAGGACTGAAACCTGTGCTTTTGTTTGGTGAATCATTATATGCAAATTCAGCTTGGGCCAACATGAAATCCCAACTTCTAGGTGAACTACCAACAAGACATCTTAACAAATTGCCAAGGCTTGTATTAATGACCTCGATGTGTCCATCTATTTGTGGATGATAAGAAGAACTAAAATTCAGATTTGTGCCCAATTTCCTCCATGGAGTCCTCCAAAAATGACCCACAAACTTAGTGTCCCTGTCAGAAATTATACTTCTTGGTATACCATGCAGCCTTACAACTTCTTTAAAGAACAAATTTGCAATGTTAGTGGCATCACTAGTCTTCTTACATGGTATAAAATGCACCATTTTTTAAAATTGATCTACTACAATAAAGATTGAATGATTACCCCTTTGTGTACGAGGCAAACCCAAAATAAAATCCATACTCACCGAATCCCAAGGTCTGGTTGGAACTGGTAATGGATGATAAAGCTCTGCATTTTGACTTCTTCCCTTATCATGTTGACAAATTCTGCACCTTTCCACATATCTTTTCACATCTACCTTCATCTTTGGCCAATAATAATGAGTGCTCAGCTGTAGAAAAGTTTTATCCTGTCCAAAGTGACTAGCAAGACTACCACTATGTTTTTCCTTCAACAAATTATCTCTTATGGAGCCTTTAGGAATACACAACTTGTTTTCCTTGAACAACAAACCTTCTTGAATCATTTAATCCATCCATGGCTCTCTATTTCGGCAAATAGGATCATTGCAAGCTGCAAATGATTCTCCAAAATCTGCATCTTCTGCATATAAATCTTTCAAACATTCAAACCCCACATTGTTAGTTTGTATTTCACTCAACAATAAACTCTTCCTACTTAAAGCATCAACAACTCTATTCATTTTACCACTTTTATGCTTCAAAACAAAATTAAAACTTTGAATATACTCAACCCACTTAGCATTCCTTTGATTCAATTTGTGTTGGTTGTTAATAAACTGCAAAGCATGGTTATCTGTATACACAATGAACTCTTTTGGCAATAGATAATGTCTCAATTTCTTGAGGGACTGAACCAAAGCATAAAACTCCAAATCATAAGAAGAATACTTACTCTTTGCCTCATTTAATTTCTCACTAAAATATGCAACCGATTTTCCCTCTTGACTTAGGACTACCCCAATAGCCAAACCACTAGCATCACACTCAACTTGAAACACTTTATCAAAATCAGGCAAAGCAAGTATGGGCTGTTCACTCACCTTCTCCTTGAGAATTCTAAAATTTTCTTCAACCTCCTTGGTCCAAACAAATGGTCTTTTATGTCCTTTAATAGTCTCCAAAATAGGTGCTACAACATGACTAAAATTTCTTATAAAATTTCTATAAAAACTAGAAAGACCATGAAAACTCCTTACCTCCATGACACTTCTTGGTGATGGCCAATCAAGTATGGCCCAAACCTTCTCCTTATCCATTTTCATCCCTTCCTTTGATACCACAAAACCCAAGTAAACCAACTCAGTTTGCATAAACACACACTTCTTCAAATTGATCTGCAACTTTTCTTCATGTAGCCTCTTCATAACCCATCTCAAATTCTCTATATGCTCCTCTTTGTACTTGCTAAACACCAAAATATCATCCAAATATACAACCACAAATTTACCAATAAAGGGTTTCAAAACCTCATTCATTAACCACATAAAAGTACTAGGAGCATTAGATAATCCAAAAGGCATAACCAGTCATTTATACAACCCATCACTAGTTTTAAAGGTTGTTTTCCATTCATCCCCTGGCCTAATTCTTATTTGGTGATAGCCACTTTTCAAATCTATCTTAGAAAAATACGTAGAACCACTCAAATAATCCATTAAATCTTCAATTCTGGGTATGGGAAACCTATATCTTATGGTGATTTTATTTATTGCCCTTGAATCCGTACACATGCGCCATTCCCCTCCTTTCTTTGGAACCAACACTGAAGGAACAACACAAGGGCTTAGACTTTCCCTTATCAATCCCTTCTTCAAAAGGTCCTCCACTTGCTTCCTTATCTCCTCATTTTCCATAGGTGCTAACTTATATGCAGCCTTGTTTGGAAGTTGATGGATAATGCTTCTAATAGGAGGCAATTCATTAAGCAAATCATTTGAAACTATGTCCATATTCTCATTCAAAATGTCTTGTATTTCAATAGGCAAATCCTCCAACTTTGTAGAAGTCATTACACATCTAGGTTTAGGAACCAAAGCATAACCAATTTCTTCATTTTTCAAATCATTCAAGAACTCTTTACCACTTACCAACATTACCTTACCACTGCTGTTGCTGCTATCCTCTTCTTTCTCCTTTATGGGCAGCAAGGTATGCTTTTCTCCATCCTTCTCGATAGTATATGTATTCTCCTTTCCATCATGCACCGATTTCCTGTCAAATTGCCACGATCTTCCAAGCAAAACATGGGACACATCCATAGGCATTATATCACACAAAACACAATCCTTATAACTACCCATCTAAAAATTGACATAGGCCTGCTCACTAACCAATATTTGATGGCCTTTTTGTAACCAAGTCACTTTATATGGAGTAGGGTATTTAATCCTTTTAAGATTCAACTTTTCTACCATCTAAGTCGTAACAATATTATCAGTGCTACCACTATCTATAATCAACTTACAACATTTACCTTGTGACTTACACTTAGTTTTGAACAATGCTCTCCTTTGAACTGGATCTTGACTCTCTTTTTGTGGCTTCAACAACACCCTCTTAAGCATTAAAGACTCTCCTGATTCTGCTTCATCCTTGTGGTGTACTGCTGATCCCACCCTCTCTTGATCAACATGAACAACTTGATTGCTTCTCTCAAACTTTGAATGTACTCCTTGTGATGATTCAGAGCATTCCCAAATCTTGTGTCCAAATTGATTGCACTTGAAACATTTTCTGGCAAATCCTCTTCCTCTACCTTGTGAACCACCTCTTCTATAAGATCTTCCTCCTCTATTTTGATAACCACCTCTATCATTGTTGGCTGTCTTACTGGAACTTCCAGCCTCTTCATCTTGATGATGCTATTGCCCCCTACTTGTTTGCTATCCCCTTCCTCTAAAACCTCTTCCTCTCTTTTTCTCTTGCTGACTTTTCTTACTTTGCAACTTCTCTTCTACCTTTAAGGCAAGTTGATAAGCCTCTTCTAGGCTCCTTGGGGGAAAAAGACTCATTTCATCTTGCAAACTGTATTTGAGACCATTCACATATCGGGCTATCTTCTCCACATCTTCTTTAGCATGCCTAGATCGGATTATCAATTTATAAAATTCCTCCATGTAATCTTTCATAGACATCCTTTTGCTTCAAGTTTTGCAATCTCTTAAAGAGATTAGCTTGGTAATCACTTGACAAAAATTTGGCCTTCAACTTGGCCACCATTCAATACTAGAAGTTAATCTTCTCCTTATTTCTTCTTCTCCTCTCAGCTTGGACAAATTCCCACCACATGGCAGTGTGGCCCTTCAATCTAGTGCAGGAAAACTTCACTCTTCTCTCCTCTGCTACACCCTCATATTCAAAATATTCATCCAAGTCATTGATCCAATCTATCAAATCTTCTCCATTGAGGCTTCCAACATATGTTGACACCTCTATCTTTGGTTTTGAACCTAGACTCATGACTGACTTTAGCAATTTTTCACCAAATTTTTCTTCTTGATCCACCTGTCGTTCCTCATTTTCTTGTCTTTGTTGTTCTTCTTCCTCATCACTTATGTCTTCAACATCAAGAGTTCCCCTCCCCCGTGCTCTCTCTAAGGCTTTCATCAACAAAACTCTACAACAACTCAGGGTCACCATGGTCTCTTCTGCCACGACCTTAGCCTCCTCCTCTGCCCACTCTTTTCAGAGGCATCTTGACCACTTACCAATGCCCAATATCACTCAAGCTCTGATACCACTTTGATGAAGCCTTGCTAGTCATAGATTAAACAATCCACTTACAGAAAATTCAAACAAAGAGATATGCAAGAATATGACAGGAATTTCAAAGTATTTCCTTCACCATAACCAAATACCAAATGACAAGATGGAAAGAGAAATTTTGCACAGTCATAAATAGTCTATTACTATCCTCTATTACTATTAAAACATGACTATTTCATACAAAAATCAACCTCTAACCATCAGCCTTCTAAAATGAAAATAAACCAAATACTTCCTAGCTATCTCTAAACTCCCATCCTTCACTCTTGTCTTTCTCATATGACCTCTCCTTTTCTAAATCTTTCAATATGTATCTGGTCCTTTGGAAACCGTCAGCCTATCTTACTATCAATTCATCTTCTACAACCATCAATTGACCATTGCATGCTCGGATTCCTTCCCGTCATGTGCCATCTATCATTAAATCGCCAGAGACTCTTCAATTCCATTCTCCTATAACCATCGCTTGTCTTCTTAGACTCTGCATTTCTTTCCAACTATCGACCGCCAGCAAACCTTTCAAGTTCCTTTGAAATGATTTGTAGAATCATGAACTTCTTTGAAGGTTATAAGTTGCTCTGCATTTGTTTGATCCTTGTGACTGTTTGAATTCTTCAACTACTAAGGAAAACCACTGGTTATGCAGACACAAGAATGATAGAGTTAAATTCCTTTCCCAAATGGTTCCTGGAGTTCAAGCGATAGGAAGTTCAATAGATGTAGAGAGACAAGAGCTGCAGAACAAAACTTGATTCCCAAGCCAGTGACAGGAACACTTCATCAATTTTTTAGCTTTGCATACAAATAGTCTTTAAGAGATAAAGACAAAAGGCAAAAGATACCTAACAAAACTAACCAAAAAGAACAAAAACAACTAAAAAAAAGAAAGCTAAAACTATAGGGCAAGATGCCCCTGCATTAATTTTTCTCAATCTTCATCAATTCTTCTTCCATGGCTTTGATCCACTGTTCATCTTTGTATGTATCCATCACTATTTTGGGTTCAATTTTAGATAATAAACACAAATTTACTTGGTCATCTTCCATAACAATTTTACTTCTTGTTAGTACACCTTTGTTCTTATCTCCAATGATTTGATCTTCAAAATGATTCTTTTGCACATACTTGGGAGTCTTAGGAATCCTTTCCAGAGCACTTTCTTCATCAACTTGCATCTCCTTTTCCTTTTCATCTTCTCTTTCTTCTTCTTGGTAAGGGATCTCATCAAATTCATATCCTTCTATCAGCACTGAGCTTTGATGTGGATCTTCATCCACTTTGACATTTGCACTTTCAACTAACTTATTTAGCCTCTTATTGTAGCATCTGTAGGCCTTATTCTTTGTAGAGTATCCAAGGAAGATTCCTTCATCTAATCTTGTATCAAACGTTACCATGTTTTCTTCATCTCTCCTAATGTAGCACTTGCTTCCAAACACTCTAAAATATTTTATAGTAGGAGTCTTCCGTACTATAGTTCATATGGAGTCTTTGAATTGTTGACCCTTGATTGCACCCTGTTCTGTATGTAGATTGCAATGTGAATAGCTTCACTCCAATATATGTCTGGTAGGTTTTCTTCTTTCAACATTGTCCTTGTTGCTTCCTAAACTATCATATTCTTTCTTTCTACAACTCCATTCTGCTGAGGAGTCCTAGGGGCTAACAAATGCCTTTTTATTCCACGATCTTCACAAAAACAATAAAACTCATTGGAGGCAAACTCACCACCTCTTTCTGACCTAAAGCACTTGATTTTCAAATCTATTTAATTTTCAATCAAAACTTTAAATGCTTTAAAGTTATCTAGAGCTTCTAATTTTTCTTTGAGAAAGGTTACCCAAGTCATTCTAGAGTAATCATCAATTAAAAACATGAAATACCTGTCACCTTGAAAGCTTCCTATTCTTGTGGGTCCACATAGATCTGTATATACCAACTCCAGGGGTCCTGTGGTGGAGTACTCCTTGACTTTGAAATTCTTCCTTGTTTTCTTCCCAATCTAACATTCCTTGCAAATTGCATTAATAGGCTTTGTAATTCTTGGCAGATCCCTCACATCTTGAGTAGAGTTGATCCTCACTAGGCTATCAAAATTGATGTGACACATTCTTCTATGCCACAGCTAACTTTCATTAACTTGAGTCATGAAACACATACCATTAGCACCTTTGAGATGATATACATTTCCTTTTGTCCTTATTCCTATAGCAACCAGAGTTCCAGAGTTTTCTTTTCTGATTTCACAACCACCATCCTAAACACAAGGTTATATCCTCTGCTACACATTTGTCTTACACTTAGAAGATTGTGTGGGAGACCCTTAACATACATAACATCATCTATATTGTGCTTTCCATCAAAACTAATTTTACCCTTTCCACAGATCTTAATAGATACATCATCTCCAAACTTAACAAATCCTCCATCAAACTTCTCAAGATTAACAAACTTATTCTTATCACTTGTCATATGATTTGAACTTCCACTATCAATTAACCATTAGTTCTCCTCTTCTCTTACATGAAAGGCAGTTACTAAGGCTCCTTTGATGTTGTGCTCTATTTTCAGAGCAATTTCCTTTATACATCTTTTAGGATTAGTAGAATTAGTTCCAACATTCAAAGCCATGAACAAGCATTCATGATTTTCACCATCTGGATAGTCAGACTTATCATCAGATATGTTGGCATCTTCTTTAACATAATAACTCCTATTGAATGATTTTACTTTGTTATCCTTGTATTTTTCATTAGAGATTTTGACCAGACATTTTCAAGCATAATGACCTATCTTTCCACAGTTAAAACATTTGAAAGGTAACTTACCTCTGTATTTTCTAGAGCCCTTTTTCAATCTACTTACAAAATTTGCTTCTATTTCATCAAAATCATCTAAATCTGACTTATCATTCTTTTCTATCTTGCTAGCCTTAAAAGCAATTTCTTTTCTTGAATCATCTTGTCCAAACTCTCTTATTTCAAAAGTAGTTAAAGTACCAAACATTTGATCCCTAGAATAATTATCCAAATCTTGGGTTTCTTCACTAACAGAAACTTTAGCACTATAAGATTTTGGAAGAGTTCTCAGTACCTTCTTTATCACTTCACTTTCCTCCAAATTTCCACCAAGACCATTGATGGAACTGACAACCTCATCCACTCTTTGCATGTAGCTTGCAATATTTTCATCCTCTAACATCCTTCGGGTTTCAAACTTGGCCTTCAAAATCTGCATTTTTGCTTGCTTAACCTTGTCATCTTCTTCATATGTACTTTCCAACTTCTTCCAAATCTCATGAGCAGTTTTGTAGCTCATTACCTTCACTAATTCAAAATTAGAAAGATTGTTCAGAAGAGCACTCCTTACCTTGCCATTGTTCTCATAGTCTTTAATCTCATCTTCATCCTTTGGACCATTAGTAGGTATAGTATATTTTTTCTCAACTAACTTCCATACACCATATCCTAATGAGACAAGAAAGATTTCCATTCTCATCTTCCAAAAAGTATAATTTATTCCATCAAACACTAGAACTTCAATACTTGTCCTATACGACATCTGGATCTACCCCAAGCAGTTAAGATTCTTCAAGGAACTCAACTCTGATACCAATTGTTAGATGCACAGGACAACTGAGAGGGGGAGTGAATCATTTGTACATTAAAACATTGAATCCTCAAGCTATTCCAATCTTCAAACTCATATTAAGCATTAGTAGAATGTAAACATATGAAGCATCAATGCAAACACATCCAAACACATAAGAACACCAGATTTACGTGGAAAACTCAAGAAGGAAAAAACCATAGTGAGGATTAACTCGCATATATATGAATAGCAACACCGAATATAAGTAGGCTCACTGCCCAGAAGAAAGGCTCACTGCCAAGAAGGACTCACTATCCAAAAGAGAGAAGAATAGAAGAGGATTGTTACAAAGAGATTCACTATCTCAAATAAATAGAAGAAATCCACCATTGCAACTTCTTGCCATCCGCATCCTTTGGTTCACTGCCTCCACTAACTTCAAGCACACTGAAATGTAGACACCTTCTTCTCACTGCATTCGGGAGCCATAAGCATTTAAGCTCATACTCAATTCATCACCCTTGATTCACATTCACATCATCTTCTCTACCTTGCTCCACTCAACTTCACCTTGTATTTATACCATCCACAACCTAAACAACATCAATTAGGTTAACCTTAATGAAATGTGTGCACCTCAAATGTGCAACACCAAAATAGGTCAGAACCAAACACTTCTATGGTGAAAAGAAGTGAAGGTGGACCATGCCAAGGGTTAACTTAGACTCAAATTTGTATCAGCATGCTGCTCATCACATCCACAATCCATGAGGTGCCTTCACAAATAGTGCTGTAGGTCAAGTTAGCCAAACCTAAACTAACACAACAAGCAATCACCTCCACGCTTCTCCAAGTCCAAAAATATCATGCGGACCACAAAGAAGCACCTTATAGCATCCACACACCTTTCTAGAATATTCAACATCATCATAATCTTCTGCAACATTGCTGCAACCACATGAAACAAAGAATGTCTTCATTCTGCACATTAGGATGTGCTATTATTGATCTCTAACATAAGAGTTGAGTTTGTGGAGAAACCCAACTCTAGAAACTTCAAGGAAAAGTAGTTATAGACATATAAGCACATTCCTAGAACTACAAGACAAGAGACCTCAATGCGGAGAAATGCAGAGCAATCTCATTTCTCCCAAATAGTCTTCTACACAGGAAAACACTTTGTTAAACACATCTCCCACTGCCAGACGATCTAGAACCTAAAAATCTTGTTATAACACCTCTGAATACCTTTGATCAACACCTCCAAATTGTACAAGCATATCTTCAACCATAAAGAAATGTGGAGCAAAACACTGAGCATACCTCTGTCACACTGCACACCTTTTTATTCAAGTGCTCTCAAAAGCACTTGGAAACCAAGTTAACCACCTACTATATGTTGACATCAATGACAACACCAGCAAGCTTCCAACAACATGTAGCACAATCCTAACAAGTTGGTCAAGAAAATCAATGGATATTAGAAGATCTAAAGTTCATGGTGGGGCCCAACTTGACAATTTATAAATCTTTAGAAGTTAATTAGATCTTGATGTGTTGTGATTAATTTTCAAATTGAATAGGACATATCTCCATATCATTAGGTTGTAGGGGATGAAATACAAATTTATAATAGTGAAACATGAGAGCCACACATGGAGTGATTTAAGTAAGTTTGTAGAGAACCAACAATGAGCAAAGCTCAATTGATGTGGATGGTTAAGATTGAAAACCTAAGAGATTAGATGGCACTTGGTATGTCTATAAGTTTAAAGTTGTGTGCTAAGTAGATCTATAGATCTATGGAAACCAATGGAGCCATGAAACATATCATAGACCTATTATGGTGATGAAAACTATTGAGCAATCAAAAATACCAAGTGGATGACTAAATTTTATCATTTCAAGATCAGTCAACTATCTATGTATTTATAAATGCTCTTAGACCCACTATAGATATTTATAGATCTATAGAAGTCAATCAAGAGATGACATGTGTTTCCATATAGTAAGGTCTAATCAAAAGTATCGTGGGTTCAAACTTAGTCAAACAAAATCTAGAATCAAAAGCAAAGAATAAATTAGTTTTAGAACTTCATAGTTTCCAATTTAAACAAATGACGTATGGATTCCCATCATCCTTTGAACAAAATTTGAATATAAAAACAAAATAAATCAAGTTTATAAGCTCACAGATTATGGGAGTTCAAGAGATCAAATAAATTTGCTTTCCCTTGTGGACTTAACAAAGATAAAATACAAAGTACCTTGATTGTGTAGTGAACAGAGAGTAGAGTAGTCTATTGCTAGTTAGTGTTATCTCAATTATTTAATTAGTTCTTCCAAAATTATTCTAAATTAAATAATATCAATTATTTAATTGTTTTTTCCAATAATATCTTCTCTAAATTTAAATAAATCAATTATTTATTTAAGTTGTCCATTTCTTTTAAATTGAGTTATCTCTAAATATAATTCAATCCTTGTGCACATGCAATTGAATATTCTAAATATTTAATTGAGCTAAAATATCTTCTCATCCTCATGCAATTTCCATTCTCTAGTTCTATTCTTTTAATTGATTAATCTCTTCAGTTAACTCATTCTTCTATTTTATTAATTCCTCTTATGCAAAATAGAGCAAGACACTTGTCTTCTTCCTATTCGTGCATGTTCCTCAACCATTCTATACCGTTGATCTTCTCTTTCCCAACTCTATAAATTGAACCCTATTCTTCCATTTCATTCATCCAACCTTTCAGTACAATTACTCTGCCAAATTACAAGCATGCCTTTGGCACCCCCACTATCACCTATTTGCTTGAGATCACCCTCATTGCTTTGAAGTTCATGTGTCAAATACATGGTTTCCTCCTGTGTACGGCTTTCTAAAACACAAAAAACTTAGTTTTTGGGTTAAATTTGGGGCTAGGCTCCATGGTGGGCACCAGAAATGTTATCAGGAATTGTGATTAACAGCATAAAACTATTAATAAACCAATGAACATCAATGAAAATTGTGAATAACAAGATTGAATAAATATTGCACAAACCTCACAAACCTTGTTAATTTGCGGCCTCCATTGTTCACCTAGTCTCGATCGATATTTTGTGATGAAAGTTGCCCTCAGGAAGTGCACTTCCTTGCTTCGTTCTTCAAGATGGCGATTGAGAAATGGCTATGATACTTTATTGCTATGAAGATATCAATAAAGAAGACACTAAAATTTTAAAAAAAAAGATTTTAGGAAATCTATGATTAGAAAATGAATTTTCTGTAGCTGAATTACATTCTCTACACAAAGCTTGAAAATTTGCTGCCTGAGCTATGTGGAGATCATTTTTTTGTATTTCTTCAATCTGCAAACAAGAGTGTTGTTGTCTTCCTAAAAATCAAGAGGCTACTTCATGTCGATCCCTTCATATATTTCACCATGAATAAATGTGCCCTTTAACATCTATTTGATGAACCTACCAGTTGAAGGAGGCATCAAGAGAAAGTACCTTGTCTGTTCTTTTATTGGACAAGATTTTTCCCTATTGTTAACTAATTGTAAATAGCTCTCCGAATGGGGAAAAATGAAAGTAGCTAATCAAAAATTTGAATTCAAATCATTTTTCTAACACAAAAATTGTTCTAAACTTAAAACCTTATCATATGGAAGAATTTTTTTTCAAAATTCATATCCTATTTAAACTTAAACGTACAATTTAACCATTGTTTCTATTGTATATGAATATCCATATATCCTCTTCTGAAGATAATGGACATATGACAAATAGGTAGACTTTTTACCTGCTAAGACACATTGCACTTTGAATCAAGTGGACATTATTTTTCTTTTCCTATTTGAGAACATCGGAGTAATCACAATTAGCTTGCAACTACCACTATTATAAGTGCATTATTATCATAATTATGTGTAGTCTTATGCTTTTGCTGGACACATTTTGGGATAGTAACTACCAAGATTTGGGCATAAGCAGATGCAAAGGATGTGCATTCCTCTAGTCTGTTAAAAAGCAGAGGCAATACATTCTATTAAAAATTTGTCTAAGGTTTGTAGTTTGTACACTAGCATAAAATATGGAAAGAGTACCACAGAGAATATCCTCTTCAAAGTTTAAAAGAAAAAGAGACTTGAAACAGATCAATATTTTGCATGCCCACTAAACATTCTCTATTGTATGACACTGTTGGAATTAGGGCTGACAACTGAGAGGGGGGTGAATCAGTTGTCTTAAAATTTTAATGTTGACTGTAGTTAATTCTTCTTTACCACTTCTTAATAGTTTAATGATATAACCATGAAAAGCAAAAATCAATAACACATGAGCAGAAACACAGATAACACATTTGATACCAAGATTTTTAACGTGGAAACTCGGCTAAGGGAAAAACCACGGTGGGGGTTAACCCACAAAGATTATACTCTATTAAAAGTATTACAAAAGGGGAAGGCACATGCCTTCGGGCTCACTGCCTAGAGCTCACTGCTCAAAAGAGGCTCACTGCCTACAAGAGTGATTACAAAAGGAGTACAGATTGTTTGAATTAATAAATAGCATCTTCCAATGCAAGAATTCAGTTCTGGTTAAGCACAGAATACTAATCTTACACATTTCATCTTTACTCTGCTCTGTTTACTACTCTGCCATAATCAGACCTTAGATCTTTTCTCTTTCACTCTTTAATCTACCTTTTTCACACTACTGCATCCTCACACAACTCCCTCTCCAATACACTCGAATCCATCAGCTATATATATCCGCCTCAAGAAATTCAATCACTTTTCTATCGGCCTTATGAAGAACTTAACAAACAATACAAGTAATCTGTTCTGTCGACTGAATCCATACACAAATATTGATGCATACCAGAAATAACACTTGCAGGTCACCATACATGTCGGCCACTAACATTATATCCCATACGCAACTTACCAAAACACTTCTACTAGATCCACACAAGGATCTAACACAAGTCGGCATGTTCTTCACTGAACTGTTCTATCATATTAGGACCCGGTACTCAGATGCTCATTACTTTTAATCCCTTTATCACCGGAGGCTGAAATCTTGGATTCAAATTGTCCTAGCATTCCTCTACACTTCCTCTTATTCGCAACACACAATGATTAACTGGAGAGATCCACTGACCAAAATACTAAACTCTGTCATATACCCTATTCCTGTCTATCTGGACTTGACCAATCTTGGAACTGTCTTCCGGTATGATCTGATACTACACTGCGGATGTGTGGAATGGACTTAGTTGCCATTAATGACAACACATGACATTCCTTGCAGCGTCTCTTGCCAATAGACACATGTTAATTGAACACATTTGCTTTCCTATTTTTCATATTCTTATTCACCAAACTATCATCAAGGCATGTACTGAAATAAGGAACAAGGAGTAGGAAAAAAATTGAGTTGCATAATTTGGGACTATAGACCACATAGCAACCTTACATATGGTAAAGAAGAAATCTTATAATGACAATTCTTTCTTTCTACTTATCAAATGAAATGTAAGCATTTCATGAATTATGGATGAAAAAAGGAAAGTTTACCTCCAATTTGAATTTCCTACGAATTGTTGTACAACTGGGATATGAAAACCATGGTGCCAAACAAAAGATTGCCCAAAAGACAAAGGCTAGTGTATGGCAAGCAATGATTGGCAAAAGTCCCAGGAGCTAAGCTCAACCTTTCAACATTGTACCATATAGCATGCAGGTAGCAATCATTCCAAGTAGACTTGACCGTCAAACATGAATTTTCATTAGGTCTCCTCAGTGAGTTGCTTTATTTATATTAAATATTGATAGTGCTTCTTTAGTAAAATATAAATAACACAGCCGATGCAACCTATATGGCACTCAAATGAAAGTAACTAAAAAATGTAAAAGTTGAATTCATGGATAATTGTACAAAGTGATAGAACAAAGATCATAATAGTAGTGCATTTGATAAACTTGCCAAACAGCTGAACTATGCAACCAAATTATCTCAAATTTCAAACCTAAACACGTCTTCAAAAGCTACACTTACTATCAAAAGGCAACACAAACAATATTATGTAATTGAAAATGAAATAAGGATAGTATACTTATTAATTAATCACTTAGAAGTTGTACATTAGTACTAATATAATATAGATCGCCTCTTTGCTCTTGGAACACATGAAAACAAGAAATTGAGTTAAGCTCATTAAAACCTAATTATCCTACTACTGTACTACAAGAATATGAAAAATTGAGCATGTGCGTTGAAGCTAAAAGTTTGGTCATAAGTAAATCTTCTCTTAAGATTTGGCAGATAGAATCCTTTTCACTCCTGAGTTATTGGGTGCTTTCTTAGTAGTTTGAGCTCAACCTAGCACACCCATGCAAGAAACAGATCCCCTAGTATCTCCTTAGTAATCCTAAGTTTCTTCTTGAATCTAGATTGTCTTCATAGTCCTAGCCATCCATCTTTCTTCTCTCCAGACCAGCCACTTTTGACATCCTGATAGAATCACACTGAGAAGAGTACCACATCACCCCACTGGTACATAAATCAGTTTTTTAAGGGTAATTTTCCCCACCATCAACAAGTGGATATAGAACAAGGTAAGTTAATCCTATATCACCATATTTTGGCACTTTCAAAAATAAAATAAAGATATCTATGATTTCATTACTTTATACTATTTTGGTTTTAGTTAATTCATCCAGAACCAACTATGAGATTCTTTTTTACTTCCCTTACAGTTGATTGATTTCAACTTCTGGTTAATTTTTTTTGCCAAATCTCAAAAACATAAAATAAAATTATCTACTCCTTCATTACTCTACACTATTTTGGTTTTAGTTAAGTCATCCACAACCTTGTTGTGTCCTTTTTCATTTCCCCTCAAGTTGATTATTTGTGTGTTCTAGTAAAAAAAATCTTGGCTAAAGACCTTTTTGGATTCTAGAACAAATAATTTCTACTCACTTTTCCTTGTTAATTAAAGAGGGTATAGAACAGACATAAAAAATAAAATAAAGTTACTATGCCTTCATTAATTTACACTAGAGAGGATGATCTTAAGGAGTAGCAAGTCCATCTCCAATACCATTCCAGTCCAAATGTTTGCTTCAATGGTGGCATTAATGGTGTTCTCCACATCGCTTGTGTCTAGGAACTGCCCATCTCCAGAATTTTTGTAAGCCCTGACGCAATCAAGTAAAGCCTCATTACATCTCACATTGAAGTAATTGGAATTGCTGATACAGTGATCATGAGTCATACAGTAGTGGTCAAGCCTATCACATGGATTTTGCCTGGGACATCTTGTGTAAACTATCCTGCAGTATTTCCCATACCTCAGAAGCAGTGCTTCTACCATTACAAACAACAACAGTAAATCATTGACAGTTTCAAGCAATGCATACCATAGCAACACTAAATATATGAATCATCAAATGTGCAGAACTTGGACTCGCATGTAGTGTTGCATTTCCCCTACACAAATTTGAAGTGATCAGGTTGGACACCTACTCGTTGCATTTGGTGAAACAGTGCAGCAACATTTGTCTGCAATCCTACTTCCATGCACAACAGATTCCTACTAGGTATTAGCAAGGAGAACACGTCTTGTATGTAGAAAACAACCCCAAGACATTACGGAGTAGCATAGTATTGATTTGCCCTATTTTTTATTAGACAAGAATTTTCCCTATTTTTAACTAATTGTAAATAGCTCTCCCAATGGGGAAAAATGAAAGCAGTCAATCAGAAATTTAAATGCAAATCATTTTTCTAAAACAAAAATTGCTTTAAAACTTAAAACCTTGTCATACCTTATCATATGGAAGAAATTTTTTTGTTTGCACACTCATCAAGGTAGATAAATACTTCAGAGTGAAAACAATAGTTACCCTACCTACTGTAGGGACTAATAACTGAAATGTGGAAATAACAGTGACACCTAGTATGAATTTCATAAAAAGATAAAAAGCAACTTAAATCAATTCAAGTTCAAGAAAATTTAGAAGGGGGAGGATAATAAATAACTAACAAAAATATTAGTAGAAATAGACCTATCAATATTTTTAAATGGGTTAACATAGTTTTGAGGTATAGAATTTTAATCAAAATTGGAAATAAAGAACACCAAATAGAGTTGGTGAAAAGCAAACCAACCTAAGGAAAGAATAAATTGAATAAAAGAAACTGGGGAAATGCAAGATTTATCTAATAGAACCAAGGGAAAAACATAAACGAAAAAACTAGAGGAATGAAAAAAACATTATTTGAAGCACAATTTAATTAGGATTTCCAAAAAAGGGAGTCCTATATAGGAAGAAAAACATAACAAAAATAAGCATGGATTTTATTTTATGTAGTGAATTAAACTTAGCAATCTTGAAAGAAAGAAAATAAAAAGTATAAAATAAATTTAGCTCTTAGAGAAAACAAAGGTCTATAGAAGGATTATGAAATGTACAATAGTATACATGTCACCAAGTGTTAGGCATTACTCCATTCCTAGTTAGGGGTCTATAGCTCTGATATAGATGTCTCTAGTCCCACTCTCTGCATAGCTCTACTACTCACCATATGTCTATAGCCCCAATAGAAGTTACATTAATTACTTAGATGAAAATATTTCAATGATTAAATTTTTTTTATCATATTTTATTTTCCCAAATACTTAACATTACTTTTTTAGTCAATAAAGTGTGGCATGAGGACACACTCCTTGTTTCTTTGAGAGATCAAAACTAAACCAAAAAAATAGCTTCAGACCCATGTGCCCAAGAGAAAATAATTTAAACCTTTTACTAAACTTATGAAAAACTAAAGATAATGTAGAGAATCCAAAATGCTACAGGGCTATCTTGGAATCAAGAAACTAAGAGAAATTAGAGCTGCTAAAGGATACTAAAGAAGCTAAAAGAAACAAATTTACCCTTATAAGAGGAAGATATTAGGACCATTTGGATGAAATATTCCTCCTACTTCTAATGAGAATGGTATCCATAGTCCATTGAGAACCATCGTTGACTAAATCATGACCTTTTGTTCATAATTTTCGACCTCTATTTTCTACCCTTTCTTCTTTCATAAGGAACTATAGTTCAATTTGGAGATTTTGCTTACAGTTTAAGAGATGGTAGTGCTTTTGTAAAAATAATTGAAATCATCTTATTTTTCAAAAAAATCATTTTCTTGTTCATCTTGTTAGAGTCATTGATGGACTCCAAGATCTCCAGGATCATCTACAACACAAAAATAACCTTCCATAAGAGATAAAAAGCAAGAGGATAAATTGCCTAATTCTGGTGCAATTTGATATTAATATGGAAAATGATTACAAATGAGCCTCTTATATAGAAATGGTTGAGAGATAGGCCAAAGGCTGACTAGCGGATAACAACCAACTAGATGACACAAATATTAAATGCATCTAGAGAACCTAGATGAACATTATTAAATGCACTTAGACACCACTAATAAATGCATGCAAATTATTAAATGTCCTAAGGAGAAAAAGTAAATGCTTCTAGTACAAATTGATAAATACTCCTAATGACTCCTAAGTAAGCTTAAGTGGACTAGTGTGAAGAGGACCTAGGAAATTACTAACTAGGTAATATCCCTTTTTACACTAACACCCCCCTTAAGTGTAACTTAGGGAGAAACAAACTAAGCATGATGATGCAAAGATACATGAATGTATGAATGCATGGATAGGTCCTAGCTACTAGGCCATGTTAGGTACCCATGAACAAAAGATCTCAAGTGGAGTTAAGGAGAAAACCACATGGGAAAAACTCCTCCCCAAAAGTGAGAATGCAAGAAAGTGAAAGATGAAGTGATAGAAGGACTCAACATGACCCCCAAGGACTACTTTTGTCACAAATATACAAGCAATTATCCCCCATAGGAGAGAATGAATGAGATAATAGATCCCCCACAAAGAAGTAGCTCCCATGCTAATGAATGCTTGACTTGACAAAATATAATCCACTACCTATAAACAACATTTCTCCCCTTAGGAAGAAACAAATCCAATGGTGGATGTAGAACCAACTCCCATAATCTAGATGAAATGGGAATCCCAATCAAAATGTGTGCCTTTGAATACAACTTAGATGTCCTCATGATAGAAAAGGATGTCTTCTCCAAATTAGGAATGTAATGCCCAATCAAGGAAGTAGAACCAAGAGAGGAAGGATAGTGAAGTACATCTTAAAACACTATAGATGTGATGGCATCATAATCATCAAAGAGGAGAGACAACCCCTCAAATTTGTCCTCCAAATCATCAATGTGAGACTCCACAAATAAAGATCCAATGTCTAATAAATATGAATCCCACTGAGGTGGACTAAAATGATCCTATTGCAAAGAATCATTGGAAGCTCTCAAAGAAGCATCTCTAAACTCTAATGTATCAACATGCAATGGTGGTGTAGTGATCTCAATAAGAGGATAAGAGGGAGAAAGAAAGGTCTCTGAGTCTAGAGAATCAAGATATGCCATATACTCAAACTCCTCTAAAGTATCATCATCATAGGGTATGTTATCTGCATCATCAAGGGGAATGAGGCAATTTGCAACAAGATCATATGAAAATGGTGAGACATGAGGATCTCCATACAACTCCCAAATGTTTGTCCAAAGTGTGTGTGGGCCCTCATGGATGGAAAGCTCACACACAATGTTATAATCAATAGTGATGCAAATTAATCCAACAATATGATACATACTACTTGTTTAGTAGAAAATGTGGGATAATGATAGCTCAACAAACTTAATCAAACCCCACAATTTCTCTTTCTAAACAGTAGGGAAGTAAGAAACAAGCTTATGGGTAAGCTGCAGATTTCCTAGGTTCCCTTTTTCTGCTAACTGTAACTGAGTAGATCCCTAAATTAGATTTTTATAAGCTTATTATGCTCACTAAGCATAAAACCCTAATTCAACAAATATATTGTAACAGACAATTTCCAGGCATAGATACAAACAAATGAATTGCAAAAATGCAAAGTAAAAGGTTACCCTGTTAGGCTAGGGTACTAGTCCCTTTGCCCTGAAGGTTTCTGACTATTAGAATCTTTTGCACCAGGTATCAGACACTCTCCAGAGGTCCCCAGATCTTGAATAAAATGCTCAAGAGGTCTTGGGCATGAGTCCCTTTGCCCTAGAAGTTTTGCAATCCCAAAATTAAAAGTTTCATGATGATTGTACCTACAATATACGTCTTCTTGCCACTCCTTTCTACCTTATCTTGTTGAATGTAACCTGCACATGCAAAAGGAGGAGAAAGATGGTTGTGGCTATATAGGAGCTTGCCTCAGTCAAGCCCCGTTTTCGGTATTTCTACCTCAACAATAGCCAATGATAAAGATCTGTAGATGTGTATGCTCATCTAAAAAATGTGTATGCAGAAAATGTAAAACCGTAGATGACTCAAGCATCAAGGAAAGAGAAAAACCTTAATTCACTCAAGGAAACAACAATAACATCACCTCAAGGAGATGAGAGCAATGAAGACTTGTAGAAAAAGAAGGCGAGACAACCATATTCGTGGAGGATTTCCAAGCTCGATGTTGGAGGCTTCAACCCTTCTCCTGATCATACAAAAGGTTGTAGAAACCCTAGGAAGAGCAAGATAGTCTCAAGATCTTGATTTCTAATCTCCATAGAATATCTCCATGATAGCAACTTCAAATAAATCCAAGAGCTGCAACAAAGTGTTGTTCTTCAATGGCAATATTGGCAGAGTTTTGGCATAAAGCTTGCATATAGATTGTGTGTAATAAAATGATTTTCAAATGTCTTTAAATATCTAACCTTAGGAATTTCAAATTTCAAAATAAGATGTCGACATCGCGCGAAAATGAAAATTTGAAAATGGAATCCCGAAATGCATGGCAGGAGATGACACCCTACCAAGATTCAAAAACCTAGAAAATAGGACAGGGCTAGGGTGGGAGTGCCCAAGCCCAAGCCCTAATTTTGCAATCAGGTCTACATTAAGGGGGTCCAGGGAATCCCAAATCCAAACTTTTCTTTCATGTTTAGTCTTCAGTTATCTCGAAATACAACATTTCTTTAGTTAAACATAAGTCAATCAGGGTTTAGGAAGGTCAAAAATGAATAGGTTAAGAGGACACCAAAGGAGATGAGCTAAACTATGAGAAATTGTACCATTCCATATAGGAGGACAATTTCTGATGTAACATTTAGCCCCCACTTTAGCAGCCATATAACACTATGTGCATATGAAACTTAAGGAAAGTAAATACATCAATCATGAAAAGGATACCCAAAAGAATACTGTAGAGGAAGCTAAAGTGTTATCATGCAAGAGGAAGAAGCCCCCAAGTCTGTAATCCTACAAGACCACAAAGTTAGGAAATGCAACCTACAAGGAACACTTGTTAGAGAATCAAAATCAAATCAACCTGCAATCAATACACGAATATGTCAGTCAAAAATCCTAAGGGGTTGAGTGATGAGACATGATGTGGGAGGAAATCAAGGGAGATATATGCCCTCCTTGTTTTGCTTACTTAGCCCAAAAAGGATAAATAAGGAGAATATCTTCACGTGTCAATTTTAGGGAATCCTAATGAGAAATGCATTGTGAGGGTTGTTTTTACAAACAACACCCAAGAACAACACATTTGTTAGGATGGAGGGTGGAACTAGGATTCCAATGCAACAAACGGTGTTAAAATCTGAGTTCGACAACCCAAGATAGAGGCCTTTGATTAAAATTGTTTACTTTTGCACCTAGATAGTGATAGAAATTCTCATCCATTTACTATATGTAAAGGGAGTTTTCACTTTTCACAAATCATTCTTACTTGTCATTGTGTAGAGGAGAGAAGGAGAAGGAGATAGAGATCAGCCATGCCTAGCCGACGTCCATACTAGCTTCTGAGACTGGAGATTCTCTGAGCCCGAGTGGCAGAGAGACGATTTGAGCCCAAGGTGGGGTCCAAATCTCACTTATGTCATCCTACTTTCTTGTTATTTTGATTTTTCTCATTTTTCATGTCAAAGAGGTTTGTTTAGACAAAGGTTCCTATCAAGAGCACCCAAGTCCACCCAGGGCGCCAGTGCCTCATCTAGGCGCCCTAGTCTACCTGCAATGCCCAAGTCTTCCCAGGGTGCCCAAGTCTAAGGAGGACAAGGTCCTCAGGTGTAGGGCACATATTGTTGTTGTAGATACTTAATGATGTTTTTATGATGTATATTGATTCAAATTCTCACTATTTATCATGCAAGTCATGTTGTGATGCTCACAACATGCCCCATTTTACTTCGTAGCAAAATGAGGACCCCTGTTGTGGCTGGCTTTTGGTTGCCTTTGTGTGTGGGTTTTGCTTGGTGGTAAAGGGAAAAGGCAAGTAAAGTACAAACCTTGTTGAAAATAAAGAAAAGTTTGCATTTGAGTACCAGGTCAAAGTACAGGTGAATTCCTTGTTGAAAATAAACAGGGGTTGCTTTTTGAATTATTTTAAAATTCATTGTATTTTGCAAGTTATTGATGCCTTGGGTAAATGTACAATTAGAAGGTTTGTGCCTTGTATATACAAAGCTCTTTGAATGTACAAGGTTATCTTATATACAAATGTGTTTGTATATTGGGTTTTGTGTTAGTTGCAAAACGGAAGGGTAATCGGGTTTATATAATGTTATACTTGTATACATTCTGTGATAATACTTTATCTTCATATACAAGTCAGACCCGAAAAAGTTAAGGTTGAGGTGAATAAACAATTGAAATTCACTATGAATATTTTGATTTGTATATTCAGCATATGAAAAATGTACAAGGTAAATATACAACAAGATATACATAGCGCGGAACTGAGGAGGTATTAAAGATGGTATAATCGATGTATGTTTGGCACTTGTATATTTGGTGGATGCAAAATATACAATCGGGAGATACAATGAGTTAGATACATCGTAGATTTGAAGTGTTATCAAATAATGTGTAATGGTTGTATATTTGGCTTTTGAGTGCAGGGTATCGGGAGACATGCATTGTGAAATATACAAAGCAGAATTGAAAGTAAATTGAAATATAGCATAAATGATGCATTTGGACTTCAAGTATATTTCGTGATGCATCAAAGCGCAGAGCTAAAAGGTTATCAAAGATTATAAAGTTAATGTATATTGCGCGTTGTACATTTCTTATATACAACTCCAATATACATTGCACTTTATACAAACCGGAACCGAAGCATTATGAAATAACATTAAAGTGTTGTATATTTTTGTCTTTGTATGTTTCAGAATGTACAAAGTGAGATATACAAGGTTTTATAAGCATTACAGATGTGAGGGTTGATATAATATGATTTATAGTGGTTTGAGGTCCGAAGGCTCAATAAAGAGTAAAGGCATAGCGGAAGTGGCAAAGTTAAGAGGTAAAGTGGACCCCACTATATGAACATTTCAGCTTGTATAATAAACATGTATATTATAGGATGTACAAGCTGATGTACAATCAGGAGATACGCGGCAGAAATACAAGCCGGAACTCAGGAAGATTAAAATACAGTTAATTCAATGCATTGCGTCCGAATTGTATACGCGGGGATACATTGAGTTATATACATCACGGACTTGAGAGGTAAATTGAGTTAGAGTTATGAGAGGGTGGGGGCCCGAAAGTGATGCGAAAGTTATACACATCACGGGGATGCATAAGTTTGAAAGGTAAGGTGGACCCCACCAGTTATATGTTAAGTTTTGTATGTTTACAATCTATATCTGATATACAAACTAATATGCATGCTCCAGATGTCAAAAGGGATTAAATAGCAGAAAGTCTTTGTATATTTGGCATTTGTACCTTTAAATATACCATGCTGATATACAAAGGATCATACACACCAAAAGAGCAAAAGGTAAGGAATGTTTGTATAATGTGTTTGTATATGCGATTATACAATAGAATATACAAGTAAGGTATACAAGTAGGAAGTACAAAGGGTGTACGGAAAAGATAAAGGGAAAAGGGGGGCTTTAGTTCAATTGTATGCATAAAGTGGTTGCATGTTCGAAGATACAATGAAAACATACAAGGAAAACATACAACGAGATATACAAAAGAAAGTGCATGTTTAATTAAGCTAACGGTCAAAAGTTCAAAAAACTCAATTACGGAAAAGGGAAGCCAAAGATCGTAGCGCATTAATGGCTGTAATTAATGCGAATTTAACACTTAATCAAATAGAATTTAACAAGGGTTAGGGTGGAATTATTGTTATTTTTCTTTCAAGATATATTGTTAACGTTGAAATTTGCAGAAAAGGGCACTGTCACAGTAAAATCAAACAGAATTTACTGAATTAGCGAAGTTACAGTTGCTGGGTGAAAGCGAAAGGTAAAGTAAGTCAACATCAAAGGTTAAACGGTCATAGAAACAGGTATTTATCTTGGAACCCCGTTTAAATTTTGAATGGTAAAGCACAACTGTTAATTCTAGTAATTTCACTTTCAAAATGCATGCATTTGTTAAAATTATTGTTTTAACTATTAATTAGCTAAATAGAGCTTAACAAATTCAAGGAGGTTACAAGTTAGGGTAAATAGTAGAAAATAGGCATTCACAGTGATGCAGGAGCATCCAGTGGTGTAAGGGCAATCTTGCATCACCCAAAAAGAAGTTAATTCAAAATCATTGTAGTTGTTTTCATTTCTTTCCATAATTAGTGTTTCTAGTTCCATAATATCCAGAATAATAATGTAGGACTTTCAGTTTTTCCAAAACTGCTAAAAATAGCGACCTGCCTAATTAGGAAAGTGTACCTGGTATTTTTAGAAAGTTTGCATTTGGGCACATAACGAAGCAAAAACTTCTAGAAAGTTACATAATGGAAATATAAGACCTTTGGTGAAGGAATCAGGCAAAGATCATTTGTGAGCTGAAAGATATTAAAGTTTTTGTTTTCCGAAAAGCCCCTGAAAATTTCCAGAACGAGATATGAGGCACTAAAACTTTCCATAACATCCTAAAAGTTGATGGAAATCTATTTACGAATTTTCAGCGTGATAGTTCACATCGTGAGCTTTTCGGCGCTTAAAACGGTTCGTCAATCGGACATCCAGATCAAAAGTTATGTTTCCCAGAAGTTGACCTACTTTTGGAGGGAGTTGCAAAATTCAAAATTTAGTTGGAAGCCACCAAAAAGTGCTATTTATGACTATTTTGGGAACCCTGGGCGGCAGTAGAGTTAAGGGGGGCTAGTGTAGAGTCAAGAATAGTTGGGAAAATAGAGACCCTAGCTAATTTGGGGTTACAGAAGGCTGAAGATTCTAGAGTCTTGAGGTTGGGAAAGCTGTAATGTGTTGCAGCCAGTAGAGGATTCATCCTCTGATTGTAATTGAGCTTCTGTAATGTAATGAGTTGCCCAGTTCAATAAAAGAAAGTTCTATTTGTTGTGTTCAATATCTGTTATTGTGTGTTTTGTGATTTACCCACTTCATCAAGTGGTATCAGAGCGAGGGTTCCTGAGTGTGTAGACAGATCGCCGACCGTGAGGCAGTTTGCACCAGGACCTGAGGTTGTGGGTTTGCTGCGGAGACCAAGATGCCTCCACGAAGAAATCGTGTTGGGAGGAATGCTTTGACAGAAGAGGGTTTTAGAGCCCTACAAAGGCAAATTGATGCATTGCAAGAGGAGCTACGAAGAGGGTTTGAGCCGAGGACAAGAGAAGAAAGTGAAGATGAAGTTGAAGAAGAGCTATCTGAGGAAGAACAAGAAGCTACCGAAGATGCTGCAGAAGTAAGGTTGTTGAGGGTCATTTCAAAGATCGGAAAGAGGCCCAGGATCAAAGTTTCTACATATTCTAGAGATTTGAATCCAGAACAGCTTATTGATTGGATCAATGACATGGAGGAGTATTTTGAGTATGAAGATGTGGAGGACCCAGATCGGGTTAAGTTTGCAAAAACAAAGTTGAAAGGCCATGCCAATATTTGGTGGAACGAGGTCCAATTAGAGAGGAACATAAGAGGAAAAGCAAAGATTACCAGATGGGATCAAATGGTGGAGAAACTGAAGAAGCAGTTCATTCCTGTGGACTATGAGATGGAGTTGCTGAAGAAACTGCAAGGACTGAAGCAAGGTAACAAGTCTGTTAAGGAGTATACAGAAGAGTTTTATAAAATCACTATCAGGATAGGTCATGCAGAGCCCAATAAGGAGAAGGTAGCCCATTACATTAATGGGTTGAGGTCGAGTATTCAAGAGGAGTTGAGCCTGGTCAGAATGACCACCATAGAAGATGCATACCAGTTTTCCTTGAAGGTGGAAGAGAAGCTGAATAAAAGATTTGACAACAAGCAAAGGGGAAGGGGTCAAGTCGGAAGGAGTGGTGGAAGACCCTATGGGGGCCGAAATGAAGATGCAAAGAAAAGTGAAGAAGCTGGTACCAGTCGAAATCAGAGAGGTGATAATACCTACCGCCCTCGTGACCAGAACAATGGTGAGGAAAGAGGAAGAGGAAGAGGCAGACTTGGGCAAGGACCTGGAAGAGGAGGTTTCAGAGGAACCTATTTCCAATGTGGAGAAGAAGGGCATCGAGCATACAAGTGTCCGCAACATCAAGGAAGGATGAATAGAAGACCTAAAGGTAATGCATGAGTTGCACATGTGGATGAAGATGCACAGTCTGAGCGCTTTGAAGATGCAGAAAGGGGAGAAACCCTAGTTGTCAGAAGAACTTTGTTGAATGAGGAAAAAGAACCCAATCAGAGGAAGAGTTTATTCCGCACAAGGTGCAAATGTGAAGGTAAGTGTTGTAATATTATTATTGACAGTGGAAGCACTGATAATCTTGTTTCAGAGGAGATGGTTGACAAGTTGAAGTTGACAAGAAGAAAGCATCCACATCCATACCGGATCGCATGGTTGCAGAAGGACCATAGAGCTTTGGTCAATGAACAGTGTTTAGTGAAGTTCAAGATTGGTGACTACCATGATGAGGTGTTGTGTGACATCATACCGATGGATGCATGTCATATGTTATTGGGGAGGCCGTGGCAGTATGATCGGAGTGTTGTCCATGATGGTTGTGCAAATACATACTCCCTAACAAAGGATGGAGTCCGTCATATGTTGAAGCCCTTGAAGGAGTTGGAAGAAAAGGTATGCAGTACTGCCAGAATTTGCTTGGTAGATGGTAGAAAGTTTTTGGAGGGTATGAAGCATGAGCGTCATTGCTTTGCATTGATTCCTAAGATTAGTCAAGAGAAATGTGAAGATGTACCAGCAAAAGTTTTAGATATGTTGGAAGAGTTCCAGGACATTATCTCTGATAATGTACCAGAAGGTTTACCACCAGTAAGGAAGATAAGTCATCAAATGGATTTGATACCAAGAGCTAGTTTGCCAAACAAGGTAGCCCACAGAATGACCCCTGCAGAGAATGAAGAGCTGAACAGACAAGTTCAGGAGTTGTTGAGGAAGGGACTGATAAGGGAGAGCCTAAGTCTATGTGCAGTACCTGCAGTACTAGCACCAAAGAAAAATGGAGAATGGAGGATGTGTATAGACTCTCGAGCCATCAATAAGATAACGATCAAGTATAGATTTCCATTGCCAAGAATGGATGACATCATGGACTGTTTGAGTGGAGCAAAGTACTTCACGAAAATTGACCTAAAGAGTGGGTATTACCAGATCCGTATCAGAGAAGGGGATGAATGGAAGACAGCCTTCAAGACAAAGGAAGGTTTATATGAGTGGTTAGTCATGCCATTTGGGCTAACCAATGCACCGAGCACATTCATGCGGCTCATGAATGAGGTACTAAAAGAATTTTTGGAAAGTTTTGTTATTGTTTATTTGGATGATATTTTGATTTTCAGTAAGACTTGGGATGAGCATCTGATGCATATTAGAAGAGTTCTAGAGAAGCTGAGGGAGGAGAAGTTGCTGATTAATCTGAAGAAATGTAGTTTTGCAAAGAAAGAGTTGGTATACCTGGGATTTGTTGTCTCAGAGGAAGGTCTTAAGATGGACCCAGAAAAAGTAAGGGCTATCATTGAGTGGCCTACGCCAAGGAGTGCAACGGAGGTAAGATCTTTTCATGGTTTGGCAAGTTTTTACAGAAAGTTTATCAGGAATTTCAGTAGCATTTGTACACCTCTAATTGAGACAATGAGAGGGGATAGAAAAGAGTTTAGATGGACTAAAGGAGCAGACAAGAGCTTTGATACATTGAAGCAGAAAGTCGTAGAACAACCTGTTTTGGCACTTCCAGATTTCAATAAGGTATTTCAAGTAGATTATGATGCTAGTGGTAGTGGTATAGGAGCTGTTTTGAGCCAAGAAGGTAAGCCCATTGCCTATTTTAGTGAGAAGCTTAATGATGCCAAGAAAAAGTATTCTGTTTATGATCAATAATTTTATGCAATAGTTCAGGCTTTGAAGAAATGGAGACATTATTTGTTGCCAAAAGAGTCTGTTTTGTATACTAATCATCAGGCTTTGCAGTATATTAATAGTCAAGGGAAGTTGAACCAAAGGCACTTAAAATGGGTTGAGTTTTTGTAGATTTATACCTTTGTTTTGAAGCACAGGAGTGGGAAGTCCAACAGAGTTGCAGATGCTTTGAGCAGAAGGCAAAATTTGTTGATAGAAATGAAGATAGAGGTTGTTGGGTTTGATGAACTCAAAAGTTTGTATCCTGAAGATCTAGATTTTGTAGAGGCTTGGAAAGCTTGTCTAGAGCCTCTTACTTTGGACAGGACAAAATGGTTGGATTTCATAATCCAAGATGGCATGTTGTTTAGAGGAAGCCAGTTGTGCATTCTGAGGAGTTCCATGAGAGAGAACCTGATTAAGGAGAAGCATAGTGGAGGATTGGTTGGACACTTTGGTCGAGATAAGACCATTTCTATTGTTGGTGAAAATTATTATTGGCCACAGCTGCAGCAAGATGTGAGGAAGTTTGTACAGAGTTGCAGAGTATGTCAGATGGCAAAAGGAACAAGTCAAAATACAGGATTGTATCAACCATTACCGGTACCAGAGAAGCCATGGGATGATATTAGTATGGATTTTATTCTTGGTTTACCAAGGACACAGAGAGGGCATGATTCTATTTTTGTTGTGGTGGACAGATTCTCAAAGATGGCACATTTTATTCCTTGTAAGAAGACTAATGATGCTGTTCATATTGCAGAATTATTTTTCAGGGAAGTGGTGAGACTACGTGGTCTACCAAAGAGCATAGTTTCAGATCGAGATACCAAGTTTGTTGGTTATTTCTGGAGGACATTGTGGAATAAGTTGAAGACAGATTTGAAGTTTAGTTCTGCACACCATCCACAGACTGATGGACAAACTGAAGTAGTGAATAGGAGTTTGGGTAACCTGCTGCGATGCTTAGTAGGAGATAAGCCCAAGGGATGGGATTTGATTTTACTACAGGCAGAATTTACTTACAACAATTCTGTCAATAGGAGTACTGCTAAATCACCATTCCAGATTGTATATGGCAATAGCCCAAGAAATGCTTCTGAGTTAAGGAAGCTGGACAATGGAGAAAAGACAAGTGCTAAAGCTGAAGACTTTGCAGAACATCTAAAGAATTTGCATGAAGAGGTGAGAAAGCACATTAATAAAATGAATATTCAGTACAAGGCTAAGGCTGATTAGAAGAGGAGATATAAGGAATTCCAGGTAGGAGATGAAATCATGGTTCACTTGAGAAAAGAAAGGTTCCCAATTGGAACATACAATAAGTTGAAAATGAAGAAATTTGGACCATGCAAAATCCTGAAAAAGCATGATTCAGGAAATGCATATTTATCAATATTTCCCCTATTTTCAACATTGCTGATTTATCAGAATATCATGAAGATGGAACAGAGGATGGACCAACAGAAGTGCAGTGGAGTATTTCGGCATCTACTTAAATGGAGGCGATAGAAGAGATCTTGGATAGCCGTGTGGGAAGAAGTACTCGGAACAAGAAATATGAAGAATATCTGGTAAAATGGAAAGGAAGGCCTGTTGAAGATTCTTCTTGGTTGTCTAAGGCAGAGGTTGACCGTTTGGGTTTTCCTCACACAAACATATGAGACGTGACAGGGTCACTTCTCAAATTACCCTAGGTGTCTGATGCAGGAGCATCCAGTGGTGTAAGGGCAATCTTGCATCACCCAAAAAGAAGTTAATTCAAAATCATTGTAGTTGTTTTCATTTCTTTCCATAATTAGTGTTTCTGGTTCCATAATATCCAGAATAATAATGTAGGACTTTCAGTTTTTCCAAAACTGCTAAAAATAGCGACCTGCCTAATTAGGAAAGTGTACCTGCTATTTTTAGAAAGTTTGCATTTGGGCATGTAACGAAGCAAAAACATTCAAAAAGTTACATAATGGAAATATAAGACCTTTGGCGAAGGAATCAGGCAAAGATCATTTGTGAGCTGAAAGATATTAAAGTTTTTGTTTTCTAAAAAGCCCCTGAAAATTTTTGGAATGAGATATGAGGCACTAAAACTTTCCATAACATCCCAAAAAGTTGACAGAAATCTATTTACGGATTTCCAGCGTGATATTTCACATCACGAGCTTTTCGGCGCTTAAAACGGTTCGTCAATCAGACACCCAGATCAAAAGTTATGCTTCCCGGAAGTTGACCTACTTTTGGAGGGAGTTGCAAAATTCGAAATTTAGCTGGAAGCCACCAAAAAGTGCTATTTATGACTATTTTGGGAACCCTGGGCAGCAGTAGAGTTAAGGGGGGCCAGTGTGGAGTCAAGAATAGGTGGGAAAACAAAAACCCTAGCTGATTTGGGGTTACAGAAGGCTGAAGATTCTAGAGTCTTGAGGTTGGGAAAGCTGTAATGTGTTGCAGCCAGTAGAGGATTCATCCTCTGATTGTAATTGAGCTTCTGTAATGTAATGAGTTGCCTAATTCAATAAAAGAAAGTTCTATTTGTTGTGTTCAATATCTGTTATTGTGTGTTTTGTGATTTACCCCCTTCATCACACAGTAAAGCCCTAGATATAAAGTGAAAACAAAAATTGAGACATGTATACTTCTACAGGATGGCCCCTAAACTGAATAAAGATACAGGGGAAGATATAAAAAAGGAAAGAAAACCACAGAAAGAGGTGGAGAAAGAAGAATTACCGATACACAAAGGGTATCCGACCCTGATCAGTACAAATGGAGTGGGGACAAATACTAACATAGGAAACTATGATGCAGGAGATGTGCTAAAAAAGATTACTGCTACAGATGCTACTCCTGATATAAAATGCATTTGGGATAGTGGGTTATATCGAGCTGCGGGTTTCCCATTGGCGATGGAGGCCAGGGATTTATGCTTAGACTGTGTAATTATGTATAACCCAAGTACCAGGATGGTTATGCTATATGATAAAATAATTGTTGATTTGACTCCTGAGGGGATGGCTAACACTTTTGGGTTGGAGATCACTGATAAGATGACAGACATTGATATCGATCAGTATAATGAGAGTTTATACACAAATGAGGGAGACTGTAAGGGTAAAATATTTTTCCACTGGTACAGTTCAGAGAAAAAACCAAAGGCAATGGCCAGAATCCCTAAAAATATGATGAGAATACATTTTAGGGAAGAGATATATTTGATGATCACTATGCTGAGCAGACTGGTTGGACTGAGGGATGCCACCAAATGTGAGCACTAGATGTTCACTGTCATAGAATACCTAAGAACAGGTGAAAAGGAGCAAGGGCAAATTCATTGGGCCAAGGCCATTAGTACAGCTATTTGGAGGCAGGTCATGCTGAGGCAGCAGAAGGGCTTGCCATTTTATTTATCTTCTTATGTGTTGTATTCCTGTGCTGCAACAATTAGGCCTTTTATTCATGGGATAGAAAGGATTGGTGTTTTAGGAAATGGCCCTAATCAGAGACTAGTATATGAACATTACCCTATCTTGCAGGAGGAGAATGCCTTAAAGAATTGTGCTTTAGTCAATGATGTTTTTTATACTTACTTGGTAAGAGTATTGAGGGAGGAACCTGATAAAAGATTGTCCAAGGATGTTGAAAGTGTAATTGGATTGCACAGTTCATGGTTTATACAGTTTGAACACTTTACTTATATAAGACCTAATGGTTTTGAAGGGAAACCATTCATGCTTCCCAGGTATCCTTCTGACAAGCTAATTGTGTTGGAGTTTTCGAGGCAGAATTTGAATGCTTTCAGGATGTACAAGAGGAAATTTAATAACAAGGGAAATGTGAAACTGCCATGGGCAATTGGAAGATATTCTTGTTTTAGTGAGGAGGTGGCAGGTTATTCAGAGTAGGAGTTAAGGTATTATGGCTTCAAGGAGTTTGATTTAGCAAGAAAGTTTGACCCTTTCCACAGAATTCAAAACTTTGTTGACAAGAAATACAAACAGCAAGTGCATATTGAAGATTTCTGGGCTGACTACCAAAACGATAGGGAGGTAAGGAAAAGGGCTCACAAAAGATTGACTGTGGAGAAAATGAGGTCTATTGGTGATATATATGTCCCTTCAGAGGTTAGGGAGGATGATCAATTGTTACACCATAGTTACACACAGGCTAGGCTGGCTCCCATTATAGAGCCCGATTGGTCGAAGCCCTAGAACACATCATTGGATGTTTTGACAAAGTTGGTGATATTATTTTCAAAAACATGGATTAAGAACAAGATAGAAGAGCTTAAAGTTGAAGGAAAAGAAGTTACATTCCCAAAGAGGGGAAGGAAGAGAAAGGCAGAGCCCAGTGAGGACCTGCAATGTTTCTATGAGAAGAAGAGAAAATTTGTTGAAGCTAAAATTGTGGAAAAAGACAAAAATGCCACATCAATGGATCCATATGCCTTGGGCATAACAATTGCAGTTACATCTGAAACTTTTTTTGATGCAAAATCCATGAGCCATGAGATTAGTAAAGAGGAAGCACAGGCTACAAAAGGGGCAGCAGGACCATCAATCATGAGGGCAATCCCAATAGGTTTGTCTAAGGGCGAATCCTTGAAACCAAAAGATACAATTGGAGCCCAAGAAGTGGGGGAGAAAATGAGAAGTATGTCTAGTACTTCTGCTCCAATGGAACTAGAACAAACGTTCATAAAGGTGAAGGCAGAGCTGGCTGGAGAGAGGCTACAAGAGTCAGAAGTTAGTAAAGCCAAACGTACTGCTGTAGAAACTGTACAAATTGAGAGCAGTGACAGTGAAGAAAAGATAATGTACAGGGGAAAAGTGATTGACATAGAGGAAGAGTCAAGTGATTTCCTTAGTGAAGAAGAGGATTCAAACCTGCAGGCTAAAGTGGAAACATAACAAAACATAGAAATTGAAGAAGAAGAGGTGCAGGCAGAAACGGGACCTGTTGATCCATTTGGTACTTTAGTACTACCAGAAATTATTAGAGATGTGCAAGAGGAAGCACATAAGATTGAAGAGGCTAAAAAGGAGAAATTAGCTGAAGGGGTAAACACAGAAGGACAGGTAGCACAAGAGGACATCTCAGAGGTGGATGCATTGGATATGCTAAATATGTATGGGGAGCAGGGTGAAGAAGAGGAAAATACAGAAAACTTGCAAGCCCAAAGAGAGGAAGTAAAAGAAGATGAGGAAAAGGCTAGTTTACCAATACATCTAGAGCTGCCACAGACAGGAAATATAGAGGCAAAAGAAAAAATAGATGAGAGTAAACCTGAGGAGTCAGTAGCAGAAAGGGCCCCTAATGAAGGTGATCCAAAAGAGGAGTTAGCAGCAGAAGAAGCTCCTGATGAATAAGATCAAGAAGGGGGAGATACTGAGGTAGAGGAGGAGGAGGAAAATGAAGTTGAATCAAAGGAACAAGAGCCTCCATTACAACAAGAACAGCAAGTCCCAGAAGGGGAACAACAACAAGATTAGCAACAACAACCAGAGCAACAACAACAGCAAAGGCAGCAACAAAGAGAAGCAGGAGTAGATAAACCTCATGAAGAGGTGATTGATGCAAAGAAAGTTGCAGAAGGCACAAAAGAGGTGCCTACCTAGTTGGAAGGAGAGATAAGGAAGGAGAAGGAAACACATCTGGCTCCTATTGACATCAAAAGCCTGTTAGGTGAGAAAACTACTCCAAGAAGAGAAAAGAGAAAAGCTAGGACGATGTCTGCAATATAGAGAGGTCTAGATGGATCCAAAACTTTGAACCTAGCTATACCACAAAAGGAGAAGGAAAAAGGTGAAATTACCTTGGAGGAATACAAGATACTAAATCTAGACCTCAGGCATTCCACGAGAGAACAGCACATTGCTGAGTGGAAAGATATGAACCAGGTGACAGCAGAAATGTTGAGGAAAGACAAAAATAAATAGGAGGTATTGAAGGGACACATTGTCCAGCTCCAACAATTCATTAAGGGGATATTTGACCCCAATGCCACAGTACCTGACTTACCTGCTAACCTAGCAATAGTATCTAAAGAGGAAGTGCAGGACATGGAAAATAAAAGGTTCAAGGCCAACATTTTTGATGAATGGTTTCATGATTTTTTGTAAGGAGGTGAACAAACAATAAGGAAAGTTGTGAAGAGCTGGGAAGTGGCCACAGAAGAGAAGAACAAATGTATGGTAATAATAAATAATTGTCAAGCAAGAGTAAAAGAGTGTAGATCTGAAATTGAGCAATTGACTGAAATTAATGCAAGAGCTGAAGAATTGATAAATGAGGGAACACTCAATATCACATTGGTAAATCAAGTGCCACAGATGATTTTGGAGCTCATATTTGAGGAAGATAACCTCAAAATAAATATAGTAGTCGTGCAGGAGCTGGAGAAAAAGGCAGAGGGGATGACCAAGATGCATAAGAAAATCATAGAAAGACTCCTACAACATGAGTGTGCAAAGATGCCAGCCTATGATTTAAACAAAGCATTGACAGAGTTTAGGGCCATATTCACACCCAATACAGAAAATCCCGATGCAATCCTCAACAAGTAGATGATGGACACATTGATGGAAGAGAGGGCCAAAATAAAGAAATACAAGAAAAGAAGAGCAAACTTAGAGAATGAAGAAAAGGAATTGAAAGAAAAGGTGATGATGCAAGAATATATTTTAACAAAAAGTCCAGGAGGGGACCACACCTTTGTGGAGGGTGTGATTGACAATTTCAAAAAATATTTGAAGAAAGGGTAAGAAGGCAGGAGCAAAGAATTTTGGGAAGAAGATCAAATGAAGAGCCTCGCTGGGAAAAGGTCACATGAAATGGGAATCTTATGTAAAGATTCCAAGCGCATCCTTTGAGAGAAAAGATGCCAAGTAGTGGACTGGCACACGGTTATGAAATGAAGGCACACCATTGGTCAATAATAAAAGGACCTTAACTATGGAATAGTGGTTTCAACCGTGGAATGGAAGTTGTAATTGTAGCATGGGAGGAAATTCAAATTCTATATAAGGAGCGTGCTACTTGTATATTATTTCACACAGGGATTTATAGGAAATAGCATAGAAATTATAATTCTTTCTGAGAATTTTGAGTAGAATATTTTAGTTTAGAGGAGGTCGCCTGTTGTCTGCATTAAAGAATGCATGGAAATGTCCAGCTTTCTTACTGTATCTGTAAAGCATTGTAAGTTTTTTTTGAAATTTGATTAATGAAGCTAAGAGTCATTACTACATTGTAAACCATGAATGGCTGTGTGTTTTGAATATAAGTGGATCTAAAAGTTTGTGTCTATTTCCTGAGTGGCTTTTTTAGCTCTTCGTTATATTTGAAACAATTTCTCTTAAAGCTCACAATCTTGAATGCTTTTTTGTGAAAATATTCAGAACATTTGTATTTAATGATTTGATCTGCTGATTTAATCAAATTTGCTGTAATCCTTACTTGTGCATAGTAGAACATTTTGATCCTGTAGTGATAGATGGTAGATTTAAAGTTCTCTAACTTTTCCCAACAACTTTGAAATACTTAGCTTAAACGTTGAAATCCAAAGGAGATTATCTGACATTTGAAGAGTTTTAAGAGTAGTAAGTTGATATTTGATAATCTTCATAAATATTTGAAAAGCAAGGCATGTTTGAATATAAATCATATAAAGCTTTGAGGTACAGTAACAATCTTATGTAAATGAATGACTAGAAAGTTGATATTTGTGTTAGTTTGCATAACGAGAGTCCAGTAAGTCACAAAATCACTTTAAATAACGTAAGGCCCCTTGCACATTATAGCTTCATAATAACCTACTAAACTGTCCAACAGGTCAAGACCTGACCAATAAGGAAACTTGGGATTGAGTAATCTTAATTGATTTCTCCATATCTTTCAAGATAGTTAGGTTCATTTATGAATTTTAACTTTTGTTATGAGTGTGTAAAAATAATCATCAACAATTTTTGGCACTAGAAGGAGGGCCTAATTAGAGTTAAGGTTGAATTTGAGTAAAATTGGCTCATAACAATAACAAAGTGACTAGGTCTAGAGCTAATCCTAACGACATATTTGTGCAATTGCCTGATAGGAGACAAAGTAAAATCCCTTTAGTGTGGAATCCTAAAATATCACATATAGGAAGTTCATTTGGAACACCTCCTGGATCACCTTTTAACATCCACAATATTGTAAGTCCTGACAGTTCTTCATACCGATTTTTGAATCTTGGTTCAAAACCTCCTAGAGGTCCTAGTCCTCCTAGAGGTCCCAGTCCTCCCAGAAATCCAAGTCCACCTAGAAATCAGGGTATCCCTACAAGTCCAGGCCAGGCACAGATACCTGCAATGGCTTATTTCAACGTCAACTCTCCCATATATTTCACATATTATCATGAGATGCCAAAAAACCTTGAGAAAATATGCCCTAAATACTAGTTACACCAAGATCCTAAGGATCATATAAGGATATTTAAGGAAGCCTGCTTTAGAGCCCAGTTGGAACATGAAGATGTAGTCTGTAGGCTATTTCCTTATACTTTCAATGAGCAAGCTTCCAATTGGTATGTCAATTTACCTAATGGCTACGTTTCCTCCTGGACACTTATGGAAGAGGCATTTCTGTCTAGATTTAGGGGACCAATCGATCCTTCCACTTTGTACCATAAATTGGCCATAATTAAGAGAGGTGAAGGGGAACTGATTGATAATTTCAATGACAAGTTTCAAAAGGCTTATTCTAAGATAGTGGCTCCATATACAGTCGCTCCAGATATATTGTTAGCTATGTACTATGTTGCTTTAGATCCATTAACTACCATGTTTGTCAAGAGAAAGCCTAACATAGATAATGTATCCAAAGCATACAAAGAGGTAGCATCTGTAAACCAAGAAATGAGGCAGACAACCTATAATCCATTCCTCAATGGAGGAAATCCTGGAATGCAAAATCAAGTGCAACCTTGGAATGGAGCTCCTGCACAAAATGCTCCAATGCTAAATCCAGTCCCTACATACACACCTGTGTATAACCCTACTCCAATTCAGGCTATAGTACTTTACACTGGTAATACTGCCAATCTTAATTAGAACAATGGCCAATCATTTTTCCAACCACCTCAAGATACATTTATAGCAAAAACACACAAGGAAAGGGAAGATATCAAAGAAATCACTACACATTTAAGAAGATTGACCACTGAGATGACACAGTTGAGAAATGAGAATCTCTACGGTACAAATAACCGAGGGTATAACCAGAACTATAATCAAAGTCAAAACCAGCATTACAACCCCAACCATAATCAAAATCAGAATCAGGGTTATAGTCAAGGTCAGGGCTCTGGTCAAGGTTAAAATCATAGTCAACATCAGAATCATAATCAAGGACAACAAATGCAAAATAGAGGACCAGCTATAGATAACAGAGCCTGGAATAACAATAACAAGAATTAGAATCAGCCTAGGCCACCCAAAACTTGGAACACAGGGCCAAATAATGGCACTCTAGCTTCTCCATTTGATAATGTGGATAACCAGGACACAAAGCAAACTGTTAAGATTCAAATGGCCAATGTAGCACTGAAGAATTGGTGTAGGATCCATAATACTAGTGCCCATGCTAAATTAGACTGTCCTCAGTTTCATCTGGCTGCAAGCATTTTTAATGTGGATGTGCAGGCCCGTACTTCTAAATTCTTAGTTCCAAAAGGTAATGAGATAGTACCCTCAGGGTATGATACTGCTTTGGTTTTAGAGACTTTCACTTTTAGAGAAGAGGAAGATGACCAATTGTTAGAGGATGAACCCTATTATTGTGAAAGCCTATATCCTGAGACAGCCTTAGTACTGAATGCTTTTCAGTTTCCATTTGAAACTGAAAATGAGGTGTTGTATGAGACAGAGGAGGTGCAAGTGTTCCAACAATCAAGTAAGAATCATACTTACAACCTAAGAAATAATCTGAGGCCAGGAGGACCTTTCACCATGTCCACTCCTAACAATTTTAACACACCCCCAGACTAGAATGCTAGCAACAATCCTGCTATACTGAAAGCCAATCACCACACAAATATTGGGATAGTAGCACAAAGGGTCCAAACAAACAAAATTGAGACAGTAGAAACATTGGGACTGATGAGTTATCTATCAGAAGAAATTAAGAAAATCAAGGTCAGTATGCCTCTGTGTGAACTGTTAAAAAATCCAGAGGTTAGAAATGCCTTTATAAAATCTTTGGATACATCTGTAACAGGAGAGACTTCTATTGAGGTACTTATGCCTAATAGAGAGACTCAGCCAAAAGAAAAAAGTAAGAAAATTGAGTAGCCTTCCAACACAAATGTAGTAATGTATGCTGATAAAAGGGATACTCCTCCCTTCTTGTTAACTGTTAGATTGTGTGGGAAGAACATACACAATTGTATGGTGGATTCGGGTGCCTCAGCTAATGTGATGCCTCTGGGTATATGTAAAACCTTAGGTCTGACTCCCACCAAGTCTGCCAAAGTTCTCACACAGTTAGATAAGACTGAAGTTAATGTGATAGGAGAACTAATGCATATTTAGATGCAGTTAGCTTTAGACCCCGGGGTAAGTCAGTTCATTAACATCCAGGTAGTGGATATACCTACAAATTATGGGATGTTATTAAGTAGAGATTGGTCTAAAACACTGAACGGGTATATGGCCACTGACTTCTCTCATATGTGGTTGCCTTAGAGGGGCGTGCCTAATCAAATCAGAATAGAGGCTGAACCCAGGATGAAACATATGATCACTAAGTACAATAGGACAAATGAAATATTGTATGCCTCAGTTGAGCCTGGTGTTTACAGGGTTACTAACAAAGGGGTGCAGATTGAGGAAATTTTAATGCTAAATTTTGGAGAAAAGTCTATCAAGAGGGAAACAAAATTATTTATTGGGTCTGATGAAAACTCCTTTGATGAAGAAAATAATGCACTGAATAACTTTAGTCATGTCATCAGACAAGAAATAGAGAAGTACATAGAACAAAATCTTCCAGTTCAATGCAAGCTATACAGAAATAAGTGTAGAGTCCATGAAGAGCCACATTCTGAAGAGAATTTTGGAATGTGCAGAGACATCATTGAATATCAGTATATCAAATGCACAAAAGGGATGGAACCCCAAGAAAGAAAGGTTAATAACCCAGAAGGTTATTTTCAGAACAACATAAATGAAGTAACTCTGGATTTCGAAGAAGAATCAAAGGGTAAAAGCATCTGTCATTCTGATCTTCAAACTAAAAAGATAACTGTCCAAATAGGCCAGAATGAATTATTTAGGACTGTACAAGACAGCACCGCATAGGTGACAGAAAAGGTAGAACATGCTAAAATGAAATGCCAAAAGAATAGGGATGGCATGTGGACATTAAAATGTGATGGTTCCAAATCTAAATAGGGTGTAGGTACAAGTGTAGAGCTCATAGATCCTCAGGGTAAATCATATCTAGCAGCATATAGGTTACAATTTTCTTGTACTAATAATGTTGTAGAGTACGAAGCTTTAATCTATGGATTGGTCATGGCTATAAAGAAAGGGGTAAAAATGATCAGAGTATTTTCAGACTCTGAGCTAGTAGTCAGACAGGTAAGGAAAATATATGCTTGCAATTATAACAGAATGGTTTGTTACAGGCACAGGGTATGGGATTTAATAGAGTCATTTGATGCTTTCAATATAGAGCATATCCCTAGAGAACAGAACCATAGGCCCGATGTGCTAGCTATTGCTGCTAGCACTTTAGAGCCTTTAACACTGTCCGGATTGAAAAGATTTGCTGTAGAATTAGTAAATGTGCCCAGTGTGCTAGATAATGTAACCCATTTTCAGGTATTTGAGGGGGACTAGCAAATTGTTGATTTTCTAACTTGCAATGAAGTATTTGAGACCCAAATTATTGATGAACAAGAGAGGCCTGATATGTCTTGGGATGAAGAAGACATAATCAATTTTAAAAGCAATTTTCTGCCTAAGGGGATAATAGAGTTAGAACAAATATTTGATTTTGATGGAGTAGTAAAATGAAGGACTTACCCAGAACATAGGGAGGTAAGTGTGATCCCTATAACTTGGGTGCGGAGCAAAATCCCCAAAATGTGCAAATTGGAAAGGTTTGTCCTGAGAAGATTAGAAAAGAAGTTATTGATGTACTGAAGAGTACAAACACGTTATAGAATGTACATATGAAGAATTAAAGACATATGACACATCCATTATAACACATGTGATACCATTAAAATCGGATGTCAAATCGTTTAGGCAAAAGCAAAGGCCTGTAAATGCAATTTTAGAACCATTGATATTTAAGGAAGTGAAGAGAATACTGTCTGCCATAATAATTTTCCCTGTTAGACATTCGACTTGGGTGCTAGCTAACTTAGTGCCTGTAAGAAAGAAAAGTGGGGACATCTAGTTATGCGTAGATTTTAGGAATCTAAATAAGGCGTCTGAGAAAGACAATTATCCTCTGCCTCCCATGGATGAAGTATTATAGGTAGTAAATGGAGCCAAGATGATGTCCTTTTTAGATGGTTTTTCAAGTTATAACCAAGTCCTAATTGATGAGGAAGATAGACTAAAAACCACTTTTACTAGTAAATGGGGTAATTTTGCATATAGAAGAATGCCATTTGGTCTAATCAATGCAGGTGCCACATTTCAGCGGGCCATGGATATTGTGTTTCATGGACTGACAGGTAAGTGTATTGTGATTTACATGGATGATCTAACTATGTATTCTAGGGATGCGTCTACTCATGCTGAAGATTTAAGAAGAATACTCAAGAGATGTGAGAGGTATGGAATTTCTCTCAACCCTAAAAAATGTGTATTTGGCGTAACAGAGGGTAAATTACTAGGGCATGTCATTTCTGAGAATGGTATATCCATTGATCTTGATAAAATAGAAGGCATAAAGAAGTTACAGTTACCAAACACTAGAAAAGAATTAAAATCATACAGGATTTGCAGAGATCATACAGCCATTGAACGCTATGTTGAAAAAGGATGCAGTGATAGAGTGGACACTAGTAGCCAAGGCTGCATTTGAAGATATCAAGGAGGCTATTTCTGATGCTCCTGTGTTGACAAGTCCAGACTATACCAAGCCATTCTACATTTATTCATTCGCATCCTCACATTCAGTTGCAGCTACATTGACACAGAAAGGAATGGATAATGAAGAAAAGCCCATTGCTTTTATGAGTGCACCTCTAAAAGATGCACACCTAAAGTACTTGGGTATGGAAAGATAGGCATTTACACTGGTGAGGACAGTAAAGAAGTTCAGGCACTACATCCTACGTAGTTAGGTTAAAGCTGTAGTACCTGACGCAACAGTAAAGATGCTGCTGATGCAAAATGAGCCTAGAGAGGAACGGGCTAAGTGGATCACCACTTTGCAGGAGTTTGACATGGAAATCATACCAATGAAATTAGTCAGAGGACAAGCTTTAGTACAAACCATAGCCAATACAGACCCAAATCTGGTAAAGCAATAGTATGTACTAAATACAAGTGATGCATCATGGTGGTACGATGATCTCAACACTTTTCTAATATCAAGGAAATACCCAAACAAGATGAAATCCTCATAGAGGAGAGCTTTGAAGATCAAAGCACAAAAGTATATGGTGCAAGGAGGTCTTCTATTTAGGAAGAATCCTTACTGTGTGCATAGCAGAACATTTAGATCCTGTAGTGATAGATGGTAGATTTAAAGTTCTCTAACTTTTCCCAACAACTCTGAAATACTTACCTTAAACGTTGAAATCCAAAGGAGATTATCTAACATTTGAAGAATTTTAAGAGTAGTAAGTTGATATTTGATAATCTTCATAAATATTTGAAAAGCAAAGCATGTTTGAATATAAATCATATAAAGCTTTGAGGTACAGTAACAATCTTATGTAAATGAATGACTAGAAAGATGGTATTTGTGTTAGTTTGCATAACGAGAGTCCAGTAAGTCACAAACTCACTTTAAATCACGTAAGGCCCCTTGCACATTACAGCTTCATAATAACCTACTGAACTGTCCAACAGGTCAAGACCTGACTGATAAGGAAACTTGGGATTGAGTAATCTTAATTGATTTCTCCATATTTTTCAAGATAGTTAGGTTCATTTATGAATTTTAACTTTTGTTATGAGTGTGTAAAAACAATCATCAATAGGTCATTCCCAAGATGCGAGAGCATACAAGTGGTTGCTTGATGTTGCTTCTTCGAGATCACATCGATACCATGACTGACGCAGAGAGAGGTCACCTATAGGCAGTAGGGCTCTGGTAGGTGTTCTTCATGCCCACAATGAGCTTCCATTGTAGCATGCTCATGGCACTGATGGAGAGGTGGAACGCAGACATGTCTACATTCCATCTGCCCATTGGTGAGATGATTCTCACATTGGAGGATGTCTATTGAATCTTGCAATTGCCTGTCTAAGGAGAGACAGTGAGGGTTGTAGAACATCACTTAGTAGAGTACACCAAGGAGAGCTAGCTATACTGCTTAGGTCACACTATCGCTTGGGTAGAGCAAGGACATATTCAACTCCGACTACTAGAGCAGGGACGTGGTGACATCCCATTGGTTCGAAGGATCATGATAGCTACTATCACACTAGAAGTCGCACAGAATGGACAAGGCACTCACCTTCACGGGGGCCTAGTTCACACTATCCAAGCAATGGAGGAGCAAAGGACAATATATGCATGGCGACGTAGTATGCTTGTGTACCTCTATCGCAGCTTGGGATGATATGTCCATTATGTGTCTCAAAGCCTGATAGTTTGCACTTTACTATAGGTCTAGGATTTTGAGCATATTAGATGTACATGACCGATAGGTTTCTCCATAGAGCTAGCATTTACTTACCCGCATGTTCATGCTTATCCACTCATCAGATGTTGGCGACATGGTGATCTTCTGTATTGGAGAGTTATATTTGATAGACTGCAACCCAACAACATCGTGTGGAGACTATATCGTGGCTACATAGCGTGGTCGGGTTAGCGCAAGCACTTAGCTAGGATGCAAAGGGATCAGTTGATGGCCTGCCACCTCAATCACATAGTTGTTTGGTTCTACTTTGATACAGGCACAATAGTTCAAATGTAGATAGGATGTCCCTATGGTACGTCTAAGCTATGCATGCTCATTACACAGCACAGTCAGGGCGAATAGCGCTTGACAACCGACAATAGAAAATATAGAAGTGAGTGATGATGATGGTACAGAGGATGTAGAAATAGTATCTAAGGCAGATGATGTTGGTACTACTTGAGCGTATCAGACTTGGTGGTAGACAGCACAACCTTCTCCTATTTATCCTCCCGGTCACCCTACAGGTGATCCTTAACCTTGGGCCGGTCATGCGAGTGACATAGGGGTAGAGGATGATGTTACTGCGTTTGTTGGATACTATGATCTAGATGAGGACAAGGATGATGATGACAACGATGATGATGATGAGGAGGAGGTCTCATCGCAGTACATCTTCAGAGCGAGACCATGACGAGATCAACAGGAAGTAGATGACGATGAGGAGACCGAGTCAAGGCCTTAGTCGAGAGCTCATGGTCCAGCCCCTACAGGTACTAGGAGATCAAGTTCAACACGAGCAAGGGGAGACTAGTAGTCAAGTGCCCTCAGCTACAGAGTCAACTGTAGAGCTTGTTACACCATCAGCGATCCGAGATCCATCATGGTGAGATGGAGATCCAAGTGAGATGTTATTATATTGTTGTAGTTATTTTGATGATTATTTATGATGCCTATATGAGATATTGATATCTATTTTATTTTATTTTTGCAGTTGGGACAGACGCATGGCGTGATTTTGTGAGTCGTGTCATAGAAAAGATAGTTCCTACCGATGCAGCTGAGTGATGGGTGCAGACATTGTATTTGCCACAACTATTTGCACGAAGGCTAGTAGATTTATAATTCAAAAGATGTTTCTTATAAGAAGACCGAATGCATTCCTATAAGATTCAATAGACACTAGAAATACAAAACTAACATTTCTGGAGCAAATCAAAGGGTTCTAAATGGCAGACTTTACGGTAAAAGATCAAACGTATTCCTGGAGCAGGTAAAAAGAATACTAAAGTCTTTTAAGAGTAATATGTATACTTTTCAAGATTTCATCAATGGAGTTCAGCCGACTAAATAGAGAATAAAGGCTACAGATTATATTAAAGAAACTTAGAGAAACAGAGGCCAACCAATCATTGAAAATAAAAAGATCGATCCAATTAAGAAATAAGATAGCCTGCTATAACAACTCATACCTGTGTCTGATGCTAATGCAATATCTTCTTTCCCCGCTCTATTTTCCTTTCTGATTGGAACCACAACCTTCCTTTCCAATTTCTTAGTTGTCTCTACCTCCTTTATTTTCCCACGTCTCCTCTTTTTGCCTCTGTGTTCTCTGCCTTTTGACTCTTCCCTTTCTATCTTATTCTCTTTCGAAACCTAATTTACTCATTTCCCTCAAACACATGTAGTTCTCATTCTCAGATCTTTTATTTTATTCCTCTTTGCATGTTATGCATCCCTAATTTTGCTCTTGTAATTACTCCACTTTCACTTAATATATTGCCTCTTTAACAAGGACGGTAATTATAAATTTATAAAATTTGTTGTATATTTATCTGTTCGAAAATAAGGAAATTAAAGAGTATTTTATATTTCAAAAAGTGATATTTTTAATTTAATGTATCTGTTTTACTAATTTGATGTCTTTGGTCCCAAACAGATATTGAACTCAATTAATGACAACACAAAACAATCAAAGATATTAAACAAGGTGAAACAACAAACAACCATCCATCAATCATGCAAATGCCCATTCGTTGAATTAAACATGCAAAGCATCATCCATTGAACAACATGAATTCTACGTGAATATGTGTGTGAGTACACTAGATAAAACCCAGCACGTGTTTCCATGAAGCTAGGACCCCCCTACCTGAACCATATCCTCACCTTTGACAAGACCTGCAAAATTCACACTCATCACACCATCAATAGGTTAGTCCCAAATATAGCCGAAGCAATCTAATTTAAACCAGCAATATAATTATTGCATTTTATACTTGACTAAAGTTCAATAGTTTATGAATTTAATCAATCAACAAATTATGAGAGTCTGAGACATGACATCCTTCCCCAGTTAGAAGTAAAACATAATTACTGCATGTAATTTAAAGTGAAGTAAATTAACTTCTAATACATCATTCAATAGAAAAGAAATTTGTAATTTCTAGTGTCAAAGCAAGTTTTGCATTCATAAGTTTAATATGCAATCATGATTACAAAATATCCATCTGAATTCGATTACAAAGTATATCAAGTCAACAATATTACAAGTTCAAATAATGGCATAAAGCCTTACAATTCTTTTGAATCAATAAAGAGTACAAGGAGATCAACATCAAGTGAATCCAACAATTGGTCCTCGACTGCCATCGACCAACTGGTCATCTACTATGTCGGAGGACAAGAACATGGTTCAGGTGCTTTTCCACCCAACCACAAAGCATTACACTTCCCCAGAATCCCTCAAAGTGAGGAATACCCGACCCTACTCGAAGGGCCTAGCAACTTGTAAACAAGGGCAAGGTGGAATCTAGTGTGTGCCTATCAATCTACATGCAATTCTAACATGAATGTAGCATCTCATCAATAGGATATGGCAGGGAAAAATATAACATAAGAACTAGGCAATTAACCATCTATTTCAATGGTGCATGTGTTTGTTTCAACACTCCATTCGCTTTGGCCAAAGCATTAAACCATTATACAGTATGTAAGTTTTGAAAAACCCATACTCAACACCCGTCCTAGAAGGAAATCTTTCAAAAGAAGCACAATGTAGAGAACACAACAAGATTTCTCTTTCAAGACACATTCAACGAAAAACAAATAAGTTCCATTTGCATGCAGAAGTACAAGAGAAATTGATTCATTAGGGAGAATTTCAGAAGTTGTTTGGATTCCAAAAGTAACTAGTTTTCTATAGTTATGATTTATAGTTCAATTTATTCAACAATTTAAGTTTTGATTCAAAAATAATGTCTCTATGTTTGTCTCATAGCAAAACAACGATTCATCCATAAGCAAATGATAAGAAATTTTCTTCACAGGATGTCTTTCATTGGAAGTAAATGTAATTCAAATCCTTTAAAGGAAAAGAAAGGTAATTCTAATTCTAGTTAATTTAATGATCCATATACATAGTTATATAAATGTATAATGCTACATAATCTAATATACCTCAATTAAAAAGTAAAATTATCATTAATCTAATGGTAAATCAATATACAGCATCATTTTGGATACATATAATTGTAAAATCTTACTGCATAATTTTTAATTTAGTGTATTGGGTTAGTTATGTCATTACTTAGGAGTCAAGTCCATTGAAGAAATGCATTACTACACATGGCATATGAACTACTTGACAGATTATCTTATAATGGATCAGCTGGTCTAAAATAAAACATTTGTTAAATGAGGATTGGAACCTTTCACTTTACTTAGATATCATCCACTTCAATGGTCAAATAATCAATAGCAATTTTACACATCCTTCAGAACATTTTACAGCAGAACATTTTTTTTTTAAATTTGTAGATTGAATCCATGTCTAAGACCAAGGTTAGAGTCATCAAAAGGGGTCGCCGAATCTAAGAAGAAGGCTGCATTTTCTTCATTCACAGTGGCGAACAAAACTTGACTAGATCGATCCACTCAAAGAGGTAGTAATATGAACCACTTATGAGGTGCGCGAAAGAAAAATAGGGAGCCATTTACACATCTATCACTTAGAAGGCACAAAAATTACAGATCGATTCTTATTAATATTATTTTGTCAAGTTTTTAATTCAACACAGCAATTTACAATTTAAAGTTGTTTACCAGAGGTTCGCTGGAAGGTAAGGATGAATGCGTTCAAGGTAAATGCCTGAGTCGACATCATGGAAAGATCATTTTCTATAATCATTGATAGAAAAAAGCTAGTAATACAAGAAGATTCACATGCTTTGATTTCAGGAAAAAGGTATCCAAGATTTATTTAAACAAAGCATAAAGCACGTTGTCCTAGTCACCTACACTGCGAGGACAAATTAAGGAAGATAAGGACGACTTAATGAAGGCTGGAAGATTTATAATTTAGAAGATGTTTCTTATAAGAAGACCGAATGCATTCCTATAAGATTCAATAGACAATAGAAATACAAAACTAACATTTCTAGAGCAAATCGAATGGTTCAAAATAGTAGACTTTACGGTAAAAGGTCAAACGTATTCTTGGAGCAGGCAAAAAGAATACTGAAGTATTTTAAGAGTAATATGTATACTTTTCAAGATTTCATCAATGGAGTTTGGCTGACTAAATAGAGAATAAAGGCTATAGATTATATTAAAGAAACTCAGAGAAATAGAGGCCAACCGATCATTGCAAATAAAAAGACCGATCCAATTAAGAGATAAGACAACCTGCTATAACAACTCATACCTGTGTCTGATGCTAATGCAATATCTTCTTTCCCCACTCTATTTTCCTTTCTGATTGGAACCACAACCATTTCTTGGTTCTTTCTGCCTCCTTTATTTTCTGTCTCCTCTTTTCGCCTCTATGTTCTTTGCCTTTAGACTCTTACCTTTCTATCTTATTCTCTTTTGAAACCTAATTTCCTAGTTTCCCTCAAACACATGCAGTTCTCTTTCTCAAATCTTTTATTTTATTCCTCTTTGCATGCTACACATGCCTAATTTTGCTCTTGTAATTACTTCACTTTCACTTAATATATTGTCTCTTTAACAAGGACGGTAATTATAAATTTATAAAACTTGTTGTATATTTATCTATTCGAAAATAAGGAAATTAAAGAGTATTTTATATTTTAAAAAGTGATATTTTTAATTTAATGTATCTGTTTTACAAATTTGATGTCTTTGTCCCTAAACAGGTATTGAACTCAATTAACGACAACACGAAACAATCAAAGATATTAAACAAGGCGAAACAACGAACAACCATCCATCAATCATGCAAATGCACATTCATCGAATTAAACATGCAAAGCATCATCCATTGAACAACATGAATTCTACGTGAATATGTGTGTGAGTACACCAGATAAAACCTAGCATATGTTGCCATGAAGCTAGGACCCCCTTACCTGAACCATATCCTCACCTTCGACAAGACTTGCAAAATTCACACTCATCGCACCATCAATAGGTTAGTCCCAAATATAGCCAAAGCAATTAAATTTAAACCAACAATATAATTATTGCATTTTATCCTCGACTAAAGTTCAATAGTTTATGAATTTAATCAATCAACAAATTATGAGAGTCTGAGACGTGACATCCTTCCCCAGTTAGAAGAGACATCGTCTCGATGTCTTATTACATCACACAAAATAATAATATATCAAATAATGGTGTATCATCATCTAGGTATCAAAGTATCTAATTATGCATGTAAATTAAACATCTATTCTATTTTCCCAAATGCGGAAAAGATCTATCAATATCAGAAGCATCCTCCCAAGTGGCATTGTCCACTGAATATTGGTCCCATTGGACCTTATACTACACTATGTCTCGATTACACAACTTAACATTACACTTCTCCAAGACTCGAATGGGCTCCACTAGCACCACTCTTGGATCTTGTACTTGCAGAGCACGCCAATCAAGAATATGCAATACATTAGGATGATAAGGTTTGAGCAATGACACATGAAAAACATTATGGATCTTGGTGAGAGATGGCGGTAGAGCAAGTCTATATGCAACTGGATTGATCACTTCAAGAACATCAAAAGGTCCTAAAAATATTGGAGCTAGTTTGGATGCCTTGCCAAATTAAATCTAACTCTTATGTGGTTTGACCTTTAAAAACACTTCGTCACCCTCTGAGAATTGTCTAAAAGTCTTTTTCTTATGTGCATAACTTTTATGTCTGTTTGAGGCTTGTTTCAATTTCTCTTTGATTAGCCTCATCTGATCTTCCATTTCTTTTAACATGTCAGGTCGAACTACTATCCTGTCTTCAATCATGTCCCAACTGATTGGAGTCCTACACTTGCATCCATAAAGAGCCTCAAATGGTGCCATCCCTAAAGATGCATGGTATGAGTCATTATACACAAACTCTACCAAAGGCAAATATTCCTCCCATTTGTACTGCTGGTCCATACAGTACATCCTCAGAAGATCCTCCACTGCTTGGTTGACTCTCTCTATCTGACCATCTGTCTCAGGGTGATAAACTATACTAAAGTTCAACTTAGTCTCCAAAGTTGCATTAAGTGTGGTTCAAAACCTAGAGGTCATGTGAGTGTCACAATCTGAAATGATCATTTCTGGCACTCCATGTAGTCGAAAGATCTCTTGGACAAACTTTTTTGCTAATGTCAGTAACCCATCTAGGAGATTTTCGGGAATGAAATGAGCCACTTTCGTCAATTTGTCCACTACCACTAAGATAATGTCATGCATGTTCTTTGATATGGGTAATCCTTGAATAAAGTCTTGTTGCTCATGATGTTGGTCACATACAAACATAGAACAAAAGTTACACAACAACCCTTGTTTATCCTAAAAGATACGATGAATTCCAGGAATTCATGATCCCAAGTCCCCAGTGATTAGTTCATAATCTGCTGGTGTTATTCAGTGGTTGATGTGTATTGTTGTTTTCCATTTTGGGGTCTCACGTAGATTGGTAGATTCTGCCTCTACAACAATGCTATATAGAGAAGCTACTCAACACAGCATATATCTCCAGATGATGTGTATAAGTTGATATTTGCATGAGTTCTACCCTTATTAGTGATTTTTCTACATGATATTTTCAATAGTACATGCATCTAGCTCAGGATATGCTAATGATGTTCAGTTACCTACGGGATATCAACATATTCCTCTATTCTGCTTAATATTTATCATGCTATGCAGTTATGAAAATGATTTCTATAAAATTAAAATGAGAAAAAGGGTTAGAAGAATGGAATTCCTAAAATTACTTGACTGAGATTATTGATCCACATACATGTTCCCATACAGCAATGAAGAGAAGAAAACTGAAATCATACTTCACCAGGATATTCCACAAATTAGCATGATCCAATGCAAATCTTCAGGGGTAGAGTTGACAACAACATGTAATGAAATGAAAGCACTTCTATAGAACACAGCAATCACTAGTACATATCCAGAAATCAACTTGAAGATTACTTAAGCTTTACAATCAGGATGTAATCTGAAGCTTCATCTCCATGCAATATGTTCATAAAACAGGTACATTTACAATGATCATGAGGAAAGAACCTTGAATGTTTCAACAATTCAATCCTCACTAGTCTCAGTAATTTTCTCTACATAAAATTGCTACAGGTCTGATATTATATGATTCACCTCCCTTTTTCTTTCTCCCTCTTTGCTCCCCCCTTTTTGCAGAGCCAGGGGGCTCAATATACATCTTTCATTATCCCCCATACATTGCCCAAGAAAAACCCTAATGAATCAATGGTCTGCATCCTCAAATGCATCATCCAATGGTGGGAGGTGGATCTTGCCAAAAACTTGAGCAGCGAACCCAGACAGGGCACCTCTCTCTCAATAAAGTCTTCCACCTACAACCTTCCGCATTGAAAGCCATGTCTGCTCACGGTGCGTTTTTGGCCTCTCGGGATCTGGTCTATCGCCTGGGATGTCTTTCACCATTAATGCTCTGTTATATCTCCACTTGCACGCCATCGGGTTCAACTCTGCATATAGACCCCTCCATAGGCCTTGCGTGCACTTCTTGTTCCGCATTCTCCATGATCATCGGCGTAAGTTGCGCAGCGGACTGAGCATTTAATTCTCCACCGATGACGGCCTCCGCATTGATAAACCTATGTACCTGGTCAATAAACATATGTCAAGCACCATTATGATTATCAAAACCCAACAGGAAATAACATTGAATCATGCCCTAAATGCAAACACGTATATCAGGCTCCAGGACAATTTCAAAAATCACCCTACATAACCTTCCAACCATTTTCATTTGAATATCGGGCTGCATCAGGAGATAACGTATGTCAGATATAAACAAGCATAAGATGCACTCGACGGACTTAAATGATTATACATTGTAACTTTGAAACCCTTCACTGATCGGGATATGATGATGACATCATCGCCATGGACGAGTGTCGCTAAAGTGTGAAAGGATGATGTCATGGTCATGTCGAGTTTAAGTATGTCAGGTCATATTTTAAGATCAAGGGATGTTCAGGATATGACTCCTCAAATAAAATGGCTTCCCTTTCGAAAGATTGGGGTGACGTCAGCGTGTTGATGACTTCGCTTGAACATTGCATTAAAATGATGTCAGCGTCATGTCATTAAGAAAAAAGGGATCGCTGGATACATACCTCCATGGGGTAAAGGATGATGACGTCACCATCATGGTGATATCTAGCTCTTGCATATCGGGTCATATTTTAAGGTCAAGATGATATTCGAAAGATGACCCGCGTGAGAAAATGACCCCCCTCGGGAAAGGTTTGGATGATGTCATCAGGTCCATGACTTGGTCCATCATTGAAGTTGCCATGACGTCATCATCATGTTATCGGATGGGGTGATGTTGGAAACATACCTCCACAAGGCAAAAGGGATGATGATGTTATCGTCATGGTAATCTCCTTCGTTTGTCGAGCTTAGATGACATCATCAGGATGTTGGCAGCAGGGTGATATTTGCAAAAGGAGGTGATATTCGAAATATGACCCCCCCACAACAAATATGAAGCTACATGACGACCTGATATTGCAATAGGGTGATGTCAGAAATATCGAGTGATATTTTGCAAAGGGGGGTGATATTTCAAAGATCGGGTGATCTTTGAAATATTGGGTGATAAACGAAATATCGGGTGATATTTGAAATATGACCCCCCCCCCCCCCCCGCAAAACATATGTAGCTACTTGATGGGCATATATAGTTACCACCCAAATTTGACGTTCGGATGTTTGCGCACAAGGTGATTGTCGGGTGATAAACTGATATCGGGGTGATCTAACACAAGATGACGGATATTTGAAATATGACCCCCCCCCCGGGAGAATATCAGGTTTGTCCAAAACTTTGACCCAACAAAACTTTCTTACTTGGCTGAATTTCAGGGTGATGCAAAAGGCAAACTTGCTTAGAATTTTACACTCTATCACATGGAAAGCTTCTTGAGGCAAGATTCAAACTTTGAATTTTGGGTTCATACATGAGGATCACAAATGCACCTGACATGATGCACATACATACTAACTGAAGCTGCTTTTTACCATTACCACCCAGAGCACAAAAACAAAGGAGCAAGCCATAGCAGGGGTCCTCATTTTGCTAAGGAGCAAAAAGGGGTGTGTTGTGAACATCACAACAACTAGCAACCAAACAAAACAAACAAAAATTAAAACCATTAAAGAAAACTGAAAGAAATGAATGCATAACTTCCAACTATCTTTCTTGCACATCATCATCTGACTTGAGACTCAATGTATTCAATAAGGTGCATGAATTTTCCTTTTAGTTTAAGTGGGTGCTTGTGATTAATCATCCTCATCTTGAAGATTAGTTGAACAAACCAGTGACTGACATCAACCTACATAGGTGAGGATGTTCCCTCATAGCCGACCAGATAGAGCCTTGCTGCCAGTAGGCATCCATAGCCCTGGCAAGGTTATCATTACAATTCTCCTAAGTAGAGCCCCACTGCCAGCAAGCGTCTATAGCCCCGATAGAGTTACTTAGATGGATTAACCTAGATTTTCAGTAAAATCCATTTTATTACTTTGTACTTTTATGTATTTGATAGAACTTCATAAGATATTGCATTTATAACTTTATCATCATAATGCAAGGAGTGGTCACTTGCTGAAATTAAGCTGAGAATTGTAATGGTAGCAAGGGTGACCTCTGATTTTTCACCTAATATCTACACTGGCAAGTTCAACAAACCCAATGATTTTAGGTGTGTCATTGTGAGAAACATTCCTTCAATACTCAACCCATTCTTATTGAATACAAAATTTCACAAGTCAAACAACTCTCTACATTCATGATAATCACAAGTTATGTATAAATTTCAAACAATTAATCCTGAATGATCTGAACTTTCAATTATTTTTCTGTGGTTGTTAATCTACTCCTTCATACTCTAAATCAAAAGAAAAGATCCCTACTGAGGAAACAAAGCAACCAAACAAAACAAACAAAACAAAAGACACTATACAAACAACTATACAACAAATGTACATTATGATACACATGACTGTCATGGTGCTACTTCAGGCCTGAAAATAGTGTTAGAGGAATTATCCATTGGCTGGCAATGGAACATCCTCACCGGTTAAGGACTTGAGCCTGTAGGTGTTGTCTTCTAAGATTTCAGAAATTTGAAAGGGGCCTATCCAGAGCTTGTCAAACTTACCATGATCACCCTTATTTTCATGTGCTTTGTCCCACATCAGGACTAGATCTGAGATCCTGAAAGCCTTAATTTTAGATCTTTTGTCAAACCAACACTTGACAATAGCCTGATGTTTAGCAAACTAGTTAATGGCTTCACTTCTCTTTTCATCTAGGTGCATCAGCTGCAGCAACCTAACTTCCTGTTTATTATCTATGCCTAGGTATTCTTATGCAAACTACAGTGTAGGAATATTTAAGTTAACAGGGAGGATGGGATCCACCCCATATACTAAGTGAAAAGGTGAGTTTCCTAATGTAGCCTTATTTTTGGTTCTATCTACCCACAAGGCATATTTCAACAAAGTGTCTCATTCCCTTGGGTTTTTATCTATCAGCTTTTTTATGATGTTTAATAGGTTCTTGTTTGTGGATTCTGCTAATCCATTCCCTTGGGGATAGTAATTGGAGGAGAACTTTAAGATGACCCCATGATCAAAGGCCCAACCTGATAATTTCATTGAAGCAAAAGCAAATCTATTATCACGTACTAAAGCATATGGAACTCCATACCTGGTCACTATGTTACCTTCCAGAAACTTAATGACATCCTCAGCATTACAAGTTTTACTGCTGACAGCCTCAGCCCACCTAGTACAGTAGTCAATAATAGAAGACATACTTGTGGCCTAAGGATGATGGAGGATTGATGGGTCCTATGAAGTCCATTCCCCATTGAGCAAATGGGTGCGTCTCCATCACTGGCTGCAAAGGTTGAGTGGCATATTTTCCTCTACTTGCAGCAACTTGACACACATGAAAATATTTGGTGTGTTCAGCAATGTCTTTAAAAATTGTGGGCCAATAATACCCTGCTCTAAGGATAGCATGAGTCGTGGCCAAGGATGACCCATGTGCAGTCCCAAATTTATCATGTAGTTCTGCTAGCACCTTGTCTACTTCTGGTCTTTCCAGGCACCTTAGGTATACTCATTCATAGTTTTTCTTGAAAAGGACTCCCCCTTTCATCATGTATTTTTGTGCTCTTATCTTCAGGGCTCTCCTTTGTGAGGCCTGCAGTCTTGAGGGACATCTCCCAGTGATCAGGATGTGTCTGATGTCAGAGTACCATTCTCCATCATCTTTTGCATTCACAACATATTGTTGGCTTAGGATGTTAGGATCAATCTCTGATATCATTTGGCTCAATGCCTGTCCTCTTACCAACTTCATGGGTGTGATATCCATGTCATACTCTTGGAGGATAGGGATCCATTTAGCCCTTTTCTCACCTGGTTCACTCTACATCAGCAGCATCTTTACTGCTGCATCAGGTACCACAGCAATCACCTTACTTCTCAGGATGTAATGCCTGAATTTCTTGACTGCTCAAACTAGAGAAAGTGCCTATCTTTCTACGTCTATGTACCTGAGTTTCACATCTTTGAAAGGGTAGCTCATGAAGGCGATAGGTTTCTCCTGCTTTTCTTCATTTCTTTGCGTCAACACTGCTGCAGAGGTATGCCCTGAAGCAAATGAGTAGATGTAGAAGTACCTGGTGTAATCTAGACTAATCAAGACTGGAGGATCTGATATGGCCTTCTTAATGTCTTCAAAAGCTGCTCTAGCTTCCAGCGTCCATTCAATCTTGGCGTCCTTCTTGAGCATGGCATTCAGGGGCCTGACTATCTCTGCAAAGCCAGTGATAAACTTCCTAACAAAATTAATCTTACCAAAGTAAGATTTGAGCTCTGTCTTTCTTCCAGGCAGTTGTATTTTCATGATGGATTCTACTCTGTCAGGATCAATGATGATCCCATTCTTAGTTATCAGGTGACCTAGCAATTTCCCTGTGGTCATCCCAAATATGCACTTCTTGGGATTCAAGGATATCTCGTATTGCTCACACTTCTTCAGCACCTTTGTTAGGTCCTCTACATGGTTTCCTCTATCTTTGGAGAACACTGTCAGGTCGTCCATGTATATTACTATGCACTTACCAATTAATCCTCTGAAGGCTATTTCCATTGCTTGCTGGAACGTGGCTCTAGCATTTCTTAGTCCAAACGGCATGCGCCTATAGGTGAAGATCCCCCATTTTGTGGTGAATGTAGTTTTTAATCTGTCAATTATGTCCACCATTATCTAGTTGTAGCTAGAGAAACCATCCAAGAAGGACATCATCTTGGCGCCATTCACAATTTGTAGGACTTCATCCAGAGAAGGCAAAGGATAGTTATCCTTTTCAGAAGCTCTATTCAAGTTCCTGAAGTCCACGCACAGTCTGATGTCACCATTCTTCTTCCTCACGGGTACTAGGTTCGCCACCCACGTGGAGTGTCTGATACGAAATATGATCCTGGCATCAAGCAGTCTTTTAACCTCTTTAAAGATGATGGGCTCCAGCAAGGCGTTGACAGGCCTTTGTTTCTGCCTAAAAGGCTTGGCATCTGGCTTCAAAGGGATTGTGTGGGTGATGACAGATGTGTCAAAAGTTTTTAGCTCATCATACGTCCAAGCAATGACATGGACGTAATCTTTGAGGGCCTAGGTTATCCCTTTCAATTCTTCCTCTGTGCAGACCTTGCCAATCAAAACATTACCTTTTTTATCACCTTGCCCAATGTCAATCTAGGAGTACTATCCCTCATCAGCCTTTGGAAGATCCTTCTATTTTAGCATGCTGTCCAGATCAAATGCTCTTCCTAGCTCTATCATTCCCTTAGGGATCTTGTTGCTAGGCAACTCTAGGATTTCTCCTTCTTCCCAAGCAAGATCTTCCATGTTTATTTCATCTATGATCTGTGCCTCAAAAACATCTCTATTGGAAATAAAATCCAATATATGCTGATCATCATCAAATACTTGAAGATTAGTTACATTATCAGGTATTGAAGGCACTGATACTAATTCAACTGAGAATCTCTTTAAACCTGATATAGACAGAGGTTCTAAAGTACTGGCAACCTATGCCAAAGCATCTACTTTGTGGTTTTGCTCTCTAGGTACACGAGTGATATTGAAGGCATTAAAATCTTCTATTAAGTTCCACACTCTGTGTCTGTAGTTGGATAGCCTTTTGTATTTGCAAGAGTATATACCTCTTACCTGTCTGACAACTAATTATGAGTCTCCATAGACATGCAGAATTCTCACCTTCTTGCTAAGTGCAAACAACATCCCATGAATTAGAGCTTCATACTCTGCTACATTGTTTGTACATGGGAACTGCAACCTGTATGCTGCTAAGTAGGACTTTCCTGATGGATTGATGAGGTCTACTCCTACTCCAGCTCCTTGTTTGGACTTGGATCCATCAAACCTAAGGATCCATGGCTTATCTTCATCTAAAATCTTGTCTGGGGCTTCTTTCTTCCTTTTTGCTGTGGCAGCTACACCACCGGATATCCACTTCAACTTTGGTATCTCAGCTTTCTTAGACACCACCTCTCCAGCCTTATGGGAAGCTGACATTTCTTCTTTCCTCTTATTATCAGGGGGGACGTCCTCTAGACTAGGTGATGTCTGCCTTCTCAAAATATGTAGGCACAATGAACAAGACATTTCTAAATGAGGTGCCTCATGTAACCTGCACCATCCTTCAACCAAGACATCCTAAGGAGGTCTTTGCTGCCGCATCATCTTTTGGATTTCTTTCGATAGGAACTCTTCAAATTTGGACAAATTTCTGCCCCTATCCTCGTCAGATAACTCATAATTTGAATCCACTAAACAATCACTCCCATGGGTGATTTTTCTCTTGTTCTTAGCATTACTCCCGTTGCATACCAGTATCCCTTCCGTCACCTGAACAGAATCCTCATCATGATGTGTGCATCCTCCTATTCCTGCAAAAGACAAATGAAAATTAGTATTATTACCATTACTTGCAGCACTCACCGCGGATGATGACGAAGATGCCTCATTGTATGCTTGTTCCAGCTCCAACATGTCTAGGCAGGCCTCACAAGTCTTTTCAGAATGAGCTTCATCATGCAACCTGCACCATCCACTAATTAAAATATCATGAACAGGCACATTTAACAACTGGCAGCGTTTCACCTCTTTAAATAAATGCATCTCGAAACTCTTGAAGTGATCTATCTCTAATTCGTTTCCAAGATTACAATTAGGTTTTGAATATACTTCATCACCCCGAGGGTCATCATCATGATCATGTATGTCAAGCATCATGATCTCCTCTATCCTAGTGGTCTGAGGTCTGATGGAGTAAACTCCAGGTTCCACATCCACATACATGATTTCATTAGTTTTGTTATATTCAGTAATCATGTGTTTCATGCGAGGTTCAGCTTCAATCCTTATCTGGTTTGGTATTCCCCTCCAAGGCAACCACATATGACTGAAGTCAGTAGACATATATCCATTAAGAGTCTTTGACCAGTCCCTGCTGAGCAACATTCCATATGTATCAGGTATATCGACTACCTGAATATCAATGTAGTGCTGGATTCTGGGGTCCGATGCTAGTTGCATATGGATGTGAGTCAGTTCCCCTACCACACTTACCTCCGTTTTGTCCAACTGTGTTACTTTCTTTAATGATTTAGCAGGATGTAACCCTAAAGCGTTGCATATGGATAGGGGCATCACATTGGTAGATGCTCCTGAGTCCACTAAACAGTTGTGCAAATTCTTATTGAACATCCTTACAGTTAGGAGGAAAGGAGGTGACTCACTCTTGTCTTTGTATAGGGTCATGTGGGAGGCCTCTACAGCTTGAACAATAGCTGAGGTTTTAGGTTTAACATTGACATCCCTGGCAGCATGATCTTTATTTCCAAATTGGTCTGGGGTATGGCTATCTTCCTTTTGAGCAGAACCATCTAATGATTTCATGAAAGCATTCTTGATAGCAGGGGTCCTAAGAAGTTCTAACAATGGCAAGCTGATCTTAACCTTTTTCATTTCATCAGTCAAATAAGAAACTAATTTGTCAGATCCAGGAGGTGGATTTGTATCTTTTGGTGTTGCATTCCATGGTGTCAAGTACTGAGCATTGACTTTGGGAAGTCCAGGGTTATTATTTGCCTGAGGATCAGGTGGAGTATTGAAGTTGTTTGGAGGCAATGAGGTGGTCAAAGGGTCAACAGACCGATTTGAGTTATTCCTCAGGTTGTAGTTATGTCTACCCTAAGGTTGCTATTGATAAGCATTGACTTCCTCATGCTCAGCTGATGGCTCATTCTGATCCTCAAATGGAAAAATATAATTGGACTCAAGAGCCATGGCTGACTCTTCACATGCTGAGGTGCAATCCTATTGTGATGAGGTTGCCCGCTGATGAGGATGATGCATAAATCTTTCCAGCACTAAGGCGGTATCATACTCATAGGGGACAATCTCATTTCCCTCTACATAGGGTGGGTTTCCTGAAGTACTAGACACTTTAGCTTGGAAAATGTTGGCGGCAACCCTAAATTGAGGACAGTCTAGCTCTGCATGAGCGTTGGTGTTATGAATCCTGCACCAGTTTGCAAGTGCTGCCTCTGCAAGGTTTACTCTAGTGGTCTGCTTGGGTTCACCATGAGGCTGATTATCTAGGGGTGATGGCAAGGAAGCATTGTTTGGCCTGGTGTTCCACACTCTAGACTATCTAGGAGGATTGTTGTTGCCATTATTGTTATTGTAATTATTGTTGTACCCCCTGTCAGGATAATTTGGTCTGTCATTGGCATAGCCTCTATTTTGATTAGGCTGAGAGTGAAGTTTTGATTTCTCAGATGGGTGACCTCAGTGGTAAGTTTCCTTAATTGGGATGATATTTCTTTGATTTCTTCTTTCTCATCTTGAGCCTTGGCCACTACATTTTCTATCTGGGGATTGAAAAAGGAAGACCCATTGTTATTGTTGGACTGTTCTACAGCCTGAGACACTTGCATTTGATATGGTAATATCTGGTTATTCCCACTTTGTGGTGGCATGACGCTGAGTGGAGGTATCTGCAAGGGGGCTGGCATCACAGCTGAAGGCATCATGGCCCCATTGGTCTGTTGGTGGACAGGATATGCTGAATAACCTGGAAGTGTAGGGAAGGCAACATTTGGTGTGGGAGCAGGAGCTAACTGTTGGCTGACCTTGATGGCTTCCTCAAAAGCTCCTGCCAAGGTCATTACACCAGGATGTGTTCTCCTGATAAACATGGAAGTCAAGGGGTCTAAGGCTGAGTAATAAATGCTCCTAGCAGCCTCATCTGTCACAACATAGGGAGCAACTACCTTAGATAACATCTTCTGGAACCTAGCATTGAAGTTTGCTATGGGTTCCCCTTCAAATCTTCTGATTGTGGCAAATAGATGATAGTTCATTGAAGGATCTATAGGCACCTTGAACCTATCGGTGAAGGCCTTTTCCAAGAGAGCCCATGAACTGACTGAACCTTGTCCTAGACTGATGTACCAGTTATAGGCCTCTTCCCCTAAGGAAAATTGGAATAACCTGCATACCACATCTTCATGTTCATATCCAGCCCTACAACAGGCTTCCTTGAACGTCCTGATATGATCATCAGCATCTTGATATGGATGATACCTAGGACAGATTTTATTAGGATTCTTAGGCAAAGCATGATATACATTAAAAGTCAGTGGTGACTCTGTAGCAAAAAATGACATTGGAACCAGTGGAGGTTGGATCTGAGGTGCGACAAGTTGGGGTTGTCCTTGAGGTGTGACAGGTGGTCCTATAGGTATGTGTAAGCCAATAGAAGTGACAGGAACATGCCCTGGTGAAGCTCCGGATGCACTAGGATCAGGGGAGTGATGAATTTCCACAGTCCTAGGCCTGAATCCCCTGACAGGTAGTTCTTCAAAAGGTTTACTAGATCTAGACCTGGTATTTGGCTTGGGAGCTAGGATTTTTCAAATTTTTAAGAAAGGTAGGCTGGTTTATGGTCAAATTTTGAAACTGATAGGATATTTAAGCAATGTTTGTAGGAATCTATAGTTTTCTTGTTGGCCCTCCTTCTAGCACCATTTTATGTTGCTCATGATGTTGGTCACATACAAACATTGAACAAAAGTTACACAACAACCCTTGTTTATCTTGAAAGATACGATGAATTCCAGGAATTCATGATCCCAAGTCCCCGGTGATTAGTTCATAATCTGCTAGTGTTATTCAGTGGTTGATGTGTATTGTTGTTTTCCATTTTGATGTCTTACATAGATCAGTAGATTCTGCCTCTGCAACAATGCTATACAGAGAAGCTACTCAACACAGCATATATCTCTAGATGATGTGTATAAGTTGATATTTGCATGAGTTCTACCCTTATTAGTGATTTTTTTGCATGATATTTTCAATAGTACATGCATCTAGCTCAGGATATGCTAATGATGTTCAGTTACCTACGGGATATCAGCATATTCCTCTGTTATGCTTAATATTTATCATGATATGCAGTTATGAAAGTGATTTCTATAAAATTAAAATGAGAAAAAGGGTTAGAAGAATGGAATTCCTAAAATCACTTGACTGAGATCATTGATCCACATACATGTTCCCATACAGCAATGAAGAGAAGAAAACTGAAATCATACTTCACCAGGATATTCCACAAATCAGCATGATCCAATGCAAATATTTAGGGGTAGAGTTGACGACAACATGTAATGAAATGAAAGCGCTTCTATAGAACACAGCAATCACCAATACATATCTAGAAATCAACTTGAAGATTACTTAAGGTTTACAATCAGGATGTAATCTGAAGCTTCATCTCCATGCAATATGTTCATAAAACAGGTACATTTACAATGATCATGAGGAAAGAACCTTGAATGTTTCAACAATTCAATATTATATGATTCACCTCCCTTTTTCTTTCTCCCTCTTCTCTCCCCCCTTTTTGCAGATCCAGGGGGCTCAATATACATCTTTCATTATCCCCCATACATTTCCCAAGAAAAACCCTAATGAATCAATGGTCTGCATCCTCAGATGCATCATCCAACGATGGGAGGTGGATCCCACCAAAAACTTGAGCAACGAACCCAGACAGGGCACTGCTCTCTCGATAACATCTTCCACCTACAACCTTTCGCACTGAAAGCCCTGTCTGCTCACGGTGCGATTTTGGCCTCTTGAGATCCAGTCCACCACCTGGGATGTCTTTCACCATTAATGCTTTGTTATATCTCCACCTGCACGCCATCAGGTTCAACTCTGCATATAAACCCCTTCGTAGGCCTTACATGCAATTCTTGTTCCGCGTTCTCCATGATCATCGGCGTAACTTGCGCAGCGGACTGAGCATTAAATTCTCCGCCGCTGACGGCCTTCGCATTGATAAACCTGCGTACCTGATCAATAAACATACGTCAAGCACCATTATGATTATCAAAACCCAATAGGAAATAACATTGAATCATGCCCTGAATGCAAACACATATATCAGGCTCCAGGACAATTTCAAAAATCACCCTACATAACCTTCCCACCATTTTCATTTGAATATCAGGCTGCATCAGGAGATAACGTATGTCAGATATAAACAAGCATAAGATGCACCCAACGGACTTAAATGATTATGCATTGTAACTTTGAAACTCTTCACTGATCGGGATATGATGATGACATCATCGTCATGGACAAGCCTCGCTAAAGTGAAAAGGATGATGTCATGGTCATGTCGAGTTTAAGTATGTCGGGTCATATTTTAAGATCAGGGGATGTTCAGGATATGACCCCTCAAATAAAATGGCTTCCCTTTCGAAAGATCAGGGTGACGTCAGCATGTTGATGACTTCGCTTGAACATTGCATTAAAATGACATCACCGTCATGTCATTAAGAAAAAAGGGATCGCCGGATACATACCTCCGCGAGGTAAAGGATGATGACGTCACCATCATGGTGATATCCAGCTCTTGCATATCGGGTCATATTTTAAGGTCAGGATGATATTTGAAAGATGACCCCCGTGAGAAAATGACCCCCCTCAGGAAAGGTCTGGATAACGTCATCAGGTTGATGACTTGGTCCATCGCTAAAGTTGCCATGATGTCATCGTCATGTTATCGGATGGGGTGATGTTGGAAACATACCTCCACGAGGCAAAAGGGATGATGATGTCATTGTCATGGTAATCTCCTTCATTCGTCGGGCTTCGATGACATCATCAGGATGTTGGCAGTGGGGTGATATTTGCAAAGGGGGGTGATATTTCAAAGATCGGGTGATCTTTGAAATATCAGGTGATCTTTGAAATATGACCCCCCTGCAACAAATATGAAGCTACATGATGACCTGATATTGCAATAGGGTGATGTCAGAAATATCGGGTGATATTTTGCAAAGGGGGGTGATATTTCAAAGATCGGGTGATCTTTGAAATATTGGGTGATAAACGAAATATCAGGTGATATTTGAAATATGAACCCCCCCCCGCAAAACATATGCAGCTACTTGACGGGCAGATATAGTTACTACCTAAATTTGACATCCGGATGTTTGCGCACAAGGTGATTGTCGGGTGATAAACTGATATCGGGGTGATCTAACACAAGATGACGGATATTTGAAATATGACCCCCCCTAGAATATTAGGTTTGACCAAAACTTTCTTACTTGGCCGAATTTTAGGGTGATGCAAAAGGCAAACTTGCTTAGAATTTTACACTCTATCACATGGTAAGCTTCTTGAGGCAAGATTCAAACTTTGAATTTTGGGTTCATACATGAGGATCACAAATGTACCTGACATGATGCACATACATACTGACTAAAGCTGCTTTTTACCATTACCGTCCAAAGCACAGAAACAAAGGAGCAAGCCACAGCAGGGGTCCTCATTTTGCTAAGGAGCAAAAAGGGGTGTGTTGTGAACATCACAACAAGTCCATGCTAATCACCTTCCATTTGTACTCTGGAACACTGTGTGGATAAAGAAGTCCCGTACGATGGACATGTTCGGCCTTGACGCGTTGACACTCTAAACATCGAGCAACAAACTCAGTTACATCCTTCTTGAGCTTAGGCCAAAAGTAGAATGGTCTCAATCCTTCCATTGTCTTGGTCACTCCTGGGTGTCCAGAATATAGAGCACTATGAATTTCTTCAAGAACCAATTTCCTCAACTCACCAGAAGCTGGAATATACATTCTCCCCTGATATCTCAAAAGCCCATCGTATTCTATCAAATACCCATCAAATCAATGATTTGTGGGGTCTGCTTCTAATGCTTATTTAACCCATTCATAGTGCTTATCCCCTTGCAAGTTTTGGATTACCTGCTCTCTCTAATTGGTTCTAGTAGTCACCATAGCAGCCATATGTCATCTCCTACTAAGAGCATCTGCTACCCTATTCTCTTTGCCTTTTATGTACTCGATTCCAAAATCATACTTGCTAAGGAATTCTAGCCATCTTCTCTGTCATGCATTGAGATTAGGTTGGGTGAAGATATATTTGAGTCCCAAGTGATATGTCTTAAGCTCAAATAGCTTACCCAAGAGATAGTGCCTCCACATTTGGAGTGCGTGAACAATGGCAGACAATTCGAGATCATGAGGTGCATAATTTAACTCATGTTGTTTCAGTTTTCTCGATTCATATGCCACTACTTTCCCGTTCTGCATCAACACTCCTCCCACACCTTCACCAGAAGCATTTGTGATCACTATGAAATGACCATTTGGATCAGGTATGGTCAGAATAGGTGCTGACATGAGTTTTTCTTTCAACAACTGAAAAGCTTGTTCACATTTATCTCTCCAATCAAACTTCTTACTCTTCTTCTACAATGAGGTTATGGGTGCTATGATTGTAAAGAATCCCTCTACAAATTTCTTGTAGTATCTTGCTAGCCCCATAAAGCTTCTAACCTTAGTCACAGTCTGTGGTGCAGGCCATTCCATTAATGCTTTGATCTTTCCAGGATCTACTGCTATCCCATCTACTGATATTACGTGGCCAAGATAGTACACTTTACTCTTGTAGAATGTGCACTTGAGAATAGTCCTACATTAGAAACTCTAGACGTAGGGAAGCAAACCTAGGATCTGGCAGTAACCCCGACACTAGAAATAATGAAGAAGCCAATGTTGGAAACAATGCTGGCATTGATGTAGGAGGGGTTAATGCTGGAAACAATGAGGCAAACAATAATAACAATGTTGGACAGAATAATGAGGGACAGAATAACCAACTGACTCAAATCCTAGCTCTCTTGACTCAGCAAGAAACTCTTTTAACTCAGTAGGGAACCCAAATGAACACTATGGGACAGGGAATCAGAGGAATAAAGGGAAATTATAATGAGAAAAGGAGAGAAGAAAATAGAAATCCTGAGGATGAAGTGAACGGGAACAATCGAAAAATAATTGTTGAGGAGTTAGGAAAGGACCTTAAAAAGGTTACCCCTCCTAAATTTTACGGTAAGACTATAGGTGACGGAGCAGAAGCATGGATTATTGATATGGAAAAATATTTTGACCTCAGTGACTTGTCTGATGAAACTAAAGCTATATGGGGATCCTACCAGCTTATTGCGGAAGCTGTGACTTGGTGGGATAATGAGAAGGTAGAAAAGGAACTGTTACTAGGAGAAGTCACATGGGATCGTTTCCTTGAGCTCTTCAGGAAGAGGTGGTTGCCACAGCTCTATTTTGACAAGAAAATGACAAAATTCCAAAACCTCACTTAGGGAGGTATGACAGTGAAGCAATATTGGGAGAAATTCTCTCATCTGTTGAAGTATGTTCCACAGTATCAGCTTTATGAAAGGTTCAGGATTCGTAAGTTTATCTTGGGGTTAAGGTCACAGATTGGATCAGATGTTGATATTCATAATCCATTGACCATGGATGAAGTGTTCGAAAAGGCTACTAAATAGGAGCAGAAACTGCCTCAGATTTCAAACTATTGTAAGAGTCAAGATGTTAAGAATGGGAATAAAAGGTTTTAGAATGACAGTCGCAATCAAGATAATAGTAGCAATCAAGGAAACAGTAGGCATCAGATAAGGAATCTTAAAAGGGGCAATAACTATGAGGAAAATAACAATGGGAACTAAGGTGGAAATAACAATAAGAGAGGTAACTATGGCAACAATGGTAATAATAACAAGAGGGACAGGCCATCTAGACATAGAGGACCCAGAGATGGATGTTACACTTGTGGAGGAGAGCACTATGCAATTGCATGTCCTCAACAAACAGAAAATTAGAGAGATGGAAATCAACAGGGAGCTCCTCAACACCAGATTCATGCAGGTGTAGATCATCGTCAGGGGGATTTCCAAGCTACACCCATTCAGATGTCTGGTAATCTCTTTGGCCTTCCAGTTTCTATTTTAATTGACACAGGAGCTACGGAATGTTTTTTTGATCCAAAAATTGTAGCCAAGTTATCTATAAAACCTGGACACATCAAAAATTCTTGGATGGTGCAGTATGGTAATAATGCAAAGAAAAGAGTAGATTCATGTCTAGTATGTAGTGAATTAGATCTTCCTACTTTCCAAACACGAGTCAATCTTTATGTTGCACCTCTAGGATCTTATGATGTGATTCTTGGAATGAATTGGTTGTCTGAACATAAGTCCTTATTAAATTGTGAAGAGAAAGTAGTGAAATGCCTTGATGACTTTGGGAATCGGGTAGAAATTCATGGATCAAGAACATGCCTTAAGCTAAGACAAATATCAGCTATGCAATTGCAAAAGGCTAAAAGAAAGGGATGTTCCATCTATGCAGTGAAGATAAGAGATTTAAATAATCAGGAACCATCTTTTGACAACTACCCTATTCTTAGGGAATTCAAAGATGTCTTTCCTGATGAATTGACAGAACTACCGCCTAAAAGAGAATTTGATTTCTCTATTGATATAATGCCAAGAACTAAACCACAGTCTAAAGCACCCTACCAAATGACAATAATAGAACTTTATGAACTTAAGGCACAGTTAGAAGAATTCTTAAAATAGGGATTTATCAGACCTAGTGTGTCACCTTGGGGTGCACCAATCATCTTCGTAAAGAAGAAGGATGGAATTTTGAAGTTGTGAATTGACTATAGAATGCTCAACAAATCCACTATTAAGAACAAGTATCCGCTTCCAAGGATAGATGAGTTATGCGACCAAGTGAAGGGTAAAAAGGTATTCTCTAAAATAGACCTTAGATCTGGTTATCATCAATTACGGATTAAGGACGAGGATATCTCTAAAATGGCATTCAGAACATGACATGGTCACTACGAGTTCACAGTAGTACCATTCGGGTTAACTAACGCACCAGCAACTTTTATGAGCTTGATGAACAGTGTGTTCAGGGATTGTCTAGATGAATTTGTGTTGGTATTCCTAGACGACATTCTAATTTATTCAAAATCAGTAGAGAAGCATGAAAGACACTTGAGAATAGTCTTGCAGCATTTAAGAGAGAAAACTTTTTGGCAAGTTATATAAGTGCACATTCTACCAAAGTAAAGTGCACTATCTTGGCCACGTAATATCAGCAGATGGGATAGCGGTAGATCTTGAAAAGATCAAAGCAATAATGGAATGGCTTGCACCATAGACTGTTATTGAGGTTAGAATATTTATGGGGCTAGCAAGATACTACAAGAAATTTGTACAGGGATTCGCGACAATCGCAGCACTCATAACCTCATTGCAGAAGAAGGGTAAGAAGTTTGATTGGACAGATAAATGTGAACAAGCTTTTCAGCTATTGAAAGAAAAACTCACGTCAGTACCTATTCTGACCATACCTGATCCAAATGGTCATTTCACAGTGATCACAGATGCTTCTAGTGAAGGTGTGGGAGGAGTGTTGATGCAGAACGGGAAAGTAGTGGCATATGAATTGAGAAAATTGAAATAGCATGAGTTAAATTATGCACCTCATGATCTCGAATTGTCTGCCATTGTTCACGCACTCCAAATGTGGAGGTACTATCCCTTGGGTTAGCTATTTGAGCTTAAGACAGATCACTTGGGACTCAAATATATCTTCACCCAACCTAATCTCAATGCATGACAAAGAAGATGGATAAAATTCCTTAGCGAGTATGATTTTGGAACCGAGTACATAAAAGGCAAAGAGAATAGGGTAGCAAATGCTCTTAGCAGGAGACGACATTTGGCTGCTATGGTGACTACTAGAACCAATTTGAGACAGTAGGTAATCCAAAACTTGCAAGAGGATGAGCACTATGGATGGTTTAAACAAGCATTAGAAGCAGACCCCACAGATCATCGATTTGATGTGTATGTGATAGAATCAGATGGGCTTTTGAGATATCAGGGGAGAATGTATATTTCAAATTCTGATGAGTTGAGGAAATTGGTTCTTGAAGAAATTCACAATGTTCCATATTTTGGAACCTAGGAATGACCAAGACAATGGAAGGATTGAGACCATTGTACTTTTGGCTTAAGCTCAAGAAGGATGTAACTATGTTTGTCGCTTGATGTTTAGTGTCAACGCGTCAAGGCCGAACATGTCCATCCTATGGGACTTCTTTATCCACACAGTGTTCCAGTGTACAAATGGCAGGTGATTAGCATGGACTTTATTGAAAGATTGCCCATGTCAAAGAATAGGCATGACATTATCTTAGTGGTAGTGGACAAACTGACAAAAGTGGCTCATTTCATTCCCAAAAATCTCTAAGATGGGTCACTAATGTTAGCAAAAAAATTTGTCCAAGAGATCTTTCGACTACATGGAGTGCCAAAAATGGTCATTTCAGATCGTGACACTCGCATGACCTCTAGGTTTTGGACCACACTTAATGCAGCTTTGGGGACTAAGTTGAACTTTAGTACAGCTTATCACCCTGAAACAGATGGTCAGACAGAGAGATTCAACTAGGTAGTGGAGGATCTTGTGAGGATGTACTATATGCACCAGAAGTACAAATGGGAGGAATATTTGCCTTTTGTAGAGTTTGTGTATAATAACTCATACCATGCGTCTTTAGGGATAGCACCATTTGAGGCTCTTTATGGACGCAAGTGTAGGACTCCAATCAGTTGGGGAAGGATTAAAGACAAGATAGTAGTTGGACCTAACATGTTAAAAGAAATGGAAGATCAAATGAGGCTAATCAAAGAGAAATTGAAACAAGCCTCACAGACAGAAAAATTATGCAGATAAGAACAGGACTTTTAGTCAATTCTCAAAGGGTGACAAAGTGTTTTTAAAGATCAAACCATATAAGAGTTCGATTTCATTTGGCAAGGCATCCAAACTAGCTCCAAGATTCGTAGGACCTTTTGATGTTCTTGAAGTGGTCAATCCAGTTGCATATAGACTTGCTCTGCCGCCAACTCTCACCAAGATCCATAATGTTTTTCATGTGTCATTACTCAAACCTTATGATATTGATGTGTTGCATATTTTTGATTGGTGTACTCTGCAGGTACAAGATCCAGGAGTGGTGCTAGTGGAGCCCATTCAAGTCTTGGAGAAGCGCAATGTTAAGTTGCGTAATCGAGACATAGTGTAGTATAAGGTCCAAAGGGACCAATATTTAGTGGACAGTGCCACTTGAGAGGATTCTTCTGATATTGATAGATCTTTTCCGCATTTGAGAAAATAGAATAGTTGTTTAATTTACATGCATAATTAGATACTTTGATACTCAGATGATGATACACTATTATTTGATATATTATTGTTTTGTGTGATGTAATAAGACATCGAGACGATGTCTCTTCTAACTGGGGAAGGATGTCACGTCTCATACTCTCATAATTTGTTGATTGATTAAAATCATAAAATATTGAACTTTAGTCGAGGATAAAATGCAATAATTATATTGTTGGTTTAAATTCGATTGCTTTGGCTATATTTGGGACTAACCTATTGATGGTGCGATGAGTGTGAATTTTGCAGGTCTTGTCGAAGGCAAGGATATGGTTCAGGTAGGGGGGTCCTGGCTTCATGGCAACACGTGCTGAGTTTTATCTAGTGTACTCACACACATATTCACATAGAATTCATGTTGTTCGATGGATGATGCTTTGCATGTTTAATTCGACGAATGGGCATTTACATGATTGATGGATGGTTGTTTGTTGTCTTGCCTTGTTTAATATCTTTGATTGTTTTGTGTTGTTTCTAATCGAGTTCAATACATGTTTGGGAACAAAGACATCAAATTAGTAAAATAGATACATTAAATTAAAAATATCACTTTTTGAAATATAAAATACTCTTTAATTTCCTTATTTTCGAATAGATATATATACAAGTTTTATAAATTTATAATTACCGTCCTTGTTAAAGAGGCAATATATTAAGTGAAAGTGGAGTAATTACAAGAGCAAAATTAGGCATGCGTAGCATGCAAAGGAATAAAATAAAAGATTTGAGAAAGAGAACTACATGTGTTTGAGGGAAACGAGGAAATTAGGTTTCGAAAGAGAATAAGATAGAAAGGGAAGAGTCAAAAGGGTGAGAACATAGAGGTGAAAAGAGAAGATGTGGGAAAATAAAGGAGGCAAAGACAACCAAGAAATCAGCAAGGAAGGTTGTTGTTCCAATCAGAAAGGAAAATAGAGCAGGGAAAGAAGATATTGAATTAGCATCAGACACAGGTATGAGTTGTTAGAGCAAGCTGTCTTATCTCTTAATTGGATCAGTCTTTTTATTTTCAATGATCGGTCGGCCTATGTTTCTCTAAGTTTCTTTAATATAATCTGTAGCCTTTATTCTCTATTTAGTCGGTCGAACTCCATTGATGAAATCTTGAAAAGTATGCATATTACTCTTAAAAGACTTCAATATTCTTTTTGCCTGCTCCAGGAATACAGTTGACCTTTTACCATAAAGTCTGTCATTTAAAACCATTTGATTTACTCCAGAAATGTTAGTTTTGTATTTCTAGTGTCTATTGAATCTTATAGGAATGCATTCAGTCTTCTTATAAGAAACATCTTCTGAATTATAAATATGCCAGCCTTTGTTAAGTCATCCTTATCTTCCTTAATTTGTCCTCGTAGTATAGGCAACTGGGACAACATGTTTTAGCTTTGTTTAAATAAATCTTGGATACCTTTTTCCTGAAATCTAACCATGCGAATCTTCTTGTATTACCATCTTTTTCCTATCAATGACTATAGAAAATGATATTTTTGTGATGTCGACTTAGGCAATTACCTTAAACGCAGTTAGCCTTACCTTCCAGCAAACCTCTCGTAAACCGCTTTAAACTGTAAATTTCTGTGTTGAATTAAAAACCTGACAAAATAATATTAATAAGAATTAATCTGTAATTTTTGTGCCTTCTAAGTGATAGATGTGTAAATGGCTCCCTATTTTTCTTTCGCGCAGCTCATAAGTGGTTCATATTACTACCTCTATGAGTGGATCGATCTAGTCAAGTTTGGTCTGCCACTGTGAAGGAAGAAAATGCAACCTTCTTCTTAGATTCTGTGACCCCTTTTGATGACTCTAACCTTGGTCTCAGACATGGATAAGATCTACAAATTTCAAAAAAGAAAATGTTCTACTGTAAAATGTTCTGTAGGAGGTGTAAAATTGCTATTGATTGTTTGACCATTGAAGTGGATGATATCTAAGTAAAGTGAAAGGTTCCAATCCTCATTTAACAAATCTTTTATTTCAGACTAGTTGATACATTAGAAGACAATCTGTCAAGTAGTTCATATGCCATGTGTAGTAATGCTTTTCTTCAATGGACTTGACTCCTAAGTAATGATATAACTGACCCAATAGACTGACTTAAAAATGTATGCAATAAGATTTTACAATTATATGTATCCGAAATGATGAGGTATATTGATTTACCATTAGATTAATGATAATTTTTCTTTTTAATTGAGGTATATTGGATTATATAGCATTATACATTTATATAACTATGTACATGGATCATTAAATCAACTAGAATTAGAATTACCTTTCTTTTGCTTTAAAGGATTTGACTTACATTTACTTCTAGTGAAAGACATCCTCTGAAGAAATTTTCTTATCATTTACTTATGGATGAATCATTGTTTTGCTATGAGACAAACATAGACATTATTTTTGAATCGAAACTTAAATTGTTGAATAAATTACACTATAAATCATAACTAAAGAAAACTAGTTACTTTTGGAATCCAAACAACTTCTGAAATTCTCCCTAATGAATCAATTTCTCTTGTACTTCTGCATGCAAATGGAGCTTATTTGTTTTTCGTTGAATATGTGTCTTGAAAGAGAAATCTTGTTGTGTTCTCTACATTGTGCTTCTTTTGAAAGATTGCCTTCCAAGATGGGTGTCGAGTATGGGTTATCAGGAAAGTGAGTTTTATTTTTCAAAACTTACATACTGTATAACGGTTTAATGCTTTAGCCAAAGCAAATGGAGTGTTGAAACAAACACATGCACCATTGAAATAGATGGTTAATTGCCTAGTTTTTATGTTATATTTTTCCCTGCCATATCCTATTGATGAGATGTTGCATTCATGTTAGAATTGCATGTAGATTGATAGGCACACACCAGAGTCCACCCTGCACTTGTTTATAGGTTGCTAGGCCCTTCAAGCAGGGTCGGGTATTCCTTAGTTTGAGGGATTCCGGGGAAGCACAATGCTTTGTGGTTGGGCAGAAAAGTACCTGAATCATGTTCTTGTCCTTCGACATAGCAGATGACCAGTTGGTCAATGGCGGTCGAGGACCAATTGTTGGATTCACTTGATGTTGATCTCCTTGTACTCTTTATTGATTCAAAAGAATTGTAAGGATTTATGCCATTATTTGAACTTGTAATATTGTTGACTTGATATACTCTGTAATCAACTTCAGATGGATATTTTGTAATCGTGATTGCATATTAAACTTATGAATGCAAAACTTGCTTTGACACTAGAAATTACAAATTTCTTTTCTACTGAATGATGTATTAGAAGTTAATTTACTTTACTTTAAATTACTTGCAGTAATTATGTTTTACTTCAGTTATGTGTGCATATGAAAATTCTGTACTTTACATTTGGTATTAGAGCGATGGTTCTACTCTAGCCCTTTTTGGAACCATTACGCTAAAGTTGTAAACTCTTTGCAGATAGTTCATCATGAACACTAGAAACTCTAGATGTAGGGCAGCAAACCTAGGATCTGGTAGTAAACCCGACACTGGAAATAATGAAGAAGCCAATGTTGGGAACAATGTTGGCACTGATGCAGGAGGGGTTAATGCTGGAAACAATGAGGCAAACAATAATAACAATGTTGTACAGAATAATGAGGAACAGAATAACCAACTGACTCAAATCCTAGCTCTCTTGAATCAACAAGGAACTCTTTTAACTTAGAAGGGAACCCGAATGAACACTATGGAATAGGAAATCAAAGGAATAAGAGGAAATAATAGTGAGGAAAGGAGAGAAGAAAATAGAAATCTTGAGGGTGAAGTGAACGGGAACAATCGAAACAAAATTGCTGAGGAGTTAGGAAAGGACCTTAAAAAGGTTACACCTCCTAAATTTGACGGTAAGACTATAGGTGACAAAGCAGAAGCATGAATTATTGATATGGAAAAATATTTTAACCTTCGTGACTTGTCTGATGAAACTAAAGCTATATGGGGATCCTACCAGCTTATCGGGGAAGCTACGACTTGGTGGGATAATGAGAAGGCTAAAAAGAAATTGTTACCAGGAGAAGTCACATGGGATCGTTTCCTTGAGATCTTCAGGAAGAGGTGGTTGCCACAGCTCTATTTTGACAATAAAATGATAGAATTCCAAAACCTCACTCAGGGAGGTATGACAGTGATGCAATATTGGGAGAAATTCTCTCATCTGTTGAAGTATGTTCCATAGTATCAGCTTGATGAAAGGTTCAGGATTTGTAAGTTTATCTTGGGGTTAAGGCCACAAATTAGATCGGATGTTGATATTCATAATCCATTGAGCATGGATTAAGTGTTCGAAAAGGCTACTAAACAGGAGCAAAAATTGCAACAGATTCAAACTACCGTAAGAGTCGAGATGTGAAGAATGGGAATAAAAGGTTTCAGAATGACGGTCATAATCAGGGAAATAGTAGAAATCAAGGAAACAGTAGGCATCAGATTAGGAATCTTAAAAGGGGTAATATCTACTAAGAAAATAATAATGGGAACCAAGGTGGAAATAACAATCAGAGAGGTAACTATGGCAACAATGGTAATAATAACAGGAGGGACATGCCAACTAGACATAGAGGACCCAAAGATGGATGTTACACTTGTGGAGGAGATCACTATACAAGTGCATGTCCTCAACGAACAGCAAATTAGAGAGATAGAAATTGATAGGGAGGTCCTCAACACCAGATTCATGCAGTTGTAGATCATCGTTAGGCGAATTTCCAAGCTACGCCCATTCAGATGTCCTGTAATCTCTTTGGCCTTCCAGTTTCTATTTTAATTGATACAGGAGCTACGGAATGTTTTGTTGATCCAAAAATTGTAGCTAAGTTATCTATACAACCTAGACACATCAAAAATTCTTGGATGGTGCAGTATGGTAACAATGCAGAGAAAAGAGTAGAATCTTTATGTTGTACCTCTAGGATCTTATGGTGTGATTCTTGGAATCAATTGGTTGTCTGAACATAAGTCCTTAGTAGATTGTGAAGAGAAAGTAGTGAAATGCCTTGATGACTTTGGGAATCAAGTAGAAATTCATGGATCAAGAACACCCCTTAAGCTAAGACAAATATTAGCTATGCAATTGAAAAAGGCTTAAAAAAAGAGATGTTCCATTTATGTAATGAAGATAAGAGATTTAGATAATCAGGAACCATCTTTTGACAACTACCCTATTCTTAGGGAATTCAAAGATCTCTTTCCTGATGAATTGATAGAACTACCACCTAAAAGAGAATTTGATTTCTCTATTGATCTAATGCCAGGAACTGAACCACAGTCTAAAGCACCCTACCGAATGATAACAACAAAACTTTATGAACTTAAGGCATAGTTAGAAGAATTGTTAAAACAAGGGTTCATTAGACCTAGTGTGTCACCTTGGGGTGCACCAACCATCTTCGTAAAGAAGGATGGAAATTTGAGGTTGTGCATTGACTATAGAATGCTCAACAAAGCCACTATTAAGAACAAGTATCAGCTTCCAAGGATAGATGAGTTGTTTGACCAAATGAAGGGTGTAAAGGTATTCTCCAAAATAGACCTTAGATCCGGTTATCATCAATTATGGATTAAGGATGAGGATATCTCTAAAATGACATTCAGAGCACGATATGGTCACTACAAGTTCACAGTAGTACCATGCGGGTTAACTAATGCACCAATAGCTTTTATGAACTTGATGAACAGTGTGTTCAAGAATTGTCTAGATGAATTTGTGTTGGTATTCCTAGATGACAATCTGATTTATTCAAAATTAGTAGAGGAGCATTAAAGACACTTGAGTATAGTCTTGCAGGGTTTAAGAGAGAGAAAACTTTTTGGCAAGTTATCTAAGTGCACATTCTACCAAAGTAAAGTGCACTATCTTGGCCACGTAATATCAGCAGATGGGATAGCAGTAGATCCTGAAAAGATCAAAGAAATAATGGAATGGCCTATACCACAAACTGTGACTAACGTTAGAAGATTTATGGGGCTAGCAGGATACTACAGGAGATTTGTAGAGGGATTCTCGACAATCACAACACCCATAACCACATTGCAGAAAAAGGGTAAGAAGTTTGATTGGACAGATAAATGTGAACAAGATTTTCAGTTGTTGAAAGAAAAACTCACGTCAGCACCTATTCTGACCATACCTAATCCAAATGGTCATTTCACAGTGATCACAGATTGATGCAGTCAAGGTAGGAGGGTCCAGTTAGGGAGTGTCCAACCTTGTAGCCTTAAACAATTAACTGCATGGTCATACAGCTATGTAATGGAAGCTTATAGATTAACAACAGAAAGATAAAATAGATTCATGAACACATAACAGTAGATTTATCCTAAGAAAACTCTAACAGGGAAAAACCCAGCCTTCAAATCTCATCCTTCATATATTATACTTCAAATCAAATTACACACACCTCAAGGGTTTTATAGATGCTAGGCCACAACCTAGGGATTACAAAAGATTCATACAACATTATTTCATGATTTCCTTCTTCTACAACTCAATTCTCTACTCTGCAACTCATTCTTCTTTCTGCTCTACCTTCTACTCAGCTCTGTGACTCCTCTGGATCAAAACAACTTCAGATCTCACTTCATGTCTTCATGCCATCAGCCACTACTTAGAAACAATCCTTTAACTCTTATTTATATCATCCGCAAGCTTTCAAATCATCACCAAGTCAGCCTAATGGCAACATCTAGCTTATGTAACATGTACACAAAATAGGTTAGGCCTAAACATAAGGCACTACTTTATAAATGAATAGAACTTTGCGTGGACCTCATTGAAGGTCGACCAGGTCCTTAAACTTCATCAACCAATTCTTCTTTTCACTCCACAAGTCATGGAAATGATCCGCAAGCCAATTCTACTTCACTAAACACAGTCGGCTCTGTTATGTTAGAACAGTCAATCTTTAAACAACGATAACTCTTAGGAATCAAAGCCAAACGATCTGAATTCTTGATATGTTGTAACTGGCTATGTCTAGATGTTAATTCCAGATCTATAACCTCTAATATTGAAAGACCAGAATTATCCAAGTTCACTCTCTCTGCAATTTGCAACTTCACTATCAACTATCTCAATTGCTCTAAATGCTTCCGGATGCTCCTGCATCACAGATGCTTCTGGTGAAGGTGTTGAAGGAGTGTTGATGCAAAACAGGAAAGTAGTGGCATGGGAATCAAGAAAATTGAAACAGGAGTTAAATTATGCACTTCATGATCTCGAATTGTCTGTCATTGTTTAGGCACTCAAAATGTGGAGGCACTATCTCTTGGGTAAGCCATTTGAGCTTAAGACAGATCACTTGGGACTCAAATATATCTTCACCCAACCTAATCTCAATGCATGACAGAGAAGATGGCTAGAATTCCTTAGCGAGTATGATTTTGGAATCGAGTACATAAAAGGCAAAGAGAATAGGGTAGAAGATGCTCTTAGCGGGAGATAACATATGGCTGCTATGGTGACTACTAGAACCAATTTAAGACAGCAGGTAATCCAAAACTTGCAAGGGGATCAGCACTATGAATGGATTAAACAAGCATTAGAAGCAGACCCCATAGATCATCGATTCGATGGCTATGTGATAGAATTAGATGGGCTTTTGAGATATCAGGGGAGAATGTATATTCTAGATTCTGGTGAGTTGAGGAAATTGGTTCTTGAATAAATTCATAGTGATCCATATTCTAGACACCCAGGAGTGACCAAGACAATGGAAGGATTGAGACCATTCTACTTTTGTCCTAAGCTCAAGAAGGACATAATTGAGTTTGTCGCTCGATGTTTACAGTGTCAACGCATTAAGGCCAAACATGTCCATCCTGTGGGACTTCTTTATCCACATAGTGTTCTAGAGTACAAATGCCAGGTGATTAGCATGGACTTTATTCAAGGATTGCCCATGTCAAAGAACAGGCATGCCGTTATCTTAGTGGTAGTAGACAAACTGACAAAAGTGGCTCATTCCATTCCTAGAAATCTCTCAAATGGGTCACTGGCGTTAGCAAAAAAGTTTGTCTAAGAGATCTTTTGACTACATGGAGTGCCAGAAATGATAATTTTAGATTGTGACACTCGCATGACCTCTAGATTTTGGACCATATTTAATGCAACTTTGGGGACTAAGTTGAACTTTAGTACAACTTATCACCCTGAGACAGATGGTCAGACAGAGAGAGTCAACCAAGTAGTGGAGGATCTTGTGAGGATGTACTATATGGACCAGTAGTACAAATGGGAGGAATATCTGCCTTTGGTAGAGTTTGCATATAATAACTCATACCATGCATCTTTAGGGATGGCACCATTTCAGGCTCTTTATGGATGCAAGTGTAGGACTCCAATTAGTTGGGACAGGATTGAAGACATGATAGTAGTTCGACCTGACATGTTAAAAGAAATGGAAGATCAGATGAGGCTAATCAAAGAGGAATTAAAACAAGCCTCAGACAGACAGAAAGGTTATGTAGATAAGAATAGGACTTTTAGACAATTCTCAGAGGGTGACAGAGTGTTTTAAAAGGTCAAACCACATAAGAGTTCAATTTCGTTTGGCAAGGCATCCAAACTAGCTCCAAGATTCGTAGGACCTTTTGATGTTCTTGAAGTAATCAGTCCAATTGCATATAGACTTGCTCTACCACCAGCTCTCACCAAGATCCATAATGTTTTTCATGTGTCATTGCTCAAACCTTATCATCCTGATGTATTGCATATTCTTGATTGGCGTACTCTGCAGGTACAAGATCCAGGAGTGGTACTAGTGGAGCCCATTCAAGTCTTGGAGAAGCGCAATGTTAAGTTGCGTAATCAAGACATAGTGTAGTATAAGGTCCAATGGATGGACAGTGCCACTTGGGAGGATGCTTCTGATATTGATAGATCTTTTCCGCATTTTGGAAAATAGAATAGCTATTTAATTTACATGCATAATTAGATACTTTGATACTCAGATTATGATACACTATTATTTGATATTTTATTGTTTTGTGTGATGTAATAAGACATCGAGACGATGTCTCTTCTAACTGGGGAAGGATGTCACATCTCGGACTCTCATAATTTGTTGATTGATTAAATTCATAAACTATTGAACTTTAGTCGAGGATAAAATGCAACAATTATATTGTTGGTTTAAATTCGATTGCTTCGGCGATATTTGGGACTAACCTATTGATGGTGCGATGAGTGTGAATTTTGTAGGTCTTGTTGAAGGCAAGGATATGGTTTAGGTAGGGGGGTCCTAGCTTCATGGCAACACATGCCGAGTTTTAACTGGTGTACTCACACACATATTCACGTAGAATTCATGTTGTTCGATGGATGATGTTTTGCATATTTAATTTGACGAATGGGCATTTGCATGATTGATGGATGGTTGTTTGTTGTTTCACCTTGTTTAATATCTTTGATTGTTTTGTGTTGTCATTAATTGAGTTCAATACCTGTTTGGGAACAAAGACATCAAATTAGTAAAACAAAATATCACTTTTCGAAATATAAAATACTCTTTAATTTCCTTATTTTTGAATAGATAAATATACAAGTTTTATAAATTTATAATTAATGTCCTTGTTAAAGAGGCAATATATTAAGTGAAAGTGGAGTAATTACATGAGAAAAATTAGGCATGTGTAGCATGAAAAGAGGATTAAAATAAAAGATTTGAGAAAGAGAACCGCATGTGTTTAAGGGAAACAAGGAAATTAGGTTTCGAAAGAGAATAAGATAGAAAGGGAAGAGTCAAAAGGCAGAGAACATAGAGGTGAAAAGAGGGAATGTGGGAAAATAAAGGAGGCAAAGACAACCAAGAAAATGGCAAGGAAGGTTGTGGTTCCAATCAGAAATGAAAATAGAGAGAGGAAAGAAGATATTGCATTAGCATCAAACACAGGTATGAGTTGTTATAGCAGGTTGTCTTATCTCTTAATTGGATCGGTCTTTTTATTTTCAATGATCGGTTGGCCTTTGTTTCTCTGAGTTTCTTTAATATAATCTATAGCCTTTATTCTCTATTTAGTTAGCTGAACTCCATTGATGAAATCTTGAAAAGTATACATATTACTCTTAAAAGACTTCGGTATTCTTTTTGCCTCCTCTAGGAATACGTTTGACCTTTTACTATATAGTCTGTCGTTTAGAACCATTCAATTTGCTCCAAAAATGTTAGTTTTGTATTTCTAGTGTCTATTGAATCTTATAGGAATGCATTTGGTCTTCTTATAAGAAACATCTTTTGAATTATAAATCTTCCATCCTTCGTTAACTCGTCCTTATCTTCCTTAATTTGTCCTCACAGTATAGGCCACTGGGACTGTGTGCTTTATGCTTTGTTTAAATAAATCTTGGATACATTTTTCCTGAAATCAAACCATGTGAATCTTCTTATATTACCAGCTTTTTCCTATCAATGACTATAGAAAATGATCTTTCCATGATGTCGACTCAAGCAATTACCTTGAACGCAGTCAGCCTTACCTTCCAGCGAACCTCTGGTAAACCGCTTTAAACTGTAAATTGTTGTGTTGAATTAAAAACTTGACAAAATAATATTAATAAAAATTGATCTGTAATTTTTGTGCCTTCTGAGTGATATGTGTGTAAATGGCTCCCTATTTTTCTTCCACGCAACTCATAAGTGGTTCATATTACTACCTCTATGAGTGGATTGATCTAGTCAAGTTTGGTCCACCACTGTGAATGAAGAAAATGCAACCTTCTTCTCATATTTGACGACCCCTTTTGATGACTCTAACCTTGGTCTTAGACATGGATTCGATCTGCAAATTTCAAAAAAAAAATGTTCTGTTGTAAAATGTTTTGAAGGAGGTGTAAAATTTGTATTGATTGTTTGACCATTGAAGTCGATGATATCTAAGTAAAGTGAAGGGTTCCAATACTCATTTAACAAATCTTTTATTTCAGACCAGCTGATATGTTAGAAGACAATCTGTCAATTAGTTCATATGCCATGTGTAGTAATACCTTTCTTCAACGGACTTGACTCCTAAGTAATGACATAATTGACCTGATAGACTGACTTAAAAATTTATGCAGTAAGATTTTACAATTATTTGTATTCGAAATGATGCGGTATATTGATTTACCATTAGATTAATGATAATTTTACTTTTTAATTGAGGTATATTGGCTTATATAGCATTATACATTTATATAACTATGTACATGGATCATTAAATCAACTAGAATTAGAATTACCTTTCTTTTCCTTTAAAGGATTTGACTTACATTTACTTCCAATGAAAGACATCCTGTGAAGAAATTTTCTTATCATTTACTTATGGATGAATTGTTGTTTTGCTATGAGACAAACATAGAGACATTATTTTTGAATCGAAACTTAAATTGTTGAACAAATTGCACTATAAATCATAACTAAAGAAAACTAGTTACTTTTGGAATCTAAACAACTTCTGAAATTCTCCCTAATGAATCAATTTCTCTTATACTCCTGCATACAAATGGAGCTTATTTGTTTTTTGTTGAATATGTGTCTTGAAAGAGAAATCTTGTTGTGTTCTCTACATTGTGCTTCTTTTGAAAGATTGCCTTCCGGGACGGGTGTCGAGTATGGGTTATCAAGGAAGTGAGTTTTCTTTTTCAAAACTTACATTCCGTATAATGGTTTAATGCTTTAGCCAAAGCGAATGGAGTGTTGAAACAGACACATGCACCATTGAAATAGATGGTTAATTGCCTAGTTCTTATGTTATATTTTTCCCTACCATATCCTATTGATGAGATGTTGCATTCATGTTATAATTGCATGTAGATTGATAGGCACACACCAGATTCCACCCTGCACTTGTTTACAGGTTGCTAGGCCCTTTGAGTAGGGTCAGGTATTCCTTAGTTTGAGGGATTCCAGGGAAGTGCAATGTTTTGTGGTTGGGCGAAAAAGTGCCTGAACCATGTTCTTGTCTTCCAACGCAGTAGATGACCAGTTGGTCGATGGCGGTCGAGGACCAATTGTTGGATTCACTTGATGTTGATCTCCTTGTACTCTTTATTGATTCAAAAGAATTGTAGGGATTTATTCCATTATTTGAACTTGTAATATTGTTGACTTGATATACTCTGTAATTGACTTCAGATTGATATTTTGTAATCATGATTACATATTAAACTTATGAATGCAAAACTTGCTTTGACACTAGAAATTACAAATTTCTTTTCTACTGAATGATGTATTAGAAGTTAATTTACTTTACTTTAAATTACTTGCAGTAATTATGTTTTACTTCAGTTATGTGTGCGTATGAAAATTCTATACTTTACATAAAGTTGTCCTATTTTCAAATGAGCGAAGTGTGCAGATGTAATTCCTTGATGATTGTTGATGTGAAGGATGTTTTGGACCTGGTTAAGCAAGAGTTGGGGTTCACAAGGCTTGGATCTTATGTTGGTATAACGTGTGTGTTCAGTTAGGACCTATCCTCTACATGTTCCATATTGTGTGTTGTCTAGCTGACTTGTAAATGTAATTTTCATGTTGTATTTGGATGACTACCATGTAATCAATGTAATATCATGTATAAATAGTGAATCAAAGTGAGTGAGGTGAGGTGTGATTGCAATTGTATTGAAAAATCTTGCAAGAAAATTAAGGGCAGATTGAATGCATAATTGGTGAGCGACTGAAGGAAAAAGAGCAAAAGTTGTTGATGTTATCCGGATTCATCTTGAAGACATATTTGAGATAGTGATCAAGTATAGAGTGTGCCTGACTGATTAGATCTTTAAAACAAAGTATGAAGAGACAGAAGTACAATCATCAAAAGTGTAAACTTCAATGTCAGTTTTTAGACAGTAGAGAGACTGTCATTACTGTAATCCTTTGTAAATGTGTTCTAGTTTCAGGGAGTAGAAGCTTCCTTGGGAGTGACCCTAAAATAGTCATCAGTGAGTAGAATCTTCCTTGGGAGTGACCCTAAAATAGTCATCAGTGAGTAGAATCTTCCTTAGGAGTGACCCTAAATCAAAGTTACATAGGGAGTAGCCGCTTCCTTGGGTTAAAGCCCCTAAAACAAAGTTATGTGAGCTTCATTTATTGCAAGTTAATCCTCACCGTGGTTTTTCCCTTCTAGGGTTTTCCATGTAAATCTGGTGTTATGTGTTGATGTGCATTGTGTTATTGTTTCATGTTGATATTGTGATGCTGAAGTTTTAATATGCTCTGGATAAGTTCAAGTTATTAAAATTGGAAATTGTTAGAATATTGATTCACCCCCCCCCCTCTTAGTATTCTTGTGTGTCTAAAAAATTTGATGAGAGAGTTTTGTTTTAAATGTTAAAAAAGGTGTTTAAATGTTAAAAGATAAGTATTTTTAAATTTTATAAAACTTCGGGTTCACCAAAATGTAGATGAGGAAAAGTTACAATTCAACTAAGAGGTATTAGTCAAATGAACTTTTCACTACAACCACATTAGAATTGTTTTAGTTTTCTACTATTTATTGTTGTTCAATAGAATAACATCTACAATCCTTGGAGTGTTACAATTAAAGACAATGAGTTGTACTAGCTTTCTATGAGAATGGAAAGAAAGTTGATAAAGTACTGATTACAAAAAAACTATAAATGAAACTGAAGATTTTAATCATAGAACCAAAATGAGGGAAATGAGGAGAACCTAGTGCTAGATGGAGGGCCCCACTACCTAGGATACCCACATTGCACTGTAGTCTAGAAAGTGTGAAAAATTAAAAACCTCAACTTTTTTCCACTTTATTTCTTTCAACATGCATAGCAAAAGATAGAGAGAACTTCCATTAGCTTCTAGGTGACAAAAATAAATTGAAATTAGAAATATATTATCACTATTGCCTGAAAGGAGTAAATAAAATACTAGAGACAAAAGAATAAGGTCTATGAAACTAGTGTGTGGTTCAAATATTCTCCTTTGAACATAAAATCTGCAAGGTAAACTGAGGAAGGTTGGGACTATTTGGGAGTTTATTTTTAGATCAAACCCCTATTTTGGTATTTCTACCTTCATGGATAGCCAATGTTGAAAAATGAAGAAAACCAAGTGTGTTCTATTATCCCTAAGTGTGTCTAGACAAATAACAACAATAACAATATTATAAATAAGCAATATGAAACTAATCTATTCAAACAAGAGCAAACTAGTGTGCTATTGGAAGAAAGAGAGGAAATGATGTAACCTATAAAATACTACAAGAACGCAAATGGATTACACAAAATGAATAAAAAAAGAAGGTAATATGGAACTTAATCACCTCGTAGAATGAAGATGCAAACTACCCAATTGAAAACAAAGCCCGAGGAAGAGCTCAGTAGCAAGTATTGGTTCCAAGAAACCCCACGAAGATGTTAAAATCCAAAGAAGAATCACATAAGTTTGAAGAGCTTAATGTAGATTTTCTCTCTACTATTAGAGAGCCAAGAAGATTGACAAGCACATTGATAAAATTGCTTCAAGAGTGGTAAAATGCTAGAGTTAACAATGGAGATGCAAAAGCTTCACAAGATTCACAAGAGATTGTTCAAAATGAGGAACTTGGAAGGAAAAATGGGAGAGGCAAGTCAAAAAGAGGTCATTCAGAGTCATAGGAGCATTACACAGAATCTCTCACATCATAGAAGGTGGTAAGTAATGGTCAAAAATGTTCATTGGACACCATATAGGCTTGGGACGATAGTGCATTGCACGAGCATCCACACTAAGCACTAGTGTTTAAGTAACATTAGCTTTTGATTTCACATAACACATTAGGATAGTGAAAGAAATAAAGCATTTAAATAAAATTTGGAAAAATTAAGCACAAGGGCTAAAACACAACATGTACATGACATTTGTGGGTTAGGAAAAAGGTTAAGGCAAACCTATAAATGAACCTAAAACGTGTTATGGGAGTGGACACCAAAATGAGCGAAGAATGTAGTGTGAAATTACAAGGGACCGCTACCTCAAATAAGACAAGAAGGTTAACTATATCATCACAGAGCATCCTACCCCAACCATTAATTGTAGAACAACATGCACACCAATAAATAGGCCACAAGTCTTATCGTTAGAGATCTCGTAACTACTAGTGATGGATGGAGAAAATAATACATAAATAGCATGTGGAACTTATGCCATTAAAAGCACTAGAGATTCACGTGATGTGGTACCTGTAGTGAAAAAAGAGCAATCTTGATTCCTTGGCCAAATTTATTAAGGGGACGATGTCTCGATATGTTGGGACCGAAGTAGAAAAGATGATGCTAGGATGTATCCACCCATGATGAGGACATCCAACCTCTACTACTCTTTTAATTTTGTCACCTCCAACAAAAGTGAAAATATAAACCATCCTAGCCCTTAGGATAATCAAGTGTCAAGAAGCTCTAGGATAACTCCCATAAATTGCTTGTTAGGGTTAGCCGACAGAAGATATCAAAAAAATGCAAATAAAGATTAAACAGAGGAATGGAAATACACAAAAATAATAACAGCAAGAGACAAGTTTTAATGTGGTTCACCCAAACTCGAGCTACATCCACCAACATAGGGTCCAATATTATTATCCAATAAATCAAATCGATTACAACCAGCAATCCTTGCAACTCAATACCGATGTAAAATACTACAATACATCAATGGAAACCCTAACTCTTAGCCACTTTTATCAAGCCTTATGTCGGTTACAAAAATAGGGTTTTTTATGTCAGCCAATAGAAAAAATAACTCCAGATGCCTTAATAAAATAATAACAAATCATTGGGGGTTTTAGGGGCACTACCCCTGAGCCCCCGTGAGGGCGCTGCCCCTCGACCCCACCCTGTATCGCGACAGGGAGTGCACCAAGGGCGTTGCTCGTTGACCCTGTTAAATAATTTGGGGGGGAACTGCACTAATAAAAGTGGGGTGAATTTAACCTCTGAGTCTGATTAGGCTCCACATAACAACATTGCTTACTCATATGACTACCTCCCAACTCTCGCAAGTAGAACCATGACACAATAGATGTCACATATAAATATAATCAGCCACGACATTAAGGATATCACATAAATATAATCAACCATGAAAAAAATGATATCATATTACTATAATCAACTCCCCAAGGAGATAATACATTACCAACCCAAGTTGGATTTGCATGAGGATAAATGGGATAACCTCATCCTACACATACAATCAATAAAGCATTATATAACATAATAACACTATCCCAATAAAGAGATGATTTCCACCCAAACTAAGTTGAGAAAACAAAAAAAAAGTAACAATAGAAATCAAACAATCCAACCATGACATCCCCCATTTATGGGCGTCCTAGGGTTGAGCCTGCAGTTAACCTAAGGAAGGATGTAAAATGGAGACCTCTAGATGAAGGATGGGTGAAGGTTAACTTCGATGGGGCCGTAGAAGGTAATCTAGGACCTTCAGAAGAAGGTTGCGTAATGCAAGATCACACAAGCACAATTCTGGCTGAGATGGTGTGTGCACTTCCCATTGGGACCAATAATGAAGTAGAGGCACAAGCGGCTTGGCTAGGAGTTGATTTATGTAGATGAAAGGGCCAACACAAACTACACTTAGAAGGCGACTCCCTCATCATAGTCAATGCCATTAGAAAACAAGTGACACCCTATTGGAAAATATAAGGATTTGTTAGGCAAATCTGGGAAGGGATTAATACCCTAGAGGATTTTAAAATTACACGTGTTTAGAGAAGGTAATGTCGATGCCAATCAGTTGTCAAAATAAGCCGTCGTAAGGAGATTTGAATCTGCTTTGGGATTGTAAGCATAGAGACTCCATCCTCCATGCATGCTTGAAGGATGATGACAATGGAGCAGAAAGCCATCTGAGTTAATAAGTGACAGAGCATTCATGGTGGAGATAAGTGGCGAAGGTGGGGCTTTATATTGAGCAAGAAAGATCAAGAAGTTGCAAAATTGAATGGAGACAACGATTGGTTTGGGCACGAAGGAGAGACAAATGGCCTTCAGAGGCAAGGTTTCTGATCAATGCCTCAAGAAGGTCTTCAACATCACTAATGACAAAGCTTGGGAGGTAGTTAAAGGATTGTTGGGCTCAATCTTTCTGTTGCTAGGCAACAAATACCATGTCAATAGTGACTTAGCAGTGATGGCCATGGCTTGGCTTTTGCAGGCCTGTGAGGAGAAGATGAAGGTCAAGTGGATGATGTAGAAGATGGTGAAGGCTTAATGGAGAGTTAGTATGGAGGAGGTGCTTGCAAGGGTGATTGTAGGGGTCGGTCAAAGCCTTGTAACATCACTTTCCATAATGCTCAAGATTTAACTTAAACATGTAACTTGATCAAGTTATTAATTAAGAATTGATAGAGATAATCAAAATTGAATCAAAAGGAACATATTTTTTTCATTAATTAAGCATGTTAATCAAATCAATATATAACAAAGCTTACAATCTAGTAAACCATTACAATCTTTAGTGAATAACCATCACTAATCAAATACAATAAATGCTCTAGGCATCTTAATCAATTTTTTACATTAAAATAGACCAACTAGTCATAAAATGCAAACACTGTATCTGGAACCAATGATATCTGTCTTCATAAGCCTCAGCTTGTCTCATGCTTAGGAAGGAGAGCATCATCCTAGTGCTTTTCGTCCAACCACAGACCTACGGTCCCCCGCTCATCTTCCTAACTGGAAGAGGCCCCACCCTTCACGAAAAGGTTAGACATTAGAAACCAATTGGATAGCCATCTGAGTATCTAGTGTTGTATCCTTCCTAATGTCTCACGGTCATACACTATAGATCCACTCTAACTTGTATGACACTACTGGAGACACTAGGTCATCTAGAACATTGTGGACTAACAATGCATGTAGAGATGGATGCATTACTTTGGCCAAAGTTTTACATACATATGCGTTGCACAATGAACATTGTCGTATGTCCACCACGCTTACTCAACTTATAAGTTGTCATGTCCTACAGTAAGATCTTATCAACCCAATTCTTTAGATCTTGTGTGAGTGGGGATCAATTTGAATCACCATCTAGACTTGGATAGTCAACTCCCTCCATAGGTTGGTTACAACTAAAATATGTCATTTTCATAACAAAATTCTAGTGACTCCTCGTCACCAAGTTCACTTTTATTTCATATCAAGTTCGACCATTTGACACCTAGGTCACATATAGTTTGCAATTTCAAAAACAAGTCATCTCATATGATGAAATTGAATACATGTACTCAAGGAATACCTTGCCTTAGTAGAGTAGAAGTAACACATTCGTAACTCATAACTTTTAATAATATGTCTTAAATTCAGACTCATATAGAACTAGTCTATAATCTTCTATAAACTTATTCTAGTTGTCTCATAATGAGACCATGATCATAAAAGGTTTCACCACCTTCATATTCGAAGGTTCACATATACATTCATAACAGTTTAAACAACTTCTATATATAATTCATAGTCGGCTTCCCATACAAGCCCGATTTGGTGTTAATTTGGTGTTGTAGTCACACTGATATATAATTGTCTCCTCGGTTATCATCTTAGTCAAAGGACTATGTTATAGATATTAACTACCTTCTCAGTTGTCATTACAATTGAATGACTATATGATAAGTATTAATGCCTTCTTGCCTATCATTCAATCGAATGATTGTTTTATAAGTAATATTGCCTTATCAGCTTTCATTTCAGTCTAATGACTCTATTATTTCATTATCGACTATAATCATTTGGATTCATTCATAGCTCCACTCGAGAGCTCTTAGGCTCTGCCCTTATCATCGTATGATGTGATCTTAATATATATTTTGAATACATGCTCAACCATAATGGCTTAGAGCTCCAATTATCATAAATGTATTATACAATACAGTCAGGTCAAAAGACCCTAGGCTCAAACATAGAAAAGAGTTTATCTTTAGAGAGCTCGGCCTCAAGGCCTTGAGCTAGTACCCAAATAAAACATAGAGCAGTGGCTATTTGGCTCTTCAAGCCTTGGGCTTAACCATAAACAAGATTACACAGTATTAGGACTCGATCGAGCGTAGTCTCAAGAAGAGTTTACAAAGTTTCATTGCTCAGCTCAACAACCTAGAGCATAGTCTCAAAGAAAGTTCATTAAGTTCTTTGCTCAGTTCAACAGCCTAGAGCATGGTCTCAAAACAATTTACTATGTTTAGTAAGCTCAGCCTTCATGGCTTCAAGAATATTCATAATTCAAAGTTGTCTTGTTAGTGTTCGGCCATACGGCTCTAAACCACTGCAAATATAAGTTTTTAAAACAAGAATAGCTTGACCATTTCAGCCTTGAGCCACAACACAAAAAGATATAAACAATATCCATGGCACAGCCTTACAGGCCTTGTGCCTCATTTTTTAACAATAACAAGAAACATCATGCTACACAGACTCAGGCAGAAGTCCTACTAAGATTTAAACTCATCATACAAAAATTAATTGGGGTATTTGTTTCCCATTTTACCTGTACCAGGCAATAGTCAAGATGTAGTTCTAGACTGCAACTCGTCCAGCTGCTCACAGCTCCTTTCCACCGCTGTTCTCCCCGAACAGTTTCACCACCTTTTTCCTCCAAAACCCCCAACAACAACAAACTCCCTCCAAGTGACTACCCAAAAATGGAGAACCCAACACATGATAATTCGTCTCATGGCATCCCAATTTTGGTTGATAACTACCTTTCCACGCAGTAGTGTCTCCACAAAAGGTGGATTGAACCTTGCAAAACATGAGATGGTTGAGCTTGAAGCTCATATCGATCTTTATGATTAACTATATCAACTTAGTAATATTCCATAGTATACAATTATTGAGATAAGTAAATAATAACAATATTATAGGAGACAACCTATTAAGAGGTTTCATCCTTGTCTAAGGATTATCACAATGAGATTGTAATCGTAAAAAGATTCACATTAATAACGTTGATTATCGGGGTCGAGTGATACTCCCCCAAAATCAAATATTCCCATTAGTTGAATGACTAGGGAAAAATAATGACCCTGAGAACAAAAAGGGTAAGAGAGACCTCCTCATCTCTTAACATTATTGTCTCTCAGTTAGGGATGATGTTCCCTAGAACATCGTTTGGTCATCACGTCTTGTCGTGATAACTTCAACGACACAATGATTATACCAAGAACATGGAAACAAAAGAAAAGAGACATGACATGTGACAACTTATGAAAGGATTGAGAAGGACATAGAAGTCAATTACTCATATGACTAGTCAACTTATGTTTTCAAAATGTCTAACCCTTCCTTTAGGATGATACTCTCCTTCCTTCTTCGAAGGACATTTGTTTTCATGTTCACACTCAGGACCACAAGATTACGATCAGTGCATCATTATCATATCTCGTAATATAAATCATTTAATTTACAAAACTATTAAACATATGTATCTACTTCATAATCAAAAGTTTAATCAAATAATTTCCACACTATCAAATCAATTAACTGTGACTAATCCTCCTAATTATCATGCCAGGTTAATGATTAAGTCTTATTGTAAGTTGGTGATGTCAATGGGATTTGGCCAGCTTTGACTATGCATTACTGTTATGTCAGAAAATGTCCCCTTGGGGGCTTTTCCCTCTTAAGGTTTAGCTCTTGGGTCCTTTAGAATTCATTTAGTTCATATTGCATATTAATGATGACTCTCGATGAGAAAACCCTGAAGTTTCATGGCAAATGGGACCTAGGGGGTGTGCTTGACATGAATCTTGCCTGAAATAGGGGGAAGACTTGGGCAAAATAGGGGGAGGACTTGGGTGCCCACGCCCTAGTCCTGCCCTATTTTAGGTCAGGACCTATTTTTGGGTGTCAGTTTTATGACCGTTATTAGGTCCTATGCTAACATCCTAAGTTTGAATTATGAAATTCTTAGCGGGAATGTTTGTAGTTGCATATATAAGCATGATTAGTGATTCATTTACAAACTGGATGGAAACTAGATGGACATTGTGAACTTTTGGCTTTATGTGAAAGTGATTCAAGACATTCATTGTGTTGCAAAGCAGTATTTTGTGTTGTTATTATGTTTGTGATTGCATATTTGACTCCATCTCCTCATGGCATGCAGAGCATCTTCCTTCCATGAGATCTACACTACAAGGTGACATCTATTATCTTTTCAATTATTTATCATTTGGATTTTGCCTCTATCCCATAGGGATACGCACTCTTTATCTGACAACGATGTTTGAAAGACTTGAATGTCTCTCCGGGGCCTGACTGAAGCAAGCCTCTAAACACCACAACCTCCAACTCACTTTTATATGATTGTAGGTTACAAGTTTCAAAAGAGAAAGAAGTGGAGTTGTAGGAGAGCAGTACAGACTGTCAAAATTGCAGATCTGAGAAGAAAACTAGGGCTTGGACTTGGGCGCCCTCTCATTAGTCCTTTGGATTCTAAAGCAGTGAAATCTCTGACAGCAGGAATAGGTTGCAGACATTCTTTAGAGATCCTGACAAAAGTAGGTACACTTGACTAGAGCACCTACTCATTAGTCCCTAACTTTTCCACACACTGAACTTTGAAATCTGGTATGTATTCGGTTCTCATTTGATATCTCTGTATGCGATCATTTTCTGTAATTTGTCTATTTGTTTACGATTTTATGAAATTAGGGTTTTGATCATAATTAGACTTAATTAAACAATAAATTTATACAATTCCAATATTCCCCTATGTTCCAAGTTATAGGAGATATGTAGTAGAGTTCTCTACTCGGTTGAATGTCCTTGAATGTTTAGTGGTGAAAGGAGGATCAACACAAACCCCTAAATCAACCCTATTCCTCTTTTCATATTAAACATTTTGGTGAACCTATGTTTTAAAGATTTTTTGCACCTTGCTTAGTGTGTACTTTAGATTTACATTCATACAGTTAGTTTTCATCATATTGCATTTGAAAAAATTACAAAAAAAAATTGAAAATTTGGAAAATTTTGAAAATTTTGCCATTTTTAGCTTGCATTTTCAAATAATTTGAAATTTGAATTAATTTGCATTTAATTTCATATAATTTCTGTCATTATCATCAGATCTGATTTAAAATATAGAAATTCTCACCATTCATTTAGATTGCATTTTCATGCTTAAATTGTTAAAATTTGCTTGAAATTGTGCATTTTTTCATATAACCTAGTTTTGCATTAGCTAGAGTTTAGTCAAAATCTTGTTTCAGATTTTAATACCATTTCAAAACACTCATTAGGACTTATTTCTAACTTTAGTGTTGCATCATAGTGGTTTTCTTGCAAAATTTCATGTCTAGTGTTTGAAAACCTTGCATTTTCATTAGATTTGGCCTTATCGTCTCTTTAGACTTTCATCATAGGCAGGTTGTGAAGGATTTTTATACAATAATTGGATTTTATTAGGGTTATAATCTTCTTACCCTCCTCAAATGCCTCACAACACCCTTCCTATTGGGCCTTTGCATTGAAAATTGGTGAGAAATTACATATTTTAGTGTATTTTCACTAGGTTTTGATTTGTCATCATTATAGGTTTGAACTAAATGTGTATTGTGAAGGATATTATTGGTTTATTGGACTGATATTTGACATATTATTTTCTTCCCATGATCAATTTCCTTACAACACCCCTTCTTTCATTCATTTGCATTGAAAAAAGTTTAAAAAATCAAGCATTTTAGGTCATTTTCACATATAGTTTTGCACTTGTTTCTTGCATAATTTTTGAAAAGCTTTTAAAATATGATTTTACATTGATTTAAAAACATATACACATGGCCTCTAATTGCAACAATAACACTAAGTTCCCTCCTAGGCCTTGCATGAAAAGAAAAGTCCCTGAACCCAAAATTGTGTTTACACCTCGTGATAGAACAATTGGAGACACTAAAGGACCTCTCTATATCACTATGAAAATAATGGGAAATCCTGTGGATGGAACCCTTATTGATCCTACTTGCATGAATAATGTGGCAACGGAAGAATTCCTATATTCACACAATTTGACACAAGTCTTCTATGACCCTTTGGACATGATGATTAAGACACATAAGGGAACCTTTATAAACACTTCTAGGAAGATATCTTTATTGGTTACTGTATTTAACAAATCCATAGAATAATTATTTGATGTTGTCCCAGTATCTGACCTTTTTTGCATAAAATTAGGACACCCATGGTTAAAGGCTATGAAAGTTGTCCCTTCAACAATTTATAACTATGTAAAATTTCCTCTGAATGGACAAGTGCATACTATTCCTTGCAATAGATATAAACCTTTGGTTACAAGACAACACATTAGCCTTGAATACTTTTGGAAATGATCTAAAGTGGAACCAGAGCCATGGATAGATTTTAACTTCTTGAGCTATAGAAACTACAAAACATAATTATTACATCAAGTGGCCGATCCTTCTACTCAATAAACAACAAGAGACGAACAACCCACATTTGAAGAGAATCCTAGACCAAAAGGAAAAGGACCCTATGTTGAGGTTCCTCCCCCACCATCCTTACAAGGATCAGGAGGTAGTCATTGAGAGCAAAACATTCCACCGAGACAAATGAGATTTGATCATGGTGCTTCCTCCTCTAAAACACAAAAACCTATGGAAGAACAAGACACTATTTTAAAAGAAAGAAGTGGTAAGACAAGAAGAAACAGATAAGCAAGAGAAAGGAGGAGGGGAAGACAAGATTTTGTCCAATGAAGCACACATCAACAAGAAAACATCTCACCTAACATTGAATCAAACCAAGATGACCTTAAGAATGGACAACTTGAAGACAAGAATAAAAGTTGGGCTATGGTACCTTATGTCCCACTTTCCTCTAACATTCAGGAGTGGGAAGATGATGAATTGATTGTTGATAACCTTTAATCATGTTGTCCTTACAAGTAAGTATTTCTAACCCTTTACCTCTTGTGTTGTGCTTCCTTGTGATGTGTTATATGTTGTTTAGGCCTCCTAGGATGACCCTTGATTCTCTTATAAGGTCAAGGATACTGGGAGACCGCCTTTGTTGTGACCCTTCTATTTGTATCATCATTCTTCTATATGGCCTCTCCTCTATTTTCATTGTTGTGTGTTGTGTCTTACGAGCATAGCGTTGTGGTTGGTGACTTGGAGGCACCCTCCTATGTGACTATCCCTAAGGCACTTGTTTCTCCTCTCTTGATTTATTGTTTACCTTCCTCTAATGATTCTACCTAGATGGCAGATGATGCAAAACATATTATACAAATACGGACCTAGTGTCTCTTTAGCAAGAAATCAAAAAATGGACCTACATGACGATGGGGTTGTTATATATTATCCAACGCTTGGCTAGTAGAATCACTCCATGTGATATCTTGATGTTGTCTTATCACACTTACAAAACATAACAATACTGCTACTCTGTACACTTTGTCTATCTTGGATCTAGCCTTGCATTGTTGTTTGTCATGATTATATGGATGTTAACACCTTTTCTTGCAGTAAATTGTGTGTTTGTGGGAACATTTGGCGATTGTAAAGTACATGTCACCTCTAGGGGGCATGGGCCTTACGAGAGCTCGTGTTCCCTTGTGTGTTTTCTTCCTACCTTAACATGCTTGATATCGCTACATGATATCAACCACCTTAAGGTGGGGGCATTTATAAGGTAAGATGTCTGATTTAGATGCTAGAAAAGTGTGTTTGTAAGGCTTGAATATACTACAATCACTTAAGCCCTCTACGGAGGCAGGATATCACACATATCTTTTTTATATTAAGCCCTCTACGGAGACGGGGAGTGGATCTGAGACTATCCTAACCCTTAAGCATGTCTTCAATGATTGTTGTGGTGAAGCCCAATCGTCGATGTGTGCCTGTAATGTGCCTGAGATGGCTGTGAACCTAGGAATAGGTTTCTTCCATCACTTGTCTACCATGTTTTCTTTGTGTCTTCCATGTGTGTGTGTGTGGCGTGTTTGTTCCCAAGCATAGTTTAAAGACCGATGGCAATGAGTCCCTCCTATGCTTTGGGATTTGTATGGCGTGCTTGATTTGTATGGCGTGTTTGTTCTCAAGTGAAGTCTAAAGACTGGTGGTGATGAGTCCCTCCTATACTCTGAGATTTGTATTGTGTCTGTTGCCCCATATGCAGTCTAAAGACCGGTGGCGATGAGTCCCTCCTACATTTTGGCTTGTGTGTTTACTTTCCTTGTACTTACATTTGCATTTCATATATATGAGGAAAAAAAAATCACTACATTCATTGTATTCACTGTGTTTTGCGTGTCTTCTCCGTGTTTGGCATGCTTTCTATGCTTGTTGACCGTACTTTAATGCATGTATTGGCCTTGTGTTTATACATACATTAAAGTGGGGGCTAAATGTTATGTTGAAAAATGTCCCCTTGGGGGCTTTTCCCTCTTAAGGTTTATCTCTCGAGTCTTTTAGAATGCATTTAAGTCATCTTGCATGTTAGTGATGACTACGATGAGAAAACCCTGAAGTTTCATGGCAAATGGGACCTAGGGGGTGTGTTTGACATGAATCCTACCTGAAATAGGGGGGAGGACTTGGGCGACCGTGCCCTAGTCCTACCCTATTTTAGGTCAGGACCTATTTTTGGGTGTTTGTTTTATGACCGTTATTAGGTCCTATGTCGACATCCTAAGTTTGAATTACAAAATTCTTAGCGGGAATGTTTGTCGTTGCATATATAAGCATGATTAGTGATTCAATTGTAAACTGAATGGAAACTAAATGGGTATTGTGGACTTGTGGCTTTATGTGAAAGTGATTCAAGACATTCATTGTGTTGTAGAGCAGTATTTTGTGTTGTTATTATGTTTGTGATTACATATTTGACTCCATCTCCTCATGGCATGAAGAGCATCTTCCTTCCATGAGATCTACACTACAAGGTAACATCTATTATGTTTTTAATCATTTATCATTTGGATTTTGCCTCTATCCCACAGGGATACACACTCTTTATCTGACAACGGTATTCAAAAGACTTGAATGTCTCTCCGGGGCTTGACTGAGGCAAGCCTCTAAACACCACAACCCCCAACCCACTTTTATATGATTGCAAGTTATAGAATTTGGAAGTGAAAGAAGTGGAGTTGTAGGAGAGCAATGCAGACTATCAGAATTGTAGATCTGAAAAGAAAACTAGGGCTTAGACTTGGTTGCCTGCTCATTAGTCCTCCAGATTATGAAGCTGTGAAATCTCTGTGATAGCAGGAACAAGTTGCAGACATTCTTCAGAGATCCCGACAAAAGTAGGTACACTAGACTAGGGCACCCACTCATTAGTCCCTGACTTTTTTCGCACACCGAACTTCAAAATCTGGTATGTATTTGGTTGTCATTTGATATCTTTGTGTGTGATCATTTTTTGTAATTTGTTCGTTTGCTTACGATTTTATGAAATTAGGGTTTTGAGCATAACTAGACTTAATTAAACAACAAATTTATACAATTTCAATCTTCGTCTATGTTCCAAGTGACAGGAGATCTGTAGTAAAGTTATCTACTCAGTTGAATGTCCTTGAATGTTTAGTGGTGAAAGGAGGATCAACACAAACCCCTTAAAACAACCATCATCAAAAACCTCTTTATTTTTACCACTAAACAATTACAATGGCCCACACATCCCCTTTGTGGTGTGGAGCGTAGGGGAAGATAAGGAAACAAGGATGCTAGAAGTTAGTTGCTTCATAACTCTACTAAAGGAAATCTATGACTTCAATAGGATGATGGTGGATCCTTCTCTCGCATTACCTGAGGCTTCTATGGAGGCTGCAGTGGAAGCAGAAGCAGGAAGGTTTGAAGGAATGGATCTAATGATACCAAAAAATTAAAGTGTAAAAGTTTTTTGTTTTGGGATTTTGGCCATTTTGGTGTTTTTTATCTGACTAATTATTTTTCAGTCTGGTTTCTCTGCCAGTTTTGGGTATGGCCCCCTTGTGCCATTTTGATGTATCCAAAAAAAAATTCCAATCATGACACCGAAATTGTCATGTACAAATCCACTAAAGGACTCTCAAATACAAGATCACTATAGTTAGGTGTATGGGTAGCATAGGGAATAAGTTCCAAATCATGCCCACACCCTCATAAATAGTATGCACATAATAATTTAACATACTACATAAGAAATACAAACTCACCAAACCATGTTGGGAGATCACACATGCCAAACATGACTTTCATGCTAGCAATTTCTATCTAAATTGTATAAAAATAATTTTCACTAAAAAAGCCATAACTTTCTCAAAACATAACATTTTTCTAAAAAAAAATTTGGAATGATAACATAGATATCTACAAAACCCATAAAATATTTCTACAATAGAACTCTTTAATATAATTTTTTAATGACAATATAAACACTAGTAAAACATAATTTAAAAAATAGAAGCACAGACAAACAATCACTAATTCATACATATTCCATCATTGTGAAACTCAGTACATCCGACTTCATGTGAGTATTTAAATAACTTAGTTGTGCACCTTCTATAGAAGTTTTAGAGAAACCCAATTTCTAAAACTAAAGTTATGCAAGATGTAACGAACTAGTTTTTTTTCTCTTCACGACAGTTTTACTACATTATAACTTTTTTCTAAAAAATTATTTTGAAATAAAGTTTCAATAACAAAAGACACATCATTAAAAACATAATTTGAATCCTTCTAACATATAGGTTCAATTCAAAATCATATCTATGTTTAAATTCCATAAATCATATGATTCTCTTAAATTTCAGAAGGTTTCTTCTTTCCCAAGCAACCCTAGTTTTCAACCTACAACTAGTTTCTTTCCAAGTTGAACAATGTGAAAGCTAATTGTTCTGATTTAGATTTTTCTATTATTTTTTAAAATAAAATATGATTAACAAATAAATTCTTGTTCATCAAAAAACCTAAATTCATTGATTAACCAAAGTAAATATTTTTTTAAAGTCTTGCATGATAAAAATCCTACCTCAATCCTTGTAGCAATTTCGTAATCAATGGAGATGAAATAAAAAAAAAAGCACTTCCAAATTTTTAAGCTTCAATAACTTTTTTTTTCTTCTAAATTGCATAATAAAATTGATAACCAAAAAAGAATGAAAATAAAACTAATTCTCTTCTTTTAATAACTCTTCCTTCTCTTTCCAAAACCTAAAAAGTAAAACACATTTTTTTAAATAATAATTTATTAAAATATTATCTTTTTCAATTATATCCAAATAAAAGAAATCACTTAAAACTAATATTATAAATAAAATAATTTATTTTCTAAATTCTTAAAATAAACTTCCTCATTAAATATTAGTTTTATAAATAAAAACTAAAGATAAAAATATGTGAATGGGGTTGTGTTTGAATGGTAAAGGCCATAAGGTTCTCAACTTGGAGATCCAAGTTTGAATCCCCCAAGTAACATCGGAGGCTTATGTGGCTTCTAAGTGGATTGTGTGGTTTCTATGTTGGATATGTTGATGGGGAGGAGGTCCCCCTTGTGACCTCCACACTTACAAAATAAATAAAAAATAAAGATAAAATATTTTATTATTTTCTTTTTTAATTTAATATAATTATTTATTTATAAATCCTAAAATAAAAACTTGCACATAAAATTCTATTTCACTTATAATAAATAAATACTCGAAATGTAAAAAGCACATCAATTCTATTTCTAATTTATATTAGAAATTATATTTCTCTAATGAGATAATTAATTTTAAAATAAAAGCTAAGCATCAAATAAATAATTAAAACAATATTAAGGCTTTATTTATTTATTTCATTTTCTAATTAACCTTAAGAAATAATGATCAAATAAATAAATAAATTTCCTTTATCCATTTAAATAAATTAATCGAGATGCTATTTAATTTATTTCCAATTAATTTTGTCTTTATTTAATTTATTATTTAATTAAAAGCTAAGCATCAAATAAATAATTAAAACAATATTAAGGCTTTATTTATTTATTTCATTTTCTAATTAACCTTAAGAAATAATGATCGAATAAATAAATAAATTTCCTTTATCCACTTAAATAAATTAATCAAGATGCTATTTAATTTATTTCCAATTAATTTTTTGTCTTTATTTAATTTATTATTTAATTACACTTCAACATGAGAACCTAGTTCACCTTGCCCAATACCTACACTTGTTGCACAACATAATCTTGCCACACATACCTCGGTAGCATTGTTAGAAAATAAGAATAATCATATAATCACTTTTAGACAATTAACCATGGTAATGCAATCAAATATTACTCATAAAATACATTAAATTAACACTTTACACTCAAGCAATAGAACTTATCAAATTTACCATAGAATTGGAACATCATAGAATCACAAAGAAACTAGAAATTAGAGATGTTATAAAATGATGTCATAGGTGCAGTTCTAAGCCAAGAGATGAAGAAGGGGAAAATGTGTGATCTATTTCATCAGTAAAAACATAACCCCCGCTGAAATGAATTATACCACCATGGAAAGGGAAATCTTTGCTATAGTTCATGTTATCAACAAGTTCTGCCATTACATTACAGGATACACAATAACTATATATAGTGATGCAGGAGCATCCAGAAGTCATTTCAGTTGATCTAAGTCACTAGGTGTTGTGTTGTTAGTTACCAGAGGGTGTGAACAGAGTTTACCGCATTCTACTACAATTGAAGATATTGCCTTGCATCTTGGAGGTTAGCTAGAGACAGGTATGAGGTATGCATGATCCAAGTTTCAAAGCATAATAGTTATCGCAGAGTTAGCAGAGCGAGAACAAGTCATGTTACTATGAAAGGTCATCAGAGACAGAAAATAAAGCCACCGCATTTTACTGTAGTTAGCTTTTTGGTCTTGTGGTTGGGAGGATGACTAGAACTAGTTGGGAGGTATGTTTGATCCAAGTTTCAAGAGGTTTGAGTTACCAGACAAATGTCTAGAGGCATCAGAGTGAAGACTATGTTATCAGGCTGCATGAAGAATGATTGTATAGAAATATGGGAGCTTGTGACGGTGATTTGGGATTGTGCACCAAGAACTAAGATTGTGTGGAGGTAAATTGGGTCCAGTAGAGCTTATGATGTGAAGCACATGGTGATATCTCATTCCTACATCACCGCATATGATTCAGGGTCGACTTGTGTATACAAGGTTGATTACATGTTTCATGTTACACGTTACCTTTAGGCTAACAAAGATGATGTAAATAGAAGGCTTTTGGAGGATATATATGAAGGATAGAAGATTGTTTCAAAGTGTGTGGGGGTAAGTGCGACAAGTAGAGGACAGAGCAGAGAGTAGAAGAAGATGCAGAGTAGATATTAGAGAAAGGAGAGGAAGGAAGACAGAGGACATGGAAGAATAATGTAGATGTGATGTTGTGTTGTGTTTCTATGAACCTTTTGTAAGCCTGGGTTGCGGCCTAGCACATGAAAATCCCTAAAGACATATGTAATGAGATTTGAAAATCTAATATAATGAGAAGTGATCTTTTGGAGCCTGGGTTTTTCCCTATTAGGATTTTTCCAGGATAAATCTTGTGTTCTATGGTTATGGATCTTATGTTGTGCAACTATTATATGTGTGTTTCCATTATGTTTATGTTGAGATTGTAAGATTGAATGGTTAAGGCTGCAGGGTTGGATAGTCCTTCATTGGACCCTCCATCCCTGACTGCATCAAGTGGCATTAGAGCTAGTTGTGAATCTGTTGGGAAGGTAGAATGTGTTGGAAGAATGTATAGAACCCAAAAATTCAGTAAGTGCTATCACAAAAGGATAGAAACCATTGCAAACAAAGAAGAATCACCGCAGAAGGAAGATCATAGCAATGAAGATTAGGGCTCAGAAGATCAAAGAAAGAAAGATCCAAGTGAGTTAGTAGTTCAAGTTGACAATTGGTGTACAATCTGAATATTTTGCAAAAGGAGTAAAGAAGTCATCACATAATCAAGGAGAATTGGAATCAATGTAGTAGGTCTTTCCATGGGTAAGCTTTTCACATTAAGTTGTTTGTATAATTTGTTTCAATGGGGAAGATTGGAAAAAGAGTGAAGAAAGAAAATGGAAACCTAATGTGCAAAAAGGATATTTTGGAAGAAGAATTGTGTGAAATTAAAAGGACTAACTCATAATTGATGGAAAAGATAAGATAACTAGGAGAAGACAAATATGACGCTTTTGAAGAAGAATTGGAAAATGTCAAAAGGAGAAACAAAGAATTAGAAGAAGAGTTGAAGTTGTTTGAGTATGTCAAAAGGAGTTTTGAAGAATTGGAAGAAGAATGCAAGTTGTTTGATAAGGTTGAAAAGAGGAACAAAGATCTGGAGGAAAAATTGGAGAAGTTGAAAAAGGAAAACAATTTATAAAAGAGTGAAATATTAGAATTAAAAGAACAACTTAATCAGTTAGAGTAGTCACTTATAGCATGCAAGAAGGAAAATAAATGTCTAAGATCTAAGCCTGAACTTTTTAATGTTTCTTGTGATACTAAGGATTTGTGTGATACCGCTAAAGCTTCTTTGGACAAGGAGGGTGAGGTTGAAGATAACAATGTAACTGAATCTATAATTGTTGGCAATGGTGTTGACAAAGAGAGTTCTCAAAACAATGTTGGTTATAAAATCATGACAGGAATGGGATATGAGGGAAAAGGATTGGGAAAACATGAGCAAGGAATTACAGAGCCTATTGAGCCAATGGTGAGACCAAGAAATGAGGGCCTTGGATATATTAGAGGTAAAGAGAATAAGGGTGTTGTCACAAGTTCAAACAAATCAGCTCAAGGAAGGCAAGGTATGCATAGTTATTAATGTAATAGACATGGACATGGAAATGGAATGTGTTGGGATCTGTACCCTTGTAAAATTTGTGGATTAAGGAATCACTCTGAAAAGATGTGTTGGAATAAAATGCATAGGACAGAGTCTAGGACATATTGTAAACAGATGGATTATGGATGGATTGATGGATCGAAATAGAAATATGTTACTGTATGTTCAAAAGATTGTATAGGCTAAAGTATTTATGTGTTGGAGAGAAAGGGGGACATAGGTCAAAATGCAATAGGGAAGGAACATGTGCGGAGCATAACAGGAAAGAAGGCCATACCACAGTAAAAGAAGGGATGACAAGGAATTCTACTGCAAGAGGAATGGAAGTAATAAATCACACCACAATAAAGGAAGTATGGGTAAAGAAACAAAGAAAAGTACAGGGAGAGTGCATGTGGAGAAGGAACTAGACAAATTCCATGTGTGTGGAATAAGTTGCAGCTAGAACCAAGGGTTGGGAAGTACCACAAAGAGAATTTAGGGATGTGTTGACTAAGTACTAAATCGAGAAAGTAAAAATGATTATTCTTGAGTGTTAGGGGGTGCTAAGGCTATTTGACTCTTAGTTGGTATCTATGTATGAGTAAAGTATTGGTCCTGAGGAAGCCTACAGGTGTTGCCAATAGAGTGTCAAACTGTGAGGCAGTTGCAACATTGTAGCCAGATTGTTGAACCTAGACCATCCCAAAAGAAGAATTTGAGGCAGCTTGCAAAGAGGACTTGCTTAGACCACCAACCATTGAGGCAATGCAATGATTTCTAAGCAAAGTGCCAAACATAGATCACCACAAATGAGAAGGAATTTGAGGCAGTCTGCAAAGAAGACCTATACAGATCGCTGATCATGAGGCAGTGTAGTGATTTATGAATAGATCGCTGAACCTATATGAGGATTGAGGCAACTCACAAAGTTGACTTGAACATATCATCAACTTGACGTAGCCTACAAATTTTGTCAATAGAGCGACGACTATGAGGCAATTGCAAACTTGTAGACACGTCGCTGAATTGAGGCATTTGCAAGGATTTGGGAGTATATCACTGAACTTATCGATTTGATGAGTTTTCTATAGGGGTATCACTTTTAAATTAACCCTAAGAGTCTGATGCAGGAGCATCTAGAAGTCATTTCAGTTGATCTAAGTCACTAGGTGTTGTGTTGTTAGTTATCAAAGGATGTCAACAGAGTCTACCACATTCTATCGCAATTGAAGATATGGCCCCGTGGCTTGGAGGTTAGCCAAAGACAACAATGAGGTATGCATAATCCAAGTTTCAAAGCATAAAAGTTACCGCAAAGTTTTTCAGAGTTAGTAGAGTGAGAACAAGTAATGTTCCTATGAAAGGTCATTAGAGATAGAATTCAAAGCCACCACATTTCATCATAGTTACCTTTCTAGTCTTGCAGTTGGGAGGATAACTGTTATCAGAAAATTGGAATGATTATCAATAATATCAAAGTAATCCAATAAACTCAATGGAAAAGGAAATAATCAAGATCTCAAACAAAGACAAAACCTTGCAAACCTCAATACTTCATAGCTTCCATTGGTCGCCTATCTCAAATGATCTTGTGTATGAATATGGCTATCAGAAGGTACACTTCCTTGCTATTATCCAAGATGTCAAGTGGGAATGGCTATGATAAATATTTGTAATGAAGAGGAGCTTCACAACAATGTTAATGGTGATGGTAACAAGTTGATTGCAAGCAATGGAGGAATTTGGTGCCAAAGGCGCACTGTGATTCTTGCAGAGTAACATTACTAAAAGCTTGGATGATAAAAATGTAGGAATTGGGTTCAATTTATAGACTTGTGAGAGAGAAGATCAATGGTATAGAAAGAATAACAAGATCAACAGTAGAGGATACTTGAGAGATGTGCGTGAATAGGAAGAAAACATGTGTCACACAAAAAGTTGTTTTGTTTGAGTTAACTGCTTTCTTTTATAAAGATAAGTTTTGATTTCATAAATTAGAAAGCTTTTTTTCTAATTTAAGAGTTGTTGATAAAAACAAGATTGATTGAATCAATTAACTCAACTTGTGATTTGCTTTTGCATGATTTGAGAGAAATTAAATAATAAATTATTTAATTTTGTGTGCATGAAGAAGAAGATTTATTTTTAGAAGATTTGGAAGATTTTTGAGGAATTAGAAGATAAGAAAGCAAATTAAATAAATTTATTTATTTAATTATTTGTACATGTTTTGGAAGAATAAATAAAATATTTGATTATATTTTATTTTTAGAGATTAAGAGAATTTAAATAAATTTGATTTATTTATTTAAATTTGGAGGAAAAGTGATTTAATTAAATAATTAAGAATTATTTAATTGTTTGGAAGAGTTAAATTAAATAAAGGATTTTATTTAATTATTGGAAGACATTAGAAGAGGTAATTAAATAATTTGATATTTAATTAATTTAGAGGAATATGAATCAAATAAATAAATTTATTTATTTATTGATAGAAGAATTAGAATGAAATAAATATTAAGAATATTTATTTAGATCGAGTCGTGTCATTTTTACACGTATACATTTTGCCCCTCTTTGATGCAATGTGTTTTATCACGTTGTTTCAAAGAATAGATTTTTTTATAATGATACATTCCCTAGTTTTCCCCTAGTACAGGTTTAACGACAGTAGGATGCCCCTCAGGAGATTGGACGGGAAGAAGGCAGAAGGACGTGAGATGAACAATCTCACAATGAAGAAGGTTTAAAAATAGGTTAGGTTGAAGAAATTGGGTCACGGTTCAAAGAAATGGAAGGAAATGGGTTTGGGAAGTAGTCACGGTCGCCACACAGCTAGTTAGGGTTCACTTGCTATAAATAGGAGCTGGGTCCATAATCTTAGTCATTTGCATACTTGGCTTTTGTTGATAGGTCACTCAGAGCTTAGGAGAGCACAAGAGCTAGAGCAGTCGGTATAGATATGGATATTCCATGCGAGGAGCGCCGCTTTGAGCGCCTTCGACAATTCGATCAACCATCTGAGGCAGGACCACCGATATGTAGTTCGACAAAACTTGCCTAGGGTCATTTATTAGGCTAATAAATGCTAGGGAAAACTAGCTAGGATAGATGAGTCGATTCACGTTTCGACACATATGCGCTCCGAAACCATACATACGTTATGAAGCTGCACATATAAGATATAAATCAGCACATGTGAAAGTTTTGTGCATATGTGATAAATACCGGCGCATACGCTATAGAATGGCACATACGTTATGGGAACCTGCGTATATGCCAGAATGGTGCATGTGCTACCTGCTTTGGCACATTCATGCCGAAGTGGTGCTTTTGATATGAAACTATGCATTTACTCAATGTTGCGGCGCATCTGCCAAAAGTGGCACATTTACTGTGAAATGGTGCATGTACCTTCTGGTTCAGCGCATGTGTTTTAGATAGTCAATTTACTTGATGAAATTGACTCGATTGGCATCTTACTTGATGCGTCAATCAATAAGCTATCTCTGAGATTGCAGGAATCTAGTCAAGAGATTTTTTATGTTGTTTTGATCAATTTGATATGTTAAGTGATAGGATAGTTTGATACTTTGAGCAGTTTTGCAGTTTTGGTTGACACATTGACTTGTTTGATTGCAGGAGGACATTCCTGATGTACTTATGTCGCGAGAGCAGTTTCCCTTGCCGATGTTGCAGTGGTACATGCTCACAAAGATGGATCAAGAGGCTCTCGATGCTATGGGTTTGGACTATGTGTGCTTCATGCTTGAGGTTCACGCAAACCTCAGCTTGCTGACTGTTGCGGTAAAGCATTTCCACAGCGAGGATGGGACCTTTCATTTGCCCACTAGTGAGATGGCTATCACTCTAGAGGATGTTTATAGGATACTACACTTACCTATCCAGGGTGAGCTCGTGGAGTATGCGGCTCAAAGTGATGCTGGATTGGTAGAGTGCAAACGAGTGTTCGATGATCTGGAGCTAGAGGGTCAGGTGATCTCATGGCAGGACATTCATGACTACTATGACTAATTCATAGGGATAGTGGCTAGATTGATCGAGGGTGTTGTATGCCCCGATAGGAGGTCACATGGGTTCCCTATTAGTTGGGATAGGACCATGGAGAGGATGATTACAGAGGGCACCAGCTTTGCATGGGGTGTGTGCATGCTGGCTCACTTGTACCACGATATGCATCAGGTGGTATACCATAGGGGTGCCATTTTGTCTACAAGCATCTCATTACTACAATTTTGGTTATAGAAGCATATCGTCATTACTCGACCAATATGCATCTTTTCCAGGCAGAGGGGTGAGCCTTATAGTTATAACTACATAGGTGTTATTTCCTAGCATAAGATGGGAAAGCTTGAGTACTTGAGACATGCGCTGGATAATGTGGATAGAGTTATCTGGCACCCATACCTGGATTGTGAGCCATGGGATGATGAGGACGATGAGCTCCCATACTGCTTCCAGACTCGATGGCTCATTGGGAGGACACAACACATATTAGAGAGGCAGATTGTTAGCTAGGTACAGAGACAGTTCGAGAGGATATAGGGTCAACCACAGGGGCAGGCACTATTTGCTCAGACACATGCAGAGTGGTTTAGATGGGGCCCAGTTGCTTCTTATGAGGAGGCTCTAGTGGACTTCCAGCAGATTCCCTACGTGGCGTGGCTGATGAGGAGGGAGGTAGTGGATGCTGAGATGTCCCCCAATTATGAGGAGTGGTTTGCTGCCCACCCGTTCCTAAGGTATTTAGGACCGGGAGAGTTGATTCCTCACCTGGATGAGGAGGATTCAGACAATGAGGATGATGGAGGTAGGAGGATGAGGAGACGGAGGAGGGGGAGAGGAGGACGAGAAGATGGAGATGACAGAGGTAATGGAGGAGGAGGGGGAAATGGAGGTAGAGGGAGGCAAGGACGGAAGAGGAGAGTGGGAGAGGGATCCTCCCAATAGCAACAGGTAGCTCAACAGTAGGTGCCCTAGCAGCAAGTTGCTCAGCAATAGGTGCCCCAGTAACAGGTGCAGGCACAGGTACAAGTTCCTCAGGCTCCTACCTAGCCTAATCTACAGCAGCAGGCTATTACTACATTGCGAGGTTAGGTGAGACAGCTCAGGGCACATCTCAGAGTGGCAGAGTCCTGGAGAGAGTCAGACACATAGATTTTATCTGGGCTCACTACAGAGCAAGATACAGCATTGGCGAGGGTGAGGGCCCTTAGACTAGAGAGATATTCGGCTTTGGCTACCTTGGGTACTGATGTGGCCACTACATTCTTGGTTACACAGGTACAACAGGGACAGGCCCAAGTACATCAGTTGTAGACACAAATTGCACAGATACAGGGTGAGCTTGCCAAAGCACAGGCTCAAACACAGTATTATAGGGGATTGTACCACGGGGCAGTGCCAGCAGACCAGAGGGCACCCAGCTACAAGACCCAATTTGTAGCAAGCACACCTCAGAGAGCCGGTGGTTCATGGTTAGGAGCAGTGTCCCATGGCAACAGGGCTAGCCTTTTACACTTGTACCAGTTTTTTATTATTGTATACATATTTTTTATGGCTCACGGGTAGCCTGATATGTATATATGACTTGCATTTTGCACTAAGACATGTATCATTATTTTTGTGATGTATACACTTTATATGATTCTGACTTAGAGATGGACTTTGATATGTTGTACATTAGACATGTTTTATGTTTATTTATATGATGATGTAGCTATATGATCTCTATATGTAGTTGTTTATACTATATGTCATGAATGCAGTCTATGTTATGACGTTTCATATGCGATGCACACGTATATTATGTCTATATGATGCTATTTGTTGTTTTGATGGATGCACATTACTTTTGATGTCTATATGATCTGATGCAGACTTAGATGATTTCATGTATGCACCTAATATGCAAATGGGAATTTTATCTATATGATTATGCACTTTATGAGATGATCTATATGTACTTGTCTATGTTTTTTATGTTTTTTCTATTGATACTATGCTATGATGCCAATGTATATGGATGGCCTAATGCACCTATTATGTATGCAAATGATTTAATCATGTTAATGACTATCTCATGTGATATGATATGCAAACTACGCCATGTTTTTTTTATGTCCAAATGCACTCAATCGACATAGAAATGACACAATGATAGATAGAAGACTGACAGATGGAAGGAAATGTGAATGAAAGGATCACAAGCTTTTAATTGTAAACATTGATGCTCTGCACAGGATTGTTATTATGGATGGGATATGGATGCTTTGTGGATGTTTTCTGGATGCAAATCATTTTTGACATCTTGGTATTGCAAGTATTTTGAAGTGCTTATTTCATCATTGGGCTTTTTTATTTTTTTTGTATTTTTGAAATGTTGTAAGAAAATACAAGCATCTAGGTATAATTTGGTGCAGGGCACCTAGGAGCACCTTGGTTCCTAAAGTCACTTTGTTTGCATTTTTTTTGAAAGTTGTGGTTTTGATTGTAATAAGGGTTTAGCCATGAGTATATGGTCCTTTTTGTGTGGTCAAGATGATTGAGGTGACCATATAAACCTCAATCATGCTTAGTCCACTTGGATCCTTGTTGTGCCAATCAGGCCTAGAAGGTCTAAAGGATTGGTTTTTGAGTTTTTTTTTTATTGTTTGTGTGTTTTATCATGTTTTGGGAGTATGGAGGATGTTTTGATTCCATTGGACAAGAAAAACAAATTGCCATCCTTTGGAAAATGCAAAAACTCCATAGTGTCAAGTGTTGTCAATGGTGTTAATGACACATTGACCGGTTGCAACTTCATTTTGGTTATTAAAACTATTTGTAGAGGTTGTAAACTGACTTGGATAGGTTGATATGGAGGAAATATTGCTCCAGCACGGAGGAGAAAGTTTTTGTACGGAATTTGGGCACAAAAATCAAGAAAATTAATTGTTTTTCGCTATTTTTCTTGCTGTGTACGGCCTGTACGGATTTTTTAGGGGTGCAAATGTACTTTTTCTGAAAGCTCTTGGAGTCAAGGTTCTAATGCAACTAGTTTGAGGTCTTGAAGTGGTCAAGATCAAAAGTTATAGATTTTTCTTTCAAAACAGGTCTAGAAACCCTGTTTTCTAGGGCAGCCATAGAAATCCGGCCCTAGAATGCATTTCCACTGTTGAAAATTTGCAAAAACTGGTGAAATGCAGGCTAGGGGTATGTACCATAAGATTCCAAAAGATTTTTGTTTGAAAATGCAGTCTTCTATTTTTAATTTGATGCCCTAGGTCAAGTATTCCTATGTATTTGGCCAGAATTGTGCAATTTATTGATGTAGATGACAAAATCTGATAGGTGGCGAATGAAAGTTGGTTTGTGAGTTGTTTGTAGGTCATAGAAGAGAACCAAGTTCCTGCCCCATGTTTATGACCCCAATTTTGAGCACTTGCTTTGTAACCTAGCCTAAATTGATCAATTAGGCCTAGAAGACCAAATGAGTGTTCTGGATTGCTGGAGTAGAGTTGGAACAGGAGACTTCAGAGTTTGATAGGGTTCCATAGAGTGTATCTAAAACCATCATTTTCTTGCCTGGTCATATGGGATTTTGTCAAGTTTTGTTGAGAAAACCTAGTTTGGAGGGCAAGTAGCCTTACTAGTCAAGGTATAGGTTGAAGAGTTTTGGGAAGTTGGAGACCAAACCAACTACATAGAAGGTGTTTGTTGATCTATCCTGAGGTGTTGGAGAAGCCTAGAAGGTGGAGCCATCACTAGGATACCAAATCCTTCATACACCCTTGAATGTGCCTTTGGTTGCTTGGTTGAAGGCTATTTGAAGTGGGTGAGTGGGCAAAGGACAATAGAGTAAACCCTTGTGTGTTACTTCCCTTGTGCCACTCTGCATCATAATTGAACCGTGATGACTTGAGTATTGCTTACATGGATTTTGATTTAGCAAGTTAATACAAGCATCTAGGTATAATTGAACCGAGATGACCTGAGTATTTCTTCTGTATCAACAAACAAGGATTACCCCTTTTCATGTTAGACCTATAATGTCCTCGATGATCATTTGAGTGGATCATGTCTTTAGACAACGCTTCACATTACTAAAGATTGATCCACAAACAACAAACAAAGAAAATAGTCATGCCCCTATCATGGCATATCTAGCCTTTGGCATCCTTGAGTAGCATAGAAAGACATGATCACAAAAATCAAGATGATGTAACCTAACCTGATCACAAACGCAAAACATTCTTGCATTTAGATGTGTTTTCTTGCCATAATTTAGATAGAATCATTTAGAGTGCTTTAGGTATTTGTTTGCTTTGCTTTGGATAGTTTGATGTCTTGCATCAAAACTTCTGTTGGAAAGCAGGATTTACTTGTGCTTGTACGCCTAGTGAAATAGACCCTAAGCAACTGATCTAGTGCCTCAAGGGCACATTGACAATGGCCTTGCCTACGTGACGACACAGAGGCAACGTAGTTCAGGTCTTAGACTTGGATGCGGATGGACTAGAGGATAGATGACAAGGTATGGGATGGATGGGAAGTGGAGCCTCGACGGCGCATTGAAAATGGCCTTGCCTACGTGATGACATAGAGGCAACATAGTTCGGGGTTGACCTTATGATACTAATGACAGACGCTATGCTAGGCTGACATTGTGGATAGGATACTGGATAAGACCTTAGTTGATAAGGTGACAAAAGAGATAGAGTATCAAGCCATGATAGGTTATCATTAGGTTTTTATTGTGAAATAGATATGGATCGAATGAGGGACGATGGATGGAGGAATGGACACATGGTGATTGGTTTCTCAAAGATGGAGGAAGTAGTTTACCACAAGTAGCGCATGTTTACTAGGTTTTCACCACTTGTTTTTATTTGCATGGAAGCTAAAAGTACACACGATGCCCGTTTGCTAGGTTTTCATCATGGTACCTATCCAAGGTGCCTGTTTTCTAGGTTTTCACCAAAGGACGATTTTTTTTGTTGTTTTTCCACTTTTTTTTTTTGTTTTTTTCTTATTTTTTTATTTTTTTGCTTTTTTGAATTTTTGCCCCCCTTACATTGGGGTTCTCTTAGGTATAGAACCGGTGAAGATGCATATTGTTGATTGGGTCATCAAACAACTCACCTTCTGATGTTACTAACTGATATGCTTCTGATCTATAGGTAGCAATGATTACATAAGGACCAAGCCAGTTGGGTTCGAACTTACCTTTCTTTTCCCGATCCTGCTGATTGCAGGGGTTTTCCTTGAGTACTAGATCACCAACATTGAAGACCCTTGGATGGACTCTATGATTTTAGCTTCGTGGCATTCTCTGTTGATAGGCTTTGATATGATTGAAAGTGTTCTATCTCTTCTCTTCTAACATCTCTAACTCTTGTAGTCTGGAAACTCTATAGTCTTCATTAGTGATAAGACCTTGTAATGACACCCTTAAAGATGGTAACTTGACCTCAATGGGAAAAATGAATTTTGATCCATAGACGAGGGCGTAAGAGGTAGCACCTGTGGGAGTGCATATACTAGTTTGATAGGCCCACAAAGCGGGATTCAGTTGTATGTGCCAATCATGGTCGGCATCGTTGACTGTCTTCTTGAGGATTTTCAAGATTGTTTTGTTGGATGCCTCTGCTTGGTTGTTGGCTTGTGGATAGTAGGGGGAGGAGAAACGGTGTTGGATTTTGAATTTGTCACAAAGCTCTTGGACATCCTAGTTCTTGAAAGGTCTTCCATTATCTATGACGATGGATGAGGGAATTTCGTATCTAAAGATAAGGTAATTAAGGATGAATGAGACAATTTGTTTGCCTGTGACATTTGTGAGTGGAACAACTTCAATCCACTTGGTAAAATATTTAGTGGCGGTTATTATGAACTTATGGCTGTTGGATGATGGAGGGTGAATTTTGCCCACAAGGTCGAGTCCCCATTGACAAAAGGGCCATGGTGTTGTTAAAGGCCGTAGCTCTTGAGCTGGTGCATGGATGAGGTTTCCATATATCTGGGCATTTCTACACAAGCTGATATGAATCAGTTTCCATGTTTGGCCAATAGTATCCAAAACGCATGAATTTCTTAGCTAAAGAAGGACCGCTAGAGTGTGTTCCACAAATTCGTGTACATCTCATAAGGCAGTTTGAGATTCTTCACATTCTAAACATCAAAGTAAAATACCATCCAGACCTCGGCAGTATAGGGTGTCAGCGATAATGGTGTAACAGGAGGTTTGGCGAATGAAGGTTCGGTGTTGGTTAGAAGACAAGTCAGGTGGTAGGGTGTTATCCTTGAGGTAAGTGTAAATCTTACCATACAAAGGTGAATTAGATCCGACTAAGAGGAAAATGGAGTGTGTTTTAGGGATATCATAAGCTGGTTGCATAACTGACTCCACCAAGAACTCATACCGTGAATCATTCTCTGGGATCTTGAGGAGCGAGGCAATGGTTGCCATGGCATCTGCTGCTTTGTTTTCAATGTGAGGTATCTGCTCAAAGGAGATGATCACAAAGTACTCTTTAAAATCATCGACCATATGCTTGTATGGTATTAATTTCTCATCTTTGGTCTGATAGTCATCATTGACTTGATTGATTACCAGTTGGGAGTTGCCATAGACATGTAGCTCTTTTATTTTCCATTCTGCTACCATTTTGAGACCAATGACCAAGGCCTCATACTCTACTATATTGTTCGTGCATGGGAATAGGAGACGATAAGACTTAGGTATGGTGTCACCTTGAGGAGTGACCAACAAGATTCCTGCCCCCGATCCATGGTTTGTATTGTATCCATCAAAGTAGAGTTTCCATGAGTGTGTTGTGATACTGAATATGGATTCATCTAGAAACTCGAATGTCATTGGTGTGGTATCCTGCAAGGGTGCTTTTGCTAACCGATCGGTAATGATTTGACCTTTGATAGCCTTCCTTTCTGCATACTCGATGTCATATTTGCTTAATAGCATTACCCACTTGGCTAGGTGGCCTGTCAAAGCTACTTTGCTTAATAGGTACTTTAGTGAATCTATCTTTGCAATAAGTTTGACTGAATGTGCTAGCATGTAATGTCATAGTTTTTGGGAAGCAAAAACCATAGCAAGACATGATCTTTCTATTTGGGAATATTGTAGTTCGTAGCCTACCAATGTGTGACTGATGTAGTAGATAGCTCTTTCTTTGCCTTCATAATCCTGTTGTGCTAATAGGGCCCCAAGAGTTGTTGGTGTAGAAGATACATATAGATACAAAGTCTTGCCTTGAATAGATGGCATTAGAATAGGTAGATTCATGAGGTATTCCTTTAGCTTGCGAAATGCTTCCTCACACTTTTCATCCCACCGAAATGGTATGTTTTTGTGTAATAGGTGAGTAAAAGGTTGATACTTGTTTGCTAGTTGTGAGATGAACCGACAAATTGCCTATAACTTACCCTATAGAGACCGCAGTTGAGTGATGTTCTTTGGTGGTGGCATTTCCATGATAGCTTTGACATTGGCGGGATCTACTTCGATCCCATTTGTTGATACAATGAAGTCTAAGAGCTTGCCGGAGGTGACTCTTAACACACACTTCTTTGGATTCAACCTGACTTTGAAGTGTTCTAGTCTATGAAAGACCTTCTCGAGTACATCTAGGTGGGATTCTCTTGTTAGTGACTTTGCAAGGATGTCATCTACGTAGTCCTCCATTGTGACGTGCATCATATCATGGAAAATAATGGTCATAGCACGTTGATATGTTGCCCCTGTGTTCTTTAACCCAAATGGCATGACGTTCCAGCAAAAAATACCCCATGGACAAGTGAGAGTTGTTTTATGTTGGTCTTCTAGTGCCATCCTAATTTGATTGTATCTAGAGAAGCCATCCATAAGAGATAACATGGTGTGTCCTGCTATCAAGTCGACTATGCTATCAATATTAGGTAATGAAAAGTCATATTTGCGACAAGCCTTGTTTAGATCCCAGAAATCATTGCACAATCTAACTCTGCCATCAGGTTTGGATACTAGCACTATGTTGGATACCCACTCTAGATAGTCGATTGCCCTGATGAACCCTACATCCAGCAGCTTCTTGAGTTCCTCTTTTACTAGTAATGCAATGTGTGGATGCATCTTCTTGAGCTTCTGCTTGACTGGTTTGACTCCTAGATCTAGTGGAAGATAATGTAGAATCAAATCTCGATCTAAACCAGGCATATCTGCGTATGACCAAGCGAAGTTGACTTGCTTTTTCTTGAAGAATGGTACAAATTTGGTCTTTTCTAGTGGAGATAGAGATTTTGCAAAGTGAATGATCTTAAGATTTCTCTTTGTTCCAATGTTGACAGGTTCTGTAGGTTCCACAACAATCTAAGACTTCTCCTGGTACATGTCATTGGGGAGAGTGTCAAGCCTTCCATCGTCTGGCACCTCAGAGAGGTTTTCACCATCTGATGCGTCCTTTCTTTTTACTATTTTGGGATCTGATACTGCCGCAGAGTGGTTTTTACCATCAGATCCAGTTTTTATTTTTATGTTTTTTCTGACTGGAAGGCCTGGCACCCTCTCCAAAACAAGCCACGGTGTTGAGTTCAATGGCCAAGCTAGATTTATGATCTCATGTAGGTAGGTAGTCCCTAAGTTCCATGTAGTCAATATAGGCATCATCATTTTGGAACATGTCTAGTTGTGGGGTTCCTCATAAATCCCAGTCAATAAGTTCAAGATGCACAAGGGAGAGGGGGTTGAAAGATAGATCTGATTCATTGGGTGTAATAGTTTGAATGGATACATGAGTAGGATTCAGATTGATAGGGATAGGATCTGGGATGGTACTTTCCTCCAGATTGTTTATTGTGATGGAACTCTGACCTTCCTCGAAAGTCGTACTCTCAGGACTTGGTGAATCACACTCTAATGGTCTATGTGTTAGCATTTGTCCCTCATGATAGGGGCTATAGGTTTGAATGGTGTCAACTACTTTGTCCTCATAGGAGTGCTCTATGAGTTCATCCCACTCGTACTCATTAGAGTCTGTGTCACTGTCTTCTTTTAGGTTATGGATCTATTCCACAAAACAAGCATTGGCCTTAGCTTTGCCTTTGTCCTTGTATCCTAGACCTTTTGTAGTTCTTGCCAACGAGGTTAAGGAGGGTTGGATGGGTTATGTAATTCCTTATTTTCTTAGGCCAATGGAACCTTGTCCTTCATAACCCATTCTTTGGAAGATAGACTCACCACGCCCATAGATTTCTATTGGGATCTTAGGTGGTTCTTGTTGTGTGTAATCTTCTTCTGTGTAGAGCCATTACAAGACATCTCTTTCCTCACTCTCGTCTGATAGGGTCCCCTATTTTACAAAGGGAGTTGTGGGATGTTCAGGAGGAGCAGATGGTTTTGGAATGTACTTAGGTGTAGGTTGCCCAAAGGATCTGGGAGATAGAGGCATTTTGGCTAAGTTGAGGTTGTGCTCGATGGAGTATTCCCCTGCCCCTGTTTCTTTGATTATGATTTTCTGCTCTTTGGGCTTGGATGAGGAAGCTTTGGAGGTAGAAATCATGCTATGAGATGGGGGATGTGGAAGCTCTATTATTGGGAATGATGCAATCAGGCTTTGAGCGGATAGAGTTGTAATGCTGAAAAGGGTCAGGATCACCTTGGATGGTGATCTGTTTGCCATCATGAGGAAATTTGATGTATTGGTGGTAGGTAGAAAGCACAGCTTTCATGGCATGACTCCAAGGTCTACCTAAGCGGATGTTATAGGCTAGCTCCCTGTCGAGGACTTAGCAAACAATGTTCTTTATTACTAGTCCAACTTGTATTGGTAACACCACTATTCCTTTAGTAGTTCATTCTTCTTCATCATAGGCCTTAATAGTGATCTTTTCCTAGGATCCACTACAGTTTTCAAGAACCCCAATGTAAGGACTAGCTTGAGCATGTAAATATTTAAACTGGCTCCTCCATTAATGAGAACTCTTTTGATACAGTGTTTATGAATGAAGGCGATGACATGCAAGGGCCTGTTATGGGGCTGGGATACTGATAGGTCATCTTACTCGGTAAATGATATGGTACTAGAGGAGGTTAGATTTCCTACCATGGCTTGAAACTTCTCTTAGGCTAGGTTCGTGGGCACAGTTGTTTCCACTAGGGCTTTATCAAGAATTTCCTTGTGGCAGGGAGACAGACGCAACAACTCTAAGATAGATATGTGGGTAGAAGTTTTCTGAAGTTGATCTATAACAATGTACGTATGAGAGTTAGACAAAGAAGGTGACGACCTTAGAGGAAGTGTGTTTAACGTGACCTTACCACTGTAGGTAATGATGTTGTAATCAGTTTTGTTGGGTCCTGACTATTGGTTGGATGTGATCACATTGTCTTGTGGGATGTGCTCCGATATGCAATTGACGATATAATCAAATAGCATGCTCGCATAGTTAGCATTGTTGTGTCTGTTGTTTTGATTCTACCTGTTGCTGTTGTTGTTGTTGTTGTTGTTGTTGTTGTTGTTGTTGTTGTTGTATGGCCTGTCATGGTTGAGGAGTGGATCCTTGTATGCCACATGTGTCTCGTTAGAGGTATGTTCTTTAGTGCCTACCTGATTTTGGTCAAGTATGTCTTGAATGACATGTTTTAGATGGATACAATCATTGGTCTTATTGTTAGAATCTAAAAAGATTAATAACCCAGAAAACTAGTGCAAAGAATAGATATTAAAACTATGAATGCAAATGATATGAAATCAAAATAGCAACACAGAGTTAGTCTCCAAGAGAGTAATGCAAATGCTAGAAGCAAAATAGCATTAAAAGGATGCAAAAGCAAAAGATATATCAAATACAAGCCAGGTAGCATGCTTATATAGACTAGGAAGAGAGAGGAGGTGGCAACACCGACCAATGAGGAGCAACCATCTATCGGACTAAAGATAGCAAAGTATCTTCCCAAGATAGCTAATGGATGCTCACATGTAGGAAGGTGACACCTCGCAACCACTCACCTAATAAGACATGCTTTATTAACCTAAGCGAGATTAATAGAGGTGTAGGAAAAACCTAGGAATATAGGGAAAAATAAATAACCCAACTAGGAAATAAAAACCTACACTAACACCCCCCCATAAGCGAAGCTTAGGTGGATGTAGAAATGGGTCCCGGCAAATCAAGCCTGATGAGGTACCCATGTACATAAAATTTCCCCCCAAAGAGAGAGAAAAGAGACCCCCCCAAAAGTAGAGAGAGTCAGGACTCCGAGTGAGAGGAAGAAGCCCCCCCAGAAGATGAAGCATCCCGCACCCCAAGCAAAGCTCACAAATGAAGGAACTTGCTCTCAATGAAGGGTTTGGTGAAGATATCAGCAACCTGCTTGGAAGTCGGACAATAGCGAAGGTCGATGACGTGGCCATGGATGAGCTCCCGGATGTAGTGCATGTGGACCTCTATGTGTTTGGTCCGCTGATGATGGACCGGATTACGTGAGATCTGAATGGCACTCTAGTTGTCACAAAATATGACTGATGGCCGTCTGATCTGGATACCAAACTCAGTGAGAAGATTCTGAAGCCAAATGGCCTCAGTGGCGGTATTCACAGCCCCCCGATACTCAGCCTCAGTAGAAGATAGAGCAATAGCAAATTGTTTCTTGCTCGACCAACAAACAGGACCTGAACCAAGTGAGAAGCTGTAACCTGAAGTAGACTTGCGATCCTGAGAATCGCCCGCCCAATTTGAATCTGTGTAGCCTACCAAGTCAAGCTCAATACCCGCTGCATAGTGAATCCCAAAACTGTGAGAACCCTGAATGTAGTGAAGGATCCGCTTGGCTGCTTTCCAGTGCAGCTCATGAGGCTCCTGCATGAATCGAGAGACCATGCCTATAGCATATGAAATGTCGGGTCTCGTATGAGTCAGATAAATGAGACTCCCAACAAGCTGTCGGTACAAAGTGCCATCAACAAGTGGAGAAGAACACTGAGCCTCAAGTTTGACTCCAGAAAGAAAGGGAGTCAGAGCAAGCTTACAGTCAGCCATATGAAACCTCAAGAGCAAATCTAGAGCATACTTGGACTGTGTGATGGTGATCCCGGAAGAAGACTGGTAGATCTCAATCCTGAGAAAGTAATTCAACAAGCCCAAGTCAGTCATCAAAAACCTGTCATGAAGGGCAGTTTTGACATCCCCAATGGTGGATGAAGAACTCCCTGTGATTAGTAAGTCATCAACATACAGAACCAGAAATAGGAGTAAATCATCCTGCTACAGAATGTAGACATTGGGATCAGAATGGCACCGAGTGAACCCAACTGATAGAAGGAAGGAATCCATCTTGGCATACCAGGCCCAAGGAGCCTGTTTGAGGCCATAGAGAGACTTCCGAAGAAGGCACACAAGTGAAGAATCCTGAAGGAACCCCTGTGGCTACTCCATGTAGATCTCCTCCTAAAGGTCACCGTGAAGAAAAGCACTCTTCACATCCATCTGGTGTACTTCCCAACGATTAGCTGCAGCAATGGCAAGAACAAGTCGGATAGAATTCATTCTGGCAACTGGCGCAAAAGTCTCAAAGTAGTCAATCCCAGGAACTTGGGAGAATCCTTTTGTGACCAAGCGAGCCTTATACTTGTCAACCGACCCATCTGCTGCAAATTTTGTCTGATAGATCCACTTACATCGAACAAGTTTTCTTCCCTTAGGAAGAGGGACAAGATCCCAAGTGTGGTTCCTCATCAAGGAACTATACTCCTCCTGCATAGCTGTATCCCACTCAGGAATACCAGAAGCCTCATGAAAAGACTGTGGATCTGAGGCAGTAGCAATGAAGACATGTGGAGCATCCTGGAACTGTGAATGAGTTCGCCTGGTGTCTGATGGATCCCCAACCCAATCACCTGCAGACTGCAAGGTCTGTCTAGCCCAAAGTGGACCGAAAGATGGAGAATCTGGAGGAGAATCATCAACCTCTGAATGATGACTAGGAGAGGAAGGAGGTGAGTCCTCTGAATCGCTCTTTGCATTAGAAGTGGAGGTAGAAGACTGCTCAGGTGAATCTGACTCATCAGAAGATCTGTCATGTATCCCAAGTGACTCCAATGTCAAAGTAGGAGTTGGAGAAGTGATAGAAAGTGAGCTCAAAGAGCCCTCCTCAAACTGAACACTCCTCTCAATGAACAACTCATGTGTAGTAGGGTGGAGCAACCGATAACCCTTCACACCATCAGGATAACCTACAAATATGCAAGGTTTGCTCTGCGGATCCAAGGCCTTGCGTTTCTCTGTAGGAATGTGGGCCCATGCAGGAGAACCAAAAACTTGAAAGTGCTTAACTGATGGTTTCCGACCGCTCCAAGCTTCAAAAGGAGTGACTCCCTTCAAGGCTCGGTGAGGAACACGATTCTGGATATAGCAAGCACAGTTAATGGCCTCTGCCTAATACTGTGGTGCAAGAGATCTGGAGTGAATCATGCAGTTCACCATTTCCTTCAAGGACCTATTCTTTCGTTCTGCAACACCGTTTTGCTGAGGATTGTATGGAACTAAATGCTGCAAATCAATCCCCTCTGAAGTGCAAAACCTCTCAAAACGATGGTTGACATACTCACCACCATTGTCAGTGCGCAAAACTTTGATGGCTTTCCTGGATTGCTTCTCTACAAAAGTCTTGAAGTCCTGAAAATGATCAAATACCTCTGACTTCTGTTTGAGAAAGTACACCCAAGTATTTCAAGAAAAGTCATCAATGAATGTGAGGACATATCTAGCCCTGCTGAAAAAAGGATGCTGAAATGGACCAGCTAAATCACTGTGAACTAACTCCAGTATCTGTGAAGCTCTCCATGCCTTACCTTTGTCAAACTTTTCCTTAGGATGCTTACCAAGAATGCAACCTTGGCAAACACCACCTGAAAACTGAACTGAAGGCAACCCTGTGACCATGCTCTGCTGGTTGAGCTGCTGCAAGTAGCGGAAGTTAAGATGGCCAAACCGGTCATGTCATAATCTACTCACATCATTAGAATGAGTGAGCAAAACAGTCGAAGGAGGATCAGGAACAAAGTGAGAAAACAGATAGAGCCATGACTGATGATCTGCCCTCCCAACTGCAACTGTAGAATCACTATGCAACTCACAAATCTCCACTGAATCAGGAGTGAACTCAACCCGCTTGCCTGAACCTGTGTGAGTGATCTGGTATACCGATAGGAGATTAGTTGATAATGAGGGCACACAAAGAACATCATGGAATGTGCCATCCCCCACATCAACAGACCCTCTCCCACACACCTCAATAGGAGTGTTATCACCCATCAAAATAGAAGGCATAGTGCACGGCTCCAAGGATGCAAGTTCTTCCTTAGACGAAGCCATGTGGTGCGAAGCACCCGAATCAAGAACCCAAGCGGATGGTGAAGAAGCAACTGCAACAAAGGCCTTGCCCTTTCCTTTTCCCTTGCTGTTTTCTTTTGCCTTATTAGACCCCTCATTAGAACTCTGTTTGACAGACTCAGGAACACTGATATTATTCTTCTCAAGAATGTGTGTCAAGTGATCAATTTGTTTCTTCAGACATTTATGTTCATCATGACCAGGTCTTTTACAATAGGCACATTGGACCCTCTCTTTCTTAGGCTTGTCGCCCTTGGAATATTGGGTCTCATTAGTTGCTTTTGAAGCAACCGTTATCTGATCCTTCTTCTCCTTGCTATTCTTTTGTTTCTTATCCTTACTATTGTTGTTACTACTTTGTCCTTTCTGTTCTTTTGTGCCTTGGTTGGCAGCCAAGGCATGTGACTTAGAGGACTTAAGAGTGCCCATCTGGATTAGCTTGTCCTGTTCCCAAGTGAGATTGACAGCAAAATCATCCAAAGATGGCATGGTGAATTGAGTACCAAGTGCACCCTTAGTAGCATAGAAAGTAGAAACAAACACAGAATATTCTGAACTTAGCTTAGAGAGAATACTAAGAATCAATTGTTCATCTTTCTTTTCAATTCCACATTGTTTTAACTGCAGCCTTAATGATTTTAATTTGGTGAAGAAATCCTGGATTGTGTTGAAATTGCCTGGACTTAAACTAATTAGTTCATTTTCCAACATATGACCCCTCATTGAATCTTGTGTGCCAAATAGTGTTTCTAGCTTTGTCCAGATTTTATTTGGTGTATTCAAAGACTCAATGTGAAAGAGCAAATCAGGAGAAACAGACAAACACAATGTTCCATATGCCTCATCACATTTGTTAAACCACTTAGGCTTATCTTCATCTTTAGCAGGTTCAGTTTCAAGTCCCATAGTTATCCTATTTAATCCAGCTTTTCTTAAGTGAATTGTCATACGTGATTTCCACTCAAAGTAATTGTATGGAGTTAGGATAGACAGATTTGTTTGATCCATGATGAAGAAATGCAGAGAAGAAGTGTCGAAAAGAAGAGAACCCAACCAAGACAACCCCCCCTTTTCACTCAATCAAAGAACCCCCCCAAGAAAATATGATTTGGCACTTTATATTAGTGCGTTTACAACTACCACTAGCAATAAATACTAAGTGGTTTTGATTTCAATGCATTTACAAAACCCTCATGAAGAGCATATGCTGAAAATACAACTTTGGCATAATATCCAGAGAAATAAATAGCACCACTGCAATCTACTCGAAAAATCATGCACTTTCAAAAAAAGAATCGCCTCGATACGAGGTCGTATGTGAAAGTTATGATCCTCCAAAGTTCCCAAAACGAGAACCGTGCAATGTCATGACTGAGAATCTGCAATTTCTAAAAAATTTTGGCATCAAAATCAAAAACTGACTACACTAGTGCATAGAGCACGAAAAAATAGCTAAAATCAAAAAAAAATTTGTGAGAAAAGGAGTCCATATGAGCAAGAACGGAGCATTTGAAAACTGTCTTCAAAACTGCAGCTGCCAACGGAGAGGGGTCCTGTTGTAGCTTTCTGAGTGCATTTTTGCAAAATATACAAACTGCATGCAAAAACAGAAAGATACCCAGATGGTTTTTCTATGCTGCAAACAAAACCCAGAAGGCATTTTTCTTGTAAATGCACAAAAGATGTTGCTCCAGTGTAAATGGAACACCTTTAGCTATAAAAAACGACCCCAATAACCAAAAAACAACATGCAAAGGCTGAATCAGATGCTGGAACCTGCAATATTGATTCAAAAGACCAAATATGCAAGCTGATTGTCAGATTTGAGCTTAAAACCCCGGTTCCGCAACTGTGTATGACGATCTCCGATTTCGGTGAAACGAAAGCCAAATCTGACTTTCTCAAGCCTCCTAGACGCGTTGGAATAGCCAAAAATGCTGCCAGTATAACCAAAAATGCTGCAATCACCCAGATTTCATAAAACACATGTGCAACCCCAGAGATTAAAAAAGTTTCCGTCAAACTTTTCTGATTCTCAAGATCATCCGAAGATGCAAGAGAAGAGCATACTAGGTTTTTTGAAAACCTGCAATAATATTTATTAGCCCCCCCCCCCCCCGAATCTCTCAAATATGGAAACTAAAATCTACTCTTGCACATAGAATAGCTCTGATACCATGTTAGAATCTGAAAAGATTAATAACCCAGAAAACTAGTGCAAAGAATAGATATTAAAACTATGAATGCAAATGATACGAAATCAAAATAGCAACACAGAGTTAGTCTCCAAGAGAGTAATGCAAATGCTAGAAGCAAAATAGCATTAAGAGGATGCAAAAGCAAAAGATATATCAAATACAAACCAGGTAGCATGCTTATATAGACTAGGAAGAGAGAGGAGGTGGCAACACCGACCGATGAGGAGCAACCATCTATCGGACTAAAGATAGCAAAGTATCTTCCCAAGATAGCTAATGGATGCTCACATGTAGGAAGGTGACACCTCGCAACCACTCACCTAATAAGACATGCTTTATTAACCTAAGCGAGATTAATAGAGGTGTAGGAAAAACCTAGGAATATAGGGAAAAATAAATAACCCAACTAGGAAATAAAAACCTACACTAACACTTATGGCCTCTTCCTCTATGATATTCGTAGAAATCAGTATCTTTCCAATAGTGAGGTTTTACTTGAAGTTCATAGTCGCTAGAGGCGAGAAGATTGATCTCATTGTTGGCTAATAGCTTTCTTAGCGTAGACTCCTGGGACTCCCCTACTGGTGTGAATTTTCATCTAGGAGCAAAGGTGAACCATTGTTTTGTCTCGCAAGAGAAGGTTTTGTTTTGTGTAGCATTGCTTGCCTCTCCTTTGAGAGTGAAGATTGGTTGTTGTTTGGGAGCCGCTACTTTGGCATCAACTACTCTATCATTGACGACATTTTTGTTCTTTGTCCAAAACTTTGACTTGTCCATGGTGTAGTTAGAGTTAGGGGTATCCTTGTACAACTTCATTTGCCCCTCGGCGATCATAGCTTTCTCGATAAATAATCCCATCTCAATGACTTTCGTAAATGAGGTAGGGCATTGGATTTGGATTTGGTAACTTAGATTGGGGTTAAGGTTGTGGACAAACATCTTAGTCATTTGCTTCTCAAGCATGTGTTATGAGCATTTGCTCACGAGTTGTCTCCACCTTTGTAAGAAGGTGGCAAAGGATTCACCACTCTTTTGCTTTGTATTGCATAGGTCAAGCATGGAAACTTCGTGTTCAATGTTATATGAGAAGTGTGTGATGAACTTGTTTACTAACTCATCAAAAGTTTTGATACCTGGGGGAAGTCATGAGAACCATTCTATGGCTTGTCCACCTAGAGATCTAGGGAATAGTCTCATTAGGAAAGTTTTGTTGTGAGCTACTTCTAGGCACGTGACGCTAAATTCCTTAATGTGATCTCTTGGGTCTCCTTTCCCTTTGTATTTGTCAAACTTAGGAACTTCAAACTGAAAGGGGAAGAGTACCATGTTCAAACTTTTGTCAAAGGGGTATGGTGAGATATCCTCCAATGAATAAGTTTTAGTGGGTGGCCCCATTTGGAGATCCACCACTTTCTACATTAGGCTCTCGATTTGTTTTGTTAATGTGTCCATAGGTGTATTTGAGTCTGTTGTTTTCTTACTTTTGTATTTGTCAAGGGAGCTTTCCTCATTTGTGCTCTTTTCGTGAGTTCTTTCGTTTCCTAGTTCTTTTAATGCATTGACGTCAAAGTCAGCGGGGAGTTTAAGTCCTTGGTTTGCAAGATGAATAAAGTACTTTTGAGGGTCCTCGTTGAGCACTTTGTCCATCATGCGTTGAAATTTTTGATCTTGGAGGGCTCCTTGGTACTCCTCATGAGAGATCTCCTCATCGCTGTCATGAGGGGACACAATCCTGTCTGATGTTTCGGCCATTTCAAGTTGCTTTTGTTTTTGGGATCTAGTTAAGACCATGCAAGGCAATGTGGGAAGGAGTGCGGTGAAACTAGAGACTCTGGTAACATGCTAGTGTAGGTTGGTGAGAAGAGGATACTTGTGGTGATGAGATTTGAACAAGGGACTCTTTTGATCAATGATTCCAAGTAAGTTGGTCGACACAAGACGATAGCCACAAGTAAGGATAGTAGATACCCATTTACTATGTAGAGACTAGTATTGCACCAAGACCACTAGTAAAGTTCTGAGAGAAAAGGATGTCTGATCATTGATAGTGGACACTTACTAGGGTTACTTGAATCTGAAATGATTGGAAAAAGGTCTTGCACTAATCTAATATAGGTACTTTTGACTTGTTTGCGGGAAGACTTGGTAAAAAGAGGGACGAGACGACCGACGAAAGAGAGGGCATGCTATGGAAATGGATGGAAGAGGTGACTGCATGGTAAATTTGATCTCAAAAACTCGAACAAGGTTGAAATGGGTACCTATAAATGCTGAAAATTTTCTCTCAAAAGATGTGGAAAAGCTCACTATTTTGGATACGTAGCTACAGATGTGCTGAAATAGAAGGTATATGCACAGTAAGTCGAGATAAATATGCAACTTTGGTGAAGGATAAAAGCGCAGTAATAGGCAGCAAATATGCAGAAAGTCGATGTAAATGCACAGCAAGTCGACATAGGTGCGCAGCTCTGCAGTACAAATGCGCAACTCTAGTTTTTTTATTGTTTTTGCAATGTTTTTGACACGTTTTTCAATTTTTTTGGTTTCTTGGCTGCAAGTTGGTCTTTTTGATCTAATTTTCTCAATTATGGCAAGTAAGACACAACAAACACATAGAATTTTTCATGATTTTTTTGATCTTTTTTTTTTTAATTTTGGACTCTTTTTGACTAAAAAAATAAGTACAAATCCTAGGCTAGCTGGGACAATATAAACCAAATTCTCACTATTTCTAGTTGAGGCATCTTCAAGAGGTGATAATTGCCCTTCCCTACACCGGCTTATAGTGGTTTTTGGCTACTAAAAACAAAAGATGATTAGTAAGTGCAACTGTTCAAGTGGTTATACGTGCGGCAGCGCTACTCTTCGTTATGGAGTCTCCCAGCCTACAAGGGTTATGCCTTGGAGGGTTTTGGGGGAGGTTGGCTGTCGATATAACACAACAACACTCGTTTCTTGAAGCTTTCGCTCCAAACACAATTTATTTATAGTGGCTTGGCAAAGCTTGGCTTTAGCTTGTTACCACTTAAGGTTGTTCCCACTTGGACAAAAGGATATCCAAGGGCAGGCCTCTCTAAAGGTTTAACACATGCGAAATAATATGCCTGGCATTTTGGTCACCCAAGATAGGGGAGAGCATAGGCCTAGTATCATTCTAAAAACATGAAAGACAGTGGTTCTTGTAGACACCTAAAAATATCCTTACCATCAAACCAACTCCCAATATCCTTAAACATACCAATTTACCTTTTAATCAATTAATTAAATTTTTATTTAATTAATTATCCCTTCATCACCTAATTTTTTCATCATTTTATCCCCAACAATTGAATTAATTCTATTAATTCAATAGTTCAAATTTTAGCCCATTGATTAAATAAATATGCAATATTTATTTGGTCAATTTCTCCCTCCTCACTAAGCCCAATTAATTATCTAAATCCTATTTAACTAATTAATTCAACCTATTAAATGACCTATCCTTACCCTAGGTAATTAAATAGTCATTATTTAATTGCCTACTCTAGCCTATCACATCCTAGCCTTATGATTAATTAAATAAAACCTTATTTAATTAATCTTGACCTCTCATTTAAGTGGTCAAACCTAGCTTAACACCCTTCCCCACATCCTCCAAATTAAAAATTGAAATATATCCCACATAAGTTAATTTTTAATAAAAATATGTCCAACATCACATTTAATATATCTTCCACCCCTTACCCATGCCATGCGTCATTTATGTCCACTCATCCCCAAATGAATTTTTAATTCATTTTACCTTTCCCCATGTGAATTTTTAATTCACCAATAATCCATCTCACCCATACTCATTTAATTCACCCTTTTTTCCAAAAATGAATATAAGATTCATATTTATTCCTAGCCCTCCATCCTCCAATATGAAATCTAGGCCCTCCACATCATCTTCATCCTCCACCATTGATCTCTCAAATCAATCTCAACCTTTGGATCAAAACCTCTCCAAAATGCCTATAAATACAACATCCTCCAACCCATTTATCCATTCAATTACCAAGTAGTGTTACCATTCCAAAATATCTATTGAGCTAGCTTGTGAGTTGCATTAAGATAGAGCATTTCACATTGTTTTCCTTATCTAGGGTATATCTTAGGAACTTTTGGGTGCAAGCTCCTTCCCCTTGATGAGATTGGGCCTTCATATCAAGGTATAACTTCTTGTTTTCTATGCATTTAGTTTGTGTTTTTACCTTTGATTTGGACTTCCTAATCACATTGGCATGCCCGGTGGGACCCACAAGGTCTATCTCTAATCATTTTTTGTGAGTTTTGGTGTTTAAAACATGATTTTGTAGGAGTGGCACTATCTACCTGTATAGCGGCGCTATATGTGACGCATTTTAGCGCTATTTAACATAGCACATTTTTCTTCGATTATACTCACACATATCTTCTGCATGTTAGTTTTCCTACCATTTTTAAAGGTTACTCACTCTTTGTTTTTGCAGATATCTTGTACGAAAGAGGGGAGGTCATGCCGAAATTTTTCTCAAGAACCAAACACACATTTTGGCTTTCATCTTATCTTTCTTTCCATTCCTTAGGCTAACAAGACTAACAAAATTCTTTCCTTTGTAGTCTAACCCTCTGTTTTGGTTAGGAAGACGTCTATTTTGTAGGCCTGACAAGTTCAAGCTCGTAACAGCACTATCGGCACCTAGAGCGGTGTTATTTTCAACTGTTGATCAAACCAATCAATCGCACGCGTAGTGGCACTTTGTTTTTTTTAATAAAAGAGGGTAAAAACTTTATTAATCAAAGAGAGCAGTATAAAGCATAAAAGTAGCAAGAGGCCCAAAAGGGCCCAGGGACAACAAACAAGAAGTCAAGAAGTGGTCATGCAACATCTCACATCCTCTATGACCAAATCCACCAAATCCTAAGCAAGATCCCCAGGTAAACTATCCCAATCATCCACTAGCCAGTTCCCACTCTTCTCAGAAGCCCATTTGGCCAACCCATCAGCCACCTTATTCCATTCCTGAGGGATATGAGAGAAGGTGATAGAATCAAATAAATCTCCAAGACTAGTGATTTGCTTAGCCACCACCACAAGCTGCCAACTGACATCATCAAACTGCCTTCTATTTATCAAGTCTATCACCACATGAGAATCTAACTCGCATATAATCTTATTCCAACCAAGGGCATATGCCTTCTTCAAAGCCAAAAGAATAGCCAAGGCCTCCATAAGATTATTAGAGTGCAGCACCCTATATTCTGAGAAGAAAAACACAACCACTCTAGAACTATCTCTACCCACCCCACCAATGCCAGCATGGCCAGGGTTACCCCTTGCAGACCCATCAGTATTGATTTTCAAGGCTCTAGTGGGAGGGGGCAGCCAATGCCCTTCCCTAGAAACCTTCCTTTGAGAACACCTGCTCTGCCCAATCTTGGGCCTTCCAGGACCCCCAACAAGAATCCCCAAATTACGAATCACTCTAGTATCACCAGGATCCACTGGGGCTGACAAATCACATTTAGCATACAAGGTCTCCTGCAAAGCCCCAAGAATGCGAGACCAAACTTGACCCACAAGCAACTTCTTATCCAGAAAGACCATGCGGTTGTGCTCCAACCAGATGTGCCATATAATTAGACTAGGGCCAATTGGCCATGCTATGTGTAGAAACGAAGTCCTCACTAGAATGGGCCCAAAGTTCTGTCAAAACTCCTCTAGAGAAGAAGGGTGCCTGCACTGCAAACTCCAGGCCCCCCACCAAAAATGCCAAAAAGTCCTAGCAAAAGGACACTAGAAGAAAAGATGTGAAACAGTCTCAACATCTTTTAGACATAAGAAGCATAAGGAAGGACCTTGGAAGCCATGTTTACAGAGGTTATCCCAAGTCAAACACCTGCCATAAACCACCAGCCAAGAAAAGAAATTGCATTTTGGCCAAGAGAATTTATTCCAAATATTTTTCCACCAAGGAACCTCAGCACTACCCCAAGCCTGTCTATCCAAAACATGATACCCTGAAGCAACAGTGAACTTCCCTTTTGGATCCGGACCCCAAGCCAGTACATCCCGCTCTGGGAGAGAACAATAGACTCTATCAACCAAAATGGAGGACAACTCCCTCCTATCCTCCAAAGATCCACCCATGGGCCATTCCTACATATCCTTCCACTGGTAAATAATAGTCTGCCCCAAAGCCTGAGGGGCTTTGAAATCCATCACTCTACTCCAACCAGCCTGAACAAAAATCCTACATAAGTCCCCCAAGTGAGGGTACGAAGAGAGGATAGGCAGGAAGCCATCCTAGGAGTCATGCCAAAAAAGAGCATCAGATCCTCTATTACAGATCCAAAACAGACCTTGTTTAACCAGTGCAGCCCCCCTCTTGAGAGTATCCCAGATCATAGAACCTCTCCCCGAAAGACTAAAACGAGGCACCTCAGCACCCTCCACCTCCCCAAAGTACTTGAAGGTAAGGATCCTAGCCCAATACTGATGCTGATAAGAACACCATCTCCAGTATAGCTTAGCAGCCAAAGCCTATCCATTCCAATCTGTCCTACGCAAACCCAGACCACCATCCTGCTTTGGCTGACAAACAACTTCCCACTTAATTAAGCTCCACTTCTTTGAAAGGAGATTACCCGACCAAAGAAACTGTCGATAGAGGCCCTCAAAATCTTTGATGAAACTTGAGGGAGCCGTCAACACAAAGCACCTGTATATAGGAAGGGCCTGAACCACGAACTTCAACAGAGTAACTCTTCTAGCTGTAGATAACCATCTATAGGTCCAGTGACAAACCAGCCCACAAAATTTATCCATCAAATCCTGCCAAAAACACCTGGGAAGTGGGCGTACATCCAGAGGGATGCCAAGGTATGTAAAGGGAAGTTTCCCCACCTGAAACCTTAAGATCCTGGCAATACGCTGCTGAATAAGCCTAGGAGTATTAAAGAAATAAATGCAAGACTTACTTTCATTAATGCTTTGACCTGAGGCAACAAGGTAACAATCCAAAATCTGATGCAAAGCAACCACTTCAGCCACCTTAGCAACACCCATCAAAGTCATATCATCCACAAAATAAAGATGAGTTTGAGGAGGAAGAGAATTGCTCCATTTCCAATCCTAAAAGAGCCCATCCATAACACAGGACTTAATGAATCTCGCTAAGCCTTCAGCCATCAAGATGAACAAATAAGGGGATAAGGGGTCCCCCTGTCGAAGACCTCTAGAAGCACAAAACAAATCTGAATACTCCCCATTTATGAGAATAGAAAATGAGGAAGTCCTCACACAGCTCATGACCCAATCAATCCACTCACAACTGAACCTGAAGGCTCTGAGAATTTTGATCAAAAAGCCCTAGTTAACTCTGTCATAAGCTTCAACCATGTCCAACTTTATAAACATAGCCTTTTCCTTAGAAGAGGCCATAGAGTGAATAGTCTCAGCCGCAATAACTACTCCATCCAAAATCTGTCTACCTGCAACAAAGCCACCTTGTTCCTCCGAGATCAACCTATCCAGACATGGCTTCAAACGTTCAGCAATTAGCTTTCTGATGATTTTATACACCACATTGCACAAAGCAATTGGTCGAAAAAGATCTAGAGAATCAGCACCCTCGCATTTTGGGATAAGAGCAAGAAACGTGGCATTCATGGCTCGCAACATTTGCTTATTCCTAAAAGACTCCTGCACCACCTCCAAAAGATCAAGGTTGATGACTTCCCAAAATTCCTGAAAGAACTCAGCCGGGAACCCATTAGGACCAGGAACCTTCCCCTTTTTCAACTGAAACACCACATCCTCTAGCTCCTTCAAAGAAATAGGTTTAAGAAGAGAAGAATTCATATCCATAGTCACTAGAGAGGGAATACAAGCCAGGATAGAAGCTTCCTCCTCACTAACAGGCGGGGTATCTTCAGAAAAGAGAGCAGAGAAAAAATGAACCGCCTCACTAGAGATCCCTGAAGAGGAAGAAAGAATAGAACCCTCAGGAGAGCGGAGAGAAGAGATAAAGTTACCTTGTCTTCAAGCCTTCACCAATTTATGAAAGAAGGAAGTGTTGACTTTTTCCCAGACTGGATGCTTATTCCCAGATTTCCCTACAAGGTAGCCATCAGTGATCAACAGGATCTCTGGGCCAGGGGGTCAACAGTATAGGAGATAGACTCTATATTTTATCTCCTCTTCTTCTTCAGGCTCTGCAAGACCTAGGGGGGTATTCCCTACTCAACATCCATGAGGATATGCATGCAAGGCTGGGATGTTGACAGAAAGCAGATGAGTCCTCCTGTAAGTAGACCAAAACTGAAAGATAAGGGCAAAGGGGCTAGCTTTGGGCCTATTTGCAGTTGTAGACAGAGGACTGAGGTTCCTAAAACTAACTCTAATATCCTAATGTTGGTTTTAGATTTTGCTTTGGAGTTTAAGTATGGATGCAAAGCTGGATATGGTTATAACACAAAACAAAGCATGATTGGTGCCTATCCAGGGCCTGGAGTCAGTAGACATACACCTGTGAATGATCAGCACGAACAACTAAAACTGGATTTCAAGGGGATATGTGTGATACTTGCCTTACAGGTACCTCCCAATACAAAGTGTTAGGTTATCTCTACTTATGGTATCCCTACTGTAGTATACTCTTCCCAATGTTCAACCTGAAAATAGTTTAATCTACCCCTTGAGTAGAAGTTAAAAGATCAGACAGTCAACATAGGAATTCTATGCTCTAGAATCTAAACATTACCAAACATCCAGATTCAGAAGAAGAATACATGCAATACTGGAGACAGAATTAACACAACACATGCCAAACAGCATTTCTCATATAAGTTTAATCATGAAATCAGTGGGTTCATGCCAAAAACAAACAACAAGAGATACATAAACTCACAGGTAAGCTGTACAGAGCAACCAGATCAGCTTGTTATGCATTACAGAGCCAAAATCATCAACTTTCAACAACCACTCAAATGAGCAAGACCACCTGCTTATAACAGCCAGGTAGGTGCTCAGCAATTAATTACATGGTTGACCAAAATTTCGCCAGATACACAGTATCAGGAAAATGGCGCTCAAACACAACCAGATTGGCGCCCAAACTTGAATGCAGCAGGTAGGGGAGGAGACAGGAAGATTTCTCGAGCCCTGCGCCACCATCCGCTGATGTACATCTTCAGTCGGGTACAGGATCCATCCACGCCACCGCCCATACCTCTGCAACAATCGCCATTAATGGCGCACCAACCCGCGGCCTTGGGAAGAACATCATACAGACTATCGCAAGCATTTCCTGCCGAGATTCATCATCATGATGTTTGAAAATGCAGGATAACAATATCCCACATGCACCCCGCGATGACCTCAATAACACTTTATATACTAGGTCATGAGCATATATCATGTCGGTGCTTTTGCTCTTAACGACACTAGTATAGACCTCATCATCATCATCCTCCAGCAGCATGATATCCTGTTGTTTCGAAATATCACCCTGACGTCATCATGATATTTGAAATATACCCTTCATGATAATCGGCACAACCTGATCCATCGGAGGAACATCCTCCTGCTGAGCTTATTCCAAAAGTCTGGCCGATGAACATCCTGATGATGTCATCATCATATCCTGCTGACGTCATCATCATATCTGCCTACTGTGCACCAACTCGCATATCCGGATGACATCATCATCATATTTGCAAATATCAGGAGGTCTCTTCAAGATGATCAGTGTTAGAAATATGACCCCCCCGGACATTGATGACGTCATCATCATATTAACATCATCATGATATTCGGAAGACAACCGGATATTTGGAAATATCCTCCTGATGCTCAAATATCAGATTGCACTGTAGCTCCTCTATAAGATCGGGGCGATAACTGAATATGATGATGATGCTTGAAAAGATCACCCCCCGGAGATAATGCGCGAAGCCAGCAGGCGGATATCTCCTTGATATCAGCATCATCATGATGCTCGAACAAAACATATATCCGCGTGATATGAAAATATCACCCCCTCCTTCAGAAATATCATGATGCAGATAGGCAGAGAACCGGATATCACCCTGATATACGGATGACGTCAGCATCATCAGGATGTCAAAACAACGAACAAGAAGTGATACAACATCATCAGGATGATATTGACTAAGATCATCCTGACGTTCAAAATATGATGACCCTAGTGAATATCGGGCCGCACTTAAAACTCTTCGACAACATCATCAGGATGATATTAACCAAGATCACCCGATGATAAAATATCACCCCGGCGAAATATCATGAAGGCAGAAAATATGATGACCTCCGCAAGCAGCAGGATGATAACTGGAAATATCATGATGATGACGACCCTTAGGAAAAAACAAGTCAGGTCGACAACTTAGAGAATAACCCCTTTAAGATATCGGGGCAGCATCGTCATCATGTTTGAGCAAGGTGATATTCGGAAGATCACCGGATACTTGAAAAGATCACCCCCGCAAGCAACTGAGGGCGCACTGTAGCTCACCAGTATCATCAGGATAATAAGCAAACATCACCCGACAGTTGAAATATGATGATGACGATGAGAAAAACAAGTCGACGAAGAACATGCTGATGAAGATCATCATCGAAGACAAGATGATGATGACGACCTCCTCCTCAGAAAAATATGATGCTGCAGCTGAAAAACGCTGAGGAGGTCCAACACTTAGAAAAATTGGGCAAGAAGATGAAGGCTTCAGATGAAGAAACCTCCTGATCATGACAAATCAAACCCAGGTCAAAATAAGTGCTAACAGTGGCTCCGAATGGGGACGTGCAGGTGAAAACCTGCAGCGAGAACCAGATCTCCGGGCAGACCTGACAAAAAGCAAAAAACGCGAGCTGTACAAGGCATTTACACTACATACATATTTTACAAATGTGCACAGCAACCAGATATTCATGCAAAATAGAACTTAAGGAATTGGCCATGCACAGGCAATTCCAGAATTTCACCATCTAGGGCCTGGAGGAAATAAGAATCCTCCCCATGAGTATTGCAAACCTGATATGGGACCATCCATAAGGGTTGAAATTTACCATGTTTACCCTTTTCCTGATCTTTAGCATTCCAGATAAGCACCAGATCATTGACTTGAAACTTCCTTTTTGTAGTTCTCCTGTCAAACTGATATTTCATATCCTGTTGTCTTTTGAGATTGATCTGGTGGGCTTTCCTTCTGTCTTCATCCAATGCAACCAGCTGATTCACTCTTTCTGTCATGGGATCTTCAATCTCCTCATCATTTTCCTGAATGAATCTGTAAACTGGTAGGAGATTGTTTATGGGCAGTCTAGCTGATGCACCATATACCAGCTCAAAAGGTGACTTCCCAATAGCCCTTTTCACTGTCACTCTGTCAGCCCATACTGCTAAGTTCAACTTTGAGTCCCAAGCTCTCTTGTTCTTGTCCAGTATCCTCTTGACAATTTTCATGATGCTCTTATTGCTTGATTCTGCTTGACCATTTCCTTGTGGGTGATATGGTGATGTATATGACAGGTTTATCCCATACCTGTTGCAAAAATCAACAAACTCACCTGATCTGAAGCACATAGCATTATCAGTGATAATCTTAAATGGTACTCCAACCTGATGATGATGTTCTCTAGTATGAAGTCTGTCACCACCTTACTTGTGGCTCTCTTAGTTGGAATGGCCTCAATCCATTTGGTAAAGTAGTCAGTTGCCACCAAAATCCAACTGTGTCCCCCACTTGATTTGTCTGCAATCTCCCCTATGAAGTCAATTCCCCATTGCTGGAATGGAGCATCCATAGGTACAGCTCTGAGGGGTAAAGCACCATTATATTTCAGCTTTCCTGAGAATCTCTGGCAAGGGTCACACTTCCTTACTAACTTTTGTGCATCTGAAAAGAGAGTGGGCCACCAATATCCTGCCCTGAGAATTTTATGAGCTGTTGTTTGGGCAGTATAATGGCCACCACACAATCCTTCATGCATGTCAATCAAAATATTGTTAGCCATGTTCTTATCCACACATCTCAGCAGCACACCATCAGGATTTTTCCAGTACAGCTCACCTTGAACAACAACATACCTGATTGCATGTAGCTTCAGAGTCCTCTTTTGATTGTCACTGAAATGGGAAGGACAATTCAGATTTTGCAAATAATAGACAATATCCTTGTACCATTCAGATCCTGATACACTTACATTCTCATCTTGGACTGCATTAACTTGGCATGCTTCCAAGTTTGACTGTGCCATCATCTTGGCTAATCCTTGTCCTCTTATCAACTTAGTAACTTGTATGTCTATGTTGAATTCCTGCAGTTTGTTTATCCATCTGCACCTTCTTCCAGTCACCTCCTGCTGAGTGAATATGTCTTTGACTGCTGCATGAGGTACATATGCAATTATATGTGACCCTACCAAGTATGGTCTGAAACTTTTAATGGCTCTAACTAGTGCATATGCCTGCTTTTCCATAATGTCATGTTTCAACTCAGAGGCCTGCAGGGACATACTGAAGAAAGCAATGGGCTGTTCAAAACCAACTTCATTTTTCTGTAACAAACATGCAGCTACAGTATGAAAGGAAGCAAATGAAAACACTTGGAATGGCCTAGAAAAATCAGGAGATTTAAGAACAGGGGCCATCTTAATTGCCTCTTTGATGTTCTGAAATGATTCTGTTGCTTCCCTTTCCCAGTTGACAGTTGCATCCTTCTTCATCATCTTGGAGATGTTCCTTGTAGTTTCTGCAAAGTTGGGAACAAATCTTCTAACAAAATTTATTTGTCCAAAGAAGGACTGAACTCCTTTCACAGTTTTTGGCATTTGAATCTTGTCAATAGCTGCCACTCTCTCTGGATCTATCCTGACTCCATCCTTGGAAACAATATGTCCCAGAAGTTTTCCTTCAACTACTCCAAAGGCACACTTCTTTGGGTTTAAAGAAATACCATATTCTAGTGCTCTTATGAAGATCTGCTCCAGATGCATACAATGCTGCTCCTCTTTCTTTGAGTAAGCAGTCAGGTCATCCTGATATACTGCCAGGATTGAATCAATCAGCCCTGCAAAAGCAACATCCATTGCTCTTTGAAATGTAGCACCTGCATTTGTTAGTCCAAATGGCATTCTAACATACACATATGTTCCCCATGGAGTGGTAAAGGCAGTCTTATATTGTTCTGATTCCTTTACCTTTACCTGATTATATCCTGAAAATCCATCCATCATGGATAGGAGTTCACAACCAGTCACTCTCTGCAACATAGCTTCCATATTAGGCAATGGATAGTTATCCTTCAAAGAGGATACATTCAAGTTCCTGAAATCAACACAAAGCCTAATATCACCATTCTTTTTTCTGACTGGAACAAGGTTAGACACCCAAGTTGAATGTCTGATTGGCACAATTATTCCAGCTTCCCTGAGTCTTCTGAGTTCCTCTTGCATCTTGGGAGCTAAGGTAGGATTTATAGGCCTTTGCCTCTGTCTAAATGGCTTAGCTTCAGGCTTCAGTGGGATCTCATGCTGGAATAAGTCTTCCCTATAAGCTTTTAGGTCCTCATATGACCAAGCAAAAACATGTTTATACTTTTTTAGTAATGCAATCAGCATACTTCTTATGTGTGGTTTGAGCTGTTTGCCAATATATACCTTCTGAGGGGCCTGAGATGTCCCCAAATTTATTTCTTCTAAATCCTCCTTATTTGTGGGGGATGTCCTTGTGACCATTTTGTCTCTACTGTCAAAGGCTCTTTCCAAAGCCACTAACCCTCTAGGGATCTTGTTAGTCTTCAACTGAATGATCTCTTTTCCCACAAGAGTCTCTTTTCCATCTACAGTTTCTACAAAAGCTTGGAAATCAATCTGTTGATTCTCATACTCATCTATGCAGTGCAAAAATTTCAGCAAATCCCTATCATCATTAAAAACTTGCCAACTGCATATGTTTTCTGGTATGGCAGGCCTAATTTTAACTTCTACATCTGTGACACCTGACAGAGTGATGTCATCTGGCCTTATTGCAATATTAGCTAAGAAATCAGCCATAACATTTTTTGACCTTTCTACCCAGCCAATTGAAAATGCATCAAAAAGTTCAATAGTATCCCAAACAGCATGCTTGTATTGTTTTAGTCTTTTATTTTTTGCAGCATACTTATTTCTGATTTGGGATACAATCAGCTCGGAATCCCCAAATACTCTTAACATCTTAATCCCATGTTTGAGAGCAATATTCAGGCCTAAGAGTAAAGCCTCATATTCTGCAATATTGTTTGTGCAATCAAACCTCAGCAAGAAAGAGAATTTGAGGAGCTTACCAGTTGGAGACAGGAAAACAACTCCAGCTCCAGAGCCTTCTTTTGCACAAGCTCCATCAAAAAACATGGTCCATAAGCCTTGCTGATCCAGCTCCTCAATGCAGACATTTTTCTTTTTATCTTCTGTATCATCTGAGACAACCTTGAAGTTGTCACAGTCAGTGTCTACAAAGCATATCTGTTCATTTGCTTCTTGGTCTTCCACTGTCTCTGATGATCTTTGCTCTCTAATTAGCTTGACATCCCTGCCATTCATTGGAATCATGGCATATGACAGGTCCAGCTGCATACTTCCACCTATTAGTGCTGCCCATCTTCTTGACAGCAACATACCATATTGTGGCTTGATGTCAACCACTGTTATATTCATTTTATATCTTTTTTCAGGAAATGCTGCCAGTTTGAAATCTACATCCTTCATGATTCCAATAACTGGTACCTCTCTGGCATCCATAGCATAACACTTTCCACATGCCTTGTCAATCTTTAGTCTAGTTTGTTGCATGATAGCCAAAGGCATGACATTTGTAGATGCTCCAGAGTCAAGCATACAATTTCTAATTATTTTTCCATTTATAACCAGGGAAACATAAAATGGTTCCACCTGTGAAGGACACTTTGTCATGGCCATTCCTAAATAGACTTCAGGAGTCTCATCTTCTTCATTGCACATGACCTGTTTCTCACCCTGGGTCTGATCGTTTTGCTTAGCTTGAAAAGGTACCCCTGAGATTAGGGATATTGTCCTATTCTTGATCTCTTCCACTTTCATGAGTTCCATAAGTGGAACAGAGACCTTTACCTGAGAGAGGATCTGGGCTATATCAAATGGAGCACAGTTTTGTACAACAGTTGTAGCTTGCTCCACAACCTTGCTTTTATCCTGAGCTGATTTAGTTTTCATTTTCATAGTTCCCTGATCATCATTCTTGTCTTGGGAACCTCTACTTTGATCTTCAGCCTGAGGGATTTTGTTTTCTGGTCCTTGAGATTCAGGACCTGCTCTGTATCTAAAGTTCTGCTTATTATTTACCCACTGCCTCTTTTGTGGTTCAGTTCCTTTATGACCATGCACCTGCTGACCTGCAGAAATATCCTCTGGCTGATGTGGGCTGCCAACTTGATTTCTACCTCTGAGGTTGTAGTTGCTCTTGACTTGAGCAACTGCTGCAGCTGTGAAGGCTCTAATTTCCTCATCAGAAGGTCGGTGTAAGCTACTCAGAAAATTGTGTGAGTTCTGAGCATACACATAGTTATCCTCATCATCTTCATCACATGGGGACTGTTGGAAGGCCTGAATTTGATGATCTGTATTCTCATCAGCATCATAGAGAGTATATCCATTACCTATGGACATCATGTTAACATCATCATCCTGCACATGATGTGGCTCATTGCATTCATTACAAGATGTAGCATTATCATACAAGGATTGAGCAATCATGCACTGTGACTGTGAATGTGGCATCTGACAGATTATACACCACAGAGCATCATCAGCAATATTTATAGTTTTCTTCAGGGGATCAGGAGTTTCCTTGGCATGTTGAGCCCTCTGATTTGTGTTGTTACGTGGATATACAGGCTTACCATCATGCCAATTGGTGTTATAAGGCATATCATGTAATGATGGCCTCTTTTCCTGCCTTTGATAGACTTGCCTATCAGGACCCATTCCTTTTTCACTTCTAGCTAATCTATAGCTCAGGTCCTTAACAACATTTGCCAGTTTGTCTATCTTATCCTCAGGAGCAGATGTACTACCTTGAGTGTTCTGAGGCTTATTTGGGTTCTGCAGAATTTTTACATCATCCCTTCTATTTGTCTTGCCTGATGCTTTCCTATTGTTTTCAATATTTACTGCAATTCTGAAAGCATCCCTGAGAGTGGCAGGACCTTTATCTCTCAGTCCATATGCAGTCTTTGCATCAAAGGCATTGATGTACAAAATTATGCACATAGGTTCATTTGGCCTCATGTGATGTGGCAATTTGTTCAACACTTTAGTAAATCTTGCATTAAAGTCTGCAACCTGTTCATTTGACCCTTTTGTGATACTGGTGAACTCATTTACAAAGAAGCTAGGGTCAGTTTTATCACCATATTGCTCCTTGAATATCCTTTTAAAATCATCCCATGATGAAATACTCCGGTCAGGCAGATTCCTGTACCATTCTCTTGCCTCATCTATTAAGGATTGCATGAATGACTTCATGAAAACGTCCTCATGCTCAACCTCAAAATTATCCATGACATTTTGGAAGGCCTTTAGATGATCTTCTCCTGACACTGTATTGTTTCCTGAAAACTTAGGCACTTGCAGCCTCAGATGCTTGTCAATGGGGTTAGGATACCCAGGAATACCATCAAACACCAGCTGCCTGAATCTATCTAACTGCATAGGCTGTCTGTTTGGCTGATTAACATTAACATTTCTGTTTGCATTCTGGTTTCCTGCGTGGTTCAGTGGTATCCTAGCATCATTCACATTTTGTCTGTCATCATGATGCTGATGTTGCATTTCATATCTTTGCTGATGTCTTTGCATATTTGCATTCTCTAGGGTAGGAACTGAATCATTTTGGGCAGTTCTCAAGGCTTGCACTTTCTGCCTTATATCATCTCTGATTTTCATGGCTTGTAGGTATTCTAGTTCCGCTCTTAGACTTTTGATTTCTTCAGCCAATTGTTCATCCTTAGGTCTGGAGGTAGATGGTCTCATACCATTTGGGTCATCATCTTCATCATCCCTTAGAGACTCTGCCTCTTCAAACCTTTCACTTGGGTCTAGAAAAGGGCGTTCTTGGAACACCTCTGACCTCATTCTCATGCTACCACCCTGTTGCCTCTCATATGCACCTTGAATATCAGCTTCTGCACTTGAAAAATAAGGCGCATGCTGTCCTAATGGCCTAGGGTTATCTTGTACCTCATCACTTTTTCTGGGGGAGCTCTCATGACTAGCTGAGACAGTTCCCTTTCTTCTATACATCATTCTTTTTGTTAATGGTAACTCTTCAAATAGAGGATTTTGTTGGGATCTTCTCCCCTGCATATAAATTTTACTTTGACCGGTTGGGAGATTACTTCGGAGTCGCCACCTATTACTAGGAACTGTTTTCTTCTGAAAACCAGGGTTCTTTCACAAGGGTCCCCAGCAGAGTAGATTACTGTTGCTGACTCAGATGGGTCACATATATATCACTGGAGATGATTAGATAGCACTTTTACTTCTCACTCCCCAGCAGAGTCGCCAATTTCTGTTGAATTTTTCCCAGACTGGATGCTTATTCCCAGATTTCCCTACAAGGTAGCCATCAGTGATCAACAGGATCTCTGGGCCAGGGGGTCAACAGTATAGGAGATAGACTCTATATTTTATCTCCTCTTCTTCTTCAGGCTCTGCAAGACCTAGGGGGGTATTCCCTACTCAACATCCATGAGGATATGCATGCAAGGCTGGGATGTTGACAGAAAGCAGATGAGTCCTCCTGTAAGTAGACCAAAACTGAAAGATAAGGGCAAAGGGGCTAGCTTTGGGCCTATTTGCAGTTGTAGACAGAGGACTGAGGTTCCTAAAACTAACTCTAATATCCTAATGTTGGTTTTAGATTTTGCTTTGGAGTTTAAGTGTGGATGCAAAGCTGGATATGGTTATAACACAAAACAAAGCATGATTGGTGCCTATCCAGGGCCTGGAGTCAGTAGACATACACCTGTGAATGATCAGCACGAACAACTAAAACTGGATTTCAAGGGGATATGTGTGATACTTGCCTTACAGGTACCTCCCAATACAAAGTGTTAGGTTATCTCTACTTATGGTATCCCTACTGCAGTATACTCTTCCCAATGTTCAACCTGAAAATAGTTTAATCTACCCCTTGAGTAGAAGTTAAAAGATCAGACAGTCAACATAGGAATTCTATGCTCTAGAATCTAAACATTACCAAACATCCAGATTCAGAAGAAGAATACATGCAATACTGGAGACAGAATTAACACAACACATGCCAAACAGCATTTCTCATATAAGTTTAATCATGAAATCAGTGAGTTCATGCCAAAAACAAACAACAAGAGATACATAAACTCACAGGTAAGCTGTACAGAGCAACCAGATCAGCTTGTTATGCATTACAGAGCCAAAATCATCAACTTTCAACAACCACTCAAATGAGCAAGACCACCTGCTTATAACAGCCAGGTAGGTGCTCAGCAATTAATTACATGGTTGACCAAAATTTCGCCAGATACACAGTATCAGGAAAATGGCGCTCAAACACAACCAGATTGGCGCCCAAACTTGAATGCAGCAGGTAGGGGAGGAGACAGGAAGATTTCTCGAGCCCTGCGCCACCATCCGCTGATGTACATCTTCAGTCGGGTACAGGATCCATCCACGCCACCGCCCATACCTCTGCAACAATCGCCATTAATGGCGCACCAACCCGCGGCCTTGGGAAGAACATCATACAGACTATCGCAAGCATTTCCCGCCGAGATTCATCATCATGATGTTTGAAAATGCAGGATAACAATATCCCACATGCACCCCGCGATGACCTCAATAACACTTTATATACTAGGTCATGAGCATATATCATGTCGGTGCTTTTGCTCTTGACGACACTAGTATAGACCTCATCATCATCATCCTCCAGCAGCATGATATCCTGTTGTTTCGAAATATCACCCTGACGTCATCATGATATTTGAAATATACCCTTCATGATAATCGGCACAACCTGATCCATCGGAGGAACATCCTCCTGCTGAGCTTATTCCAAAAGTCTGGCCGATGAACATCCTGATGACGTCATCATCATATCCTGCTGACGTCATCATCATATCTGCCTACTGTGCACCAACTCGCATATCCGGATGACGTCATCATCATATTTGCAAATATCAGGAGGTCTCTTCAAGATGATCAGTGTTAGAAATATGACCCCCCCGGACATTGATGACGTCATCATCATATTAACATCATCATGATATTCGGAAGACAACCGGATATTTGGAAATATCCTCCTGATGCTCAAATATCAGGTTGCACTGTAGCTCCTCTATAAGATCGGGGCGATAACTGAATATGATGATGATGCTTGAAAAGATCACCCCCCGGAGATAATGCGCGAAGCCAGCAGGCGGATATCTCCTTGATATCAGCATCATCATGATGCTCGAACAAAACATATATCCGCGTGATATGAAAATATCACCCCCTCCTTCGGAAATATCATGATGCAGATAGGCAGAGAACCGGATATCACCCTGATATACGGATGACGTCAGCATCATCAGGATGTCAAAACAACGAACAAGAAGTGATACAACATCATCAGGATGATATTGACTAAGATCATCCTGACATTCAAAATATGATGACCCTAGTGAATATCGGGCCGCACTTAAAACTCTTCGACAACATCATCAGGATGATATTAACCAAGATCACCCGATGATAAAATATCACCCCGGCGAAATATCATGAAGGCAGAAAATATGATGACCTCCGCAAGCAGCAGGATGATAACTGGAAATATCATGATGATGACGACCCTTAGGAAAAAACAAGTCAGGTCGACAACTTAGAGAATAACCCCTTTAAGATATCGGGGCAGCATCGTCATCATGTTTGAGCAAGGTGATATTCGGAAGATCACCGGATACTTGAAAAGATCACCCCCACAAGCAACTGAGGGCGCACTGTAGCTCACCAGTATCATCAGGATAATAAGCAAACATCACCCGACAGTTGAAATATGATGATGACGATGAGAAAAACAAGTTGACGAAGAACATGCTGATGAAGATCATCATCGAAGACAAGATGATGATGACGACCTCCTCCTCAGAAAAATATGATGCTGCAGCTGAAAAACGCTGAGGAGGTCCAACACTTAGAAAAATTGGGCAAGAAGATGAAGGCTTCAGATGAAGAAACCTCCTGATCATGACAAATCAAACCCAGGTCAAAATAAGTGCTAACAGGAAGTATTCCTATCCCCTTCCTGAACCCAATCAACACGGGCCTTTTGTTTCCCAAAAATGTCCTCACGAAGCTCCCATTCCTCGAGGTCTTTAACCACACTAACCTCAAGCTTGCTTAAATTCGCATCAAGACCCTAATTCTAAATCTACCTGGTAATAGAATCCAAGTGCTCCTGGGCAACCCTTTTCTGCTGAAACACGTTGCCAAACTGATACTTATTCCAATGTTTCAGTTTATACTTCACATATTGAAGCCTCTTCACAAATAAGTACATAGTTGTACCAAAAGCAGGTCATCCTTTAGTCCACCATCTAGAAACCAAGTCAAGGAGACTCTCCTCCCTGAGCCACATAAGCTAAAATCTAAAAGTTTGTTTCTTAGGACCATCAACCAAATGAGCAGAGAATTTAATCGGCCAATGGTGTGATCCTCGCCAATCTAAAATTTCAGAACTTGACAGCCACTTGTCACCCACCCAAAAAAAGGAAACAAGAAACCTGTCTAACCATTCAGAAATGGCATCATCCCCAAGCCTCCTATTATTCCAAGTAAACATGCCATTTGAAGGTTTGATATCCACAAGCTGGAGCCGAGCTAAATTATCCCTTAGAAGATCCAAGAGGGGTCCAAATGAGGTACACCCCCCCTTTTCTCCTCGAGGGAGGCAATTGCATTGAAGTCACCTACCATAATCCAGGGGAGGAAAGGATCCAATGATCTCAGAAGATTGATATGAGACCACATGAGAGTCTTACCAGGGACATCCATCAGAGCATAAATGTTAGAAAGAAGAATTCTTTCCCCTGTCTCCCGACTAATTGCAACCAGAGAGATGGAAAATCTACTAGAGATCCACCAAATGGGAGAAATTCGCCGAGGATCCCAGAGGCAAGCAAGACCCCCTGAGTTACCTTGCGCACCCACACACTGGAAAAACCCTCTATTCCAAATCTTAGAAACACACTACATCATACCATCCATAGATAACTTTGTCTCCTGGAGGAAAACCACATCTAGAGAATGAGCACTAACCAAGTCCCGAATAGCCTTTTGTTTAGGGATGCTATTCATACCCCTTACATTCCATGATAACACAATCATCACAAAGGGTGAGAGAAGTGAGTATCCAATGTCTTCACCGACCCAGATTCCACCAATGTCTCTCCAGCCATCTTAACTTTCTCCTGATCCTTCTTCCTCCCCACTTTTTGGGGTTTGTCAGGAGCACACTTTTTCAGGGATTTTTGTTGTAGACCTAGAATAGGAGAAGAAGAGGGGGCTTTTTCTTACCAAAGTCTTCCAAACCCGGTCCACTGGCTAAACTCACCCTTTCATCTGAATAGGCCATGGGGGTTTCCACCAAACCACAACAGTCCTCAAACCCATCATCGAGGGGAGAAGCAACTAAATCCATCACCACCCCGGAAGCCACCACAGGAACTAGGACCGAGGTAGTGACAGGTAAAGACTTAGAATTATGATCAACTAAAGGAGAAGCTTCAACATGCATGTCAAAAGAAACCCCCTCCTCATGGGCTAATTCATCCAAAGCCTCAAACTTGTTAAAAGTATCCTCCTCTTGACGATCCCGAAGAGTCCTCTTCTGACCCCGATTCTTGTTTCATCCCTTAACTGGCACAAAGCCATCTTTATTTGGTACCACCCCCTACATGGGTGCTTTACCCTCTTCTGCCCTTGGATTAGACGGAACCTTCACATTATATGAACCACCAGCACCTGAGGCACGAGGGCACCTCCTTTGAAGATGGCCATACTCATGGCACAGTCGGCACCTGAAAGATAAAGTCTCATAGTCTAACTGTTGAGTCCAATAGCTAGACCCAATAGTCAGATCACTAGAATCTGGAAGAGGCTGGCTCAGATCAATCTCCACACAGACTCAAGCATAGGAAAAAATTTGCTTCTCCAGAGTTTGTTGAGATGGGCCAATAGGCTTCCCCAGCAGCAACGCAATTGATTGCAGAATGTCCTGTCTCTAACATTCCAGCAGCAACCAAGGAAAACAAACCCACACTTGCACCTTCAAGGAAAGCTCCTGTGCCGAATTAAAGCCTGCATGCCAAGGCTTCATGAAAAAGCCAACTTGATTATAAAAGTAGGGCCCTCCCTCAAAAACCTTGTTACGATCAGAGATACACGAAAAGACCACCAGAAAGAAGTTATTCGCAACTAGAAAGATTTCAAAATCACCTTCCGGATTCCATGACTTGCGAATCCAGGGTTCCAGAAAAGGCATTGAAACCCTCAATCCCATAAATTTGCAGATTAAAACATGTTTTCTATAATACTACAGGTCCTTGGCTATTGCCTTTGTTTGAATCACCAACTTTGGACGAACTTGAGCTCTTTCCAAGCATCTGTTTATCTTGTGCAATTTCAAAGCACCAGTGCTAAAAACCCCAACATCAGGTGGGGATGGATGAGGAGACCCATCACCAACCCCAGCCATAGTAGCATCCCCCGACGTCTCACCCAAAGGCGCAGACCCTGCCATTAGAAAAAACCCCTCAAGCCCTTGCACCCCACACCTGCACCGAACAACGCACCCACTCAAGAAACCCCCCCCCCTCGAAAACTAAAAAACCCCACCCCTTGCTGAAAATAACCCCACAGAGCCCGATCTGCAAAGAAAAGATGCATGCAACATAAAACAAACACATGCAGACCGCGACCTACTACAGGTCACGAGACCGCATAGAGCTCCCATGCACACGCTTCATCCTCTTTTTTCCTAAAGGACCCATAACCATCTACAACCTTGTACAAACTTGCATACTTTGTGCAGTGGCACTTTGTTACCTATTTATTAGCGCTATATTCTTTTCTAGCGCATTCTGTAAACAATTATAGTGTTATCTTCTATCTTAGCGCCTTCTGTGTCCAGTTCTAGCGCTATATTCTATTCTAGCGCCTGATGTATTTAGTCTTAGTGCTATTTTGTAAATCAATGCTATCTGTATGTATATCAGCACTATTGCCCAGGTCGGTTAGGATTTAGATCAGTTTCTATCAGTAGCGCCATTGCAGTCTGCAGTGGCACCATTTAGTCTCTATTTTAGCACAATTTTTACAAGCTAACTTTAGGTTCTATGTAGGGACTGATAAGTTGTTTGCAGGTCATCACCATCATTCTACAGTCACTAACAAGTTCTTGCAGGGTTTTTTATCTCTAGTTTAAAAGAACACTTCAATTGGCACTTAAAAAGAACCCTTGTATGTTAGCTTAGAAACAACATTTCAAGTTGGTGCACTAAAATTGATCAACAACAAACAAATCTTTGTGTGCCTTAGCTTAGAAAACATTTGAATTTGGTGCTTTAAAATTCACAAGTGCTTGCCAACAACTCTACAAACATTTCGATTTCGGGCTTAAAAAGAACCACAAACTGCATCATAACTCATTAGATTAAAAAGAACAACAATCTGCATTTTTCACTCATCTAAACAAGAAAACAAATCAAAATTTGTGTGAAGTTTTTTGTGATGATGTTTGTGTGGTGAAATGTGTATGCTCTTCCCTTACACCATTGGTGACCTTGGGAATTAAAAGCTTCTCACAACACTTGCATAAATCACCCCCAACATAATCCAAAGAACTAAAATGAACCTTGTTTAGTGTGACCCAAGCACAAAATATATGTATGCTCTCCCCTCGCATCCTTGTATGAACTTGGGGATCAAAAAAATTTTTGTGGTTGTGTTACTTTTGTTAATCCTTTAGAGGGCCTGCCACCCCACTTTGAAAGGTGGGAACGACCCAAGCAGCAACAAGCTAAAGCCAAGCTCTTTCGAACCGCTATATAAAATAATATGTTTGTGATGAAAGTCACAAGCAACAGGTGTTGTTGTGTCATACCGACAACCAACCTCCCCCAAAACCCTCTAAAGCGTAACCCTTGGAGGCTGGAAGACTCCATAACGGAGAGTAGCATTGCCACATGTATGGCCACCTGAATGAATTTACTTACTACGAACCTTTGTTTTAGCAAGCCAAAAACCTTCTATTTGTTGACGCAGAAGGGAAACCTTTGAAGCGGCCCCGATTCATGCGGTTCTTAGTCGAGGTAGCAGGGACAATCCTAAGGTTTGGTGAGGGACAAGCCTACATGGAAACCTGAATCTTGGTATGCGTGAGAAGTGAGTGCACTGTAAGGGGGAGTCAGTGCTACCAAGATTTTGGAGCTACCTGCTTTGAATAGGCATAGCTAGGGGATTCAAAAAATATTGTCATATCTTCGCCTTAGGTTGTGCAAAGTGCTTATTTAAGAAAATCACACATCTTTTCACAAAACAAAATCTTGGTTATTGTGTGTTATTGTGCTTAAATTGTTTTCAAGAAAACTTGCCAAGAGACAATAAAAATCATTTGATCAAACTTCATATCAAAACAAATCCAAGTTTGACATCAAAATCCACCTTTTTCAGAGCCTCGACCAACACTAACCTATTTCAGTGCCATCTCTGTCTGATTTTGGCACCATTTCACCTGTGGATTGGTGCTATTTGTATATTGACTTGCCTAAAACTAGAGAAAATGTCATTGTGATCTTTAGGACCTGCTTTGCCATAATCCATAAATCACCTTCCAAAAATCCATCAAATACCCCACTCATTTTATCCTAATTTTTCCAATCATACCTCCATTTTGACCTTAGAGAATCAATCATTATCATTATCGGACCCTTTCCTATATCATAATCCACTCAATTTCATATCCATTCATCCTCATTAATCTTTGCATACCTTTTGGACCAAACAAACATCCTTATCACAAGAAATCATCCAAAATCCTTTCACTTCTCTCACCAAAAACATATCCAAAATCTTCCAAATCCAAAAACCCATCCAAAAATCATCAACCAAAAACTCATCATCCCTTTGAGCTAAAGCTAGATCTAGATTTCATCATTCACATCATATTTTGCTTGGAGAGTCATTAGTCAACCTTTCAAGCAAAATAATCATCCTTCTTTGTGTAAGGTCATTAGTCTACCCTAAACAAAGAGAAATATCCATTTGTGCGACACAAACCTAGATCTTACTTGAGCTCATCCATTGACCCTCAAAATCCTTTTCAAAAACATCATCCTAATCTCTCATACCAAACATCAAAATCAACATTAAAATCCCTTCCATCAAATCATTCTCAAGAAAACATCATCTATCATCTACCTTTTGGTCCAAATTTGTGCAAAAAGTCAATACCGTCCACTCTTATCATCCTTAGATTAACACTTTTTTGAAGACTTATCATCCTTCATCACACTACAATCGCCCCTTCATCTTTTTCTCTACTCCATCTCACTACCACATCCATCTTTGGGTCCAAAAAATCAATCCAGATTCTCTAAGGTCTCCATCCCCATTTCACTCCACCTCTAAATCAAATCCATAATTTGCATGCCCATAACTAGATCACAACACAAGAAGAATCAAGAAATGGCAGACTCTGGACACTACATGGGCATAGGAATGCCTAATACCAATGATACCAACCTACCAATCAACCAAACACACAACCTACCTTTGGTCTTTCAAATCCTGACATACAACCCCAATGAAAACCCCTTCCATTTCTTGCAACCATCGCCGCCACTGCCGCCCATCCTTAGCCAAGATGACCAAGATGTCTTGAACTTTACACAAGATGCCAACATGGACTTGCTTGACAAAATCCTACGGTCATATCCAAATAGATATCTTAACTACCTCCTCAAAATTGGTGCCCAACCACCCCACAACACGACATCGTCTCAACCATCCACCTCTAACATCAATCCTACCACATCCTCCCAACCATCTACATCAAACATCCAACCTATCATCTCTCAAACATTAACACCCACCATATCTACCACCCCCACAAGCTCTAATGTTACCACATCTACGATTCCAACAAGTGTCTCCAATCCTACCACCTCCCAACCCGTCATCACATCCATTACCACAACTAACATAAACTCTTCTATTCAGCAAATCACCTTAGGCATCCAAGGGAACCTCACACATGCAAGTACCTCCACGAGTGTGCCTCCACTCAACCCTCAAATCATAGCTTACATAAGACAAATCTTTTCACAACCACCTTACAATACGACCAACCTATCCAATGTCAATCCATCTCATGTCAACCCATCCAACGTCAACCCATCCAATGTCAATCCGTCTAATGTCACGTATCTACAAAACCCCATAACGTCATCCACACAACATAATCCCAATCCTCAAATATCCCCACATATTCTCCAACAAATCTATGCCTATCAACAACATCTCGCACAACTCAACCAAAACACCACCCCACAGTACCAAAACATGACCTCCCAAAACCTCCAACATCAAATCCCACCCAATCTCCAACATCTCATCAATCAGAAAACTTGCACACCGCAACCACCACCAACCCCAGATCTAATGAGCATTGTACAAACCTTGATTCAAAGTAGACAATATACAGACTGGGGGAAAATGCAAGCATTATTCTTTTGAGGATATTTTTCCCTATCCATTTGATCAGACATTGTACATGCCCCCTTTCCCCAAAAATTTTGAAATGCCAAAATTTGACAAATACAAGGGAAAGGGAGACCCCAGGGATCATCTTAGGGAGTTCTACCTCACTTGCTTAGAAGTCTCAAACAGTGATACATATCTCATGAGACTATTTCCAAGAAGCCTCGGTGGTCAAGTCGTTGAGTGGTTCGCACATCTTCCCCAAGCATTAGGTCTTTCCCTGAGCTCACAAAAAAATTTGTCAACCACTTCTATAATTTTAAACATGAAATATCTATGACAAACCTTTGCAATACAAAACAAAAGAGTGGAGAATCCTTCACTTCCTTCTTGCAGAGGTGGAGAAGCTTAGCAAGCAAACTCCCTTGGCCAATCCCTGAGAAATAATTAGTCACCATGTTTGTGACTAACCTAAATCAAGAAATAGGGTTCCATCTACAGATCCTTTGTGCGTCTACCTTTGAAGAAGTCATCGACAAAGGTACTACCATAGAAAGGGCCCTCATCACCAAGGGCTCCATCAAATTATATGACAACAAGTCCAACAACAACAACAACAACAAACTCCATATCAACGCCCCCAATACAAATAACAACACCAACATGCAATCAAACGACAAGCCACGCTATTGGGGAAAGAACAAAAACACCTTGAACGACGGTGTCACGGATGTGAAAGCCGTCCAACATGTATAGAATCAAACACCCTCAAATACATATGCCGCTAATGCAAATATTCCAAGGGGGCAAACTAAACAAAACAAACCTCGAAGGCAATTCACACCTTTAGGGGAACCAATCAAGGATATCATCGACAGATGTCTTAAGAAATGTTTGATAACTCTCCCACCTATTAAACCTGTCAAGAGAATGAGCTCAAAGCTGGGTGGTACAACAAAAATGATTATTGCGACTACCACCGCATTGTGGGCCATAAAACCACTGATTGCATGAAATTAAAGCATTGTGTCCAAGACCTCATAGATCAAAATCAAGTCAGCCTTGACCAAAACACCCAACCATCACCCAACGCCAATCTAGGAGCTTACAAGGATCCACTGCCCAATCATAACAAAGCATCATCGTCTAATCAAACCTACAACGTCACCCAACCACCCGCATCCTATCACTCTATTGTAGGGCAAATAGAACCATTGTTTAACCATGTCAACACAATCACCATTCGAGCTCAAGCACCTAATTGCACCATCACAACTCGTCGTGGCCGTGTATCCATCCGTACAGCCCCTACCACTGACCAAACATCCGCCTCCACATCTGACTCCCTACCCCCTCGTCCAACCACACGTCCATCACCTACTAATCAATACAACCTCCTAGAATATTTAGGAAAAACCCCTGCACAAATCTCCATACTTGAGCTGCTCCGCACGTCACCTCTCCATAAAGAAGTCCTTGATAAAGCACTCTTGGAAACCCAAGTTCCCACCAACCTGAATGTGACCCAATTCCAAGCCATGGTAGGACATATCGTCGCGCCACATCATCTCACATTTTTAGAAAAGGATCTTCCTGCTTCAGAACATTTACATAATGATGCCTTACACATCGAAGTCCGCATCCACAAGCATATCATCAAGAGAGTCTTAATAGATGGTGGCTCTGGCCTAAACATATGCACTCTTAAATTACTAAAATAGTTGGGATACTCAGATGTGGTTGTAGACACCAGTGAATGCATAACAATCAAAGGGATGATGACACTGAACGACTATCTGAGGGTACTATCAAGCTCCCTATTCAAGTGGGACAAAAGATAATGGAAACAAAATGTCAGGTCCTTGATCTTGATCTCCCTTACAACATTCTCCTGGCCGACCGTGGATCCATGCCATGCAAGTAGTCCCCTCTACATTCCATCAATGCCTAAAGTTCCCTCACAATGGCACAGAAGTAACTATCTATGCCAACCCTTGCCCCTTCCAATACTGCAGTTTCTTGGAAGGCCATGACCACACCTTCTGTCCATATAACAAAGCCATCACAAAAGCCAATCCCACAACATCCACCTCATACATCGACCCCACCAACATTGCCACCACTTCATCCCAAACACCTCCATCGCCTAAGGTCAAGATCAAGCTTAGTGACATGGGTTGTGAGGAATACAACCTACACGGTACCTTCTATGTGGGCACATTACCCAACCCTAAAATGTTTGGCATCCCAAAAAAAGAAGCAGCCAATACCGTTGTCAACAAATGCAAACCATCACCTACCTTTGAGAAGAAACATCTCTTGGATCAAGATGTTCTTGAAGACATATCATCTTGGCTATATAAAGACGAAGAAACTGAGCAAGAAGCTCCCACAATACCAACAGAAATCTATGGTAAAGGGTCAGAAATTGTCAAAAACATGAGCTATAAAAGACAAGGTGGTATCGGCCTTCATGAACAAGGGATCGTGGAACCAGTCCAAGCGAAAAAAAAATCCTTATACTCAAGGGTTAGGATATGGTCAACAACAACATATCCTCACTACTGGCGAATGTATCCTAGCCGAGGTCGCTACGGTCTCCCCTGAAGTTGATAATGTCAACAAAACGGGCCATCAAGACTCTTTTAGTGACTTCACCAAATTCCTTGATTCATCCATATGTACCATATACATGGTCACCACCCTAGCCTCTTCATCCAATGACTTACCCCTTGTATACCCAGACCTCATAGACTGGGACCACCTGTCTTCATCGTAGCACCAAATGATGAAGCCATCGCTGAAATGATGGGGGTGAGAGATCACTTCCCCCTGGGAGATCATAGAGCAGGATACATCATGGAACATGATACAGCTACCTATTTCAAGGAGACAACCCCTACTTCCAGTCACAAAAATATAAAAATCAAACATGGATCTGATGGTGAAAACCGCTCCGCGGCAATGTCAAATCCCAAAAAAGAAAAATGAAAGACGTATCTCCTGGTGAAAACCTCTACGAGGCACTAGGAGATGGAAGCATGGGCCTACCTAAGATAGATAAGGTATATCCTGACAGATCACCCGTCCTAGTGGAGCCAACTCAAGAGATGAACCTTGTGATGGAAGAAGAGCCAAAAATCAACTTTATGGCAGAATCTCTCAGCGCAGTAGAGCAAAAAAACTTCTTAGCCTTCTTCAAACACAGAAATCACAATTTTGTGTGGACTTATGCAGACATGCCAGGACTTGATCCCGCTTTGGTAGTCCATCACCTTGTAGTACGGCCTGATGCAAAACCAGTGAAATAGAAGCTCAGAAAAATGAACCCTCAGGTGGCCCTCCTAGTCAAAGCATAATTAAAGAAACTATTAGATGCTGGGTTCATCCACCTGATTGATTATCCTGAATGGGTTTCAAACCTAGTACCAGTAGCCAAACCTAATGGCTGAATCCATTACTGCACCGACTTCTGAGATCTTAACAAAGCCTGCCCGAACGATGACTTCCCCTTACCAAACATTGACGTGATAGTGGATCTTATGGCAAGACACGAGATGTTATCCCTCATGGATGGTTTTTCAGGGTATAATCAAATCAAGATCGCAGAAGAGGACCAACATAAGACAACCTTCATAAGTCCATGGGGGACGTACTGCTGGGTGGTAATGCCTTTTGGCCTAAAGAATGCAGGAGCCACGTATCAACGAGCCATGACTGTCATCTTCCATGATATTTTCCACCACATCATGGAAGACTATGTGGACAACTTGCTAGGAAAATCAAAGACAAGGGAGGAACACCTGGATGTATTGGCAAATATCTTCGACCGACTGGAACAATACAATGTTCACCTAAATCCAAAGAAATGTGTCTTCGGGGTCACCTCTGAAAAACTTTTGGGATACATCGTCTCCAGAAGAGGAATTGAGGTAGACCCCACAAAAGTCAAGGCCATCACTAAAACGCCTCCTCTGAAAACCCTAAAATAGCTAAGAAGTCTGCAAGGGAAACTCCAGTCCATTCGTCAGTTTATTGCTCAACTTGCCGATAAATGTCAACCATTCCAGCATCTACTCAGAAAGGATACAGCATTTGTCTAGAACAATCAGTGTCAGGCTACCTTTGATCAGCTAAAAGAATACTTAGCTAATCCCCTTGTTCTAACTCCACCAAGGCAAGGAGAACCCCTCCTATTATACATCTCAGCAATAGAAATAGCTATTGGAGCCTTATTAGCATAGCACGATGAGCAAGGGAAGGAAAGAGCCATATATTACATCAGTCGCACCCTGATATCCTATGAGCTAAACTATACACCAATTGAATGAGCATGTCTAGCCCTGGTCTTTACCTCACAAAAACTAAGACACTACATGCTCAATCAAAAAACTAAGCTCATCGCCAAGATCGATCCACTAAAATATCTGCTAAACAGAGCTACTCTTATTGGGAGAATGGCAAAATGGGTCATGATCCTCACTGAATTTGACATTGAATATATTGAGAGAAAATCCATCAAAGGACAGGTTATTGTTGATCAGCTAGTCGAAGCACCCATCCCTGCAGAATATCCTACATTGGCAGAGTTCCCTGATGACGCCATCTTGACAATAGCACCAGCAACAAAAACATGGAAAATGTACTTAGATGGGTCGTACAAACATAGAGGCTTAGGGGTAGGCATCTTGTTTGTTACCCCTTAGGGTGACACCATCCCCAAGTCATTCAAAATTGTATTACCATGTACAAAACAACGTGTTAGAGTATGAGGCCCTTATCATAGGTCTCCCAAATGGAGAATTGAGAAGCTGACTATGTATGGAGATTCCCAACTGGTCATCCAGTAAGTAAACAATGAGTACAAGACCAAGGATGATAAACTCCTACCTTATAAAAAGATGGTCAATGACTTTAAAGACTATTTCGACGACATCCACTTTGAACAAATCACAAGACTAAACAACAAAGCTGCAGACACCATGGCCACCATCGGGTCCCTAGTCGACATGAAAAAGGATAGCAAGAAGTGTGAATTCCTAATAGAGGAGTTCCCTATTCTAGCATATGATGTTCCCCAATCGGAGCTAGTGTGCGAAGTCATTGGTCCACTATCCACATGGTATCAAGAAACCTATCTATATCTCTATGATAACATCATCCCTCCTAACCTATCCACCTCACAACGAAAATCTTTCATCCACCGAGCCTCCTGCTTCACCCTTGTAGGAGATACCCTATACAAAAGGAGTCTTGATGGCACACTTTTACAATGTTTAGACTCTAGGAAAGCTAAAGTGGCCTTGCAAGATGTACATGCAGGCATCTGTGGGGCACATTCAAGTGGACACACTCTTGCTAAAAAGATCCTGAGGACCAGATACTATTGGCCAACCATGGAACGAGACACCTACCGGTTCATAAAAAATGCTTACCATGTCAACAGCATGGAGATCTCATTCACGCACCAGCATAAGAATTGCAACCAATCACGACACTGTGACCTTTTTCACAATGGGGACTCGACCTCGTAGGTAAAATACATCCACCATCATCTAATGGCCATGTTGGAGTTCTTTCCGAATCAACAGAGGGTTTGCCAATTCTAATGCATAGGTAGATTCGGCCAACTAATACAGGAGGTTGTGTGAGATGCCGCCCCTTCACTTCTAGTTCTGCCACACCAACAGGGGTATCCCTATCGCGAAAGATGTAATTTTGACTCACCCAATGACATTAAGATTTAGCTTTACAATAACAGGCAGAATACTCTCATGTTTGGACCAAGATTTGTGTGATAATTCACAAGGCTGGCAATGTTCTTGGACATATCTAACTGGTTGAGGATGAGAGTATGCAGGGGTTCCTATTTCTATTCCTACAACTAACAAGTTGAAGCATTGAAAGGATTGATTTAATGTTTTAGATGCAAGACAGGGGGTTTTGGATCATAACAACCACACAGGGAGCAGATTGGTGCCTATCTCAGGGCAAGGAGTCAAATAGACGTATACACAAGAATGGATTGCACTGGCATTCAAGTTTCAAGGGGTCAGATTCGTATTTACCTTACAAATACCACCCAAAACTAAGTATTTAGCTACCTCTACTTACACATATCCCAGCTAGCATACATTCTTCTCCATACTTAACCTAAGACAATTTAATCCACTCCTTGAATGGAAGTCACAGATCAAGCATGCAATATAGAAAGTCTATATTCTAGAATCTGAGAAACCTTTAGCAACTAGATTCAGAAGAAGCTATGCATACAGCAATGGAGACAGGCAACTAAGCACATGCAACAAAGTATTTTTCATATAAAACAACAATGAAACTAAAAATATGTGCAACATGCATTCAAAGTGCAACACATAAACTCCAACAGAGATAAAATAGCCAAGAAAGGCATTGTTTCTCGTTATTTCCCAAAAAATTTGCCGAAGTCTTCAACAACCACAAATGAGTAACACAGTCTGCCTTTTATGCAATAATGTGCACTCAGCACTCGATACAATGGTCTTTTCAAAATTTTGCTAGATACACTGCACCATGGAAATGGTGCCCAAAAACATTCAATGCGCCTGAGAGAAAGAAGAAGGGAGTGGTTGGATTAGGGAATGTGCCGCCGCTTGGAGATTTTCTCATGAATTTGGTAGCTAGCCTGTCAATCAAGACCCATACCACTTGCAAACCTGCCATTAATGACCTGTCTACCTGCTGGATGCAGCAGTTGCATGCTTTGGAGCTCTTCCCACCAAGAATACCATTGTAGATGCATGGGAGAACCCTCCTGCTTTGGAAATTTGAAACGGGTCATCGATTTCCCACTTATCGCCAAGATCTTCGGCTCCTAATCATGCTAAAATCCATTGGCCAGTAGAATCTTTCCACGTAGGCGCTTTATCTCCCTATCGCTAACTTTTATGCCTTTCATTTTGCCTTTTTCACCTATGAATCCTTTGTATATACGAGATAGTATATACATGCAACCGTTGCCTTTCAAATCCTTTGTATATGCTTGTTTCTGAGATTGCATATACATACAAACACCTGCATACAAGGCAGACCCCAAATACCTATAGAACAATTTGAAATCACCATCGAGTCTGGCTTGTATCTCCCCCTTTTTCATATCGCATTGTACAATGCACATACAATTGCAATATACATTCAACACCCAGCATACAAGCCGCGGGCTCCATCCATTTATCAATCGGACTTGAAAACCCTTGAAATCTGGCTTGCAACTCATCTTTTCTATCATCGCTTTGTATATTGCACAAACAATGTGCAATATACAACATGCAGATTCTAAACCATTATGAAACATATTGGAACAACTTTGAAATCTGGCACATGTATCTTTTTCCTTTCATATCTGCATGCATCTTCTAACATACAATATGCCTTGTATGTTTCCTTTGTATATGCATTGGGCCCCACCAAATGTATCTCCCCCTTGGTATGTTCGCATGTGTCGGCCATCGGGGAGATCCCTAGCTCGGTTGTTGATGTGCTTGTCTGGCCAATGATCCCTTTCACTGTAGCGAATGTATGTCGGCCTCTTTGTACATCGCCCTTGTAGATCTGTGATGTACAACCTGATATACATTCCTCTTTGCATATCCGCAGGCCCCACCAAATGTATATCGGCCTTGCATATGTCCTTTGTATGTCAAATATACAAAGCAAACATACAAACCCCTTTTACATACAAGCAAGGAAACTTTCCTGGAATATGTCTGCAATGTATAACCTGATATGCATACAAAATGCATACAACTATTTTTTTGCGCCCTTTGAAGCCGATTGAACATTATTTTCAGTCTCGCTAATGTATATCTGCACTTATGCATATGTACATTTGAACTTGCACATTTCAAATGTACATACAAACAGCAATGTATATACAAGGAAAAACATGCATGAAAATGGAGGCCGATTGATATAGCAATTTTTCTAGATTTTTATGAAGGGGCATATAGATGAGTTTGAAACTTGAACCAATAGCAAGCACCAACATTGGCTTTGTCTGGGGACGCATGCCTCTTGCAGGCATGGTGAGAACCATAGACCTCTGGGATGCAAACCAGTCCCTATCCATTGGGCAATAGAGTCGAACATTGCACCAACCTGCATCATAGATCACATCATTGAAACACTATTTTGGTAGCCCTGGGCAGCCAAAAATAAAAAACCATAATTTTCTTTTGTCAAATGCCCAATTTAAATCTAAATAACCCCAACCACAGCTAAAAATACTAACACAATCTACCCACATGCTGATCATGTCAATTACATACTGCACCATCTTTGAAAGCTTGCCACTGTCATTGTTACCTCTGTCATTCTGGCTACTGGACATCACCAGGCATTCATCCAGCTGATCAAAAGACTGAAGACATTCAAAATATATGAGACCACCAATATCATGTACATCACTTATTGACATTGAAAACAAAACCCGATCCACACACCCGTTGCTGCATATATCTGAACCAGCTGATGATGAACATTCATCATTCACAGTTTGTGGATCCATCTTATCTTCACAAGAGCTGAAGATATCTGAGTTTGATTCATATGTCCCTTCCTCACAAACTGATGTAATACCTAGATCAGTTGTCTCCTTATATTCATCATCATCCTCAAACAAAGGGTTAGTTATGTACCAATGAAGGTCATGACTCACAATGTCAAATGCATCTAAAGGCTTATCATAAAGGGGATTCATACTTACTGCAAAGGTCTCTGCTTCTTCATGACAATCCACGTCATCTTCATCATCTGATTGCCCCACATACAGGATTTCTGCTACTTCAATGCACTCTGAAGCTGAACCATCCCTATCACTTTCCAGCCCTCTAATACTTCCTGATGGAACTGATATTGACTCATGATCCATAGGATCACAACCATGCACAACCGGATCATTTAAACATGAATGCTCCTTGCTGAGGACTGGCATGTAAATATTACTTGAAAATTTATCAAAATCAGCTTCATTTGCTTGGCAAATCAAGACATCCTCCTCCATGGCAGAGTCATTATTAACTTGGAATGATGTATAAACAGAGATAGCAGGGGTGTGAGTGTTTTGACATTCAATTTCAACATATAAATTACACTTTTCATCAACATGGGGGATTGCAGGACAACAAAAATTTGCAAAGAAATAACCCTTTTGAATCCCATGTCTCCAGTTGTTTATGGACAAACTGATGTGCCTGATGCAATGTGGTGGGCTCCTTATCTCTCAATCTATAACTCATTTTCGTATCAAATGGTCCCAAATAGACCACTAGGCACAATGCATCATTAGGTCTCATGCAATATGGAATTCTTTTTAATGCCTTCATAAACCTGAGGTTAAAGGCTGGAATTAATTCATCCTCTTCAATATGGATATACATAAAATCACTGATGACTGCATATTCATATATTCTTTCACCAATTGTCTTAGAAATGCAAATTTGAATTCTTGCCAAGAGCTGACAGAGTAAGCTGGAAGATAGGAGAACCAGTCCCTTGCATCTTCATCTAGAGATTGAACAAATAATCTCATAATTGCATCTTCATGGTCAACCTCAAAGTCATCTATCACATTCATAAACTGCTACAAGTGTCTCTTAGTTCATCCTTTGCACCACTGAATTTAGGTAAATACTTTCTGATTTTAGATGGAAAAACATTTGGATAACCACAAATGCCATTGAAATTTATGGGCTTATATCTGTCAATGTTGAAACTTCCTTTATTACATGGTTGGGGCTGGTCACTATACCTCGTTGCATTTGACACCTCACAAGGGTGCATGGGCTGATAATACATCCTTATGTGTTTTTGCAACCCTCTACTCAACTCAGATTTTTAATCAATGACCTTAGGCCTTTAAAATACAAACTGTTGTTTCAAACTTCCTAAAGTCCTCTAAATGAGTCTCTTCAACAATATTGCATGATTCTTTTGAAACACAAAATACATTCTCCACAAATGCAAAGCATGCAAGCTTATCACCAATATTTCCCTTTCAACCAGTGCTACTTCACCAAATAGGGAATCTTCTAAAACTTATAAAAATACCTGGATATGTTGCAGCTGCTGATAGTTTCATTCAACAGAGTCGTCACCTCCTTAGCAGAGGAATAAGCTTCAAACAAGTTGAAGCTGAAAATTCATTTCTTTCTTTCTGGGTCCTCCAATAGCAGAGCCACACATATAACTTTCAAGTTCACTGCAATAAAAACACTTCCAAGTCTGAAACCCCTAACCAAGGAGGCAAAAAGATAACACTTTCAAATCAAGTCCCTAGTAGAGTCACCACTTTGTTGGAGTTCTTTTCGAATCAACAGAGGGTTTGCCAGTTCCAATGCACAGGCAGATTCAGCCAACTAATACAGGAGGTTGCGTGAGCTGCCTCCCCTTCACTTCTGGTTCTGCCGCACCAAGGGGGGTATCCCTATAGCTAAATATGTAACTTTGACTCACCCAATGACATTAAGATTTAGCTTTACAATAACAGGCAGAATACTCTCATGTTTGAACCAAGATTTGTGTGATAAATCACAAGGCTGGCAATATTCTTAGACATATCTATCTAGTTGAGGATGAGAGTATGCAGGGGTTCCTATTTCTATTCCTACAACTAATAGGTTGAAGCATTGAAAGGATTGGTTTAATGTTTTGGATGCAAGACAGGGGATTTTGGATCATAACAACCACACAGGGAGCAGACTAGCACCTATCTCAGGGCAAGGAGTCAAATAGACGTATACACAAGAATGGATTGCACTGGCATTCAAGTTTTAAGGGGTCAGATTGGTATTTGCCTTACAAATACCACCCAAAACTAAGTATTTAGCTGCCTCTACTTACACATATCCCAGCTGGCATACATTCTTCTCCATACTTAACCTAAGACAATTTAATCCACTCCTTGAATGGAAGTCACAGATCAAGCATGCAATATAGAAAGTCTATATTCTAGAATCTGAGAAACCCTTAGCAACCAGATTCAGAAGAAGCTATGCATACAGAAATGGAGATAGGCAACTAAGCACATGCAACAAAGCATTTTTCATATAAAACAATAATGAAACTGAAAATATGTGCAACATGCATTCAAAGTGCAACACATAAACTCCAACAGAGATAAAACAACCAAGAAAGGCTTTGTTTCTTGTTAATTCCCAAAAAATTTGCCCCCAAGTCTTTAACAACCACAACTGAGTAACACAGTCTTCCTTTTATGCAAGAATGTGCACTCAGCACTTAGTATAATGGTCTTTTCAAAATTTTGCCAAATACACTGCACCATGGAAATGGCGCCCAAAAACATTCAATGCGGCCGAGAGAAAGAAGAAGGGAGTGGTTGGATTAGGGAATGTGCCGCCGCTTGGAGATTTTCTCATGAATTTGGTAGCTAGACTGTCAATCAAGACCCATACCACTTGCAAACCTACCATTAATGACCTATCTACCCGTCGGATGCAGCAATTGTGTGCTTTGGAGCTCTTCCCACCAAGAATGCCATTGTAGATGCATGGGAGAACCCTCCTGCTTTGGAAATTTGAAATGGGCCGTCGATTTCCCACTTATCACCAAGATCTTCTGCTCCTAATCATTCTAAAATCCATTGGCTAGTAGAATCCGGCCACGTAGGCACTTTATCTCCCTATCGCTGACTTTTTTGCCTTTCATTTTGCCTTTTTAGCCTATCAATCCTTTGTATATATGAGATAGTATATACATGCAACCGTTGCCTTTCAAATCCTTTGTATATGCTTGTTTCTGAGATTGCATATACATACAAACACCTGCATACAAGGCGGACCCCAAATACCTATAGAACAATTTGAAATCACCATCGGGTCCGGCTTGTATCTCCCCCTTTTGCATATCGCATTGTACAATGCACATACAAGTGCAATATACATTCAACACCCAATATACAAGCCGCGGATTCCATCCATTTATCAATCAGACTTGAAAACCCTCGAAATCTAGCTTACAACTCATCTTTTGAATCATCGCTTTGTATATTGCACAAACAATGCGCAATATACAACCTGCGTATTCTAGACCATTATGAAACATATTGGAACAACTTTGAAATTTGGCACATGTATCTTTTTCCTTGCGTATATGCATGCATCTTCTAACATACAACATGCCTTGTATGTTTCCTTTGTATGTGCGTTGGGCCCCACCAAATGTATCTCCCCCTTGGTATGTTTGCATGTGTCGGCCATCAAGGAGATCCCTAGCTCGGTTGCCGATGTGCTTGTCTGGCCGATGATCCCTTTCATTGTAGCGAATGTATGTCGGCCTCTTTATACATCACCCTTGTAGATCTGTGATGTACAACCTGATATACATTCCTCTTTGCATATCCGCAGGCCCCACCAAATGTATATCGGCCTTGCATATGTCCTTTGTATGTCAAATATACAAAGTGAACATACAAACCCCTTTTACATACAAGCAAGGAATCTTTCCTGGAATGTGCCTGCAATGTATAACCCGATATGCATACAAAATGTATACAACTATTTTTTGTGCCCTTTGAAGTCGATTGAACATTATTTTCGGGCTCGCCAATGTATATCTGCACTTATGCATATGTACATTTGAACTTGCACATTTCAAATGTACATACAAACAATAATGTATATACAAGGAAAAACATGCATGAAAATGGAGGCCGATTGACATAGCAATTTTTCTAGGTTTTTATGAAGGGGCCTACAGATGAGTTTGAAACTTAAACTAGCAGCAAGCACCAACAGGCCATATGTTCATCATCACAGCTACCGAGTACTTCACTAAGTGGGTGGAAGCAATACCACTCACCTTCACCACTGGAACCTAGATATCTAAGTTCATCCACCATTATATCATATGTCATTATGGTATCCCTCATTCCATCATCACTGACAATGGAAAACCATTCAAGAACCAGGAAGTCCGCACTTTGTGTAAAAAATTCCAAATTAAACACCATTTCTCCACTCCATATTACCCTCAAGGAAACGGTCAAATAGAAGCTTCAAATAAAACCATCCTCCACATTCTAGACAAAACGGTTAATAAAGTCGGCCGTGAGTGGCACCTCCAGCTCAACCCCGCCCTATGGGCCTATCGCACAAGCATCTATACCCCCACAGGAGCCACTCCATATTCCCTTGTATTTGGATCTGAAGTCATTTTGCCTATTGAGGTCAAGCTCCCATCCTTAAGAGTATCTCTGCAAAATATAATCAATGATAAGGAATATCGAGTCGTAAGGTTGCATCAACTGGAATTACTGGATGAGAAATGTCTGGATACGTTGAATCACCTGCAAGCCTATCAAAATCGCCTCAGAAGAAGCTATCACAAGAGAATCAGAAACTAAAAACTTGTAGGAGCGCCCTAAGAAAGGAAAGTTTGAGCCCAATTGGCTAGGGCCTTATGTCATCACAGTCAGCTATGGATCATGAGCATACCAACTTGCAACACCTGAGGGGCAACCTCTGGATGAGCCTATGAACATTCTACACCTGAAGAAATTCGATGCATAACCCATCGAGTACCCCAATAAAAAAAATTTTAAAAAAATAGAAAATCAAAAAATTAAAAATTGAAAAATTGAAAAAATCAAGAAAAAACCCAAGTGCAATAAACACTTCCAATGGTGAAAATCACTTCGGTGACGTTTTGGATAAGTACCATGGTGAAAACCTATTTCAGGCGCCATGTGTAGTGGCCGGTTCTACCATCTAATAAGTCCTCTTTCCGTCACAACACTCCATAGTGCACGCATCCCATGGCTTGGAATCCTGAAACATCAATTCCTATTGCCCATCCCACAATATCCCACCCAAGGCAAACTCATGGAACGAGGATCCTTGTAAGCTTCCTTCTGTACAGCTGAAAATCAAAAAAATCCAAAAACAATAGAACATCACCAAAAGCCAAACAATCCTTCCTAACAATTCACTGCAAAACACCCCCATACATCGATCTTGCCATAACTCGTGACCATCAACATCTATCAACTCTCAGCATCACACCCATCCTAAACCATTCCCACATCATCAAGTCATACCAGAACTACATATTCATCTCGCCTGCATCTTGAAAGTACCTTGATCCCGTGGACACAGGGTATGTAGGCAGTCTGGAATACGAAGGAAGTTTCTAGTAGTTAGGTACATAAGATGCACCCATCCAACCCATTTGGATGGTCCCCATTCACTAAGCTTGCTAGACCCAATAAATGGTACACACGCTAAGTATACGCTTGAAACATGGTCCCTAACACAAAAAATCATCAATCAACATACCAACTATAATCCCACATATGGCCTGACTCTCCTTTTGTCCACCTTTCAAAAATTATCCAACCAGACCCAACAGATTCTCATCCTAGGATATACCGTTCCTACAATGGACAAGAATCTATCATTCTATCATCACGTATCTTGGCAAGAGCACACAAAGGCTATTTGTATCTTTTCGTTGGTCTTTTTGATTATTGATTTTTATCTTTTTGTCTCGCTCTAGGTCATTTCCAAAGCTACCTTGATCTCATTATATCATGGTAAGTGGCGGACAACACTTGGAGTAGACATGGTCATTGTTTTTGTATGTTGTGCTTGTGGGTTGGTTTCATTACTCTAAGAATAGTATTCATATCTTGATGCCTGGGTCGGTTCTAGTAGAGCACACAAAGGCTATTTGTATCTTTTCGTTGGTCTTTTTGATTATTGATTTTTATCTTTTTGTCTCACTCCAAGTCATTTCCAAAGCTACCTTGATCTCATTATATCATGGTAAGTGGCAGACAACACCTGGAGTAGACATGGTCATTGTTTCTGTATGTTGTGCTTGTGGGTTGGTTTCATTACTCTAAGAATAGTATTCATATCTTGAAGCCTAGGTCGGTTCTAGTATGATGTGCCTCATTTGCATATATAGGCATCAATACCTTATATGTACTATTGGCACTCATCGCTATGAGTCCCCTTCCTAGGATAGTCAAGGTTATACTACCTTGGGCACGCATGAAATCACCCTATTGTTTGCGGATCTAGTCCATGCAATCGTGGGATATATATCATTACCTAGGTCATCTCATACCTTTGTGAACTGTATCCTACATTTCTATAATAAACTAATAAATGCTCTCAATTAATGTTATGCAACTACTATTACTAGCTCAAATCATCATACTAATCATTTATTCAACTATACCATCTAGGCCTAGATTTTGTAATCACCTAGCCTACCCCTCCCCCATCACCCTACCAAATCCCCTCACTAATCCCACTCCTCCAACTTATTCTCACTCAACACATCCCAAGCCAAATTAAATCCCCCCTCAATGACGTGGTGTCTCATGACCTAGCAACTCCCTCATTAACCATCCCACCTCCCCCTTCCCAACCTAACCGCAGCCAATCATATATGTTCATCCTTCTCCCACTCCCCCTATTCTCCTGTCACATAGCCCCACCACCCAGGGTCCAACAAAGAACATCATGTGTATCAAGACTTAATCATCTCACATATCACCCAGTCATCATCTCACATATCACCTAGTTTGCATCTCACATTTCATTTAGTTTGCATATCATATATCATTGACATTTCATTAGGTGCATTTTAGAATCCTTTCATTTGCATATCATATATATCATTTAGTTACATATCATATATCATTGACATTTCATTAGGTGCATTTTAGAATCCTTTAGTTTGCATATCATATATATCATTTAGTTACATATCATATATCATTGACATTTCATTAGGTGCATTTCATATCATTTAGTTTGCATATCATATATCATTTGCATTTCATTTAAGTACATTTTAGAATCCTTTAGCTTACATATCATATATAATTTGCATTTCATTAGGTGCATTTTAGAATTATATAGTTACACATCATAATCAGTTAGTTGCATTTCATATCATTTAGTTTGAATCTCATATATCATTTAATTTGCATCTCATGTAGGTGCATTTTAGAATCATTTAGTCGCATATCATATATCATTTAATTTGCATATTCATATATCATTTGAATATTCATTTAGGTACATTTTATAATCATTTAAATTACATTCCATAATCAGTTAAATTGCATATAATCATTTAATTTACATTTAGATTGCATTCCAATCATTACAATGCATTCCATATATCATTTCACAAATCATTTAGTTACATTCACTTGCATAGCATAATCATTTAGATACATTGCATAATCATGATCATAATCATTTAGCTGCATTTTATAAACATCTAGTTATTTCCATACATAACATGTGTTTATTTAGATAAACATACATTTCCATTGCATTACATTTTACATCCATAATAAATGTTTATAAATCTGAACATTTATTTGCATTATACATCATAGTCCATGGATCACAAACATATATCAAAACCAATAAACCATCATTACATCCATCATGATACATCAATAGGTACATCCATAACATCAACGTAATAAATTGCATAAACACAACACATCCATAGAATATAATCCATAAAGCATACTGCATCCATCAACACAAGCATCATCATAATCATATAAGAGCATCATAAATAAACAAGTAGGCCATCAAACAACATCATATCATATATCATCATCGCAAAAATGTACATCGCTCGTATATATACATCACAAAAATATAATAACATATCATGATACAATGCCTCAAAGGGCCACAATGATACAACTGTCACATAGAGGACCCTCTCTCTGATGCAGTGGGGGATCCTGGCCCTAGTGGTGGTTGTGGTCCTGTCGGTGGCTATGGTTGCAGTTGCGGTCAAATCTGAACCTGTGGAACTTGTTGGGGCACGTGTGCTGGGGGACCCATCACCTGCTGGACAGACTGAACTGATCTAGATCTATGTGACCTAGATGACCTGGCCCCACTGAGCTCACTATAGCTTGATGCACGCTGCTCTGCTGGCACTACCGCATGATAGAGAACCTGATAATAATATGCCTGTCAACTAGCCTCTGACAACTGTCCCTGTGCCTGAGACAACTATGTCTGCATTAATGTCAAAATTGGGGCCATACTGGCACCTGAGGCTTGCAAACTGCTCACCGTAGCCTCTACCTACCCAGCTCTCACAAGTGTCGCATCCTGCTCTCCAGTCAAAACCACTATATCACCCTGAGCTTGGGCTAACTGTGCCCGCAATGTAGCCACCTGTCCATCTGAACCATCTAATAATGCCATTGTCCCCCGCAACTACACCAACTCTGCCTCACAGCTCTCTAAAGCCTCTTGCAAGCTGGCTACCTGTGCCTGCAGAGTCTCAACCTCCTCCTCCTCTCCACTCTGAGGCTACTGACAAGATGTCAGCCCTTAAAGATCTACCTCTCCACCTACCCCTAAAGGCCCTGCCTCTACCTGCTGCCCTACTACAACAGCCTATTGTTGTTGCGATATCTGCGGTGGGGGTAGACCCCCCTGTCCACCCTCGCCTGTCCCCCATGCCGTCGAGGTCCTCCCTACCGTCACACCACTCCAATCTGAACCTGCTCAACAGGCACCTGCTATATAGGTACCTGTTGTCTCACCTACTGCTGGGGCACCTATCCAGTTATCGCTGCTGCTAGCACATATCACATATGGCACTGATTCTCTACATTGTGCTAAACCTAAATATAGTGCCACTATATAAAATAGTGCTAGTCTAGAACATAGCACTACCCTAATACCCATTTGGCTCCAAAGTGCCAGAATCCCAAACCCTACACACATTGCGCCAATACAGAGGATGGCGTCAAATGCTAAGCATTTGGCACCAATACACCTCTATTCTACCCAAGCGGATAGCGCCAATCCAAAGGATGGCGCTAATCTGCGTACTTTTGGTGCTGCATGATCTTACAATAGTGCCACAATGCCAATACCCCATTCCTGAACCCAAAAAATGCGACAAAATCAAAAAATCACAAAGCCAGGGTTAGGCCCTACCTAGGGTCCAGCCTTCGGTGCCCAGCCATACAATCAGAAACGCTCAGAAATGTGTGTAAGTCGCGGGAATCGGGGATTGCGCTCTGCCATCTCTCCTTTGCTCCTTCTCACGAGTTCAATATGTGCAAATGTGGCACCCTTAGGGCCACTAGTCTAAATATAGTAAGCCATGTCATCCTTTCGCCCACTTTTTTTTCCCTCCAGGGTGCAGATCACAACCTTTTTCCTCTATTTTTTTCCTGTCATCTTCTTTTTCCATCCCTTATCCAACTTTCACTCCCGTCGCATCCTTTCGAGAGCTCGCCCTAAAAAAAATTATTTTTCTCTGCCAACCTCTCGAGGGGGCATCCCTCACCCATCTTATTCCTTCCCAGCAACTGGGGCATATTTTTCTTTGACCTGATGACATTTCCCTCCTTGGTCCTAATGCCACGTCAAAGAGGGGCAAATGTAGACACCTAAAAATGTCCTTACCATCAAATCGACTCCCGATATCCCTAAATATACCAATTTCCCTTCTAATCAATTAATTAAATTTTTATTTAGTTAATTATCCCTTCATCACCTAATTTTTTCATCATTTTATCCCCAACAATTGAATTAATTCTATTAATTCAATAGTTCAAACTTTAGCCCATTGATTAAATAACTATGCAATATTTATTTGGTCAATTTCTCCCTCTCACTAAACCCAATTAATTAGCTAAATCCTATTTAACTAATTAATTCAACCTATTAAATCACCTATCCCTACCCTAGGTAATTAAATAGTCATTATTTAATTGCCTACTCTAGCATATCCCATCCTAGCCTTAGGATTAATTAAATAAAACCTTATTTAATTAATCTTGACCTCTCATTTAAGTGGTTAAACCTAGTTTAACACCCTTCCCCACATCCTCCAAATTAAAAATTGAAATATATCCCACATAAGTCAATTTTTAATAAAAATATGTCCAACATCACATTTAATATCTCTTACACCCCTTACCCATGCCATGCGTTATTTATGTCCACTCATCCCCAAAGGAATTTTTAATTCATTTTACCTTTCCCCATGTGAATTTTTAATTCACCAATAATCCATCTCACCCATACTCATTTAATTCACCCTTTTTCCAAAAATGAATATAAGATTCATATTTATTCCTAGCCCTCCATCCTCCAAGATGAAATCTAGGCCCTCCACATCATCTTAATCCTCCACCATTGATCTCCCAAATCAATCTCAACCCTTGGATCAAAACCTCTCCAAAATGCCTATAAATAAAGCATCCTCCAACCCATTTATCCATCCAATTTCCAAGTAGTGTTACCATGTCAAAATATCTATTGAGCTAGCTTGTGAATTGCATTAAGATAGAGCATTTCACATTTTTTTCCTTAGCTAGGGTATATCTTAGGAACTTTTGGGTGCAAGCTATTTCCCCTTGATGAGATTGGGTCTTCATATCAAGGTATAACTTCTTATTTTCTATGCATTTAGTTTGTGTTTTTACCTTTGATTTGGACTTCCTAATCACAATTTTTTTTCCCTAATTATAATGAAAAAGACTAAATGTGTTAAGCTACTTGGGCACACACGCAATTTGTTAATTTTGAAAGCAAGATAGCAATGGTTCAATTTTATCCTCCTAGCATTGGGACTAAATTAAAGTTGTTGATGCAATAAGATCGAACTACAATCCTCCTAGTTAGAACTAAATGAGATTTGCATGAACATCCATTTACTTTCCTTTAGATCAAGAGATGAGTTAACAAATGCAACTATATGACTAAACCAACCCCTAACCTGCAAGTAGATCAGAGAATATTCCTGCAAGACAAGTGTTAACATTAGCCAAATCACAAGGAACAACTCAAAAAGTCACTGTCAGAATCAAATGCGCAGCTACAAAGATCATATGCACAGAGATAGAGGTCAAATGCGTATAATTACAAAAGCAGCGCTGAGACAGAGGTCAAAAGCGTGGAATCAGAGAGTATATGTGTAGTTTCAGTAAATGCATCATAACAGAGGTCAAATGCATTGAAATAGAGCATGGATGCGCTGATCTATCAGATGCATGGAAACAAAGCTCAGATGCGTGTTAGAACTGATCAGATGCATAGAATCCTCCTACGTTTGGAAACTAACTCACAAAAACTCAGTTTTTGGGTTAAATTGGGGCAATGCCCCATGATGGGTGCCAAAAATGTTATCAGAAAATTGGAATGATTATCAATAATATCAAAGTAATCCAATAAACTCAATGGAAAAAGAAATAATCAAGATCAAACAAACAAAGACAAAACCTTGCAAACCTCAATACTTCATAGCTTCCATTGGTCGCCTATCTCAAATGATCTTGTGTATGAATATGGCCCTCAGAAGGTACACTTCCTTGCTATTTTTCAAGATGTCAAGTGGGAATGGCTATGATAAATCTTTGTAATGAAGAGGAGCTTCACAACAATGGTAATGGTGATGGTAACAAGTTGATCGCAAGCAATGGAGGAATTTGGTGCCAAAGGCGCGCTGTGATTCCTGCAGAGTAACATTACTAAAAGCTTGGATGATAAAAATGGAGGAATTGGGTTCAATTTATAGACTTGTGAGAGAGAAGATCAACGGTATAGAAAGAATAAGAAGATCAACAGTAGAGGATACTTGAGAGATGTGCGTGAATAGGAATAAGACAAGTGTCACACAAAAAGTTGTTTTGTTTGAGTTAACTGCTTTCTTTTATAAAGATAAGTTTTGATTTCATAAATTAGAAAGCTTTTTTTCTAATTTAAGAGTTGATTAAAAAAGGATTGATTTAATCAATTAACTCAACTTGTGATTTGCTTTTGCATGATTTGAGAGAAATTAAATAATAAATTATTTAATTTTGTGTGCATGAAGAAGATTTATTTTTAGAAGATTTGGAAGATTTTTTAGGTATTAGAATATAAGAAAGCAAATTAAATAAATAAATCTATTTAATTGTTTCTGCATGTTTTGGAAGAATAAATAAAATATTTTATTATATTTTATTTTTAGAGATTAAGAGGATTTAAATAAATTTGATTGATTTATTTAAATTTGGAGGAAGAAGTGATTTAATTAAATAATTAAGAATTATTTAATTGTTTGGAAGAGTTAAATTAAATAAAGGATTTTATTTAATTATTGGAAGACATTAGAAGAGGTAATTAAATAATTTGATATTTAATTAATTTAGAGGAATATGAATCAAATAAATAAATTGATTTATTTATTGATAGAAGAATTATAATGAAATAAATATTAAGAATATTTATTTAGACCGAGTCGTGTCATTTTTAGGCGTATACAATAACAAGAACTAGTCAAGAGGCATATTTGATCCAAGTTTCATGAGGTTTGAGTTACCAGACAAATGTCTAGAGGCATCAGAGTGAAGACTAAGTTATCGAGCTGCATGAAGAATGATTGTATAGAAGTCTGGGAGCTTGCGCTAGTGATTTGGGATTGTGCAACAAGAATTAAGATTGTGCAAAGGTAAATTGGGTCCATTAAAGCTTATGATATGAAGCACGAGGTGATATCTCCTTCCTACATCACCGCATATGATTTGGGGTCGATGTGTGTATACAAGGCTGATTACATGTTTCATGTTACATGTTACCTTTAGGCTAACAAAGATGATGTTTAGCAGGCTTGTAGAGGATATATATGAAGGATAGAGGATTGTTTCAAAGTGTGTGGGGGTGAGTGCGGCAAGTAGAGGATGGAGTGGAGAGTAGAAGAAGATGTAGAGTAGATAATAGAGAAAGTAGAAGAAAGATAGAGGACATGGAAGAATAATGCAGATGTGATGTTGTGTTGTGTTTCTATGAACCTTTTGAAAGCCTAGGTTGCAGCCTAGCACATGAAAAGCCCTAGAGGCATATGTAATGAGATTTAGAAATCTAATATAATGAGAAGTGATCTTTTGGAGGCTGGGTTTTTCTCTATTAGGGTTTCCAGGATAAATCTTGTGTTCTATGGTTATGAATCTTATGTTGTGCAACTATTATATGTGTGTTTCCATTATGTTTCTATTGAGATTGTGAGATTGAATGGTTAAGACTGCATGGTTGGATAGTCCTTTATTGGACCCTCCATCCCTGACTGCACCAAGTGGTTTTTGGCAAGAAACAAATTTTACCCATTGATTTTGAACTACAAACACTCTAGACAACCATAGAAGTTGGCCTAGATCTCACCCAAGCACAATAAGAAAGAATAATGCAACTAAGTGAATTGGATGAGCTAAGGCTAGAGGCAATACAATAAATAGGATTAGTGCAATAGCAGAGGAAATTATGACATGATCAACACATTACAAAGAGGAAGTTTCAAGATAGAGATTGGACATTATTGTTTGATTCCAGATACAAGGACTTTAGAGGAAATATTATACTCACTAGTTGGGCCCATATGAAATAGCAAAAATCTTCAACAATGGATTTCTTTGTCTAACCCCCATTGATAGAGATACTAAAACACTACTAGTAAATAGGCACATATTACATTTATATCAAAAACTAGCAAGTAAAGAGAAATTTATTAGAATGGTCCAAACTTAGATAGATCTTAGTTGTGTGAAAGGGTCCTCCTCTTCTTTCACAATAAAAATTCAGAATAGTAGGTAGGAATAAGTAGGAGAGTTGAAAATTGGTTTATGATAACTCTTCTATATATTATTAAAAAAACTTAACTCCAAAAGTCATCTTTGAAGCTTTGTACTCTAGGAAACATCACTAGAGCCATTCTTCATTCATTTCATTTTATTCTTTGAAGCATCTCTCGAATTCATTTCATTCATTTCTTCTTTGGAATATCTTCACAATAACACTTCTAGAGTTGTTCGTTATGCTCCTTTAAATCATCCTTTCAATGATGCTCCCATAGTTGATACATTTCATTACTCCAAAGTATCATTTTAATGATACTCCTAGAGCACTTCATTGCACTCCACTAGAGCATCCTTGCAACAACACCCCAATAGTCATTTCATTTCATCCTTTGAAGTATCCTCTAAACAATACTCCTAAAGTTGTTAGTTGCACTCCTCTAGAGCATCCTTTCAACAATGCTCCTAGAGTCATTTCATTCCATTACTTTGGAATATCCTTTCAATGATACTCCCAAAGCTTTCTATTGCACTACTCTAAAGAATCCTTTCAACAATACTTCCATATTGATTCATTTCATCTTATAGAGTATTTTCTAAATGATACTCCTAGAGTTGTTTAATTACACTCCTTCAAAGCATTCTTTCAATGATACTCCTAGAGTAATTTCATTTTATCTTCTAGAATATCCTCTCAATGATACTCCTGGAGATGTTCATTGTACTCTAGAGCATAATTTCAATGATGCTCCTAGAGTTGGTTCATTCCATATCTCTGGAGTATCCTTTTAATGATACTCCTAGAGATGTTCATTGCACTCCTCTAGAGCATCCTTTCAATGATTCTCCCAAAGCCAGTGCATTCCATCTCTCAAAGTATCCTTTCAATGATACTCCCAGAGATACATTCTTTGCACTCCTCCAAAGCATCATTTCAAAGATGCTCCTAAAATTATTTTATTTCATCCTCTAGAGTATCCCTCAACAATACTCCTAGAATTGTTCATTGCACTCCTTCATAGCATCCTTTCAACAGTGCTCTTAGAGTTGGTTCACTCCATCTCTCTGAAGTATCCTTTCAATGATACTTTTGAAACCATTCCACTTGATTCCTCCAGAGTATATTTTTAGGGATACTTCCATAGCTAATTATGTCACCACTTCAAATTATTCCTTCAAAAATCCTTCCAAAGTTCCTAACTCATTTCATCATTGCTCCAACGATAGTTCTAGAGCTCCTTTTCTTAGCAATGAATTTATTATAATTTTTTAATAAATTTTAGTGGTATCTTTAGAGTACAAGTCCACATTCATTGTGAAGTCTTCCTCGTAATCCATTTTCCATAATAAATTTAGTTCATTGTCATGTCACCACTTTATCAACTATGGCTGTAGATCTTAGCATGACAATTTTCATCGATCACGGTAAACATGACCAAGTACACATTTTATTTTTATTTTAGAAGTATTAATTTTATTTATAATTATATTAATTTTGCATGATTGCCATAAGACTACAACTACCAAGTGTCAAATCACATCATCATCTATAACTATCAAGCATTACCTTGACACTTTTAGAGCATGGGAAATGACAGCTCAACATTGAACCATCAATAACTAAGGTACAGTGCATTTATTGTTACACATTCAAACTCTGCTTGACACATAATGTACCATCATCATCTTCCTTACTCTTCTCTAGAATTTCCTATCCTATTTTACATGCAACATCTCCCCTACAATTTGGAACTCTATTGAAAAACTTGTGTCTAAGCCATGAAATTTCTGAAACATGCATCCAAGTTGCATGTACTTTCCCAAGCTTGTTTTCAAGTTTGAATCCCAAAATCTTTAGAGCATCTATTTGAAATTAGTTGAAATAGAAACCATGGGATTAAAAAGAAAATTTGATCCATATTCAACTCAAAAATTATTGGAGAATGAGGAAATTGTAGAAATTTTCTAGACAACGAGATGGTTGGATTTCATATACAAATTTGAGGGGTTCAACGTGGAGATTGTAGAGGAATTCATCTAGAACTTCAAAGAGACTCACTCCATGGTCTAAGGTAATAAAATTAAGGTAAGCCTTGAAACCATTCATGCATTATCTAGAATTTCAACTAAAGGAATTGATTTTCCAAGATAAAACTAGTTCATATAGTGGATTTAATTAAAAAAATTATGTTAAAAAAATAAACCCATACCACAAATTATAATGGGGAAAAGGGGGCATAATAAATGTATCAATAGAGACACTCTTGTAGAGATGTGGAATCAACATGTGTTTGGGTGATGAAATTATTTACCTATAAGGACCAATATGGCACAGTGGTTGGACCATCCCTTCGCATGCTAACCCATCTCCATCATAGTGCTCAAAAACTAGAATTAATGACAAATTTATTTGCCTACCTTCTATCCTCACTTAAAATTATGTTTGAAAATTATAATAGAGATGTGGGATCATTGAAACATCACAATCTCATTAACTTAATCTGCAAACATGAGATTCCCAAGAATCAAACGAGAGAAGGAAAATGGTTAAAATTAATGGGCAAATCATCTAAAAAGTAAAGGAAAACATAGGATTTCCTAGTAGCAACCACAAGTGGTGTTGTAGAACTAGAAATTTCAACAAATATTGTTGAGTAACCGGTAATAGAATGATAGCTCTTAGCAGCTACTAGAGAAGACCTATTTGACATCACTTAGCCACTTCCTAAGAATACCCCAATAGAACACCCTGTATAAACATTTGGGAGTCATCTTGTTGGGAATTAAGGTGTCTCAACCTTTGCAAGTTCCTAATTTTGTATTTATTTATTTACCACTATGTTGTAAGATCCCATGTTGAGTTGGCATAGCCAACACCTTGTGTACATGCAGCAAGATAAATTTTGGTGACTTTGATAGCTACAGTTTCCCCCTTGAACAATTAACGGGGGTTTGGGGGTAGCGCCCCCAAGATAGGGTCAAGGGGTAGTGCCACTTGTGGGGTCCAGGGACAGCGCCCCTGGCACACTCCTTGTCACGATACAGGGAGGGGCTCGGGGGCAGCACCCCTGAAACCTCAAACGACTTTTATTTAATAAATGTGTCAGTGGTTAATTTTGTTAACCAACAAAATGAAAAATGACATTGTAAGGCCCTAATTTCTAGAAGCTTCTAAAAGCTTGTTATAAGCACCTGGAGAGTAAAAAAGGTCACAGGATGCGAATGAGAATCAACAGTGTGTACTCCTGAAGAACTTGCACTGCAAGTGTATTGTAATCATCTTTTTGATTTGATAATACATTGTGCAGGTTTTGGAGTGTGGGGGTTTTGACCTGAAAGGGTTTTCCCCATGTATATCTTGTGTTGTGAGTTTTGTTTGCATTTGAATGTTGTTATTATCTTCTTATCAATGTGCATCTTAATCTGTAACTGTAAATGTTTAAAATTTGCATAAATCTTTCCTCAGCAGATCAGTGTAGGAAGCATTTTTTGTGTACCTTGCTTCCTTTAAGTTGGTATCAAAGCTTGATCACCTTTGGTTCCAGTTGTTGGGTAGAGGGTTTTTTGAGCTAATCTTCATTTGAGTGGGAGCTTGTGCAGGGTTTTGAAATCTTTGTTGCAAAAAAGAGATGGCAAGCACATCCGGAAGACTAGAGGTGGAGAAGTTTAACGGCAGTAATTTTGAGTTGTGGAAACTTAAGATGGAAGACATGCTTGTTGATCGAGACCTATGGGAAACTATTTCTAGTGTAAAACCAATGACAATGGCACAAGCTGATTGGGATCTCAAAGATCAGAAGGCTAAGGATTGTATAAGACTCTATTTAGCTAACTATGTCTTGTTGAATGTCCATGAGGAGAAGACTACGAAAGAACTTTGGAAGAAGCTGGGAGATGTTTATCAGGCCAAATCACCTATAAGGACCAATACGGCACAATTGTATTCTCTGAGGATAGAGGATGGAGGATCTATTGTAAATCACTTGAATTCTTTCAACATGTTAGTTGCACAGTTGACTTCCATTGGTGTGAAGATGGAGGAGGATCATTATATGACCTTGCTTTGTTCTTTGTCAGACTCATGGGATCATCTTGTTGTGGCTATCGGGAGTACCACATCCACCTTCAAAATGGATGAAGTGGTATCTTTGTTGTTGTTTGAAGAGATGCAGAGAAAGTCCTCTGAATCGGCTAAAGAAGCTCTTGCAGTTCATGGAAGATCCAAGGAAAAAGGAAACAAAAAGAAGGACAAGAAAGATGACAAGGCCAGATCCAAATCCCATGGGAGATCCAAATCTCCTAGAAATTCCAAGGCTCTCTATTGGAATTGTGGTAAATCTGGACATTTCCAAAAGGAATGTAAAGAGGAGAAAAAGAAAAAGAAGAATGTCTCAGATTCAGATTCTGACAAGTCACAAGATGATGGTGATGCTTTCATTGCAACCTTGGCCACCCGTGCATCTGATGATGTGTGGCTGATTGATTCTGGTGCCTCTTTTCACATGACCTCGTATAGAGACTAGTTTACAAAGTATGAAGAGTTTGATGGTGGAAGAGTGTACCTTGGTGATGACTCTCATTTGAAGATTATTGGTCGTGGAAGAGTCTCAATCTGATTCCCCGATAGACAAGTGAAGGGGATCTCTGGGGTTATGTACATCCCAGGCTTGGCACGGAACTTGCTTTCTGTAAGTAAATTGAATGATGCAGGTGTGTAGGTTGTCTTCTTGAAAGAAGGATGCAAGATGACTAGAGGAGCTATGGTGCTTGCTAAGGGTACTAGGAGAGGTACTCTATTTTAGCTGGAGGCATGCACATCACAGTGCAATAGTTCTTTTGACTCGAAGAAAAGAGTTGCATTCACTTCATCTCCACCATTGGAACCAGCAGTGAAAAGATCTATTGTATCAAATTTTGATGGTAGTGCATTTTGGGTACCTAAGGGTGCTCATGCTTTGGAAGTTAAACTTCCTGCTAAGAAGACAATGTTATGGCATAAGAGATTTGGCCACATTGGTGAGAAGGGTCATAGAACCCTGAAAAATAAAAATCTCATCGAGGGGTTAGATGATTGTAATCTTGATTTCAACTTTTGTGAACATTGCATATATGGAAAGCAAAATTATGTTCAGTTTTACTCGAGTTCTCATAAGTCTTCTAGTGTGTTGGATCTTATTTATTCTGATGTGTTTGGTCCATTTAATGTCCCTTTGATCTCTAAATTTTTATATTTTGTATCATTCATAGATGATTACAGTAGAAGGACATGGGTTTATTTTCTCATAAGAAATTTGAAGTCTTTAGTCGGTTTAAAGAGTTTAAAGTTTTTGTAGAGAATCAGATTGGTAAAAAGATCAAGTGTTTGAGAACTGATAATGGTGGTGAGTTTTGTTCCATAGAGTTCAAGAAGTTCTGTAAAGAACATGGGATTGAAAGAGACAAGACAACTCCATACACCCCTCAACAAAATGGAGTTGCAGAGAGGATGAATAGGACGCTGATGGAGAAGGCTAGGAGTATGCTTAGTGGAGCTCAAAGAAAATTTTTAGGATGAAGTTGTTGCCACTACTTGCTACCTATAAACAAGTCTCCTACCGCAGCTCTTGTTGGTAAGACACCCATGGAGGTGTGTTCTAGTAAGAAGCCTTCTATTAGACATCTTCATGTTTTTGGTTGTGAAGCATATGCTCATGTGCCTAGGGAGAAGAGATCAAAATTGGAGAACAAAACTGTTAAGTGTATCTTCATTGGCTATGGTGTCGGTGTGAAAGGGTACAAGCTTTGGGATCCTATGGCCGAAAAAGTGTTGTATAGGAGAAGTGTTATTTTTAGAGAGCTAACACCTTCTCCTATTGTTCTACAGTTAGAAAAAAAATAAAAATGATTTGGTTCAGCTTCCTTCTACCCCTGAGAAGACTGAATTGATAGACACTTTAAGACTAGATGATGAGGAGAGCTCTAGCAGCTTTGAAATCTTAGAAGAAGAAGTAGAACCTCAATATCAGCCTTTTAGGAGGTCTACACGAACAAAGAAGCAACCTGATAGGTTTGGTTATTCATTGCTTGATTCAAGTTGTGATTTTATCTTAATTACTAACACTGATGAGCCTAGAACTATGACAGAGGCTATGGGTATGAAAGATGCAAGTTCCTGGAAGGAGGCCACGGAGGATGAGATGGCTTCTTTTGAGAAAAATAAAACTTGGGACTTGGTGCCTTTGCCTGAAGGATGGAAACATGTTGGTTGTAAATGGGTGTTCAAGAATAAATTTGGTGTAGATGGTAGTGTTGATAAGTACAAGGCTAGATTGGTTACGAAGGGTATTCACAAGTGGAGGGAATTCATTATGGTGAAATTTTCTCTCCCATTGTAAAGCCGACATCTATTCGGTTCTTGTTATCTCTTGCAACATCTTATGATTTAGAAGTGGAGTAGATGGATGTGAAGATAGTATTCCTTCATGGTGACTTGGAGGAAGAGATTTACATGTCACAGCCAGAGCATTACATAGAGAAAGGTAAAGAACATTCGGTTTGCAAGTTGAAAAAGTCTTTGTATGGTTTGAAGCAATCTCCTAGGATGTGGTACATGAAATTTGATGCCTTTGTGTTGTCAATTGGATTTCTAAGATCAAAATTAGATCATTGTGTGTATTGCAAATTTGACAATGATCATATTCTCATTATTGCATTATATGTTGACAATATGTTGTTGATTGGGAATGGTAAGAATATGATTTCTAATTTGAAGTCTCAGTTGTCAGCACAGTTTGAGATGAAAAACTTAGGGGCAGCTAGGTACATTCTGGGATTGGAAATCAGAAGAGACAGAGCAAATAGAAAAGTTTGGTTGAGCCAGAGTAAGTATGTGAAGACTATGTTGGAAAGATTTGGCATGGCAGATTACAGACCATTAATTATTCCTGTTACGATGGGGACAAAGTACTCTATTAATGATTGTCCAAAGTCTTCTTTCGAGACAGAGGACATTAGTAGAGTACCTTATGCTATTGTTGTCGGTAGCTTGATGTATGCTATGGTCTGTATAAGACTAGACATTGCCCAAGTAGTGGGAGTCCTTAGTCATTTTATGGCTAATCCTAGATGGGTACATTGGGATGTAGTGAAGAGAGTGTTTAGATATTTGTGGGGTACTTCCGAGTATTCCCTATGTTATCATGGCAATCCTACAGGACCTCTGCATTCTATAAGTATTCGAGGATTTGTGGATTTTGATTGAGCGGGTGACATTGACAGCAGGAGATCCACCAATGCTTATGTGTTCACTATGTTTGGTGGTGCAATCAGTTGGATAAGTAAGCGGCAACATGTGGTCACTTTATCCACAACAGAAGCTGAGTATATGGCAGCTACTCATGCTTGCAAGGAAGTTGTTTGGCATAAAAGATTGTGTTCAGATATTGGTGTTGATGCAGGACAAATTACTATCTGCTATGACAGTCAGAGTGCAATTTGCTAAGCAAAGAATCTAGCTTTCCATGCCAGAACAAAGCATATTGATGTATAGTTTCATTTTGTGTGAGACATGGTAGAGGATGGGAAGGTGATATTGGAGAAGATAGACACTTTGAAGAATGTTGCAGATGCATTGATGAAACTAGTGGGCACTGATAAGTTCAGGTGGTGTTCAAAGTCTATGGGCTTCTTGGCCCCTAGCAGTTAAATCATGTCATTCTTTTAGCTCTTGAAAGGTGTTCGACAAGTGGGAGAATATTGGGAATTAAGGTGTCTCAACCTTTGCAAGTTCCTAATGTTGTATTTATTTATTCAGCACTATGTTGTAAGATCCCATGTTGAGTTGGCATAGTCAACACCTTGTGTATATGCAGCAAGATAAATTTTGGTGACTTTGGCAACCATGGTTTCCCCCTTGAACAATTAACGAGGGTTTGGGGGCAACGCCCCCAAGACAGGATCAAGGGGCAACGCCCCTTGTGGGGTCCAGGGGTAGCACCCCTGGCACACTCCCTGTCACGATACAGGGCTGGGGCTTGGGGGTAGTGACCCTGAAACCTCAAACGACTTTTATTTAATAAATGCGTCGGTGGTTAATTTTGTTAACTGATAAAATGAAAAACAACATTGTAAAGCCCTAATTTCTGGAAGCTTCTAAAAGCTTGTTATAAGCGGCTGGAGAGTAAAAAAGGTCACGGGATGTGAATGAGAATCGACAGTGTACTCCTAAAAGAACTTGTATTACAAGTGTGTTGTAATCATCTTTTTCATTTGATAATACATTGTACAGGTTTTGGAGTGTGGGGTTTTTCACCTGAAAGGGTTTTCGCCACGTATATCTTGTGTTGTGAGTTTTGTTTGCATTTGAATGTTGTTATTATCTTTCTGTTAATGTGCATCTTAATCTGTAACTATAAAAAGGTTAAAATTTGCATAAATCTTTCCTCAGTAGATCAGTGTAGGAAGCATTTTTCGCGTACCTTGCTTCCTTTCACATCCAACACTACATTAATAAGTAGAAATCATTGGCTTAGGTTCAAAGGAGGCAAAGAAACAACCAATGAATAGATAGGTAAAAATATAATTGTAGAAACCTCCTCCACCTCGAAGGAGTAGGTGCCACCATGCTCAAATCTTTCAAATTTCTATCTCTAGTCGAGCCACCTCTCTAGAAGAGAAGGCAACTACTAAAGCAATTTAGAAGTTGGCCCATTAGGCCACATCCGATACCCATGTTCCTCTAGAGGGCCTAGTAACTCCAATAAATCAAGAAGCAAAGGAAGGGCCCTTACTACCTCCAAGGGAACTACACTCTACAAATACTCCACCTCTGGAGAACCCTCATGTACAAGTCAATTCCCCTCTGGAGGACCCACATTCAATAGCTACTCCACCTCAAGTGAGCCCTCACACACAAGTCACTTCAGCCTTTGAGGTGTTGCACACTGAAATTGTTCCATCTCTGGAAGGCATGAAAGCAAAGGATGTTCTCAAGCCTTTGGAGAGTTCTAATAGTAAAATTGGCATATAATCAAAAGATGTTTGAGTGCCTCGAGAGAGTGCTCAAACATATGTTGTTCCATTTGTAGAAATTTATAAGGCATAAGATGTTTCACCTCTAGAGCATGAAGAAATTATATCTTCACCTCCTCATCATCTAATCATGGAACTAGGGGATGAAACAATATCATCTCAAGAGATCTCATTGTATAGAAGTTTAGAAAAGAGGAAGGCAATCTAGCTATCACCTAAGAATGAACAAGAGGTTGAATCACCAACAGAGTCCTAGCAACTATGACAGGTAATGGAACTATCTAAAGTTGAACTTCTCATTTCTCAACAACAGAAAGAAATAAAAAAAATTAAAAATTTTGCTAGCTAATAAAGATGCCATAATTTTATCACATTTAAATATTAATTGAATAATGAGACTGATATGTCAACTCAAATGGAGAAGGAAACTATAAAAATTGAAATTCTTCTACAAGCCATCTCCATTAGAGATGAGAAGATAGAGGCACTTAGAGAGAATTTGGTAGGTAATCTCTTCTGTAATTAAAAAAATTAAGAAACTCAAAGTGAGTTGACATGTACCACCAGAAAAATTGTAGAGCTAGAAGAAGAATTGAGGAATGGAAAAATGGACCTCTTAAGGAGGACAAACAGGTGCAAACAAAACCTATATTCTTGAGATGGTTAACCATTTAAATTCTAGAGGTGTTACATAACTGGATCACTTGTTACCATCTCCTTAGGCATGTTGGACATGAAATCTCCATCTAAATGCACATGTGGTGATTTTGTAGATGGAGAATGAGCACATAGAGAACTATAAAATGGAGGCTTCTAAAATAGGAGAGGCTATTTTTGTCTTGCAAGAAACCAATTACAATGTATAGTATGTTCTTGAGGGAATAATTTCTAAGATGGAAATTGCTAAGAATTTCCAATGATATTCCATATGACTTAGATGATGAGGAATTTTGAAAGCCTATTAGATCATCCCTCTAGTACAACAAAATTTACTATCCGAGTTCTTCACCCACTGACTATTATTAGGAGATACATTAGATTTCATGGTAAACATTTTTGTTGGAGAAGTTCAAATTAGGTCTTTTCCCTTGATTTTGCAAAATCAAATCAGCTAGCAACAGAGAACAAACCAATACTATGAGATAGAAAAAGACTCTGGGGTTACTAATAAGACATAAGAACCCTAAGCCTTGGCATTTTAAGAAAACATTTAAAATAATGTCTCATATGAGGGTATGCAAAATAAATACATTGAGAGCCTCAAGTCTTTTTATGAAGCCCTACAACATGGCATTCAAAATATAACTAAGCCAACATTTGTAACTTGCAAGGAAAGATACAATCCTTTGCCCATGCATCTTAAGAAAAGAGAAATCATTTCCCCCAACAATGTTTTGTGGTTATTAAGTAGAGCTAAAGCAGTGGTAGAGATTATAGAGAAATACAAGCATGCATGGATAGGGATGAGATTTAGGCCCCCTCTCCTTCTTGCTCCCCCAACACTAGTAAATGTAACAGGGGCCCAACTTGATTGGGAATTTGCAAAATGAGAGAATGAGGTAGATATAAATTTAGGTTTTCTGGAGGATCACAAAGAGAATAAAGATACCTACCTCAGATAATATGGTTGTAGCAGTAAGTGAGAAGAACATAATAAAAAGAAGGAACATGAGGCAACAAAAAGAATATGAGCATCAACATCTTCACAGTTTCCTAATAGCAAACCTACAAGAGGACCTGCAAAACCATAGGTCTGGGGGAGTGATGAGGTTGATCACTGCCTCATGAAATTCTCAGAAAAATTAATTATTTTTTCCCCTATATAAACCCTTTCATGTGGAAACTAATGCTTGTATAGAGATTATTTTGAAGTAGAAATAAATTGTATATTTTATTTGGTATTAGTTGTCTAATGAGATTGAATTGTTGATGAAATGTTTGTACAAAAGTCATGTTTTTGATAAAGCGGGGCAATTTTGATGGATTTAAAGAAGAAACTTCTCAGCTCTGGGACCTCCTATTTTGTTGGCATCTTGAGTATCTTTGAAACTTTGTACCTCTAGGGATAGTCTTACCAAATCCAAAAGTGTTAAGCTCTAGAGAAGGTAGGGTTGCAAACTCTCGAACCTTTAGATCCAAAGAGAGTAAATCTAGTAGTGGAACTCTAGGAGATCATGCCCTATTCTTCTATAAAAATGTAACTCACTTGATGCAACAATCAATCGTCCTTGAATGTATTAATTATAAGAAATAATCCCAGTGTAGCATTAGGAAAACTCGTAATAGGATTAGTGTTCATAGAGGTTATCATCCACTTTGCAAGTCAAAAACTCTTTGTATTAATTGAGTAGCAACTGATGTTAGTTAGATTATGATAGCATGTGTGCATGTTTTGGCACAATTTTGTTCCATAGGAATGTTTGTAGGAAATTAAAGAAGGGGATAGATATAGAGATCAAAGTAGTAGAGTTAAGTAATTTTATGGTTATCTTTTAACACAAACTTTGAAGTGACAGTTTATGTATCTTTTCTAAATTTAATGAGTATGAAACAATTTTGCATTTATTTTTTGTGGGTTACAAATGTTGAATGTGATTGTTTGAAGAATATTACACTCTCTGGAGGAGCCAACCACTCACCCGAGAGAAGAGAATGAGTGATTTTGTAGATAATTTATAACTTCTTTGTATGATTTTCTAAAATTTTGATAACAACCCAAAGTAAAGAATATTCCTACATAATGATGTAACCATACTAAATGACCTGTAGGTGAACAAAGTGTGGATAAAAAATAAGGAACAATTGAACACACATGCATGCAACATAAGCATTGAATTTGTAAGGTAATTTCTTTTAAAGTAGTTCATTCTTTTAGCATACACATTCTATTTCATAGTTTAGCTATAGTTAGGTCTTTAAATTTAGCACTAGCTTAGTTACAATTATTTCCTTAAACTTAAGTTGTTTCAATTAAGACTATGTAGGTTTACTTTAAGTAGGAAAACTCCTAGGTAAAGATTTCCAAACTACCCTATTACAAATAGTCTTTGGATGCCACCTGGGTTGACACAAGATATTTATCTATTAAAGTGAGAGATTCAATGATGTTTTATCGTCTAGAAAAGAATACAATAACATTATATGTTGATCTTCCTCATCCATCTCCACATCTATAGATTATAATTGGATCAAAATAATATTGAATATTTTTATATGCTTTGTAATTGAGTCATCATCATTCATCCTCAAACAACACTGCTTCTTCCATACAAAAATATTTTTTACCAAATATTTAGTCTAATACAAGCTTCCCAAATTATTCTAGAGGTTCTCCATGGTGGTCTCTCTAGAAATATTCAAGAATACCAAATATGACAAACAAAGCCTAACTAGGCTTCTTGCTTTCCAACTCAACACTACCTAGTCTTCATCCTTCATGCCTAAGCATTTTTTACTGGACACTACAACCCATAGACCTTTTCTAGTAGTTCCTTCATCTTGAGCTTCCATAGATTAAATTTAGTGTAATTAAATCTATCAGTCTCTATCCTTGACATGCTCACCATCTTTTTCCTAAATTTAAACGAGGGTTAATAATAAAAAATCTTTTTCCTTACATGGATTAAACAAGTTACTACCAAGATCTAATACCAAATGAAAGGAAGCTAGGTACAACTACAAAAATTCCTACTTAAATTGTAGAGAGAAATACTAAATAGGTATAGATCTAACAATTTTAGCAAAAACAAATGACATGAAACACAAAATAGAACGCACAACACAAGGTATACCTTGGGAAAAACCCTTTTGAGAAAAATCCTAGCATAAAAAAAGCACCCAATGTTTATCTTCAACCAAGATTACAATATAAGTTGTCAAAGTTTTATCTCCTTCAATCATGACCTTCAATATGTGTCTTGAGAAATTTTGGAGCAGGACCACCTACTCGTCTCCAAAAAAATCTTTTGCATTGTAGTTATTGGATTGAATTGTATTTATAGATAGCATGGGCGGTGATCAAGTGCATAGAAGAATGAATGCATTAAATTGAATGTATTTACACCATCTTGTACACTATATGACAGCAAGCGGTGAATCAAATATAGGGATATTTGTAATTAAATGTTTATGTCAACCAACATTGATCAAATCTAAGAAGATTTCTATTTGTATTTATTACAACAACCTTAGATGTAAGCAACTTTAAATACTTCAAATACCCAAACATGTGGGCAATAGATTTATTCTAGGGACCTTTGAGTGAATTCAATGGTGATGACTAAAACCTATTCACTGGGAACATTTTCTAGTTTCCTATTGTGAGACCGGTTTGATGAATGTTTTTAGACTTGCAAGTCCACTTTAAAAAAGCCTATTGGCTAATTATAGCTACAGTCTAAAAATCTAAGCAACACATCGTCCCATTATAGGGGCCCTCCTTGGGTGCATGTATTAGTAGTTTTAAAAAGCTTCCAAGGTTAAAGTGTAGCATACATATTAATATTGACTGGTGTTACTTATTATAATTGTGCCTGTTGTAATTTTGTTTCTTCATAAGAGGTTTTCTTCTCCTAAGATTGAGTCTAAAGCTATTATTCATTTTCCCAATTAAGTGTTTTTCCCTAAGATATAGGTTTGATAGGCCTAAAGAAGTCCATGCATGTCATAACAACAATAATGGACATGTGAGACAAGGAAAAGAACATGAATCTAGCAATAATTAATATCAAGGCTTGCTACAAAATACAAACATGCTTTGAATAATAGACACAAGTAATTTCCTATTTCTCCTAAACAAAAGATATGCATGGATTTTTAAGTTTTGTGCTTCAATTGAAACAAATAAATTGAATCAAATGGGAATGCTTAAGAATACCCACATCCATAGAAATAATGTATTAAATCTCTCCAAGATACAAGGAAATATCATAACAAATTGATGAACCAGTAAAACTCTCATAAATTATGGTTCCTTATAAACCTAACTTTCAGATTGTTCTATAGCTTAAGCATCACTATAAAAAACACAATACTCTACCGGTCACATATAACTCTAATGGTATCAATGACTATACTTATCGTCATTGCCATCAAGGGAAGGCTTCAAATATACCAGAATGAAAAAGATAGAAATAACAAGAAGGAAAAAAGAAGCTAGATTTTGCATTATCTAAAAACACCTATTAAAAAAGCAATTGGACATGGAAGAGTAGATGTACTCTTGATATTGAGGAGAATCACAGTCTGTAATTGTCTTTGTCTCTAAAACTTCTTCTGCACAATAGTTAATGGATTGAACTATATTTATACATAGTCTAGGTGGTGATGAAGTGCAGAGAAGAATGAATGCATAAAGAAGCCTGCATTTAGACCATTTCGTGCAATATATACCAGCAAGCAATTAATCAAATATAGGGAGATAAAAACATTTCAAGTTGAAATCTAATAGTTCTATAGAGAGGTCAATGTAAAATCAAAGTGCTTGGTTATTGAAGGTTTATGCCTACCAGTAAGATCTAGTAGATTGATATTCACATTTATTTTTAGTTGTGTGAGGTGTAGATTCATCCTAATAATCTCTAGATGGTGTCTATATTTGATGTGTTATGTTATTTCCTATTTCTTGATGGCTAAGTGTAATGTCCCCTTCTAGTAAGCCAAACATTTTCACAACCTTGCACAATTTCAACTTAGTAAAAGAGAACATTAGTATTCGATTATCCTTATATTTCAATATATTACCATTAAGGTTAATGAACACTTATCAATATCAATATCAAATTTCATATACATTAATTTTTCCATTTAAGGTTAGTAACCTCATAGACATAAACTATAATAATTTCCATTTCTTAAATGCATTTCACATTCACATTGCTTTCTCATATAGCTTGCCCATGATATATCTCAGGAGGGACATCACCTAGACTTGAACGTTAACCAGCTCTACGTCACCATCCTATATGAGTATGATTTCATTAAGGCACTAGTTTAACCATCCCATATGGAAGCCCAAAGGTTTCACACACACCCAGTGTTCCTCACCATTTGGCTCGAGGGACTTCATGCAACACCTAGCATTCCTCATCCAGTCGAGGATTACCCATTGTTGGGCACATGATACATAACTATGCAAGTTATACCTTAGGCCCAAGAGATTCACACACACCCGGTGTTCCTCATCTCTTGGCTTAAGGGACTTCATGCACATATGGCATTCCTCGTCTAGTTGAGGGTCACCTAGGTCCAATATACCACCCTTCCTTAACTTACATCTTACTTGAATGATGATAGAAGGGTTAAACGACAAGTCTGATTGTCAGCTCTGAGCATATCATGGATTTTCTTGTTGTAATGTTTATTCATATCATCACCATATTTACTTGTTATTACTACCTCGTGATCCTAATGGATCACGAGATAGTACCATTCCATACTAGATCTCAATTTCTATTCAATTTGGCATCACACTTTCTATGACCATTTATATAATATCCATAATATGATTATTTGGTAAGATATTCTATTTTATTATACCTATGCATTTGATTCATCTATTATGCTTACATGATTTATTCATTTCAATAACATAAGAATATATTATTTGATTTTAACATTTGTTTCATTACATACAACTGAATTATCCTTGTTCATGATAATCATAATTGCCTTCCTATTCAATCCATGATTATAATTTGATTCATGTCACATTTCATATATATCTTAATCTTAAGATGCATAAGCAATATCATTACCAATATATGTTATAAAGAGTATTATAATTATAACGTACCTTAGTATGCCGGCACTACACCTTTTGACAATGGATATCAAAATCTGAATATTACCTTGGCAATGATGGGTCAGTATCTTGATACTGCAGGTTATATTGGATATACCATGCTATGAATCAACTCGATATCAAGATATTGTTTGGTTCTGCATACATATGTAATTCCCAAGGGTGCTGATAGAATGTCAAGAGCAGATATCACAATGCTGATATATTATTTTGTGCTATGTGAATAAGATTTACAGCATTGATTAATGAATGAATGCTGATAGACCAAATGCAGATGCTTCGCTGCTGTATGATATGAATTGAAGATGCTACGATGAGATCCCCCTTTATCCATGATGCTAGCCCATCCTTTTATAATCTTGAAAGGTTGTGATCTTCAAGGAGTCACCTCTACTAGGATTCGGTGCCTCCATTCAGCGCTTATGCCTTAGTGATAATCATTTCTTTATGATTGGTTTAGCTTGAGGAACTCTGATTCCCTTAGGATCGGCACCACTTAGTGACCGATTATTATTTTGTAAATTATCTTACTCATTTTGTCTTATATGCCAAGTCATCATTTGTCTTATTCACCTCTTGTAATGGATATGGGCTTACTCTTTGTATTAAAAAATGGTAGGAATGATGTGAATTGGTTAAGACATCATCAACTGGTCTTTCCAATCTTTAATTGGAAAGAATCGAGACATGATAGGCCTCCCCTCTTGAGATTGCTTGTCCTTAAGCAATGTTCAGACTAGAATGATTAAGGATCTTTTCTCCTTCCCATGTGGCATCATTCTTGGGCATATCTTTTCATATTATTAGGTACTCGGAGATAGTTCTATGTCTTAGCCTTCTTTCTCTTGTACTGAGTATCCTTTCTGGTTCTAGGACTAGTTGCCTTTCATCGTCAAGCGGGGGTAATTCCTCACAAGGAATAACCTTTTGTCCGAGCACCTTCTTAAGCTGAGAGACATGGAACACATTATGAATTTTTCTATCCTTGAGGAGATCCAATCTGTAAGAAACCTCACCAATCCGTCTCAATACTTTGTATGACCCATAAAATCGTAGTTTGAGTTTCTTAGCTCTGCTACTCTTAATGGAAGTTTGCTTATATGGTTGTAGTCTAAGGAACACCATATCTCCCACATCAAAGTATCTTTCCACATGCTTCTAATTTGCATATAACTTTTGTTGATTCTGGGCGTGATGCAAATTATCCATAAGGACTCTCATAATGTCCTCATGTTGTTATAGGAAATATTTTACCTTAGGCACCTTGCTATCTAGAAGAAGTAATTTCCCAAATGACATGGATTCATACCCATACAGGGCTCAGAATGGACTCATCCCAATAGACATGTCATGAGTGGTATTATAACAATACTCTGCCATATGTAACCATTTGATCCATGCCTTCTATCGTCTTGTTATGTAGTTTCTCAAGTAGCCTTCGATCCATTTGTTTACTATCTTCGTTTGTCCATTGGTTTGTGATTGATAGCTCATGTTCGAGATGAGTTCTGTTATGGAAAACTTGAATAGTTCCTACCAAAATAGGCTCATGAACCGGCTATCTCTATCACTGATTATATTCTGTGGTAACCCATGGAGCCTGAATATCTGCTTGAAGAATAATTCGGCCACTTGAGGGGCCTTATACTCAGATGAGCTGGCCATAAAATGTGCATACTTGGTGAGTCTATCCACCACCACATAAATACAATCCCTTCCTTGTACCTTAGGAAGTCTTGTGATGAAGTCCATGGAAATACTGCTCCATTTTTGTTCTGGCACTGGTAACGGTTGTAATAGTCTGGCTGGATATGTGTGCTCTATTTTGTTCCTTTGGCATGTGGCACACTCTTGGACATATTGGAGTACATCATTCTTTAGTCCTTTCCAAGCAAACCTTTATTGGACCTGTTTGTATGTTTTATAATAACCTGGGTGTTTGGCAAGAGGGCTATCATGGAATTCCTTGATAACTCAATCCTTCACCTTTGAACTAGCTGCTAGGTATATTCTATCTTTGTAGAGGATGAGATCCTCTTTCATAGTATAACCCTCGACCTTTATATTTCCCTCCATCACATCATTTGTGAAGAGATCCTTGACATACTTGGTTGTAATGAGGCTCTTCCAATCTAGGGATATGCTAGACATAGCACATAGGTGTGGCCTTCGTGACAGGGCATCGGCCACCACATTGTTCTTTCCTTTCATGTAAGTTATGTCGAAATTGTATGCTTGGAGTCTGCTCACCCATTTCTGCTGCATGTCATTCAAGTCTCATTGTTTTAAGAAGTGTTGTAAAATATTGTGGTTTGTTTTGACTAAGAACTTTCCACACACAAGGTATTGTCGAAACTTAGCTAGGGCATGCATAATAGCCAACATCTCCTTGTCATATGTTGAATAAAGTTTTTTGACAGCTGTCAATTTGCAACTCTCGAAGGCTATAGGGTACCTTCTTTGCATTAATACTGCACCAATGCCTTTGTCGGATGCATCACACTCTAGCTCAAAGGGTAATGAGAGGTCGGGTATAGCTAATACTGGGCAAGTGCTCATAACCCCTTTCAGCTCTTCAAAGGCTTTCTCTGTTGCATCATTCCAATGGAATAACCCCTTCTTGGTTAGGTTGGATATCTATGTGGATGGCTTTTCCCATCGGAGTTGATTTGTCTAGTATCATACATTGGGCTGCCCATTCTACTTAGTTATGCCTAAATGTCCTTTCCATCCTTTTTGAAGAAATCACTCTAGGTGACCCATCGGATAGGCCGTGTAGAACAACTCTTTTACCTTGGTGCTCAAAATTAATTTCAAGCTTGGGGAAATCTAAGGTAACACGACCTAGAGAATGTAAACATGGTGTTCCTAGGATCATATCCATGTCACCCATATTTACTACATAAAAGTAATCTTGGACAGAGTGTCTTCCTATGTTCATGTTTAGCTGGGCTAATATTTTAGAGCAGCTTATTATAGAGCCATCGGCTAAGGATACCCTAAAACCTTCAAAGTCTTTGGATTTGAGTTTGAGGCATTTGGCTAATGTTTCATCTATGAAATTATGTGTGGCCCCACTGTCTACTAGGGTTGTTACCTTATTTCCCTTCAGATTCCACTTAAGTCTAAAAGGATGGTGCTTTGATACCTTGGATATGGCCGCTATGGTGACCTTTTCTTTGGGCTCACATTTTCTCCTTTTTGATGGATTTTCTACTTCCTCATCGGACAAGACCTCTAGGTTGTGGACTTGCCCACATTTATGCCTCAGTCCCCATTTTTCTTTACATTTAAAACATAGACCCTTTTCTCTTAAGTCATCCCTTAGGCATATGTGCCCTTTTTCCCATGGTTTCCCACATTTTTGACATGGGTACTTGTCTTTTCCTTCATTCTTTTGGTGGAAAGGTTTTTGGAATTTGCCCTTGTTAGTGAAAGGTTTGGTATAGGGTTTAGGTTTCTTATCTTTCTCTAATCTAAGGGTCGTATCTGTGGCATCCTCTAAATTTGTGGGTTTGAAAGCACTTACTAGGTTTCTAAGGGATTCATCCAAACCCTCAATAAATAAGTATGTGAGTCAATCTTCCTTCATTCTGAAAACTCTCATTGATAGTTTCTCAAATTCTTGAATATAATCTTCCACCGTCCCACGCTGCCTTAAATGTGTGAGTTCTTTGAAATCTTCTTGTGGGTGCCTCCTATCAAATCTTTTTATGAATTTGTGTGTGAACTCTTCATAGGAGGTTATTTTCTCATGGCCTAGGGTGTGTTTCCCATGGTGCCACCACTCATAGGACAGCCCTTCCAAGTGTAGGATGGAGAATTGAAGTGCATCTTTCTCGGTCATCGAACTCAAGTGGAAGTAATTGTTCAGCTTCGCTAACCAAGCATGGGTGGAAATCTTGTTTGACCCATCAAAATTGGGTAGATAGACTTTGTTTGCCTTGTGTTTAAGGTCCTAGTTCATGAGCCTTCTCTCCTTTTGAGCTACTTCATTCCTTTTTGAATTACTGAAATCATTAAAAGACACTACTCTCCTCACTTTCGGCTCCAAATTTGCATATGCTTGTGCTATATCTTCCATGCTCATGGTAGTGGGTGTAGCTTCTTCTGCACTTCAAACCTCTTGATTAGGAAGGAAGGAAGGAATAGGCACTCTTGGAATGGATGAAGAATAGCTATTCTCAGAATGATTTGATCCTACCTCTCTTCCATTATTCACTTGAGACTTCAAGCCCATATTTTATAGTGCTTGTAGGAGAGCTTGGTTTGTCTTGATTTGGTTTGCCATATTCTTGGTAGTCATCTCCATGAAGGTTCTCATTTCGTCGTTCATGTGGTTCTCCATTTGGTTGCTGTTGTTTCATGTGTTGTACCTTCTTAAGTAGGTTTGCATTAAATTTCCTCACAGGATGGCAGGTTGATAACTTTGATACCACTTGTAATGGCCCCTTCTAGTAAGCCAAAAAAATTCACAATATTGCACAATTTCAACTTAGTAAAAGAGAACATTAGTATTCAATTCTCCTTATATTTCAATATATTACCATTAAGGTTAATGAACACTTATCAATATCAATATCAAAATTCATATACTTTCATTTTTCCATTTAGGGTTAGTAACCTCATAGACATAAACTATAATAATTTCCATTTCTTAAATGCATTTCACATTCACATTGCTTTCTCATATAGCTTTCCCATGATATATCTCGGGAGGGACATCACCTAGACTTGAACGTTAACCAGCTCTACGTCACCATCCTATATGAGTATGATTTCATTAAGGCACTAGTTTAACCATCCCATATGGAGGCCCAAAGGCTTCACACACACCCGATGTTCCTCACCATTTGGCTTGAGGGACTTCATGCAACACCTAGCATTCCTCATCTAGTCGAGGGTTACCTATTGTTAGGCACATGATACATAACTATGCAAGTTATACCTTAGGCCCAAGAGCTTCACACACACCCAGTGTTCCTCATCTCCTGGCTCAAGGGACTTCACACACATGTGACGTTACTCATCCAGTTGAGGGTCGCCTAGGTCCAATATACTGCCCTTCCTTAACTTACATCTTACTCGAATGATGATAGAGGGGTTAAAGGACAAGTCTGATTGTTAGCTCCGAGTATATCATGGATTTGCTTGTTGTAATGTTTATTCATATCATCACCATATTTGCTTGTTATTACTACCTCATGATCCTCATGGATCACGAGATAGTACTATTCCATATTATCTCAATTTCTATTCGATTTGGCATCACACTTGCCATGATCATTTATATAATATCCATAATATGATTATTTGGTAAGATATTCTATTTTATTATACCTATGCATTTGATTCATCTATTATGCTTACATGATCTATTCATTTCAAGAACATAAGAATATATTATCTAATTTTAAAATTTGTTTCATTACATACAACTGAATTATCCTTGTTCATGATAATCATAATTGCCTTCCTATTCAATCCATGATTATAATTTGATTCATGTCACATTTCATGTATATCTTAATCTTAAGATGCATAAGCAATATCATTACCAATATATATTATAAAGAGTATTATAATTATAATGTACCGTAGTATGTTGGCACTGTTGGTAATCATTTATGTTTAGGGTTTTAAGCTCGAGCTGCTGGTGGTGCCTACATGAGCATTCAGGTTTTAAGCATTTAAATATGCAGGCCCCTTCCCAAGAATCCAAAAATTCTAACACTTTCAACCTTTGCAGTTGTAAAAAATGAAAAAATCAGTTTGTATGCATGTGTCTTTGTATATACAAAGGTGTTTGTATATACATGCAGGTCAAAATGTGCATTGGCGGGTCAAAAATCTCTATCGCCCTTTGAAAAATTGAGTTAGGTGCATTTCTGATTATATATCGGCCTCTAAAATGTGCATATACAAAGGGGGAATCTTTCGTAGATTCCTGGGAATATTCTCGCTTTGTATATCGGGTTGTATGTAATGGTGCATTGAAAAATATACAAGGGCGCAGATGCATTTACTACAATGCTGGAGATACAAGCGAAAAATATACATTGCAGGCATATTCCAGGGAAGATTCGTTGTTTGTATGTAGAGGAAATATACAAAGCAAAATATACAAGGGCATGCTAATATACAATTGCTACAGTGCAACGGGGAAGATACATGTGGTAGGGCCTGTGGGTATATACAAAGGAGTTTGTATATTTGGCATACAAAGAAAATATACATTTGATGAGATACAAGTCAGATTCGAAAGGTTCTCCAATCTGGCTGATAAATGAGTTAGAATCTGCGACTTGTATATTTGCTTTTGTATGTGCAACATACAAAATGGAGGTACAAAGGAAGACATACAATCCAGACCCGATGAAGATTTCAAGTTGCTTCATAAACATTTGGGGTCCGTGGCGTGCATGTATATAACGTTTGTACATGCCGATATACAAAGAGGATATGCGAGGAAAGATGATGCAAAGCGGACCCGATAGTTGATTTTCAATTTGTTCTATGATGTTTTGGGGTCTGCCTTGTATGAAGGGTGATTGTATATGCATATGTTCATGCATATACAGAGGGCAAAATGGCAAAATAGTGAATGGAAAAGTCAGCGATAGAGGAAAAAGCTGCCCACGTGGCACGATATCATTGGCTCTTGGCTTTTCTGCAAGTTTTTGAGCCGTTGTATCTCAGCGATGGGGGGAGATCGACGGCCCTGTTTTGAATGCTTAACGAAGGAAGGACTTTCTATGTGCCTGCACCAATTTGAACCGGAAAAGCTTCATAGACAAGCGGAACTGCAATGGTTGTGGGTAGCTAAGAATTGATGGCATTTTTCAAATGCATTGATGGATGAAATGACAGATGAACTACCAAATTTAAGAGAAAATCTTCAGGCGGCGGTGCATATCCTGATTCCACCTACTCCTTTCTCCTTGTCCCTCTATTGCATTAACTTTTTTGAGCGCCAATCTGACGATGCATTGTATCTAGCAATTTTTGAGTTGACCGTTGTAATTTTGCTGAGTTCACGGTTTTGCTATAAAAAGCAAACTGTGTTACTCTTTTGTAGTTGTTGAAGGCCTAGGTAATTTTTGTGTAAATAACGAAAGACAGGGCATGACCCTGGTTGTTCTATCCCATTTTGGAGTTTATGAGTTGCAACATGAATGTATTTTGCACATATGTTCAGTTTCAATGTTGATTTTATGTGAGAAATGCTTCATTGCATGTGTTTATCTGCTTGTCTCCATTTGCTGCATGTTATTCTCCTTCTTCTGAATCTGGTTGCTAAGGGTTTCTCAGGTTCTAGGGTATGGTTTTCTGTATCACATGTTTGATCTCGAACTTCCATTCAAGGAGTGGATTAAATTGTTTTAGGTTGAGCATGGGGAAGGTTGCATGTCAGCAGGGATATCTGTAAGTAGAGGCAGCTAAATACCCATCCTTGGGTGATGTTTGTAAGGCAAGCATCAAGATCAACCCCTTGAAACTTGAATGACAAGTTGCAAACCATCTGTTGTATATGTCTAGTTGACTCCTTGCACAATGGATAGGCACCAGTCTGCCCCTAGGTAAGTAGTTATGAGCCAAAACCCCTTGTCTTACATCCAGGACATTACGCCCACCCATTTCATCATTTCAACCTGTTAGTTGTAGGAGTAGGATTAGGAACCCCCTGCATGCTCTCATACCCACCAAACAAATATGTCCAAGAATGTTGCCAACCTTGTGATCTACCATGCAGATCTTGGTCCAGACATGAGAGTATCCTGCCTAGTGTTGTCAAGCTAAATCTATCAGTCATTGAGCAAGTCAAGGTTACATCTTTAGCTATAGGGATACCCCCTTGGTGCGGAAAAACCAGAAGTGAAGGGGAGGAGCTCACGCAACCTCCTATATTAGTTGGTTGAATCTGCACGTGCATAGGAACTGGCAAACCCTGATGTTGATTCAGAAGAAAAACTAACAGGCGCTACACCTTTTGACAATGGATATCAAAATCTGAATATTACTTTACAATGATGGGTTGGTGTCTTGATACTGCAGGTTATATTGGATATACTGTGCTATGAATCAACTTGATATCAAGATATTATTTAGTTCTGCATACATATGTAATTGCCAGGGGTGCTGATAGAATGTCAAGAGCAAATATCACAATGTTGATATATTATTCTATGCTATGTGAATAAGATTTCCAAAGTTGATTAATGAATGAATGCTAATAGACCAAATGCATATGCTTTGCTGCTATATGATATAAACTGAAGATGCCACGATGATATCCCCCAGCTTATCCATGATGCTAGCCCATCCTTTTATAATCCTGAAAGGTTGTGATCTTCAAGGAGTCACCTCTACTAGGAATTGGTGCCTCCATTCAATGCTTATGCCTTAGTGATAATCATTTGTTTATGATTGGCTTAGCTTTAGGAACTCCAATTCCCTCAGGATTGGCACCACTTAGCAACTGATTATTATTTTGTAAATTATCTTACTCATTTTGTCTTATATGCCAAGTCATCATTTGTCTTTTTCACCTCTTGTCTTCCTCTTGTAATGGATACGGGCTTAACTCTTTGTATTAAAAAATGGTAGAAATGATGTGAATTGGTTAAGACATCATCAACTAGTCTTTCCAATCTTTAATTGGAAAGCATCGAGACATTACAGGTCTCCCCTCTTGAGATTGCTTGTCCTCAAGCAATGTTCAGATTGGAATGATTAAGGATCTCTACTCCTTCCCATGTGGCATCGTCCTCAGGCATATCTTTCTATTTTATTAGGTACTCAGAGATAATTCTATGTCTTAGCCTTCTTTCTCTTGTACTAAGTATCCTTTCTGGCTCTAGGACTAGTTGCCTTTCATCGTCAAGCAGGGGTAATTCCTCACAAGGAATAACCTTTTGTCCGAGCACCTTCTTAAGCTGAGAGACATGGAACACATTATGAATTTTGCTATCCTTGGGGAGATCCAATTCATAAGCAACCTCACCAATTTGTCTCAACACTTTGTATGGCCCATAAAATCGTGGTTTGAGTTTCTCAACTCTGCTGCTCTTAATGGAAGTTTGCTTATATAGTTGTAGTCTAAGGAACACCATATCTCTCACATCAAAGGATCTTTCCACATGCTTCTGATCTGCATATATCTTTTGTTGATTTTGGGTGTGATGCAAATTATCCTTAAGGACTCTCATAATGTCCTCATGTTATTGTAGGAAATCTCCTACCTTAGGCACCTTGCTATCTGGAAGAAGTAACTTCCCAAATGACATGGCTACATACCCATACAGGGCCTAAAATGGACTCATCCCAATAGACATGTGATTAGTGGTATTATAACAATACTCTCCCATATGTAACCATTTGATCCATGCCTTTTGTTGTCATGTTACATAGTTTCTCAAGTAGCCTTTGATCCATTTGTTTACTATCTCCATTTGTCCATCGGTTTGTGGATGATAGCTCGTGCTCGGGGTTAGTTCTACTCTAGACAACTTGAATAGTTCTTGCCAAAATAGTGTTGGGATAAGGTGCCATTAACCTTGTAAATCCAAATATTGTTTTTATTCCATTTATTATATGTAATTTGTAATTATCCATGAGGAGATGTACTAGTTTCACTGGCAGGGGTAATTTCGAAGTCACCGAAAGTTATTACGGAGTGACTTTTACTATTGGCAAATGTAAAAATTCATGGTAAATGAGGATAGGCATGCTCCCTTGAGGAATATACTATTTTTGGCATATATGACAACTATCATAATGTTTGGTTAGTGAATCTATGACAGTTGCAAGTTGTCATAAGATTCTGAGATTCTATGACGGATATGTTAGTTGTATATTTGCTATATTTAGCCCAAGGTTCCTATCTTGGAAAGATACTCTTTTGTGGAATATATGATGGTTATGACGCATCATAAGATGTTGTAAGAGGCCAGATTTAGTCTTGGGAGCCCAACCTTTGCATGGCTATTTTTGGACAAGTGTAAGATGCTTGTAAGATGGTAATTAATGTTTACAGGTTGGAGAATCTTAGGAGAGAGAAGGTGAATGCCTAAGATGAGTTAGAAAATGTTTCTATAATTATTTTCCATGTATTAGTTGTTGCAATATAGATTTTAGGTACTCGGGTGCTGCCGGAATGCTGTCAGATTGAAGACTGGTGGAGAGAGTTGAAGTGTTGTTGTATTGTAAATCATTTTTAGATTAATACAAACATTGGGCCTCTTTCCTGTGTGGAGTTTTTTACTTGAAAGGGTTTTCTCCACGTTAAACATTGTGTTATGTGTTCATATTTTTTATTTTGCATTTCTGTGAAGCATAGTTTTGTTTTTGTGTTACAATCTCCATTAATAACACACAGTTAAAGATTGCAGAAATTTATATTGAATCAGATTTCCATTAAAGTAGTGTTGCTTTCATTTCTAATATTTGGTATCAGAGCCTGGCCAGCTTTGACTCTTGGGTGGTAGTGTGGAAGTTGTAGTTGCAGTGGGAGATTTGGTTGTGTTTATTTTGCAGATCTTGTGTTGTTATTATGGCTGCATCCACTGTTGCATCAACCTCTTGATTGGACATTGAGAAGTTCAACGGAATAGGGTATGAGTTGTGGAAGCTGAAAATGGAAGATTTGTTGGAAGAAAGAAATCAATAGTTGGCTGTTCAAAATGAGAACAAACCCGATGATGTCTCTCAAGATGAGTGGGATAGATTGGATAAGAAAGCACGAGGAACCATTCGGTTGTGTCTTTCAAACTATGTCCTGTTGAATGTCGCAAAGGAAGAGACTGCATACAAGTTGTGGAAATGGTTGGGTGAGATCTATCAAGCCAACAGTATGGTAAATAAACTTTATTTAAAAAGAAAATTGTTTTCCATGAAAATGTGAGAAGGTGAATCAGTTGTAGAGCATCTAAATTCTTTTAATTTGTTAGTGAGTCAGCTTGATTCAGTAGATGTTGAGGTTAGTGAGGAAGATAAATGTATCTTACTTCTTTGTTCTTTACCTAAGTCTTGGGAGAATGTTATCCTTGCTATCACTGCTAACCTTGCAGATCCGAAGTTGGATACTATTGTTTCAGTGCTACTGTCACAAGAATTGAGGAACAAGAGTTCAGATAGTTCAGGGGATGCTCTCAGTGTCAAAGGAAGCTCTAAGGAAAGAGGACCTAAAGGAGATCAGAAAGGGGCTAAAGACAAGTCCAAGGGCCGATCTAAGACTCCTAGTAAAAAGAACAGAGTTAAGTGTTGGAACTGCGGTAAAAGGGGACATGTGAAGGAGTGCAGAAACTCCAAGAAACAGTGGGAGAGTGCTTCAGATAAGTCCTCAAATACAGGTGAAGAAGTTTTACTTTCTGCATGTAATCTTGTTTCTAATGATCACTAGCTGGTTGACTCAGAATGCTCATTTCATATGACTCCGCATAAGGAATAGTTCTCCTCATATGAAGAATATGATGGAGGTAACATCTACCTTAGTGACAACTCTACATATCTAATTGTCAGGAAAGGAAAGGTATTGTTGTGTTTCAATGATGGGATGATTAAAACCCTCCCTGGTGTTTTGCATGTTCCTGGATTAGCTAGAAATCTAATTTCAGTTTCGAAGTTGAATGATTTGGGAATGCATGTGACATTTGACAAGCATGGCTGCAGATTAGTGAGAGGGAACTTGGTGGTAGCGAAGGGGAAGAGATTCGGAAGCCTATTCAAGCTTGAAGCCACTACAGTTTATAATGCCTCGTATGTATCTGAGGCCACTACTAAAAATGCATGTATTTTGTGGCACCATAGATTGGGCCACACAAACAATAATGTATTAAAAAATATTAAGAATAAAAATTTGTTCGATGGTTTCTCCTATTCTGATGAGCACTTTGATTTCTGTGAGCATTGTGTGTTTGGTAAACAAAATAGAAAGTCATTTCCTTTAGGAAGCAATAGAGCAAAAGAGAAGTTAGAAATTATTCATACGGACGTGTTTGGACCTGTGGATAATGAATCTATCAGAAAATCTCATTATTTTGTAACCTTCATTGATGATATATCCAAATTTACATGGATTTATTTTATGAAGCATAAATCTGAAGTTTTCACTAAGTTTAAGGAATTCAAAGTGTTAGTAGAGAACCAATTAGGTTTAAAGATAAAAATATTAACATCTGACAATGGAGGGGAATATTGTTCTAAGGAATTTGATGAGTTTTGCAAGCATGCAGGTATAATCAGACAAAAGACAACTCCATATACATCACAACAAATTGGTGTTGCAGAAAGGATGAACTAAACAATTATGGAAAGGGCTAGAAGTATGCTTAGTGATGCACAATTGGATAAATATTTTTGGGTAGAGGTTGTGTGTACTGCTTGCTACTTGATAAATAGATCTCCTTGTAAGGCTCTTGATTCAACACCTTATGAAGTGTGGATAGGTAAGAAACCTTTTGTTTCACATTTAACGGTTTTTGGTTGTGAAGCTTTTGTTCATGCGCCTAAGGAAAAGCGATCTAAGTTAGATCCAAAGGCTTAAAAGTGTACATTCATTGGATATGGTGATAATGTCAAAGGTTATAAGCTTTGGAATCCACTAACCTGCAAGATTATCTTTTCTAGAGATGTTATTTTTAGGGAACTTAGAGCTATTTCTGAACCTGAGCAGCCAAAAGAAAAAGATGAAAAGGTAAAGAAGGTGCACTTTGATTTAGAGCAACAAGATGCACCTCAGGAAGAACAAAATGATGGATTAGGGGGTGAAGAAGAAGAAGAAGATTCATGTAGTTTTGATGAAGATGAGTCTGTAGTTACAGAAGAAGTTGTTGCAGATGATCATGCAGAAGAACGAGTAGAGTCTCTTACTCAACCCTTAAGGAGATCCACAAGACAATGAAATCCAGTTGACAAGTATAGCCCACCAGATTTTCATTGTGTATATGCTTTATTGAGTACTAACGATGAACCTAGATCCTATAGGGAAGCTATTTCTACAGATGATAGTGAGTCTTGGCAGCTAGCCATGCAGGAGGAGATGATGGCTTTAGACTCTTGTAACACCTGGGATCTTGTTTATTTGCCCAAAGGAAGAAAGGCCATAGGATGTAAGTGGGTCTTCAAGAAGAAGTTTGGAGCAGACGGGTCATTGGAGAAGTACAAGGTTAGACTGGTAGCCAAGGGCTACTCCCAGAGAGAGGGAGTTGATTTTGGTGAGATATTCTCTCATGTTGTTAAATTGACTTCTATTAGATTTCTCTTATCCATTGTTGTAGCTTATGACTGGGAAATTGAGCAAATGGATGTTAAGACTGCATTCTTGCATGGAGATCTTAAAGAAGAAATTTATATGCAACAGCCTACAGGTTTTGAGGTAAAAGGAAAAGAACATTAGGTTTGCAGGTTAAAGAGGTCTCTTTATGGTATAAAATAGTCCTCCAGAATGTGGTATCAAAAGTTTGATTCATTTGTTTTGAAATTGGGTTTTGTTAGAAGCGAGGAGGATCAGTGTGTTTACACTCATTGTGTTGATGATTCTATACTGGTTATTGCCTTGTATGTTGATGACATGTTGTTTTTCAGCAATACTAAGGGTATGGTCAGTGAGCTTAATGCCCAACTTTCAAGTGCATTTGAGATGAAGGATCTTGGTGTTGTAAGGTATATTTTGGGAATAGAGATCAGGAGGGACAGAGTTAACAGAAAGCTTTGGTTGTCATAGAGTAAGTATGTGAATACTATTGTGCAGAGGTTTAGTTTGCAGGACTGTAACCCAGTTAGAGTTCCTTTACCCATTAGTACTAAGCTTTCATTATATATGTGTCCAAAGGCTGAAGATGATCTTGAGGATATGTATAATGTGCCATATGCTAGTGGTATAGGGAGTTTGATGTATACAATGGTTTGCATTAGACCAGATATTGCCCAAGCAGTGGGAATTTTGACCAGATTTATGTCTAACCCTAGTAGACAACATTGGAACTACACGAAGAAGGTGTTTAAATATCTTGTAGGTACTCCTGATCATTGTTTGGTTTATTCTAGTACTGATAGTGCTGATAAATCTTTGGACATACATCGTTTTGTTGATGCAGATTAGGCAGGTGACTTGGATAGTCAAAGGTCCACTAGTGGCTACATGTTTACTCTGTTTGGAGGTGCAATGAGTTGGATGAGTAAGAGGAAGCCCACAGCTGCTTTGTCCACCACAGAAGCATAGTATATGGTATCTACTCATGTCTCTAAGGAGGAAGTTTGGTTGAGGAGACTGTGTACAGGTATTGGTTTTGATTGCAGGATCATTCAGATTGGTTGTGATAGCCAGAGTGTTATTTGTTTGGCCAAGAATCCTATGTATCATGCTCGAACTAAGCATGTTGATGTTCAGTATCACTTTGTTCGAGAATTGGTTGTAAATGGAGAGATTGAGCTAAAGAAGATAGACAATCAGGAGAATGTTGCAGATTCATTGACCAAGCCTGTGAGCACAGAGAAGTTTGAATGGTGCAGAGAGGCCATGGGCCTTGTTTCTAGTGCCTGATTATTTTTTCATTTGATTTCCTATGGGTTGATTTACAATGTATAATTTCAAGTGGGAGAATGTTGGGATAAGGTGCCATTAACCTTGTAAATCCCAATATTATATTTATTCCATTTATTATATGTAATTTGTAATTATCCATGAGGAGATGTACTAGTTTCACTGGCAGGGGTAATTTCAGAGTCACCCGAAGTTATTACGGAGTGACTTTTACTATTGAAAAATGTAAAAACTCATGGTAAATGAGGATAGGCATGCTTCCTTGAGGAATATACTATTTTTGGCATGTATGACAACTGTCATAATGTTTGGTGAGTGAATCTATGACAGCTACAAGTTGTCATAAGCTTATGAGATTTTATGATGCATATGACGGATATGTTAGTTGTATATTTGCTATATTTAGCCCAAGGTTCCTATCTTGGAAAGATACTCTTTTGTGGAATCTATGACGATTGTCATAAGATGCTGTAAGAGGCCAAATTTAGTCTTGGGAGCCCAACCTTTGCATGGTTGTTTTTGGACAAGTGTAAGATGCTTGTAAGATGGTAATTAATGTTTACAGGTTGGAGAATCTTAGGAGAGAGAAGGTGAATGCCTAAGATGAGTTATAAAATTTTTCTATAAGTATTTTCTATGTATTAGTTGCTGTAATATAGATTTTAGGTACTAGGGTGCTACCAGAATGCTGTCAGATTGAAGACTGGTGGAGAGAGTTGAAGTGTTGTTGTATTGTAAATCATTTTTAGATTAATACAAACATTGGGCCTCTTTCATGTGTGGAGTTTTTTACCTGAAGGGGTTTTCTCCACGTTAAACATTGTGTTATGTGTTCATATTTCTGATTTTGCATTTATGTGAAGCATAGTTTTGTTTCTGTGTTACAATCTCCATTAATACCACACAGTTAAAGATTGCAAAAATTTATATTGAATCAGATTTCCATTGAAGTAGTGTTGCTTTCATTTCTAACAAATAGGCTCATGAACTGGCTATCTCTGTCACTAATTATATTCTGTGGTAACTCATGGAGCCTTAATATCTCCTTGAAGAACAATTTGACCACTTAAGGGGCCTTATACTCAGATGAGATTGCCATAAAATGTGCATACTCGGTGAGTCTATCCACCACCACATAAATAAAATCCCTTCCTTGTACCTTAGGAAGTCCTATGATGAAGTCCATGAAAATGTTGCTCCATTTTTGTTTTGGCACTGGTAACGGTTGTAATAGTCTAGCTAGATATGTGTGCTCTATTTTGTTCCTTTGGCATGTGGCACACTCTTGGACATATTGGAGTACATCATTCTTTAGTCCTTTCCAAGCAAACCTTTCTCAGACTTGTTTGTATGTTTTATAATAACCCAGCTGTCTAGCAAGAGGGCTATCATGGAATTCCTTGATAACTCAATCCTTCACCTTTGAACTAGCTGCTAGGTATATTCTATCTTTGTAGAGGATGAGATCCTCTTTTAGAGTATAACCCTCATCCTTTATATTTCCCTCCATCACATCATTTGTGAAGGGATCCTTGACATACTCAGTTGTAATGAGGCTCTTCCAATCCAGGGATATGCTAGACATAGCACATAGGTGCGGCCTTCGTGACAGGGCATCGACCACCACATTGTTCTTTCCTTTCATGTAAGTTATGTCAAAATTGTATGCTTGGAGTCTGCTCACCCATTTCTGTTTCCTGTCATTCAAGTCCCGTTGTTTTAAGAAGTGTTGTAAACTATTGTGGTTTGTTTTGACTGAGAACTTTCCGCACACAAGGTATTGCCGGAACTTAGCTAGGGCGTGCATAATAGCCAACATCTCCTTGTCATAGGTTGAATAAAGTTTTTCGACAGCTATCAGTTTGTGGCTCTCGAAGGCTATAGGATTCCTGCTTTGCATTAATACTGTGCCAATGCCTTCACCAGATGCATCACACTCTAGCTCAAGGGGTAATGAGAAGTCAAGTATGGCTAATACTGAGCAAGTGCTCATAACCCCTTTTAGTTCTTCAAAGGCTTTCTCTGCTACATCATTCCAATCGAATAACCCCTTCTTGGTTAGGTTGGATATCTATGTGGATGGATTTTCCCATCATATTTGATTTGTCTAGTATCATACATTAGATTGCCCATTCTACTTGGTTATGCCTAAATGTCATTTCCATCCTTTTTGAAGAAATCACTATAGGTGACCCATCGGATAGGCCGTGTAGAACAACTCTTTTACCTTGGTGATCAAAATTAAGTTCAAGCTTGGGGAAATCTAAGGTAATGCGACCTAGAGAATGTAACCATGGTGTTCCTAGGATCATATCCATGTCGCCCATATTTACTACATAAAAGTCATCTTTGACGGGGTGTCTTCCTATGTTCATGTTTAGTTGGGGTAATATTTTAGAACAACTCGTTATAGAGCCATCAGCTAAGGATACCCTAAAACCTTCAAAGTCTTGGGGTTTGAGTTTGAGGCATTTGGCTAATGTTTCATCTATGAAATTATGTGTGGCTCCACTATCTACTAGGGTTGTTACCTTATTGACCTCTAAATTGCACCTAAGTCTAAAAGGATGGTGCTTTGATACCTTGGATATGGCCGCTATGGTGACCTTTTCTTTGGGCTCACATTTTCTCCTTTTTGATGGATTTTCTACTTCCTCATGGGACAACAACTCTAGGTTGCGTACTTGCCCACATTTATGCCCTGGTCCCCATTTTTCTTTACATTTAAAACATAGACCCTTTTCTCTTAAGTTATTCCTTAGGCATGTGTGCCCTTTTTCCCATGGGTTCCCACATTTTCAACATGGGTACTTGTCTTTTCCTTCATTCTTTTGGTGGAAAGGTTTTTGGAATTTTCCCTTGTTAGGGAAAGGTTTGGTATAGGGTTTAGGTTTCTTATATTTCTCTAATCTAAGGGCCATATCTATGGCATCCTCTAAATTTGTGGGTTTGAAAGCACTTACTATGTTTCTTAGGGATTCATCCAAACCCTCAATAAATAAGTATGTGAGTCGATCTTCATTGATTCTAGGAACTCTCACCGATAGTTTCTTGAATTCTTGAATATAAGCTTCCACCATCCCACGTTGCCTTAAATGTGTGAGTTCTTTAAAATCTTCTTGTGGGTGCCTCCTATCAAATCTTTTTATGAATTTGCGTGAGAACTCTTCATAGGAGGTTATTTTCTCATGGCCTAGGGTGTGTTTCCCATGGTGCCACCACCCATAGGCCAACCCTTCCAAGTGTCAGATGGTGAATTGTAGTGCATCTTTTTTGGTCATAGGACTCAAGTGGAAGTAATCGTTAAGCTTCTTTAACCAAGCATGGGCAGAAATCTTGTTTGACCCATCAAAATTGGGTAGATAGAATTTGTTCACCTTGTGTTTAAGGTACTTGTTCATAGGCCTTCTCTCCTTTCGGGCTACTTCATTCCTTTTTGAATTGCTGAAATCATTCCAAATTTGCATTTGATCGTGCTATATCTTATGTGCTCATGGTAGTGGGTGTAGCTTCTTCCGCTTTTGAAACCTCTTCATTAGGAAGGAAGGAAGGAATAGGCACTCTTGGAATGGATGAAGAATTGCTATTCTCAAAGTGATTTGATCCTACCTCTCTTCCATTATTCACTTGAGACTCCAAGCCCATATTTTGTAGTGCTTGTAGGAGAGTTTGGTTTGTCTTGATTTGGTCTCCAATATTCTTGGTAGTCATCTCCATGAAGGTTCTCATTTCATCATTCATGTGGTTCTCCATTTGGTTGTTGTTGTTTCAGGTGTTGTACTTCTTGAGTAGGTTTGCATTAAATTTCCTCACAGGATGGCAGGTCGATACCTCCGATACGACTTGTAATGTCCCCTTCTAGTAAGCCAAAAAATTTCACAACCTTGCACAATTTCAACTTAGTAAAAGAGAACATTAGTATTCGATTCCCCTTATATTTCAATATATTACCATTAACGTTAATGAACACTTATCAATATCAATATCAAAATTCATATACTTTCATTTTGCCATTTAGGGTTAGTAACCTCATAGACATTGTATACACCTAAAATTGGCTCGTGTCAAATTAAATAAATATTTTAATATTTATTTTATTCTCATTCTTCTATCAATTAACTAAATATCCTAATTTATTTAAATGGTTCACATCCCTCTAATAATTAAATAAACTCAATTTATTTAATTAAATTCCCTAATTCTTCTATAGTCTTATCTAAATTAAATAATTCTAAATTATTTAATTAATCCTAAATTCCTCTATTCCAAAGTCCAAAATTCTGTAATTCCACATCATCTCATCCATGTCACCTTTTCCACTCACCATGTTGCACACATAATTAAATTTTTTAATATTTAATTAGCTAATATTCCTTCACCCACATGTCCTATTTCTCCTCCAATCAAGATCAGTTAACTCATTAGTCAAATCAGTTATCTAATCAATCAATTCACTTAACTGGTTAGTCTATTCAGGTAACTCCTCAATCTATTTTGTTAACTCCCATAACTCGTAAAAGAGGCTTGGACACTTGTCCTCTTCTGATTTGCGCACATTCTCTCAAGTTCTCTCAACCATACACCTCACATGCATTTCCTCTAGTCATGGATCTATTGACACTTGGATTTGGCCTCTCCTCAGCCTATATAAACAAGGTTCTCATACTCATTTTCCATCCACTCAAGCTTAAGCAATCTTACTCTGCAAAAATCTTACCGGCATGCCTTTGGAAAATTATTTTCATTGCATTAGCATAAACCCCATTATCATCATAATCACAATCATGTCTCCATTATCAATCATCCATCTTCATTAGAGTTGCATTTGTAGTTTGACCTTCATTGCACATTCCTATCATAGCCATTCTCATATTGTCATCTTCAACAGCAAGGAAGTACAACTTCTGAGAGCTAAAATCATACACAAGATCGATACAAGATAGGCGACAATGGAAGCTACGAGGTAAATAAGATCTGCGAAGGTAATATCTTTGTTTGTCATTATTTGCATCAATTTCATTGAGTTATTGGATGTTTAGTTGTTTAATACTATTGTTCACATTTTCCCATAACATTTCTGGCACCCACCATGGGGCCACTGCCCTGTTTTTAACCTCCATTTGAGTTTTTGGTTGAGTTGCAGTCGTGACAGGTCGTTCTGGCGCATTCGATTTTCCAGTTTTGTGCATCTGTGAAAAAAATGACAGTCCAGCGCATATAAAGATTCTTTCTGCGCATCTGAGCTCTCTTTCAGTGCATTCACTCTGTCAGCGCATACAAAGATTCTTTCTGTGCATTTGAACTCTCTTTCAGCGCATTCATTCTGTCTCCACATTCAAAATTTATTTATGCACATCTATTAGATCTTTTTATGCATTTGTATTCTTGCGCATTTATTCTATCTTTCCATGCATCCATTCTCTATTTCAACACATCTAATTCTTGTCAAAGAGTTGTGTGGAAGTTGTAAAATTTTTGTGCTAACTTTTGTTGCAGGTATCTTGATCATCAAATGGAGGCTTTTGACATAATGATGTTGCAGGTGTAGAAAGTTGGTTTAGTCATTTAGTTGCATAATAATCTTCATCTAGTTTAATTAGGAGTAAATCATTGCTCATACAAATTGCATACAAATTTCACTTAGTCCCAACTTAGGTGGGTAAAAACTGAACAAATCTTTCAAGTCAATCTTGCAATTACAAATCTCTCATCTAGCTTAAATTAAAGTAATTTGTTTCCTCCTTCAACAACAATCTTCATGTAGATCTGTTTAAGGGATAAAAATGAACCATATTTTCAAAGTTTTTCCTATCTTGTCAAATGGATTGTGCTTGGTAGATTAAACACACTTAGTTTTTTTTATTTTTAACTAGGAGAATAAAAGAACTAGTGTTCTCTATGTTTGAAAATGATGATAGGACTATGCTCTCCCCTTTATTGGGTGACCAAAATGCCAAACTCATCATTTTATTTGCATAACCTTTAGAAGAGGCATGCCCTTGGAATTCCATCCTTTCAAGCGGGACGACCTCGAGCGATAACTGGCCAAATCCAAGCCACTTCCAAGTCGCTATAAATAAATTGCGTTTGTGACGAAAGTTGTAAACAATGGGTGATGTGTTACACCGACAAATGTTTCCCCCAAAACCCTGTGGAGAGTAACCTCTGTAGGCTGGGAAGCCTCCTTATCAGAGTGAATGCCACATATGTAACCACCTGAATGGATGTCCAGACTAAAAACCCACTTGTTGTAGAAAAGCCAAAAACCCCTATTTGTTGATGCAGGAGGTTAGACCTCTGAAGTTGTCCAATGTCATACACTCATTTAGTGTGGAGACAAAAAGTTCAACTCTTCGGAGGAACTATAACTTGATATGCGTGAGAAGTGAGTGTCGTGGAGGGGAGATGGTGCTATCAAGTTACTAACTGTCTGCCTTTATGCAAGTGGCTGGAGTAAAATCCAAGTTGGAATTCAACGAATATTGTCCTGGCCATCCTTAGGATTCTACTTGCTTGGTTTTCATTTATCAAAACTTGTTTCAAATAATCATGACAACCTCTTGCTTGTTGTGCTTTCTGGCAATAACTTGAGTCAAAAATAGTACTTCAAACTTTTGAACATCCTTAGAAAACATGTAAACAAAAAAGCAAAACCTATGTGCAAAGCTGCACATTTGATACATCTTCTTGCGCATTCAAATTGTCTTTCTGTGCATACACTCCTTTTTGTTGCACATTTATGAGATATTGTTGCACATTTAAAATTTTGTGCATGTAAGCAACAGAGTAGCGCATCCAATAAGCAGAACTGCGCTTTTATTAAACAGATCTGCACATACAAAATAGTGCATTAAATAAGCATACCTGCGCATTTGAACCTGTGCATTCATAACAGAGAGTGCTTCCTTATAGTTTGAGAGAAAATCAAAGTCAGATCCATGTACCCATTTGGACTTAGATCACACTTGGAAAGTTAGTTCAACCTTGCAGACTCACCTTCACACCATTTTCAAACATCACCTTTTGCATACCACTACCTTGATATCGAAAACATTCGAACCAAGATTTTCATCTAGTCATTATTGAGACTCTACAAAATTCAAACAAAAAATCTAGTTAGTTTCATAATCAGGATCAAATCATCCTCGAAATTGTGCTAGTGTAATATTGATAAAAGAACAGTCTATATCAATAGTGGTGACCAACCATTCCTATTTTGACTACCTTTTATCTCAAGAGCACATTGTTTGAACAACATAGATCGATATAAAACCTCGCAAAATATTATCAAACACATATCCTACCAAATTCACCCTCAAAATCCTTTCATACCAAAAACATCAAAACAAGTCTCATAATCCAACTTCACCCACATCTCAAAAATTGCATGGTTCAAACTAAATCTCAATCTAAACAAAAGCAAAACATGGGTTCTCTTCACAATAGTGGGCATAATTCTGATGATGAGGAGAATAGTCAAGAGGAAATCCTTCAACAACTTCAAGATCCAAAATTTCAAAAGGTAATGGATAGGGTTGTTGCCATGGATCCTCATAAATATTTTCTCATGTTATCTCAACAAGGAGCTAAATTGCCCTCAAATTTTGATGTCTCAAATCTAAGAGAGAACAATGCCTCCAATGACGCTGAGTCCTCAAAAGATGGCTCTAAATTTGACAAAGATGCTCCCAAGATCGACAAAAATGCATCTAATTCAGAGAAGGCTAAGGATACACTCAATCCCTTGGACATATATTGAGAACACAAATCCAAGCCTTACAAAAACAATTGGTAGACATATAAAATGGGACAACCATAAAGCACTACTCCCTTGAAGATATATCACCATATCCATTTGTTAAATCTTTGCTCATGATACCTTTCCCTCAAGGTTTGAGGTTCCAAAATTCAACAAATATCAAGGAAAGGGTGATCCAAGAGACTATATAAGGGAATTTAGTGCCACATGTCTAGATGGCACACAATGAAACATATCTTATGCAACGATTCCCAAGAAGTTTAGGAGGGCTAGCTATGGAGTGATTCTCTCACCTACCTCCCGGCATCCGCACTTTTGATGAGCTAGTGGATAAATTCATCACACATTTCTCATACAATATCGAACATGAAATCTCCATGTTGGATCATTGTAATAACAAGTAAAAAGGGTTAGAATCCTTCACCTATTTCCTACAAAGATGGAGACAACTTGCAAGAAAGTGTCCCTATCACATACCAGAGAAGCAAATGATAGAAATGTTTATTCACAATCTATCCAATGATCTAAGCTATCAAATCCAAATACAATGTCCAAATACTTTTAGTAAGGTCATTGAAATGGGGCTACTCATTGAGAAAGCCTTGATAGCAAAGGGGCAAATCAAACTTTACAAGGACACCCCTAGTGCAAATGTTAACACAAATAAGTCGCGATTTTGGACCAAAAATAAAAAACATCGTGAATGATGGGGTGGTTGATGATAAGAATGTGATACCAAAGCAACCAATTTTCAATTTATCAAACCCACAAAACAACCCCCCGTCAAACAAACCCCAAAACATCGAATCACGACCTACAAACTTTCCTCCTCATCGAAAGTTCACACCTCTGGGGAAAAACTCGAATCCGCCCTATGGAAGCTAATATCAAACAATCTCATTACGCTTTCAATGGCACGGGAGTATGAACCGAAAGTTAAACCTCCTTGGTGGAAAGACACATACTTGTGCAAATATCATGGAAGCAAAGGCCACAAGACTAATGATTGTAAAAAAGCCAAAGCATACCATTCAAGACTTGGTGGATCAAAAGGTAATCAAAGTGGAGGGACACGTATCCAATTATGACCATTTATCATTCAAGAATCCACTCCCCAATTATGAGAAGGGAGGTCCTTCAAATCAAAACAAAACTAGGGCTAACAACGCCAACTACACAAATGTGTCATATGACTATGTTGTTAACCACATTTCTGAAAATGATTCACATATCAATGTAATCACTATAAATAAAACCCCTAATTGTAACATGACCACTCGAGGTGGAAAGGTTACTCTTCAAGGAGCTCCATCCAAACCATCCTCTACATCCAACTAATACAACATCCTGGACTAGCTCCATAAGACACCCGCACACATTTCCATTTTGGAGCTTTTGCGTCTATCCCCGTCTCACAAAGTCATCCCTGAACAAGCTCTTTTAGAAAATACCGTCCCAACCAATTTAGCCAAAGAGTAGTTTCAGACCATGGTAGGTCATCTAACCACACCTCATTTCCTATCATTCATGGAAAAGGATGATATGTCAATCACCCAACCACATAATGCATCCCTCCATATCTAAACCTTCATCCATAAGCATAAAATAAAAAGGGTTCTAATATATGGAGGATTGGGTTTAAATATTTGCACCTTAAAGCTAATCCTTGCATTGGTGTTTTCAGAGAATGCCATCAATCCTAAAAAGAAAATTACCATCAAGGATTACGATAAAGAGGAAAGAACATCAAAGGGAATCATTGTTTTGCCAATTAGAGTGGGACCAGTAGTAAAGGATGTGGTGTGTCAAGTGCTTGACATGGAACTCGCATATAATATTCTCCTTGGAAGACCTTGGATACACACAATGAAGGCGGTGCCATCCACCTACCACCAGTGTATCAAGTTCCCCCATGACAACCAAGAAATCACCATCCAAGGTGATTCCAATCCTTTCCAATATTGCAATTACATCCAATCCAAGCCCAACATTGTAATTCCCACTAACTGTGCCTCTGCCTCATCTTCATCCCGTGTTTACCCAGTTTCACTCCCTTCTACATCCAAGGCATCTGAACTCAACCTCAAGCTCAAAGACAAGGGTGTAGGTGAATATACCATCGCACAATCCTTCTACTTAGCACAGCTACCTATATCCCCCTGATCCTATGGAAATCCATCCATGAGCAAACCCAAGTCATTAGAAACTCCTAAAGGTCCATTTGTTAAATGGGGAAGCCTTGAAGATGAGAGCAATGAGAAGGACATCCTACAATGGCTATATAAGGATGAAGATAATGAATCCAAACCACAAGACCATCAATCCAAATTGCAAACCGAACAATATGCTCAAGGGTTCTCAATACTACAAAGAATGGGATATGAAGGTCATGGACCCATAAGATTAAGGAAAGAAGGTATCATCGAACCTATCCAACCTCCTTTATTAATATCCTGAGACACTGCAGGGCTAGGTTATAGAGGCAAAGCAAAGACCAAGGAAAAAGAAAAGCATAAAGGAAAACAAATAGAAACAGCTACTACTAACCTAGTAGAGAAGATTCACCGACTACAAGAATGGAGTGAGACAGACTCCAATGAGTATGAATGGGATAGTCTTTCTGAACTATCTTGTGATGAAAAAGATGTTGATGTGGTCCATGAATATGGCCCTATCCATACAACTCACAAGGGACAAGGTTCACAGTCTAGATCTTTAGAGTTTGCTCCGCATAATAACGATAGGGAGTTTCGCGAGGAAAGTATGATATCACACTTGACAGACCAACTTGAGGAGAGTACCATCGTAGACTTTGGCAATACTTACCATAACCTAACCAACTCCTCCATCTTAACCATCACTACTCTCAAACCAGACAATGTCCGATGACCCATTCCCACTATTACATCCTGAACTCATAGAGTGAGATTTGTAAGACACTACCCCTGAGCTAGATACTTTCCAGAATGATGAAGCCATCATAGATTATCTAGAACTTAGAGACCATATACCTACAGGGGATCACAGAGCTGGCTATGCCACATAACTCAATAACGAGGCTTATTTTGGAGAGAGTGCCAAGCCTTTCAATAGTAAAAATGTAAAAATGAAAGATAGATCTAACGGTGAAAACCACTCTGCAATAGTGTTAGATCGTGAAAATAGTAAAAATATAAAAGATGTATCCAACGATGAAAACCTCTCTGAGGTGCTGAAGGATGAAAGGCTTGACACTCTTCCCAACCTCACACATCAGGAGAGGTCCTCAATCTTGATGGAACTAGCAGAATAGGTCAACATCAACATAGATGAGAATCCAAGGATAATCCATATGGCAAAGTCTTTAACTCCACAAGAGAAGCCAGAGTTTACAAAATTCTTCAAAAAGAAACAAATCAACTTTGCTTGGTCATATGCAGATATGCTGGGTCTAGATCCAAACTGTATAATGCATCACTTGTTGCTAGCTCTAGGAGCTAAGCCAGTAAAACAAAAACTAAGGAAGATGCACCCGCATATCGCACTTATGGTAAAAGAAGAACTGAAGACGCTGCTAAACGTCAGGTTTATCAAACCAATAGACTATCCAGAATGGATTTCAAATATAGTACTTGTCTCCAAACCAAATGGAAGGGTTAGACTATGTGACGACTTCAGAGATCTGAACAAGGCTTGTCCCAAAGATGACTTACCTCTTCCCAACATCGACATCATTGTAGATCTAACAACAGGGCACACCATGTTATCATTAATGGATGGGTTCTCTAGCTATAACCAAATCAAAATTGCACCATATGATCAACACAAGATCGTATTCACATGTCCATGGGGTACCTATTGTTGGTGCATCATGCCATTTGGACTAAAAAATGCAGGGGCAACATATTAGAGGGCCATGACTACAATCTTTCATGACATGATGCACACTGTCATGGAAGATTATGTCGAGGACATTCTAGCCAAGTCAATTACCAGAGAAGAACATCTATAAGTCTTGGACAAAATCTTCATGAGACTAGACCAATTTAATGTACGATTAAATCCAAAAAAGTGTGTTTTTGGAGTAACATCGGGTAAACTCCTTGGATATATCGTATCAACTGATGGGATAGAGGTGGACCCGACCAAGGTCAAAGCAATCATGGAAATGCTGCCACCTAAGAATTTTAGTCAGTTGTGGTCTCTACAAGGAAATTTGCAGTCCATCAGAAGATTCATCTCTCAACTGGCAGATAAGTGCCATCCATTCACACATCTCCTACACAAAAACATTCATTTCAAATGGAATGACATGTGTGAAAAAGATTTTCAGCATCTAAAGGAGTATCTAATGAATCCACCTATCTTAATGCCACCAATTTGAGACAAGCCATTGCTACTCTACATTTTAGCCACACCCACATCTCTTGGAGCTCTGCTAGCACAACAGAACCACAAAGGAAAGGAGCAAGCAATCTACTACATTAGCAGAACACTAGTAGGTTATGAGCTACAATATAGACCAATTGAAAGAGCATGTCTCATTGTTGTCTTTGCTTCACAAAAATGGAGACATTACATGCTCTCACATTCCATCAAGCTAGTAGCGAAAATTGATCCATTGAAATACTTGCTCAACAAAGGTACCCTAATAGGTAGAATATCAAAATAGGTCATGATACTCAGTGAATTTGACATCGAGTATGTAGATAGATGAGCAATAAAGGGGCAAGTGATTGCAGATCAGTTGGCAAATGCACCTTTAACAAATGACAACCCATTAAGCTTTGAATTTCTAGACGAGTCTATCTTTAACATAACAATAATAACTTGGAAACTCTACTTTGATGGATCATTTACTCAACATGGGTCCAGAGCAGGTATCTTGTTGGTCACAGCTAATGGAGACACAATTCCAAAGTCATACAGACTACTCTTTCCATGCACTAACAATGTGGGAAAGTACGAAGCCTTGGTCATTGGAGTCAAGCTGGCAGTAGAATGGAAAATCATAGAACTTCATGTGTATGGCAACTCGCAACTTGTCATCAACCAAGTGAATGACGACTATCAAACAAAGGATGAGAAGTTAGTATTGTACAAACGTATGGTAGATGACTTCAAAGAATACTTTGTTGTGATCTCTTTTGAGCAAATACCTAGGCTGGAGAACAAAGTAGCAGATGCCATGGCAACCATAGCATCTCTCCTTGATATCCCTAAAAACCAGACACGTTATGAGTTCTTGGTAGAGCCAGTATACCATCCTGCATACGACACCCCCAAATCCCACATCATTTGCCATATTGTTAGATCAAATTCTCCCTTATACGGAAAAGTATATACTTATCTGAAAGAGAACACCTTACCACCTGATCTATCTAATAACCAAAAAAGAACCTTCATCTGTCAAGCCTCCCATTTTACCATAATCGCCAACACCTTATATTGACGAGGACTAGATGGTACTCTCCTTAGGTGTCTTGACAATGAGGAATATCAAATTGCCCTAAGCAAAGTTCACGATGGTATATGCGGGACCCACTCTAGTGGTCCTACCTTGGCTAAGAAACTCATAATTATGGGGTACTACTGGCCAACTATGGAAAAAGACTCCTATAATTTTGTGAAGAGGTGCAAGAAATGCCAAATCCACGAGAACTTAATACATGCTCCAGCACAAGAGCTGCAACCTTTAACGACTCCTTGGCCTTTCTGTCAATGGGGACTCGACTTAGTGGGCAAGATACACCCTCCATCATCCAACTGCCATAAATTCATAATCATCGACACTGAGTACTTTACGAAGTGGATTGAAGCCGTACCCCTGCCAATATCACAGGCAAACAAATTGCTTCTTTCATCCTGAATTACATCATTTGCCGCTACGGCATCCCTGTATCCATTATCACTGATAATGGAAGACAATTTAAAAACCAAGATGTCAAAGAGCTATGTGACAAATTCCACATCCAACACCGCTTTTCCACCCCATATTACCCCCAAGGAAATGGCTGGGCGGAGGCATATAATAAAACTATCCTAAAAATCCTAAAGAAGACTGTCATTGAGGCTAGCCACGATTGGCACATCCAACTTAATCCCGCTCTATGGGCCTTCCATACAAGCATCTGCACACCCATAGGTGCAATGCCATATTCCCTAGTCTATGGCTCTGAATCCATCTTGCCCATTGAAGTTGAGTTACCATCCTTGAGAGTATCATTAAAAGGCCTCGTAATAGATGAAGAATACAGAGTTTACAGACTTCAAGAGTTGGAGCTGCTAGAAGAAAGAAGACAACATGCCATTAACCATCTTAAAGCATACCAGCAAAGAATGTCACGAAGCTACAACTACAGAGTCAAACCCTGGGTCTTTCAAGTTGGTGACCTAGTCCTCAGAGAAAATCCCAAATATTAGCAGGACAGAGAGAAGAAAGGAAAGTTCGAATCCAACTAGCTAGGTCCTTATGTCATTATTGCTGCCTATGGATCCGGTGCTTATCAATTGGCCACATTAGAAGGTGAATTGTTTGATGACCCATCAAAAGCATGCATCTTCACAAGTTCTACACCTAAAACCCCAATGCAAGGGATCATATATCAAAAACAACAAAAAAATATCAAAAAACAACAAAAAAAAAAATCAAGAAAATATCAAAAATAGCAAAATAAAAAAATCTAAAAAAATAGAAAAATAACAAAAAAATTGTCCTCTGGTGAAAACCTGGTAAACAGGCACCTTGGATAGGTACCATGATGAAAACTTGGCAAATATGCATCATGTGTACTGTTGATGTATAAAATTGTGCAAATTCCAACACCAACATGGGAAGTTTCAAGAATGTGGGACTTGATACTTGAAACAACCTCCAGATTTTACGGAAGCTGGCTCTTCCTATTTCAATTGGGATTTGAGGTAAAGGGAAGAATGGAAACAAGATTATAGATACAATAAACAAACTTCTAACTCTATAGTGATACGCCTTATTTAAATGTATTTTAGTAACTTAGCACAGTGTTCAAATTCTTGAGATTTAACTATATCAAAGAGCAAATATTGCATGATCAATATAGATAGATAGTAAATGAATTTAAAATCAGAGGCTAAACTTAGAAGATTTATGCAAAGACACAAGAAAAATCACCAATGGCACATAATAGAGCTCCTTTCACTAACAATTCAGCAAATACAAAGGCACAACAACATGCAAAGATATATCAGCTTCCTTTGAAACAACTAAACTAGGCAAATGATATAATCTGATCACCACACAAATCTCTGAATTCTTAATCAAATATTGTATATGTCTGTGTTACAAAACTTCTCTATTTATAGCCACAAAATTTGGCACAAGATTGTCTGTAACTGTTTAAGATCTTAACGGTATCAACAGAACTGGAATTAACTGGGACTCGATCTGACACTGAGGATTTCCCTGAATCTGCAACCGTCTTTCCCTACGCGCTCATTGGTTGAGCGATAAAATATGTAGCACATTAACTATAGTTCTATTAAGACACATGGTAGTATCCGCAAGTCTTCAAACGGCTCCAAAATATACCACGTGGCAACTCCCGCTTAACACTTAGCTTCTTTACCTTTGAAACAAGACACACAGAATATTAACACTTGTCGTCGTCCGCCAGACTTGAAACTTGATACATGGCGGCCTCCGCCATATTTGAAAACTATTTACTTATTTCCTTAAGCATCTGTGGTAATGACATATGTCACCCTCTGGAATCACTTATAAATTGCAACTTTATTTTACGGGACCCACCATATGTTTCTTTAACTTTATAGCTCTTCGTAAATGAATGACACGCGGCGCCATCCGCCTGAAGCAACAATAAGAACGTGGCACCCTCCGCCTATTTATTTAGCTTCATAAAAGAGTCCCTTGGAGCCCCACAGAGATGACACTTGTCAATGTTTGCCAACAACTGGAAATTACAAAGAAATATACATGTTGATACCCGACAGCATCAATAGTAATAATAGTTCGACCCTCCGCTTACAACACGTGGCACACTCCGGCAAAAACTATGAAACTGTGTCGTAACATTTAGGAACCACCATATATGTTGGTACTATTAAAGTTTATCAAAAAGAGGTACACGCGACAGCTCTCGGTAGCATCAATATAAGGACACTTGGCAAGTTTCAGTACAAGTTGTAGCAAAAGAAACTATTACCAAGGCCCATGGCAGCAACACGTGGCACACTCCGCATCAAGCAAGAAACTTAATAAAAAGAAACAATGTCATAGATACGTGGTGCATTCCGGCAACAACTAGAAAGGAAACATATGAAAGAAACACACGACGACTTCCGCAGAACACTAACCATTTTCCCCTGTAACTCCATATTGACACATGGCACGATTCGCGCACAAGAAACATATAGCCACAAAAAGAGAAATAGAAACTATAGAAACACTAAGACAGAAACCAAGCTGAAACAAAATGTAGAGTTTTTTAGCTCTACAATTCATGGTGACTACAAGGACTTTTGGGCCTGCTCAGAAAGAACTCCAGAATCAACAAAATTTCAAAATTACACTGCTAGAATCAAAGAAAAGAATCACAACTTCTGTAAGGTAGCCTGATATACATACCACTCTAAACCTGACAATCCCTATTTGCTCTGTAAATCCTAGAAAGCAAAATCTAAATTGATGATATCTTTGTGGGAAAAAAGACTGCAAAATTTGAACCACAACGTGTAATTGAAATTCAAGTTGAGCCATTAGGACCAAGACAGCTTCCACTTCTTCCACACTGGAGGAATCACTCAAACCCTGAAAAATAGTTTGATCATTTTGTTTAGTTAACAACAAATCCTTTATATCATCAATCATTAAAACTATATTCTCATCAGAAAAAGGAGAAGGCAAGCCCAACTGCATTAAACCTTCAATATGTTTCTTCATATTTTTAACTCCTTCCTTAACCATATCTAAAAGCTCTTACAATTCATTGCAGCAGAATTACAACTCAATACTTCAATCACCCTTTTGGCAGCAACCATTCTATCACTTACACCAGTTGCTAACAAAGTTTCATCAAACATATCATATAGTTTCTACAACTGAAGCTAGGAATCTAAAACCCTTAAAGAAACAATAGATAAAGTTGCCTGCATGGAAGAGTCTACCTTCTCACAAAGTTGCTGGGCATTTAGCAGGAAGGTGAGGGATGGCTTAAGCTGTACAATCTCCTCAAAGATTCTTTTCCACACATATGCATATAGCTCCTTTACCAAATTCAAGACCCCTACATTTTGTGGCCTCTGTGCTAACTCAATAGTTAGTTGCTTTGTTTTCTGTTGTTCAGCCATCAATTGGGCTTGAGTGGCACTATTCTGATTTTTCTCTTTGGAAAGAGTCTGTTGCAATGTTGACACCTCCTGCATCTTATCCTGATACTTCTTCTCCACTGTGGCCTTCTCTTGCCTTAATGCAACAACAATAGCTTTCTCCTATGCTACCTCGTTCTTCAAAGCTGTGACTTGGGCCAATGATGCTTGATGTACCTGTAAAGGTACAGTAGACTGCAACTCCTTTTTCAAATTATCAATTTCTTTATCCCTGGCTTTCATTTCTGAAGTTAAGCTACTATTAGTAGCTTTCTCTTGTGCCAAATATGTTTCAACTTTCTGCAATCTCTTTGACATTTTCAAATAATCAATGGCAACTGCAGAAGCAGTTTCATTCATCAACTCTGCTTTGTCTTGTGGTCTAAAATGAGTCAGATCCATTGCTACAGCTTTCATTGTATAATCTTGTGTCTTAATTTGCTCCACAGGTTTGATCACATTGGGGGCTAAATGGGTAATAGTTAAAGACTATTGAATAGGATCAAACAAAGATCTCATATGTGAAACAGATGGGCTCTTATTTTCTTTCTTCCTTTTCTTTTCCATGTGAGACTCTCTTGCTTTCCTTGTTGTGTCTTCTTGTGCTTGGAAAGTTGGAGGTGAAGCAATATGCCCACTAACAAACAGATAACCTTCAGGCAAGCCATAGGGAATGGCAACGATTTTCTGACTTGGGTCAAATTGAGGCAAAGCCCGCTTGGGCATTGATGGAGAAAACAAGGGCAAGGATGTGACCTATGTTGACATGGCCGGTGCACTGGCAGGTGGGGCAAAAGATTGAAAAGACGCAGTAAAGGTGGTAGGGGGCGTGAAATAATGGGTAAACTAGGTGGCCACCCTTATTTGAGAAGAAATAGAAGAAGGGGAAAAGGGAGAAGAAACACTAACCTGGGTCGCCGATGAAGTCATAGGAACTTGTTGTTGCTGGGGCACTGATACATCTTCTTCCTCTGTATGTTTTCTTTTCAGAAGCCTCTCCCATGTGCCCTCAAGTCTTCTTCTTCTTCTAAATAAATTATAATATGCTGAAAAGATGCTGCTTTGAGACCCCCCAATGCCGAAGCTATCTGAGTCTCACAAGAAGGCGATGCTATCTCCTTTTGTTTCTGTAAGGTACTAAGAGATGGAGGCCATGGGACTCTAGGAACTTCTGCTGCTACAGACTCTATTTCTAGAAGCTCTTTAGCTTCCTTTGATGTTCCTTCTTCTTCTTCTCTTGAATCTTTAGGAATGTTGCTAGTGTCAGGGCTGGACACTGGGGTCATATGAAACTCATCCCAGACTGTTTCCCACTCTTCATCAGTCTCAACATCTCCAAAAGTATGGGTAGTCTTTGATATCTCCCGTCTATACTTCCAGTAAGTAGCAATTTTTTATGCATTCCATTCCTTCTTTTTCAAAGTAGCTCTAAGGCTTGCAATCATTGACTTCTTAGGGTCAGACTCTTGTATCTTATTATAAAAGGTCTCCCGTGGCCTAGGACCTTCCTCTAGCAGGTCTATTAATTCAACATAAACCGCAGGATCATCCTGCTTTGGCGATCTTCTCTTCTCCCAAAAGGGATGTTTCTCATGAATGAATTTTATAGAAAGTTTATTATTGACAACCCACGAAGCTAAGAAATTATCTGGATCATACATCCACCTATCATCAACCATCAAGAAGCCATAAGCTGCTAATTTCCTTGTTAGGAAGTTTTTAGTCTCTCTCCTTTCAATTGTTATTTTCTCTCTGGTCCACAAAACATCATACATTTTCTTTTACTGCTTCTTGTGACCAAAATTGTTATCAATAACAGATATTTGTCGAGCCACCTCTAAAAATGTAACCCTAGGAGTCAAAAAATTTGGAAGCAGGAAAGGCTCTCTGGCAAATCCATGAAGTCTAATAATAGTTGTATGGGCTCAAAAAAAGTAATCACAAGGAATTTTCAAATTCACTAATAAACCTCTGAGGCTCTCTATCATCCTATTTTCTACAGGCTCAGACCCTAACTGCCCAAAAATGGGTGCAATAAAACACTCTGCAAACTCATAAGGGTCTGAGGTATCTGATAGAACATGTGTCCATGCTGACACTAGGATTGTTCTATTGATACTAGACTCTGGGTCATACATATTTATACGCATAGATTGCTAGAAGAGACCAAAATTTTGATACAATATCATATGAAAGAGATAAGCAGAATACCTAGAAACATGGTTTTGAGAAAAAATTGTGAGCTAGTCCACCATAGCTGTAGAGATTTGCTCTGAAAAGTCCAGGCGGTACTCTTGAGACTTATCTACAGTCTTGAATCTAAAAATCACTGCAAGTTGCCAATCATGTATAGTTGAATCATCGTACTGGCCGAAGATAAAAGCCAGCATTGCAAGGGCATCCTGAACGTCAGGGATAAATTAAGCTCGGCCCATAGGCAGTGGAGGCAATTGGGTATTTTCATCACCCAAATGCATTTCAATGTTTAGAAACTTTACCCTACTGTGGAGATTTCCCCATGTAGCTTGCAACTTGGGAATCGTAGGAAAAAGTGGCTATCCTGTCATAAGGCAAACTTAGCATGTCCCTAATTGCCTTAAGCGTTATCTAGACCATGAAGGGGCTGCATTGAATAGAAGCAGTTGGGGGATGGAATGAATATGCACATAAGTCAATCAATTCTAGATATGGGTGTACAGCGGGAACAACAAATTATACCAACTTAGACGTCCAGACCCTCATGCCAAAAGTCTTTGATTGTCCCTTAGTAGCTCAAAGGAGGCACCTCTGATGAGCTCCTTCCCTTAAATTTTTTAGATTTTTCTACATATGTGTATCAAAAATGCCATCTACATAATCATTTACTTGTGTAGAATCTACACTTACCCCTGTATTCAGAACCTTTGTCCTTGGATAACTTGCCTTTGGTTGCGCAGGTGCAGATGCATAAGATTTGCTGCCCTTTAACTTATATAGGATAGCTCAAAAATCCCCAGCCCTTCCTGTGGCGACTGTGGCTCTGACATCTCTGTGTCTCTTTTGAAACCTTAGAAACTCTTGGCACAACAAGTAAGCAAGAAGCTTGAAAATGACATGAATCTAGCAAGAATTGCAAGCGAGGAACAAAACTTTGACATGTACAACAACTCAGAGGATACAGAATGAGACAATAGCAACTACGCAACTAAGGGGATTTGAAACTTACTTCAGTGAGGCATAATGAAACATTAATGACCCATCACGTCTTATTAATGGCATTAATGCCAAAGAGACGACTAATGTATCTTTGAAAATTGGTATGGGACAGTGTGTCAGATCAATATTGAAAGCGGTGATCATATGATTTGGTACTTTCTTAAAGTTTAAGGAACTGTCGAACAGCCTAGGTAAATGCAACTTGTTAACAAAGGGCTACTGTGTAGCTGACACGTGTTCTCAGAACACTTATTTAAAAGGGAAAAAGAGGGAAAATAAGGAAAAAGCAGGAAAGGAAATAAAGGCACCTAACTAACTATGATACAAGGCAGGTTTCAAGACTTATGTAAAATGCTTCAAGAAAATCCCATTTACAGGTATCTCTTCAGGCTCCCCTTCCATTGTCTCTAACTTAAATGTATTTTGTTGCTTACAGGAGCGGATCTTAAATGGACCTGTCCATAATGCGTCAAACTTACTATGTTGGCTAGGCTTAGCAGCTCTCTCGTCCCATTTAAGAACAAGTGACCCAGCTTTGAAACTCAGATTGGAGGTCTTTCTGTCAAGCCAATTCTTTATGATCTACTGATGTTTCATAAGAGACTCATGTGCCCCTTCTCTCTTCTCTTGAACCTCAAGCAACTCAGCGAGTCTCACATGCATTGAGCCATTTTCTTCTATCTCTAGCTGCTTGATCAATTGTAAGGCTAGAATTTCAATACTTAATGGTATCACTGCACTCTTGCTATATACCAACTCATATGGGGACATTTTAGTTACTTGCTTAGGTGTGATTATGTTTGCCCATAATGCTGAATTAAGAGACTTGTGCCAATCTTTCTGATTATCCACCCTCATTCTTTTTATAAGCCTGATCAAGTTCTTATTGGTAGACTCTGCCAAGCCATTGCCTTGTGGATAATAGTTAGAAGAAGTCTTTAGATATATTCCATTTGTTAAGGCAAAATGTGATAGTCTGGCCCCTAACAATGCCTTAGCATTATCTGATATGATAGTGCGTGGAGGACCAAATCTGGTAGTTATCCCTTCTAGAAACTCTAAGATCACCTTTTATGTAGCTTCTTTGAGTGGCATTGCTTCACTCCACCTTGTGAAGTAGTCAGTTGCACTAAGGATCCACTTGTATCCCATATTTGATACTGGGTTAATCATCCCAATAAAATCCAAGCCCCATTGAGCAAAGGGTTCATCTACTACTATGGGACTCAAAGGTAATGCATCATTTCTTTTTCTTCCAGTATAAAACTGATGGGCTTGACACTCTTTAACCATCTGATAGCAATCTACAAACAATGTTGGCCAGAAGTAGCTAGCTTGTGTCACTTTAATGGCAGTTGTTCTAGCTGAAAAGTGTCCACCTGAGGTTCCATGATGAAACTCATGCAGTACCTTTTGGGCTTCATCTTTTTCAATGCATCTTAGCAGTATTCCATCAATATTCTTTCTAAACAAAACATGATCAATCAATACAAAATGAAGTCCCTGTTGTCTGTAATACCTTTTCTTATCAGGGGAGAGTTCATTAGGGAAAATACCAGTTCTCATGAACTGTATTCTATCACTTACCCAAGAATCTTGACCAACTTCTTGGAGTTTCAACACTGTTTCATTTTTTGTTTCTTCTGGTATTGACTCTTCTATGTCTTGGGTAATATATTGGCAGAGTCCCTTGCTTCTGACCAACTTGGTAGGCCTTACCTCTACATCATATTCTAATATATTGGTTATCCAATTGGCCCTCTTTTCAGTAATCTCACCCTCCATGATATACTCCCTTACACTAGGGTGGGCTACTAATATTAGGATCTTATTCCCTGTCACTAAATACCTAAATTTTTTAAGAGCTTTTACCATAGCATAAGCTTGTTTTTCCACAAAATTATACCTAGATTCATACTCCCTTAAGGTCCTGGAGAAAAATGCAATTGGATGTTCTCCTTCTGCATCATCTTTCTGGGTCAGAACAGCTGCAACATTGTTTTCTCCACCATATACATACATTATAAAAAGCTTAGAGAAATCAGGATTTCTTAGTACTCGTGCAGTAGAAATTGCCTTTTTGACTTCTTCAAAAGCTTGTCTCCCTTCATTAGTCCATTTGAAACCTATATCCTTTTTTAGCAGTAGAATGATTGGTCTTACTAGCCCTACAAAATTAGATATAAATCAACTAACAAAATTTATCTTACCCAAAAAGGACTGAACTGCCTTTTTGTTGACTAGCAAGGATAAATCTAGTATGGCTGTAACTTGCTCTGGATCGATGGAAATTCCATCTTTTGAAACAATGTGTCCCAGAAGTTTCCCTTGGGGCACAACAAAAATACACTTCTTAGGATTTAGGGAGATCCCAAACTCTTGGCATTTCTGAAAAACAGCTTCTAGGTGCTCAAATTGATCTTTGGCATCTTTGGTAAATATGGTCAAGTCATCCAAATAGATCAAAATGATCTTGTTTATAAGGTCTCTAAATGCTATGTCCATGGCATGTTGAAAAGTAGCTCTAGCATTTGAAAGACCAAATGGTATTTTGGCATATGCAAAGGTTCCCCATTTTGTAGTGAATGTTGTCTTATGTTGGTCTTCACCAGCCAACCAAATCTGATTGTACCCTGAGAAACCATCAAGCAAAGAAAACCTCTCTGACCCAGCCACTGTTTGCAAAATTTGTTCCATGGATGGCAGAGGGTAATGATCCTTTAATGATGCTTTATTCAGATCTCTAAAGTCTACACAGAGTATTATGGCCCCATTCTTTTTTCTTATTGGCACCAAGTTGGAGACCCAAGTTGAATGTTTAATTGGAAAAATAATCTTTGATTCTAGAAGCTTTTGCAATTCATCCACCATTAAAGGCTCGATCCTAGGATTTACTGGCCTCTATTTCTGATGGACTAGTTTTGACCCCTCAGCAAGTTCTATGGTATGTTGAATAATATCTTTATTATAACCATGAAGGTCATCATAGGTCCATGCAATTACTCTATCATACTTGTTACATAAAGAAATCGGCTTATATTTTTTCTTCTTGAGTGGTAGCATTGCCTACCTTCAACTTTCTTCCTTCACTGACTTGAATTTTAGAACAGTCATCTTTGCTTGCCTTAAACTTCCTCTTGTCCAGGCTTACATCATCTAGGTCAAATAGATTTTCCTGTGTGATCAATCCCTTTGGGAGTTTATTAGATTTCAATTGGATAATTTGCTCACCATATGCTTCTTCAATCTTAGGCTGTAATTGGTTAGCAAATTCCCCTGATTGTTGCAGAAACAACAGTACTTGGAGATCATATGCAAAGACTTGCCAGTTCTGGACATTGTCTGGGATTACTGGTCTTACTATTACCTTCACTGCCTCACTGTTAATGAGTAGGTCACTTGTTGGGTCAAATTGGGAACCAATTTGTGCTATTCTATCTACTTTAGAATTCTGAGCTCTAGGGACAACTTCTATGTTAAAAACATCAAAACTATCTATTAGATCCCAAATTCTGTGGTGATAAGATCTCATTCTTACATTCTTTGCCACAACCTTTTCTTTGATTTGTTTCACAACTAGTTCTGAATCTCCCTTGACTATTAGATTCTTAATTCCTTTCTTCTTGGCCAGCATAAGACCATGCACCAAAGACTCATACTCAGCATCATTATTTGTGCAAGCGAATTGGAAGCGTATAGCTCTAAGAATTTTCTCACCATTCAGAGAAGTGAGACATATACCTACTCCAGCACCATTTTTGCTCCTAGCTCCATCAAAATTCAAGGTCCAAATCTTAGACTCTTTATCAGTATCTTTTTCTTTTGGGATCTCTAGTCTCATCACATTTGGTATTTCTTGCTCTTCTTCAAAGATTACATAAGTGCCCAAACCAATAGAGTCATAATTTCCATAAGGGTCACTCTGCATCATGGTCATCAAACGACTGTTTTCTTCTTCCTGTTGATCATATTCAGTCCATTCCCCAACTTCTTCTACAAAAATTCTCTCCTTCCTATTCATCATAGCATGAGATGCTTCAACCTTTGGAGTTGGTTCTTCAGTAATATGATCTTTAGACAGGGACTTAGACAGAACCTTCATCTTTGTTCTATACTTAGTCTTTAAAATCAGATGTGACCAATCAAGTGACATGTATCCTCCTATCTTGGTTGTAAAATCTCTAGATAGGCATAAACCAAAGATAGGGGGAATATCAATAACCATCACATCCTGCTTGATAATTATATTTGGGACTGCAATGGGAGTTGTCTAATCCTTCCCATGGTTTGGACAAACTTTCCATCTAACTGCATGACCCCTTTAGCCAGTGGCTCATATTCTATTTTTAAAGCATTTGCTATCTATTTTGGCATGCCCAGTGGGACCTTTCTTGAATTCTGATCAAGATCGTATGAACCAAAGAGCATCAAGGAGTTAGAGTTGTGGACCAACAACAAGAGCTCAGTCGGCTGCTAACCCAGGGATCTTATTGCCTCCGTTGGTAGCCACTCCAAGAAGAAGAATAAATCGAGTTGCAATAGCGTTAAGAGAAATCATGGGAGCACCTGTACCTCCACGAAACTATGCAAATTGGAACAATAGCAGTCCTCTCATTCTTCTGACACCACCAAATACTTGCGATCCAATTCTAGTTAATGCTTTGAAGGCTTTACCCAAATTTAGTGGAGAAGATTTCAAGACACTAGGAGAACATCTCCAAGATGTGTCAGATGTGTGTGCAGTACATGTCATTACAATATAAAATGTTGCAATTAGGCTGTTGGTGGCTTCTTTCAAAGGGAAGGCTCTAGATTGGTATAGATCTTTGACCCCAAATTCCATATCTACTTAGGACGAGCTTGGAGATGCCTTATTTGCAAGATTCAGTGAAAAGGGTGATAAGTCATCTCTACTACAATTAATTACTATAAAGAGAGCACCTCAAGAAGCTATAACAGACTTCAACACAAGGTTCCAAAAGACTTGGGATAGAATCCCTACTGCAGCCAGACCACCATCAAGTATGGCTATTGTATACTATTTCAAAGCTTTCAATTCTAATATCTCAGTAACGATTTAGTCCCTAGGAGGGTAGACCCTACCAGACGCATATGAATTGGTTGTAAGAGCTAAGAACAATCTGATAGATGTTGGAAAATTGCCTCCCAGGCCTCCTATGCTTGTGTTCCCAAAAATTTCTATCCCCTCGCCTCAAGAAGCACCTAATCCACCATCAGTGCCTGTACCCATGTACACCTTCCCAACATCTCAACAACCCACTATGTCAATACCCTCTGCTCCTCCATCTGAAATGGATGATGTTAAGAACATCCTCAGGACCTTTTCAAATGGGATCATTAATCTCAAGAGACAACAGACCTCTTACCCAAAGCCTCCTTACGAGGGATTCCAAGGAAATAGACCCCCATATCAGCCTAACCAGTATCAAGGTGCTCAAAGACCAAATAATCCTCAACCTTCAAATCAGTTGGTCATTGTTCCCACACCCTTGCAAGCTATGCCTCCTAATCCAGGCAGAGAGATGGTTCTTGGATAAAATAATCTAGCACAAGATGCTAATGCTTGGTGTTTTCCTTGGAACAATGCCCATATACCAAGAGATTGCCCTAGGGATAATTTACAGCAAAAGATAGCAGAACAAAGAAGGATGGAAAATCAAGCTATGTTGTCTAATGCTCCATATCAGTCACCTAGTGTTCAAAATGCAGTAATGGTGGCTCAAATGCAAGGTATGTCTATTCAACAAGAAGAAGAGATTGCCCCAGAACATGCTTTATTTTCATGGATTGAAGATGAAGATACAATATTCTTGAATGAAGCATTTGTTTCCAAGAAACCCTTAGTACAGTCTAATTACTAAACCAGATTGAAAAGAAGGATGGTGGAACAACCTGAAGCTATAAATAATGAAGTAGCTGGGGTCCCTCCCTTCCAGGCGCTATTTTTTATAAACTGCTTCCTCCATCTTTTTGGACCTCATTCCTCATCCATCCCTTTTTACCATTTTCACCCCATCATATCGGGATACCTACCATGGCTTGTTGTTCACTCATCCTTATCGCCTTATCCCACCAGGCTGTCGATCCAAACTTCCATCCGTCTTGTCATCCATCCTCAACCAATCCATTTAAACAGTTGTCAAACTATGTCACCTCTGAGCTATCACATAGGCAACGCCATCATTGATGAGCCCTCGAGGCTTCCCATCCATCCAATCCCATATCACCCATCCTTTTGTCCATCCAATTCTCCATCATTTGCCCATCGCCTAGGTCTTAGGTCCACATAGTCCACACCCTGAACTACATTGCCTCTACGTCATCACGTAGGCAAGGCCATCATCGATGAGCCCCTGAGGCACTAGGTCAGTCCCTTAGGGCTCGTTTATTCGTGTCTACTATCAGTTCATCCATAATAAGTTGATCCTTTACTTAATTGGGGGCAAATCCTCGACCTAGTTAGAGAACTAGATTTTTGAATGCTACAACTCAGAGGATAGCAAACCGGATTGTGGTTTTATCACTAGACAACAAACAACACAACAAAGCAAGCTTTTAAAACATCATCTTGACAAGGAGACATTAAGTTAAACCTGACAACACCAACCTACCTAAACTATCAAACATGACTCTATTAGTTATTGCAAGAAAATATATCTATGGCAAGAAGGTTTTATGGTTGTTTAAGTCTTATATCTTGATTTTTGTTGTTATGTCTTTTTATGCTACTCAACGATGTCAAAAACTAGAGGAGCTATGATTGGGGCATAATTGTTTTATCTATTTGCTCTTTGTGGGTTTATCTTTAGTAATGTGAAGCCTTATCTAAAGACATGATCAATATAATGGTCATCGAGGACATTAGAGGTCTAAACATGAAACAAGTGTAATCCTTGTCTGTTGATATGCAAGCAATACTCAAGTCATCTTGTTTCAATTATACTTAGATGCTTGTATTAACTTGCTGAATCAAAATCCATGTAAGTAATACTTAGGTCATCACGGTTTAATTATACCTAGATGGTTGTATTTTCTTACAACATTTTAAAAGCTCAATGATGAAACAAAGTACTTCAAAAACTTGTGCAAGAAGATGACAAAATCCACTATCATACATACCAAATTGCATTTCATTTTCATTTATAAGCATTTCATACATACCATTTATCCAAGTGTCACAAAGATCCAAATTCTATCTGTCAACTACCCATTTGTTCTAATTCTTGTACCTACATTCTTCTAAATGTTGTTTCATTTATGGTTGAGTATACTTGGCATAACAAAAATAATCATTTTTGCATATTATAAGCATGTACATCATTAGTTCACTATCATTTAGGTGCATTAGTGGCCTTAAAACATTTAGATCATGATAGTTATTTCATTTATCCACATAGATTGCATAATATTTCACATCAAAAATCTACAAAAACATGGATATCACAATGTTTGAATATTAGATCATCATCCGTACATAAAGCAATTAAACCATCATGTGTTGCATTTATAATATCACCACAATATGCATTAAGTCATCATAAAATATACAGGATCATAAGCATACATATAAGTCATCATGTCCATTATGTATCACATAAAAACATCATGTCACATAGATATCAAGTGCAACATAAGCATCAACATAGTAATGTCATCACAGTATAAGCATAATAAATAAGTCCATCCATAAGAACACATGCATGTAGGGCATTGAACTCATATAGATCATCATCATATATCAAAATAATCCAAGTATACAAAGATGTCATAAAAGTATCTATTTCAACCGATCAAACCTGGTGTATAGAAAAACTGGCATAACATGATACATGTCTAAAATAAGTGACTAGGTAGAGCTGGCTCCGGATGGTGCTAGATCTTGTGGTTGTTGCGAGGGAGGCTGGGGCCCTATAGGACCCATCCCTTATGGCCCACGAGGAAGTGGTGGCCTCATCCCTACACTCTCCGTCTACGTCTGCCTCGACTTGCTACGTGAGCTAGGGTGAAAACTGCTAACCCTCTGCTCTACTAGAACATTTTGCTCATACAACCCTCTCCAATAGGATATCTCTTATCTCGCCCTAACCATATCTGCCACAATCTAGCTATGTGGACCCTGGGTTGCCGTCTGCTGCACCTACTATAATAGGGCCTCTGCCCTAGTATATCTCTGTATGGCCGTGTCTCACTCAAGAATCGTAGTGCAGACATCACCCTGTAGTTGTGTCACCTACCCCTGTAACTGAGCCACCTGGGCTCGCAAGGCTGCCATCTCACCATCATCCTAGCCCTATAGTTGTACCACATATGCATGTAACTAAGACACCTAGGCTCACAATGCTGCTACCTCTCCATCACCCTACCAACCCTGTACCTGTGCGTGTACCGGTACCTATACATGTGGCTACACCTCTGAATGTACCTATGCCCATGCCTACATCTGAACCATTCTCCTCTGTCTCACTCTCCTCTGCCTACCATCATCCCCACTATCATCCCCGTCATCTCCTCCGTCACCCCCACCTCCATCGTCTCCTCCTCCCTTGCCGCCTCTACCACCCCTCCCACCTTGTCATTGTCCCCTCCTCTGTTAAGGCACATCGTCCTCATCCTCATCGTCATCCTCAAGTTGCGAAACAAACTCTCTAGGACTAGAATATCTAGGAACCAAATGGGCAGTAAAGTGTGCCTCAAAATCTGTTGTCATGCCTGCATCCACTATATCCTACCTCGTATCCCATGCCTGTTAAGGAAGCTGCAGAAAATCGATCCTGGCTGTCTCATACGATGCCACAGGACCCTATAGTGGACACTCCTTGTGCGTCCAAGCAAAAATAGCAGTACCCTGGGGCATGCCCTGAATCCTGCCAAATTGTCGATGCACACGACTAAGAAGGTGATGCTCTAATATGTAGGGAGTCCTCCCTATCAGCCATCGAGTTTGGAAACAATAAGGCAACTTTGTTGCGTCCTCGTCCCAGACCTCATAGTATAGGTATGGTCGTCATATCACTTCGTCCACATCATCCAATGTGTGACGCCAATACTCTAACTTCCTTAGCTTGGGGTGGGAAAGAGTCTCCTGAAACATATAAGAGTAGGGTCGGTCATGTCCCCTCACTCCCATGCCAATCGGCCATGTCACAACTATATGCAGCCAGACCCAAATCTAAAGCAACGACACACCAATAGAAAGACTAGCATCGCTGTCGTATACAAACTGATGCAAATCATGGTACAAATGGGATAAGATGTAGGGATCCCAGGCAAACTGTGTCCCCTCCTGAACCATCCTCTCTAGGGTCCATCCCCATCCAACTTGAAATCCACAAGATCTCATGTTGGGCCATACAACTCCTCCAATCAAACCTGCTAGTATGGGTGGCAGGGGCTCATAGTACTTTGTGATGTTTGCCCAGCTGATCTCTGTTCCCTCCAAGTCTGGGCATCAAACACTCGTCTACACTTAGCCAATCCAACTCTAGTAGTAGACTCATACTCAACTAGCTCACCTTGGATAGGAATCCGTAGAATCTAAGGAACATCCTCCAGCATCACCATCATCTCTCTAGTGGGCAGGTGAAATGTGCCTGTCTCACTGTGATACCTCTCACCCAAAGTAGTCAGCAATCTGAGGTTAGCCCGCATCTCGGGCATGAAGCAAATATACCATAAGCCAGTCGACCCAAGCACCAAATGGTCAGTATCAGTCAAGTAGGGCCTCAGAAGCTACATAACCGGGAATCTCTCCCGCGACATCAAAACATGATCTAGGATCTCTTACAAAATCAATAACAAAGTGCGTTACAAAAAAAACAAATTAAACTAAGCTACAAAAATCTATCCAATCAAACACAGTACTTAGCTAACCTATCCTATCCTCTCTTCTGAGATTCAATCAATCTCAAAGATGACCTATCAGTTGGCCAACATCGATCATGATGCCAACTTTGTCAAACCAGCTAAGTATTTTACCAAACCTATCATATGCATAGCTCTATTTACCAGATGTGCAGCTTTGCATCAAATGCGCTGAATCCCCTATCATTTGCGCTATTTCAAGCAATGGCACAGAAAAAGTACTCATTTGCACATTTTCATATCAAATACACAGCTCCCTGTCGCATGCTCAGGAAAACTACTTGATTGCGCATTTTTCCAACATTTGCGTAGCTTTATAACACATGTGCAAGACTGCTACTTGATTGCGCCTAAAGACTTAAATGCGTAGAAACCCTAGTTGTTTGCGCATGACAACTTATCATTTGCGACAATATCATGTATGCGTCGATTCCTCACTTATATGCATAGAATCGCATCATTTGCGCAGTTTCATAGCTTATTTGCGCCTAAACACTAAACCTATGCATTTAAAAATGATACTTTTGACCTCAAATTTGACTGTCATAAATGCAAAATCGATCAAGTTTCAAAGGGTACATACCGGGGGTCCATACTCTATTGGCCACCCGAATCGTCAGATCCTCTCAAATCAGTGGCTGGCTATCGGAATCCGGTCCATCTCTGCTGACTGCTTTACACTGAAATCACACCAGAACTCCTACAATCTCTCCACAAATGACAAGTGTACAAATGAATAGGATTGTGACCCCACATACCTATATGTAGCAAGGTGAGCCTTAGTTAGAGGTGTTTAACCCTATGAGTATGGGGCATGTTTTGCACCCATATTCCTTTCTCCGTAACCCGCAATCTTTGCCCATAGATTGTGTCATGAAATCTAACATATCGCAAGATTGTCCATCATCCTTTCGTCACATTCTTCCCATCCATCTCCCAGGGGGGCATCCTATCATCACTAAACCTGTACCAAGGGCAAACCGACGCATGTATCATAACAAAAAAAAAATTATTCTTTGAAACAACATGATAAAACACATTGCATCGAAGAGGGGCAAAATGTATACACCTAAAATTGGCTTGTGTCAAATTAAATAAATATTTTAATATTTATTTTATTCTCATTCTTCTATCAATTAAATAATTATCCTAATTTATTTAAATGGTTCACATCCCTCTAATAATTAAATAAACTCAATTTATTTAATTAAATTCCCTAATTCTTCTAGTCTTATCTAAATTAAATAATTCTAAATTATTTAATTAATCCTAAATTCCTCTATTCCAAAGTCCAAAATTCCATAATTCCACATCATCTCATCCATGTCACATTTTCCACCTCACCATGTTGCACACATAATTAAATATTTTAATATTTAATTAGCTAATATTCCCTCACCCACATGTCCTATTTCTCCTCCAATCAAGATCAGTTAACTTATTAGTCAAATCAGTTATCTAATCAATCAGTTCACTTAACTGGTTAGTCTATTCAATTAACTCCTCAATCTATTCTGTTAACTCCCATAACTCATGAAAGAGGCTTGGACACTTGTCCTCTTCTGATTCGTGCACATTCTCTCAAGTTCTCTCAACCGCACACCTCATAGGTATTTCCTCCAGTCATAGATCTATTGACACTTGGATTTGGCCTCTCCTCAACCTATATAAACAAGGTTCACATACCCATTTTCCATCCACTCAAGCTTAAGCAATCTTACTCTGCAAAAATCTTACCGGCGTGCCTTTGGCAAAGCATTTTCATTGCATTAGCATAAACCCCATTATCATCATAATCACAATCATGTCTCCATTATCAATCATCCATCTTCATTAGAGTTGCATTTGTAGTTTGACCTTCATTGTACATTCCTATCATAGCCATTCTCATATTCTCATCTTCAACAGCAAGGAAGTACAACTTTTGAGAGCTAAAATCATACACAAGATCGATATGAGATAGGCGACAATGGAAGCTACGAGGTAAATAAGATCTGCGAAAGTAATATCTTTGTTTTTCATTATTTCCATCAATTTCATTGAGTTATTGGATGTTTATTTTTTAATACTATTGTTCACATTTTCCCATAACAAACATAGACTATAATAATTTCCATTTCTTAAATGCATTTCACATTCACATTGCTTTCTTGTATAGCTTGCTCGTGATATATCTCAGGAGGGACATCACCTAGACTTGAACATTAACCAGCTCTATGTCACCATCCTATATGAGTATGATTTCATTAAGGCACTAGTTAAACCATCCCATACGGAGGCCCAAAGGCTTCACACACACCCAGTGTTCCTCACCATTTGGCTCAAGGGACTTCATGCAACACCTGGCATTCCTCATCCAGTCGAGGGTTACCTACCGTTGGGCACATGATACAGAACTATGCAAGTTATACCTTAGGCCCAAGAGTTTCACATACACCCAATGTTCCTCGTCTCTTGGCTCAAGGGACTTCATGCACATCTAGCATTCCTCGTCCAGTTGAGGGTCGCCTAGGTCCAATATACCACCCTTAACTTACATCTTACTCGAATGATGATAGAGGGGTTAAAGGACAAGTCCAATTGTCAACTCCAAGTATATCATGGATTTGATTGTTGTAATGTTTATTCATATCATCACCATATTTACTTGTCGTTACTGCTTCATGATCCTCATGGATCACGAGATAGTTCCATTCCATACTATCTCAATTTCTATTCGATTTGGCATCACACTTGCCATGATCATTTATATAATATCCATAATATGATTATTTGGTAAGATATTCTATTTTATTATACCTATGCATTTGATTCATCTATTATGCTTACATGATCTATTCATTTCAATAACATAAGAATGTATTATTTGATTTTAACATTTGTTTCATTACCTACAACTGAATTATCCTTGTTCATGATAATCATGATTTTCTTCCTATTCGATTCATGATTATAATTCGATGCATGTCACATTTCACGTATATCATAATCTTAAGATGCATAAGCAATATCATTTCCAATATATGTTATAAAGAGTATTATAATTATAACGTACCTTAGTATGTTGGCGCTGCACCTTTTGACAATGGATATCAAAATCTGAATATTACCTTGGCAATGATGGGTTGGTATCTTGATACTGCAGGTTATATTGGATATACCGTGCTATGAATCAACTCGATATTGAGATATTGTTTAGTTCTACATACATATGTAATTCCTAGGGGTGCTAATAGAATGTCAAGAGCAGATATCACAATGATGATATATTATTTTGTGCTATGCAAATAAGATTTCCAATGTTGATTAATGAATGAATGTTGATAGGCCAAATGCAGATGCTTCACTACTGTATGATATGAACTAAAGATGCTACGATGAGATCCCCTCCCTTATCCACGATGCTAGCCCATCCTTTTATAATCCTGAAAGGTTGTGATCTTCAAGGAGTTGCCTCTACTAGGAATTGGTGCCTCCATTCAGCACTTATGCCTTAGTGATAATCATTTGTTTATGATTGGTTTAGCTTGAGGAACTCTGATTCCCTTAGGATCGGTGCCACTTAGCAACTAATTATTATTTTGTAAATTATCTTACTCATTTTGTTTTATATGCCAAGTCATCATTTATCTTATTCACCTCTTGTCTTCCTCTTGTAATGGATACGCGCTTAACTCTTTGTATTAAAAAATGGTAGGAATGATGTGAATTGGTTAAGACATCATCAACTGGTCTTTCCAATCTTTAATTGGAAAGCATCGAGAGACGACACTAAGACTATTTTTTGATGGTCGTAAAGATGTTTTACAGCATGAGACAGGTTTGGCAGACAATTGTGGACTTGCAAGTCCACTTAAACAAAGCCAATCGACTAGTAAGAAAATTTGTATTGATTACTATGAACATACATATTTGCTAGATTAAATTGTATTTAGTACTATTTTGAAGGATTTTCTAACAAGTTGGTGACAATCCTTAAGAGGTACAATATTAAGATTATTTTTTACTCACCTAACAAAATAATAGACATGATATTTCCACAATCCATACCAATGCTGAAAAGTGCCTCTAGAGGTAACCATGTAGAAATTTTTCGTATGAACATTTCATATCACAATCTATGCTCCATCATTGCTTGAAGAGGATGAACTTGAATATTGATACTAGAAATCTCTACATAATTACCCAGAAGCACTTTTAAATGTTATTAAGTTAAATTTACCTAAAAAAATGTGGAGAATGTGATATATAGCAGGGAGGCATGGAGGGCTCTCTTGCCCTTTTTAAAAAATAAGGGAAATATTTTTATTTTTATAATAAGACTATCTACATGAGACATTTTTGGCCAATGCAATATTTTATTTATAAAATATTTTTTTAGACTAGGAAAAGTAAAAATTTAATTTAATTTAGGGCTTGAAGGTGTTGCTTATAAAGGAAAGGCTTGAGCTCAAGGAAAATCATCTATTATGTCATTATTTTCAAGAAAGTTTTCAAGTTGAACTGTCTTTGGAGGCATGATCTAGAGGATGAAAATTTTCAATTCGATTCAATTTGTTGGATGCAAGCCCTCATAAGGCAACTTGAGCAAATTGCAGAATTATATGCTACTGCGTTAAAGTTGGGCAGACATGACTGTTGGCTACGATTTGGATTTTATTACCAAATTATTGTGCCTAGTCACGCTGGTGCGATATGCTTTTTCCTATTTCGACCCATTGTTATGGTTAATGCGAACTATTTAATTAATATGATGTTGATTTTATGAATATTTTGATTGCATTTAATTCATAAGTTCACCTTTTTCAAGGTTTTCATAAGTTGAAACTATAATTTAAGCGCTAAACTATTTTAATTGTCAAGACTATTTTCTAGTTGAAAGTAGCGCATGCCAAACATTATTTAGTGGAGGATTTGTGATTCATTTTTGCTAATTGTGAACTAGTGTTATTGCCAGAAAATTGTGATTATTGCTAATTCCAAACTCTTACTATTGAATCACCGCTAAAGATATTTTTAACTACAATTTATTGAAGTTTTGCGATTTGACTTTGGCTCGAAGATTATATTAATCACTATTGTGTAGCTTGGGGTTAAAAACTGTTAGATGATCCAATCACAATTTACATGATTTTGGTGTTCACCTGGGTTGAAATTGTCTTATTGTTTATTAGAAGTGACCATTGTATCGTTCAAGTGTTTTCAGTCTAGATAGTTTATATTATAGATAGACTTTCATATTTGAGTTTTCTTTCCAGCTCAAGTTTTTTTTTCCAATTTTACTTAACTTCTTTCATAAATAAAAAATAAAAAAAAAATTAATTACCATTCTAACCTGGGGTTTTAATTCAATAGTACTTTCTAGCATCTGTCCTTTATTCTTTTAGCATTTATTTTTAGGAAAATACAAAAAATATATATATACGCAAAACATCCCAAAAGGGACATTACATGGGCATTGAGGATAAGATGTAGAGAGCATAACACAAAGCTAAGGAATAATCACACCACAAAATCAATGTTAACAAAACATGTAAACATGGCAAAACATCATATTTAGTTAGAAAATATTAATATGTGATTATAAAAATAATTGAAAGGCATATTATAGACTTCTACTTCAATTGTAAAACACTACAACATGGATGTCATTTATCAACAAAACCATTAATTAATTTTCAACTCTAAATAAATTTTAAATTTAAACAAAGTACCCATAATTTATGACACCACATACATTGGTAGAATTAAGTCAACAGAATGAAAGACTAAGGGTATCTGGACCTCATCAATTTCATAGAATTAAAACCTACTATTAAAAGATATCTATTTGTGTATGAGAAAAATGAACATGTTGCACTTATCCTCCTTTATTTTGTACCAATATGCACACATGTTTATGTTCTTAATTCTAACCAATTTGTACATATGTTTATGTTTTTAAGTGGTTTTGGGTTCTAAAGGCCTTAAGTTGTGTATCTAGGGTTGTGCATTTAAAGACATCATTATAGTTCCTTTAAATCATCATGTAATAACATAGAGATCAAATATAAGGAGACCACTTAATTAGGACAATACAATCACATATTTGTCACTAACACTTATAGGTTCTAGCTATCGATTGCTTTGTTTACATCAATGTCCAATTCCTTTGCTTACCCTTTGTTTTTATCACCGTTGAATCAATATTGGGGCCTAAGTACTAACAAGAAAGTCATTCTCTCTTCCCCTTTGTTATAATGTAATGTCCCCTTTTTCTATGTGATCACCCACCATGTGTCAGCTAGCCTATTTTGTTCCCATAGGCTAGGTCAAAGAAGCAAGGGAATACTTTGAGTAGTTAAATCACACATTTAACTATTTTTCCTTGGCAAAATGATGTTGGATTATGACTTGGAGTAATTTTGTAATGGTGGAGTCAAAATTAAAAATAAATTTGCCCTGTAGAGGAGCGACCCGCTTGAAGGATGGAAGATGGGAAAAATAAAAATAAAATAAAATGACCAATAAAAAATAATATTATATTTGTCAAAAGTGGCCACCCAACTTGAGGAGAGAAAATAAATAAAATATTAATATTTTAATCCTTTATTGTGGCCACCCAACTTGGAGGAAAAATAATAAAATATTAATATTTTAATCCAAAGTGTGGTGCTCCATTGTGGAATTGAAATATTTATAAATTATGGCAAAATTGGGTGCTCAACTTGTGGGTTACAAAAGAAGGCAATTGAAAGTTATTTTGGGATGATTGTGTATTTGTCATTTGATAGTGGAGATTTTCTCTTTGAGTTGCAACATTGGTTCAACTATTTTCTAAGGATGAAAACCCTTAAAAATTTAGTGGATTAGACAAAAACCCACTCCACTTTGAGAGGTGAATCCATAGAGGGTTTGCTATTGGGCATATTTGCAAGTTTTTACATCATATTGGAGCTACAAAGACATACCATTTTTTGCGGGTTACATCAGTTAGGATTTGAAGGTCAAATTGACATGATTTGAGCCAATTTCTCAATTTGATATGTGAAGATTAAAGGATAATAGATTGCAGGTCATTTGTGATTGAATTGGCATTGATATCACATGGTTGTATGATGGAATTGATATGTTTTTGAAGGCAGATCTGAGTTTCATTAATGATGGCTGCTAGGTCCCGAGGGTCGTTGTAGTCCTCATCATTTAATTTTAATAATATCAATCCAAGGCGGTGTCCATGGTTGTATGCAAAAGGGAAGAGGAATAACTTGCATGGCAATCTTTTCTACAAAAGGGAATTGACAACAATTGCATGAAACAAACTAGGGTTTAAACTCTGCTGAAAAAGACACTTAATCTAAGGAAAGCAATAACTTAAGCAGCTGATCTAATCATGGAATAAAGGAATTGCATAACAGCAAAGGAACTAATCTAAGGAAAGTAGGAACGGCAAAAATAATTCTGAATAAAGAAACTGCATAACATCAAAACAACTAATGAAACTAAGAAATGTAGTCTCTATCCTTCGATTGGAGTGGACCCTTGCTCCTTCCTCCAGAGAGAGACTAATCAATTCCAACAATCGGCAAATGGGTAGAACAAATTTCTTTATTCAATAACCTTCAAAATCAAAAGTACATGCTGCTGAAAAATAACAGAGTTCTTATTTCCTTCAATTAATTCTTTTACAACTTCCTTCTTCCTCTATTCTATGTCGTAGTTCTCTATATATAACTATGGTTATTAAATTATAATTGAGTCTCTCTAGAGTAGAGAACTTATTCATGCAGCTAACTAAACTTATTTATCTAGTTAACTAAACTTATTCATTTAGTTAATTGATTATACAATTGTTGATTACAAGGAAGACATGTAATATCTTTTAGAAAGACATGCAACACTAAATGTGTATTCTTTGCATGGAATAATTACTCTTTAATTAGATCCATTAATTTAGGAGTAATTATAGTCAATACATCCCTCAAAAAACCTCAGAGTACATGTTGGTAGATTGGAAGAATCCGCAACAACTTCATAAAGTATTTCTGGAACATCTTTGAAGCTTGTAGAACAGTTAACTTCTGTCATAAACTGCTCATTTGTTTTACTAGAACTCCTTAAATGCTTTATGGGTTTTGTTCCCCTGACTTTCAAATTTCCATATCATTTTGAATTTCTGAATTTCATTGATAAATGAGAGAGATATCATTGTTTTACTGAATCTATTTTTCTTTGCTTTTTCTGTTCTGCATCTCTCGTGTTTTATAACAGTCAACTTCCGTCACAAACTGTTGAAGTGTTTTGATGATTTGTCTCAAACGCCTTCTAGGTTTTGTGCGCCTCATTTTTGGCTTTCCAAATCATTTTGAAATTATAAATTTCATTGAGAAATGAGGGAGATTTTGTTATTTTACTGAGACTAGGTTTTTGACTTTTTCCTCTTGAGTCCGTCCTTTCTAGCAAATCTTCTTGGCACTGCAACTTGACATAAAATGGACTTTCTCTTCACTTTACTAATAAAATAACTGTTGATCTAGAGGTGAACATGTAATATCAAGATAAACTCATGCATGGCATTGATTGTTCCATTTTGACAAGTTTATTTGATATTTACCTAAAAATCTTCCAACCCATACTCAAGTCCACTTCAAAACTGATTTAATGAAGATAAAATATATGTTTTTATTTGACTAAATATGAGACACTTTATGCTCTCATCATCTCCCCCACACTTAAGAGGTTGCAGGTCCTCCTACACTTCATAATCATCTTTTTGAGCTAACCTCTTTTATTTTATTCCAGTTGCTCCAGAGATGTTTTATAGTTGTTGTTCTAGTGTTCTCTAGAGCAGTTGTTCTAATGATCTTTGGAGTTTCCATTCTGATGATCTTTGAAGTTGATACCCTGTTGTCTATCTTCGAAGCTATTGTTCTGTTGATCTCCAGAGCTGTTGTTCTGAGAGCTCCGAAGTTGTTGTTCTAAGAATAATGTCAGAGATGCTCTGGAGTTGTTCTAAGAAGAGCACCGGAGATGATGTTCTATTGATCTCCGAAGATGATACCTTATTGTTAATCTCTGGAGCTGATGTTCTATTGATCTCCAGAGCTGTTGTTCTGAGAGCTTTGCAGATGTTGTCCTGAGAGCTCCGGAGTTGTTGTTCTAAGAAGAGCATCAGAGATGCTCCAAAGTTGTTCTAGGAAGAGCACCAAAGATGTTATTCTACTGATCTCCAGAGCTGATACCTTACTATTAATCTCTGGAGCTGATGTTCTGTTGATCTCCAGAGCTGTTGTTCTGAGAGCTCTAGAGATGTTGTTCTAAGAAGAGTGCCAGAGATGCTCCAGAGTTGCTATTTTGATTTCTGGAGTTGTTTTTAGGTGAGTCCATCTTAGTCTTCCATGTGACCATCATGCACCAGTTTGTTCTCCATCCTTTTAGCCCATGTTTTGCATGATGCATGTAAAGAGGTCTTCAATTTTTGAGAGTTGTAACATGATCATTTATGCTTAATAACAATTGTATCAACCTTGTTTTGCTAAAAATTTGAAAACCTTCCCTGAAAATTAGTGCCTCTCAAGAACATTAGAGCATAACAGCATTTTAGAGAAAAATAACTCCCAAAGAATAAACCAAGCATCATCCTACGTTCTACTTTCAAATAAGTTACAAATCCTTAAATTACATAAAAATCCACTTTAAGGCTAATGAATGAAGAGGGGGAAAAGGGTGTTACTTTTAGGTTTTCATGAGAGAAATAATGGCCCATAATCTCCCCCACACTTAACTTCTTGCGAGACCTTTTACAAGCTACTTTTTTTTCTCCATCTAAGATTTTTACATAGAGCTGAGAATTTAAAACACTTATATCTCCTTAACCATTACTGCTGTGTAAAAACAGAGAGGTTTTTAATCATATGGTCAAGAAGAACAAAAACCTCTTTCAAAATTTAATTTGGATCATTTTAAAATTTTGGTCAATTTTTTTTAGGCTTTATGTTGTTGAAAATTTCAAATGGGGATATCTTTTTAATGGTTGCTACTATGTAAAAATGGAGAGAGGTTTTTCATCATATGGCTAAGAGGAACAAAACCCTCTCCCAGATTTTCATTTGAAGTTCTGTAGCTTCCTCTAGAGCTAATTTGGCCACTTCTTGGTGTGAATGATTGGAAGATGCAAACATGCGGCTACTTTAGGGATTTGGGTCAAAAGTGGATTTTTGTAACTTAAAATTTATAACTAAATTAAAAACAAAAGAATAGGATAAATACCTCAGGTTGCTTCTTTGTTTTCATTGTCTCCGTGTTATTGAAATTCTACTGCTGGAACTAGAGCCCAAATTTGTAACAACCAATCATCCAGGATGCCTACAAATGCCAAAATATCTGCAAGAGTCCTTGGAAACAGCAACTTGTATAGAATAAAACATGTGCAAAGTACTTATTTATAGAAAAGAAACCTATCCTAACCTACTCTACTTAGTGATGTAGAGATAGGTTACACAAAACCATTAACTGGTTAGCGAAAAATAATTTCTTTTTCTCAAAATATGGATCCATGCATTTAACTTTCTAAAAGAAAAGGAAAACCATGAGAAGAAGATGACTAAAAATTTGAACTTTGATGCATCACCTTCTTTTGAAATAGCAGCCTTCTCCACAATGTCTGATTCTAGTACATGCATGGGCTGATTGGAGAGATCTTGCAACCCTTACTTAAATTATGGTGCATGCATGATTAGAGGCAACTCTTTGTTGTTCATGGGCTAATTGGAGAGACCTTGAAACCCTTCCTCATACTCTGGTACATGCACGATTAGAGGCAACTCCTTGTCGTTTTTCAAATATCTGATCGGGCAACCCTCCTTGGACTTTGAAGGCGTCCAAATAATACTCTACCATACAAGCTCCTCCAGTGGAGACAAGATTTCTTCATTATACTCATTACCTATTGCAAGCAATAGGGCATCAATGTCTCCTTCTAAAATGCATTTTTCCTTGCTGGACATTGGAGTCACGGTCATCCAGTTGAAGAGGTTGTATAAAAGCTTAAATTACAGAACAAGAAGGTTTTTCAACTTCTTTGCATGCAAGAACCTTAACATTTGGATCTGATGTTTGGGGGGTTTTTGGCATACAAATCTCTCTTGAGGAACTTCTTTTATCTACCTAGAATTCAAAACAATAAACCTAAAAAGACTACCAAACTACTTTTCCCCTCCAGCAACTCCCTAATGACACCTATCCCTAGCAACGGTGCCAAAAATGATGAGGGTCGTTGTAGTCCTCATCATTTAATTTTAATAATATTAATCCAAGGTGGTGTCCATCACTATATACAAAAGGGAAGAGGGATAACTTGCATGGCAGTCTTTTCTACAAAAGGGAATTGACAACAATTGCATGAAACAAACTAGGGTTTAAAATCTGCTGAAAAAGACACTTAATCTAAGGAAAGCAATAACTTGAGCAGGTGATCTAATCCTAGAATAAAGGAAATGCATAATAGCAAAGGAACTAATCTAAGGAAAGTAGGAACAACAAAAATAATTTTGAATAAAGAAACTGCATAACAACAAAATAACTAATGAAACTAAGAAATGTAGTCTCTGTCCTTCGGTTGGAGTGGGCCCTTGCTCCTTACTCCAGAGAGAGACTAATCAATTCCAGTAATCAGCAAATGGGTAGAACAACTCTTTTTATTCAATAACCTTCAAAATCAAAAGTACATGTTGAAAAATAATAGAGTTCTTCTTTCCTTCAATTAATTCTTTTACAACTTCCTTCTTCCTTTACTCTACGTCATAGTTCTCTATATATAACTATGGTTATTAAATTATAATTGAGAGTTTCTATAGAGTAGAGAACTTATTCATGTAGCTAACTAAACTTATTTATCTAGTTAACTAAACTTATTCATTTAGTTAACTGATTATACAATTGCTCATTACAAGGAAGACATGCAATATCTTTTAGAAAAACATGCAACACTAAACGTGTATTCTTTGCATGGAATAATTACTATTTAATTAGATCAATTAATTTAGGAGTAATTATAGTTAATATATCCCTCAAAAAACCTTGGAGTGCGTGTTGGTAGATTGGAAGAATCCGCAACAACTTCATAAAGTATTTCTGGAACATCTCCGAAGCTTGTAGAGCAGTCAACTTATGTCATAAACTGCTCATTTGTTTTACTAGAAATCCTTAAATTCTTTCTGGGTTTTGTTCCCCTAACTTTCATCTTTCTATATCATTTTGAATTTTTGACTTTTATTAATAAATGAGAGAGATATCATTGTTTTACTGAAACTATTTTTCTTGACTTTTTCTGCTCTGCATCTCTAGCATTTTATAACAGTCAACTTCTGTCACAAATTGTTGAAATGTTTTGATGATTTGTCTCAAACACCTTCTAGGTTTTGTGCGCCTCATTTCTATCTTTCCAAATCATTTTTAAATTCTAAATTTCATTGAGAAATGAGGGAGATCTTGCTATTTTACTAAGACTAGGTTTTTGACTTTTTCCTCTTGAGTTCATTCTTCTTTTTAGCAAATCTTCTTGGCGCTGCAACTTGACATAAAATGGACTTTCTCTTCACTTTATTGATAAAATAACTATTGATCTAGAGGTGAACATGTAATATCATGATAAACTCATGCATGGCATTGATTGTTCCATTTAGACAAGTTTATTTGATATTTAGCTAAAAATCTTCCAACCCATACTCAAGTCCACTTCAAAACTGATTTAATGAAGAGAAAATATATGCTTTTATTTGACTAAATATGAGACACTTTATGCTCTCATCACTAGGGTTTAAACATCAATTGTCGTCATATAGGGCGATTGTAGATCAAGGTGTTCATATTGGCAAGTCGTGGAGTTCTAAGAGGAGAAAACATCATTATTTCTTATCACCTAGAGTTTAGGCTTGTTGGAGAAGTTGGTGCTACCTTTGGAGGGCTTGTTTATCAATTGTTCATCATCATTTGCATTTTGATTTCAGTTTTAGATCTCTGCAGCCATAACAAATAGGTGAATTGAGAGTTTAGAGAACATATTCTTCATTGATTTGATACCTAACATCATCCTAGAGTTGGCAGCTACATAGAGGATCAATCACTCTATCTTTGGAGGAGTTTCAAGACTAGTTTGGAGTTGATTTATCATTGAAATCATCAACAATTTGTAATCAGACTTCATTATGAACAATAGGCTACAAAATTAGTCATCTATTGCTATGTATTATTTCATATTGTGTCTAAGAGAAGTACAATCAAATCGGGTATGTTGTAAACAATCTTCTTATTCAAATCTTTAACTTGAAATAAGAATACATTATTGTTCTAAGTTATATCATATCTCTGATTTATGTTTTCAGTTCTTTAGTTTGTTGTTACTTCATTTGCAAATGGTTCTATATTGGCATCCCTACATGGCAAATGCATTCCCAAACTGAAAACTCATAAAAAAATAATCAAACAAACAAGAAAAACAAATCAGAAAACAGAGATCAGAATCAGAAATTTAGATCAGATTTAACTTGATAATATGCAATCGGGAGAAGGTTCAAATAGGTACTACTTTAGAAGAAGAGCAGGTCAACAACAAGAGATCCATGAAGAGGACAATCATTTTATAGGTACATGACAAGTGGATATGGAAAGAGATAGAGGTGGTAATGGAAATGAAATTCCTAGGAGACATGAGTAGCCAAACATGTAAAATATATTGAATACCATTGCCTAACAACAACAACAAATGATGCAAACTTTCACGCACTCACAACAACAACTACTTGCAGTCATTGGTAAAATGTCACAAATGAGAGTAAATCAGCCTACTCCAGAAGAGGACAACAATCCTAGGATTAATAATGCAGGTAGAATAGCTACTAGTGTTTCAGATAGGCCACTTCATCCTACATTTGTGCAAAGGGGAGAAGAAGAGACATCCGAAGAAGAAGATACACACATAACTGATGATGTGATGGTTGCTTATGATGAGTACCATACACTTCTAGCAGAGGTTAGGAATGAGATCACCTTGAATCAATATATGAATTAGAAAAAAAAAAAAAAAAAGAGGAAAGTCAAACAGGAACGAAGAGCAAAGAAGCAACATAAGGAGTACAAACAAGCTTTGAACAAAATTCCTCTTCCTAATTTTGATGGTAGTGGTAAGAGTACATCCCATGCTTGGATACACAAGTTGGATACATTCTTAACACTTAAACCAATGCTAGAAAATGATGCAATTCAATTTTCAACCATGCATCTAGACCAAGTAGCATATGATTGGTGGCATCATGGACTTGTGTTACATCCTCGACCTATGATTTAGCTTAATCTTGCTTTTGTGTGGTAAACAAGATGATTAATCATAGTTTAATGATTTGATGTTTGTGGAAAATATCAAATAGAATCATTGATTATATGAATATTGACTGATGTTAGTTAGACATGAGATTACATGTTGATATGATTATTTAATTATAATGATTTGTGAATCAAATGATGATACACTAATCATGGTTATTTGGTTGTAAGTGTAATCGAGAAAAGAATCTCCCTCCAAGGACGGAAGGAGAGTTTCATCTGAGAGGAGGAGATAGTTGTTGGGAAAGGGTCATATTGCCATCTGAGTATCGAATTAGTCCTTGTGAACCCATGCAAGGTACAGTGAGTTTGCATTTGTTCCTTGTTAGTCATTTTCTTTTCTGTGTCGGTATGACAATTTGAGTTATCTTGACGTCATCTACGTTGATTTGACTAAACGATGTTCTTAGAATGTCAACTTAAGCCAATTGATAATCTCATTAGGTTGTTGAGTATTTCCTTGTTTCCTTGTACATTTCCTTATTAGGGTTTTGTGATTATTATTTCCTTTTATATATTACTTATGATTAATATGGCGACGAAGGGGGAGTGGTACTCGACCCCAAAGTCACATTTTGGTGTTGTGCCACCCTAACGATGATGTTATCATTTGATGACACCTTGAATTATTTTGTTTACTCTTAAACATCATTTAGATGCAAAGGAAACTTTGTGTGATATAATTATCTAGCCCTTGTGATCGGGCACCTTTAATATTATTAATGTATATGACCACTATCCATGATGAGTGGAGTGAGTGGAGGTTGATTTTAAACCTATCGTAATCTCTATCTTCGTTGCCCACTCCATAATGGAGATAATGGATTGTTTGGAGCCTGAAGGCCCACGGGGTGGTGGAGATTAATAAACTATTTTCACCACTATCTTGAGAAAAAGGTGGTGGATCTATTGCATAAAATGCATGCAAGAGTATTGAGGGTGTCTTTGTTTTGAGTTGTGTTATTGTATGCACATGTGGGAAGCGAAAGGGGGAATCAGAGGTTTTGTAAGAAAATAATGCTACAGAAGTAGCGAGGTGGTGGGTGCAAGTAAGCTTAGGACAGAGCCATAGTAAGGCACACAAGAGTTATTTCTCGACAGGTCAAACTCCACTATGTATCCCATAAACAGGTATGAAGTTTAGACTTCATAATGAACTTAAACTTGGCATGGCAAGTAAGATATCATTACTGCATTCTTTATGATGTCGATTGTGTCAACTTATGGTTGCATTGAGCCATTGTGTTATCTTTATACACCTTTGAGGCCGTAGAATTTCACTGTGTTAAAAACTATGATAGTAGTTATCTATCAAATTGTCTTTAAAGGCCTTCAAGGCCAAAAATGAATACTCTATTTTTGAAGCTTGTAAACATTGTATAGTGTTTAACTTGGCTAAGGCCATAAGGCCAAACCCCATGCATAGTTGTTGCATGCAAGAAATCTTTAATGCTGATATGGTAAGGTTTGAAAACTATATCATATATTCTTGATGCTCTCATTGTTATAATTTGAGCCGACTGTGTTCAAGACCGGGAGTGTATTGAACCATATCAATTGTTTTAAGTATGCTATGGAGTTGACAATGGAGTGGGTCAAGAGCCATACTTGAGCAATGATAACCTTACTATTAATCTTAAACCTTCTACCGTGCCTAGAGCACTTAATACACCAGTCTCGAGGACTGTAGTTAACAGTGCTCGACTGGTCATGATAGATATAATGATAACTATGGTGCATCCTATGTATTTAAAAGGATATTATGGCTCCTAAATGATGAAGGAGAAATTGGTAAGTGGTAACTAATATTGTTATCTAGGCAGCCTTAAGTGCATGCCTTGCTTGTTGGAGAAGTAAATCCTCCTTGATATTTATTTCTTATGGGAATGAATACTATGCCCAAAAAGAAACTCTTATGTGTAAATGTATATGAATGCCATCTCTTTTCGAATGGCAATACTTCACAAACAAAGTGTAAGATATCAAGAACTCATGTGGATTCTTTGAGTTAGGGTCTTTTTAATAAGACCAACCTATTAGACTATTATAATATAAGTCTTAGATGATATGAAATTGAATGTAAACCTTGTGATAAGGCAAAAATGAAATCATGAACCTAGAAAGGTTGTAGGTTGGAAAACATGATTGGGCAATTGTCATTATGAAAGGATGGAAATAAAGTGGTGTGGAGTCACAGGTTCCCTATTGCAAAAGCAACAAAACATTGATGAATGTACTCCCAATATAGGAGTCAAATGTCCTAGAATTGGACTAAGAATGAATTGAATTTACCTTCCCTACACCTAAAGAGGTCGAACTATGATTATTGTAGGATGAGATAGCTTCTAAGTCGAGTCAAGGTGGTAGACATATGACTAAGTTCATTGTGAAATGTATATGTATGTAAATCTTTGGCTAAAGTAATGCATCCGTCTCTGCATGCATTAGTCAGTCCACTATGATTCAGATGGCATAATGTTTCAAGTAGCGTCATACATAGTTAGAGTGGATCTATAGTTGTATGATCGAGAGACATGAAGGACACAACACCAGATACTCAGATGGCAAACCTAACGGTTCCGTATATCTATACCCTCCGTGAAGGGGAGGGTCGCTTCTAGGAAGGAAGTTGTGCAAGGGACCATCGATCTGTGGTTAGAGGAAAAGCACTCAGGTGATGCTCTCCTTCCCAAGCAGGAGACAAGACAAGACTTATGAAGATAGATGTCAAAGTTCCAGATACAATGCATTCTTTATATGACTTAATAGTCAGTTATTATGTATATTTTTAGAAATGGTGCCATGAACATAGCTTTGTACATGTATAGTGAAGATTATTCACTAATAAGTTATCCATGGATGTTGTAAATCTAAGTTTTTGAAATATTCATAATAGAATAGCATGTTTAATTATCATGACGATATTGATTCATTATTGTTTAACTGTGATTATGTTAATCGTGATGTATTTCTCAACCTTAATTAAGATGGTTAATTATGGTTAATTTTGGGTAATGCGAGGTAGCATGTTACAAGTTGTGAGACAAAACCATGCAATGATACATTCTTATGAGAAGTTTACAAATAAACTCATTGCTAGGTTTGACAAGAAAGATGTAGAAGTCTACTATAGTTATTTGGCACAAATGAGACAAATGGGGCGTGTGCATTCCTCCATCAATGAATTCCAAAAGGTTTCTATTATGGTTCCTGATATAACAGAAAAAAGAGTGACAATGTTGTTTGTAGAAGGTTTGAATGATAAGTTGAAGGGTTTGGTAAAGGCTCATAAGCCTAATACTCTGTAGGATGTAATTTAGCTAGCACTTGATCTTGAGACAACACCTCCTTCATTTCAACCATAGAAGAAAAGCTTTAAGGGCTCTAAATCAAATAAAAAATAATAATCAGCCTAGGTACACACCTCCTAAGATGGACTATGAGGTGAAGAATGAATTAACGAGGAATAAACTTTGCTTTTCTTGCAAAGAACCATGGGAACTAGGACACAAGTGCCTTGGGAAAGGCAAGGCTCATCATATAGAGGTCACTTCCAATGTGGAGAGTGAGACTATACAGGATACTAGTTCAGATAGTGATGATGATCATGTAGAGCAACCACCATAGCTAGAGCTTGAGCCTAATACTACAGATGATACAACACATGTTACCATTGTTTACATTTCAGGAGTGCTTGGATATCATTCCTTTTGGTTGAAGTGAGTCCTTAATGGACAATGAGTCACTTGTTTGACTGATAGTGGAGCTAATCACAACTTCATTAATGAGGGTTTAGTTGTGAAGAGGGGATTACAGGCTGAGGAGTTTGCAGGATTTAGTGTGACAGTTGCAGATGGATTCACTATGAGTTGCACTAGGAAGGTTTCTAAGCTCAGAATTCATATGGGTGATTATACATTGACTGATGACTTCTATGTGGTAGGACTTGGAGAGATTGACATGGTTTTGGGGATCGAGTGGTTACAGTCACTTGGTAGATATATCCAGGATTTCCAAAAGATGGAGCTACAGTTCATGTCAAATGGGAAGAAGATTGTGTTGAGAGCACTTTCAGATGGAGGACCTCAGGTTGTATCAGCGAGGAGGATGGAGACCTTGTTTAGACATGGTGATGTTGCATGGGTAGCCCAATGTTTTGTATCTTCCAAATAATCTTCTTCTAGTAATCAACAATATCATGTAGACATTCAGTGAGTGCTTGATAAGCATAGTGTGGTGTTTAGAGACATTCCTCCTAGTAGACCAGCTGATCATGGATTTGAGCATGTCATTGAGCTAGAGGAGGGATCCAAGCCCGTCATTACTACACCTTATTGTCATCCGTGACACTTCAAGGAGGAAATTGAGAAGATGATAAAGGAGTTGCTTGACATGGGACATATTCAACCTAGTTCCAGTCCCTTTGCTTCTTCAGTTGTTTTGGTGAAGAAGAAGGATGGCACCATGAGGATGTGCATTGATTATCGAGCCTTGAACAAGAAGATAATCAAGAACATGTATCCTATACCCAAGATCGGTGAGTTGCTTTATGAGTTACGCGGGGTAGTTTACTTCTCCAAAATTGATCTTCGTTCGGGGTATCATCAAATTCGTGTTCATGATGAGGATATTCATAAGACAATATTTCAATGTCATTATGGGTACTATGAGTTTTTGGTTATGACATTTGGTCTTACTAACACTCCTACTACATTTCAGTCATGCATGAATCACATCTTTAATAAATAGTTGTGTAAGTTTGTATTAGTATTCTTTGATGACATCTTGATATTCAGTAAGACATGGGAGGATCATCTTTGACATCTTGATAAGGTATTGGGTATCATGTAAGCACGGTATCTATATGCTAAGGCTTCCAAATGTGAATATGGGATGACCGAGATTCTTTATTCAGGTCATGTGATTAGCGCTGATGGAGTCAGAGTTCACCAGGAGAAGATATAGGCTATTCTGGATTGGCCACCACCAAAGAACATTTCAAATTTGAGAGGTTTCTTTGGGCTGTGCAGTTATTACAGGAGGTTTGTAAAGGAGTTTTCATAGTTGGCAGCACCGCTTACAGATCTCACTAAGAAAGGGGCATTCAAATGGTCAGATGAGGCCTGGGTTATATTTGAGAGGCTTCTTAGCAAGAAATGTAGAGGAGATACCAGTCTGGAGATCTGATCCTTAGTCAAGTCTTTGTAGTCAGTTTATACCCCAATTAGGTAGCTAGAGATTGACAGCAAAACATAAAGAATAACCAAACAAAGCATCACATATACATCAAAAGAAGATAATACACATGGTTACCAAGTACCTACAAATCTCCATATATATTCACAACAACCAAATGTACAAATCATATATCCATCCTCCGGTAGGTCTCAATCTTTGCCTCACCAGTTACATACATGACTTCTATGTCATTGTTTACATCAGAATATACTTCTATTCTCCTATCATGCTTACTTTCATTCTACTATCTCCTATACATATATTATATCAAGGGATGTGTCTTTTGTCTTCTCTGGCCTCCACATAGTGTGTAATCTCCTCCGGTTGGCTCTGTTCTATGCCAAGTAACCTACTAACATCATCCCCCCACAAAATTATGTCTTGTCCTCAAGACATGCCTTGCTCCGGTTGAAAATATTTCTTGAGTTTGGCACCACTGACATATCCAGCTGATAGTTTTCCCTCCATATTCTTTAGTCTAATTTCTCTAGGATCTATAAATTCTTGAATGTAGTATGGTCCTAGCCACCTTGTCTTCAATTTTGCTTGCTTCTTAAACTTGTTGTCATACAGGAGTACTAAGTCATCTTCCTTGAATGTCTTGCTCCTCAAATTTCTATCATGTCAGGCCTTTTGTTTGTTCCTTTCCAAGTTCATATTATATGTTGCCATCAATCTATCCTCGTCCAGTTTCTCCAATTCCTTAATCCTTTGCATGAGAGCATCTTACTCACCAAATTTGAGAGTTCTTGTTGTCCGAAAATTTGGCAATAAGAAGTGTACTGGTATTGTAGCATCTATTCCATATACCAGTTCATAGGGAGTAAACTTAGTGGTTCTTTTGAAGGTTGTCATGTATGCCCATAGTACCGTATGTATCTTTAGATGCCAGTCTGTATTGTTCTCACTACACATCTTTGTCAATGCTACCCCAATGATCTTATTTAGGGCTTCACTTGCTCCATTTGCATGTGGATGATATGGTGAACTCGTGTTGTGTGTTATCATGAAATTATTTAATAGTTATGAAATCATCTTGTTTATAAAATGTTTACCTCAATCACTAGTTATGCTCAACAGATAGCCAAACATGGTAATTATATTTTCATAGATGAATTTAGTGGTAATTTTTGTTGTACAGTCTATTGTTGGTTGTGCTTCCACCACTTAGTTAGGTATTCTACTCCAGCAATGATGAATCTAGCTTTATCTTGCTTTGTTGGTGGATCTATAGGTCCAATGAAGTCAATGACCCATTTCTAAAAAAGTTATCGTGCTGAAATTTGTTTCAGTGGCATTTCATCTCTTGCAGTAGATCTTCCTATTCTTTGACATACATCACAATTCTTCACATATTTCTTTGCATATTTGAAAAGTGTAGGCCACCATAACCCTTGTAGTTTGATTTTCCTTATTGTCATGTCTCCGGCATTATGTCCTCCAGCTATCCCTTCATGTGCTTCCCTTAGAATTTCTTCTTTTCATGTTCATATACTACCCTTTGGATGATATCATCTTTTCCTCATATATGTAGCTCTCCCTCAATTAATGTGTATGGAAAATATTTTCGCATTAGGTTTTCTTTCTCTTGTGATGGCATTTATGTTGGAAACTCCCCTATATGCAATAGGTATGCTATGTCTTCTAGTTCTTCCGGTACCACAGTTACTCTGAAAAGATTTGTGCTAGGTAGTTCTTCTTCCTATTGTGATGTTTTGTAGCATTTGTGTTTCTCCGAATATGATTCTTTATTAATCCATTCTATGACTTTCCAAATGCCTTATGTTTTTTCTAGTAATGAGCTTTGTTCAGGTTTGGCTTCTTCTTCTTTTGCATCTCCTTGAAAGGTGATCTCCCAGATCTTAATGAGTGTTGTGTGTATGTTTTTGTCTGGATTGAAGAATGAGAAAGTATGAACAAAGTCTTTTTGACTCTTCCCAATATCTAGTTTCTTTCTTTCATTCTTGATTAATATATCATGTTTGTGTAATTGGTGTTAGTGTCCAATAAAAGATGTGGGTATACAATACCTCATTATATTCATTGATGCCTTTCCATACCTTTATGCACATTAACAAGTGTTCTTGTGGTGAAATCTGACCTGAATACTTAGGTATTATGTTATATTCTCCTTCTTCTAACAAATATCTTGTCTTTGTGAATATTTTGAATGTTTCCCATTAGTCAATTGTGTCTTTGTGTGTGTTCCACCAATTTGCAACATTACATACTAATGTATGTTGTACAATCTGTAATATTATCTCCTCATCTGAAAAGACTATCTCCATTTTGTGAGATATTTATGTAGGTCCTACATGCCTGAAAACCTAGGTAACCTGATATGTGAATTTCCTTTCAAAATGTGACTTACCCTATGAGATCTTTGATCCATGTCTTCCTTATCCTCCTTGAATGCATCGCATGTGATCTCCGGTGAGTTCTGATGAAGTGCAAAGGATTGTGGTATGTCTTCTTTGCCCATCCTGATCATGAATATACTTTGGTAACCCAACATTTTTCTTGTTTTTAGTTTTAGTTATTCTCTCATCCAAGCTTCTAAAATCTCCTCACTATCTGTACTATAGTGGTCATCCTCTATCTCCACTTCTCCATCATAATTAGGCTCTTTTGTTGTCTACACTACGTCCAACCTTGTAATTGTATAGAGATTCTTTACATCCTTATCACTGTATTCATCTTGGTTGGTTTCTTCTATATATGTTTCCTCCATCGATGATACCAAAGGGATATGACCAATCTTATTCTCATTTGAAAATGATAGTTCCTCTCCCTGGGAGTCTATGACACCATTTGCATCTACAAACCATCTCAACCCTAACAGTGCATTGAAAGCTTCACCTTGATCCTTCATAGCTACCACAATGAAATCTAGGAAATGTTTGACTCCCATTAGGTTAAATTCTACTTGCTTCCATGTTCCCATTGTCTACATGTTAGATCCATCTGTGAGAATAATGTTGTGGGTTGTCTTTGTCAACTTAGGTCTTCCTAACTACTCCCACTGCTTCTTTATTATCATGTTGACATCTGCTCCCAAATCTATCTGACATTCCAGACTTTCCTATGGTTAATATAAACACCCACCATCAGTGGTTTTGTCTTCCATTCTCTATCTGTCCTTCCCATCCTCTGGAGTTGACTATTTTGACTATGTTCCTTATTCCAATACTTAGAGAATTGCTTCAGTTTCTCAATAAGTCTGTGTTGATGTGTCAATTGGGCTAACTGCTTGACATCATCCACTTCTCCTTCAGTGAAAATTTGCTTATATTGCTTTTCCTTTTCTTGTTCCTTTCATATTATTTGTTTAGCTTCCTTTACCACTTCTTCATGTTGTTTCTTAGTAGGGATAAATTCTTCATCCTCCTCATTGTCTTCTTCTCTGGTTTAAATGATATACTGTATTTTGGTATTTGTTCCCTGTCTTGTCACTACCACAACTTTCTCCTTCCTTTTTCTTCTCTTTGTTCTAGTATATTTTGGTGTTCTTCTCTGGTAGTACTCTTCTTCTTCTGTGGATTTTAGTTGACCATATGTCTGCCTCCTCTCTATTGTTCTTCCGACAAGTTCTTGGTCCTTGGTCTTTTGGTGCTCTTCTTATGATCCTTGATTCTTTTTTGGTTATTCAGGTTTTGTAGCTCATCACTATTAGACTGTGGGTGTGCATTCTGGAAGTATTGTTGTGCCCTCTCACAAGAAAATAGATCATGCTCTGTACTGTTACAAAATGAACACTTGTTTTCTTTTCAGCCCAACATTCATTAGCAAAATGTCCTAACTTACTGCAATTGAAGCATGTTACATTCTCCCTCCTTCTTTGACTTCCTCCACGGCCTCTACCTCCTCTGTAACCTCTAAATTGCTCTTCGTCATCATTATTATAGTTGTTTCCATAGAATGGGCCACCAGAGTTTGAATTTTGTATTGCATTGACATTCCTTTGATTTCTCCAATTTGGTTTTTGTATGCATTATCATTTGAGTTTCTCTCTACATAGGACACATTATTATTCTCTATTGAATGTGTACCAACTTTCATCTTCTTCGTCAGCACATTCTCTTTTCTTCTGGAAATTCTGTGAAGGACAATCAGGTGTTTCATGGTCATCCCATTCTTTGCATAATCCATAGTATACTAAATTTATTCTTTTTGTTGTTGTTTTGATGTCCAATTTTATTGCAACAACTTGTCTTTCTCCTTTCATCCCAGGGCATTCATTTCTCAAGTGGCCTTCTCTTGTACAATATGAACATCAGATGTTAGGTCTTTGTTTATGTGTATTCTCCTCCTACTTGATGGTGATAGGTTGTCATTGATGTCAAAAAGGTGTCCTCAGTTTGTTTCATGTCATAAGGACTTGTTTGATCAGGTTTGGCCTTCAATGATGTCTTCATATGTCCTTTGCTAAGTGAAGTCACAAGGTGATTTGTTTGGGGTTGTCAAGTGTTGACAAATGTTCATCATCCATAGTTATGCAGGAGATTGATCTCAAGAAATTTAGAGTATGTTTGGACAGAATAAGAGTTTGTCAAAGTTCATTATCTTGATAACATGTGTTGATCTCATAGTTCAATGTGTTCATGAGTTGTTGATCATGACAGGAGATGGTTGATCAGGTATTTATCATATGGTTAAGGTAAATTGGATTGTTTATAGTTGGTGTTACAAGGTATGTTTTAATGGATCTTGGTTTGACAAAGTTCACATGCTTCAGTAATACAAGTGCAATGCAAATCAAGTATCTATAAGAGGGCTTGTTTGATTAGTGTTGATGCATGGTGCAGTCAGTTCAAATTGGTATGATGTTCATTACCAAGGATCTATATGTTTTCTTTGTGTTCTCTACAACAGTGGCAGAGATTAAGGACAATAGATATTTTGTTCATCAAATATGTGACAGTGTTTCCTAGGTTGTTGAAGATGCATTTTTTTGGTCAAAGTTTCTCTTTCGAAGGTTTTTGAAAAAGTTTAAATCCATTCTAAATGTCAAGCACTTTTTGTTTTAATATTGAAGTGACCTGCGATATCAGGTCAGAGTCACTTAAAGTGACCTGGTGAAGGGTTTAGTAGTCATGGGAAACCGGCCTCTTCCCTCATTCTCTTCGATGGCACAAGTCTCATATTATGTGTGATGGCAGCAAAAGCAAACCAGTGGTAGTTTTTGTCTTAAAAGAACATCGAATATTTTTTTTAAAAAGGAACATTCTTTATGAGATAGTGGAGCCCGATTTCCTTAAGGTATTTTATGAGTTTAAAAAGCATTGAAAATGCGTTATGAATTATAAGGGCCCGATGCATTCTAAAAGGGGAGTTTCTGTTTAAAGTTAGAAACTTTGGTGGCCTTTTTACCTATGTCATATTTTATGACATTTAAGAAAGTAAATTTTTTATAAAAGGAGCATGGTATATATTTCAAGGAGGGAGCCCGATATAAGTGGGCATGTTTTATGCTTGTTTTTTAAAAGATTTTTTTGGAAACCTTTTAAATTTCTATTTTATTTAAAAGGCTTGAGATTCAATATAGAATGCATATAAGTTTTTCAAGGAGCCTTTATAGGAGATGGTTGAAATTTTTAAAAGCAATATTTTTGGAAAACTATTTCTAATTTCTATCCCATGCCATTGAAGAATTTAGTGAAGATTTGTTGTGAGAAGATTGATTTATTTTTGAAGAATCATTTTGCACAGAAGATGAACAATTTTTTGTTTTCTTGAAGGAGATTTTTTTTGGAGTTCATAGAATATGAAGAGTTGGAAGAAACTTGTTTTGTTTGGATCTGGATTTCTTGTAGGTGGATATCAAGAGAAATATTTTGTAACAAAAAGATTTGTGGAGATGAAGAGTTTTTTTGTTTGTAGGGGAGTTGAAGATATTATTGCAGGTTCTTCATGAAAAAGAATTTGAAAGGTCTCAAATATGGAAGATATTCTTTTATTTGTGAATGGGGCAATATGATTTAAAATTTATTGAAGATTAAATGATATTTTTGAATAAGATTCTTTTGCAGGAATATGAAGGATCATGCAAAGTTTGAAGAGATTATTGAAGAATTGATTAGGCATAGAGGAATATGAAAAGATTTCTCTTTGCAAGTGGAAGGACATTCAACTTGTATAAAATTATTTTTTAGGTGCATTGATGGTATGTCTTGAAAGACAGAGATGAAACATACAAAATGAAGTAGTGTTGTTGAATGGATCAGAATACAGGATTGATAGGTGTGTTGGAGAGTGGATCAGAATTCAGATGATTTTTGTATATGATTTGGGTTAATGAGAAGAATGATCATTTGACAGACACATGTGTTTTGTATTGAAACAGAGAAACCCTCTGAGTTCTTGTTTTCAGTTTGTTCTGTATTAGGGGTTGGTGCTCCTTGAAGTTGATGCTTCTAAACATTATTGCCAGTGAGGCACAGTATGCCAGTGAGGCTTATGGTCAGTGAGACCTTCCTATGCGAGTGAGGCTTGTGGTTAGTGAGACCTCTGTATATGTCAGTGAGACATTTGTAAATTTAAAGTTTTTCATTTAAGCCAGTGAGGCAGTTTGAGTGGTTTTTCTACCCAGGAGGGTTTTCCACTCAATAAAAAAGGTTGTGTCATGCTTCTCATTGATTTCATCTGTGTGAGTGTATAATAATCATTTGATCATGAGTTTTGTTTACATCTTTTATTATAAGTCTTGTGCATATAAAGTCAACAAATCATAAATGTCCTCCTCTCTATTTTTCTAGTTATAATAAGTTGTAAAAATTTATACAACACTGATTCACCCCCCCTCTCAGTGTTGACCTGGACTCCTACACTACTTAACTAATATCTCTTGCCTCAGCTTCAATTGCTCTAATTCCAACTTTAGTTTTCCAATTCTAGGTTTTCCTTCAACTTATCTCGTCTGCGCCAGTATCGAGACTCTATCCGATAGGCTAATGTCATTGCTCTTGCATATGTTTTAAAAATGCTTCCATCTAGGGCTGACCTTATGTCAGGGCTTATTCTAGAATTAAACCATTCTATCTTTTATTTTTCAGTCAATGGTTCCTCCAATCTCCCAGTTGTCTCCTTAGATCTCTTATCAAAATCTTTTATTGATTCTTTCTACAATTACACCAAATCTCTCATCTTACTTACCCCTTTTGTGGGAACATCCAGAACTCCAAATTTTTCCAAAAATAGCTTCTTGATATCATCCCCTTCCTTGTTATTTGGGAATGTCTTCCTATACCACTTAAATGCTTCATTCTGCAAGGTGCCTATGAAGTCAAACAACTTGATTTCATCTCTTATTTCTCCCTTCTAGTTCCAAATAGAATCCAACACAAAAATGTGCTCGGCTGCTTCAGTAGTATCCTTCTCAGATATAGGTAACTTAATTGGGGTATCCATGATTGCTTTCCTCCAACTCTCTGGTACTTTACGATAGATTTCCTCTAGTTTGTTGCTATGATTAAGCTGTCTCTATCAACTTGCTTTCTTTCTCTTCCCTTATCTCTTTGTAGTCGGATCTCAAAGTACTCCTCTCATAAAACCTTTGCAAAATTGCTCCAAATCTCTTCTTTTCTCTTTGCTTCCTTATTTGCTTGAATATCTTCCTTCTCTACTAAAATTCTCTTGACTTTATATGGCACTCTGGGTGGTTCCTGGTCCAGGGGTTGTGTCTCTTTGTAGTGTCTCTCCAAATTAGGGGAATTTCTTTTCTTTGTGAACAACATCCTGTTGACATCCAATGGTGATTCAAATAACCTTCCAAAACCCTCAGAACTCCTCTCAATATTTATCGCATCTTCTCCTCCTTCTCTTATCTCCTTTATGCTTCTACAAATTAACTCCTCTATATATTCCTCATCCATCTTCAAAATTTCTGGTGTTAACTTGTATGTTTAGGTAGTCTGCGACATAAACCCTAATTTGTCTGTTTCTTCTCTTTCCCTTATACATTCTTCTTTGGTAGCACCCATAGTGGCGTGCTCATCAAGATTCTTCGTAACACCCTTTATGTCTTCTTCTTCTGCCCTCTTTTCTTTAGTAGTACCCTCCTTGGCGTGCTTAACATCATCCTTCATGACATGCTTGTCTTCTTCCTTTCTTCCGATAGCACCCTCAATGGCGCACTATTCAAATTCTTCAGTCTTTTCTTCCATACCTTCTATCATCCTTCCTTCCTCGATCATTTGTGCCCTTTCCATTCTTCTACGATAATGTTCTTGTCTTTCTTGAGTCTGCTTTAATCTCTCTTCTCTGCTTATCTCCATACCGGTCTTGATTTCTTCGTCAATCTCTTTTTTCCTCCACTTCTCCCCTTTCGCCAAGGGTTTGTTGGATTCGGTGTTCCATTAGTCCCCTTATATCCCATGGAATCCTTATTTGAAGAGTCACATCATTTGAAAGGTCCTTGTGGACCATACACCCTTCCCACTTTCCATCCCCTTAAGTGTCTGCCCCTCTCTCACAGAGGTAGAAACTTAAGGAGATTTGAATTTCTCCACACTTTAAAATTTTTTCCTCCAACCTTGCCTTTTCTCTTTTCTAAAACTCTGCAAGCTACTTCTTCAGATATTTTGCCCTTCCAATCTTTAACTACCCTCTTCTAGGGTCCTGGCAACAGAATGAAATATTAGCAAGAAATGTAGAGGAGATACCAGTCTGGAGATCTGGTCCTCAGTCAAGTCTTTGTAGTCAGTTTACACCCCAATCAGGTAGCTAGAGATTGACAGCAAAATATAAAGAATGACCAAACAAAGCATCACATATACATCAAAATAAGATAATACACATAGTTACCCAGTACCAATAGATCTCCATATATATATTCATAACAACCAAATGTATAAATCATAGATCCATCCTCCGACAGGTCTTAGTCTCTACCCCACTAGTTACATACATGACTTTTATGTCATTGTTTACATCACAATATACTTCTAGTCTCTTGTCATGCTTACTTCCATTCTACTATCTTTTATATCTATATATACTATATGCACAAAATATAAATCTCATTGAAAAATATTTGAAACTACTTTAAAACCTTGAAATTTATATCAAATGCACCAACAAAGATCAAAGACAAACATTATTGAATTCAATAATTTGTTACCGAATGTGGTAAAATGTGGTTGCTCTATTGCCAGCATAACTCGGTAATCTGGGTAAATTCATTAATATGCGTAATCCATAATTGGGAATAAGGTAGGTTTTTTATAATGTTTGGTAAAGTGGTCGAAGGTGGTTGAACAGTAAAACGTAGGTAAAAGGTGGTTGAACAGTAAAGATTTTTAATTTTTTTAATTTCTTTAAGTTTGTGAATAAGTTTAGGTTTTTAGGTAAATAATAAATTAAGTTTTTTAAATTTAATTTATTATTTATGGGAGGGGTGCAAAAGGGAAGATTTAATTAATCAATTAAAATAAATTAAATCTTATGTGAGGGATGAGGATTAGGATTAATGGTAAATTAAGGACACATAGGGATAATAGGGACAATTAGAGATTTGGTCAATTTTGGATGTCTACATATACTATATATATTATATCAAGGGATGTGTCTTCTGTCAGCTTTGACCTTCGCATAGTTTGTAATCTCCTTCAGTCGGCTTTGTTCTAGGCCAAGTAACCTGCTAACAAGGCTTAAGGAGGTGATGAGTTCTTGTCTTGTGTTGGCATTACCAAATTTTATACAGCCCTTTGTATTGGAGTGTGATGCATTAGGTGAGGGCATTGGAATTGTGTTGATGCAAAATAGACATCCCATTGCATTTGAGAGTAGAAAATTGAGGGATGTAGAGAGATTATATTCCCCCTACGACAAGGAGATGCTTGCCATCATGCATGCGTTGGCAAAGTTTATACAATACTTGGTGGGTGCAAAATATATGGTGAGGACATACCACAATAGTCTGAAATACTTTCTAGAACAAAAGGATTTGAATGAACAACAACATAAATGGGTGAGAAAAATTTAGGCCTATGATTTTGATATTGAGTATGTGAAGGGTAAGAAGAATATTTTTGCTAATGCACTTTGTAGGAGACCTACTATTTGCTCTATGTCCTAGATTTCAACTGATTGGAAAGCTCATCTTTTGGTTGAGTATTCCAAAAACACATTTGCATGCGAGGTCATGGATGGTAAGATTCAGGATGAGAGGTACAAGGTGATTGATGATGTGATCTATTATATGGATAGAATCTATTTGGTTCCTGAATCTAAAATGAAGAGTAAGATTATGAGAGCTATCCATGATATTCCGTTAGCAAGGCATCTAGGGTTCTTCAAGACCTACAAGTAGATTAGAGAGAGATTCTCATGGAAGGGTCTCAAGGATGATGTCTTGCAGTATGTTAGGGAGTGTATGACTTGTCAGTAGAACAAGTCAGAGCATACTTTACCAGCGGGTTTGCTTCAGCCATTGTCGATTCTAGACTAGAAGTGGGAGAGTATTTCTATGGATTTTATCATAGGTCTTCCGCGAGTCCAAGGCAGGGATTGCATATTTGTGGTAGTTGACAGGTTGACAAAATATGCACATTTCTTTTCGCTTAATTAGATTACACAATGCCTTAGGTTGTAGAGTTGTTCTTTAGAGAGGTGTTTAGATTGCATGGACTCCCTACGACTATTGTCAGCGATTGGGATAACAGATTTCTTAGTGTGTTTCAGCAGGAACTATTCAGATTAGCTGGTATAGAGTTGACCCCGAGCACTAGCTACCACCCTCAGACAGATGGATAGATTGAGACTGCATGAATAAGTGGGTGGAAGGATATTTGCACAATTATGTTGCGAGGAAGTAACGAGCTTGGATTAGGTGGTTGTATTTAGGTAAGTATTGTTACAATACCACCTATCACATGTCAATTGTCATATCATCATTTAGGGCCTTGTATGGTTATGATGCTCTATCTTTCATAGGCTTGGCCTTTGATGACAGTAGAGCTCCTAGAGCTAAGTATTTAATGCAGGATAGTCAGGATATCCTTAAGGCACTTAAGGATAATATTCAGTCGGCCCAGAATCAACAGAAGATGTATGTTGATATACACAGGGTAGAAAGGACTTTTGAGGTTGGTGATTGGTATTTTTGTGCCTTCAGCCATATAAACAGTCTGCATTGAAGAAGAATGGTGCAAAAAAACTAAAGCCCATGTTCTATGGCCCTTACAAGATTTTGAGGAGAGTTGGAGAGGTAGCATATGAGCTTGAGTTGCCTATAGATGGTGGATTCATAATGTTTTCATGTGTCTTGCCTCAAAAAGGCACTTGGACAACATATTGTTTCTTCTTTGGATCTTCCACCTCTTGATGAAGAGGGTAGTTTGATTTTGGTTCCTGATACTATCTTGGATATGCGGGTGTGAAAGTTGAGGAACATGGTGATCCGAGAGTATTTGGTGAGATGGTAGGATTTGTCATTGGAGGATGCAACTTGGGAAGGAGAGCATATTTTACAGCATCTAGGTTTGCAACTGCTTGAGAGCAAGCAATTTTGGGAAGGGAGGACTATAATTAATGTCCCCTTTTTCTTAGTGATCATCCACCATGTGTCAACTAGCCTATTTTGTTCCTGTAGGCTAGGTCGAAGAAGCAAGGGAATACTTTGAGTAGTTAAATCACACATTTAACTATTTTCCTTGGCAAAATGATGTTGGATTATGACTTGGAGTAATTTTGTAGTAATTATGGTGAAGTCAAAATTAATTAATTATTTTGCCTTGTAGAGGAGCGACCCACTTGGAGGATGGAAGGTGGGAAAAATATAAATAAAATAAAATGACAAATAAAAAATAACATTATATTTGTCAAAAGTAGCCGCCCAAGTTGAGGAGAGAATAAATAAAATATTAATATTTTAATTCTCCATTGTGGCCACCCAAACTTGAAGGAGGAAAATAATAAAATATTAATATTTTAATCTAGAGTGTGGCGCTCCATCGTGGAATTGAAATATTTATAAATTTTGGCAAAATTGGGTGATCAACTTGTGGGTTATGAAAGAGAGCAATTGGAAGTCATTTGGGGATGATTGTGTATTTGTCATTTGATATTGGAGATTTTCTCTTTCAGTTGCAACATTGGTTCAACTATTTTATGAGAACAAAAACTCTTAGAAAACTAGTGGATTGGACGAAAACCCACTCCACTTTGAGAGGGGAATCCATATAGGGTTTGCTATTGGTCATATTTGTAGGTTTTTACATCATATTGGAGCTACAAGGACATCATTTTTTGCAGGCTATATCAGCTAGGGTTTAAAGGTCAAATTGACCTAATTTGTGCCAAATTGTCAATTTGATATGTGAAGATTGAAGGATAATAGATTGCAGGTCATTTGTGATTGAATTAGCATTTATATCACATGGTCTTATGATGGAATCAATATATTTTTGAAGGTAGATATGAGTTTCATTAATGTTGGCCACTAGGGTTTGAACATCAATTGTCATCATATAGGGTGAATTATAGATCTCGGTGTTCATATTGGCAGGTTGTGGAGTTTTAAGATGAGAAAACATCATTATTTCTTATCGCTTAGGGTTTAGGCTTGTTGGAGAAGTTGGCACTACATTTGGAGGGCTTGTTTATCAATTGTTCATCATCATTTGCATTTTGATTTTAATTTCAAATCTCTGCAGTTATAATAGCTAGGTGAATTAGGAGTTTGGATAGCATATTCTTCATTGATTTGATACCTAACATCATCCTAGCGTTGGCGGCTACATAGAGGATCAATCACTCTATCTTTGAAGGAGTTTCAAGACTAGTTTGGAGCTGATTTGTCATTGTCATCATCAACAATTTGTAATCAGACTTCATTGTGAACAATAGGTTTCAAAATTAGTCATCTATTGTTGTGTATTGTTTCATATTGTGTCTAGGAGAAGTACAATCAAATTGGGTATGTGGTAAACAATCTTCTTATTCAAATCTTTAATTTTAAATAAGAATACATTATTGTTTTGAGTTATATCGTATCCCTAATTTATGTTTTTAGTCTTTTAGTTTGTTGTTATTTCATTTGCAAATGGTTCTATTTTGGCATCACTACATGGCAAAGGCATTCCCAAACTGAAAACTCATAAAAACCAATCAAACAAACAAGAAAACCAAATTAGAAAACTCATATCAGAATCATAAATTTGGATCAAATTTAGCAAGGGTTCTTACGTATAACAGTTTCCAATGGTGCTTCTTAACACTATCTAGTTTTTTCTTACACATAGATACATTAGGCAAACATCTTCAAAAGGTATTAAAGGTCAAATTCCACAAAAAGATAGAATTGTGTGAGGACAAAATTACACAATCCAAGATAGAATCATGTGCAATCACTCCCCTTTATACATTTTTGAAGGTGACACAATTCAAATTTTGTTGTTATGCTACCAACTACATCCAATTTTAAGTGATTTTGAATTATAGTTAATAAGTCATGATCAAAACAATGAACAACTCTCTTGACCATCAAAATCAGGTAAGCCCTAATCCCTCTTAATTTCATTTTGACACATCTAATTTCCATCTCAATTATTTTACCTTGATCAATTTATCATAAATACCTCTTTAATTTAATTTTAAAATTTAATTATAATTAATTATGGGATTGCTAGTGTTGCACACTGGTGCCGAGCGCTAGACCTGTGATAGTTGGCATTAGCTATGTAAGGCCAAGTTTATATCAGAGCTATGGCTTGATATTTGAGTTGGTATCTAAGTCAATATTTTGATTCCTAATTTTGGACTTGCTTGAAGAGCAGGGCTTTCACTGAGGGGACTTGGAATAAGGAGAAAGTGTGATGATGTAATTGGTCTTCCAATGTGATGCAAGGGCAAGGTCTCAAGCTGCAAGGGAGATTAGTATTTTGGAGTTTGAGTGTTGGGGGCACAAGGCATAAGGTCTGATGCAATGTATAGGGTTCTACACTATGTATTGGTTGTGATGCTAGGAGCATTTAGGAGAAGATGTAGTTTGGGATTTGCAAAAGATCTTGTCTACAATAGGAGACATGATTAGAAATCGCCAGTACCACATATGGGCATTGGATGCCAACCCGATAACAATCGGTACTTATAATATGTTATTATTATTATTATTTTATAATAATATGTTATTATTATTATGGAAGTCTTTTGTAAGTGATTTTCTTTGAATAAAGTGTTGATTTTAAAAAATAAAATAAAATGTTAATATAATAATAATAATAATAATAATAATAATAGTAGTAGCAATCGCACCTTAGTGTGCAATGGGTACGCCGAGATAGCATGTAGATAATATTAGTTAGTGGTTCCTTTATAATTGCACATTGAACATTGGAATTTCTTGAGAAGAGAGCATGGTTCTTTTTTATCCATCATTTGGACATTGAAAGAATGTAGTGATATGCATTGTTGTGTTGCATTATAAAAGAAATGGAGTAAATTAAATATGTTGACATGCATGCAAATAAAGTTGTTTTTGCATAGTAGTGAGTAAAAGCAGGTATGCAAGTAAAGTTTATTTGTTTTAGTCAATTATTTGCAAGTGATAGTACTGCATCTTGTTTCCCAAGCATGTTGATCCCATCTGGAGTTAAAATAACAAGGTAGGTAAGGACTTGACAAGACTTGCCATTCATCAAGACTATCTACTTGCATTACATGTCCCTAGTCAGAAGGAGTTCATTACCAATGTACGGTGCAAATTCTATTGATAATAGGTGTTTGAATTTCTTTTTCAGTGGACTGTAATATCTTTCTCTAATTAACTGATATCATTACATGAATGTTTTGAAAACATTGATAATTTACTAATGGGATGGTGGTGAAACAAGGGGAAACTAGAACAATAGTTGGTCTTAAATGTTATTTCCATTTGTTGAACTTTCAAGATATTGCAAATATCCATTTTTGAGCCACTTGAATAAGTGACATTGTTTCCAATTGTTTTGGTACATGGAAGAGGTATGAACTAGTGAAGCTTGGAGATGGGATGTTTACAATTTGATTTTCTACTCATCCTTTAGGATTTAATTCAATCCTTACAGAAAAAAATCATGGTTAACATGACTAATCAAACTAATAACCCTCGAATTGTAATATTGTACAAACAAATTTGCTACATAGAATCAAAATAATAATAATGTTCATAATTTTCAATACTTATTTTTGGTACCCTCTTTAATTTGGGTGTGAACTTGGCTAAGAAAAATAAGGAATTTATAATCTATTGAAGTGTAGATTATTGCAAAATGAAGGTTTCATTGGCTTCCACCTATTATCATTTGAAAACCTCCGATTGAATTACTCATTTCATCAAGTCTTTCTTTTGTCAAATTTTGCACATCTTCCACCTCAATCAATTTACCCTTTTGATGTGTTTTTTCCACCCAACTTCTAAGGATAAGCTTTCTTTCTTTACAATTTTTTGTAGATACAACATAATTGAGTGGTAGACCCAAATGATGCAAAGAAAATTTTACACCCCTAGTTCTAGAGAACAAAGAAAGGATATTAAACCCCTTTAGATAAATAGGATTCAAAATATAAATATGGTATCCTATAATGAACGAGTCAAAGTGATACATTTATCCCCTTCTTCCATTTTTACATCTATGGAAGCTAATTGACTCACTACACGATGAAAAGAATTTAAATGTTTGGTTACAAAGTCTCCTTCATGCATCTTTAAAGAATAGAAATTTCTATTTCAGATATTCAATTTCTTGTTTCATTTTCGGTTAGAGATTGCATTTATTTCAGAGCGTGTTGTAAAAAAACTTAATATGAAATGTAATAATATAAAATATACAAGAATAAAATATATCATATTTATATATTAGTAAGTATAATATATTATTATAAAATTGTATATTTATATTAAACATATTATATATTTAATATTTAAATTTATTTATAACTTAATTATATTTATTTCATATATAATGCAATATCTAATATTATTGTATTTATTGTTATATAGTATATTTTATATAATGTAAATTATTTAATATAAAAAAACATATGACTTTAATATTTAAAATGGTACCTTTGATATCACATGAGATGAAATTCTCAAGAAGTTTCAATAGAAGTGTCTATTCGTAGAATCAAAGTTTTTAACAGTTAAATGAGCATACAAAAAGGTTGCAAAGAAGTTTAGAGAAATCCTTTTTCATTGATTGATTAAAGAGAACCCTTTTGATCCCATTTAAAAAATATCTCAATCCCAATCCCAATCCCAATCCCAATGCTATTTGAAAAAGTTTTAATAAATTTTACAATTTTTAAAACTAAGAAATATCACTTCTACAATTGGCTTTGCCATTTTCTAGGCTATAGCTCTTAAATTTGCATATGCCATATTCCTTTCAACTTGGTTTCGATGAACATATGCCTTTCATTATACATGTTATCAATTAATATTTGTAGAATGCTTTTCAATTATACACTCACTATCTCACTATTTCTCTCTCTATATCTCTAACTTTCCCTCTCTATCTCTCTATATATTTAGTGTATGACATTCAAATCTTGCAAGCATCTGAATATGTTAATGTAGGTCAACACCTAGGTATGGTGGATATGCCTTTGATAAATCCTGAACCAATGCTAATAGTGTTAATGGAATATTGAATTATTTGTAATTGACATGTATGTCCTTGTCTTGGTTTTTTAGAGGCACATATGCACTATCCTTTAATTCCCTTATCCTTCTCAAGATAGAAGACATTTGAGGGATCAAAACATCAAACAAAGGGATATTTAATGTGGAGATGTACTTTTGCATATGTCGAAGCAAAGTTTGCATTACCACTTGAAAAGAGGAGACTGAGAATGGCACTATTGTCCAATAATACCACTTTTCTCAATTATTTCTTTGTCAAGAGTGCAATTTCCTTTTAGCATAAAGTAGATTGATAGTCTTTAGTGAAAGCTACTTTGAAATGAGTTTTACTACTTATATAGATTAGTAGTATCAGTTATGACACAAATTAACCAAACTTGAGCATAATCGTTGTTTTTCACTATGGCTTCTTAGTTTCTCTTGTTAAATTTGTTGTTACTATTATTCTTTTGTAACTATCCTCATATTTACTTGTAGTCATTTTTCATTCTTATCGAGCTTATAAGTTTAAGAGGAGGGCATTTGTACATTTCTTTTGGATTCTATGTTCTCTAAATGGTGCCATTTTAAAAAGTGTCAAGAAGGTGGACCATGCTTGATTTATAGTGTATTTGTGTAGTTTCCTCCATTGTTTTGGGAGTGTCTTAAAATGTAATTGATAGCCTCTAAGTAATTTTAGCGTGTAGGAAAAACATTAATGCAAATAATATTGACTCATTTTTACTCTAAATGATGAAATGCATCCAATTAGTGGGAAAAGGAAGTAGACATTAATGGATGAAATACATGAAATAAGGAAGAGAGAAATGGCAATGTTCATAGAATATTGCTTGATTTCTAGTGTATTTGTGTAGTTTCCTCCATTGTTCAGAGTCTCTCTCTCTCTCTCTCTCTCTCTCTCTCTCTCCTAAATAATTTACATTATATAAAAATACTATATAATAATAAATTTAAATAAATATTTAATTAATATAAATAAACAAGTTTATAATATAATGAGAGATGGGCTCCTCTAAACCACTCCTCATGAAATATTAATTAATGAGTTTGACTCAAAAATTATACATTGAATCCTAATTAAATATTATATAATTTAATAAATTACAAAATAACACCACCTATTTAATAAGTTATAATTTTAAAAATCAAATATATTAAATTTAAATTAATTAATTTTTACAATTTTTTTTTAAAAAAAACTTATTATTTATTAAACAAAATTATTAATGTTAAATGAATGAATAATTAATTATTAATATTTTTTGGAATAACAACATTTTAATATTTTGGTTTTCTTTTATTTTTTAATAATAACATTTTGGTTTGATTTAATTGAGTGGATAGAAATGAAATGGGTTTGCTGATGTGTGGGAATAAAATCTCATTTTCATTCTTTTGTCATAAGGTAGGGGGTACAAAATGAGAGGCGTAGAGTAATTATTGACTTACAATGTACTTATGCCATAGCTCAGCAACGTGGTGAAAAAAGTGGTGTGGGCCCATGCACATTTTGACCTTCTAATTAACCTGATAGAAAGGTTTATTGAAATAAATATGTGGAAATTGTAATATAATGGAGATGGTGGAGTGAGGACTGAGCTTAGCCAAGGCAATTAAGGCTGACTACAGTGCAAAGTGGCCAATCCTCAACACATGGTTAAATAACGGGTCATAGTTTAAAATTACCTGTCACAAGAAATGTAATGGTCCCAAGCAATTGATTGTTGTGTGCACTTTTGCCCATTCCACTATATATAACTCGAGAGATAACCTCTAATGTATTGACCCTTGATGCATGGAACACAAGACTTATGTGGCATTGACTATTTGGCAATATATATTACATAGCCATTACAACCTCCCTAACCACAAACCCACACTTGAATTTGAAAACTTCTATTACAACATTTTAATCAATTAATACCAACAATTAACCTCTACCAACCCAAATTAAATAAACATCTAATCCTACTCAAATTACTTCACTCAATACTATCATTTTCTTATCTAATATATTAATGAACTTTAATTTTTTAATTAAACCTAAAATAATGGAGGGGAACATTTATTCTCTCCACAATAACATAAGCTAGTGTTGCTTTTAAAAATCCCTATGAACTTTATATATTTATTCTTTTTATAAATTTTATTTTAAAAAGTATGTCCATAAAATCTCTTTTCATGTCTCATTAAAATTCTAATAGTTTGTATATTTTCTACTCAAACACTATAAAGCACTCAACAACCATGAAGTACGTGGTTAGCTATGATTTATGGATTAGGTTCTTGCAAAAGAAAAAAGTGGTTACCTACCAATAACGAAGCATAATGGATGACATTACTTTGTGCAACAACTTGAGGAGCTTTTAGGATACACACCAAAGGAATTGAATGTGGGGGATGTCCTGAATCAAATTATAGTTTCCAAAATTCTCGCCAAGGCATTTTAGGTGTGCATCTACTCCTCTAAAGTATAGGACAAGATTAAAGAAGATTAGATTACTGGTGATGTAGTCAAGGACCTAACTTCCTACCTTATGAAATCAAACTTGTGACCATTTCTTCTTGTAAATTAGATACATGTGGCCACTTCTCCATGCAAGTCTAATGCATTGTGTTATTCCTTTGGTGATTTAGGCCCTTTCGAGCTATGACACACATGCAATCAGTAGTGTCTAGAGATTTTACAAAGTTTGATCTCTAGTTTCCCTTGGGATTTACAAGAATGAAATCTAATCTTGCTAATAAAGAATTAAGCTAGCATCTCTTCTAGCCTTCTTATCTTCCTTATCCATCTCACTCTCTCCCTCTCTTCTCATGTGTATAAATAAGAGTTGCTCACTTAGGGATCAAGATGGAATTTTACTCGTTTGTGCTTCAAATCAAGCCTTATTTGTAAAGTTCTATCAATTGGTTTTCTCTTTTATTTGTTAAGTATAGAAATACAAACCTTTTTTCATGTTTCTAGGGCATTGAAGCCTTTCCCTACATGTAGAGTATCTATATTCATGAACATTAAAGTCTAAGTAGTTGTGATTACTATGTTCCTGTCCTAGTCTCATGTTGTGTGATTGAATGTGTTTGATCTATATTTACGATGACGTGTTTATATTTGACTACTTGTGATTATTGATTTATGTGTCCACTTTATTACGATGATAAATAGAGGTAGAAAATCCTTTTCTTAGCGCACTCTCCCTAACAGATTAGGATTTATTTCATATATTTTCTCTATTTCTCTTTCCCTTGCAAAACAATCATGGGAGATTATTGCATATCTCATAAGAAAAAAACTTTTCAAACTTGGAGGTAATTCTATAGGACAAGTCTGATACTTCTTGAATTTTCCATTATTGCACTCTACGTATAGTGCTAATATAGGGTGTATTTGGCTAATGCGACAGGTGGCTACAATATCTAAGTGTCAATACAAGGATTGTATTTAAAGGCACCACCCTAGGTCATTCTATGATCACCAACACATATAATCAAAATAAAACAAGAAATTCACATATTTGTCATAACACTTGTAGGTTCTATTATTAACTATTGTGTCTACATCAATATCTAACAACCTCTATTATTTCTCTATTTCTATCGCAATCTTTGGGCCTAACTATTAATGGTAGATTCTAATAGTACTTCTTAGCACCACTTAATTTTTCCTTGTGTAGATATATAATAGGTGAACATATTCGATAATTATTGAAGATTTATTTCTGCAAAGGATAAGATTGTGCCATCAAGCAGGATCATGACACTTAGACTAGATCACGATAGTTTAATTGTATCATAAGATCTTAGATTACCATAGTGTAGTCTTCTCATATCTTTAATACTAGATCTAGTTTCAGATTCCACTCTTTTGTCTCCTTGTCATAGTGTGATATCAATAAAAATCAACATTTCATTAATTTCCAAATATACCCAAATTCCATCTCATTTTATCTTCAATGCATATCTATTTTCAAACCTAGTTACTAAACTCTATAATTTATCTAGAGTTTGAAATATATTAATGTATTCCCCAAATATATTTATAATGTTACTTATTTTAACAACTTACAAATAACTTTAACACTAAAACACAATTTAAATATAGATAAAAAGCAAACTCCCAAACTCTCATTAAATTCTAATTTAATAAACTAATGAATAATTACTTATAATTTAACAAACTAATGAGTAATTAGTATGCAACCATCCTCTCTTAAAATCCAAAGGAACATTATCAATACAATAAGATGATATTATCTATTTTTATGTTCAATTCTAAACAAATCAAAATACATTTTTAAATTTTTAAATTTTGGTTAATGTTTTATTAACCCCATAGGCTTTTATCCGTAACAATTCACAACGTTAAATTGTAGGGGAAAAGACCCAATAGGTGAATGAATGAATAAATGAGTTTTAATAAGGTCCACGAGACCAAAAACAGTATGATTTTGAGATGCCTGAAGTTAGGGTGCACCATTACTGGGTCCTCTCCCTTATGGGCTAAATTTTATTTTACATTGAAAAGTTGGCAATAGCAGTGGTTAGGGTGAATGACCCTTTTCGTTTTCTCGCCCCGCTTCAAATCCCAAACCCATAAGGATGTGTTAAAACCCTTCTCATGAATTCAAAGAGGTGTATCAAAACAATTTTTTTAATTCTCCCGCCTCTGATAAACTTTTTCATTTTCATACGCGAATCTTCGCTTGTTTTTGTATTCCATAGTCAATCCAAACCACGTTTCGGTCCATTTAAAGATCTATCACAATTGCTCTACATTTTTCTTTTATACTCTTCATCCGAAAATTTCGTCCTACAGGTTTCCTCGATCGAAAGCCGCGAGAATCTCAAACGCATTATACTGAACTGAAATCCCCTGCAACGACCCCGTAAGATATATTTATTTTAATTTTGTTTTAAAGCACCTGTGATTGCAAATAACGATGGGCGTGGGAGTGCGCACATTAACTGTGCTAAAACAATTTGAACCCTTTGGCTTGACCGTCGAAGCCTCTGATAATGGCAATGGGAAGCCCTTCGAGGGAGAATGCAAGTATGCTTTATTCGATTCACAACTTATAAGATCAAATGAAGACATCATTGCTGCCTCCTGCAACGACTGCGACCACGAACTTTTCATTCGTGGAAAACAGTAAGCGTTTTCTTGCTTTTATTTGCCCTTCCTCTATTACAGTGAGCAATGATCTTAGTTTAGAAAGATACAATTCATTCCTGTTATTTACCCTCCTCCATTTCATTCCATCTGTTACATTACATTAAGTAATGCATTTTATTCTTGGAACATATATCTTGAAGCAACTTTGTTCTATCCATTTTTCTGTATTTTATGTATGTGTTGGGATTCAATCAACATACGGAGTATAAGGAGAGCCAACAGGTCAGTGGTAGAGCTCTCGAATTGCACTTGGGAGGTTCTAGGTTCGAGTATTGGGTAGTACATAGTTTTTTACAATATAATGACTCAAAAGGAAAGCATATAAAGATAATCTCAAAAATCTTATACATTTTATTTTCTACACTTACAATTTGGCGGGACTGCGTTGGGCCAACCTGTGGTGTGCATTTTATTTTTTATACATCTTGTAGGTGTCAAGAGAATCTTGTTTTGAGGATAACCCATGCCAAGATATGGAATACATGCCACACAGAAGGGTGAGAAGTGGCTGACATTCAACTGACATAATGCCAAAGATGATCGAATTGAAGGGAAGCTGCATAATTAGAAACAGTGAAATGTAATACTTGTTCACATTGTTCAAGCAAAGCATTAGAAAATGTTTTGGTGGGAAGGATAAAAGACTGGACAAATTTTAGATTTCTACAGCTGTTGAGATTCATGGGAATTTCAGGTATGTACAACATAGATGAGGAAAATTACAGAACCCAAGACTAATGATCCAGTGGTTTAGGAGGCTGTAAACTTACTCAGGAGGTTGTAAACTAACTGATGAGTTTTTTTTGGAAATTCAATATTAAAATCAAAGTAAAAATTGTAATCCACTGAAAGTTTATTTGCATTGCCTAGGAAGATTAAATTGGTAATCCCAGCTTTAAAAGAAATTGGTGGGTATGGTAGAAATTTGCAAGGCAGATTATCATAAAGCACTTCCTGAGAGTGAGAGGTTCAAGGAGGAAATACAACAATTTAAGGTTTATTATGAGTTGATACCAGAACATACATGGCTACATTGCTCATCACCTCTTGATACTGAGCAGCACACTCCCTCTGAATCACTATTACTTCTTATGTTATTCAAAACCTTTCTTCTTAAGGGGGAATAGACATTGGAGGATTTGTGCTAACCAAATAGAGAATATTGATTAGCAGTAGTACTACACATTGATTCATGCAAATGAAATTAGATGTCTAGTGGGACAATACTGATGATCTTTTCTATCATGCCATTCTCTTATTGGTGTTCCTTAAATTAAGGATTGAATCCCTCATTGTTCTCCAATTTCTCTTATTACAATTTATTGTTTCATGTCTATCATTTTACCTAATGCAATATTGCTACTAATCCTTTCTGTTCTTTCTTTGCAGTTTGGTGTGGAGCTCGGGTTCTCAAGTTCTTAAAAGATATAGCGCACCGTCAACTATCATTAAGGTACTTTGGAGTAAATTTTTTAATTTTTATAATCATCTTTGAATAAAACATTGATACCTTACTACTGTGAATACATGTTAGGGTACCTGATTATTTGATCAACTTGTGAGAAACCAATAGTTCAGTTCTATTTTTTAATTTTAAAATTCAATTTTGGTTGTCTCATTTTAAGTTTTCAACTTGATTATATCATTCTGTATAACGCTTATACACATTTTGCCATAATTTTATATGCTTGTCAAGTTTGATAAATTGTTTACTTCTTGGTGCTAAGCTGTATTCTTTAGGTGCAAGTTTTCTACTAGGCATCCTGATTTGTTTTTTTCCTGTATAAGTATTGAATGTCAGCGGACCCAGGACACGAAAAGGTTTGTTGTGCCAACACCTGCATGGTAATTATTTCACCATACCGAGTCAATGGAAGATTAGAAAGAAGGCTAATTAGAGGCTGATAATAGCACTCTATCCAAATCAAGGCTCAGAAACTATCAAAATACAAGCTACATTACCATTCCTTTGTCCAAATAGTGATTAAAGTCAACTGCTTGGAGCAAAGCAATCCCAGAAGCCAAACAACAATATGATCAAAAAGCTAAGTTGCTGATTCTGTTTTAAATCCTGGTTCGGGTTTGCAGATTCAGTTCGTGGATATGGTAATTATTTTTAGGGTTGGGTTCATCTATACCCAAAACATATAGAAGTCATAAATATATAAATATTTTAACCTAAGAACAAGGATAATCATATAACATAAATTTAATAACAAAACAACCATACAATTTTATAAATTCATATGTTGCTAATATTAAAAGCTTAACCTCATTTGTGTGGACCCCACAGAGAGCATAACAATTAAAATTAAAACCCACCACTAATGCGTTGGACACTTAAAAAGCAATAAAAGTAAAGCAGAATTGTTTTTAATAACGTGAAGCCAATAATTTTTGGATTTTAAGATAAATGCAGCATGTAATACTCCAAAAATTCCCTAAAGAGGCTTGGACAAATTTAAAATAGTGGCGGATTTTAAGATAAATGCAGCATGTAATACTCCAAAAATTCCCTAAAGAGGCTTGGACAAATTTAAAATAGTGGCGGCACTAGATATTAGCACTCCAAAATTCCGTCATTTTTGTTGAGTTTTTGGCTCAGTTCGGAACATCTGTACAGGTTCAGTGTGAATGTGCAAATGGTTTGAGTTATTTCTTTTTTGTAATTCACTTAAATTTTTTTCCTTTGATCAGTGAATGGGGAATTTTTAGCCTAGCCCTTACAGGTTAGATGAATTGCTTTTGATCGGAGCTATGAACCGGTGAGGCCACAACACGGGGGACCTCATCCCCTGGCATTAACACCTGGCATGAACTCCTGCATTAACATTGAAGGTTCAAACCCGTGAACTCGTTGGCCTAGTGAAGACCCACCGCTTGTGAGCACAACAACCCAGCGAAGGCGCAAGTCCTGCGAGCACGTTAGCCCAACAAAGGCGCAAAGCCTGCGAGCTCTTTGGCCAAGCGAGGGTTTGAACCTTGGTGGCTGCCACTACAACCGACCGACTTAACCACGCTCTTAACGACAATTTGTAATTCACTTAATCGATAAAGTAAAATTCTTTTATTTAGTTAATTAAGTCTAATAAAGTGCGGATAAACACTAATGATTTAGACTTATTTTCCAAGTCATCTCTTGTGTGAGATAAGAATGTTATTTTTGGAAGATTAGATTTTTCGCTGAATAGTATAAAGATAGATGCAAGATAGAAGATTAATAACTCAGTACAATGTTATAATTCCATGCAACTGTAAGGAACAGTTGTGGAGGTTTCCTTGTAAGCTTTTGAAGGAATGCAAAGCTGACTTGAAGGTGTAAATTATTTGTGTCTGTTGTTCTTTGTGTCCGTAGTTTGAAGATTCAATTATTGTGTGATTAATTTAATATTTTCTAACATTAGGAAATTAGTCACCAGGGTTTGAAATCTGTACATGGTATCAGAGCCTAGACAGAAAATATAATCGTGTGGCCTTGGAGAAGGAATTTTAGGGGGTTTTCTTAGGTGGAAAATTGTGTGAGGGTTTGCAAGAAAAAATTGTGTCGGCCAAAAGAAGAAATTGACGTATTTAATCCTTGCAAAATCATGTTGTTTTGAAGGGTAGAATTGCGTAGTTATTTCAGTTGAAAATTGCATGACATTTTCAAAAATTCATGTCTACTAGAAAAAAACATGTCTAATTTGTTGTGAAAAATCGTGGAAGTTCTTTTTATGAACAAATACTGGCCAAACAAAACAAAAATCACACTGTATTTTATTAATATAGTGATGTGATTGTTATTTTTTAAGAAATCCATAACACTTTTTAAAAGTTGGTTTTTTTGTAGTTTTTGAAGCGACGAGTTTATCAGCTGCGGCCGGAGCACAATCAACTTAAGGTTTGGTCGATTTATGTAGGTAATCATCACAATTTTTGTGCAGGTTTCAACAACATGACCTAGGGCTTTTATGATTGACGACTAGGGTTTTCGGAAGCCCATGACTAGGTTTTGAAAATCAGCTAGGTCATCATTTTTATGGCTAGTTTTTCAGCAGCAGCTAGGGTTTTGTAGGAGTGGTGAACTAGGGTTTATCAGCAGTGGCTAGGGCAACCACATGAGCTAGGTTTCATAACCTAGGGTTTGGTAAAAGGTTTTTCAAAATTTTTGAGCAGTTTATTATTTCCAAATTTGTGCATTTTGTTTTGATTCTTTGAAGGAAAAAAATATTTTAAATGGCGTCACCTAGTCTCAGGTTTGAGGATAGGTTGGATGGTGTGTTAATTTCCTATCTTGGAAAGTCAGGGTGATTTTGTTATTAGAAGAAAATGATTTTTGGGATATCGTAAAGGATTAGGTGGCTTTGCCTACAGATCTGCAGGATTTGGTAGTTCATAATAAGAAAGAAATAAAGGTAGAGCAAATGATCTTGGATGCGGTGAAGGATCATTTAATTCCACATTTGTTAGAGAAGAAAACAACCAAGGAGATGTTTGATGCTTTGGTTAGTCTTTTTCAGCAGGCAGAGGAGTGCCAAGAACACTGGGCATAGTATCACACAACGCTAAATTTTTCATTCTCTGGTTTCCCCTCCATCTCGCCTCTGGAATTTTAATAATTTAGATGACTATTTCCATTGTTTATCACCAAACGATGATTGGTTTAATTTTTCATGAGAATCATCCACAGTAACTACCTTGTAAGTTGTTGGTGCTCAAAGTTGTAGGTTCCCAAATCCCTAAAGCTAGGCTATTCCTGAACATCAGGGGTGTCCAACTCAAGGCTAAAGACCTTTAGCTTATGATTAGGCAGGGACAACAATGGACCAGTTTGCTAAGGATGGGTAATTCGTTCTTTTTCTTTAGGCTCTACTAGGCTAAGTGGGGTATTCCTCGAGGTGCTAGATTAAAGACAATTACAGCGAATGACATGAAAATAGATCCTGAAACAAACCATACCCATTGCATAGGGAACTCCAATTTTAGTGTCACTAAGTGCCTATAGGCTGGTTTGATGATACAAGGGTTTTACACCTCAATAAAGAAAATATGCAGCCATGTAAGGAATCTGAAGGTTCAGATATTGTTTCAATAACCCCAAATAATATTCACCTTTCATTACACACTTATACATGGATGCAAAGAAAACAACAGAGCACACCTCCTCTTTGGGACAATGTTCATAATAAGCTGCAGAGGTTTAGCAACATTAGCAGGACAATCAACATACTGTAAAAATGAAGATTGATTATGTTGTTTTGAATGTGTTGATAAGATGGGAGGTTGAACACAAAGCATATGGGTGCCTATATCCAGTGAGGGTATCAGAGTCTAGGTTTTCTAAACTAGAGGGGAAGATGAATATAACCTGCAATTAGACACTTCAGTGACCTAGTAGGGGCACAAAGCTCCCGAGCTCAATAGCCTTGCGATGGTTTGAACCTTGGTGGCAACAACAACACTACCAAGTAAACTAGTGTACTATGCCCTTAATGGCCAAAAAAATGTTCAACTTAATATTCGTTGATTTATTTTTTATAATACTTTTTTAAATCTTGAATTTCCACTATATATAAGAATCAGTCATTTCAATTTTGATTTTTCTACCATGCCTGCCTGTTGTCTGCAAATTAGATAGATTGTATTTTTCTACTTTTACCACTTTAGCTCAGTACATTTGATAATGCTTTGTTGTATTTGCTACCTCTTATCAAAGACCAACTTTAAAAGGGCAAAGAAATGGTCTGCCATGGGGATTTAGGAGTGAAAAAGGGATTTAACAGTTCTAGCAATGAGGAATATGATACAACATTTGCATTGTACATGGGTTTGGCAAACCTGGGAGGACATTGAAAAATAGGGAATTTAAAAAAATTGGATATTTTATTAAAATATACAAAAAGTTAGAAAAACCTAACGAATGCTAAAAGTGCAATTTTTTGAAAAATTTGGAGCTTGGTTAGAAGTGATAAATTATGAAAAATGGCCTGCACCTTGAAGGTCCTAATTGCCTCAAAGGCTTAATTTGGGCTTGGTGGCTTTGCACCTTGTCGCACCTTATATCATGATAGGGAACATGCTCAGGGCACTGCCCTCAGACCCTCTGAGGGGCCTTGCCCCTCAACCGTCCTATGGGCCACTGCCCCTAGATTCCTACTCAGGTTTTAAAAAGCTAAAAATAAAAATTGTTTTGGGCTGCATAGATGGAAAAATAGCATTTTTTGCTCGACATCTTTCTGATTAAATCTTGAGTGATTGAATTCAATTTATACTTTTGATTTGCTAAGTAAATCCTGATTCTGAGTATTGCTACTATGATATAAAGTTATAAACCATTTTGATTTATTTAAGTATCTGAAATTTCAGTTCAATTGATTGTTGAATTGTTTCCATAAATGATAAATTGCAATTTCTTTTACTATTTTTCATAATTAATTTTTCAAATATATTATTTTAGTTGCTATCCCCTAATTTTTGGAAAAAAATTGCTGTTTCTAAAACTCATCTTTTCGTCCCTGCTTCGACCCATCCTGAGACTTTGTGGAATACTGGTTACAACAACCTTGTAACTTCCCCAATCAATAATAAATACAAGCCACTGTCATTGAAGTGTGCCATCCAATATTCTCAAAATTGGTGCATTTATTTTTCCAACATTTGGTATCAAATTGAGGAAGCCCTAACAACAGTATGTTGATCCAGAGTTAGGAATCCTTTGGAGAGGGTATGCTGATCGAGAAGAAAATTGAAGGGAGAAAGGAGAACTGGCATTACAGGAGGTCTATCCGATCAGTATTAAACCTCTATCCCAAGAGGAAATCACTGTCAAAAGGAGAAGAAATCTGCTGTCAAATCTGCTTTACAAGGAGACATTGTGGTACAAATGAACAGTGGCAGATGGTTCTGATGAGTGATAACCATTTGTATGAGAAGTGATTGGGTATAGATGAACAGTAGCAGTATGGTATAGTGTAGACGAACAGTGATCCAATACATTTTTCTATAAAAAATATTTGATTTTTAAATCTGTTTTGCTGCTTTTCCATGGTTGAAGGCCAATATTAATTTGCTGTTGAGTTCGCTGTTTGAGGGCTGATTGTTTGCTGTCAAAGGTTGATTGAAGAATGAGAGACTGCTGTCAAGGGGTGATTTTCACAAGATCCCTAGATTCTAGGTTTTTTGAAAACCTTTGCAATTGTTTTCCACAAAAATACAAATTTTGTACTATATTTTTGAAAAATCTTGCATTGATTTGTAATTTTTGTCCAGAAATTTTTCTATAAACCATAGGTTGCATGGTTGCGGACAATATACAAAATCTTGTTTAATCTAAAGCCCAAAAATTGACAGGCCAAAATTTTAAGGTCTACAGTGACATGACACCACCATCAGTGATAAAAACTGGTTGATGATTAGAATCTCTAGACATAACACCACCACCAGCACAACCTGGGTTTATTTTTGCAGCCCCATTGAAGTTGAGTTCAAAAACATCTTAAGAAGCAGGGAGCCAAACCCCTTTTTAGGCTTCTTAGGCCTATGTGAGCTTGACCCATTATGAGAAAATATAGTTCATAATTTACTACTACAATGTTGCAAAAAATATTTTTCGAAGTTGTTGGATTTCCATGCTCTAAAGCAGTCCTGTCTTTAAATGCAAATTGGGTATGTAGCATGCAATTTGGTCATTTTGCTATTGGATTTTAGTTTTTGTGTGGGTAAAAATTATCTCTTCAAAAATCAATGCTTTGTGAAGTAAGAATGCAATTGATCATTGAAGTTGCTTCTTAACATTTTCTATTCATGAGTCCATCCACCAGTGCATTCTCACACATATTGCATTTGTATATGCATATATATTCATAAATTAAGTTTCTATGATAAAGGGTCTGCAGGGATTGAGTTTATTGTCAGTCACTATAGAATGGGTGAGCATTTTGTTTGTTGATTAATTTAAGATTTGCTAAAATGTTTCACAAGTCTGACAATAATTTGAACTATGAGTAGTTTAAATCCTATTCTTATATTAAACTAATATACTAATATATTAGAATTGTGAGGTCATTGATTGCATCTTGATATTCTAGAACGCTTCGATCTTAGTGTACAGTAATATTTTTTGATAAAATGTCTTCATTACTCACTTGTTATATGTAACAAATTGATCATTATGAAAGTCCTCTTCAGCTGATCATATGAATCTGGGAAAAGAATTTCTAGACAATATTATTGATTCCCCCGCACCCCCCCCCAAGTTTTGCATACATACATGTCAAGATCAACACTAAGTGTTTGCAATATTTATGATAAGGAGTGGAGGATGGTCATCACAAGAACTGTCATTGCAATTTTACCAGCATCATTTGGTGTTTGCTTTTGACTTCTCATTGCAATTTCAGCTTTTAGTAATTCATTGCTTCAACAAAGTTTGTTGTATCCACCTCACCCAATCATATATTATCATTAAGAGGTCAAAAAGACCATTAATACAAATCTTAGTTGTTTTGTCAACCGAGTCCATACCAACTGTCCTCTGTGAGTTACTAAGCAAAAACATTGAGTAAATGTGCAATACTACAAGTTGCAAGTTGATTGGATTGGACAGAATGCCAGCTTCATTGTCAAATTTCAATCTCACTTGCTTTCTATTTGTTATAACATTTGTTTCTAAATAACACGGTTAGGCATGCATAATAATGAATTTGGGAAATTTACAAACAGTTTCACAAGTAGAATTCCTCCCTTACATACAGGCTGGTATTAAACTATTTTGATCCAACCAAATTTTCTGCATACATCAATAAATGATTTTATATTACCCTCGAGAGATCAAGAAGTGATCACTTAGGCTCCTTTTGTTTGACAGCAGGCTACTTTTATGTCTATGCCTAATGGTCAATCTGACACAGATTTCTGGTGGAAATATGGTATGCATAGCAAAACTATTGCAGAGATTGCCAGTGCTGCTCATCAATAATATCTCTATTAGAACAATCATAAAATTGTCTCTAAGATTTCTGTATTTTTTATTGCATGCTTCTTCTTCCAAAAGTAATTGGATATTATACTGACTCTTATGATAATCATGAATTGATTTGTCAGGCTTCCTGGTGCCACATGGGATCCATACGTGAGCCACTTCTGTGTATTTTGCATCTTGATAGCTTGATAACATACACATCATCTGGTGAGCAGAAGACATTCTTAATCTTTCCAGAAACTCTTTGTTGAGGAAGGCATATTGCTTTTTGAAAATATGACCTTTTGTACTAGTTCTGTATGCAAGAAGATATTTTTGTCAAAACTAGAATTGTGAAACAAAAAGTCTAGTTTAATTGAATCTAGTGTTGTTAATTGTCGAAGGGACATTCTTCTTCTATGAGTAGGCATTTATTGGATTAATTTTTGTATCATTTGTGCTAATTATTTTTCATAGTGATCAAATACATCTATCATATTATTTGGGAACCTTTGAACATAGGTATTGGTTCTGAGTTCCTCAACTTAGTCCAATTTTTTATATCATTTGTGCTAATTATTTTTCGTAGTGGTCAAATACATGTAGCATATTATTTGGGAACCTTTGCATATAAGTGTTGGCTCGGATTCATCAACTTCTAAAGTCATTGAGACCCATGTCTTGGCCCTGACTCCATCATCTTCTAAGCCATTGAGTGCATTGGCTCTGACACTTGTAGTGTCTCCACTCTCAAGATTCACAGGAAGAATGTAAGCTTTTGCATAGGCGGTTGTATGGGTCTATCTTCATTATCCTCCTGTACATTGGAAGTAACTCTTATATAAGACACCTGTTCTTCAGTCCATTTGCTGGTGTATTCTCAAGTTTACAAAGCAATTCTTTCAATCTCCCATTGTAAGTGTCAATTGTCTATTTTTCCCTATTTGGTCTTATATATCTCTATCATAGTTTCATTGTCATCTCTCAACAGTCGAAATTCTTTCTTAAAGGTATACTTAAAAAGTTAAATCATTCCAAATTCTGAAAATGGTTTCTTTCATGCTTCATGCACCAGTTAATCACTATCCCTCTAAGGGTAGCTGCAAATGACTGCAGCCAATAGCTTCATCAATCTGACCATATCCTGTCCAATATGGTCTCACAAGTTCTACAATGTCTGACATGGTCGCTTTTTCTTTGTCTGTAGAACGGAGGTAGTTTCTTCCTACTGACATGGGCATACTAGCCACCTTGGGTCCTATTATTTTTTTTTTCTAAAGCTTGGTACAACAATGTTACAAACATTTCTGCTTTCTTTGTCGCTTGTCAAACTGCAAGTGTTTCCTGCTTTGGTAGAATCCTTGCAGCTTGGCTTTCTGTCCCTTGGTCGTCTCAGAATGTGCTTCCAGTTCATTTGATATTTATTCTGCTATAGGATTCTAATTTGTCCTTTTCTCTTTGTCTGTTGTTCGTGTTGCTTGTTAGAAATTGTTCCAGTCGATGAGTATTATCTGTTGGGCATTACTTTCCTTGTTGGAGATGGGGTCATATCTTGTCACATCTTGTAAATTGACTTTCATTTTGATGGGACAATGCCAATCTTTGAAAGCGAAGTGGGTCTAGACTCTATTGTCATTCCTTTGCCTTGAATGGGATGTATTCTTGTTACCATTTCACGCAGCTTCTACTTCCTCTCTTGTCTGTCCATCAGTTGTACAAACCTTCTGAGTTCCCACCCTTCTTTTATTCTGTATTGTCTCTTTGAAGTACGCTGCTTCTTTTGCGAGTGGGAGACAGAGGGTATATATGTCTTCGATGCCTTTCATTTTCTCCTTCTTATCTTAATCTATATTTACATCTTTCCCTCACAACTTCTCTTTCAACTTCATGCTTTGCTTGTCATACAAATATTACATCAAAATAACTCAACATGCCAAGAACATGGGTAGGTTGACCACCAAATGATCCATATGCTTGTCCAGGTTATAAAAGACTTTATGAGGTGAAATCTGTGTGTGCTTTGCTTCTCTTTGGACATCATATTTAATTGCAGTATCTTAGGGACTATTGGAATCTTCTACCAACTGATCTTTTCTTTGATTTGTGTTCTCATGGTCCATCTTCCTACTCATGAATGATTATATCATATACACAATATTTTCAGAAGCTTATCTTCTTCCTATTTGCTATGAATTCATGTTCTCTGACTGCATTTGACATCTGTGGACCCAACTCTGTGTGGCATTGATGCCAAATATAAATTATAGTGAGTTAACAACAAACTATTTTAAACATTAGGCAAGTCAACTACATATAAAATTTACACCATTTGGGTCAATAGTATAAGACCTGTGATATGCAAAATTGGATTTATTCTCATTGTGATCAACTGCAATGCACAAGTTTGCCAGAATACATGGATGATATGGTACGTGAAAAAACACAAGAGAGCTCCCTTATTAGCTTTAAAAAATGAACATATAGCAATAACTCCCTTGGGCATATTGGTTGGAACTTGGAAAGAATCACCTAAACATCCCATAAGCAACCACCCAACATATTGAAGGATAAGTAGTCACATGCACATGAGTTAGCAACTGGTTTTATGTCCAATCACAATGCCATTTGTCTTATTCATCATCTTTTAATAAGCTGTCTTATTTATAAAGTATATCCTTACATAGAGCATCTGCACTTATTATAAAGTGCATCATCAACAGTATGATTCTTCTTTGGACTCAATGGAAAAGTTACATTCTATCAATCTGTGTCTCCTTTCTCTTAGAAACTGACTGGTTATGTAGATTGCATGTTATGTGATGAATGTCTTATTTAAAGCCATTTTATTATTTATTCAATAATTAAATCATAATAAAATGTCTTAATAGGGCCATCAAAGGACTCATGCTCACATACATTGTTTTAATGATTTAACGAATTTTATGCAACTTTGTTTATTGCAAAAACATAAAAGATTTGTATGTACTACATAAATTATGGCAAGCGTTCTTGAATATTTTCATAAAATACAGCTTTTTACTGTATGCGATACTAAATTTTGATGCATTCTAAATTTGGATGAAATAATGACAGGGGACATGGTTTCAATTCCAACTCCTCCTGGTACTGCATCAATTTGGCCTGTTCCATTTGGATTGCTGCTAGAAAGAGTAGCTGACAGAAATTATCTGTCTAGTAGTGCAAGTTCTTCTCCAGGTCAGTCTATGCCAGCTGCGCGGGAGTTGGGTCGTGTTAGTAGAGAGAGTTCTCTGACTCCTCTTAACAGTTACTCTTCTCCTAATTGTTGGTGGCCAGCTCATGATCGTCGAGTAATCTCCTCACATTACATTCTGAGAGATACTTTGGAAGAGCCTCAGGTTTATATTGTTTTTTCCTTTTCCTAGTGTGCTTGATGTCTCTTCTGTTTTCAGTTCATGAGACACTCATTGGTAGGAGCAATTAAGATAGTTCTAACTTTTTCTTGATTTTGTCCGAATTGCACTTAAAAACATCCTTATCAAGGACTTTGGCTCACAGGAATAGTCACGTCACTGTTTATAGTAGATACCTTCTCTAACAGGGAATTACACATTCTTAGTTGGCTATCCTATTTCCTTGGTTCTCATAGATATACTTGCTTCCCTCATGGCAGTGGTCATCTTCATATTCAGGACTTCCATGTCTCACATCTTCCCCCTGGCTGGCTGTGGTGTTAGTATCTTCACCTTCCATGCTTCTCCCCCTCCCTGTACTACGATCCATTTTAATGCTAATTTCTCCCTTGATTATGCTTTCAGACTTTCCCAGCTTATGTCTAGATTCTACTTGCTTCCACCCTCCACTGTTGCTGCCTTGTATGAGTTTCTCTGTAATGCTCTTTGGGAGGTTGCTCTCGACTCTTTAGCACACATTGTTGATTACTCTACTCCACCCTGTCTTCATGGTTTTTACCCATGAATTGTTGGTTTGATGGTGAATGTTAAGCCATGCATAGGAAAATTCATTTTATCATTGTCCACAACCCTCCCTCCACTTTTATCACCCATAGAAATCATTGTTGTTTCTTTCAGCATAAGAAACACAAGTTTCTTGTGTTGAGACCAAACAAGCTTCTTGCTACCTTCCATCACTCCCCTAAGATCTTTTGTCATTTGCTCGGGTCTAGCAACTTACATAATGCTCTAGTGATTATTAAATCTAGGCTGATTTAGTTGATTAGTGTCTTTAACCTATGTCGGAGAGAAAGAAAGAAATAAATCATTTGAGAGTCTGGGGATCTCTCCAATCTTGGCAACTACAAGACTATCATGATTGGGCATACATTTGCCAAACTTTATGCCGCATATTGGATATGTAGGTTTCCAAGTACTTGGAGAAAGGTAATCTTTGTGCTTGTGGGCAGGCTGGGTTCAAGGGAGATTATTAGACCATTGATCACATCTTCACACTCTGAGCTATTATTGAGGAAGCTCGCCGCCGATCTTCCATAGCCTTTTGTTGTTTCATAGATTAATTCAAGGCCTTTGACTCTCTTGAGACACTTTCTTTTCCAGTGCTTGTGTGATATTGGCATTTTTGATTCTCTCATTATTGCTGCTTGGAGGCTTTATGAGACTGTTATTCAACAGTTTAGTACCTCTCATGATCTCTTTGATTTTCTGAGGAGTATGATCAAACAAGGGCGTCCTCTCTCCCTGATCCTCTTTGGCATCTACATTGATGAGTTGGAGGTATTTCTTCGACAACAGACTCACTTGGATGATGGTTGCACTTTATATGAGGCGATTATTGCCATTCTTCTTTTTGCTGATGATGTTGCTTTCCTCTCTCACTCTTTTGAAGGTTTACAATACCAACTTGATACCCTTGCCTACTTTTGTGATCTCTGCCATCTTGTGGTCAACCTTAGTAAAACAAAGGTCATGATTTTCAATATCTCCAATCGTTTTCTTTCCAAATTCCAATTCTTTTATAAGGAGTCAGCCTTGGAGATCACTTCCACTTACACATACTTGGGGGTCCAATTTTCTGGTCCCTCCTTCAGCATGAAGCTTGCCTCACATCACGTCTTTGTAAAGGATATTCCTCTCTCTCTCTCACTTGGAACGCCCGTGTTTCCAGCTCCACTTCCAAGATATCCCCTCAAAGATGTCTTTTTGATACCATCATCAGGCCCGCAATTTTCTATGGCCAGAAGGTTTGAGGGAGTGGCTTGGGATCAATTGATTGGGCTTGTGTTGAGAGGGTTCAGACTCCCATGTTGCAACGTCTTATCACGTGCAAGTGTACTGTTACTCAAACCATTGTCTAGGTAGAGTTTGTTGCCCAACCATTGCATCTCGAAACTATCGTCTAGCTTACTATCTACATATACAGACTTAGATCCATGGGTGACTCCACTTTTGGTTGTGATAGATACCTGTATTTGGCTCTTCACTCTTTTGAGAGGATTGCCTCACTAGGTCTAGTTCGGAGTTGTCAATGTTGGTACTTAAAAGGCTAGCTCGCTGCTTCTTTCCATTGGCATCTCTATTGACATAATACCTCTTTTCATCAGGGGTACATAGGGATGCGTCCCCACCTCCTCCAGCCCCGTCCCCGTCCCCTATGACGTTTCCGAGATGGGGGGACGGCTGGGGACGTCCCCTTGGTGTCCCCAGTAAAATACAAAATTGCGAAATGTCTCGGGGACGCGCAGGAAAAATTGGGGACGGCGGGTAGTGGATTGGGGAGGCCTGGCCGTCCCTGTCCCCCAACGTCTTAATGCATACAACCCGTTTTTTTAAAATTTTAATTGGGGCGTGGTGCCCACAAACCCTTCCATGCCCCTTCCAAAACCCTAAAATCATGATATTGATAGCCCGAATGAGGCATAGATATTAGTCTTTAGATTGTTGTATTTTGAAGTTTGAGACTGTGGGTTTAACAGTTAACTCTATCTTTAATTTTGAAGTTTGAAGTTTGAACTTTAATTTTAGAATTTGAACAACAAAATACTTTAATATTGCTGTTATGAATCTTCAATCTCATGATTATCATTAATTCTATTGTTGTTTAGATTGCTGTTATACTAGTGTTTAATCATTAATGCTCATTGTTTATTGTTTAAACTTTATAGTTTATAGTTAGCCAATAGGCTTTTATATGTGAGCATTATAGTGCTCGGAATTGTCTCACGCCGTAAAAAAAAAAGTCACGTCGGAAAATTTTCTAAACTCGTCGGTTGTTCCTATCGGCGTATTCCTTGAACCTCTCCTATGGTTGCAAGTGCTAGTTATACTGTTGTCATGATTTATTCACATATTGACTTGTTGTTAAGTTATTAACATATATGATATCTCTATTTCATATTGATATTTTGAAAAATTCACACACACATATATATATATATATAAATTTATATATCGCTGTCCCCCTGCCGTCCCTAAAAATTGGCCCTCGGACTGCCGTCCCCTAAACATGTCCCCTACTGTCCGCCCGTCCCTGTCCCCGAAACGCCGTGGAGCATAGCTTTTCATGTTTTACTTGGACGCTTTTCCTTGACTCCTTCCTTCAAAGGAGACCATCACCAGAGTTGCTAGAAGGGACATTTAAAAATAGTACATCTAGGTCTCTTGGACCTCCCCTTCTATGCCACTTAGCTCGAAGCTTGCTTTTTATGTTGAGCATTTCCTATAGTTCGAAGATGGTATACTTTGTTGCCCTCACTATCTCCAACATCATTGGTCACATGGCTTGAGGTTCCCCCTTGGCCAAATGAGGGTTTATTCCCATTAGCTGCGGGTTGAGATAGATCATCATATTTCTCGCCTTGACCAGATTTGCCATCTTTGCTCCCTCTAGGAGGTTGAAACCGAGGAGCATTTCATCTTTAGATTACCAATTTATTATGAGATCTAAAGGAGAGTTTCTTGTCGCTATGGGGACACAGACAATAATCTCTCTACCTGCTTCAGATATTTAGGCCAATGACTTTTGGCTCTTTATCTTTAGGAGGCCATCACCCTTTGGTACAAATCCTTACATGTGGCTTCTTGGGATTCTAGAGCTCCCAGGTTGATCACCTCCTTTTAGCACATCCAGGAGATTGATAACGCTAAACGACCTAGAGAAGATAGGCCTGTGAGATGACATCTCTCGCATCTTTTGCTTCAACATGTTTCCCCTCGACTCGTGGTCTTGTTTCTTTTTGACAGCGTGTCCCAACTTCTTCTCTAGTCATAGGGATTGATGCATATTACAAACGTTTTCACTACTACAAGTGTTACTTCGGCCTTGGATGTTAGGTGTGATCCTAGGTGTGACTCTTTGATGAACATTCTTAGATCTTGTATCAGTCGCTTCACAGTGATCGACGATGGCACTGGCGACTTCACCACTTCTAGTATAGATAGTGATACTTGATGATCTTTAGTTTTCCTCTAGGGTTACTCTTTGCTCTTTGGGTTTTTGTTTCCCTTTCTTGTCTATTTGTAACTATTTGTACCTATTTCCTAACCACTTATCAATTTTAAAATACCAGTCTTGATGAGATTGCTTAGGTCCATACAAGGACTTTACCAACTTGCAAACGAAATGTTCTTTTTCAGTAACTTGGAACCCTTATGGTTGAACCATGTAGACTTCCTCCAAGTCTTTGTTCAAGAAAGCACATTTATTATCCATTTGATATACCTTCCATCCAAATTGAGCAGCAATGGAGATAACCGACCAAAATGTTACCATCTTTACAGTAGGGGCAAAAGTCTCTTCACATTCTACACTTTCTTGCTGTGCATATCCTTTAGTGAGAAGACGAGCTTTGTACTTGTCCAAAGAACCATTTGATTTACACTTGACTTTATAAATCTATTTACAATCTATGGATATCTTCCTTGGGGGCAATGTTGACAAAAACCAAGTCTAGTTTTTGATCAAGGCATTATATTCCACCTTCATGACAACTTCCACTTTAGACTTTTCTTTGGCCTCGTCACATGTGCTAGGATCAAATACTTGCAAAACAACAAAAAATAGAGCAAATTTTTTCTGCTCACCACCTTGCATAAATTGTTTCCTTTATTGTGTATCAGCCTATTGACCTTCCATTGCCTTTGGCAATTCATCTTCCCAAACATCTTTCATTGTGGTGTGCCACCACTTCGGCCTCTTGTGTTGGCCCTCTGGATCTTGTTGTGAAGACTTCAAATCACTCTCTTCTCCACTTGATCCTTGATCTTGCTAAAGACATAGTGCCCACTCTTTTCATTATTTGATCCTACTTGGAATTTGACCCCTCTAAAGTTTCATGTTTGATTTGAACACTCAAACTTGTTCAAGATTTAGGAGCAAGAACTCATACACTATTATTTGAAGAATTACCATTAATTGAAAATAATGGTATTTTTTTTTTAGCCGATAAGGGCGTGGTTCGGTGGTTAAGTCGCTTAGTTGTAGTGGTGGCCACCAGAGTTTAAACCCTCGCTGGGCCAACGAACTCGCAGGCTTTACGCCTTCGTTGGGTCAACGAGTTCGCAGGTTTGAAGTGTTCTTGCTAGGGTATGAGGTCCCCCGTGTTGTGGCCTCACCGGTTCATTGCTCTGGGCAAAAGCATTCACGTGGAGCCGGAGGGCGTGTCGCACCAGCGTCGCCGGTCACGTTAAAAAGTTTACCAAGCGCATTTTAAAAAAAATGGTATTTTTTCATTAAAAACATCTCAATTAACCATAATTTTGTGCATAGAGACATCTAGTAGTTTGTATGGTTTGGATTGCTCACTATAGCCTACAAACCAATGATATGCGGGGACATGTCCCTCTCGATTTTCTTCTGCTCGTGTCTGCTAGGACTCCTCGGGGATGCGGGGACGGAGACATAACACCCCCCTACCATCCCTGTTTGTGAGGGCAAAATGGGGACGTCCCATGGATGCCCCCTGTACAAGGGGAATGCCCCATTGTTTGGGTATGTGTTTACGTCCCAGGGATGCCCTGAAGTCCCCCATTAAAGGTTGTTGATCAACCTAAAACGTAGAAAGTCGCCGTTGGTCAATGAAAATCTGGAACCCTACACACGAATACAAAAATTGCAGATCTCAATCTTCTAAAGCTTCTAAACATGTGACTTGGATTTGTGCGGCCGTTGAAGTTGAAAGCTCAATCTTCTAACTAGGAATTGCAATTTTGCAAATTTGTAGGTAGGATTCATATTCATAATTACTTCTTACTATTACAGTTGTTTTTCTATTGAATCCCTGGATCTAAGTTCCTTTTTATATTCGGATTTACTATTGTATTGCCTCTTTCTTTCTTTCTGTTTAATAATTAATTCCTTTAGTAAAATTCTCTTTGATTGTTCATCTATTTTCAATTTAAATTTATATCGTCATTGTGACATTTTCATGATTTTCGCCTTCTACAAGATTCCAGACTTGGTATGGGCTTTGACCAATAGTTAATGTTTATAATGTTTAAGATTTTGTGGTATTGCCTTGGTTTTCCTTTGCTTTTGACCCCAACTTGGTTTTCCTTAGTTTATGTTTCATGTATCTCTTTTTAGTTTTTAACTTTTTTTATTTTTAACCTCTATATATTTTAAAATATATTATATAGCTGTCCCCTCGCTGTCCCCTTGCCATCCCTTGGAAATTTTTTGCCGTTCCCGTCCCCCCATCCCCTCGTCGTAGAAACTCAGAGTAACACTGCTACAAACATATATGTTCTGCTTTTTGCATCTAAATTACTTATCTTTTCTTTAGGAATATGTGCAAAAGCAATACGACTAAAAACTTGGAAATCACTTGCAAAGGTTTTTTGCCTGGCCATGATTCCACAGGAGTGACATTTTACAAGGCTTTAGAGGGACTTTTGTTTAGGATGAAGATTGTTGTGTTCATAGCTTTTGCCGAGTACTAATATGACACATTCTCGTTGTGCACCATGCACCTTGCGATCTCCGTAATTGTCTAATCTCATTCAAAAAACTATAAGAGATTTCTTATGGTTTGATGGGAAGAGAAAGAAAAAAGGCACCAAGTTAAGTGGGAATGGTGTTGTTTAGAGAAAGCAAGTGGAGGTCTGGGATTGAAAGGCTTAAAGGTCCAAGGAGCAGCTTTAGCTGCTAAGTGGATCGTTAAGTCTTTGGTGGGGGCGGAGCCCTGGAAGGTCCTGTTGATGATTGTTTTTAGACAACTCAACAATAGAGTAAAACACTAAGTATCGAACTCTCTTTTGAATAAAGTTCTTCAAAGGCTAATCGATGTGATCCAATGAAGTAACTTCAAGGTTCCTTATTCGTGATTTGCATTAGATAGACTCAGTGTTTTGATGTGATCTTGTTGATAATCACAAAGGGACTTACGCAGACTTCTTACTTCATTCAACTTATTTCTCCTTTCAATGTGGATGATATATGTACAATGCTTCAATAACAAAGAAAAGGAAAAAGATGAGGTTCAGAGAAACTAATCTAAGGTCAATGAAGCAACGATGATGCAAGAATAGGCAAACTCCTTAATCAACCTAACTCCACTTCGCCAAGGGTGCCTACAACTACATGGAGTTGGTGCAATCTCCTAAGGATAGCGAAAGGTTTTCAAATCATGAAAGCTTGTATAAGCACCCATCGGATGGCGTAGCTCAAACAAGCACTCACAATCGAACTTAAGCAAATTATAATGAAGCTCAGACTAACTTTACACAACACTTCACCAACGATGAATGTCAAAAGCATGAGCTAGGAGTTGATCAAATATTCAATACAACATGCATTACATAAATGAACTACTACTCTACTTTAATCTACTTAGAAACATCTCTCCATTTCATCAAGATATAAGAAACCATGTCATTTCACAAGACAACATTTAACACCAAACAAGCTCTAATGTCTTTACATTAATCTTGAGAAAGATTTACAACAACTTCCAGTACTCTCAGAGAATTTTGAGTCTCTTCTACTCTACTTTACTCTACTGCCTAACTATCTATTTACAAATGAGGCAACAAGTGTTTTATATAGAGGTCCAGAATTATAATGAAGGGCTAGGATCAGTTCAAGTAGCCAAGGGCCAAGATCATGCCAACTCAGCAGTTTGTTACAACAACTTGCTATTTTTAGTACATAAGAGAGGGAATGAAGGCACGTTTTCCAAAAAGATAAGGATGAAATGGAATTTTTAGAGCATCTTCCACATAGGCATCTTCTTTGGCTTCTTGTTTGTTGTAGATGCATTGAATGTGGTTGAATGATATGGCGAATTGTGATTGAATAATGACATGCACATGTCACATAGGTGCCACCTCAACGTTTTCCCAAATTGCATCATCTGTGTGATGTCTTCGAATGTAATTGCTTTGAACTTGTATGTTTGGGATGTATCTTTGTTGATTCTGCCTTGTTCATCTTCTTGTAAACTGGATGTGTATGATATATGTTGCTTCATTTGACTAACTCTAGGATATTTCTTCTTCTTGTAGGGTATATGAATGATCTTCCTTGATGATACTTCCTGGAGAGTAGATATTGATGATAACACCTTCTTTACATGTGGAGTAGATGACTTCTCAAGGAGACTTGAATGTATCGGAGGAACTTGAAGCTTGACGGATGTCTTTGAAATGTTTGATGATGATGAAGATGAAGTAGTACACTTGCCATGTTGACCCTGAAGTGATGATTGATGAAGAAGCTAATTGATACTTGAAGATTGATAGAACTTGAAGCTTGATGAATAGATGTTGAACTTGATGTCATTGATAATGAAGTGTTCCGGCATGCTGAGGGTGAAAGGTTCCTTTGGAGCAGCTACATGATGATTCTTCCTTAATAGTGGCCTTCTAACCTCACTCCTCGCTCAAGGTGACTCCAAGCTCTTGCTCCTACTTCTGTGATACTTCTTTTCCTTCAATCTTCCTGCAATACAAACCAAGAAACACATCAATCCTTATGATAAACATTTTATAACACAAAGGAATCATCTTTAAACATCTAAATAACTTGTCTCAAGTCTAGGCGCATACCTAGGTGTCTGGAGGAGCAAAGTGCGCCTAGCACAAAATAGCTTTATACTTGTCATTTTAAATGATTTCAAACAATTGTAATGGCTTCAAATGTTTCTCTCTTAAGAAATTCACTCAAAGATGTCATTTTATGCAATTTCTTCCTAAGCGCCAGAATGATGTTGTATTGATAGAAAGTGCGCCTTGGCTTGAATGGCTTTATACTTAATATTTCAATGCTTCAAACAATGGAAAATGACTTAATGATTATTTCTTTCAAGGCACTCAATCAAGGGTGAAGATTCATGTGATTTTTTCCAAGGCGCCAATTCAAGGTTGCACAGGTGGAAATATGCGCCTAGAACACTTAGCATGTTTCTTGGCATTTTAACACTTTCAAACTCATGTTGATGATTACAACTTTCAACTTTTAACAAGGTGAGGTCTTTTATCTTTGATTCTTGCCTTCACAAGGCTAGGCGCTAGTTGAGGGTTGTGGAGATGTGCATTAGCGCCTTCATGTGAATGAGGGTTTACTCCAAGTTAGGCGCATATTTAAGGTTAAAAGAGCTGAAAATTGCGCCTAAAGCCCTTAACTTGTTTCTTGACATCTAATGATTTCTACTTCATGCTTGAACATTTAGGAAATTTTTTCTCACCTTAGGAACCTTGATTGTGTCAAATTTGATGCTCTTTCAATGGAGGCGCTCATACTCATATCTCCAAACATTCTACTTCCTAGGCGCCAAAAGATAACCATAGAGATAAGGAATTGCGCCTAGCATTGATGTGGTTTTTACTTCAAAATTTCATGGTCTTCTGGACTTGTATGCTCTTTTGTGGATTTGTCAAACTTAATACCTTCAATGTTGATAGATTCAAACATAGTTTCCCCCTAGGCGCCAAAATGGACTCTTCAAGGGTTGAAATGCGCCTAGACCCCTTTGGCTTGTTCTTAGGCATTTGTGATGATCTCAAGTCATGGTATTGATGTTTGGAAACATCCTACTCTAAAGTAATGTCAAGACTCAAGATACCTAGCCTCCTACCACTTAGGCGTATATTTGGGGTTACACAGAGGAAATTGACGCCTAGCTACTTGGAGAGAGATTTCATTTCAACTTAAGGAGTTTTAGGCTAGTTCATCATACACCTTGCTTTCAAAATGATCAAATATCAAGGTTTCAAGTGCCCTTTTGCAAGGCGCAATTTTAGGGTCTTCCAAGTATGAAATAGCGCCTTGATTTAGACTAGTTCCTTCTTCAAGTTTTATCAATTCAAGCCTATATATTAGCTCAAAAGGAAGTCTCAACATTGATCACTCCTTAAAACTCCTGGATTTAAGCACACTTCTCCTTAGGCGCACTTTGAGGTGGTACATGAGGAAAGTAGCGCCTAACATTATGATGTCTAATTTAACATGTTTTATCAACTTTGAGACTCAAGATGAATCACCTCCCTTAAGGCGCACTTCTTTATACTTCAAAACATCCTTTCTAAGTGAAGGTGCTCATAGGTGACTTTAGAGGTGCAAAAATGCGCCTAACTAAGTTGAGGAGGAATCTTCAAGTTTTGAGGGATTCAAATCATCAAGGATATCCAAGGGAAGCTTATCCTATCAAGGCGCCATAAGTTTTAACCTCTCCTTGCTCAAGGCACACATCCTTAGGCGCATATTTGGGTCTCAAACTTAGGCGCTGATTTATGGTTGCAAATAGGTGAAAGTGCGCCTAGCTTCTTGGAACAAATTTGCGCCTAGGAAATGGAAGTCCCCAGGATAAGGTATATTGAAAAATATATTTAAGTATAATTTCTTATACTTTAAATATTTTTCAATATACCTTTCAGGATGTTTGAGATAGGTCTCAGATCCACCGGATTTAACATGCAGATTCTAGATTTTGAGGCATCCACCAGATTTCAGACAACCAATTTTCAGGATTTTCAGGATATTAGACTTAGTCATTTTCAGGATCTTAGAACATACATCAGGATATCAGGACATCAGGGGACTATGGTATCCACCACAAAGCTATAGACTCAAACACTACTAACTTCATCATTAAAAAGTGCTAAGACCTCATCCAAGACCAAACAAAAGCATCGGAGCTCAAAAAAAGGGGGTCCCCATTTGCAATGGGGTGATGTGTGATTAGGTCACAACAGGTCCTAATTAGGAGAAACATGCAAGATGCAGTTCCTAAATAAGCAAAACAGTGGAATAAATTGATTGAGCATGATATAATCTTTGGGAACTTTAGTGCTAAACCGGCTGGGTCTGCAGTATTTACCAACATTTGGAGGGTGTGGGAGTTTGTGAGGAAGACATTAATGAATAAAGAAGCTGTCAATTTCAAAAATAAAGAGGTTTGTAGCCATAGGTCTGTTTGGTGGAACTTGAAGCATAAAGAGAAACATTTAGCCTTATTACAAGGGTGTTCAGCCTTGAACTGGAACAATAAGGGTATCTCTGGATTTGGAGATATTATTAGTAAATAACTCTTTGAAAAAATGAGGCCAATTGAAAGTGGACTTTGACATTCTTGAAACACAGAAAAGAACTTATGCTGTTTTATGCAAAGCAATGTCTAATTCACATTCCTCTGTCCGGATAATCAATAGAGAAGAATTTTTAAAAAAGATCATTTGGAAAGATGGTACCAAATTTATGGAAATGAAGGTAAAAAAATTGTACAAGCTGTTAACTAACTCTCAAGAGGTGTATGTTCATGTGAATCAAAAATGGAATCTTAAACTTGAGAAATCTGAGTGGTCCAAAATTATAAGTAATTGTTGGTAAAACAAGAGTGAGCCTAAAAAATGTGGTTTTAGGTGGTTACTGTTGTTTAAAATTTTTTTTGTTGGTTTTGGTAATAATAGTTGTCTATTGTGTAATATTGTGGAGTCATATGAGCATTTGTTTTTTGATTGTCAGTTTGGTAGAAAGGTTTGGGGTATGTTCATGGGTAATATAGTCGGATGGGGTAATGATAAGATTTTGTCTTGGAAAGAAATTTTGGGAGGGTATGTTGAAAATATTAAACTAAAGTTAGTTCTATCTAATGGTCAATATTGTAATATCACAGATAATGTCTATCTACTCTGCTTTATTAGCTGTAGGTTCTATTTTTAGTGTATGTAATCTCTTTATATACAACCTTGTTGTATTATGTAAATACATTGATTAATATATTTTTCCATATTATGTAACATGGTATCAGAGCACAGACGAGCGGGAAGAACAAATTTTTAAATTTTTTTCCTTGCTTTGTATGTGGTTGTACAATTCTGTACGACACCGTACATCTTTGGGTCTGTGATTGAGATTTGGTCTTCTTTTATGAAAATCACGTTCTTTTATGTATCCTTCAGAAAGTGTGTTTTTGGCTTTTCCTAGTTCGCGTTATTTTTCTCTAGCGAATCGCGATTTTTGGTTATCACGTTTTATTTCCTAAGGCGACAATTTTTGGTTATCACGTTTTGCACATTTGTATCCGATGGTCGACTTTTTGGTTCATCTGGGTTGTATTTCTTTCGAGATCAAAGTCGTTGATCTTCTTGGACGTGATTTTGTCGGCTTTCCTCTTTTGATTGCGTTTTTTAGAATCATTCTGTGTTTTTTGGATGAATGATTTGGGTGTGATTTTTTGGTGTATGCGATTTACTCTCTTTGCGATTTCTGTTGCCTTTTCTTTTTAGGTTGCGACTGGTGACAACACGTTTCTTCTTGAAGTCTTGCGATTTCTATTGCCTTTGCTCCCGACGATCTTCTCTGTTTCTGGAGGCTTCTGTATGATAGTCGTTGATTTTCTGAATCGCCCAGTAAAATCACCTTTTTTGAGCATGATTTGATATTCATGGTGGTTAGTTTCCATTTCTGAGTGAATATATATATATAGAAATTTACTGTTTTTTGGCGGGATACCTATGTTTTGAAAATTCTGTCAGGTAGCTTTTTCCTGCTCGATGCATTTGGTGTGTTCTCTTGATATCTGTGTTGTGTCATCGTTGAATTGATCATCTTTCCTGAGTTCTTGGTTTGAGAATATCGTGTTGTAGCGGCAGTTTTTTGTTTGTGAAATCTCCTTACAGTCATGTCAGAAATTTTTCCGTTTTCTCTTGAAATCTGTGTTCGGATTCTTGGATCATTTTTTTTTGTCTTGAACTCTGTACCATTTGATTTCTGTCCATTGTTCGATATTTCATTTTTCGTGCCTCGAAAAATGTTCAGATGGTGCTAGTTGCCAAACCGAACAAGTCTGCATTCTATGCCTTTATGGCTAAATGCTCTGCAGATCGTATCAAATCTTTTGCTTGGTACATAGATTCAGGTGCTTCTCGACATTTTAGACATCGGAGAGATTGGTTCACTGAGTACATGCCATTTAGAGACTGTCGTCTTTGGAGGAGGCGAAGAATATACAGTTGTAGGAAAAGGCACCGTGCAGATACAGTTTGGTAGGAGAAATTTAATATTTCTCAATGTTTACTTCGTACCTGGCATGGAGCTGAATCTTCTCTTTGTCAGTCAGATCATGCGACACTCACCTCATCTGGATGTTGTCTTCAGCATGCACTCATGCAGCATAGTGGACTGTGAGACACGCACCACTGTTGCTCAGGCTCTCAAGGATCATGGTCTATATAGACTCATGGATTCCGGTGATTCTCTAGAGCAAGCTTTGGCAGCGAGAAGCACTTCCCTCAGTAAACTCTGGCATCAATGTTATGGGCACCTCAACATGCACTATCTCTCTTAGTTAGCTCGGGAGAGTCTGGTCGGTGGTATTCCAGACATTCAAACTCAACTTCCTGGTGTTTGCGACGCATGCCAGGCTAGCAAACAACATAGGACTTCATTTTCTGATGGTGACAAATGGAGAGCATCCTAGGTTTTGCAGCTAGTTCACGGTGATGTATGTGGACCAATGAACACTCCTTCGATTACTGGGTGCAAATATTTTTTGCTCTTTGTTGATGATTTCAGCAGAAAGATGTGGGTAGATTTCTTGAGAAAGAAATCTGATGTACTTAGTACATTTCAGCAGTTCAAAGCCTTGGTGGAAAAAGAGTCAGGCTATCCCATCGTCTCTATTCGGTCTGATAATGGAGGGGAGTTTTGCTCCTCCAACTTCATTCATTAAAGTGCTGCACATGGCATCAAACGTTAGCTTACTACACCTTACACACCTCAACAGAATGGTGTTGTTGAGTGTCGCAATTGCACTATTACAGAGATGGCACGTTCTATGTTAGAACATAGAAGTGTTCCTAAGAAGTTCTAGGCTGAATTAGTCTACACGACCGTCTATCTTCTGAACCGGTCTCCCACCTATGCAATCAGAAAGGTGACCCCTGAGGAGGCCTGGTCTGGACGTAAGCCTTGCGCCAACCATCTGAAAATTTTTGCCTCACTGCTCATGTTTGGATCCCAGCTGCCAAGCGCACTAAGATGGACTCCAAAAGCCAGAAACTCATGTTTACTGGGTATAGTGAAAATCATAAGGTGTACAGATTGATTGATGTAGACACTAATCGTCTCATATTCAGTCGTGACGTAGTTGTTGATGAGACTACTAGGCCCTTTCTTCTATCTACTTCATCTATTCATGCTGATGATCAGCCTTTGGAGGCTTCAGATTTGGGTGTTCACATTCCTCTAGCTTCTCCTGATGGGAGGGTTCTTACAATTTTGCCCGCAACTCAGCCTGGTGTTCCAGCACCCGCTTCTTCTCAGGATATTCCGGATCCTCCTGACCTTGTTCCGGCCACTCCTAGTGATACTGAAGTCCCTCTTTCAGATGATTGTTCATCTGCTCTTCGGCCGAAATGGTGGGCCAAAACCATTGGTGATCTTCATGATAATGAACTCATCGAGGGTAGATCTGCTCGGAAGACGAGCAAGCAGCACAATACTGTCAATTTTGCTCTCATGGCCAATCTTCACAGTATTTCTGAACTTCAAACATATTCTAAGGCTAAAGGTGTACCTGAATGGGAAAAGGCTATGAATGTTGAACACCAGAGTCTTCTGAAGAACAATACTTGGGTTTTGTCTGATCTTCCTCCTGGGAAGAAGCCCGTTGGATGCAAATGGGTATACAAAGTCAAGTACAAGGTTGATGGGACTCTTGACAAATATAAGGCTAGGTTGGTTGCCAAAGGTTACTCACAAAACGAAGGTGTCGACTATGAGGAGACTTTTGCTCCTACAACAAAAATGAGTACCATTTGGCTTGTTCTTGCTATGGCAACCCAGTTTGGGTGGAAAGTCCATCAAATGGACGTCAAGAGTGCCTTCCTCAATGGCGAGTTGCAGGAAGAAGTTTAGATGACGCAACCTCCTGGCTTCAAGGTTGCTGGGAAATAAAACCAAGTGTGCAAATTGCTGAAAGCTCTTTATGGCCTAAAACAGGCTCCACGGGCATGGTATCTCAAGATTGATCAGTATCTTGTCGATCATGGTTTTCAGCAGAGTCCTTCTGATTCCAATCTATATGTCAGCCAGTATGCTAATGATAGTTTGCTCATTGTTGTTTATGTTGATGATTTGATAATTATTGGCAGCTCCGAACCGTTGATTCACCAAATCAAACATGATCTTAGTAACACATTTGACATGACAGACTTGGGTCTCCTGCATTATTGCCTCGGTATTGAGGTGTGGCAGCAATCTGATAGCATCTTTATCGCTCAGTTGAAATATGCTCGGAGTCTATTGGACAAATTCCAGATGACAGGCTGCAAACCTGCTTCTACACCAATGGAGAAAGGCCTGAAACTCTCTGCTAATTCAGATTGTCCTGTAGACAATGTATCCGCATTCTGACAATTAGTGGGCAGCCTCATCTATCTCACTGCCACTAGACCTGATCTTAGCTTTGTAGTCAGCTACATCTCTCGCTTCATGACCTCTCCTAAAGCTGAACATTGGGTTGTCGCAAAGCGTGTGTTGAGATTGTCCTGTAGACAATGTATCCGCATTCTGACAATTAGTGGGCAGCCTCATCTATCTCACTGCCACTAGACCTGATCTTAGCTTTGTAGTCAGCTACATCTCTCGCTTCATGACCTCTCCTAAAGCTGAACATTGGGTTGTCGCAAAGCGTGTGTTGAGATATGTGCACAACACTTCAGACTTTGACATTCAGTATGGCAGGTGCAAAGATCCTCAGCTGATCGGTTTTACAGATTCAGATTGGGCTGGTTCTGTTGATGACAAAAAGTCTACCTTTGGATATGTTTTCAGTTTGGGCACAGGAGCAGTCACATGGACCAGCAAGAAGCAGCAGGCAGTGGCTCTCTCCTCCACAAAAGCTGAATATAGGGGAGCTGTTAAAGCAACCTGTGAGACAGTTTGGCTTCGAAGGATGCTTTTCGACATGCAAATGTCTCCAGCAGGACCTTACCCTTGTATTGTGACAATCAAGGGGTGTTGAAACTTGCCAAAAATCCTATTTTCCATGAACAGACAAAACATGTTGACCTGCATTGCCACTTCATTCGTTAGCTTGTTGAAGACGGATTGTTGTGTTGTAGTATGTTCCTACAGAGGAGGAGACTGCCGATATTCTCACTAAGTCTCTGAGCCCGGATAAGTTTATCAAATTTAGGGGGCATTTTGATGTTGTTGACCGATTGACCATTATGGGAGGGTATTAAACTAAAGTTAGTTCTATCTAATGGTCAATATTGTAATATCGTAGATAATGTCTATCTACTCTGCTTTATTAGCTGTAGGTTCTATTTTTAGTCTATGTAATCTCTTTATATACAGCCTTGCTGTATTATGTAAATAGATTGATTAATATATTTTTCCATATTATGTAACAGAAAATCTATATGCCAAAACTAATGCTATCTGGTTAGTTTTATCTACTGAGGTTTTATGGTGTATTTGGAAAAAAAGAAATGAAGAACTGCTTCAGGGCAATCGGAGGACCCTTACTGAGTCTAATAATAGACTCACAAGGTGGCATATTGTTCAACAGGTAACAAGGAACTTAGAGATTCCTTCAGAAAGGACCAAAGAGGAAGGAGCAGCAGTGGAATACAGCGCAGAAGTGAAGGCTGCAGATGCCTGGACACACAATATTGGTAAGATAGAAAGAGAATTTCACAAGGAGTATACAGAATTTCAGAACTCATACAGTCAGACACATCAAATGGAGCTCAAAAGGGATGCAGAGATTAGGTAATTGGTAGGGTCTAACAAGCACTTGGACAATCAAGAAGATGATATTGAAACAGACAGAGAAGGGCACAAAGAAAGGCAGGATAAGATGGGAGAAGATAAGGAGCAGATTGCAGAAAAGGAGGGTAAAGATCAGGGGCAGAGTGCAGAACATGGACAGTAGCCAGAGACTGGATAGCACAGTACACGTTTTTCTTGAGAATATAGTGATAAAGTACTGTATTTTGAGGTGATATTGTACTGTATTTTGAGCTGATAATGTAATGTAATGTGTTGTAGTGATACATATGTATGGATGTAATGATGTGGTGTGAGTAACACCATAAGAATAATCCATTGTATTGCTATATTTTGGATTGTAGGAGGTGAGTGGCAGACTTTGCCACCCAGTGTTGTAAAAAATGCTTTTTATTATTAATAGATCTGAAATTCAAAAAAAAATTATGGAAACAATTACAGCAGGAAACTCAGCAGTGGTGGAGCAAAACAAATTGATAGGGGAGTTTATATGACTATGACACACAATGGGGCAAAGTTGCATAGAAAAAATACCCTCCCGATTAGAAGATATTTAGTAATTTTCTCCTAGGGAAAACTATTATGTAATAAATTTTATAAAGTTTATACTTTATAAACTTTAGTTAAATTTTTTAAAATATCGGATAAAAATAATACCCATTTTTTAATATATCTTTTTTGCTAAGCATCATGCATAATTGTGCCTTGGTATGATTGAAAGTGAAAATCTGCAACCTATTTGTTTAAAAAAAATGCTTATCTCCTATTCCTATTTCAAACTTCTGCAGCATTGTGTTTACCAGTGCACCCAAATACACCACAATCTGTTGTTTGCAAATCAATAGTGGCATGCTCTAGCAGAGCACTGCCCTAGAGCAACTGCTGCCTAACACCTCATGCCAACATGCTGTAAAAATATTGTTTCCCATAAACATTAACATCAACATACCTGTCAGTGGGTTAAGATATAATAAGAAAAAATAAAGGAATAAAATTTGGTTGTCTCTGAAGGTAGGTGTGGAATTGAACTTTGATGGGGTATCCAGAGGGAATACAAGTATGGTGGGAGCAGGTTACTTATTACAGGATGGCAAAGGTAGATTCTTGTATGGTGGATCTTGGTTGCTAGGTATTAAATCAAGCAATGAAGCTGAATGGGAGGTGCTTATTGCAGTACTCATTGGCATACAAGGAAGGATACTATGAGTTAGAAATTGAGGTGATTCACAAGTTGTTATAACCCTATTAAAGAAAGGTTACAGTCCTAATTGGAGGTGAGATTGTATCTTGAAGAGGCAAGTATGTGGATTAGTAAGTTTGAGGTGGTCAAATTTATCCATTGTTAGACAGAACAAAACTCTGCAGCTGATCTCCTAACCAACAAGGGTATAGAACATTCGATATTATTGGCTATAGAGAGTATGGATGCTCAAGAATAGGAGGGGCTTAATAATTTGATAGATTGAGACATTATGTCCCAAGTGCCTTGATGGCTATTAGTCTCTTTGGCGGGGCCGGTTTCATGCATATTTATGATAGATTTTAATAGGAAATGTTTTGCATGAATCATTCGTGTGAAGTTTGAAGGGTTTGTGTGAGATGCTTTCCATAATGAGTAGAACAGCTTTAATGAGTTGGAGATTGTTGTTTTTTGTGTTATTCTGGTGGTTATATGGTGTATTGTTTGGTGTTTTTTCATTGATTGTTGGTTGAGTGCAGTTTGGTATTGCTTGGCATCCTATTTCATGGCCATGCTTGGGCATCACCCTCTTGGGGGTCCCTTGTGCATAGGGTAGGTATCAGATTTTTGTTTGAAGAAAATATTGTATTGTCAAAATCTACATGCTTTTGATATGGTCAAAGCTGTGTCGGGTTCGAAAGGGATAGAGGATACAGGGAATTTTAGGACGCGTGTTTTTATATTTGTAGACTTTCACAACAAACTGGAGGTGGCAGTGTGCAATGTGGAGGTGTGACAATCTATTCTAGATATGCTCTCCTTTAATGCAACGACGAATTAGGGTATTGAGGAAATGCAGTCTCTGGTTTATGATTCAGGGACTTTTGTTGCTATGGAGGCAAATGATGAGGTATCTATGTTGATTGTTGGTTGAGTGCAGTTTGGTATTGCTTGGCATCCTATTTCATGGCCATGCTTGGGCATCACCCTCTTGGGGGTCCCTTGTGCATAGGGTAGGTATCAGATTTTTGTTTGAAGAAAATATTGTATTTTCAAAATCTACATGCTTTTGATATGGTCAAAGCTGTGTCGGGTTCGAAAGGGATAGAGGATACAGGGAATTTTAGGACGTGTGTTTCTATATTTGTAGACTTTCACAACAAACTGGAGGTGGCAGTGTGCAATGTGGAGGTGTGATAATCTATTCTAGATATGCTCTCCTTTAATGCAACGACGAATTAGGGTATTGAGGAAATGCAGTCTCTGGTTTATGATTCAGGGACTTCTGTTTTTTTATCACCGATCTAATATCTTGAAAGAAATCCATGAGAATGCCTACATCATTTGCTTCCATAAACATATTCTGTCATCATAATTGGATTTTGGATTTTGGAAGTGACTAGTGGGTTTTCCCTTCCAACATATGCAAATGACAAGTTGACAAGGGTGGCTCGAAGGGCCGAGCTAATTGATGAAATTCAGTTGGTGGGTCTGCAAATGTTTGTGTACTCTCCTGTAAGGCAAGGGTGGTCTCGATATCTACTAAGGGTATGGCTTCTGGAGTAGGTGAACATTGACACTCTGTCCCTAGAGCTGCGGGAGTACCTTGGTGGAGATTGCACAATTGTTGAAGGTTTTATTTACAGTGTTTATATGTTCTTCGGTCTTTGGTATGGGTGGTTTTGTTGTTGTTAGATAGTAGTTTTTGCTTGGTTTTGATTGTTGGCTCTCTTTGCCTTTTTACTTGTGTGTCTATGTATGTGTCTTACGTGTAGTTGGCATTGTTAGCCTTATAGTTCATGGTTTCCTGTTATGATTGTCTCCAAGTCTCGGAATAGCACAGATTTTGTCCTTTGTATAGCTATATTTTCATATCCTATCTTGAGGGATGAGGCCCCTTTAATAGAACCTTATATTATAATAAAAAAAGAAACATCAACATCTGACTGCTAAGTCTACCACAAACATTAGCAGTTGCATATTGTTCATTCCAATAAAATCAGATTGCAAATGGCATCCTCATGCCATCAAACTCATATTTCAAATGGTGTCCTCATTCTGATCCAGCTCATCCAACAGAGTTTCTTAGATGGAAATCATAGGGCGTAACAACCACCTTGCTGTGTTTGATGCTGAACTAGCATGCTTCTCGTATGCCATAAAGCTAACTTCCATGACTCTACTTCAGCAGCATGTCCTTATCAGTGTAAGAAACATTTACAGATTGACATCAAACAACAACAGCAGTCCTCACTTACACACAAATGCAATTGGAAGGCTATGATACCATATAAATATTATTAACAGGACCTGTAGCCATTACATTCCAACCCCTATAATTCAGCAAATTTCTTACAACCTGTAAACAACAAATGGGCAACAACGTGCTAATGATAGCACAAATGAAATGATGTTGCAAACAACTCACATGCCTACTAAACAACCATACAACAAATTATTGTTGACATTATTTAATTAATCTAATAATGATGAACTTCAATGTGCTTGGTGCAAGAAAGATAAATTGGGTTCTTCACCAACTTCAAAACACCTTGATTGTCATAGAGAAGGGGAGTCCTGTAGTTTCGAGGAAGTTGGAGATCACTGAAATCTTGATGTAACTGTACTGTTTCACAATTGACACTAACACTTGCTTGGTATTCAGCATGACTGAAATATAAAGCTATAGTGGGCTGAAGCTTACTCTTGGAAAACAGCTTCTGAACAGAAAGAGAAAATATAGCCAATAGTTGATCTTTGAGAATCAATTGATCTGCCCCAATTGGAGTCCATATAGCCTGTCAACATGAAATCTTCTGTTCTTTGACAGAGAATGCCTAAATCAAGAGTGTTGACACCTAAAAAATCGGTCCTCAAAATGCCCTGTTTTGCCCCCATGTCTCATTCATAGTCTCACTTGAATCTATAGCTTATAGCCGATCAGAGACATCTTTCATAGATTTTCATGTGTTTGCCATTTGAAAATGCAAGGTCGAAAAGCCCAAAAAATTGGCTAAGTTCCAAATATCCTAATTTTCCCCTTGTGTTTTTTCCCTTTGTCGGAGGTCGGAGTTTCAGGCTTCCTCCTTCCTTCCTGTTTCCCCTTTTGGCCTTTAAAATTTGCCTGAGTGTTGAATTTCTGTGTTCGGCGGAGTTTCGGAGCTCAACGTTCGGGCCTTCACCTCTTTGGTCTTCTAGTGTGCCACGTGTCTGTGTGGCGCAAGTTCTAAGCAGTGCTATGAAAATGCTTTCAAACTCTTGCGTCGGCTCACCATGTGTCTTGGATGAGTTTCGTGGAAGGCCCGACGGTTGACTCCTGATGAGTAGAGTTCTCTAAGGCTTTCCGCCTTTTATGTTACTTTCGGTGAGACACATGGCAAGCTGGCACATTCCGATGATGTCTTTATTTATGCTTTGTTCTAAATGTGTGCCGGGCCGCCACGTGGATAATCCCGCTTTCTTTCTTAGAATTGTTTGCCGCTTCGTTGAATGAAGGATGCAGGCCGCACGAAGACTCTTGCTCCGACGAAATGGCCTTGTGGGTGCCACGTTGGACTCCACGGTGCTGATGTAGGCTTTTGATGGGCCCGGATGGGTGGACACATGGCAGTTGCAATAAGTAAGGGAGATTTGGTTGCTGCCCTAGCGTTTTCATGTTTCACTAAGTATTTTGGAGGACGGGTGTTGGGCGTTCGACTCTTTCTCTTCTCCGAAGACATGCGCAAAGCGAACGCCGAAAGCCCGAGGTCCGAAATTCCGACTTTTTGGAGCTTGGCTTCCTAGCCTTCTAGACTTTTCCAACCGCCTGGGAATGTGCCAACTACTTCAGGGGATGCCATTACTGCGAAGTGGGTGGCCGAATTCAATGTTTTTAATGCAGTTGGTGGGGTGGTTGAGGATTTTGGCGCCCATTTCATTCTCAGATGTAATGTGAAGGCTATAAAGGAAAGAGTTGAACTCTTTTTGTGGGTTGGTCATCTTTACCACTTTCAGGCGACTAAGTGCAGAGCTCTCTAGAGTTTCAAAGAGCAAAAGTTCCAGTTCTCCAGCAGATGAGACACAGGTCATGAAAGGTTCTTCATATTGATTTCAGCTATCAATGTATGAACATCTCTTTCATATGCAATTTTTCAAGGAAATCTTGAGCTTCTTTTAGGGTTTCCTCTTGCCACACTTCGTGGTATGATTGTAACCATTGATCAGATGAATAAACAGATTCTTAAAACATTACATGCTATGTGATGATCTCTTTTATGGTTATAGATGAATGATTGTATCTTGACAAAGGATTACTAAGCATATTCTCCATTGATTGTTGTCTTTTCTTGCATCTGAGTAACAGTGTCTAGAAAGTGCATGTTTCATTTCTTGTTGTTTTCTTCCTTTTGATGAACTGTGGACTTTGTAACCCAATATATTAGACACCGGTCTGAAGTTTCTATGATCACCCACACTCTTAAAAAAATCAAAACAAACTTATCATGTGTGAAGCAAGTAGTTAGTTTGTATGTCTTGCGAGCAAGCATACCTGCACTTTCCATTATAAATGGGAGTGCTTTTCATCAGCTATATAGGGGTTATTAGTGACAACCAGTTGTTTTAGGTCCAGTGACAGTCCTTGGGGCCTAAAAGACGAGTTGGGTTTGGTTGTCCTTTCATTTTTAGTTGTTCATCTGGTGTTGAAACCAATACCTATTTAGGTATACCTCTAGGAACATCCCTCCCGAGTTTAAGATGAGCTCAAAGTGTAGAGGATTCTAAACACTCTTGTAGGTTGTCCAAAATCGCCCAAAACCCGTTGATGAACCTTTGCCTATCACCTAGAACGACCATCCCTGGCCCAGGGGATATAGGAATGTTTTAGGGTTTTGGGTTGTAGTTATTTTGGGAGTCAACAAAGAGTACCTAGGATATATAACAACACAGATTTTGCTGCCTGCAAATGAACAAGATTCGGTTGTGCCAAAAATTGAGAGACAAAACTAACAACAAAACAAATATCTGATTGTGTGGATGTAAGATAGATCAGGTTGCCTACCAATTGTCTATAACGTGACTCATCGACTGGTGGTGAATCATCATAGGCTGACAGCTCCAGCCCAGTTGCCATATGTGTCGTGGAAGGATTGCAATCTATCATGTGAAACCTTTCCAACATATGTGTAGCATAGTTGACCTAGCCAAGAAAATGAGATAGTCATGTTGCTAGAATTCTACACTTAAACAAATATAGTAGGAGGCTTAGATAAAGTTTCACTCTCAGCAATGTACTGGCTCCACGACCTGCAATGCTAACATCATCAACATTGGCAACAAGAATCATAATGTATCACCATCACTTTTGACAAAGAGATTCAGGGTAGAAAGATGTCCTTTAAATCTTGAATTTCTAAGATGTTGATCAGTTTTTGTGTACTAAGCTCGTGGAGCCTATTTAATCCCATATAGGGAGTTAAGAAGCCTGCAAACCAAATGATCACTACCATGTACCTGAAATCCTTTAGGCTACACTATGTAGAAATCCTCATTCAGGAAGGCACTCTTCACATCCATCTGATACAGTTTTCAGCCAAATTAAGCTACTGCAGATAATCACAATAATAATATTCATGATAAGCATGAATGTGCCAGGATTAGATGAAGCATTCTGGACGATCCTTAATTTTAGACAATTTGGAAAAAAATCATCAAGGAGTGTGAATTTCTTTAAACTTTTGGTTATATCTGTTTACTTACACAGGAATTTAATTCAACAATGGTAATTTATGCATTTTTAGATGAAGTGTTTAGGTTTCTGTGTTTGTAGCATAATATATATGCAGTTAAGGGAATTACATTTGAAGTACACTTAATTTTATGTACATTTGTCTTCGATCTCTTGATTGATGATGCAGGTTCGCTTGCATTTGAATTTAAATTGGTTAATGCAGCTCACATAGTGTAAATATGAATTTGAAGGCTTTGTTTTTCCTAATCTAGTTGTTGATATGCAATCTTTTATGACCTGGAATGTTTGTACAGGCATTATTAGTTGAAGAGAGGGGAAAAACACTAGCAATTAACGATCCACATGAACAAATACTATGGACAAGTGAAGTTGTACCTTATATTGTATCCTATCACAAGGGTAAGGTTGTCTGTGATTTGAATTTAAATCTTTGGCCCTTTGCTCTTGTTTATCTCAGAATTTCATAGTTTATGATCTGTAGACTGCCATGATCGTAGGCCAGGGAAGAATTCAATTTGTGTTTCTTGTTTATTTTATATCAGTGTTTCTAAAAACAAAATGTAAATGTTGAGATTTTATTTGATATTAAGTTAGATTGTCATTAGGTGGACAGTAAATTTTCAGATGATAATTAATAAATTTTTCGATGATATTAATCAGGTTTGACTGTCTAATAGGGAACATGCGACATTCTTTGTGGTACTTGAAGACAGTTAATTATAATATGGAAACACCATCTGCTGTTACAGTCCACAATGTGGTTTCTCATGGAGAGCAAACTAAGGGTTTGTGCTTACAACGAATTTGGCAAGATAGGGGTCTTCAGCCAATTGCTAACCAGGTATCTCTTCCATTGCTTGATTCATGGACCTTCTAGTAGTGGGTATTAGGTTACTAGAACACATGGCTGGATTACTTGATTAAAATTTTTAGTTTCTTTTGTGTATTGAGTTTATCTTTACTGCATTTTTTTCGAATATGGTATTTTTCCATGATTATAAATGGAAGAGTTGCCTTATTGCCATGTTCGTTCATTTGTTGCAACTTTTCTTTAGTATTTTACCAATGCATTTATTCATAGGTGAAAAGGTTTCTTGGAGTGCTTTATTATTCTTTTTTAAATTGTAGCATAAAACATGTTTTGGAATATGGTTGTCATATGGCATTCACTTTTTCTTTCGATGTCCAAGCAAGGTGTGTATACTGAAATATTATCTATAAAGATAATGAGCTCTACAACGTGCCTTAAGCAAATGATCCATAAAGTCTAGTTATAGCAGTGCTTAATTCACCAAAATGAATTCTAACTATGAGTGGATGAAAAAATTGATTGATCTGAAAATGCCAATTCCGTTGCTAGTTGTATCTTCATTAAAACAGGGCTCTATTATTTGATATAGTGCTACTGCTGGAATTGGATTAAACACGAGGGAATTCAAATGTGAACACGGAAAGAAGATACACAGCTGTACATTGATTACCTTGAGCACAAATTAACCTTGGAGAAACCCATGTTAGATGAAAACTCCAATGAAGATGGGGCTGGAAAACTCCAATGAAGATGGGGCTGGAAAAGGATGTGTTGATGATTGTTTTTAGACAAGTCAACAATAGAGTAAAGCACTAGAGTATCCCACTCTCTCTTGAATAAAGCCTCTCGAATGCTAAACTGTGTGATCAATCGAGACAACTCCAAGGTTCCTTATTTTATAACTTATGATTCATAGTGGATGAACTCAGTGATTACATGTGATCTTGCTGATTATCACAAAGGGACTTACATCGGATTCTTCTTCTTTCATTCAACTTATTTCTCCTTTCAGTATGGATGAAGTATTCACGATGTATCAATGATAAAAAAGGAAAAAAGGTAAGGGTTTAGAAACTAATTTAAGGTCAATGAAGGAATGATGATGCGTGAATAAACAAACTCCTTGATAAACCTAACTTCACTTCGCCAAGGATGCGTACAACTACATAGAGTTGGTGCAATGTCCTAAGGTAAACGAATGGTTTTCAAATCATGAAAGCTCATACAAGCACCCATCGGATGGCACAACTCAAACAAGCATCCACAATCGAACTTAAGCAAATGATGAAGCTCAGACTAGCTTTACACAACACTTCACTGGCGATGAATGTTAAAAACATGAGCTAGGAGTTGATCAAATATCCAACACATACATGCATTACATCAATGAACTCTAATCTACTACTAATTTATTTTGAAACGTCTCTCCACTTCATCAAGATACAAGAAACCATGTCACTTCACAAGACAACACTTAACACCAAATAATGAACTCCAATGTTTTTGTATTAATCTTGAGAAATATTTACAACAACTTTAAGTCCTCTCAGAGAATTTCGAGAGTCTCTTCTTATTCTACTCTAATTTTTCCTATCACTAACTACTATTTAATCTCTAATAATTTACAAATGAGGCAACAAGGCCTTTATATAGAGTTCCAGAGTTACAATGAAAGGCTTAGATCAATCTAGATAGCCAAGGGCTTAGATCATGCCACCTTAGTAGGTAGTTACAACAACTTGCTATTTTTAGTACATAATAGAGACAATGAAGGCACACTTTCATCATGGAGTGCCCAGCCTACGAGGACATCCGTGATAGCTACAATGACACCTTGAAAAACAACAACTTAAGCACCTTGTTTAAGGAGGCTAGACTCGTCAAATCCGCAAACTTTTTGATCAAAATTCACAGCAGAAGATTTGAGTTAGAGAAAGGGTTGAAAAATGCCTAACGGCCTTGTTTCGGGGTGGGCCTTGTGCGATTCTAGGTCCCATAGGCTGCTGTGGCCTTGTGGACATCATTAAAAACTTTCATTTCATTTCATTTCCACGAAGATAGGATAATATGGAATCTTTGGAACATCTTCCCCATAGGTATCCCTTTGGCTTCCTTCTTATTAAATGATACATTGGATGTAGTCATATGATGTGGTTGATTATGATTGGATAATGATAGGTACATGCCAGATAGGTACCACTTCAGTATGGACTTCAACTGTTAATTCAATTTGTTCTGTGGGCATATTCCCAAATTGTATCATCTTTGTGATATCTTTGATGTGATTGCTTTAGATGATGAACACTTGAGATGTATCTTGTTGATCTTGCCTTGTTCATGTTCTTGTAAACTGGATGTGTATGATAGATGTTGCTCATGTGGTTTAACTTTTGTAATGCTTCTTCTTCTCTTGCAGATAGGTTGTAGATTGATTTTTGGATGCATCTTGATAGAGAGTAGTAGAGAGTAGATGGTGATGCTTCAGGGAGACTCTTTGGATACTTGAAGATTAGGAGAACTTGAAGTATACGGATGAATGACTTTGGGATGTTTGATGAAGTGTTCCAACACGATGATCTTAACATGATATCGTTGATGATGAAGACTTGGGTGATGATCTTGAAGTGCAACTATCTTTTATCTTCACTTCACTCCTAGCATGAAGGTGGTTCAAGCTTTTACTTCTTAGATGACGCCTTAGCTCAACCCTCACTCCTACAACACAAACAAAGAAGCAACATTAATGCTCTAAACTCTTGATTTCATAACACATAAGAACCATTTCATGCATTTCTAACCTAAGCGCATTGGTTGGCAAATTAGTTGATTTTTTGAGAGCAATCATAAAATTCAAACCAAACATCACACTAGGAGTGGCACATGAGATAAGAAATTCATCCTTTACTTAGTTTTCTTCATTTAACTTGAATCAAACCACATATCAGTTATGGCGCATTGGATGAAGTTTTTGATGTTTCGTTGAAGTATGTCAAGAAACTTGAATTTATCCTCCTTGAATGATGGCGCATTGGATCATGAAGTAGATCTCCTCTTGAAATTTGACCTTTTGCTTATCATTTATGGTTGGCGCATAGGTTGATGTTTTTAGACTCCGGTTGAAATCTGTCTTAAACTTAAGTTCCTCAAGGCAGATAAGGCGCAGCAGTTGGGAATTCAGTATCTTTCTTCAATGATGTTCAAACTTTTATTTCCATCTTACCTTTCCTCACATGAAATGGCGCAGCAGATCAGTATTTTAAATCCTCATCTTAAAAGTTGCACTTCTTTTCACTCAACATAGATCTCTTCATCTAGGTCGCAATAGATGAGTGTTTTGATGTTCGGACAAATGCCTTAAGAAATCATCATTATCTCCTTCACAAGGGCGGATCAGATAGAGATTTCTTAATCCTCTTGAATGATGACCAGAAAAACAGAACTAGACTCCTTTTAGCAATGGTGCATTGGATGAGTGTTTAAGATCCTCTATTGGAAGTCACCAAGGTGGTGCATTGGATGACAGGTTTTGACCCCTTTTAATGCTGGCGCATTGGTTAAGACTTTTGAATTCTTCTTAAAATCTCATGAAATCTTCCATTTAACCTCTCCTTAAGGTGCGCAACAGATCAGGTTTTTGATCTTTGGTTGAAATTTGCTTTAAAACCTAAACTAAACTTCCTCTTAACAATGGCGCATTGGATGAAGCGCATGAGATAAGGATTTGGAATCCTCTTCCCACATATCTTCAAGAACTCACCTTACCCTGTCCTCCTTTGTCGCAACAGATGTGGTTTTTGTATCTTTTTGAATGCTCTTAAAAGTTCTTCATTCTTCATTTACTTGATCCAAAGGCAGTGCACTAGTTGGTAATTTTGAATCTCGGTTGAATGAATGTCAAGAAACTTGCAATCTATCTTCCTCAAGCTAGCACATTGGTTCAAGGTTTTAGATCTTCATTGAAAGGTGTCTTAAAACTTTACTCAAAACTCCCCTCAAATTGGCGCTTTGGATGAAGGTTTAGATTGCTTCTTGATCTTGGCCTAACTCTCATCAAATGAGCACACTAGATAGGGCGCATTGGTTCCACATTTTGAATCCTCTTAAAATTACTTCAAAGAAACTTCACGAAACTCATCAAAATTGGTGCACTAGTTAGGTCGCTTTGGTTAAGGATCTTAATTTCTTCCTAAAAGATGCCAAAAACTCAAGTAAAATCACCTTTAAATGATGGCGCATCAGTTATGGCGCATTGGCTCAAGAGATCATCATTTTGAGCTCCGGTTGAAAGTGGTGCAATGGACAAGGTATATTGAAAAATATATTTAAGTATAAGTTGGAAGATTTATAGTTTAAATATTTTTCAATATACCTTTCAGGATGTTTGAGATAGGTCTCGAATCCACCGGATTTAACATGCAAAATCTAGAATTTGGAGGATCCACTAGATTTCAGACTTAGTCAAATTTTCAGGATATCAGACTACCAGACTTAGTCATTTTCAGGATCTCAAACATACATCAGGATTGGTCTCAGAAGGAAAGCAAATGACTCTTGAATTAGAAACTAGACTAAGAACTCAAACAAACCACTAACTTCATCATACAACGAACTAAAGACATCATCAAAATTTCATGCAAAGCATCAGAGCTCAAAAAAAGGGGGTCCCCATTTGCAATGGGGCGATGTGTGATTAGATCACAACAGGATGCAACCCATATGTGTCAACCATGGAGAACTACAAGACCATTGTGAGATGAAAACACATTCCTACTATGACCTTCACATTTGCTTTGCATCAATTTCATTTCTAAGATTGATAATTCAGATATGCACCTTTCAACACTGTGCAACAACCTTAAAACCAACTCCAGGTTTTTGTTTACACTTAACCATGCTTATTTATAGATACATTGAGGCTACAAAATTTCATAGGCACCTTTTGGGGGGGATGGAACTCACATATGGTATGCCTGTTGACAAATATGCCTGTGCTGAACTTGCTGTTTTTTTGACTGTTGTGGAATTCGGACCTTGCCAAACTTGTTGAGATGACCTGGTTTCATTTCTGTTGTGGGTTATTGGTGTGTGAACAATTCCCCATTACCTTTGTCTTAGTTTATGTTTTTGCGTTAGGATATCTCATCAAATCCTTTTTTTCTTGTTGGTTTTGGTCTTTGATTTCCTTGTATCCCTTTGTGCGTATTGGGGATGATAGGGAACTGACAAAAATAGGGGCGAGCCCATTTGGCGGGAATATTTTGAGTATGCCCCCTTAAAACATTCACGAAAGCTGGGTGACATTACGTTTAGGTTGTTTGGGATATCACCTAGGCCCCTTGGTACAGTCAAGGGATTTCATGGCATTTCACTGGTCATATTGGGGACAATATGGCATCCATGGGTGTAACCAAAAACAAGGACATGCCCTTTTTGTAGGAGTGTTCTAAGGATATCCCCCTAAAGAAGATTTGGGAACATGGGGGACACGTTTCATCCCCATCCCTAGGATGTCCACAATGTCATCTAGACCATGCATCTTCATGGAACTATGCTGATTTGTCACTTATAGTGAAAGTTGGGGAGAGCTTTCCTATGCCTTGAATAAGGTAAAAAATATAGTTAGTATGCAAAAATTATGACTCTTGAAAAGTTGGCTTCTCAAAATACTTATCCTTATATTTTTTGTTTCCAAGAAATTAATCGTTCTAAAAAAAATAATAAACTTAAAAAAAAAGTGACCATACTAGCCTATCACTTGTCATTTATTGATTCAAGAATCCCTTCATCTTGATTTTGTCACTTGGTTCCACCAAATTGGATGGGAAATTAAAAAAATATTAGGGTTGCAGGATACACCACCTTTCCTCCACAAGTACACATACCTGAGTACTCGGTACGGTATGGTGTGGAATGATTTGGATACCATACTCGCTTGTGCCCTAAATTTCGTATTCCTCCAGCCGCGTTGGATTCATAAGGATTCGTGTTTTTGAAAACATTGCCCTGTATTTATAAAAATTATTCAAAATGTGGGCTAAAAGCAAGGACCTGTCGGCTAAAACCATGCAAAAATGGTTAAAAATGTCGGTTAAATCAGGCTAAACTAGGCAAAATTTTTTCAAAACACGGGCTTTCATCTTGTATAAATATTGTCGAGTAGGGTTCATACTTTCCAATGCACAATTCTTTCCAAAACCGCGAGTTGCAAATTTCTTTTGTATCGCAGGTATCGATTTTTTTATTTTCCTATAGCGACCTTGCATTCTGCTTTTCGGGTATGTAGTTGAAACTTTAAATTTTATATTTTTATTTTATTAAATTTAAAATGTTGATATTTATAAGTTTATATTAAAATTAAAATTTAAAATGTTTCTTTTTTATAAGTTTATATTTTTATTTTATGTAGCAATTATGTGTCCGTATTGCTTCTAAAGTAATGAAAATCTCCTCTAATAACTTGTAAAATTGTGTTATATATGTGTGTATGTGTTTTTTATGAATGTTGTATCCAACGATATCCATAATGGCCGTATCTGTATCAGATACTGTATGTGTGTCCATGCAACTTTGAAAAATATATTATATTTTTTTTACTTTAGCAAGTTTGTGAACCTAAGAACATCTTCTAACTAGTCTCGTGGCCTAGCCACTCACTTTGACGTTTTGTTGGCTGTGAAATTGTAACAATTATCGTTGGTAACTTGGTACACTACTACCACTTTTAATTTTCAATAATGTTTTCATCGTTAATACAATTGCCATGATTGTCACTCCTGCAATGATAGGCTTCACCACCTTCACCTTTGCTTGATCCTTTTGCTTGGAATCTGTGAGCTCCTTCTTGAGCTTTGATTCACCCTCTTGTCTTTCAGCTTCTGCTATACCTTCTATGAGGGCCATGAGTAGTGCCCTCAATTCTACATCAATCTCATGTCAATACCCCTAGCCTCCCATGCTTTTTTTGAATATGCTAGAATAGAAGATAGTTCAGATAGATTCTTTTTGAAACACAAGATATTGTGGTTTTATGAAAATCGTAGATTGTCTCCAAAGAATGGACATACTAGACATTGAAGCTGAAATTTGCACCATGATCTCTTCAATCCTTTGTCCTCCTAAACATTGGGGAGTTACCATTAGGGATCGAATACCATGTTAAAACATTTAACTGTATTCTTTTATATTAATTAGCTCCTCAAGCACAAAGAGTGTTGGATATGTGTTGTATGGTTTGCATGTTTTACGCCCCTTATGTATTGAACACCCTGGCACAATAATTTGGTTTGTTATAGGTGGTTTTTTGGAACATGGATTTATACCCATTGTATTGTGATATGGCTTAGTGGTTTCCTATAATGATGTGCGCCGATAAATACTCTCCATGGATTAGGGTTAAGGACATGTGTGAAATATCTTATTGTATTGTGAACGGTTGAGTTAATACAGGAGGTGTGTGGTGTTTTTGCTGATTTGTTTAAATTTTTTTTGGAAAATGTTTCCTAGGGTGAATTATCTTGTTATATTGTGAGTGTGCTATTGTTTACTTTCTATTGCATTTAAGAATCTGTTAGCATTGCTTCTTTTGCTTAGTTTTATTTGTATTATTTCTCTTCAAAGAGAGAGGGAGGGAGGAAGGGAGATTGATTTATAAAATAACACTTCATCTCTTGAATAATGCATCAAAATCTTTTACAAATAAAAAATATTTGGGAAATGGTAGGTTAGCATTATTTATAGGAATTTCCAACTAAATAGTTCTTAACACATCTTTCATAAAGCATTGTGTAGGTATTTTTTGCAACAGATGAAGATGGGGTGTCACTTATTTGCTTTATGCTAAAAGATAAGAAGTGTTTACTCTCTCTAAGGCTTCATTCAAGAGAAAGACAACAAGATATTCTGACAGAATTAATGGATATAAGTTGGAGAATTCCTGCAATTGATGCAGCACCAGTTGTTGTGACTCGTCCAAGGTATATTTCTTTAAATTTTGATTTGAGCTCTATGAAAGTGTTGATATCTTAGTATTAATCTTGTGATGTATGTCTCTGATTGGCAGACTAAAGAAACAAGGAATGCATCAGTTTGATCTGCTTATCTTAGCTCCAGATGGTGACCTTTTTCTATACGTAAGTGGCCGTAGGGAGGTCTTTCTTCTTCATTCATTGGGCATGATCCTTATGAACAGAAAGCAATTTGTAGACAGTTATATTGATTTTCCACATGGTCTATCTCATAAACAGATTGTACTATGTTCTATAAAATGCATATATAATACAAAAAACATATGTCCACACTCATGATTCCATTGAATTTTAATGCATCTAGTAGACAGTTAATAGTGATTTTCCACAGGGTGTTCCTCTAATAGAGTGTACTACTGTATGCAAAATTCTCATGTTATACAAATGTATGTCCACTTATAATTCTGTTGAATTTTGCTGCCTCAGTAATGGCATATATTTCATTTGTTGCCGATTTTTTTTGGTTTTGTTGTCTTCTGAGACTCTTAGCGTCGAACAGTTTTTTGAAATTGAGAGCACTGTAGAATTTTTTTTGGGGGGACTAAATAACGTGTATATTAATTCAGAAAAGAAAACACTGTAAATCAGAGATAAACAAAAGTAGGAGACTAGTTTCCTACACCATCAAAAGACTTATGAAGCAAGTGATTTTAACAAGCACCCATATTCAACACGTGAAGAAAGGGAACCTGATCCCTGATAGCTTTTTTATAAGGTGAGGACAATACAAGATGGAATAGTGTGTAAGGATTTACCTTTTTTCAAACTGGAAAGGGAAGCTCCCTTGTAAGTAAAACAAAAATAATCTAGAACTATTGGGATGATTTCTTGCTTTGAGTATTCAACACAAACAAGCTTAAAGTAAAACCTATCTTTTTGTTCTCAGGTATGAGTATGTTCTACCTCTACAAAAGTTTTCATACCAGAGTCTATTTTGCAAAAATTATCAGTCTTATTGTCAGTCTGATATGGAAAGTTATTGAGTGTCATGGTTGTTCCTTTGTCATTTTCACATGTCATAGGTGAGGTCTATCATCTTAGGAGCCCATTGATTGTTTCTGTTCAGTTGATGGATGAATGTCAAGTCTAGAAGTCATGGTCTGTAGTGGAAGCTGTCAAAAACAGTGAAATTGACTAAGTATGTGACAAATTGGCAATATGACTCTTGGGGCATGCTTTGACAGAACTAGAAAAATAACCAAGTACCAAAAGTGGCAATGAACCGAAAAGTGAGTGCTTTTGTTGTGTCTGCCATGGCTATTTGACCCCAGGTGTGTCAGTAAGGAAATCCAATACAAAATTTAAAATATTGTTGAAGTTTGCATACAAGGAAGGATCTAGTACAAAAAGATTTGGAATTTGGTGACCTGCGTCAAGCTTTCCTTACATTGAGGGAAAATCTGAAATAAAATTACCAAAATTCCGAAAAAGGTGGAAATCAAGATCACATTTTCAACAAAACTTTCAAGAAGCTCCTACTTAAATTAACTAAAGATAAAGCTGATCCCAAGCAAAATAGTGAGTTCTATCTCATCAAGGGCTTTAGTGGTTGTTCATATATAGGTTAGACAGGGAGATCCATCCACCCCATATCATGTGAGCATGCGGCTGATATTGGATTCAACAAGGTAATGTAATCAGAATTAGCAGATCATTCTTTACTCGCTAAACATGATTTGCAAAAATTATAGCTAAGAAGAGTCACTTGCTGAAATGTTTGTCTCCAAGGAACTAGTCAAAATTGCAGAACATCCCTACAACTTGATCATGGATGGTGGCACAAAGTTGGGGCAAGCTTGAAGACCGATTCTTCAAGACTGATTGATTTCCTAATGTATCGTATTAATTAGTCATTTAAAAAATAATTTATCAATAATTTCATTAATGATCTTCCTTATTTATTGTTATACCATTTCTTAATTTCACTTGATGTGGAATTTAATTAGTAGCAATAATATTTTTAACCTTGTATTGGGTTTTCCTACTGGAACTTTGTAACAGATTTATTTATATAAAGAGGTATATACTTGTAATCTTTTCATCATTTTCATCTTGATGATGGATCCCAAAGGAGATCAAAGAAGTTGATATGTTTCCTGCTATATACATTTGCAGTTGTTTGCAGCAACTTTTCATAAAGAACTCTTGTTGAAACAAATGCGAACAACAAGATTTGATGGTAATCTCCATATGAGTGGTGCATACATGCATATGAATATGAATTGGCAAGATGTTGGTGACTAAAAGAAATGTTGCCTGAGCCTTTCTGCTTTTTTTCATACAGTCAAAGGAGGGTTCGGGCTCTCACCTTTTTTCCTTTATATTCTAATATCAAAAATTTACACGAGTTTGTCATCCCTATGAACATGGGAGCTCTGTGAGCACCATAGAAAACAAAGGATGGCTGTTTCACTTGGTTGGAACAAAGAAGATTACATGGTATTTCATTGGACAAAACAAAGAGAATGTATTGATAGGGTACTATAGTATATCTATGTGTATAGCTAAGGGTTTGAGTGCATATTATGCACTATCACCATCTGTAATCTTGTTTGAAAAATGCTAGAAGACCCATCACATCCATCTCTAGTTTGTAGAAACTCACTCTGCTTGTGAGAAATTCTTGGATTGCAGCTAGCAAATGTACTACGGCCACCATTGATGCAAGGCCGTGAAATTCCCTTCCTATTATAGGCGGGGACATGCCAAGAGCCTAGTTTGCATTCTCGACTCTCATGTCCAAGTTTTTCTGGTGCTTTTCTCGTACATAATACCTGTTGAGCGCCTTCATCATCTTCTTATTGCTTGTGATCAACAAGATATTTGAAGCAAATTTGGAGCATATCTTAGAATTTACATGATGACATGTAGCTTCCTCCACATAATCCTTTTCTAGGATCTCCTTTCTGTATTGCCACCTTGGCAGAAGAAGACTTGTTTCATCCTTAGATTGGTGATATTTCCCATGAAAGCCATTTGGCATGGTTCGCTAGATAATTTCACCACTGGTCCATCGCTGCGATTCTTGATTGAATGCAGGTTGGAGAAAGAGGCTAGAATTTTGAGTAGAATGGAATGTAGTGGAGGCGGTGTTTAGCTATATAGAAATAATACCAAGCCTCGTGTTGCATGAGGTGTAATGCTGTTCATATATGTTTGGGCGTGAATTAAGATTTATGCCATTAATCCCACATAGTTCTAAGTCCCGGCCACTCATTGAGATGATTGCTTGTGATTAAATTTTTATCTCTATCGATCGGTTGTGTTGATAAAAAATCGGCCACTGTGTTGCCTTTGCGGTAGCAATGGTTAATTTTGAAATTATTAATCGAGTCTAATATAGTCCAGACTTTTGATAAAATATATGATTGATTCTTTAATTTTTTTATCTTCTATTTTAGAGGACCACCAAAGAGTCTCCCTCAATCTCGATTGCATGTAGATAACATGATTTGACTAGTAGTTGGCTGAGTAGGAGAGCGGAGGCATCTGCCTCATTGCTGGTGACTGGGAGGAGTTTCATGGAAATGGCCTTAATTAGATTGCCATTGCTAACTCTTATTACACACCCTGCACTTGAGGGGCAAAGGTTCCCTTGTGAAGTCCCATCAAGGTTTAACTTGTAGTGTTTGGGTGGTAGGTGTAGGCATGTTATATTTTCTCTATTAACAGGAGGCTTGATCAACACGAAAAGTCCATCAACGGGAGTGTTGATGATGTTTTTGTGCCAACAACAACAATAGAATAAAACACGAAGTATCCTATTCTCTCTTGAATAAAGTCTCTCAAAGGCTAAGTTATGTGATCTAGTGAGACAATTTCAAGGTTCCTTATTCATGATTGCAATGGATAAACTCAGTGAATACATGTGATCTTGCTGGTAATCACAAAGGGACTTATGTAGACTTCTTCTTACTTCATTCAGCTTATTTCTCCTTTTAGTGTGGATGATGCATGTACTATGTGAAAAAAAGGAAAAAGATAAGGGTTCAGAGAAACTAATCTAAGGTCAATGAGGCAATGATGATGCATGAATAGACAAACTCCTTAATCAACCTAACTCCACTTCGCCAAGGGTGCCTACAACTACATGGAGTAGGTGCAATCTCCTAAGGATAGCGAATGGTTTTCAAATCATGAAAGCTTATATAAGCACCCATTAGACGACGCAGCTCAAACAAGCACCCACAATCGAACTTAAGCAAATGATGATGAAGCTTAGACTAGCTTTACACAACTCCACCAACGATAGATGTCAAAAGCATGAGCTAGGAGTTGATCGAATATTCAATACAACATGCATTACATCAATGAGCTACTACTCTACTTCTAATCTACTTAGAAGCATTTCTCCATTTCATCAATGTACAAGAAACCATGTTATTCCACAAGACAACACTTAACACCAAGCAAGCTCCAATGTCTTTGCATTAATCTTGAGAAATATTTACAAAAATCTCCAAGTACTCTCAGAGAATTTTGAGAGTCTCTTCCTACTTTACTCTTCTACTCTACTGCCTACTAACTATATCTTTACAAATGAGGCAACAAGGCCTTTATATAGAGTTCCAAATTTACAATGAAGGGCGTGGATCAATTCAAGTAGCCAAGGGCCAGGATCATGCCATCTCAACAATTAGTTACAACAACTTGCTATTTTTAGTACATAAGAGAGGCAATGAAAGCACGTTTTCCAAGATGATAAGCTTTCAGTGAAATGATGTGACGAAATATGATTGGATTGATGATGTGTATCTGCCACATAGGTGCCACTTCAGCAACTCTAATGGATTCCAACTGTTTATTCAATTTGCTTTGGGCATATTCCCAAATTGTATCATCTGTGTGATGTCTTCGAATGTGATTGCTTTGATGAACTTGAACATTTTGAGAATGTATCCTTGTTGATCTTGCCTTGTTCTTTTGTGAGTAAGATATGTATGATGCATGTTGCTCATCTGTCTAACTTTGTTATTCTTCTTCTCTTGTAGGATATAGGTTGATCTTCTTTGGATGCATCTTCATAGAGAGTAGTGTGGCTAATGATGCTTCATGGAGTAGGAGACCTCTCTGAGACTTGAAGATTGATAGAACTTGAAGCTTGATGGATAGATGTCTTCGCTTAATGCAGATGATGAAGTGTACTTGAACAATGAACTTGATGTGATCCTTTGGAGTGGCTATCTTCTATCTTTACTTCACTCCTTGCATGAAGGTGGTTTCAGGCGCTTGCTCCTTAGATGACCATTCAGCCCCATCCTGCAACACAAATCAAGAAACACTTCAATTCTTTGACCTTACAACACAAAATAATCATTTTAAACAATTAATAGCCCTTCCAAGCCTAGGCGCATTGGATGCCAAATTGGTTGATCTCCTGAATGTAATCATAAAATTTAAATTAAGCATCATATATGAGTGGCGCATTGGATGCCAAATTGGATCCCCTCCTGAAAGGTTTCATAAAACTTGAATTAATCATCACTCCAATAGTGGCACATTAGATCACAATTCCATCCTCCTCTTGAAAGAACTCATAACATAAGGGTGCATTGGATGGCAATTTGGTTCTTTAACTGAAAGAACTCCTAAAACTTTTTAGCCTCGTATATGAGTGGCGCATTGGATCACAATTTCATCCTTCGTCTGAAATTCTTCATAAAGCTTGAATCAAACCTCATCAATAGTGGCGCATTGGATGAGGATTTCATCCTTCTCTTAAAATCACGCCTCTGCAAACTATAACAACCCTCTTGGTCTAGGCGCATTGGATGAGGATTTCATCCTCTTCTTGAAAATTGCACTTTAACAATCAAAACAAACTTCTCCATCTTAAGCTCATTGGTTCACAATTTCATCCTCCGTCTGAAAGATGTTTTAAAACTTGAGTTAAACCACCCTCCAATAGTGGCGCACTAGATGGCAAATTGGATCTTCTCCTGAAAGGTTTCATAAAATTGCAACAAAACTATTTCATCTCTTGGCGCACTGGATCAAGATTTGGATGCTCACCTGAAAGGTTTCATAGGGGCGCATCGGATGACAATTTTGATCTTCGCCTGAATACTTAGCCAATTTTCAATATCCTGGGTGGAAGTATATTTAAAAAATATATTTAAGTATATGCTTTAAATATACTTTAAATATTTTTGAAATATACTTCTAGGATGTTTGACATAGGTCCTGGATCCATAGGATTTAACTTGCAGATTCTAGATTTTTGAGGATCCACCAGATTTCAGACTTAGTCAATTTCAGGGCCTTAGATCATCAAACTTTAGGATATCAGACTTAGTCAATTTCAGGGCCTCAGGGATTAACTTCAATATTCTCAATTGCACCTTGTTTGACGGATGACCTTCCTAATTTCTCATTTGCAAGGAAATTAACTCACTTGACTTGTTTCTAGTGAGGCTCATTCCAGGAGATTATGACTAATGACACTTCCTAACAGACCCAACAAGCTCAAAATTGCAAAAAAAGGGGGTCCCCATTTGCAATGGGGCGATGTGTGATTAGGTCACAATAGGGAGGAAGGCTTATTTTCTTGCAATCTTTTAGTATATCTTTGTCTCATGCAGTTAGTGTGCACTTTTTTTGATTTTTCTGCTGCTTTGCTAGTGACGATTTCATAGATTGCCACTTAAAGTTTGGAGATGTCTCCCAGTTCAAAGTCTTTCCTTAGAAGTTATGCCCATTCCTTTCCTTCCGAATCTGCCATATGATCATTGAGGGATTGGAAATTTGAATGCTCAAAAGAATTGCCATGGGTTTTGATAATTGCCACTCTTTAAAAAGTTGCATTAGTTTGTCTGCATAAGACTCAGGGCAGCAGAGGCAGGCACTGATCCACCTCCAGCATTTGTCTGCGAAAGGGCGACGAATGAAGAGTTTTTCCTTGGTTTCCTCAATATGCTCGCATAGTATGTATTTGAATGGACCCAAAAAACCCAATTTCATTAGTCGATCCCCTATGAGGACCTTGTTTTGGACGGTTGTCCAAGCGAAAACACCTGGCTTGGGTAGGGAATCCTTCTGCCAGCATTACCTTTCTGCTTTAAGACCAAAGGAGACATCCAATTTAAATCAGCATTGCCCAGCTTTTCACATTTAACAAACAAGACTTTAAAACTCATATCTTCCAAGTCATCATCACCTTATCTGAATTCATGTGTAATGATATAAGTTAACCAATTCCTTGAGGCAGTTTCCATTGCTTTCGGAAGAAAGGAAACACTAAGATTTTAAAAATAGTAACATGCAACATTTTGAAAAAAAGAGATTGGGTGTGAGATAAAATGGTTTTTTTGCCAACAAGAGAATCTAGTTCTAGTATTTGTGCCCACAAGAAGATCCATGCCAAAAGTAGCACAAATGTTTGATATAAGAGTAGCATGCCAATAAGGCAAGATGCCTGCATGAAGATTAAACACAAAACCTTGTAGTCTTTGAAGCTCCTTAAAACAACCACCTGAAAGATATAATAGATAAGGTAAGAGAGAGTTATTTTTCTTGAAGAATGAATGTGCTAGGGGGAATCACAGCCAGTTGTCCTTACAGAAAAATACAATGAATTGCCAAAAACCATGGTGGGAGAGGATGACGAAGGTGCCATAGGTCATTCGCAAACCAAATGCCTGAAATAGGAGCTGATACTTACAAATTTTTCTCAATGTTGGCATTCATTTCCTTGAGAAACTGTAATAAAAAATCATCACATACATCTCAAAAACAGAGCTAAAATCAATCTGCATGGCAAGAATCAGATTCAAGATAGATAAAATGAAGGAATTAAAAGCATAAGGATGAGATTGAAGTCAAACTGCCGTCTGTAAAAGATCTTTAAAAGCAGTTAATTGCTCTTAATATCCCAGACATCACACTGACTTGCAAAAGACATATTATTCGTTGTTGCAATATTGTTATCATCAACTCAAATGCTAGCCTTTGCCCAATGCTGTTATGAGAAAAGGACTTGTCATCTGCACTGATTTTAAAACCTAAAACAAAACTGAGGTGCTTAATATAATAGTGAAAGCTGAATGAGGGTTTAACATGCCTGCTGCATAGTTCTATCTTCAATACCAAGGATAACACAAACAAAATGTTAGAGCTTGACCAATAATAAATCTTATCAAGGTGAATATAATGTTAACAATAAAAGACTTCTCATCAATGACTCATGCTTGTTGAGCAACCTAGTCTTGCGAACCAATAACACTTTAACCTCCTCTTGGAAGCTGATATGAGGCAACTTATGTCTTGTTTTTAAAATAGATTGCTAATGCACTTGATCACTTTGTCATACAACCTAGGACCAAGACAATAAATAATTAAACTTTGCTGTGATTGGATAAATGAGCGAATTTTGTTTTCATCATTGTTGAAAGATGTCTGCTCACATGCTTGAATAAATTTAAAAGCCTTTTTTAGTATCAACCCTTTTCTTGATCATCTCTATTACATTTTGCTGAATACTGCACATGAGGATGGGAAAGAGAAAGACAATCAATGGCCTTGTTTACTTCTCAAAAACAATGGGAGAAAAGGACTTTTGAGGACAGACTTTCCAGTCATTCACCTCCTTCATGATGGGAAACTTGGATTGTAAAAGCTTGAAAAATCTGATCTTATATTGAACAAGTGGGCTTAAGATTGTCAGAACCTTCTCCTTCACCATTGTTAGATTCTGAACCAATTTACTAACATTCAAAACGATCACTTTCCACAAACCTCCCCTAAGAACACAATCAAGCACAGAACGCCCAAGCTTTCTTTCAGATGCACCTTTGAAGTTGGAACTTTACCCACCCTAGAGGATGAAACCACTCATGACACTTTTATATCTTAACAGATATAGGCAACCAAGCTGGCTGATGACAAAGAGAAGGCCAATTCATGGGAACATCTGCATTCTTAGAAATCAAATCCGTTGTCTTTTTCTATTTGATTACTTTAACAGTCTAAAAAAAATGCTTTAGTAATCCTGTTTACTTCAACAGTCTCAAAAAAAAGTGACAATGTAGTAAAAGATGATTAGCCACTTCCTTTAAATTAAAACAAAATATTCATTGAGAAGCGTTTTAACTTCTCAGTGATCAATACTTAAAATCTTTCTATAGCTCTTGTACCATCTGAAAAACATTGACTTTAGGCCCAGCTTGGAATTTGAAATTCAATAACTAAGTTATTGGTCCAGGTATGGGTATGCTGGTGTGAATTTCAAATTCTTATCAACAAGCAATTAATAACCAAGTTTTTGGCTCAGGTTTAGGGTTTGAGTTTGGCGGTACGACAATTTTTTTATGTGGGTTCAGCCAATATATATATCAACCTAGAATGTATATATATATATTATCTTGCCTTGTTACTTTCTAGGTTGATGTCTGTTTGAGCTTATTGCTATATCTATTGTTTTAAAATTGTTGAAGGGTTTGGGCCCTTTCAAAAAACATATATATATTTGATTAATGGGTGAAGTTGGGTTTTTGAAAGTGCCCGAACCCTTTAACAAGTTAAAACAACAGATATAGCAATAAGCTCAAACAGACATCAACCTAGAAAGTAATGAGGCAAGACATGAAACAAGGCTGCAACAATGCTGATAGCAAACATGAGACACAAAGAAAAAGCAGAGATCCCCTCCCAAACACCTGCATCAATAATTTTTGGCTGTAAGTCTAGAACTTAGTTCAAATTACTTTGGCTGCCATTAGCAACTGGATTAGCCGTTTCTCTAAGGTGCACTTCCTCCAAATTCAGTCTTCCTCACTTTGAGTCCACCCCGATATCGGCCTTTGTTTTTGTATTTCTAGTAGTTCTGGTGCATGGCTGATCACCAGGCATGCAGCCTTTAGAGGAAGGTGAAGTTCTCTTACTACGCAAGCCTTGGTCAAGCGAGCTTGACACAACTTCTACTTTGTCGTTCTCTTCCAAAGATACACATCTTGAATTCAGATAGTCTGCAGCATTATCCTTTTCTGAAGATCTGATTTCCCCTTCTTCCCAACCTACCTTTGCTTCCCATTTGTATGTTGTCTCCCTGATAATGCTACCTTTTTTGGATACTTTTTCCCTTAAAAGTCCTCCAATTTTTTAACTACCTTATCATCCTTTCTGGGCCTTGGCTGTTGCCTGCAATGATAAGATTTGTTGAGGTCAGCAGCAAATGAATCAATAACTATATATATTATATTAATATATAATACAGTTTAAAAACTCGAGACTTAACAAAACTTGGCAGACCCTAATTTGACTCAAACTCGATTAGTTGGCAAAACTTGGCAAAATTTTTGAAACTTAAAATACACATAAATTTGTAAAATAATCTCTAAAAACATGCATAAAATTGAAGTTACAGAATTTATAAGTAGTTTTTCTTTCATCCATAGATCAAAAAAATGAGTTCAATGCACATCATAGTGTCATATCATTATAAATTACTAATACCTATTATTATTTTTACAAGTTTCATTTGTGGAGAACATGGGCCCAAACATGGGTAGTGTCCTTGGCATGTTCCTTGTCATGATAGCGGGCTGGGTTGAGGGTTGGTGACCCTGCGACAATGTCCAAATTCAGGCCTTCAAGACCACATGGATTTTCAGACTCATGAGTAACAGTTGGAAGGTGAAAAAAACACCTGAAAATGTGTTGAAGGAGTAACAGTTGGAAGGTGAAGGTAAAAAATGAAGTGATTTCATTCTTTTTTGGCGACAGGTTTTTTTTTGTGCCAGTAGGCAAGTTTTACTGTCAAACTTGTGATTTTTTGGCAATTAACTCGCCAATTTTCTGGAAAAATTCGCCTTGAGTTAACTTGTGAGTTAGTTGTGAGCAATTTTGACTTGCGAAAAAGTTAGACAAGTTTTTTGCAAGTTTTTAATCTATGATATAATATATATACACAAAATTTGTTATATTACAAAGGATGGTGTCATATTATTTATATTATGTTTAAATGTCTATATTATAATACAAATTACAAATGACAATATAAATAATATGACACCATCCTCTGCCCCATCTTAAAGCTATCTCCTCCATAGACTCCTATCTCTTCAACACTTACCTTTACTTGGCCTCGTTGGAAAGCAACAATGACATATTGTTGGAGATTGTGCTGCTGGAGTTGGACACCACCACTGTTTCAAGTGGACCATTCTGCTACTAGGGAATTATTGAATGATATGTAAACTCTCACACCCACAGGGTAGAAGGAATGATGTGGGTCAGATGCGAAATTGTTCATGTAAATTCGGCAGAAGTAAATACACCTGCACAGGTCCTTGATAAGGAGGTTGCTAAAGCAATGCGTGAGAATATTTTTTGTTAATTTGTGCAGGTTCACCCAGGGCACTGCCTAGGTGACCCGTGTATGCCTCAAGCCTTGGGTGGATCCCCAGGGAACCAGTCCCCCAGACCTGGACCAGTTTGGGCTGTGTATGTGGGCCTCCAGGGTCAAACTTCGTAACTTAGATAATTACTAATAAAAACTGAGCCTTTCTAGATTCTCTGCTTGATTCCATTCCTTTCTAGAGTAACGTAGTAGGATTTAACCTTCTGACCCATGTGGCTAAATAAGATAACTTGCAATTTTCGCAGGATCATATTTAAATTCACGGGATTATAGACAATCCTTGAATCCGTTCCGAAATTGATTTTCTTCCCATCTTAAATTCTCTAGAAGAGTTCCTATAGTAACAAATTGTGGGTACAAATGGCAGTTGGTTGAAAAATGTCTGATGGTTGAAAAATGTCTGTACAGTATTGCAAAACATTAAGATCCTTGGCAAAGTATCATATGTTAATACATGCAGATGTTAAACAAGTTTGTCAACTGTTTCTTTTGTTGGTAGCAAACAATTTCTATTCTAAAATATATATTTTATTTTAGACTGACAATATAATTAATTTTAGGTGGGGCGCCATTGTCTTTGCAAATATATTCTACCACAAAGTGTGCTTAATGTTCCAAACATTCCTGTTTCACATTTCAATCAACACATGAAGGGTGTTGTCGTACAAGAGGATGAGAATAAATTTGATATAGCTGGATTGTCTGATGCAGTTCGAGGTCGGATAAACTGTACAACTGCTTCAGGAGAGGTAATATGAGATCTTCATAAAAATAGTACAGTGATATATTGTCAATGATCATCTATCAATCTGATTTTGCAAACATAAGAAGGCACACATGAATTTTGTGTCTTGTGCATGCATATGCATTTATGCAGACATTGTAAGTGTTCTCTACATGTTTTCTTGTTAGTTTAAATGCTATTAGTCAAGATCCAAATGGGCCATAGTAAATTATTGATAGATTTCATGTTTATGGTTATATTTTTTTCTTCATCACCTGTTTTAAAGTTTGATACTAAAAGACCAGTTTTTGTGAATTTTGGCATTTCTTGTTCTTTATATGCAAATTTCGAACTGATATGATTTGATTATTTTCTGATGATAATAGTAAAAAAACAGTTTTTATAAATTACAAAACAATAGGTTTCGGATAATCCTCATTGAATGGTTGTTCCGAAATACAATGTGGTATTGTTAATGCCTTGCCTTTCATAACTTGAATTTATGTCTTTGCTTGGGGCTTATCTTTATTTACATGCAGAATCAATGCCAATAATAGGAAACACTGCCAATGCTTACCAGAAGTTTTTCCTTTTTGGGTTTAATTAAGAAATGTATCTGGTAGTAAATCAGGGAACAAAAGTTTCATATCAACAGAACAATAGTATTACATCCTGGCCTGTGGCCCCAAAAGGCATTGCCTCAACATCCATACAGAAGTTCTCGAGTTTAGCTAGATAATAAAGACTAAATTCTACTCGAAAAGCTTCAATTCCTCTAAGCTGAGAGGGGACAGTTCATGAAAATTAGCCTTATCTTGCAGTCACAGAAATCCAATAGCTCTCAGCTGAAATGTGTGCCATAAAAGTTTGTTGCTATCCCTGATAATTTAAGTGTCCCCAAGAAGAGTTTCTCTCCAAGATAGGGCACCACTGAGTAAATAACTAGATTCAAGTTGATATCAAATCCAGGATGTCTAGTAAGACATCTCCAAACAACGTGTCTGACAGTTTCCTCTCTAGCAGAGAACCTGCATAAAGAAAATCTGTTATGCTAAATTTGTGAAGCCTTGTCCTGACTGCCTAATCTTGATGGAGCATGATCGAGCTCAATTTTTTTTTTGTTTTGCAAATACACTGACACTACCTATTCTAGCCTACTCAAGATCCCATTGCCATTGACTTTTATTTTATTTTATTTAAGAAATGAAATGAAGGAAATTGTATCAATGCCCATGATTGACCAGATTGAATATCCCTAAAATTTCATAAATCTGATTAAAATGTTCTATGTTGCTCCCATTTAAATCAAGGCTTGTATGTAATAAATTATGGAAGAAATGAAATAAGCTTTTATTGCTAATTGAATAAAATCTATGTTCCATGGCGTTTCCAGGATTGGGACAGTGTGGTGCATTTTGGGAATGTCAGTCCATAGGGGATATATATATATATATATTTTGCTAAACTTCTATGACTTATATATATATATATTTTGCTAAACTTCTATGACTTATATATATATATTTTGCTAAACTTCTATGACTTTTCATATATATAGTATGTACATATGTGTGCATGTGCATTTGTGTGTGTGTTTGTATTTACCCACACACAAAAATAGATATATATGTATAGAATATACACACTCACACACACACAAATAGATATATGTATATAATATATATACAGACACACATATAGATGTATATACATATACATAAACATATATGTATATATATGTCTGTGTGTGTGTGTATATATATATATATATATATATGCATATATGTGTATATAATGTGTATATGTGTGTATATACACAAATTCACATATACATATACATATATGTGTACATGTGTATATATATGTACACCTGTATACATATACATAAAAATGTCTACAATATATATGCACACGTGTACACATATACACATGTATATATGTCTATAATATATATACACACGTGTATATATATTATAGATATATATACATATAGGTATATGTGTGTGCATATATACTATAGACATATATAGGTATCTCTGTTTGTGTATACATGTATATGTATGTGTACATACAGGCGCACACACATGGGCACAAGTTTAGCTATATATGACATCAAAATTCAAGTTTAGACATTCATATAATGTATCAAATTCGGTATTCAAATCAATATAATGTGTATATGTGTGTATATACACAAATTCACATATACATATACATATATGTGTACATGTGTATATATATGTACACCTGTATACATATACATAAAAATGTCTACAATATATATGCACATGTGTACACATATACACATGTATATATGTCTATAATATATATACACACGTGTATATATATTATAGATATATATACATGTGTATATGTGTACACATGTGCATATATATTGTAGACATTTTTATGTATATGTATACAGGTGTACATATATATACACATGTACACATATATATATACTATAGACATGTATATGTGTGTGCATATATACTATAGACATATATATGTATCTCTGTTTGTGTATACATGTATATGTATGTGTACATACAGGCGCACACACATGGGCACAAGTTTAGCTATATATGACATCAAAATTCAAGTTTAGACATTCATATAATGTATCAAATTTGGTATTCAAATCAATGTTCACTGATTTGCAGCCACTTCTTGTATAGTTTCTAAGAGCAGCCCTTTTGTTTTATTCAACGTTAAAATGCTAAGTTACTGAATTAGAATCGGTTACGGGTACTAGTACGAGGGTGTAGACAATTTTTTAAGGGGGCTAGGTATGTTTTTGGTATGTTTGTACAGAGAACATATAATATTTATAAATATATTATTATATAGTTATAAATATAGTATAAACAAATAATATTAATATAAGGGACATTTTGATGTTGAACACCTAAACTTTATATGAGATTCTTTGGTAGGACTATGATTGTTGGCACAACACCGAAGATTCTTTAGCAAGGTTATGAGATGGTCACACCATTATGAAATTACATTGGACAGAGAATTCCTTCAATATTGCTGTTTTTAACTTGAAACTTGGGTGGAACAATCGAGGGAGAGTTGCATATGGCGTTTTCCCTATGTTTGTTGGCCGTTGCTATTGAAGAAATCTGTTGGATTTTTCATTGTTGTTCTTTGTTCTTTCTTTTTGTAGCACGTAAAACCCACAAGATAGCAAACAATGCTGTCGTTTAGGAGTTTATAGGTGTTAGAGACTCAGAAAGTCAAACAAAAATGCTTCGAAATCGTCGCTAAAGTTTGGAAATGCATCTAAATTGCATATTGTGCCCTAGAATCGTCTAGGTTTGTTGGTGATGATTCCAAACGTTTCAAAGGCGAAAAATCTAAACCCTATTCAAATTTGTAGACAATTCGAACCATATTTTGATTCTTGGACAAATCGTACTCAGGATCGGCCCAAAAACCTGCCGATTTAGTAACCTAGTTAAAATGTTCTCAATGGCCTTATTGCAGTTAACCAGGTCAGTGTTGCTGAAACACACATTGTCAACACATTCTACTAATTTTAATTGTGACTTCTGTAGCTAATAGGCATTCAATTTGTTGATGAGGAAGATTTACAACAATTTTTAGTAAATTGCCTTTTTTTGGCTTGTGCCTAAGCCTCCAAGACTTTTCTAAGGTTGACAAAGATGAAATTGGTGATGGAAAGGGTTTGTATTAGTTGTTCTTTGTGATCAACCCTTATGTTTTGGCCTTGGTAATGGGTTTGTGTAGTGTCCTTAACAGGAATGTTAGCTTGCTTTCACCAAATTTTCAAAATCAAAGCGTAGCTCTTTCTGATCACCAAGGTCCTGATGTGGGCAAGGTGAGAGCTTACGAAGATTGGGATGTGAATATTAAGCAATTAATTTAACTCACTGGCTGCAAGCCGCACAGTTTACAATCAATGCCAAACTAGCAGATAATTATGCCGACTTCGATGGCAAGCCTTCTAAAGTAATCAATGCCAAACTGGTAGATAATCAAATGCAAATCTTGGCAGCTATGGCATCCAATCTTTGTTACAATGTAAGTGCAAATAATAAAATGGGATATGGCGGTAGACCTTCCAAAATCCACTACAATATCAAGCAACTTCTATCTGGCGGTGAACTGCACAAAGAAATACAATACTAAACCAAGATTATTAATGCTGTAAACATGCACACTCTGAAGTAGATGGTCACATATTCCCTATCAGCAAAGATAACTTCCCACATTCTCCATAATGATAATGATTAAATCTGAAAGCAACTGAGTTACCCGTATTATTTGTGCCGCTGTAGAAATTCTGAACATCCCAGTATGAGACACAATCCAAAAATGCCTTTTCCCAACTCCAAAGTGGGTGGCTAATGTAACAGAGGTAGCTGCAGGTGATTGCAGCCCTTTTAATCTCCAAAAACTAAAAGCCTAGGGATTCAGCCTAGGGAACTCACGTCCTATGTAGAAAAAGGATGCAGCAGCAGTAAATGGAAATGACAGCTCATTAAAATGAATATGCAGCTTTGAAACTGGCACGGTATCCTTCTTGTAATGGTACACCCTATGTGCAGCGGCAAAATAAACTAAATCCCTTCAAAACTTGAGCTGCTAGCATAGGGTTAGCATTAAATCCTTCAATATTCCAGTTTTAGAAAAAAAGGGGACGTAGCCTCTAAATTCCCAAGCCCCCAGGATGTTCAGTATGTAACCTAGACCCTTGTAGATGCATCCTTGTGAAACATTAATCACTTGCGTTTAAGTTGGTGTTGCCTTGACAAAACTTGATTGACTTATATAACTTTTGTAATTGACTATTTAATGAATAAACTCATTTTATCAAATAAAGGTTTGAAAGTAAAATCTATAAAGATATTGCAAATATTACAAAATTGTAAGTTTGTGGTGTGTAAGAAAATCTCTTTAAACAATTTTGAACAGAAAAAGTGACACCCATGCAGAAAACACAACCATTTAGTGCAGAGAAATCCTCTTGTAGTGGAAAACTCTCTGTAGATTTTTCAAAAGTGCTGCTACTCATTCAATAACACTTTATGACAGATTTACAAGTTTATTTTATTCCTAGAACAATAATACAGCTTCCTCTATTAGAAAAATTAAAACAGTGGCATCTCATTTCCTACAGGCTTATGTTGACATTTTCTCAAGTCACATTGTCTATAAATGTAACGTCAAACCTTTTTTGTTCTTTATAATCTTTTTGCTTTCCCATGATGACATGGTGGTAATGGGCCATACTAACCAGTGCCTTTAGATACTTTGTATTTCTTGAATCAAGAAGAATTGTCAGCCCAAAATCAAATAATGGACCTAGTCCGCGATTAGGATAGACATTCCATCTCTAATTCTTCAACACACATCCTAACACTCTGAAATTCTGATATTATTAATTGAGAATTGAAATGCCTTGAGTGCTGAAATTTGATAAGTAGTTGCATAAAATAAAATCAAGAAATACAAAATTGAAACAATACATAAGAAGGAAAATCAACACAGGAAGCTATCTTGGAAAAACTGAACTTGGAAAAACTTCTTTTAAGTGGGGTCTCTTCATTTCCACTATTATCATGCAAGATTTATAAGCCATTTGCTTCGATGGATACTTAGTTTTCCTTTTCCTTTTTTCATCCTTCTGTTTTTATAACTCAATCCATTTTTGGATCAATATTGTACTTCTTAAAGCCATATTTACATTGTGTCTTAACACATTATTAATTTATTATAGAATACTCAAGTATTTACAACATGCCCTCTTGTAGAAGACTCAAATATTTGGAACATGTTCTACTGTTGAATACTCAAATATTTGCAACCTCTTTTCTCTTTCTATTGTCATATCTGTTTCTGAGATATCGTCTTCTGTGTGCCCCTATCCGTGGCTATGTACTATGTCAACATTGTCAAGGCTATTGATGTAGAGATATTGAGTGCTGCTTACTGACATTGGCCATTAATATAATGTTCAGTTAAGATTTCTATTTCCATGTTAAGGCTATTGATGCAGTGATATCATACAACAATCCTTGTGAAATTCAAATTCAGTCTTGTAGAACACTCAAACATTGGCAACATGTGTTATCGTAGTATACTCAAGTAGTTACAACCTGTCCTTTCTTTTTATTGTCATATCTCTTTGGAGAGTCACAATCATGCCAAGGGGTAAATATTGTTGTGTGGAGGCCATGTTGACATAAGGAGATGCTTTCATTCATGCCAAGAGAAGTATAAGGGTGCCTTGCTTACGCCTTCATTCCTGGTCACATTGTACACATCATGATGGTTATTATTATTATTACCTTGGGCGACTTGTGATAGGAGATCAAATATTCTCTAACACCTCACTTTGGTGCCCCATGGAGAAATAAAAATATAATATTTATGATAGCGCTTGAGGGAGAAATAAAACAATAATCAAATCATATCTTTAATTTAATTTGTTTGGTCGCTCATGAGTCTTGAGCATGCTCGGCCTCTTTGAGAGGAAAATACAATAAAAATAATGGAAAAAGTACCTAGGTCGGCCAGCATGTATTGAGGGTGAATTTCATGTATAAATAGAAGATGTTTTGGTGGCATTTCATCATCATTCAATCATTCTCTCATTCATCTTTGGAGTTTATCTCTGGTGAAGGTCTTGGGACGAAAACCTCAAGTACCTTGGAGGAGTTGGACAAAAACCTAGCTCTTCTTGTGAGGATTCCGTGACGGGGATTTATTTACACTTCATCATTTTTTGGAGCAGACTTGTGGAGCAGATTTGAAGGTCTCTTTTTGGTTGGTTATGTGGGATAATGCCTAGGGTTTAACCCTCACTTGGAGCGCCACCGTGGAGAGTCATTTTGGGCTTGGTTTGTGAGCATCTTTGTGCCATTTTTGCATCTTTTTCAGAGCAGCAGACCAGCAGACCTGTGTGCCACATTTTTGAGTGATTGGAGACTCATTTTTGATAGAAGGTTAGAGGAAGAAATTGTTATTTTGTTTCTGAATTTAGGGCAGATATTTTTTGGGCTATTTCTCATGTGTTAGCCTATATCTATTGATTTATTTGAAGACATTTCATACTCAGTTTATAGCAGCAGACTTTTACTTTCATTTTCAGTTATGTGTGTTGGTTGAATGAAGTGGATTTAATGTTCTTATAATGGTGAAATGCAAGTATATTACGATTGATTATGTCTATGGCAAATTCATGGTGTTTTGAAGTGTTTTATGGGCTGCCCTAGTTGGTATTTTCAGTCTGATTTTTATTTCAGAAGTTAGGGTTTGAGCAGAAAACTAAAGTGGAGAAATTAGGGCAGAATTCAAATTAGGGCAAATCAGAAAATTCTAAGCAAGTTTCATTTGGAAAGCCCGTAAATCCAAAATAGGCAAAAATATCCCCATTTGGGATATTACAAACATCATACGACAATCCTTGTGAAATTTAAATTCAGTCTTTATATTGAACACATGCATTTTTTGTGCACGGTTAATGTTTATGATATTTAGTAAAAGACTTAAAGGTAACCAAGGACTATTTATTAGTATTACAATCTTTTTAGAAGCTTTTCATAGTTACTGTTCTCATTATGCATTAGTTTTCAATTGTTTTGGTATGTTTGCTCAAATTTTCTTTGGGATGGATTGATTTATCTGATTTTTGAGCTTTAGTGTTTGGAGAAACTGAATCTTGAAAATAACATCCATTATAGATGCTTGCAATGAAAGACCAATCACCAAAATATGTCACTTCAGTGGACATTGTTATCATGGATATTTGCAAGCATTGCTCATTGATATCGTCTTTAGTACACTCAGAACATTGCTATTTTATGCTTTTTTGCATCCTCATTAATGTACAAGTTCTTTATTTGTTCTTTATATATACTACTGATTGATCTATTTTTAATCTTAATGATGATTTTTTTTTTGAGTTTGTTGTAGGTCTTGAGATGTACTTTGAGGGCTGATCCAGTTTCCTCAGTAATGGAAGACTGTATCAATGCTTTGTCAGAAGGACTTAGCCCTGCAGTTTTTCTTTTTCTTTTGAAATCACTCTGGGGCCAAGATTGTCATTTGCCTTTATCAGAGACAAAGTTCACAGTTGATTCTGAGTGGGAGACCTTTTCAAGGCTGATAATGGAGTGGATGAGAAATGTAAATTATGCATATCCAGTACAAGTGGAGGCCAAGACAAATTCAGCCTGGGATTTTTTGCTGTGCAGTAAAATGCACAAGAATTATGTCAAGAATCCTAGCTTAACTGGCCTTTCACTTCCTTCTGTTGTTCCAGGTTCAATGTTTTCACCCCAATCTGCACAAACTGCTACCAAGGTGTCAACTGACAATATCTCTTTCTATGAAAAAGGTTTGGTTGAAGTGCTAGGCACGTTACATGCTGTATATGAGGACTATAAGCTGGATATACTTCACAAACAGTATGTGTCTTGGCCTTGTACAACTTTTGTTTAGTCTTCAATAAATATTAGGGATATTGTTGATTGGAAAATAGAAAATGGCATAAGGAAGTTTTAGGGAAAGCCAAACAGGAGTTCAATGGATGTTTATTAGGACTTGTATCTGCAAAGTGAAGGTTATTTTAGTGTTTAGAAAATGTCTCTGTTTATTGGTCAAAAATATGAGTTTTATGTAAAAAGAAATCAGAAGGGTATTTACTCTGAAACATTTCTTGCGGACACCAACACCTAAGACGGGAAAGTTGAGAATGTGATCTGATCGAGCACAACATTACATAAATCTTTTGTTTTATTCTATCTATAGGAAATGTTTCATTGCATTATAAGATTCATGATTTTTATCCACAAATGTTTGTCATGGTTCACAATGTTTTCTGCATTATCCATCACCTCTTTAAGTTCTTTTTGCACCGTATCGTTTTCTTGGTATGTGAAAGGAGATAATTTTGTTCACAAACTGTTTATTTTCTAACTTGTTGTGCATAAGCTATTTGGTTGTCAATGAGAATTGGACCTGTCATTCAAATTTTCTTGCATCTCTCTATATGGTATTCACCTTCTCAATTACACAATCGATAATCATTTATGGTTCTTATATCTTTACTTTTTCCAACCTTTCAATTTTCAGTTTTTGCGCTCTTACTGGTGGTTTTGTTCAGGGATTTGCACCTGCTTGCTTCTCTCTTGAGTAGCATAGCAGCATGCCTAGGCGAGGCAAACTATGTCGATTATTATGTTCGTGATTTTCCAGGGATTTCATTGCATTTTCCTGTCCTAAGAAGAGCATCCAATCTCAAGAATCCACCTAATTTGTTACAGTGGCTGCAGAATCGTTTAAAATATGGATGCAGTTCCAAAGATAGGGAAGGACTACCCTCATTGCTTTGTAAAGAAGGAATTATGTCTGTAGATTGGTCCCGAAAAGTTGTAGCATTTTATTGCCTTTTGCTAGGCAGTGAAAGGACTGGTAAACATCTTGTTTCAGGTGTATCTTTTAACGTTGCCAGTGGTACTGCTAACTCTCCAGAACAGTGGACTGTCTTGTCAATGGTTGCTGAAGGGTTTGGTTTACCACAATTAGATCGGCTGCCTTGTGGAGTCTCTCTTCCGTTGAGGCATGTAAGTTTCTTGGTCGTTATATCTAAATGACTGTTCGGTTTGGCCTTCTTGTCCTTCTTGATGCATGTTAAAGGATGCACTAATCTTATGGTTACAATTATATCCAGTATGCATACAATGATATATCTATAAGTATATTTTTGTATAAAAATATTTTAAGACCTTTTAATTTATTTGTGATTTTATTTCTATACACCTATGAATGTAATCTTTATTTATTCTTGTTATTTCTATTGAGGTTGGTTTGGAGTTTTACGCACACTCAAAGGGCATGTGTGATATAGATTACATTTAGAAGCAAAAGCAATAGTTTAAACTTAAAACAATATTACTTCCATGCTATGTATATCTTATAAATGTTTTAACATCCTTCCCTTGGGTTGCTAAAACTATATAAGAATTTTCATTTTGACACTGTATAAATTGCAGGACACAAATTCAAAAGATATAGCATTACGTGTATTGACTGTTATAAAGACATTGACCATGCACAAGTTCACATTCATGCGCACAAAAACTAATTATCTGTGTGAAATGTAAGGTTGTAGAATTTGGAATGCTAAAGTCTCATGCAATGTCCTTTCATGTACTATGCTTTTTGCAAGAAGACTAAGTCTGATATCTGCTTTAATGAAACAATGTACATCAGAATTGGTGGTCAACTGTAATGCCTCGTCTTCCCACTCATGTGAGAAGAAGAAATGGTAGAAAGTATGATTTTATGTAATCAACACATGCTTTAGTTGTGAAGTATAATCTTCAAGTTTGTGTGCTGTTTTCCTGTTCTTGTTAACAAACTGCAGCCACAAACTATTAGGGCTGATTCTTAATACTGTGAATGGCTGCAATCGACCATTGATCTCCCAAACTTAAAACTCCATCTTTCTTAAAATATCTTTTATCAAACGGAAGTCGTTGGAATTCAGCCAAAGTACTTAGAAGAAGAGATGTAATAATGATGAAATTGCAGCCAGGAGCAGTAAAACTAGCGAATACCACTCTTACCATTTTGCTCTGTTGCTTGTTTGACAAAAATAAATAATAATGCAAGTTATCAAACATACCATGACATGATGGAAACCTAAAACTCCTAGCTGAAATCTTAAAATTTTATCATTGCATTCCTGTGTCTTTGTTAATATGGTTTTTAAGGGGGATATTAGTGGCCTGTGGTTATGGATGTAGAGTGTGTGCAATTAATATCTGCCTTATAATTTCAATTGACTCAGATTTGCTGGAAGATCGGTTGTGAAGTTCTCCTCTTTATATGAATGATATTTATTGACTTGGAAATCAACAATTTCTCGGATGATTCTATTTAGCTATCAATCAGGACATACTCATCTTTTGATTGCATATGTGATTATCTTTGAATCACCTTATATAATTATTGACCTTAACACTTAAAGGAAATTAACAATTTCCTAGATGATTCTATTTAGTACTAGTCAGGACATACTTGTCTTTTGATATCATCAGTGATTGTCATTGGATTGCCTTCTATATCCGCCCCCCTTCAATTTTTGGCATTAGCCTTCTTGATAGTGAGGGAAAGGCCTCTGCCTCTGCCTGATTGTTCAAGTAGGAAGCATAAATCTTAGAGAAGAGCACGAGCATAGTTCATTTGTCATCTTGAATGGTTCCACTAATGTCAGTTACATTAGGATTACCCTTTGCTGCTCTTATCAAAATTGACTTTTAAATTTAAATTAATTTGCTTTTTGGGCTCATCATTTAACCAAGGTGAGAAAAACATTATTTGACCTAGACCCTTTATTGGGGATTTCTTATGCTTTTTTGATGCTTTATGTAATGGTTTTTAGCAGTGTTACTGGGAGACACGTTTGCCCCCTCTTGGGACGTGTCTTCCATCTTCGAGATGCAAATGGATACGTCTCCCTTCATAGGAGACATCCGGTTGTGTCTCCCGTGCATCTCTAGGTACCCTGCGTTGTTAAAAAGGCATCTCCTCAGTCTTTTTTTTTTTTCAAAACTTCATTTCATCTGCTGTTGTTACTTGACGCTCGAGGTTTCTCATTCCCACCGAATTCAAACTTCCAAGCAGTTTTAGGATCTTGTAATAAATTTGATATCAATTTCATGATCGTCCTACAAAATCTCCAACCTGACCTTAAAAAATACCAAATGATTTGATGATAATTTCGTGATCCTCCAACAAAATCTATAACGTAACCTAAAGTAAGCATCATATAGTGAAGGCCTATCCAAAGGAATATTGATGCCAACTACATAAATATAGACATAATTTGCTAGACTTAAAGCTGAAAATTGTTTTAGAATCTTGTAATAGGTTGAGAGATTGATATCAAATGTATACGTTTGGTTTTCCTCATCCAAGTGTTTCATTGCCTATCCAAATTAAATTCGAGGATCAACCTATTAATTTATTTTCAGTTTTAATTTTAGCAAATTAATAAATTAATAAATTATATTAAAAAATAAATGGCATCTCCAAGTAACCCGTCTCTTATTGTCAAAACCAGATGTATTGGTACTGGTACCAATCTCTTGGGAACCTTGGTTTTTAGTTTGATTTATATAATTGTTTCATCTTTTAGTCGATATAGCTAGTAAATCTAGTTTGATAACACCTGATATGACAATATATGATATGTAATGATTTATTTGTGTTTGAACTTAGACACGATAAGAATACAGATTCTTTTCTTACAACATTGCGGAACTGCTTTCTTCCTGATCTATATTTTTGGAATTCTGGGTCACGAAGTATGAAACCTTATGCTTTTAAGGTCATATTGCTTTTCCTTGATTCAAGGAATATGAAGATACGGTTTGAGAACTTTAGGAAGAAATCGAACAAGGATAGGAAAATTTTGGCCTCCATTTATGTTGATGACTGCCTTTTGACATTAAGAAGAATTGGCTATTGAGGAGATTATTAGATGGCTATTAGACTGTGTTACATGGCGACACATCCCCGTCCATCAAGCACACGTCCTCTTCCCCTTTTGCATTTCGGGGACAGGGGGATGATAGGGGATGTCCCCTGGCCATACCCCAAAAAAATTGAAATCAAGGGACGTTTCGGAAATGTGTCCTCGGAATAGGAAACAGCCAAAAGAGAAAAGGGGACACCTGGCCATCCCTGAGGCCGCCAGGGACGTCTTAGATGTCCCTCAGCTGTCTTGGGAATGCCTAGACATCCCTAATGTCTTCTCACATTCATAATGCATTTAAAAAAAGGGGGGACATGTTAAAAATTTACTGGTTATACTGCTGGTATACCACTGTCGTGATTAAATATTAATATTTTATTTCTGTTATAGTGCTGTCATGATTAAATTTACTTCTATTTATAGTATTATACTTTATATTGTTGTCATAATTAATTTTATTGTTGTTATACTGCTGCTAATAATAAATATTTATTGTTGTTATACTGCTGTCCATTAAGTTGTAGAAATTTGAGTATCTCTCTCTCGTCTCTCTCTCTCTCTCTGTATTTTATATATATATATATTGAAAAATTCATATATATTGCCACGCCCCTGTCGTCTCCAAAAAATGGCCCTTGGACTGCTGTCCCTGAAACATGTCCCCTGTCGTCCCCCAATCCCTATCCCCAAAACATCGTGGAACACAACTATTAGATTGGTTGAGGAGATTTTTACCGTTATTTTATGCAATTCTTGTAATTTGTTTGTCGTTCTTAATCTTTAAGAAGGTTATTTATTACTCTATGGCTGCATGCAGCAAGCATAGTGCACAGTTTCGGGTAGATATTATTTCCATGACAATGACTTCTGACTTCCTGTGGGGACATTGTTTGTGTTACTAGTTGTAACGTTAAAGGGTTATGGTTCTTACTCTTACATTGCACATTACCTAGGAAAATCTGTTTGATTAGATTAACCATCTGGTTTCTCCTCTTTATGATTCTCTTTAGATTGATTGACATCTGGGACACTGGCTTACGGAGTAATTGATAAATTCACTTAGTACTTTTGGATGAAGCTTTTTTGGTCTTTGAATTATTATTCCACCTGTTTTTTCTTGCTGGTAGTTCATTTTTATACTGTAAAATCAGTTAATAGAAACAAATTAACTGTACTATAAGTTGGTCTATGGATATTTTTATTGTAACTCTGGCTTTTGCTTTCTGTTAGGCTCTTGACAGATGTCGAGAATCTGTGCCAGTTGATTGGTCTGCGCCTGCTTATGTGCTTGTTGGGCGTGAGGATTTGGCATTAACTGCCATTGGCCATTCAACTGTAGTGAGATCACCACATAAAATTCAGAGTGTATCAAATTATCTTAATCTTATATCCATGTCTGCACCTTACACGTTACACTTGCACCCATTGATTGTGCCTTCATCTACCACTGATCTTCAAGCGACAGTTGTCTCTGGGAAGCAGAGAGTGGATTCTGCAGCAGAATCAGTTGTCGACGGCATGGAGCATATGTTCAACCCAACCACACAGTTGCGATTTGGCCGTGATCTGCGACTTAGTGAGGTATCTGTTTTTTTCCTGAAGTTTAACCTTCTTTGTTAATACTTTGAAGAATGCAGTTACATACTTTTTAAAGTTTCAGACATGGGCAAGAAACCAATCAGACTATCAATATTTATGAAAATTCTTTTTGGCATTTTATAAATCTGTATTTATGCTTATAAAATGTTTTCTACCATGCGGTCATTTCTTGCAAAGAATTGAGAGTTCATCCTATAGTTTTAGCGCATCTAGTTTTTCTGATTTATGAAAATACAAATTATTTTTCTTTTTCCGGATGTGTGTTTCCAATTTTCAGTAAAATCCACTTGCTTTTCAAATGTTTGAATTTTTTTTATTTACTACACATTTATTGGTAGGACATTATGGTTTGTGATCAGCATTGATATTCCACGGCTAATTCACCAGAATGAATCTTATTCCACATGTAAACAACCTATTTAATTTGTAAATTATCCTCAGTATTTGCTTAAGGAAACAGATAATTTATGCCTAGAAACAAGTTGCTTAGATACTAATGTAAACTGTTGTGTGCATTGAAAAAAACTAGAAAGAGAACAAACATGCAGAAAACACAACTCAACACATGGGATTTATCTTATTGCATCCTAGAGGCCATCAAGGACACTAACAACTTGTAATGTTGTGCAAGTTGCTTCAATGCATGCTGTCTTAATGCACTTGTTGGTAGAACTCCCTAAAACACTTAATCCAAGGATTAATGAAATGAATGGATTGCCCCTTAGATCGTGTAGATTACTGCGCCCAGCAAGAATGACCTTAAAAGTCAGTGCAAAATTCTGACACATCCACAACCACTATAACTCTAGTTGTCATTTGCAGTCTCTTTTCTATTTTTCTTATATTTTTAGGAGTCTCCTGCAGCTGTTTATGGTGACAGTGTTTCCGGATTACCTTAGTGTTGGTTTGTGTAATGTCCCCATTTTCGGGTTCTCTTGCAGCACAGTCGGAGCTGACTTTTTGGGTTGGTGACAGCCTGATCAGAGGAGTATTTCGATGTCACCAATGTGTTCAGGTGATCCACTGGAGCTGTATGACACTTTTCAGAGAGATTTCAGACAACTTGTCCGTACTTACTATTTATAATAAGTGCTTGCATGGCGGCAATCTTTTTGGGTTTTTCTGGGTTTGTTCTCTTTGGTCCTTGGAGAACACTACTATTTATAGTAAGTGTCAGTCTGACGCCGTTTTGGTGACTTAGCAGATAGCCATTGGCTATCTTAGATGTTGCAATGATTCCAGTGATATCAGATGGTTTGTGGTAATGTTTTTCTAGGTGATTTTGGACTTTTGGGCCATTCTGGACACTTTGACCCAGACTTACTATTTTTAGTAAATCACTCGGATGTGTCGCTCATACTTATTATTTATAGTAAGTCACTGGTATGGTCAACTGGCAGAGTTTCTATATCTGGCATGGTGGCATAATTATATCCTTGAGTTATATTGGTTAATATTGGTCCTATGCATTTAATATTAATAACGTCAAATAATAAAGTTAAATTAAATAATTTAACTTTATGCGTTATTAAAATATTTAAAAAAAGAACTTTATTATAAAGGGGATATAAGTGATTTTAAAGTATACTTTATAATATAAGTTAAAGTGTCATTTTAAAAGGGGAGATATAAGTGACTTTTAAAGTATACTTTATATTATAAAGTTGTGCACCAAAATTAAAAGAATGAAAGGTGGGAAATGAAAGTAAATTAAATGAAATGAAATTCAAATGCAAATTGAGAATTATAAAAAGGCATTTGAAGTTCATTTTATTCATTCATGACTTGATATTTGTATTTCTTCTTGCTGGAGGAGTTGGTTCTTCTTGAAAGTTTGTGAGGACGTAAACCCTTGCAGGGAACATCTTCCACAATGGTGAGAGACCCAATTTGGAGGATTCAGTGGTGGCTTCATACAGGGGTTACATTTGGTGCATCACAGTTGTTTATATGTTCATATTTGAGCTTCAATCTCCATTGCATGTTTGAAGAATTTAACAGGAATACATATTGAAGGGATATTATCAGATTTTAAGGAGAGTTTTTTCTTATTTTCTTACTGATTGAGGTTGTCAGTCTAGTTGTACAACTTGTGTGAGGATGTGGGAAACTTAGTGGTGAGGGCGGCTAGGGTTTGTTAGTAGGTTTATTGCTGTTGCTGCAAAATCAGACTTGCATGTTCAAATTAAATGGATTTGTTGCTGTTTTGGAGTTGCCTAAATCTGCACATCATTGTTCGGTGATTTGTAGCTGTTTTGACATCTTTGGAGGTGTAATGACCAACCTAGGGTTTCTAGAAATTGTTGTTGCTGCAAAATCAGACTTGCATGTTGTTCAAAGCAAATGGGTATGTGATGATAATTCATTTTGGATGGTTTTATGAACTGGGTTGTTGTTTTGCTCATATCTGTTTTAGTTTTTCTGGGTTATCATTGCATGTCATATATTGTCATTGTTATCTACAAAAACATTACATGCAAACACAAAACCCCCTTCTGCAACTTCTGTCTAGTTCTGAAAGACCACAAAATAATAATAAAATAACATAAATTTAAAAAAAAATTATTACAAACAGGGCAGCTCATTACAATTTGATTGGGTTATTTCCCTAACTAGTTTCACTATTGGGTCCTTTCCACACCTAGTCACTTAAGTTTACCTAGGGTTTTTTTAGGGCATTTTCACTTTATTTCTCAAGTCATAAGATTAAGACAATTGTCATAATATAATGTTGTCCTATGTCTCACCTTGGCCTATATAACCAAGGGTTTCTCTTTGTGCTCCATGGGGATGTGTTCCTTGCCCAAATCAACCACCTCTCCCATAGGGGATGTTTTGGGCATGCGAGGATGAGCAGGAGCCGTTCCCCCTTGCCGTCCGCTTTAAAAAAAAAAATTCAGGGATGTTGCTGGTATGTTTCTTTTTGCCCAAGTACACCAACCATCCCCTGTGGTCCAACAAGTTTTTCTTTAATTTCTTTTAAAAAAAATAATTTTATAAAAGAAAGAGATGGGTCGGTCCGCAAACACCCCCACACCCCTCTAAACATAACCTAAAGCAAAAAGGCCCCAAAACAACAAAAAACCCAAAAAGAATCTTATTTTGACATTTTTCAATTTGTGAAGAAGAAGAGAAAGAGAAAGAGCAGTAGTGAGAAGAGGAGAGCAGCAGTGGAAAGAAGGCAATAGATCATCAAATCCATGTCATTTGAGGTAAGTTTAACATCCATTTGAACTTCCCATAATTTACTAATAACAAAGAATAATACTTTTAAAAGGAAAGAACTTGGTTTTAAAGAATCTAACTTTTTTCCATCACTTAGGCTTATTTAAAAAAAATGTAATAAGAGTATCTAATCTTTAAGATTCAGAACATGAGCATAAATGCTAAAGCTTCTAAATCCATAAGTTTCATTTCATAAACATGAGAAAACACTATTCATTATGTATTATTTCATATGGTACACCATTATACATGTTTGAAATTGATACAATGCAATATAAACTATGATTAGGATTGTTGTTCTTCATATCAATCTACAAGTGATAATTAGATATATAGGGTTTTTAACTTCAAATCATTACAAACCACGTTATAATAGTCATAATCATCTCATCCGAGTGCAAACAATATGGTTTCTGTCAAGCTATATGGAGGGAGAGCACAATCCGAATGCTTTACCTTCAACCACATAGTAGATGGTCCCTCGTTCATCTTCCTATTGGAAGTGGGCTGAGCCTTCAATGAGGGTGGCAGATAATGACATCTGCAGTAAAAGCATAACCAAATCGGAGAACCAAGTGTAAATATGTACACACTCATCACATGCAATCAGTCATGCAGTCCCTAGATACCTTCTAGCTAAAATGACTTCTGACTAATATGAAATTTGTGAGTACAGTGAACTGAGAATGCATACAACTATAGCATCACTTCGGTCAAAGTGTTTAATCAAAGCCGCATAGAGATGCTGGTCATCTGTTTACACTACTATCTTTTGCTAGACTCATCCGAAATGACCACAAAATAATAGTGGAAACACAAAGTATAAATCAACACACAAGTTTTTCAGAATATAATATCATTACAAAACCCTTGGCATACCTTGCCCTTGAGTTGGTCTTAATATATATCAATAATTAAATACTGTCTATCTGCTGTACTAGACAGATAAATTCATACAACAAGTCTATATAATGCATATACAATCTTATATAAGACTATACTACTTGTTTCCACGTCCTAAGTAGGAGTACAATCTAATACAAGGCTGCTGCATCGTATTTGACAAATAGAAAATGCATGAGAGTGTTATAAACTGCTGTTCCAAGAGTTTTTCTAAGGTAAACTAGGTATTGCAGTCGAGATAAATAGTGTTTGAAACCAAATTCTTCAACCATTCGAGATGTATGAACGAATACAATGCTGGTTATGAATGAACTTCAAAAATTTCAACAATATATATAGCTTTAAAAATCACATTGTTTGGCTATATTTTCTATCTCCCACCGTCACATTTATTTGAACTGAAAATAAAGTACAAAACAATATGCATGTTTTTAATTCAATAACTATACATAAATATATGAACACCCATTAATGTGCATATATATATGCTTACCCTCTTTAAAATCAGCTCAATGCTGCAACCCCTAAAGGAAATACACTTAATCCTTTTTGAAAAATAAACTCATAGGTATGCAATTGAAGGAATATATTTTTGCCTCTTATTTGCATTTATATCTTTAAAAAAAATGAATGAAAGCTAGGTTTATTTCAGTGAAAAACAGCAGAGGGAAAAATAGACATTACAACAAACATTTATCATACATCCTCCTTACTTTCTCATAATTGCTTGTATATAGAAATAGGGTCGTTCCAAGGTAACAAATGTTATAACAGCTGCCACAAAAGACTTTACACATTACTTTATTTAAACCTATGATCATGTCCAGCAAGAATGAGGATACAACATACTCTGCATATAGCAGAAATCATATAGTTATACGCCTATCCACATATATATGTATATATATGAAACTTTAATCATGAAATAATGAGCACACAGGCTAAATGCAAGGTATTGTGTAAGAGTCCCAAATAATTGTTACTACGCTCAGTCATAACACCAATTCCATATATCCCGTAATATTATGCCAAACAACTATATCTGCTAGTATGCGCGTGCGCGCGCGTGTGTTACACCGGATTTGCTTGGAAACCAGTTGGATCTGGGCCTGGTTCGAACTTGGTTCGTGGTTTGGAACTGATCCGCTCATAGTTCGTCTAGGGTTCCAAAAAACGTCTGTGGGTTCGTCCGGGACCAGTGTTTCTTTGAGTTTTCGAGACGGGGGACGGGTTTCTGGGGACGGCAAAATTTTCCAAAATTTTGGGGACGGTGAGGGGACGGCTATATATATATATATATATTTAAACAGTTTAAACAGTTCCCAACATTATATTTATGAAAGGCTTATGGTCATTGACATATGCATAGACTTTAGAAACATCAACATCTCACGTCCTAACAACACAATTTCTCAATAACTTACCGATGCCATAGTCTATACTCAATTCTATAGTCCGATTATTATTATTAATTTATTCATAATAGTTTAATTTTAAACGTAATAAGATTATAAATATTAATATTAATATATATTTTAAATTGGTATCATCAGAGGCCACAAAATCCTGTGTCCATTGTTGGAAGACCAATAGGGAAGACCGAACATACCAAACACAGAGTTCCTGTGTGGATTGAATTCCCTGGTTTGCCTTTGCCCTGTCTGCATTTCCTGCATGACATTGCCTCTTCTTTAGGAAGAATTATTTGTGTTGAATTTGATAGGTTCTTTCAAGCACGCCCTCAAAAGCGTGTCTATGTTGAGGTGGATCTTTCGAAAGACCTCAAGGAATTTATTGACATTCAAATTGGCCCCCTTCGGCACACCCAAAAAGTCACATACTTCAATTTGCCCAATACTTGCTATCGCTGTTAGTCAGCAGAGCATAAAATTAGGGATTGTCCTCTTGCTGTGCCTAGAACTGGGGTTCCTCCCAGGGAGACTGTACAGGCATGCCCTGTAGCAAACCATGTAGTAATAAGCCCAAGGAGGTGGTTTCTAAACCAATGGACACTTGGGCTACTGTTACCAATCGCAAAAACAGAGTGAAACTCTCTGCGGATGTTCTTAAACCCTTCGAAGCAGTTAAGGAGGTTTCAAAGCTTTCTGCGAATGGCGGGAAGGACAACAATAAGAGTCCTCTTGTGCTGCCTTCGCAGCAAGCATCACCGCCAAGGGCAAGAGCCCGTGTCAATTCTTCTGTGACGCCTCGCAGGCACTCTCGTAGCTGTGAGCTTCCTGAGGAGGGAGAAATTGTTCAAGAGCTTAAAAAACATCAAATCCCTCCTCTCCAATTTGGGTCAAACCTCGACTTTCTTCAGAATAGTTTTGCTTCATTTGGAAGCCTGGATTTTGGGGAGATGGTGGAGGATTTTAAATGAATTTTCTCTCGTGGAATGTTAGAGGTATCACCGACCTCTCTAGGAAGTACTCTGTTCGTGATGCTCTCCATCATTATGTTTCTCTTGATGTTCTGAGCCTGCAAGAAGTTAAAGTTACAGGCTTTATTTTGTCTTCGGCTTGTCGTTATATTTGGCCAGCTAGTAAACTATTTTCCACCGCCCATGAGGCTGGCAAAGGTGGTGTAACTACTGTTTTGTCCCCTCGGTGGCATGATTCAGTAGTGGATCATGGGGTGGATCCCACCAACCGGTTAGTCTGGATGCTTCTTAATATTAATACTCTTTTGGGATTATTAATGTCTATGCTTTAAATGATGCGTCAGAAAGATCTGCTTTGTGGCAGTGGATTGTGGATTCATTGCTCGTGGCCACGTGGCTTATTTGTGGAGATTTTAATATGGTTGAAACGGCTACCGACAAGGATGGTGTTCTGCCTTTTCGATGGCCAGCTGGCGAAAGTGAGGCGTGGTTCCATATGCGCAATAAATTGGGATTTTTTGATCCCAATGTTGGCCGCTGTCACTCTAGTCCTTTATGGCATACTTGGTGCAATTTTCAGGTTGGAAATGACAGGGTCTTTAAACGCCTTGATCGTGCTATGATTTCTGCACAATCTTTTTTTAACTTCTCCACGTCATCCACCCTTCCTGTGCAGCCATTAATGGATGTGACATTGTTAGACCACTTTTCAATTCAGTTTGCCATCGAGTGGCAGCGAACTCAGCCACGTGCGATGAAATCTTAGTTTTTTTCTGAACACTTCCTTGCTTGCTCATCAACCCACCTTGGCACACATTTCAACTGTTTGGAATTTAGAATGCCGTCCGTTGCATGCTACTAGCTGGATTAAGTGGTGGAATGATGCTATTACCCGCACAACAAGGTTTCTTCGCATCTATGGGCGTCAGTTGGCCAATTTCAGGAGAAGGGCTTATGAAGCTACTGTCACTGCTTTGAAATTTGCTTCTGAAGCCTTGGCTGCTGAGCCTTTTCTCCTTCTAAGCAAGTCCTTGTTGCCAATTTACGGCATCAAAAACAAATGGCTGACTGCCATGCTGCCAGAGGAGCGCAACTTAAAGCTAGAATGCATTGGCTAAAAATTGGGGACCGTGTTTCTAAGGAGTTCTTTCTTGCTCTTCGAGCTAAACATTCCTCACCCAGTATTAAGCAAATCAAAGAGGACAATGTTGTTCATACAGATCTATCAGACATTCTCCAGGCTTTTGTAAGACATTATGAAAAAGTTTTCACTACTCAAGATTACACTCTTGAGCGACAAACTGCTTTGCAGGATTGTCTTGCTGTTGTTCCAAACAGTTGTCCTCAGCGCAGACTCGCTTCTGTGATCAACTTTTGACCATTGAAGACCTTAAAGAAGCTGTCTGCTCTATGGCAGATGGGAAAGCGCCTGGAATTGATGGCTTTCCTTGTGAGTTCTACAAAGCCCTTTGGGATTGTTTAGGAAAAGATTTACACAATGTTTACCTTGAAGCATTTCATTCCAATTCTTTAGGAAATATTATAAATCAAGGAAACATTAAGTTCGTACCTAAAGCTGGCGATCCGGAGGATATTTGCAACTAGAGGCCCATTACCCTCCTTAATGTCTCCTACAAAATTATTGCTATAGCCCTTTCGCTCAAATTCTGCAACCTGCTTCCTTTGATTGTCCGCTCTGAACAAACAGGCTTCATTAAGTCCAGATATATATTAGATAATATCATTGTAGTTTGGGAGGGAATGGAATGGGCTCGAAAATCAAACCAAAAAGCAATTTTTTAAAAAATTGATTTTGCTAAGGCTTATGATTGCATTGAATGGTGCTTTATCCTTGCAATGCTTGTAGCATTTGGGTTTGGACCCTCTTTTATTCAATATGTCAAAATGCTGTTTTCAAATGCTTCTGCTTGCATCACTATCAATGGCCACCAGTCTCATACTTTTGGCCTTTTCAGATCAATCTGCCAAGGATGCCCTCTTGCCCCAAGCTTGTATGTTCTTGCAGCAGAAGGTTTTGGTTATCTTCTTGCTCATTCAATTTCTCATAGGCTTGTTCATGGTATTTCTTTACCAAATTCTTCCAGCCAGCTGTTTAATGGTCATTTTGCTCTTGGTTGTTTGGAGACCTTTTGTTTGGCCTCAGGTTCTTCCATTCAGTGGCACAAGACGTTATGCTACATATAGTTTATACTTCCCACTCCTCATTGGCTTCAGCAATATGGTTGGCGTTGGGTTGGCCATGGTGAAATTTTTAGATTATTGGGTATTCCTTTTGCGTTCCAGGGCACTTCTGCCACCCTATGGCAAGCTGTTCTTACCCGTGTGGAGCAAAAACTTGCAGTCTGGATTACTAAGCCTCTTTCACTGGTTGGAAATTTCCAGGTTTGTTCTAAGATCTTGGTTGCAACCCATGTTTATTATTCTTCTTGTTGGGCTCCTTCAAAAAGCTCTTATGCCAAACTGGAAAAACTCTTGCGGGATTTCCTATGGACCTCTTTTGATACTCACCATGGTTTTCACCGTGTTGCATGGGAATTTTGCTGCCTTCCTAGAGATTCTGGAGGACTTGGTATTCTTTCTATTCACCGCCAAGGAACTGCCTTAGCTGTCAAATGGATTGTTCATGCGCTCACTGGTTTTGAGGCATGGAAGGTTTTACTCCGGCATAACATTGAAATGGGACATCCTATGCACAAACCGGCTTGGAAAGGAATTGGTTTTTCTACTCTCCTTGTCATGAGAGAACCAATTCAAATCTATGGCACGTTTGTGGTTAAGAGCATTTGGAAAGCCTGGGAAAAAATTAAACCTTGGTTATGCTGCCTGGTGATGGTTTTCGTGTTGGTCTTTCATTCAATCACCTTAATATTTGGTGGTCACCTCTCCTAGCTTCTGCAACTCAACCTTTGGCTAAATTGCAAGGTTTAAAGGCTCTCAAATTTCACAAAAAAGGTGTTCAGACCATTCAGGGTATGTTTCACAGGCCCACTATGAGCCTTTTGGCTTGGGAAACATTCTGTGTAAAATTTTCTCTTTCAAAAGTTGATAAGCCTCCTTATGACAGAATCATCATGGCTATTCCACCTGAAATGCTGCATAAGGTTGGAATTTAGTCCAACAAGCCATGGTGGAAGGACTGGAAATGGTATTCAGACACACCTTTGTACCATTTCAAGCCACGGATGGCTTACAGGTGGCTTTCAACTCATTTACCCATGGCTGCCACTCTTAATAAGCGCTGGCTTATTCATAGCTCTTTAAGTCTTTGGCATTCCAGGTTCAAAACTGTTTGGTCTGCCATACTTGAGCCAAAACTTGCTCATTTTGCCTGGTGCATTCTCTTTCAAGGCTTGCCTGTTGGTACTAGGCTGTTTCACCTTGGGGTCCAGGATCCTCGTTGTCCTTTTTGTGGACAGGTTGAAACGATTCAGCTCTTTTCTGGTATTGCACCAGAGCTCAGCAATTCTGTTATGGATTCATGATTTTTTTTCACCCTTTCAAACCTGAGCCATTAACCTGGCAAATCATCCTGTTGGGTGATTCACCCAGGTCTCTTGAAAAATTTACTCAAATCTGGCATATTTTCAGGGTGGAGATTTTATTTGCATTATGGAAAGATCGTAATTCTTGTATATTTTGAGAGCAAAATTGGAACTTATGTTTCTCTGTACATTAAAACTATTATTTGTTCTAATGTTCTTTTGCAGATTCAAGTGCAAGCTAACAAAGTTGCCTTGGAAGTAGCTCACTTACAAGAGTTGTTGGATCATTGGGGGAATGCTCCCTGCACTGTGGCTCATGTTCTTCCCTCACCGTCCTCTGTCAGAGTTCGCTCTCCTAACAGACGCAGAAGTGGTTCGGCCATAGATTCTCGGCCTCGCTCCCAGCTTGCTTTGCATTGCGATGCTCACCGGCGAAGGTGCTCGGCCTCTCCACGCCCACGTGGATGGACCTCTGGCCGTGCTGCTAGTGCAGCTGGGGATAACGTGGAGTGGCCCGTTATGGATAATGCATGTAATGTTGGTTGGCCTGCAATGGACAATGCAGGCTGGAATGCTCCTGGTTCTTCTCATCCACCTACTACGGGGTGGGATAATACTAAGGTTTTCCCTCGGTTAAATTTGGCTATCTCACCTCAGCACGAGGAGCCAAATGTTCAGAATGAAGAACAGGAAAATGAAGATGGCTGGGCTATCCCTGATGTCAACCCGGACCCCGCGGACATTTGGGGGAAACTGGATGATAGGGATTCGCCATCTGCAAGAATGGCATTAGTTGCTTAATTTTGTTTTTTCTTTATTTTTATATTGGTCCTGTACCCTTTGATACTTTGTTCTAGATCTTTCTGGGCTTAGCCCATGTGACTCGCGGGGTGTGCCTTTTAACCACCCGTTATTTTGTTGTGAAGTGTTATTTTATTTTAATAGATAAGTTGCATTTTCATCCAAAAAAAAAGGATAAAAATAAAAACCACAAATAATGCATACAAGGATAGAAAAATAATGTATGCAGTCAAAGAAAGCGAGCTACCAATGAATAATGATTGAAAGACAAATGTCTAATTTTCTCCTGCAACCAACTCGCGGGTTTAAAACTTAGGGATTTTTTTATGAGCGATTTTTTGTGTTGACGGACGAAGTTTTTGGGTGCTGCAAGGTGTCTTCGAGACGCTATGGCGAGCCTAGTTTAAGGGACGTTCTCAGGGGACGTTGCCCTTGTACAGGGGGCATCCCTAGGACGTCCCTGTTAAAGCCTTTCAAACAGGAATGACAGGGGGTGTTCTACCTGCGTCTCCACGTCCCTGAAGCGTCTTGCCTGTCGGGTGCGGGAGAAAATGGGCCTGGGGGGATGCGTCCCCAAGAAACACTATCTGGGACAAACTAGGGCGAATCTATCATGAATTTTGACCCATTTCATCCTGCCGCCACGAATCCCTTCATTTTACATTGTTTCTATGCGATTTTTAGGGTGAATCCGTTCGCATCAAAGCTCCTCCTTAAAAACCATGTAATGCATTGCACCCTAGAGATTGGCGCATAGATGTTGAATGATAGTCTGCATCTAGTTTGTTTGAGTAAAAACAATACATTTTCGGTTTTCCAAGTTCCCCCTTCGGCATATTCACAACAGGTCAAATATAAAAACATCGCCGTGTATAAGTAACATCAAACTAAGAAGAATGCTATTATATGGCAGGATGTGCGAGACATCCTATTAATGTATAATGAACATTATATTTAGTGTTCATTTATAATTTTTATTATATATATATATAATAATATTAAAATATAGATTTATAATAATGTTCATTAAAAAATTTAAAATATAATAACATATTATATATAATAACATTATATTATATATTATTTTTTTTAATATTATTAAATAAATAAATATGATAGTATATGTATTAAAATATAAAATTAAAATATAATATGAACCCAAACTCAATTTTTTTAAATCGAATCCATGAACCGAACGCTCAAACCCGAACCCGGATTTGAACCAAAACCGGCAACTTATATATATATATATATATATATATATATATATATATATATATATATATATATATATATATATATATATATATATATATATATATATATATATATATATGATCAAACAACACATACTGCCATGATTTTAAACCAAAAAGTATACAAAAGCAAAACCCATATACTCAATGCTCACATGCCAAATAATATATGAGGGTGTAAACGAAATAATCATCATTTTAACACAATTTTCTGGTTTTTGCATATAAATACAACTCAAGTAGAATAGGAAGGAGTCCACCACATACTTGAACAATAGTCATAGAAAAATCTTTGCCTCTTTTGTTCCAGAGATTCTTCCACCAATTAGGTCACGGCCTCTGACAAAATCTAGAATAATGCCTTTCAAAAACACCACGACACAACCCAACAATGCCCAATGCCCCTAATCTTTTCACCCTAAATGATTTACAACAGAAAACAACCACATTTGATGCAGTTTTCCATGGCCTCATGAGCTCGTTTGAAGGAAAAACTCCCCAAAAATCTCCAACTGAACTCCCATTCGACTCTCCACTACTCTGGAGAACCCCAGAACATGTGCAAGAGTCGAAAATATGAGTCCATGGGTTCGCCTCAATAGCCCCACAACTCTATGAATTTTGCACAAAAATAAAATATTTCAACCACAAAACAAATGCAAATTAAAACCTATGTTCCCCCAAGTACCGGGGACGGGGACGGGCGGGGACGGGGGGACGAGTTTCGGGGACGGCATTTTTTTTGGGCCATTTTTTAGGGGACGGCAGGGGACGGCTACTAAAATAATGTTTTTTTAAAAAATATAAGGAAATTTCAAATATTTAAATGATAACATTGATAAGGCATTCATTATAGACATTATAGAACATTAAAACATGCATACATAACCATAACATTACACTTTTTCAACTTGTCACATGAGAATTGGCTTGGACCAGTTCAAAGTATATGAGCTTCAGGCTTCAGCAAAATAGAATTGCAAGTTAATCAATCACATACGAACAACATATGGATGAACTGTGTGTATCCAAGCTAAAGAACTTAGACAAGAAATTGCTGCGTAGGAAGGAAATGTAGATGCAATGGTTCCCATGTAGATTACATCACTAACAGTGAAGGAGATGGAATGATCAGTACATCAAGTATTTGACAAATTTGTAGTAGGAAAAAATAAAATATGGCAATAATCAATGAATACAAAAACAATTCAGGGCAGCCTTGCTAACTATTTCTTTGTTTCCTGCCAAAAGTATGTTTTTTTTTTAATTTTTTGAGTTGGGAGTTTCCTGGGAAAAAGGGGACGGCTAGCTGTCCCCGGTACGGTTAGGGGACGGCTAGCCGTCCCCTAAGTCCCCTAAAAAAAGGGGACGTCCCCGGAAAAAAGGGGACGGCTAGGGGACGTTTCCTGGCCGTCCCCGCGTCCCCGGGACGTCCCCGGTACGGGTACGGCTAGAAAAAGGCAGGGGACGCGTCCCCGGGGAACATAGATTAAAACTAAACTTTTAAATCTCTGTTATCCTTACAAAGTCTAATATGCGAAAAGTGGAAACAACTCAAAGCATCTCACAAAACAACTTAGTGGCAAAGTAAAATAGACTATGGATCGTGATTTGACTCGAAAACAAACGACACAATGGTATCACATAAAGTAATGTTCGATTAACAAACAACAATTTGCATGAACTAGGAATCATGCATCCAAATGAAAACAAACGTAGACTTGACGCACAACTTGTGACATCATACATTTAGATATTGGGACACTTACAATGCATTTTGACTCGTGCATGTGTGTGGGTTTGCAAATAGCATGGTTTGACGGCCTTGTTGTTGTCATTTGCCTCCCTCTCTCGGATGATACTCTTCCTCTATAGGCAAGGGAGAAAGACTAACTTGCATCCACCTCATGACAATAGACAGTAGTTAGTTCGGTTCGAAACAAAAGATCATAATCACAAGTAATATTAACAATTGAATATATATCAGTTGCATATGATGCTTGAAATAGTCATTTTCATCAAATTATTTATCAATCATTGATAACAATAGTCAAGTGCGAACCTCATAAACAACCAGTGTTTAGTTCAAATCAAGGACACCTCATAGAAGCAACTAAACAAGCAGCTATCATAATATCATAAGAATTATAAAGTTACCGCTTATAAAATATCATATCCAATCATTAACTAAGCACATGAGAATCCAGTCATTTAAAACATTCAAAATTTTGTCCAAAATAAGCTAGTAGAAACGAGATGTGATACCATTATTTATTTGTTCAATTTCCTTAACATTTTTATAAGTTTTTTTTGAAAGTTTCAAACACTTAGGGAGTGTTTTTTGTTTTATGTTTGCACTTGCAGCTATGCTTTGATTTTTCAACAAAAATAATAGCAGCAACAGTGAGGGTAGTGAGAGTGAAGAAATTGAAATTTAACAAAGAACTAGAAGTCATAGAAATATTGCAGCCATTGGGTGTTCTTCTGGGAGTGGGAGTAGTGCAGGGACTGTGTTCAAGTACCCTGCTTGAATGCTCTTCTGAACTACTCAAACAATGTGCAAAAGGCTCATTTAATAAAAAAAGGCCTCTCTTACAATCTGCAACACGCATAGACAAAGACAAGAAACAAAATTCAAGGGGGAGTAGAGTATGGCCTTGTCATTTATGCAAGAAAGATTATAGGGGTAGCTATACAAGAATTTATTTTCATCTTTTATGCATAAGTGGACTAGGGGTAAAATGTTGTGAGAAAATAACCCTATCGGAGAAGGCCAAGGTAACTAGGTTGCACATGGAGGGGGGGGGCAAAGAATTAAGGGAATTCCAATGGAGACTGTGCACTTGCAACCTAGTGTGTCATTGCCTACCTAGACTGTAGATGTTGGAAGTCAAATGGGAGAGGGTTCTACTTATATCTGGGGAAAGAAAAGAACTATTGTCGCAGGGTTGTTTAATGCACAATCGTGAGAGGTGGCCAGGTCTTTTATTGCTAGATTTTTCTATGCCCATGCCATACCATTTCATATGGCACGTTCTCCCTATTTCAAACAAATGTTCAAAGCTGTAATTGTTGTTGGTCCTTCATTTGCCACCTTTGGAGAACATAAGCTACGCACCACCCTCCTCGATAGAGAATATTCTAAGGTGAGTGTGTTGATGGAAGAAATGATGCAAACTTAGGTAAGGGATAGTTGCTCTATCATCATGGATGGGTGGACCAATATCAAATGTTGGCCACTCATCAATATCATTGTCACATGTCCAGTTGCCTCTAATTTTCTTAGAGCTATTGATTGTTCAGGGAAGAGGAAGGTTGCAAACTTCCAATTTCAGATTTTGAAGGATGCCAAAGAAGAGTTTGGGGCCTCTAATGTTGTACAAGTGGTGACAAATTCAGCCCGTGTATGTAAGTTAGTAGGCTTGATGGTGGAGGGTACTTACAAGCACATTTTTTGGACCTCATGTTTTGTTCATGCGTTGAACAACACATTGAAAGACATTGGGATGATAGGTTAAGTGAAGGCAGTGGTGGTAGAAGCTAGAGTCATACAAATGTTCATTTGCAACCATCACATCTCACTTGCTTTCTTCAGAAAATTTTCAAGGAATTCTTGAAGGCCATGGATACAAGATATGCCAACTACTTCATTTTGTTAGAGAGGATGGTTGAGGTGCATGGACCTCTACAATTAATGGTGGTTAATTTAGAGTGGGGTAGATGGCCAGAGGCAAGCCCAACTGAAGGAAGAAGTGTGAAACAAAAGATCCTTGACAATAATTGGTGGTCCACAATGACGTAAAGAATTGCTGATTTTATTATTAAATTTTAAAAAGTTATTATTAATGTTTCTAACTCATAAATTATTTTCATTCTTTGTAATAGCATTCACTCTGTCATTTGAGTTTTAAATTCTTAATCTTTTTTGAAATTGTAATTTTTGTGACTTGTTTGCATTTGCAAATATGTTTGCTCCTTCATTGCTCTTATTGTGCAAGTCATAAGATATATTGATACAAACTCTTCTAGCCTTGGAGAAATTTATGAGACATTTGATAGCATGCTTGGGCAAATGAAGCAATCCATTCATAGTAGGGATCTGTAATGTCCCGTTTAAGAAGATCCTTATTTTCCACCCTGCACATGAGAATTACTTCTTAAAGGAAACATTAGTAATAGATAAGATCAATAAATCATATTAAAATAATCAAATAAATAAATTATTTAATTATTCAATCTTAAGTGGATTCATACTTAGGGTTGTTTATTATATGTTAATTTTATTTATTTTCAAACCCTAGTGGAGATGGGGTACTATCTCTTGTTAGGTTGCATGAATCATCCTCTACAGGGAGTGCCTTTGTATGATGTAACACATGCCCATTCCACCTTAGGTCTTACTAAGTGCCTTTGTATGATGTAACATATGCCCATTCCACCGCAGGTCTTACTTATTACCCTTGTATGATGTAGCATAGTCCATTCCACCGCAGGTCTTATCCATTGCCTAAGTATGATGTAACATGGTCCATTCCACCGCCGGTCTTATCTACCTTTCGATGTATTAATGCTACTTCTTCCTAACAAGTCTACCTCCAATCTCTCTATGTGTTCTATGATCTTATATCATGGGTTTGTTTCTAAGGACCTTGCCTTCATTATATAAATCAAGTATGATTACTCTTTATTGGGGCTTAATCCTAATGATGATGGATTCTCTAAGCATTTATAATCATGTTATTCATAGATGTTTAAGCTATCTATATCATGTTAGTTATTCGCTCCACCTTGACTATAACATGCTATCGTATCATCTATACATATTTATATTTATAATTATAATAATATTTAATCACTAATATTGATATTTGTTAATAATATACTATTTATAATATTGCTTTCTTATATTACTCAATTTATTACTTAAATCTATATTTTAATATCATTCATATTATAATCCCTTTAATTAATATCATTCCGTATAAAAAAATAATGAAATAACTTATAGATATTAATTTATTTATTTCTTTGGGAATATAGGTGTAGCGTACTTATCTTATTTTCCCCAGCAATTAATCATGTCTGTAATTCAAACTCATAAATTATTAATTTTATATCTGCTTGCTTCATTGTATTTTGTTGTCTTTCATTGCTTCCTCCACTCTCTACCTTTATATTTTCTTAAATGGTCAATGACTACCTTTTCACAAAGGTCATGTCTTTTTATAAATATATTAGTTGCTGCTGCCTTGATGGATTGTCTTAAAGGCAATCTAATATATTATATAATGTATGATTTACATTCATTTATATAAATATGTTTATTATATTATAATCATAATAATAATTAATATTAATATTAATATTAATTTTAACATTTATATTTATTATTATATATTATTATATAATAATAATAATATGCTATTTTAATATTAATATTTATATTTGTATTGGTTATTTATAGATATAATATATCGGTTAATATTTAAAATATTTATAGATACTATCATATAATATTATATATATTTAACATGACATTTTAAATCTTTAATTTAAACAATGTCTTAATATGGGGACATGACAGGATCCTACTTTGGAATTTTATGAGGAGCATATTAGGCCCATTGTGATGTGGTGGTGGAACACTATGAACACCCCATTTCATATAGCAACTTATGCTCTAAATTCCAAATGGTATGTAGCTTGTCTTGGAAGAGTGCCTCCATTTCATGATGAAGAGGTGAAAGAAGGGCTCATGAAGGCCCTTCAAAAAATGTATATTGAGGGGTCTTCAATATTTTGCATACAATGGATAGCCGTTGTCAATCTTCGTGGTCCAACCTTCAACAAACTAGAGACGAGGATGGATAGAGGTACATTAGCTCAAACCAACCCTATTGGATGGTGGATGTGGCATGGCAAGGATGTACCGAGTTGAGGATACTTGCAACTCGCCTCCATTCATAGGTTGCTAGTTCCTTTGCTGTAGAGAGGAATTGGTCCGCATATAGCTTCATTCAATCAGTCAAGAGGAACAACTTTACCTCTAGACGACCAAAGGAGTTGGTGGTTGTGCTTCATCAATGTTATCATCATGCATCCATGGTTACTGCATCAGAATCTTGCATGGTACTTGATTCATCTTTTTCGCATTTGTCACAGTTTGGCATTGGTTTGGAGATCCTTGAGCGACATTTGGAGGACTCATCTTCGTCTTTGGAGCTTGTTCTATATCCATTTTCACTAGGTTTTGGATTTGTTGGTGTGAATAGGTTTATTTCTTTAACCGGTTTCACTCTTGGGTCCTTTTTGCAGCTAGTCACTTAAGTTTACTTAGGGCTTTCTTAGGGCATTTTCACTTTATGACTCAAGTAATAAGACTAAGACATTTGTTTTAATCTTATGTTTCCAAATTCTTCTCTTTGGATGTATGTTGATATAATACAACTAGTTTTAGGTGGTGGGGGTATATTTGGATTTGCAGGGGGGTGTGATGTGAGGTATTCAAGTTCATATGATTGGGTGAAAGCCCATTTGTGTAACATCCCTAGGGTTGGCATCAAAGCTTGCACATGAAATCTTGATAACCTTGTGCTACTGGAGCTAGTGATAGCATTTATCAATGAGCAACAACAAGCAGATGAAGTAATAGGCTGTAAAGCAAGTCGCCCTTTAGCAAAGAGAAAATCTCAAGAAATGAAGCCTCATATGCACCCATCTAATTCACTATTGTGCTAGAGAGCCACCTAGTTTTGGCCACTACTCAAGAACAACCCATTGGTATTACAAATAAGAGACCAAAGGGAACTTTGGAATGACATTTCAAAATGAGGCTTGAGATGTTGCCGACGAACACATAGAAAGATGTACTTATGCAAATAGGTTGCCTTTCAATGTTGTTCGCTCATCATATTGGCAAGAAATGGTGAAAACAATTAACGAGGCTCCAATAGGGTATAAGGGCCTGTGTTATGAGAAGGTGTGTGACACTTTATTGGAAATGAGGTCAAGCTTGTAGAAGATTCATGGAAGCCCATAAGGGATTCATGGGTTGACACACGTGTGTCCATTGTCTCCGATGGATAGAAAGATGCAAAAAATTGGCCCTTGATCAATGTCATTGTAGTGGCCCCTAAAGGGGCAATGTTTTTGAGAGCCGTGGATTGTGAGGGGGAGATGAAGGATGGCCAAATTATTTCTAACATCCTCATCGTAGCCATTGAGAATGGGGGATCTCGTAATGTTGTTCAAGTCATAATGGACAATGCAAATAATTGTAGAGCTATTGGGTTGTTCATTGAGGAATGCTATTCACATATCTTTTGGATATGTTGTGCTGTCCACTTTCTTAATCTAATGCTATAAAAGATTTGGAACAAAATTGATAGGATCAAAGAGTTGTATGCAAAGGTTGATGAGATCCGAATGTTCATCACCAACCACCACATGTCGCAAGACATGTGTAGATCATTTTCAAAATTGGAGTTCTTTAGGGTAAGTGAAGCAATATAAAATTTAATGTTTTAATTTCACTTTAGTTACTTGGAAATATATCTTTTTAAACTTAGTAACTTAAGTCTTAATTTGATTAGTAATACATATTCTAATTCTTCTTTAAAGTTTGTTTTTAAAATTTTAATTGTTTTATTTTTTATTTTTGAATAGGTTGTTGAGACCGATTTTTCCTCTAACACAATCATCTTGAGACGACTTGTGAAGGTTTGAGAGACACTTTCTAACATGATTATTAGCCAAACTTGGTCCATATGGAGGCAAAGTGACATTGAGAGGGCAACAAATGTTAAGAGGATGATCGTAGGTGACTCTTGGTGGGATTGTGGGGGAGATATCTGATGGCATCGACTCAATGATTGAGAAGATAAGGAGCATCATAAATGAGAAAGGGCAAGATCCTCAAGAAACTTTTTTCAAATAAGTGCACAAAATTATTGAAGATAGATGGAGCACAATGACCACCACAACATCTTTTTGCCTTTGCATTTATTCCAGAATATTATAGTTTGAGATCCTTGTTGTGTCAATGAGGATTGTGTAAGATCGCTAACAAGATCTGCCCTAGAATTCTGATTTTTCTTCTTCCCAAACCCTAAATCTGAATTCTGGTTTTTATTTCTGATTTACAAATAAGTGTGGACAGTGAACATATATATGCCAAAATGCTCAAATAAATGTGCCAATAATGAACCCTTATGATAATAGCATCAACCATAAACTCTTCCACAAGATATGATCATCCAAAGGCAAACAAATTGACAAACAATTCTGATTTCTGAATATATAAGTCTGCAGCTACAAATCAGAATAATCTGAATTGCAATTACATCAAATACATAGGCTCACGCATGCCCAAACATAGCCCGGAATTCTGCTATGACAAATCATACCTAATTATAGGTTTGTACATCCACAAATGATGAAGAATAATGTCACAAATCAAACCCTAGATGGGCAAACTCCTTCAGCTAGGGGGCGCTCCCTTGGAAGTGGCGAAACACATGCAAAATGAGGGTGGCGGAGGCTAGGGCTTAGCTCCCAACACCCATAATGAAGTCACCCTCCTTGGCGCTCAATCTAGGGTGAAAAACCTAGCACAATCAATGCTAAGACTCTCAAAAATGATGGCACTCCAAGTCTGATCTGAAAATCTGAATATATCCCTTGATCCTCCAAATTGTATTTGGCACAAATCTCACAATTTGGCCTTAGGGTTTCTGCAGAAACAAATATGACTTTGTCGCTCTTTCTTTCCTTCTAAAACTCCAATGAAGCACAAATATGAACTCCGTATGAGTCCACCTCCAAGATGAGATTGGGTTTTCGTCCAATCCACCTATATTCCTAAGGGTTTTCGTCCTTGGAATATGCCGAACCAAAGTTGCAGCCAAAGAGATAAATCTCCAAAGGAAATGATATGAATGAAGGATGATGAAAATGCCTCAAATGATCTTATATTTATGCACAAATCTTTCTCCCTCCTCAAGGCCGACCTACTCTTGGCAATTCTTTTATTTTTATTGTATTTCTTCCTCCCATAGGGCTGACTTCCCTTGAGGCGCCAAGAATAGAAAAATATTTTTATTTTATTTCTTTTTTATCATTTCCTCTTTCCACTCTCCAAGTGGGCGAACCACTTAGGCATATGATACATCATGATTTTGATCTCTAATTAGGTTGTCCTCCTCCAAGGGAATTATCATAATTTATTCTTATTTTTCCAAAGGCATTTTTCCATCTATTTCCTTCTTTCTTCATTCTCCTCCTTGGTCGCTCATCATTAGGGCAAATTATTTTATGTGTTGACTTCACCAAAAGACTCAAAAATATACCAAGTCATCTCCGACGATCATTTTGTCCAAATAAAATTGACTAAATTTAGGCAATTAGGTTATTCCCTTAGCCCTTCGGCTTAGCCTACGGGAATGGAATAGGCTAGCCAACTCCACTAGGTGATCACTCGGAAGATGGGGACGTTACAGATTGTACCATGGAGAAATTATGAAGTCTTTGAAGGGTACAAGGCAAGATTTCGTAGACTCTTCCTTGATCTAGATTTACAGGATGTAGTCACGAATGAGTTCATTGATTTTGTACACTGCAATGGTCAAAGTATTGAGGCTCTTCATGATAAGTTCAAGAAAGATGCTCACAGTTGGTGGTGCTTCCATGGCCAACAATTCCAACGCCTACAACCTCTTGCAATCAAAGTTTTGTCACAAGTAAGTTTAACATATTTCTATTTTTTATCTTTAGACTTTGAAGTTTCATTTATAATTTTTCTAAAATTTATAAGTTTATAACTCTTTCTCTCTAGTTTGTCTTCATAGGTTGTTAGTTGATTTGCATATGAGAGGAATTGGAGCACATACTCTTTCATTCACTTAGTAAAGCACAACTTTGCACTCAAAAAAGGCAAATAACCTAGTGTATGTGCATTCTAGCTTGCATCTCCTTTTGCACAAGCATTGGCTACAAGGAAGGGAAATCAAAGTTGTGGGATATGGAGCCAGAGCATACTAACTTGGATGCTTCCACTTCCCAACATGTTGCACTTGAGGAGTTAGAAAGCGGGCACACTTTTATACCGAGTGGCAGTGGCAATGCTTGTTGTTCTTCAAATGTTCTTGCATCAGCTAATGTCCATGATGTTGATGATTTTGAAAATCCATATGATTGATGATATTGAAAATTGATTGTTGAACTTGATATTATTATTTTGGTATTGAACTTGAAGTTCGAACAATGATTATTTAAATTTTTATGTTTTAAAATATAAATGATGTTCAAGTTTATTTTGGTTTTGTTGATTATATGATGCTATATGGTATTCTACACAAAATTCTTGGCTTTAGACTACATATATGTATGTATGCAATTTTTACATGTTATTTTGTGTGGAAGCCAACCCCCCATTTTTTTGTCAGATCGACGAATTGAACCTGCGAACACAAATAGAACCAACAACTTATATATATTTGCAACCTAAAAGTAGGAATTAAGTTTAGAATATCACATAGCATCATATAATCAACAAAGCCATCATAATCTCAAATGTCATTTAGAACACAAATGATAAATATTATAAAATATTCATTGTTTAAACTTTGATGAGCACACGATTATACTGAGAGGGGGGGGGGGGGGAGGGGTGAATGAGTATAACGCAAACTTTTACTTTTCAAAACTTAACAATAACACACACAAGATCTAGCTATTAAGAACACAAAAGGAACAGACGATTTACGTGAAAACCCTTGCGGGAGAAAACCACCACAAAATATTGCGTATATATATTGATTTTCTTTGTAGGCACCAACCTACTTCTCTTGCAATTCTTGTTTTGTGAGCACCAACCCACTGGAGACACCAATCCTCGCTTGTAGAATTTGTAGGCACCAACCCACTGGAGACATCAATCCCCATAACTGACCACCAACTCAGTAAGAAACACAAATCTCTTTTTTGATAGGCACCGACCTACGAACTCTTGAATAAATGATATAGTTTATTTCTCCACACAAATCTGATCACAACTTCTGATTCCGAATAATGTATGTCTTTCCTTTGCAAATCAGATCTACACACATACACCTTCCATCATTCACAAATTTGATTCAAATCATGCACTATCTTCTCTCACAAATCTGATCTCAAATATCTCAAAATCTTCCTTCAAAATCTGCTCTTAATCTTCACACATATTTGTCAAATATATCTGCATTTATCTTTCATTTATGGACTGCATATATGCTTCAAAGTAGGTCTGAAACACTCTTCATAAATACCTGCCCTAGGTTTGCTTAAACTCAGAAATATATGTTATTCTCTTTACTCACATCAAACTCAACCTTTTCATCTATCCTTTATACTTATTCAAGAATGGCGACTTGTAAGATACCCAACTTGTTCTACTAAAATTTTTCCTTAGATAAATTTACTTGCACTTAACTCATCAACTACTCAACAACTTAATGACATACATCAAAGATAACAACTTGAATGAATCAATCTTGAAGCTGGATACTTGTCTTATTACTTGATTCAATCTTATTGCAAATGTCTTATTACAAAGATAATGCCTTCAATAGCATGACTATACAATCTTTTTAAAATGGATTACAAAAGAGGCCTTGAGGCCTTGATGTTTACAATGACTTCAACAATTGATCAACTCTATTGAACTCAATGATGTCAACTATATGTTAACACCTCACACTTGACAAGGGAGCATCACCCAACACTTGAAACTCGCAGGCCTCAAGATTACAAGTCAAAGCTTTGCAGAGAGAAATTCACCAAAAGATTAGATGTCAAATGAATGAGAGAGCTCCTCCTTTTATAGGCCTTCCAAAGGCAATGAAGGCACGTTTTCCAAGGAGCATATTTAGGAGAATATTCCTCTTGACAACTCATCCTGAGTTGGCAATTTTATCCAAAGGCCCTAACACGGATCCAAATGCCATTCCTTTGACCAATGAGAATTCAAGCAATGTAACTGCCTTAACTACCTCAACTCCTTCTAGAAACACTTAGACGCAGTTCTAGTGTTCTCCTGACTTGGGCGCTAGATTTGAAGGTTCAGCAGTGGTTTTGGCACCTAAAGAAGGATTGGACATTTTCCCACAATCTTATGTAATAGATGAAACTTCTGAGTGTGGATTGACCTCCTTGGAGAGAGCGCCCATATTTAAAGCATAAGAAAAAACCTTGTTTTTAGTCCTTAGGCGCATTTATGGGTAGAAAGGAATGTAGGTTGGCGCCTAAGGAAAGATGTGGTCTTTCCTTGCAAAAATCTTCATCTCAAATCATATTTGAGTCAAATCACCCTCTTCTCTCAAGCGCCTATCAGATGAAGTAGATTAAAACTCTTTTCTTGCTTAGGCACACTTTTGGGAGACAAGTCCCTTGGGCGCAACAAGGTAATTGAGGAAGGAAGAATTGACACCTACACTTGAATGACTCATCCTGCATGCAAGTGTTCACTTTCAGAGGCATTGAGGTAAACCTAGAGCATCAATCCTACTAGTGCCTTGGCTTACTGAGAAGTTTGGAGATGATATCCCTGCTTAGGTGCATCTTCAAGGTCATTTGAACCCTGTCTTGGCGCCTTGATGTTCTTAGGCGGACTTGAAGTGTTGCAAAGTATCATCTAGGCGCCTAAGATCATATCATAAAGCAAAGACCATTCCATCAAACAACTTGATCTTTATTGAAGAGGAGACTCACTAGTTTCACTTGGAGGAGGAATGCAGTCTTCTAGGCGCAATATGAGCTTCCCAAAGGAAGGCGCAATTGGGATGTTGAAAATGATGAAGAATGCGCCTCAATCTCTTAACATCATTCTTTGTCAATAATGATACTGCCAACTGAGTAGATGATCCTTCAACCATTTTGATGCTCAAAATAGCCTTCCAAATGACTTCTTGACTAGGGCGCATTTCTAGGATGCCAGAGACTTGATCTCAAGCCTAGGCGCCTATCTTGGTCTGTGAAAGAATGAATTGGCGCTCAACTTGGAATGGTCATTTCCCTTGCAAGCGCTCACATTTGGATTCTTTGAGGTGAGTTAAGTCATCATTCTCCCCTAGCGCCTTGACTGAGTGAAAAGATTGGAGGTGACTTCCTTAGTTAGGCGCATGCTTGAGTAGATGTTAACTAGGTGCCCTTTTATGGTTGATGGATCATGACTTAGCGCCTAGTCTTCAAGGTGCAAAACATCTCAAACACTTGTGATTCATGTTTCTTCACAAAAGTTCCTTACTTCTTGAAAACTCCTTCGAGCTTGGGTGCAAGTTCAGGTTCCTGGAATCATGTATTGGCGCCTTGTTGCTCTGGGCGCTCATTTTGGATGATGCAATATGATACTTGCGCCTAAAGTGAATAGGCCTTCTTCATTATTCCATTCACTTAGAAAACTTCATCTTGGAGACCTATCACTTTTCCTATCAAGGCGCCCTGTTTGAAGTGCTCCAAAACAAGATGCTTCTATGCTAGGCGCCATTGGAGGTTGGAGGAGAGAGAAAGAGCGCCTAACTTATCTTGGGTGACTTTAGGACTTCAAATTCCTTTATTAGGTGTGGATCATGTTTGAATGGTGTTGCTCTTAATATCTTGCACTTCCAAACGCTGATTGAAGACTCCACATCCTTGGGCGCTCATTTGGATAGTTTGATGTGAAATTGGCGCTTAGACTCCAAGAGTCAACTTCCTGCTTACTTGGCTCCCAGACTTAGCCAAATTTCAAGTTTCTGGCTTTGTTCCTGCAAAACTATAAGGTTAAGTTAGTCAAAAACTAATTCATTCCCTCATTATTTAGAATTAGCCTCCGGGAATGAGGAATAGGCTAATCCATTCTTCACTTGATGATCAAGCCGAAAACGGGGACATGACACGACTCATGCAAAGTGTATGTCTTTTGCAAAGAGATGCAACTCCTTTTATACACCTCTCGATAACCATTTCGTCCTCTAGTGGAGCGCTCTTTTTAGGGAGGTCGGACACCTTTTGTAATTAATAAAAACTTAAATTCCATCATACAATTGGTGCTGCTTTTTGAGGAGGGTTGGCCACTTTTGGAAATTAGATTTAATTTTTTTAAAGCACCAAACAAGCTATCTTTCATCGCTGCCTTATGGAGGGTGTTGGCCACCTTGCTAATATCTTTTAATTAGATTTGAATTTCAGGTTTGGCGCCAAGGCATGAGGAAGTCGGCCACTATGTTGATGTCAATTTAAACTTGTATAAACGGTGGCGCCAATCACAAGGAGGTCGGCGAGCATTGTCGGCCCAATTAAACAATGTTTGAAACTTTTATTTAAACTTAATTTAGGCACTGACTATGGGAAGTCGACCCAAACAAAACACACGTTTAAATCCTTAATTTAAACGCCATTGCATCATTATATCTCTGCTCTACGTGTCCTTATATATCTGCTGTAATAACATTACTCTAGGGGTAAAGTTAAAATCAACCTTGCTTTTTTTCTAGTATTTTCCTCATCCTCCCTTCTTTGCAATAATTTCCTTTTTTCTTGTTTTTCATTTTCCGTCGGCGGGTCCACCTGTTAGCTGCCGCTTTGATGACAAAAATTTCTTGTCTCGCAATATTTTTTCTTTCTCTGTAATTTTCATGTACAATATTTTGCCTTCTTTTCAAATTTTGCTGTGAAGTTGATTTGACTGTATGACAAGTATCCGTATGCTCCAAATCCAGTATTCTAATCTTGTTTCTCCAGGGCATACCTTTATTAATTTTGCAATCGTTTGTAAAGTTAGTTGCCTTTGTTGGAACTAGAATTGCCATATTTTGCTAACTATGTGCTGCGCTTGACACACAGATTGTGCAACCTTTTAAAAGCATTTTTTCTCTATTGCTCTTCATTGATCGTCGTAGCCTTGAGAAAATTGCAAGTTGACAGAAATACGTCATAATCCTCCATTTGCTAGTGCAATAAGCCACGAAGAGAATTTGTTTCATCCTTGAGCATGACTGTAATTCCAGAATCCCTTCGTCGTTCGGTTCCATCGGACCCAGATCATGCTTTTTGGTCCATTCTTCGGAGTCCGAATCTCATGAATCAGAGGAAGCTGCTTCCTCACTGATTGCTTGGTTTTCAAATCAATTATATGTTTTCGACCTTTATTTTTGATGGAGATTGTATTCTTTTTCCATTTGTGGTCGGCTCTGGCTGCTACCAGCCAACCCAGACCCACTACTAGCTAACCCCGACCCAACAATGCATCGTACGCTTTCTTTGGTAATGAAATGACCACAAAATTCAATAAAAATACTTGGGTTCCGATAATTATCTTTTGGCCCATTAAAACACCAAGTACCTTAATACCGTGTTGATTTGCACCCACCAGTTGAAAAGTCGGGGGCTAGAGAGTAGGCTTACTCAGACGTCTCCAAGTATCATCCCGAAGTATGTTCACACTAGAGCCGCCATCAATAATTGTATTGGTGAGATTTTTTGTCATGTCCCCTCTTTAGCTATGTCTAGTAGAGACTTGAGAGTTGGCCTATCATCTGGGTTCCCGTAGGTCAGCGGAGCGATTAGGGGACCTATCCTGAGGCAGTGGAGTTAGGTAGGGAGCTTTACAGGCCTTTCCAGACAGTTTGCGACAGTTTCTTATTTTTTAGGAAGGGTTCCTATTTTTTAGGGTTTGACCGAGAGTTGCCCAGGAGGCATCAGGGGACCTCTAGGAGCATTTTGGGAGTTTTGGTCACACTTCCTATTTTTTAGGAGGTATCCCTAAATTTTAGGAAGGCACTGTCAGTTAGCTTGCCATGTGGCGACATCCCCAGTGGCGCTGGCTACAACAGTTTTCAGTTCAGAATGGCCGGTGATGGAATTGGAATAATTAATTGAATATTAAAGTGTGGCTTTAATATTTAATTAAAATAAATTAAAGTGATTAATAATATCACTTCATAATAAATTTAATAAAGTGACCCCCTCCTAGTTAACACATGTTGTGTTAAAAGGTGGGCTTTCTATTAATGAAAAGTTGGGCCCTCAACTTGGGCGCCCAACTTGGGAGTCTTTGAATAATGAAAAGAATCATTAAAAGATTCTTTTTTGGATGCCATCTTAACCCTAAAGTGGACGCCCATCTTGGGAAAAGAATAAAGTGTTTTGGAAGTGCTTTTGGAGGCATCTTTTGCATCTTAATTTTGAAGCTTCATGGCAGCTCTGAACTCTGAGGAAGGGGGCAGCAGCATACAGTCTCTTGGGAACGGAAACTCTCAGGGATTTTGGTGAATTGGACGACAACCCAGTTCATGCTTGTGGGAGGCCTACTCTGGGTCTTCTTTTGTGCATCATTGGACAGATTCTAGGGCATTCTATTGCAGATCTAAGCTTGCAGCAGTACCAAATCAGCATTATTCTTCAGATCCTTCATTTTCAGTTGCATGCATAGCCTCTCCTAGGCCCATACTATCTTTGTATGCAAGTGGGGTTGCAAACCGGGTTTTTAAATGAATACAAAATACAGATCTGATGGGTATGTGCTTCAAATTCTTAGTTGGTGCTTTTCTTTCATTTAATTGTTGTTTTTAGTTCATCCTTATATAAGATTGCAGTTGCATGTATATTTATTTGCTATCTTGGCAAATACACAATTCAAGAAAACTGAAACCCCTTCTGCATCTTCTCTCTAGTCTGAAAGAACACACAAAAAAATTAATAAAAATCATAAAACATTAAAAATCACAAAAACAAATACTTCATTTCAGCAAGGGGATCCATCAGGGATCTTTCAGTGGTATCAGAGCCTTTGACCTGCTAGCCTGTGGGGTTTAGAGAATTGTTTTCTATGCATACAGACAGGTATTACACACGCAGGACAGCCCAAAACGATCTTGGGGTTGGTATGGCAGAGGAACCAGTTATGGCTGAAGAATAGAGGAATGCCAGGAGAAATCAGGATGATGAAGAGAGAGAAATGATGAGAACCCTCATCAACACTCAGCCTAGGATTGCTTAGACCTTAGACAGGATACAGGATGCCTTAAACCGGTTTGAATTAGATAGAGGCAGACGGAGCAGATCAGTATCTGTGGCGGGGAGTCAGCAGTCACAGGTCACACGCATCAGCCAGGAGCTCCCTTCATTCCCCTAGGCGTGAACAGGCCAGGGATAGACCCTTACTTCCTCAGTTTGCACCAGGTGAACGACCAGTATAGGTAGAGCCACCAGAGGTGGAATTTCAGGATTCAGTCATGGCAGCTACAGCTGAGTGGAGAACCCTACCCCCCGAGGTTAGGGATGTCTTTCCTTTTCCACAGTATTGTGCACAATGCAGAGATTCTGCCAGGTTTAGAGGAGACTGAGGCACTAGACCACAGCAGCAGAACTATGACCTCAGTAGAGCTACTGGGAAGATCACGTTGGCTACATATGATGGTATGGGTAGTACGAGTGCACGTGCTTGGGTGCACAAACTGGACATATATTTATCCTTGAGACTCATGCCTGAGCGTGAGGCTATTCAGTTTGCTGTCTTACATTTAGATGGGGTCGCCTACGATTGGTGGCATCATGGATTGGTCACCCAGGATCATGCCTTGATTCATTCCTATGCAGAGTTCACTGAACGACTCATTACCCGGTTTGACCGTAAGGACACAGAACTCTACTATAGGGAGTTGGCACATCTTAGACAGACTGGACAGGCAGAAGCATATGTTAATGAGTTCCAGCGTATTGCAGTTATGGTACCTGATATGCCCCAGAGGCGTAGCGTGATGTTATTTATTGAGGGATTACAGGATAGGCTTAAGGGATTGGTACGTGCCTTCCAGCCGGCCACTCTTAAGGATGCCATTGATGTGACCTTGAGATTGGACACCACTCCCACTTATCAGTCAGATAAGAGGCCATTTAGGGAATCACGGCCTATTCAGAAGGCCAATACTTCATAGTTTAGAGATGGACAGTCAGCTAGACCTCCTAGGAAGGATCAGGAGTCACGGAATGATTTGAGGAGGAAGAAATTATGCTTTTCCTGCAAGGAGCCTTGGGAGCCCGGACACCGCTGTATGGGTAAGGGCAGGGTTCACTTGATTGAGGTCACATCCGAGCTTGCGGATGAAGAGATACCAGACACCGACACTGAGGACAACCCTGAGGAGGTTATTCAGGAGCAACCCTAGCTAGAGATAGATATCCCTGATTCATTGGCGGCAGCCAAAGTGACTATGTCTACACTATCCAGTTATCCCAGGTTCCATGCCTTTCGGTTGAAAGGTACATTACAGGGACAACGAGTCATGAGCTTGGTTGACATAGGAGCCACAATTTTATTGATCAGAAATTGGTTGAGAGGCGTGGATTACAGTCTGAGGTGTTCGAGGGTTTTGGAGTTAAGGTTGCAGATGGTGTAGTGTTGGATTGTACTAGGAGGATCTCACAGCTCAGCATTCAGATGGGGGATTTTACCTTGACGGATGACTTTTATATCCTACCCTTAGAGGATTATGATGTGATTTTGGGTATGCAGTGGTTACAGGGTATTGGGAGATATATTATTGATCACCACCGCATGCAGTTAGAGTTCCTATCTGGTGGAAAGAAGGTGATCTTGAGGGTAGCCTCTGACGGTGGGCCCAAGGAGGTATCTTCTTACAGGATGGAGTCTATTATTAGACATGATGATGTGATCTGGGCCACACGTTTTGTGAAATCCAAGACACCTACTCTTCAGGATGGTAGAGCATTTCATGTTGACATACAGACAGTGATGGATCGGCATGGCCGAGTATTTGGTGACATACCTCCTGGTGTACCCCCAGATAGAGGGTTTGAGCATGGGATAGAGATGGAGGATGGAGCTAAGCCAGTGATCACCACTCCGTATCGTCATCCTAGAGCATACAAGGATGAGATTGAGAAGACTATTCATGAGCTGTTAGACATGGGCTTCATTCGCCCCAGTTCTAGTCCCTTTGCTTCTTCTGTAGTACTGGTTAAGAAGAAGGATGGGACTCTACGGATGTGTATAGATTACAGGGCCCTGAACAAGAAGACAATCAAGAACAGATACCCTATTCCGCGCATTGATGAGTTGTTGGACGAGCTTCATGGAGCCATCTACTTCTCTAAGATTGATCTTCGTTTAGGCTATCATCAGATTCGTGTACGAGCAGAGGATGTACGCAAGACCGCCTTCCGTTGTCACTATGGGCATTATGAGTTCCTAGTGATGCCTTTTGGCCTTACCAATGCCCCAGCCACCTTCCAGTCATGTATGAACCATCTCTTCAACAAGCAGTTGAGGAACTTAGTTCTAGTGTTCTTTGAAGATATTCTGATCTACAGTCGTACTTGGGAGGACCATCTCAGACATGTTGAGGAGGTACTTGGCATTATGGAGAGTCAGTCTCTATTTACTAAGTTGTCCAAATGTGAGTTTGGACTTAGAGAGGTCCTATATCTGGGTCATGTGATTAGTGTTGATGGGGTGAAGGTGCACGAGGAGAAAATTCAGGCAATTCGAGATTGGCCCCGCCCTCGGAACATTATTGAGTTATGGGGGTTCCTTGGTCTATGTGCTTATTACAGGCGATTTGTGAGGGGTTTCTCTTAGTTGGTAGCTCCCTTGACGGACCTCACAAAGAAAGGGGCTTTCAGATGGACAGAACAGGCACAGGGAGTCTTTGACAGGCTCAAGGAGGTTATGAGTACTTGCCCAGTTTTAGCACTTCCCGACTTCTCGCAACCTTTTGTACTTCAGTGTGATGCTTTCGGTTTGGGCATAGGAGCGGTTTTGATGCAGAACCGACACCCCATTGCTTTTGAAAGTTGGAAGTTGCGGGATAATGAGAGGTTGTATTCTACGTATGATAAGGAAATGTTGGCTATTATGCATGCATTAGCCAAGTTCAGACAGTATCTTGTTGGCAGCAAATTCGTGGTAAGAACAGACCACAACAATCTGAAATATTTCCTTGATTAGACAGAGCTCAATGATCGTCAGCCAAAATGGGTGAGCAAGATTCAGGCTTATGATTTTGACATCGAATTCATAAAGGGGAAGAATAATACTGTGGCTGATGCACTTTCTAGAAGACCATCACTCGCTGCCCTATGTTCATTGAGCGAGATTTCAGCAGATTGGAAGGCTCAACTTCTAGTTGAGTACTCCAAAAATCAGCATGCTTGTGAGGTTATGGATGGATTGGTGTTGGATGATAGGTACACTGTGGTAGATGAAGTCATCTACTACAAGAGAAGGGTGTATCTGGTTCCTGGTTCTCAGTTGAAGGAACAAATTATGCATGCTTACCATGATACTCCGACAGCAGGGCACCCAGGTTATGGTAAGACCTACAGGGCGGTTCGGGAGAGATTCTCTTGGAAGGGTCTCAAAGCTGATATCTTACGTTATGTTCGCGAGTGTATGACGTACCAGCAGAATAAGTCTGAGCATACTTTTCCTACTGGTTTATTGCAGCCCTTACCTATACCGGAACAGAAGTGGTTAGGAATCTCCATGGATTTCATTACAGGTCTTCCTTGGGTGCAAGGGAAAGACTGTATCTATGTTGTAGTAGACAGGTTGACTAAATACGCCCACTTCTTCCCTATTGCAGCTGATTTCACAGCATCTCAGGTGGCGGAGTTATTTTTCAGAGAGGTATTTAGGCTCCACGGACTCCCTAAGACCATCATGAGTGACAGGGATAGTAGGTTCATGAGTTCTTTCTGGCAAGAACTTTTCAGGCTCACAGGTACGGAGTTGACACCCAGTACCAGTTACCACCCACAGACAGATGGGCAGACAGAGATTGTTAATAAGTGGGTTGAGGGGTATTTGCGCAGCTATGTGTCAGGACAGCAGAAGGCATGGGTGCGTTGGCTGTATTTAGGAGAGTATTGTTATAATACTACACACCATATGTCTATTGCTATGACACCTTTCAGAGCCCTCTACGGTTACGAGGCATTATCTTTTGTTGATATGGCTGTGAGTGACAGCAGAGTTCCTTTGGCACAGGATTGGTTACAGGAGAACCAGGATATCATGAGATCTCTCAGGGAGAATCTGCAGCAGGCACAGAATCAGCAGAAGGTCTACTCTGATCGGCATAGGATTGAGAGAGTATTTGAGGTGGGTGACATGGTTTTCTTGCGGTTGCAGCCTTACCGACAGAGCACCCTTAAAAAGGGTGGAGCTGAGAAGCTCAAGCCTTGTTTTTACGGGCGATATCGGATTCTCAAGTGTGTGGGAGAGGTTGCTTATGAGATTGAGTTACCACCTGACAGCGGGATTCATAATGTGTTCCACGTATCTTGCCTTAAAAAGGCACTGGGGCAACATATTGTGGCATCTCCCGTTCTACCTCCCTTGGATGAGGAAGGTAAGCTGACTCTGGTTCCTGAGGAGATCTTGGTGGAGAGGGAACGTCGGCTGAGAAGTAGGGTGATTCGGGAGTACTTGATTCGTTGGAGAGGTCTTCCTATAGAGGATGCCACCTGGGAGGGAGAGTCCATTTTACAGCATGCGGCTTTGCAGTTGCTTGTGGGCAAGCATCTCCGAGAGGGGAGGACTGTCATGTCCCCTCTTTAGCTATGTCTAGCAGAGACTTGAGAGTTGGCCTATCATTCGGGTTCCCGTAGGTCAGCGGAGCGGTTAGGGGACCTATCCTGAGGCAATGGAGCTTGGTAGGGAGCTTTACAGGCCTTTCCAGACAGTTTGCGACAGTTTTCTATTTTTTAGGAAGGGTTCCTATTTTTTAGGGTTTGACCGAGAGTTGACCAGGAGGCATCAAGGGACCTCCAGGAGCATTTTGGGAGTTTTGGTCACAGTTCCTATTTTTTAGGAGGTATCCCTAAATTTTAGGAAGGCACTGTCAGTTAGCCTGCCATGTGGCGACATCACCAGTGGCGCGGGCTACAACAGTTTTCAGTTCAGAATGGCCGGTGATGGAATTGGAATAATTGATTGAATATTAAAGTGTGGCTTTAATATTTAATTAAAATAAATTAAAGTGATTAATAATATCACTTCATAATAAATTTAATAAAGTGACCCCCTCCTAGTTAACACGTGTTAAAAGGTGGGTTTTTTATTAATGAAAAGTTGGGCCCTCAACTTGGGTGCCCAACTAGGGAGTCTTTGAATAATGAAAAGAATCATTAAAAGATTCTTTTTTGGATGTCATCTTAACCCTAAAGTGGACGCCCATCTTGGGAAAAGAATAAAGTGTTTTGGAAGTGCTTTTGGAGGCATCTTTTGCATCTTAATTTTGAAGCTTCATGGCAGCTCTGAACTTTGAGGAAGGGGGCAGCAGCATACAGTCTCTTGGAAACGGAAACTCTCACGGATTTTGGTGAATTGGACGACAACCCAGTTCATGCTTGTGGGAGGCCTACTCTGGGTCTTCTTTTGTGCATCATTGGATAGATTCTAGGGCATTCTATTGCAGATCTAAGTTTGCAGCAGTACCAAATCAGCATTATTCTTCAGATCCTTCATTTTCAGTTGTATGCATAGCCTCTCCTAGGCCCATACTATCTTTGTATGCAAGTGGGGTTGCAAACTGGGTTTTTAAATGAATACAAAATACAGATCTGATGGGTAGGTGCTTTTCTTTCATTTAATTGTTGTTTTTAGTTCATCCTTATATAAGATTGCAGTTGCATGTATATTTATTTGCTATCTTGGCAAATACACAATTCAAGAAAACTGAAACCCCTTCTGCATCTTCTCTCTAGTCTGAAAGAACACACAAAAAAATTAATAAAAATCATAAAACATTAAAAATCACAAAAACAAATAGTTCATTTCAGCAAGGGGATCCATTAGGGATCTTTCATTTTTCCAAGGATCTCCATATTTACTACTGCCGGTTTTTTTGTCGTGTTGACTGTTAATAGTATGGGATCAATCACTTGGTCGCCCGACAACAGAGGTTCGGTTATTGGGTCTTCATTCTCGCCCGACTCCAAATTGGCTGTAGCATGTACCATCTCATTCTTCCTCGATACAATAGCATTTCGGAGTTCCGGAATACATTGTAATAAATCCACTACTTTAATTGGTATGGTAGTTTGAAGTACTTGTCGTGCAATATTTTTCTCGAAGTGTAATTGATTTGTTACTGTATTGGTGTTTGCATGTGAGTGGCGTCGTTTGTCATCCATACTCTGCTCCACTTCGGCTCTTGCTTCACGAAATCTTGCTTGTTCTGTACGTGGGTCTGGGTACACAGCGTTCTTTGCTTGGGCTCGAGTAACGACCAATACTTCATTTTTCCTTTCAACATCAATTAGTTTAATGTTGACCTTTTGCTTCGGACATCCAGTGTCTTCATAGTTTCCAGGTCCACAACACTTGCACAATAATTGTACTTTTTCTTGCTTGTTTTGGCAATCTCTTGCAAAGTTTCCCCATTCGTTACATTGTTTGCACTGTATGATCGAACATCCTTTAGGGTCCTACTATTTTTCACTTCGACATCCATCTATTTGATTTCGATAACCGCTTGGAGATGTGTTTTGTGGCATTGACGGAGTGGATTGCTCTCCCTGTGTGAAGAGTACTTGTGTACTCCTGGTCTTCAAGTTATACGAGCACTCTTTTATCGAATGACCCATAAACTGGCAAATCTCACAAAATAATTTTTTGGGAGATGACCTTCACTTGTGCACTCAGTACACCAAGTTCAGTAGATTCTTTGTTGGTTTCTTTGTTCGTCCTCAATTCTTTCATCATTCAGAGCATGTCCCTTCGGAGCGCTTGTACCATTCCAGACTCATTGTTGCTGCTGTCATCCGAACTTCCATCTTCCTCTGTTTTCTTTTGCTATAGGAGGATATTTTGTCTTCACTTTCTATGTCCATCACCCGATTGTAGGCTTCTACGTACGAAGAGGGTGGTACTATCTTCATCTTTTTTCTTAATGACGAGATTAAACCTTCGATGAACCACCTTTTCTTGAGACCGTCAATAAGTTCTTTTTCTAACTTTACAAGTAATTCTTTAAGTCTACGATTATAAGCTCGTACGTTCTCATGCTTACCTTGCCTAATATTGTAAATTTAGGCAACTATTTCATTATGTGTTTCGGGAGGCTTGGTCAAGTTTGTTATACCAGTCAATTGCTACACCTCGCAAGGTGGTTGGAAAAGATCGTAGCCAAATTGCTTTATTATCTTGCCCATTTGCTGTCCAAATTGTCTCACAAGTCTTATAGTGCTTGACGAGATCGTCTGATCCATTGCCTCTAAACTTGGGCAACTTCTGCTTTTCTCCGTTGGGGCTTACCATGGTTTTGTTTTGATGCAAACCTCGTGCTTGGAACCTACTTGCTAGGGAGTTTCGATTCAAACGTTCCGATGCTTCTCTCGCACTCTCAGCCATGTGAGAATCCTCCACTCTTCCTGCAACGTCATTGTTCCACGCACTTGTTTCACCTTCAGGTTTTCTTTTATACACCCTTGGCTCGGCTTCTTCTCCTTTAATTGACGACCCTTTGATGCCTCTAAGGTTGCTCTCGTTCGCTTCTATGAAGGAATTTGACTCGGACTTCCAACTTCCCTCGTCCAGAGAAGGTTGTCTTGACTTTTCAACTTGATCGGAAAGATCAATCCACACGTCGTTTGGTAGTGTAAGGTGCTTGGCTATTTCCTCCCACTCTGTGCTCGTGTGATTATTTGTAGTGGAAATGTGTTCCGTCTCTCAACTACGAGTCCCCCGGCTACAAGTGTCCCAACGACGAGTCTTCCAATGACGACTCCTGCTTGCGCTCTGACTTCGACTTTTACTTCAGGATGGACTTTGACTTCGGACTTCAGCAATCTCTCTTAGTCTTCTTTTGCGTTCTCTTTGTTCTACTAGCCTAAGAAATCTTCTGATCTCTTGATCCTGACCACGTGGTCTCTTCCCGCCTTTATTGTAGCCTAAGGGCATGGATCTCTTATATCGGACCCGATTTCTTTTAGGGCAACAGCGCCAATGTTTACTCGCCTATTTGATAAATGAATACTTATAATAATGAACAAAATTAATAATGTATACTAGATAGAGGAGTAAAACTATATCTTTATTCGCTCATGAAAATATTACGGAAGTAGACCACAGGTGGTCGGCCAAGGATCGGAGTTGATCCGACTACATTATACTACCTTTCTTGATGATACAAAGACTATTTAAAAGAGCCGACGGTTGCCAAGAGGAACACAACTGTCAACTGACTGACTCTAAATAACTCTCAACTACTTGAGAGCCAACAAACAATTAATACATAGTCGGGTAACCCATATTATCAAATATAAGGATCGACATTATACATTGACTACAGGTGGAACAACCAAGAAAATGAGGGTTGAGGAATAGAAAAGAACCAACAGATTTGGACTAGAAAATAAAACGTGATCAAACTTAAAGAGAGATAGAAATGGGGGCAGACAGAGACGAGGTTGGTGAACATGAAAGGGAAAATGCCATGGTTTAAATGCCAACTTAGGCCAAGAAATTGGGTTGTGAAAATGAAAACGAAAAAGGAAATTCAAACCCAAAATTGTGTTCATTGAAATGAGATGCAATGTGCATATTTATCAACAATATGACCATTCAGTTCATCTCCAGATAATTGTTCAGTTCATCTTCAGGATGACTGTTCGGATTCTACAAGTAAATAAAACACTACAACCCAGGGTTATGTACATAATATTACAGTTTTAACTTTTATTTTGCAAGCATGTTAGTAGAATTCGATGTAACGGAATATAACTGGAATGTGAGTGTACGTGTGTATAAATATTAATCCAGAAAGAAAGAAAGAGTATTATTAATAATTCGTAAGATTTATGGGAATGATATTGTCAGCTAGTAATCCATCATCTGCAAATTGAGGTATTTTTGAGAGCGTGCTTACTCAAAGTAGATCCTTAAAGGAGATGTTCAATGTTTTGTTGGGGTGTGCTTTGTTTTGTTTGGAAAACAAAATGTTAATCTAGTGCTTTGCTTCTTAATCGTGATGTTTGGAAGAAGCTACATATGTTTTATCAGATTGAATTTGTTTGTCTAGAATTTTGACAAGCAAGATTGAGAATTGGTGATTTTGGTTTTGATCCTTGCAAGACATCAATGGCAATAATATGTTGTTACCTTGTCATGACCACTATTACTGCTCTTTGGCATAATTGAGTAGATTGGATTCAAAAAGTGGTATATTTGAAATTGTTATGAATTTTTGCTCACGTGATAATGGAAAATTATATATATTTTTATTTAATTCTCAGTTTGTTGATACATTTGTTAATTTTGTAAAAAATACATAGATTCACTTGTTGTAGTTATGCAAGATATTCTGTAAATGTTTCTGCAATGGCTTATTTAATCATTTGAAATTTACAGGTTAGGCGTCTTTTATGTACTGCAACACCCGTAGTTATTCATGCACTACATGGTGCTGTTGATGAAGATCACCAGGTAAAACAATACAGACGATAATAATGGTAATTTTCGTTTTAGATTTACACAAATGACTTGTATGCACTGGAAATCAAGACTCATCATGAAATTTTAAATAATCATTGCAACTCAAGGAACGTAGCTATAGATGAGTATTGGTCCTTCTAAATTAATAAAGGAACAATAATTGCAATTGCAAATTTAATGGCAGTTTTTATCTTAATCTTCGATCAATTTATCAATTTAAAAAAAAATCTAGGGCAGATATTCATTGTTGAGTTTATGTGATTTGTGAACACCATGTCACAGCTGCTATAATCATCCTCACACTTAAAATAGGAAGCAAGAAAACTTGAAAGCAATTGAAAAGAAACAGAATTCTATTCCATCATCTATTAAAAATATGCTATTTACTTTGAAGAAATATGAGAGTGAAAAGCATTATGAAAGGGCCAATGCAGGATTTCATAATGCTTAAAGGGGAATAAGCAAGGTTGTGGCTAGGCTGGACAATCTCAGGAGAAAATTGGTACTTTTCCTAGAGTCTTTAGTGTAGTGAAAATGTAATAATGTGTTTATGTTTGTGATCCAAGCTGCCGAGAAGGGGAAGCCCCTTGATGTCAAAATAAAGCAGATCCATTCCATCTAGAATTTTATTGAGGCGGAGAGGGGACTGGAAAACTCTAGTAGTCTATACACATGCATTTGGATAATGGTGTTTTTTACTTGGTCAAAATGAATTGGCTAGGACTTCAACTGAGGACCTCCCAAATAACAGCATAGGTGCTCTACGAACTGAGCTATCAATCATACGTGGTTTCAAATTGGATTGGCTAGGACTTGAACCCAGGACCTGCCAAATTCCAGTTTGGGTGCTTTGTAGGCAAAGTTATAATTCCTTTGTTGGTACAAGATTTGAAATTTAACCTTCCTTAAGGTTAGTATTTTAAGTTCACAAGCTTCACACAACCAAATAAATTTATACATGTTGGAGAGAACTTGAAATTGTTGTAATCACTTCCAAGATTAATACATTTCTCATTGAAGCTTGGTGACAATTGTGTTGTTTTGGAACGTAGCATGGTTTCTTATTTCTTGAAGATGATTGAGATGTGTTTCCAAGTAAAGTAGATTAGAAAGTTCATTGATATAGTGAATGCATTTGTGAAGATATTTGATGAATTCCTAGGTTCATACTTTTGATGGTTTGTCGCTGGCAAGTCATCGTGCAAAGTTAGCTTGAACCTCAACTTATTGCAATAGTTAGATTGTTGATGCTTGTTTGAGTTGTGCCAGCTATGGGTACTCAAATGTGTGTTTGGCAATATGAAAATCCTTAGTCATCTTTGGGAGATTGTACTTGTTCTTCGTAGTTGTTGAATTCATCATGGTGAAGTGGAGCTTGTTATGAAGGAATTTGTCTATCTTGGCATCGTTCATTGTCTCATTGTCCTTAGGATTAGAGTAGATTCTCTCTAAACCCTTGACCTTTTTGCATTTTCTTTGTAATTGTGGAATTAGGAGGTTTCTTTCCATGAAAAGGAGTAATAAGTCGAGTGAGTGAAGAAGTAAATCCAGCGTAAGTCCCTTTGTGTTAACAAATCACATCATATATATACTGAGTCTATATCCAACATATTGTCAAGACCTGACGTTTGGAACCTTGGAGTTGTCTCACTGGATCACATAGTTTAGCCTTTGAGAGACTTTGTTCAAGAGAGGATAGAATACCTTGATATTTTATTCTGAGTTTGAATGTGCATAAAAAACACATCAACGCTAACTTTGAAAACCATATGCATTGTTAGAAATACTCCTTGAAAACTGTGAAATATTGATAAAATCTCAAACTTTGACCATCATCGTATATGTTTCATGAGAATTTGAGAGATTTGGGGAATTCGTCAACAGCTGGGCCTCATTTCTTCTCCCGAATTCCTCAGTTTGCATTACAAATGAGTATTTGTTCATTAAAGATGACTTTCTTATGGCATCCTAGTGGTAAATAGGCAATCTTGTGTGCATTACCACAATATGATTGTTTGTCCTAAACATAGGCATTTTTGAACCCAAATATCAAATATTTTGGCCTAAATTTGTCACACGTGTCTAGTCCATCTTGTTAGTTTGCTTCCGGTGAAATTCCAAGTCATTTTGACATCTTATGAGGATTTTATAGTCAAAGGATTGAGGTTGTCTTGTAATGAAGGTTTTAACACTTTTCACCATTATTTGCTAATATTGCTACACTTACAAAACCTCTCTACACCCTTTTTAATCTATTGCTTATAATGTTCTTTTAGGTTGTTTACTTATAAACTACATTTCTGATTTGTTGGTATATAGCCTCAGATTCGAGTTTGGTCTGAAGCAGATTCATGATCCCAGTTGATCCGTTTGAAAATTCGCACAGGTGGTGGGATATGGACTATTGGTTTGTTCCGAATGAATTTAGGCAAACCTAGATAGAACCCAGAAGAGCTTGACGCTACCAAAAATGAACTTTTGTAGATAAGCTGTATTTTAATTTTATTTATTTTTTAATCATTTTTAGAATGAACTGGGACATAGCTGCATGCTTGATTGGGCTCAGATACCATTTTCACTTGTTAAAACCCTTGTGTAGGCCGAAACATCCATGCATTGTGGTTTTGGAAAGAATGGAGAATGCAATATGTGGGTGCGACGGAGAGATTGTTTAAAATTTTATGATTAGTGAGCTATCTTGTCTAAAGCTCACAATTTTCTTGTAGAGCCCTGGTCATAAATTAGTGCTGTAATGCTCAGTCAATATGTGGGTACACCAAGGGTACGATACCATGGTGTTTTAAGGCACAATTTTTGGAATGCTTGTGTAGCGCATGCCTCAATTTTGGCTAGTCCGTGGGATCCTCCGTTATTGTACTAATCTTTCACCCATAATATTTTTATAGCGATAACAATAGCCGGGTTCTTAAAATATTGTATGACAAAGTGATAATATTGTAGAAAAAAATCAAAATAGGCGAAGGACCCTATTGTTAAATTGTGAAGGGTTTATTCTCTATGACTATTATTAAGGAAATTCAATTTTTTTTTTTTGGCCAAATGCATGAACTGAATCCGGAAACCTTAATCAGGATCTGAACTAGAACTGACAACTTAGCATTTAAATAACGAACTTCATTATGTAAGTGATATATCATACGATGTGGAAATTTCCAGTTGAGAAGCTTTAGCTGATCTTGGTAGTTAGATTGAAGCTTACCTTGGACACAACTGTGCACAATTCTAATGGTATTGCTTACATAGTTGTGTCCTTGAACTGAATCCTATGTTGTTATAGTCTATGTAAGAATCCCATACATGCTTTGCTTTTAAAATGCACCAAGTTTATTCTGATTATACTTGAGTGTCCAATGTTATCAGACCCTATTTGCTATTACTGTACTCCAGATCATACTTGAGCACCTGATGTCATTGTACTGTATTTTCTCTTAAAACTAAATATATTTATGTGTATGTTGAAAAAAACCTTTTGTTAGACTTTGAGAATATGGCTGGTTAGATGTATGGGTAGAGCAATGCTGAAAACTGTGACTGAAAAATAAGACCATTTATTTTTGAAATAACTAGCTACATTTTTGTTTCAACATTCAGTGGTAAATTGCTTGCAGGCATACTTAATGCATTTGACACAACGGACTACAGCCCAACCATTTGGCCGTGGCGCATTTACACTCGCTACTACATGGACTCTCTTGACTGAGGTTTTTTCCATCTTTCTCTCTTGTCTTTCACAACATGCATTTAAGTAGTTACCATCCATGATGCCAATAGGTTCTGATTGTATATTTTGTGTTTTGATTTGATGATATTTTCTCCTATACCAAATATGCAGGCATTGACAATTCCTGTTCTTGAAGTCTGTGGGCGTGTACCATCTATGCGTAATATGATTGTAAGTTTCACTTATTCTCCTTTTTTTTTTTTTCTGAATCTATTTTTTATGTTAAGACTTTTTTCAATGAATTTGTCTCAATACAGACAGGCTTCCTGAAAACATGTCAAACTTATTTACTGAATCTGTCTGTTTTGATTACAATGCTACAATATATGGTAAAAGGTAGCATGCGGTAGTAATTAATCAAGGCCTGTAAAACAAAACCATAACCAATATGGGAGGTCTTGAATGTTTTTATGCAAACAGTATATCATATCGGTATTGAATGGTGATCCAAAAACTAACTTAAAGAAATAACTGCATAAATTATATGCTTTTTATGCAAAACATGTACAAAAAATACCTAAAGTGTTAGTATGAAATGGTAGTTTATACACAAGCATCTTTGAAAAATCTCTGAAGCATCCGACTTATGAATGCTTCTTCAAAGTATTATGTAGAAATTTTTACCTTGTAATGTTAAAAAAGGAACCGAAAGCTTGCAATGTAACATAACAATCCTCTTCTTCGCTAGATCATTGGACAGTCATTCAAGCTGGTGGCCTTTATACTTTATAGTATATCTTGTTTGGTTTCTCCTTTTAATAATAATGGGTGCCTTTCAGTGTTCTAGCTAGATGATCTCTTCTTGTTGCATAATAATTTTTGCTTCTCTTTTGTTAGATCAGAATAATTAGGTTAGGGGATTAAGGCAATTTTGTTAAACGATTAAACTTGTACAAGTGTTAGAAAAAGCCTGTTAACAGAGATAAATGTTTGGGATTATGATAGTAGACATGACATGGGCTTGAACTGTGGGTGTTATAATTAAGAATAGATTGAAAAAGAGAATTTATAAAGCTTTATTGGGTTATACCGGGAAAACCATTTTTTGAAAAAAAATTGTATTGGGTGGGGGATGAGTAAGAGGAATGTCAGATTGAAAACACAGGGATCTGCACCTCTGTTTATTAGAAAAATTTCAATTAAATCTGATAAGACTAGAAGCCTTTGAGGACATTATATGTTTTGTATCCTAGCATTGTGGTAGAACAGGGTTGATGCGGAAAAATTAGAAAGGGTTTAATATGGGTTGAAAGTATTTGATTTGATTTTCTTGAGCTGTGGAAGGCCGAACAAATAAGGCCTTTCTGTTTAAATTCCTCAAATGGTCTAGAAAACTATCTCTTGATCCCATATTGCTCTTTAAGCATCTAGATGCTTTTGTAGGGCTGATCTTGGTCAACTGAAATGTTTATTGGTTTTCTGGGGCTTAGTAGGGACACAGGCTTCATATGTGGCATTCGACTTTTATTTAAGGTATGAAATCTGCAATTTTGATCTTCCAGATTTTTTCCTTTGAAACATGTTTAAGGTGTAATTGAGCGTAGATGGAGTTTGTAGAGGTTTTATCCTATGTTACCCCAAGTTTCCAGGATGGGGATGTCAGGGGACGGGGGGACGCATTTCGGGGATGGGGACGACAGGGGGCCATTTTTGTAGGGGACGACTATTAAAAAAATAGGGAAAATTTTAAAAATTTAAAATATTCATATGATAGCATTGATAAGACAATCATATACATCATAGAACCTTAACACATAATATCAGAGTTCAATTGAGATTTCATATGATAGTGACAAACAAATTAACAAAATCTAATTGCATTGATTGACAATGTGCATATACATTATATAAAAAAATGCCCAAAGGCTACAAGTTTCAACTACAAAATGACAAAAATATAGAAAATATAAATATGCAGCTGTTGCCTGTCCCTAATCAGCATCTCCTAATAATGCATCAAGATCAGAGTCTGAATCAGTGTCACTATGAGAGGTTGTGGCTGCCTCATCCAATGGGGATGCAGGGATGGGGACGACCCCTTTTAGGTTGGGGACTGTAATGCCCCCTTTTTGCAGGCATGATTAAATAATTAATTAATTTAAGTTGTCTTGAATTATTTCTTTTATGGCAACTTATATTAAATTAATTATTTTATAATAAAGTAACTTATGGGTTCAAAAGGAAAAAGTACAGTAAATTATAAAATAAAGTCACTTTATATGGAAATAAAATATATTATCTAGAAAGTTCTTTAGGGTTACAAAATATAATTTCTAGAATTCCAAAAAGGGTTATACAAGGAGGTTGAGAGGAGACATTTTATTCATTCTTGGCTTTTGGTATTTTCTTGAAACCCTAGTTGTGGAGGTTGAGCAGGTTTGTTCGACAAACAACCTTAGAATGGAAACCCTAAGGCAAGGATTGGTTTCGGAGAAGGATTTCTTCCTAGCCAATAACATGGTGGATTCATATAGGATCTACAGGGGGGCTGAAATGAAGAGTTTAAGTTGAATATTGTTATATTTTCCAGATTTATGTTGTTTTTCAGAAATATGGGAAGAGGAAATCTATTACACAATTGCAAGCAAATGGAAGATTTGAGAAAGTGTTGAAGATTTGATACAAGCTGAAGAGGGCGCTTCATTCTAGGGCTCGCCAAACCCTAGCCGCATCATATTAGGGCTCCAAAACCCTAGGCGCTCCCCTTTAGGGTTTCCAAACCCTTATATTCCAGCCGCCTCCGATATTTATTATTCTTGCTGGATGTATATGGTAGAGTATTAGTGTTTGTTAAGAGTTGTGGTTAAGTTTGTAGGATAAATAATAATATTTTGAAGTCATTTGAAGTGTATTGTTTTGGAACAAACCCTAGCAGCTGGGTGTTCAAGTTTAGAAAGGAAACATGAGCTTTGGAGAGTGAGGCATTGCCTCAAACAAGTGTTTTCAGACATTATGCTGCCCCATCATAGGGTGGTCTCTGGAAAATAGATGGTGAGCAGCGGTTAGTTTGGGAAGAAATAAGGAGGTTGTCACTGCTGAAACAAGTTTATAATATTTAGAAATCTGCTATATGAATTTGAAGGACGAATCTGCTCCAATTTCAAGTGCTATTCAAATTTAGACTCAACCTAGCATCATTGGCAATTGTTATCAGCTTTATCTTGAGTGTGCAGCAGTTACATGGACAGTGTTTGGTAAATATTCAATCTGTGATAGCATTACATTTCCTTATTGGAAGTCTGCAACATCTATATAAATTTCTGGGTTGTATTTGGGAGTATACTGAAATTTATACTTGCTGTTCTAATTACTAATATTGCTGCTGTGACAAGAGTTTATTGAGCAAATCTGCCACTCCAAGAGCTGCTCACACTTCTACATCAGCATGGTATTCATTGCAAGTAATTTTGGCATCATTTTGGAGGTTAGAAATCAAGCATTCTTTATCCTTGTACTTCTGATTTTCTGGAACAGTAACCTATATTGTTCATTGTAATCATTTCCAGCTATATAGAAAGATTGCCAACTGTTTGACAAAATAACTTTGTGGAATCATGAACAATGGCTTGATTTTATGATGAATTTATGATTTAGAATTTAATGCAGCTGTTCTAAGTGTTTGCATCTAGGAATACTTTATATTTGATTATATGCAAAGTGTTTGACAAAATGCCTATAAGCTAAAAATCAGAAATATAGCAAGTTTGGGAACGAAAATTTGTGATCAAGTTATTATAGTGGCATCAGAGCTGGTTTTCCTGCCAACTTGTGAGAAGTTTCAGTTTGATGCAGAAAAACAAATAAATGCAGCCTGGTGAAGGAGCAAACAAATATTATTTTAGAAGAAGAGAAATTAATCCTCTGGAAATTCCTTAAAAAAATCCCATCACAGGTTTACAGATTAAAGAAGAATTTGTAGAAGATGTTCAAGAAACCATGGCAGAAAGGAATGATAATAGCACAATGCATATTCTCAACGAGTTGGCTAGAGGACAACAACACTTAACCCAGTTAGTAACTCAAATGATGCAAAACATGAACACTTTCGGGGCTAACCAGGACAACCATGGTAACAATGGAAACAATGGAGAAACTAGTAGAAACAACAATAACAATACCGAAACTACCATTGGATCAAGTAGGCCTTTAATGCCTACATTCATCGTGGAACAACATGCATGAAATGAGGCAAAATAGAACATGCGTGAAGGATTTATGGATTGTTTACATGAGTATCAATCTCTAGGAGATGAATTCTAATATGCCATGTCATTACAAGATTTCTGCCAACTGAAATATAGGAATAGACCCAGAAGAGAAAGGGGACAAAATCAAGAGTTGCAGCATAGGGTGGGTAAGCTGTACATACCTAGTTTTGATGGATGCAACAAATGCAGTGCACGTGCATTGGTGCATAAGCTTGACACATATTTTCAACTTAATTCCATGATAGAAAATGAAGCAATTAAGTATGCTACGCTTCACTTGGAGGGTGATGCTCATGAGTGGTGGTACCATGGATTTGTAACACAAGGTCACAACCTCATTGACTTGTATGCTGATTTCACTTAGAGATTGATAGACAGATTTGATAAAAAGGACCTAGAATTGCATTTCCAAGAGTTAGGACAATTGAAACAACATGGTACAGTTGATGCTTATGTTTTAGAATTTCAAAGGCTTTCTGTTATGGTACCTGATGTTTCAGAGAGGAGGCTCACAGTTCTTTTCATCGAGGGGTTGACAGAACCACTTCGAGGTTGGGTAAAGGCATTTGACCCACCTTCCTTGCAAGATGCGATTAAAAGAGCAAGAAACATGGAGCTTTTTGCTCTTAAAGGTAAGTTTAATTCAGAGGATTCACATACAAGACAACAAAGGAAGCCCTTTCAAAAAGAAGTGTCTCATATTCAGCCTCAAAGACACCTACCATCCAAAACAAGCAATGAAGAATAATCCAAGGAAGAATTTAGAAGGAAGAAACTGTGTTTCCAATGTAGGGAACCTTGGACTCCAGGTGATTGATGCCTTGGAAAGGGGAAGATACATTAGTTTGAGGTGATTTTTGATGAGGAAGAGACTGAGGATTCTAAAGGAGTGAGAAAAGAGCACGATCAACAGGATGATGATACCAAAGGAGGTACACTTGATTACCTTTCTGGCACACCATGGTATAATCCTTTTAGATTCCAAGGAGTTTTATATGGAAGCAGGATCGTAGCACTCCTTGCTAGTGGAGCCACACATACTTACATTGATGAAGGTTTGGTAGTTAAGAGGGCACTTCATGTCGAAGAATTTGAAGGATTTGATGTTGTAGTAGCTAATGGGTCTATCATTCCTTGCAAAATGAAGATCAGTCAACTCAACACACTCATTGGTGAGCATACAATTTGCGATGATTTTTATGTTATTGGTTTGAGTGGGATTGACATAGTTTTGGGAGTGCAATGGTTATATTCTCTTGGTGAAATCTCTCAAGATTATCAAACATTGCAGTTAAGTTTTCAACATGAAGGAAAAAAGGTGACATTGAAGGGTCTCCCACGCATGCTACCTCACCAAATTTCGGCTAAAAGAATAGAAGCTTTCAGTTCCAAGTGTTCCAACATAGCCCTTGGTAAGCAAACAACTTCTCATTTGCAAAACATGAAAGATGAATTTGTCGAGAATGTTAGTGGTTTATCTTTGGAATAAATGCAATACAACAGATTTCCACATGATTATGGTCATCATTAAGGGACTCTAGAAGTAAAAACTGAGAGTATTTTCATAGATTTTTCAGTTTTTACAGAGTGGAGTAGAGGAAACATGGTAGAGCAAAGCCGATGTTTAGGGAATTTGCTGCATACTTGCAAAAGATTGTTGCACTTTTAGCACGAGGTGTGAAAGAGATTCTATTTACCAGTGTGATGTAGCAAAGCACATCCAACAAAAGGACAAACAAGCTTCCTAGATTGATCTGGGATCCGAGAATCATTTGGTTGAGTTGTATTGCTTGAGGATAAGCAATCTTGAGGCGGGAGGACTTGTAATGTCCCCTTTTTGCAGACATGATTAAATAATTAATTAATTTAAATTGTCTTGAATTATTTCTTTTATGGCAACCTATATTAAATTAATTATTTTATAATAAAGTGACTAATGGGTTCAAAAGGAAAATAGAAAGTAAATTATAAACTCACTTTATAAGAAAATAAAATATATTTTCTAGAAAGTTCTTTAGTGTTAACAAAATATTTCTAGAATTCCAAAAAGGGTTATAAAAGGAGATTGAGAGGAGACATTTCATTCATCATGGCATTTGGTATTTTCTTGAAACCCTAGTTGTTCAACAGGATCCAGGAGATTGAGTAGGTTTGTTCAACAAACAACACTAGGACAGAAACTCTAAGGTGAGGATTGGTTTCAGAGAAGGATTTCTTCCTAGCCAATAACATGGTGGATTCATACAGGATCCACAGGTGAGCTGAAATGAAGAGTTTAAGTTGAGTATTGTTATATTTTCCAGATTTGTGTTGTTTTTCAGGAATTTGAGGAGAGGAAATCTATTACACAATTGCAAGCAATTGAAAGATTTGAGAAAGTGTTGAAGATTGGATACAAGCTGAAGAGGGGGCTTCATTCCAGGTCTCATCAAACCCTAGCTGCACCATATTAGGGTTCCAAAACCCTAGGCGCTCGCCTTTAGGGTTTCCAAACTCTTATATTCCAGCCGCCTCTAATATTTATAATTCCTGCTGGACGTATATGGTAGAGTATTAGTGTTTGTTAAGAGTTGTGGTTAAGTTTGGAGCCGAAATAATAATATTTTGAAATCATTTGAAATGTATTGTTGTGGAACAAACCCTAGGAGATGGGTGTCCAAGTTTAGAAAGGAAACATGAGCTCGCCACCCAATCGTAGGGTGGTCTCTGGAAAATAGATGGTGAGCAGCGGTCAGTTTGGGAAGAAATAAGGAGGTTGTCACTGCTGAAACAGGTTTATAATATTCAGAAATCTGCTACAGGAGTTTGAAGGACGAATTTCCTCCAATTTCAAGTGCTATTCAAATTTAGACTCAGCCTAACATCATTGGCAATCATTATCAACTTTATCTTGAGTGTGCAGCAGTTACATGGGCAATGTTTGGTAAATATTCAATTTGTGATAGCATTACCGGTCCCTTATTGGAAGTCTGCAACATCTATATAAATTTCTGGGTTGTATTTGGGAGTATACTGGAATATATACTTGCTGTTCCAAATAATATTGCTGCTGTGACAAGAGTTTATTAAGTAAATCTGCCACTCCAAGAGCTCTTCACACTTTTACATCAGCATAGTATTCATTGCAAATAATTTTGGCATCATTTTGGAGGTTAGAAATCAAGCATTCTTCATCCTTGTACTTCTGATTTTCTGGAACAGCAACCTATATTGTTCATTGTAATCATTTCTTGCTATATAGAAAGATTGCCAACTGTTTGACGAAATAGCTTTGTGGAATCTATGAACAATGGCATGAATTTATGATTTAGAGTTTTAGTTCAGCTGTTCTAAGTGTTTGCATCCAGGAATACTTCATATTTGATTATATGCATATTGTTTGACAAAATGCCTATAAGCTAAAAATCAGAAATATTGCAAGTTTGGGAACGAAAATTTGTGATTAGGTTATTACAGGGACGTGTCCCCGGGTTACATAGGTTTTATCTCTTGTGTTGGGAGCTATTTGTGTGCGTTGTTTTCATATTTTGATTGTAATGGAGCTGGGGGTTCATTGAAGAGTTGCAAATTGGTCTAGAGGAGAGTTTTCAGTTGTTTGTAAGAGCTCCTAGGCAGTCTATGGACTGAGATCATTTGTATATTGCCATTTTGGAAGACTTATGTGAGTGTGAGTCATATTTTGGTGGAGTTTTAACCCACAATTTCTCCACATTGTTTCTTGTGTCTCTATTGTTATGTTGTTCTCTGATTTCTTGTCATTAGTTGCAATCTAATTTTGTACAAGAATTAATCAATTAATGCTCTCATAATTTTCTGTCTAATTTTCATAAGTTGGTAAATAATTTGAGGTATAACGTTGAGATTTTACAGATCACAAAAGGAAACCAAAATGCTAACAGTTTTTGGCACCCATCATTGGGGCACGTGTTACAACAAGCCAATCTTGCAGGAGGAAAGCCGGTCCTATCGTCTCAAAATTGGAGTTGTTTCATTTTGGTAGATAAGCTCTATACTATATCGCAATGGAAAGCAGGTATTTCTGATATTGTCTTTCAAATGCTTAATACTTCACCTCCAAGTGAAGGCTTTTCTTCAAGAACTTTTCCAGAACTTATTGAGATATTTTGTATGTTAGACAAAGAGTCTCAAAAAGAGACGGCAATGACAACAACAACAATCTGCCTCCAACTCGTTTGCCTTGGGGAAACAAAATTGGTCCTTTTGCACTTGTAGTACGTCATGATTTTCACATGGCTGAAGGAAAGGTTTCCCCAAATTTTATGGTAATGGTAGTCAACATCTAGACGTGCATATTTCAGCCTTCACAACTGCATGTGGTATATTGGGAATTGCTCATGAAGATGTTGTAGTTTAACTGATTGTTGAAAGATTGGTGGGAGCTGTTGTGGAATGGTTCAATCCTCTTGATCTAGGCTCAATCGCTAGCTAGGACATCATGGATGAAAAGTTTTGACATGTTCCAAATCAATTGAGGTTGGTCATATCTTGTTTGCACAACTTTCAAATTCAAATAAGGATAGTAATGCGCCAATAAGAGAGTTTGTTGAATGATTCAATTGCCTTGTCAACAAAATCAACACTACGTTGAAGTCTTCTCATGAAATTCTTCTGTGCTGTTTCTTTAATGCACTCTCACCAGAAATTACCTTCTTACTCAAATCTAGTCGAATTGATGAGTTGGCTAAAGCCCAAGAATATGCAATTGAATTAGATGATAACAAGATTACAATAGGGATGATAAGGATGGACTCAAATATATTTATGATCCAAAGTTTAGTGGGTCCTCTCTTGCAAAAGGTGGGAAGCGATGTTATAATCATGAAACGATAACTTCCACAAAATGTTCCAGTTCAATACTATCAAGGACCTCCACATCAAAATTTTCCACAAACAAAATTTTCTTAAATTACTATAATTTGCACAAACAAAATTTCCTTAAAGTGCCGAACTCCAAGTATCATTTCTTGAATCATTCTCTGTTTCTCAATGCCACACTTGGCATTCTATTGATTTTTGACCCATTCTTGATTCTTGTTGATTTTCTAGCTTCTACCCACACATTCTCTTGGTTATTATTATCTAGGTTTCCTTTTTCTTTGGGTAATATCTCTAATATCCTTGTTGCCTTGAATTTGGGCACCTCCACCAACTCCATTTCCGATCGATTTCTCTACCCGGAACTAAACACTCTTCTTTGACTCTTATTGGCATCCAATTACACTTGTGTCTTATGAATCTACCAAATAGATCATATCTCAGATGATGAATTATACATAGATGATATAATCAAAATAAATTTTTAACTCATTTTTTTGCCACACAATTAGATTCCTGTAAACATATTTTACATAATTAGTGTTAATCATTTACCACTCCAACATATACACACACATACATATATGTATACATGTGTGTGTGTGTACAGACACACATATACATATACACAGTTTAAAAACTCGTGATTGGGCAATGCTTGGCAGGCCCAGATTTGACTCAGATTCAATGACTTGGCAAAAACTCAGCAGGTGATTGTAGATTGCTTGTTGATGACTGCAAGCTATCCGTTCGTGATTGGAAATGCTCAATGCTCCCATGCACAAATAATCAATATACATTTAATCACTTGTTGACATTTAGATGACATGTTTTGCATTGGGAGATTTGCCCTTGAGTGCTTGTGACTATAAAATGTGCCAATGGGATTTTTTTTGGCATGTGGCATGTGCGTGGTTGAGGGTGTCATCACATGATGTGATTCTCACTTTGTTGTCTTTACATGACGTGATTCCTGCAATGTCCTAAAAAATGCCCTATTTTTTGTGATAAACTTGCTGATTTTCTGCAAAAATGCCCTGAGTTTATGGGCCAATGACTCGAAAGTAGTATTGTCTCATCAGAACTTGTGGGTGAGGCAAATTTTATGCAACTTTTTAATCTATGCATATATGTATACACATATAACAACCATGGGTTCATTAAAGTCTAATAAAGTGTAAAATTCTTTGATCAAACATTTATTGTATAATGTCCCAATCACAAGTTCAATTATCATTAAATCACAAGGTTCTTAGCTTTAAGAGTCCTCCATAAAATAATCTAAGGCTTTCTAGATTCTGTTACAATTTAGGCGTGATGGTGATAGGGTGTTACAACATCATAGAATGCAATTTTGGCAAATATGTTTGATTCTGAAATAAAGTCCTAGATTTAGAAAGATAGGTTAAAACTTGTGAAAAACTCGCTGACTCGTGAGTAACCACGACTTGAACCCCTTGGATGGGTCACTCGCCTGGAAACATCTTGTCGAATTGTAATGTCCCTTTTTAGAATATTCCTGATTTCTTTACATGCATACAATAATAACTACTAGAAAAGGACATTAGAAATATTAAAGATCAATAAATTAAGATAATATTCAATTCATAGCATCATTCCTATTAAATTCATCTATCATAGCATAATTAATATTCAAACCAATCATAGCCTAAACAGTATTTAGTTCAATACATATATTAAACAAGCACAAAGTATACACACCATACACGAAGCATACACATAATTCACAGAGCAGACATATAATCATTTCAGGGTTATTCCCCATGGTCAACCACATAATGAAATTCTATGAGAAAGCATATAGGGCGCTGAGAGTCTGTCCTCCTCAACGAAGCCCAAGGGTGCGGTACATCCATCCCGGATAATTCCACCCCTTGGCCAACAAGTGGCAGGAACTCCCGTCCATCCAATTTGGGGTGGCCTACTTGATGAAGTGACCAGTGCTGCTGCTTGTTCTCTAATATGCATTTCACATTTATTCCAAATGTGATGGCTCAATAAAGTACCTCTTGATAAGTTCAGTTACAATTGCCAATATATTCTTATTGTTATTGTATATGGTAGTGCTGCTGTTGTAATATAAAATATATAAATATCTGCTGTAACTGTCAATGCTGTTTGGATTTCTTATTTATTTCTTTCTGAGTATGCCTTCCTTCCAATGAAGATAGCTTCCTTTGATTGCTAGTTGATAACTCAGATATTTGCTGATTTGATTGATTCAATAATAGAATTATAGAACAATAGAATGAAAAATAATAGAAGGATAGAATAATTGAATGATAGAATGATGGACTAATAGATTAATAGAATGAGAGGCTGATAGAGTTATGGCATGATGAAATGGCTGCAATAAATAATTCTCTGCTGTTATCAATTATTGCATATATATATATATATATATATATATCACTGCTGATCTGTTCATGCAGATTTATCTCTGCTAAATATATATTTTTTTTATTGCTTGATTCCCTTCAAATGACACTTACTCTTTCTTATTATATCATACCAAGGGAGGCGATTCAATTTAGAGACACATCCATTCATGAATGAACATCTTCCTTCATGCAGATCACACCTCTTCACTTTCCTAAATTGCACTACTCTTAATTTAATGAATAAGACGTTTTTCTTATTAAATAGAGAGCGCTCCTTTAGAGGGAAGTCGGCCTCAAAAGTTTATTTTAAACTTTAAACTTGATCTTGGCGCCAAACATGGGTCGGCCCATGTATAAAAACAAATTTCAGTCAGCCAGCATACTGCCAAGTCGGCCTACCAATAAATTTAAATCTTTAATTTAAATTTTATTCAAACTAGGAGGTCGGCCACTTCTGGGACATTTCACGAGTTCTTGTTGAGTTACTCGCCCAAAAACTTTCCAAAACTTGAGAGTCCATGGGAAAAACTTGCCTACTGAAGCATAATGACAATCAGTGGCCAAAAAATCATCAAAACCTATTATTTTTCACAATTTCTTCTTACAATTTAGTCCATTTGTAGGCGATTTCAAATAATTTTTTGTGATCTTGAACTGATTTGATGAATTTTTTGGCAGCATTTGAAAGGTATGTAACAATGTCTCTGCTTGTGTTTTTTATTTTCAAAATTTCGTTTTTTCCCTCTCATTCTAGGGATTTATTGTCTTGTTTTTATTTATTTTTTCTGTTATTTAACTAGCTGCTAGGGCTAACGTTATGTAATCTTCAAATTTATTCGTTTTTTGTTGATTGTAGGGTTTCAAATGCAGTATTTTATTGAGATTTGGCACCGGGAAGGAATAGGGTAAGTGGCAAGCCTAGGGGACCCTGCTTCGAAGCATGAAACCTTAGGGAGACACACAATACTAGGAGTATGTAATTACTATGGGATGAAGATGATGGGAGGCATCAACTACCTCAAATATCATTTTGTGCAGATCCATGGAATAGATGTTTCACTTTGCGATAAAGTGGAGCCCAAGGTTATTTGAGAGGTTAATGCTGTCCTTCATTTATAGGAAGAGAAACAAAATGGGGGGCAGATGTAGTGGCACAAGAGGAGGCGGAAGGCAAGGTGTTAGATGGGTTTCATTGTATGCAACTGTGAATGACATGCTTGAGGAAGATACTCTTTCTCAGGAGGAACCATTGCCATCCACTTTGAGGGCTCCCACACAAGCACTTAGAAGTTTTACTCGTAGAAGTAATTTGTAAAATATCAATATGGATTTGTATGATCATATGACTATGATGTGTATCGAACTTCTGTTTTGACCTATAAATGAATGAAAAATTACTTATCAGTTCTAAATTCAGTTTATTAATATCCTTCACGAGAACAAGTATGTGTAGAATGAAAATAAGAACAATTTACAAATGTATAGGAACACATAGGGTGGGTGAATAGCCTTCCTACTTTTTTATTTGTGAAAACAAAAGTTTTATTTTATTAAGGTGCTTTCCTAGTTCTTTAGGTAAAATTTTTTGATGTTCCTTTTTTGGTAATTTGCAGTTTTTCTTTTATGCATGCAACTCCACACTTTGGTATCTGTTGAATCTTTATTAACAAAGCTGTACCACTTGTCTGTTTTGGTGTATAAAAACATATCATCTATATGCTGCAGGTGCACTTGTCTAACACTACCGGAAACATAGGAGATATCATTTCTTGGCCTGAGTTTCACAATGGTGTGGCTGCAGGTTTAAGGATTGCGCCCCATCAGGTATCCTACACAAGGTTGGCTAAAATTGTATAATTTGTAATTACATGGAAACATTCCTGTCACACATCTTGTGCTGATAAATGGTGGAAGGAATTATGCTATGATAAATTTCAGGATGGTAGTTTCTGCTATGTTTAAAAAGCTTGATGTTATGCTTTGATTGTGGTCAATTTGCATGTTTTATGCAGTATCTAGTCTTCAATTCCTTACTATGAAACTCTTATTCTATCATCATCTGTGTTGCTGTTTGTACTTGTAGTCATATGTTCTTTGCAGCTTTGAATGACCATGTTGCATAGGTTCATGTTCAAGTTTGTTCTGAAATTCAAGTTCTACTGGACAAACAAATTGCAGAACTTTGTTTAAAACTAGATGGATTTAATTTATTATCAAACTTTGGATTGCTTTCTGCAGGCAAGAATGTCCCGTACATGGATAACATACAACAAACCCGAGGAACCTAATTTTTCTCATGCAGGATTTCTCATGGCCTTGGGTTTGCATGGGCACTTACGAATTTTAGCACGGAGTGATATTTATGATTATCTTACTCAGGTTTGTTTCTTCTTTCCATAGTCCTTATTTGGATTACATTCAACTTGTACATGATACATATTTTAAATATAAATGGTATGCAGTTATTTCAATTTATTTTTATATAGTAATATTGGGGAACTATTATGGGGCCCCAGCCCCAACAAGAACAGCATGCATAGTACCTCCTGCGCAAAACCCATGCAAGGGTAATAGGACCAAAAGAAAATGCATATAAAGCAATTCAGTACCATACAATATCATTCAACCTTTAAAGCATATAAAGCATATAACATTTAAGTTGTCCCCTTTTATGTATCGTAAGGACTTAACAGATTATTATTAGATTATTTTCTAACTTTTGCTTTTAGCCAATGAGGAATAATTAAGGAATGACATTTTAGTCTTCTTGCTTGATATGTTAGAAAGGGGAAATTGCAGTCCGCCCTCCCTGGAAACTGCTTGCTCTCAAGCAATGCAGATTTTAGGATCCCAGTTCATCCTTGAGAACTTACAAATCCATGTTCTCAAATCCTTGTTCAGTTGTAGGACTTCTGTGAAAGTCAATTCATGTGGTTCCCTTGGTATTACCCTTGAATACTTTTTCATCTCTTTGTGGGAGGCATCCGCTTTGTCATTCTCAAATGGTTTTGCTTGCTGTTCCATAGTCTTTTGCGAAGCCTTTGCAGATATGCTTAACTTGGTTGTTTCCTTTGTCCTTGCAACCTTTATTTTTTCCTTGTGCTGCTACACTTTTCTGACATAACTGGAAGCTGGAAATCCTGCATTTGAAGAAACTTGTACCACTATGAAATTTTTTGTCAAACTCATTCCTTCATAAGACATAGTGTCAACTGAAAGTTGTTGCTTTGAGTAAGGAGAAGTGAGAAAAATAATTTCTGCTTCATCTTTCAGCACCTTATGAATCATATCCATAATCAGATTTGATGTATGACTCAATATAAGCTGCAAATTTTCATTCCTCTTTATTTTCATTGCAAATGAGAATATTTTACTTGAAACTCCCCAATGAGTAGTGAGGAAAGTATTACTATAACCTCCTCTAATTCTCCATACAACAATCATTGGTTTTGTTGGGACCCAAAATAGCTGCAACCCGAAACCCTAAAACATTCCTAAATCACCTAGGCCAGGGATGGTCGTTCTAGGTAATAGGAAGAGGTTCATCAACAAGTTTAGGGCGATTTTGGCCAACTAACAGGAGTGGGTAGGCTCCTCTACACTTTGAGCTCAACTTATACTCAGGAGGGATATTCCAAGGGGTATACTTGAATAGGTATTGGTTTCAACACTAAATGAACAACTAAAAGTCAAAGGACAACCAAACCCAAATCGTCTTCTAGGCCCCAAAGATTGTCACTGGACCTGGAACGACCGGTTGTCACTAAATGATTCCTATATAGCTGATGAGAAGGCACTCTCATTAACAATGGAAAGTGCATGTATGCTTGTCTGGTCTGTAAAGAGTTGATACTTGAAAGACTCTCTTACACTATTTCTTGTTCAACACAGAACCACAACAACGCATACAATGTAATGCCCCCTTCCTAGACGTCACATAGATGAGCAGTGGTTGGCCTATTACCAGGGTTCCTGTGGGTTAGCAGAGTGGTAAGGGGACCTATCCAGGGCAGTGGAGTTTTGCTGAGAGTCTTTCGAGCCCTTCAGTTTGGTGTCAGTTGATGAATCAAAGGGTTGAATTGAAAATATTAAGGTTTGCTTTAATGGAATAGTGAAAAGTGAATAGTAACAAAAAATTAGAAGAGGAATAGTGAAAAGTGCCCCCATCCTAGTAGCACAATGTTGTTTTTAAAAAGTGGCACTTCCCTTTTCATGAGAAAAGACCCTCAAGGTGGGAGTGGCCTCTTGGAGGGAATATTTTATTGTTTTTTATGGAAAAAGGGTTATGGAGGCTATAAAACAAGGTATTGGGCTCATTTTTGAGCATTCTATTCTCATTTTTCACAAAACTAGGTGCAGGTTTGGAGCTCTAGAGAGGGTTTCAGCAGATTGCAGCTCTTCTGAGGATGAAACCCCTTGGAGGACAATGGATTGGACGACAACCCAGTTTACAAAACAGGGAAATCTATTCTGGGATTTCATTTGGGCATCATTGGACTTCATTACAGGGTAATATTGTATGTTGGAGAGGTTGCAACAGTGGTTTATCAAGACACATTTGCAGATTGGGCTTCTTATGAGCATATAGCCTCATTTTTGTGCATTCACCTGCTGACCATTCGATTTGGGGGTTATTCTCAGCCAAATCCTAGTTGGAAATTAGGATTTCAGCTACTAATTGTTCCACAAATTAAGCATTGGCTCCCGGGTATGTGATTGTCATTTGGATAGCTTATTATTGCGTCCTATAGAGGTTTCTGGGTTGCTGTTATAGTCTGATTTAGTGGAAATCAGACCTCTAAATTTGTAATCAGATTTATGTTTAGTGAGAAATAAAGCTTATTTTGGTGTGGTATTGCAATCTTTATTTGTTGGTTATATTTCTTTTCATTCGGTATGTGAATATTGCAATCAAAACCATTTCATATCCACACAAACATCAAATAACAAACTCAGAAAATTAGAACAGCAGTCAGGAAATCAGAATTCATTAGTTTTCACAAGAACTGTTTGAAAAATTGCTAAGGGATCAAAATTGAAAAATCAGGGCAGATTTGGTAAGGGATCTTTCAGTGGTATCAGAGCCATAATCTTGCCAGCTTGTTGGGTAATGATTGCATTCAATTGGTGTGATATCAGTTGTGCACAAGTCAGTTTGGATTTGGTTTTTAGTCTGGGACAGTGAAAAAGGTCATAATGGCAAAGTTGTTTAGCAATAAACAGGCATGGAAGGAATTTGAACAAACACAACACAAGATCATACGTAAATTGCAGCGTTTAGATGATTCACTTTCAAAGTTTGGACTCTCTAAAGGATCATCTTCACTTTCTACTAGCAAAGGTCCAACACCACAAAACAAAGAAGCGGTAGTGGTTAGCATATTTGAGGAGTATAGCATTTTTCCTCAATATGTTAAGAAGGATGTTCCTTTCAAGGACTACATGGACATGCACCCGAATCTTTGCCACAAGATTGAGCATGCAAGGAAGGAATATCACACTATAGCTTATGAATTGTTTATACATGGGATGGATAGAGAATCTTCACATATGGGTGATACAACTCTTCATGAAAATGATTTAGTGTCTTTAAGTTCCAATGAGGTATGCAAAGATTTATATGATGAATTTGATAGAGATGCTGATTTGACTCAAGAAGACATTAGGAGAGCCTTGGGTTATGATTTGTCTACATCATCCTTGCAAGAAGTTTCACAAGAGGTTTCTAATTAGAGGCTAGCATAGATCATGTTAGTGATTTGGATAGCAAGGGTATGGATTCTTTGAGTGATCATAAGGCATCTTCTAGTGTGATAGTTGATTCCCATAATGTCACATCACCTACACATGATGAAAAATCGGACTATGGCAACCACAGATATTTGGAACAACTGAATGCACAGGAGTTAATCTCATTTGGCCTACCGGTTCCATCTTCTCTACTTGAAGAAAACAACCCATCATCCATTGGAGCAGTTGAGGATGATGAGTACAATGAGCAGCCTGAGCCCTCTTGTGATGAGACACTTAACAAGGGCATTGATGATGATTTTACAGATGGATTTGGCATTGCCCTAATTCCAAATCAGAGTGAGTGTATCCAGGACTTGATAGAAGATGCCACCATGAAAGATAAGGGTTTGTATGAAGAAGGTTCATTGGAGAATCACATTCACCATAATCATATGGACGAAGAACATGCCACCACGGAGGTTATCGTTCATCAAGGTATGAGTTCATTAGATAATATTGTTTCATTCCCCCTACATCATATTGGCATGGAATCAAATAATGGTGTAGGTATCCTTGAGATGGGCTTGGTTCATAAGAAGGGAAGTGATCAAGATATGGACATTCCATCCATCAAAGCTACTCCTATGGAAGAAGAAGCAACACTTATTGAAGTTCAGTCACACATGGGAGTAGTAGACTCCACTCACTACTTTGATGGAGACCCCTTGTCCAAGCCTAATGTTGACGTCACTCAATGGAATGAGATTCCTGAGATGGCAGCTAACATACATGGTGAGAAGGTGGAAGAACCCTCTACTGTTGGCACTCATGATTTGAGCACTAAAGGTGGTAAGTTTGGGAAGAATTCGGGCTATAACAGTTCTGATTTTGTGCATCAGACTTGGGCAGATGTGAAGAAGACACAAGTCTTGTGTAACTACTGGGTACAAAGAGCAAGAGAAGCAAAATCAGTGGCTGCCCAAGTGAGACAACACCTTCAAGAGCTCAAGGCAAAACGTGAACAACTGGAGCAAGCAGGAAGACAAAGGGAAGCACACCTGAGATCTTTGTCCCTTCCAAAGGAAGAGTGCATGGAAGCAAGCAAGCAAGACAGAGATGCAGATTTAGATAAGCAAGAGTAGAGGTACAAGTCTGAAAATTTTGGTACACCTAATTTGTATCATAAGGATCATGGTTTGTCTTTGTTCGAAAATGCTTTAAGGATTCAAGTAATGAAGATGGAAGGAAAATTTGAGCGAACACTTTGTGAATCAGACACAATCATTAGGATTTCACTTGAAGAGGAAGACATAGGGAATTCAGAATATGATGACTCCTTGATCATTCATAATAAAGACACCTATGTTGAAGACTTCCGGATAATAGGGACACATGTGCATGATAATTCAATTGACAACCCTAGGACAACATTGATGACACATGGTACACATGATTCAACTTGTGGATCAGCCCTTGTTGATAACCATCCTTTCATAGGAGAAGATATGATTAAATTGGTGGAGGATAACTCACTTGAGTATGAGGACGTGTCTGACTTTCTGAGGCATAATGACAGCCCTATGCCACACCATGATATGGTAGCGAAGAGGATCAACATTAAGACATTTCATGGAGAGACTCACGTAGGACCAGCATTTGATGAAGAGCATGCATCCTGGAACATGAAGGTCTTTGAGAGAGATAAAAGGACTACAAAATGGTCTGATAACAACTCTAATTTTCTGGTTGGGGACAACAACGTTATACTCTCTCAATTACATGAACTTGCAACCCCTATTCATGGAGTAATTGGTGACAATGAGTTTCCAAATGATAGCTTACAAGATGCATTGGTTAAGCATGGCTATTTTGATGTTGCTTCTTTCAAGAGGACTAAATTTGTTTACTTTAGAACAACAGCCATAAATCAGTCCAAAGAAGCTTGTAACATACACCACTCTATACATGATGAGAAGCAGGATTTCTCTAATTCTGAATTTGTAGATGATGTTTTCAACATTAAGGAGAATGAAGTGGTGTTAGTATTCAATGGTTGAAATCTCTTGGAAAATTTGTCCAAGACTTCAACAAGATGATATTAGAGTTTACTCATAGGGATAAACATATTGTGCTGAAGGCACTAAAGAATGAGATAAAGGATGGGACAACTAAGAATATGTTCGTTTGCTCTAACATGGATGACTTGAGAAGCATGGTTAAAAGGGAAAGATTCAGTCTTAATTTTTTGATTTTGAACAGCAGTGGTATATTCTCACTTTCTCACGATATTGCAGCCGCTAATCATTGGGAAACGAGTGATATTGATTCTACTTTGATTGGTACACAAGATGCATGCATGGGTCCTGGTATTTTATATGATGCATCTCATTATAGGATTGATCTTGGACACTTTGGAGAAACTGAGATAAATCAGTCCCAAGAAATAATTGAAGGATGGCTTGACAAGGCAAGGAAAGCTAAGCTGATAGCACAACAAGCCAAGCTTCATCTTCAACAAGCTCGTGACACTCACCACTCCATGGAAGATGATAAGCAAGGGTCTTCTAGTTCTGAAATTGCAGTTGATGTTGGTCATTTTATTAATGGAGATGTTGATTTTATTGATGACATTTATAATGGATCAGCCACTCATGAATTATGTTTAGTTAGTGATGAAGGCATCTACGATACATCTTTAGAGTTGTCACCTATTCCCTATTATATGATAGTTGTTCATTGGTATGATGGTAGCATAATCTTCATGGATTCTTTATTGGTAAGTGGTTGTCCTGTTTGGGTTTCCATTTCACTTTTGGATTTAGCATGGTCTGCAACAGCTATTGAGCTGTCTTTGAGGAGTGTTGATGGCATCTATGCTACACCCTTGGGTTTGTCACTTATTTCTCATGACATGGCAACTATCTATTTGTTGATTGGTGACTTCTTATTCATAGACTCCTTATGGATTAGTGGTTGTCCTAGTTGGAATCATATAGCACATCCTGATTTTTCATGGTTTACATCAACGATTCAGTGGTCTAAGAGGGTGTGGAGTCATGTTCATGGGTTGGACATGGAATGTGAGATGGATTCCTTAGGTTTGTATTGGTTTGATGATATCTTTGATATCACCTACATTGCTGGATTGAGTTATGACAACGAGATTTGGCGACCATTCGTGTGGGTTGTTTGGCACGTGAGAGTCCATGACTACATAGTCTTGCTGATCTGCTTAAATGGATGGATTCTTCATGGTGATAGGATGAGATATCTCTTCTTCATCTTTTACAACAGGCTGTATATTTTTGTATGGAATCTAGGTATTGATTTCTACTGAAACCCTCTCTAGAGCTCCAAACCTGCACCTAGTTTTGTGAAAAATGAGAATAGAATGCTCAAAAATATGAAGAAGACAAAACCCCTTGGAGGACAATGGATTGTACGACAACCCAGTTTACAAAACAGGGAAATCTACTCTGGGTTTTTGTTTGGGCGTCATTGGACTTCATTACAGGGTAATATTGCATGTTGGAGAGGTTGCAACAGTGGTTTATCAAGACACATTTGCAGATTGGGTTTCTTATGAGCATATAGCCTCATTTTTGTGCATTCACCTGCTGACCATTCAATTTGGGGGTTATTCTCAGCCAAATCCTAGCTGGGAATTAGGATTTCAGCTACTAATTGTTCCACAAATTAAGCATTGGCTCTTGGGTATGTGATTGCCATTTGGATTGCTTATTATTGCGTCTTATAGAGGTTTCTGGGTTGCTGTTATAGTCTGATTTAGTGGAAATCAGACCTCTAAATTTGTAATCAGACTTATGTTTAGTGAGAAATAAAGCTTATTTTGGTGTGGTATTGCAATGTTTATTTGTTGGTTATATTTCTTTTCATTTGGTATGTGAATATTGCAATCAAAACCATTTCATATCCACACAAACATCAAATAACAAACTCAGAAAATTAGAACAGTAGTCAGGAAATCAGAATTCATTAGTTTGCACAAGAATTGTTTGAAAAATTGCCGAGGGATCAAAATTGAAAAATCAGGGCAGATTTGGTAAGGGATCTTTCATACAAACTAACTACTAATTTCACACATAATGAGTTTTATTTTGATTTTTGAAAGTGTGGGTGATCAAACACTTCAGATCGAAGCCTAATACAATGGGTTACAGAGTCCACAATTCAGTAGAAGGAAGAAAACAACGAAAGAAATGAAACACGCACTTTCTGGATGCTCAGATGCAAGAAAGATAACTATCAAACAAGAAAATACTTAGTAATCCTTTGTCTACATATAATCATTCATCTATAACCATATAAGAGATCATTACACAACATGTAATGTTTTAAGAATTTGTCTAATTCATATGATAAACAGTTACAATCATACCACGAAGTGTGGCAAGAGGAAACCTAGCTAAACTTAGGATTTCCTTGAAAAATTACAGAAGAAGGAGAAATTCATACAATAGTAACTGAAATCCATTTGAAAAATCTTTCACAACCTGTCTTATCCGTTGGAGAATTGTAACTTTTCTGCTCTTTGGAACCCTAGAGAGCTTTGCACTTAGTCACTTGAAAATGGTAAAAAGACCAACCCTTGACAAGAGATTTGATCTTGCCTTTATAGCCACCCTAAGTCGGTATGAGAAAGATTTGGAAAAGATCTGGTGCGAAAATCTTCAACTACCGCCATAACTGCATATAAGATCTTCAACAACCACCTTAACTGCATTTGTCTTGATGTTGGCCAGTCGCTTCATACTGATGGCGCTCCTGGAAGTGGTTGGAGGAGTTGGAAACCCAAGGAACCATACTCCAAGAAAGTCGGACATAGTCTCCTTGTCGGATTCAGGGCTTTTGGTGTTCCGCGAGCTTCTAATTTTTTATTTTCTTTTATTTGCCTTGTTGGCGAACCTTACCTTTTTCGAACTGAGCCTTTGCCTTTCCTTTTGTTTTATCAACAATAACCCCATTTGGTGAACTTCTTCTCTTTTCATCTCCTTTGCCCTTGGCTCCTTCTTAGTCGGCAGCTTGCATTTTGCAAACTAGGGCATTCTTCACTATTTTCACCACTTGCCTTATTGGCAATTTTGTGTATTCGTGAATTTTTCTTTGGCACCCTCTTTCTTTCTTTGTCGACAACTTTTAATTTTTTTGAAATTTCCATTTGCCGCCTTATATTCGCCCTTTATTGGCAAAAAAACCATTTTGCCGAACTAACTCCTTTATCGCCCTTATCGGCGATTTCACACTTTTCAAAACTTGGAATCTATTTGCCTTTTATGGGCAAATCTTTCATTTGCCAAACTTTACTTACTTGGTGGCTTTTCATGCTTTATCGACAAATGTTAACATTTGTGAACTAGGCCTCCTTTGCCTTCTTTGCCTTTGTCGGCAACTTTCACCTTTGCCGAACTAGAGCTAATTTGCCTTTATCGGCAAATTCTATCTTTTTAGAACTTCACCCCTTAGCCGATTTTCCCTTCCTTTGTTGGCGAAAACACCTTATCATGAACCTTGGACTCTTCCTCCTTGTAGCTCTTTCTTATCGCTTTATTGGCGAAATGTAGAAAACGCGAACTTTTGAAAAGTTCGGGTTTTTAGCCGATTTGTCGATAATCTCTATGCTTCAGTCATTTTTTTCTTTTATTGGCAAACATGCCCTTTCTCTAACTTTGCAAACTTCATCTTTTATGCCCCTTTTGCTTTATCAGCAAAAGTGAAGAATCACGAACTTGGCTTTCTCTTCTGGCTGCCTTTGTCGGCAAACTTATTCTTTCCCGAACCTTTGCTTCCTTTCTTCCATTTATTGCCTTATCGGCGAAATGAGAAAAAACCCAAACTTATGAAAAGTTCGGTTTCCACCCGATTTGCCGATAATATCATGCCTTGTCTTTTTTCTTTAAATCGACAAATTTACACTTTTTAGAACCAAGGGCCATAGCACCACTTTCTTCATTATCGGCAAAATGCCAGTATGCCGAACTCTTCATGCCTTAGCAAAATGTTACCTTTATTTGCCTTATTGGCAAAAAGGACCCACGCCGAACTAACACCTTGATCCATTTATCGCTTTATCGGCAAAAAGTGAAAAACACGGACCTATGGAAAGTTTGGTTTTTGGCCGATTTCTTGACAAAGCACTTTTTCTCCCTTGCCTTAGCCAAATTTTGAATCTCCACATTTGCCTTGTCGGCAAAAACTATAAAAGACGAACCATGCCACTAGTCCCTCTTTTTATCCACCTTATCGGCGAATGCCTCATTTTACGAACTGTGCTGGCCACTCTTTTTCTTGGGAGATTGCTTTGTCGGCGAACTTAAACAAATTCGAACTACTTGACCAGTTCGAAATCAGCCCATTTTACTGATAAAGTTAAACATTATCATCACTTTGCCTTAGAAACTTTTCTCATCCCTAGCCCTTCATTCTGTCGGTGAAAAGGTTGTCGGCTGAACTCTCTATCGGCAAATCTTAAGAACTTCAAATCAAAGCAACCTTGCCGATAGACTTATTTTTTGCCTTTATCTCTATGCCGCAACACTCTTCCCCTTGCTCTGCTGTCACCTTATCGGCGAATCGGTTAAAAGACGAACTCTTGAAAAGTCAGCGAGTTCTGAAAAAAGCCGATTTGCCAACAAAGGCAAAAATGGAAAATATTCTAAGGGAAAAACCATTTTTTTGACTAAGACAAAAACCAAAAAACCAAACTTTGAACAAACATAACTTCTTCATTTCAAGGAATTTCGAGATGGTTCAAAAGACAAAGTTGTTCAGAATTCAATTCTCTATCCAATGGTGACATTTGCTAAGAAATTTGCACAGGATGTTTGGATTCTTGGGGGCCAAAAGGGCATTTTGAGGATTGATTTTTCAAGCCCAAACAAGTTTACTAGCAAGTTTGGCCATTTTCACATTTGATTGTACTATAATTATCACCAATTTTGCCATGTGGATATGTAGCCACTGTTGGTTGACAGCATCCTGTACTTCTATACCAGCATCCTGTACTTTTATTAACCCTATTTGTGTAGCAATAGAAACCTTCATGGGGAATTTAACTAATTCATTCTTTAGGAAATCAAGATCCTTAGCTGCTTTGAAAACTTCATAACTTCCTATCAAAATATTCTGAATTTTTTGAACTCTTGTTCCATGAGCCATCCAATGTAACTGAAAATTCTGATTACTGCATGATTGTAATTTTGTTTGTACATGGCTGCAAATTTCCTCTTGGAAACTGTCTTCTACAAACTGGAACTCTAAGCCCTTGCAGTACGTATTAATTACTATAGTTATGTTTTATGTGTTTAGTTATGTTTATGTACTTAGTTATTTCCCATGGTACGTTTGTACCTTGTCAGTAATAGTTATGTTTTATGTGCTTAGTTATGTTTATGTACTTAGTTATTTCCCATGGTACGTTTGTACCTTGCCAGTAGTTGGGTAATTAGAGGATATAGTTTTGTGATTAGTTGCCGACAGTTGTAGTCTCGAGCAACTGTCAAAGGATTTATATAGGTCCTCGGTAGTTGGGAAAAGGGGACTGCATATTGATGATATTTCCTGTGCCACAGTTTTGTATAAGAGCATGGATATAAATGAATGAAAGGAATGTTCACATTATTCTGGAATTGGAGTTCATTGTAAGAATCAAATATGTGTATTTTCTTTTGTTTACTCTGCAATATAAACCCTTCAAGAGGATTTGTATGATGTTCCTGACTCAGATTAATATCACAATTGCAAAACAATGATCAAGCATCACAAGATTTCACAATGAAGTAGATGCACATAAACTGAAATGTATTGAGATAAATGAATATTGGTCTTCAATGAGATGAATACAATGCTGATATCAATCAAGATTTCATCAATTAGGCAAGTATACTTATATGTCTTTTTAACCCTAGGGCTGATACAAAATCCAATTCTGCTCAATGAAGGGATTGTATGATGTCTCCAAGGCTTCAGCTGACTCCCTTATGCCTTTGCTGCCCTCTCCTAGGTGTCGCTGCACTCTCAGATTGGTTCGCTGCCCTGTTTGATGGCTGATTACAGTCCTGCAGCCCTGGTAAGACCCTTTGCTGCCCTCTAGAATGCCTTGTGGAGAGTTCGCCGGTCCTGAAATGAGGTTCGCTGCCCTCAAACCTCAAGTCACTGCTCCTAGAAGGATTCACTGCTCCACTTAGGGTGGTTCGCTGCCCTTGAAAGTTGATTCGCTGCCCTTGTGATGGCTGCTATAACTCTAACTCAGGTCTGAAAATTGCTTCTCCTTAAGCAGATCTGCAGAATTAGCTTGGATTAGATGAATGGGGTCATCACCATTCATTGCCAAGGGGTGATCTCCTTGACCATGGACATTAGAACCGAAACTCTAAGTCAATTGGATAGGAAACATACCAAGAACATTTGATGATGAGTGATGCAAATGGCAGCTCCTTGCCTTGCTTTTATACCTTCCCTTGCTCTAGATCTTTCTCCCTCCAAGCGCCTTCTATAGTTCTCCTTAAAGTGGTCGGCCTCATAGTTTTCTTTTTCATATGGGTTTTTGGGTGCCAACTCTTATTGTTTGAAATCCACGCTACACATGACCAAGTCGGCCAAAAGATAGATGAATGCCTTGTCAAAAGGGTCCAAGGCATCAAAACAAGTCGGCCTCAAAGTGATGTTCTCCAATAAAAAAATGCATAAGAACAAGTCCAAGTCGGCCATCAAAAGGAAGATATGTATTTGAGCAAGGAAAACACATGGAAATGAGCCAAAATTATCATCAAGTCAACCTCAAAGATGTCCAAAATTGCAATGCCTGGCAAGCTCGGAATTGGGGACTTGACAATTTGTCACAGAGTAGGTTGCATTATGAGTATGGGCTTGATATGCACTTATTAGGAAGCACTCAAAGTCTTCAATCATACCAATTCTTACAAATGTTATGCAAGTTCTTTCCTCCTCAATTACCAATACCTATCTTTGCTGTGCTCTTCTTTCCTTGTTCATCATGGTTTGTACTTGCACCCATTTCCATTCCTTCAATAGGAGAGATATCTTTAACCCTTGCAACATTTCCTTTCATCATCCTTTGTTGAAACTAGTTCCTACCAGTCTCATTTCTGATGAGAAGTGTCAAAGTTGTGTGGTCTTCAGTTTGCTCAATAACATCTGCACCTCCTACAATTCTCTGATATGTATTTGAAACAAATTCAGCTTAATCTACTACAAGGATTTTAACTGTGATTTGATATGGAAAGTGATACCTTTCATCAAACCCTTTTCGGTGGGCATTCAGATTTGTAATTTTGATCTTCTCCCAAATCTGCATATTGTTGGAAAGATTGATTCCCATTTTTGCAACCATAGAAGTTACAAAGTTTTTTGGTAGTGGTCCATCTTCTGCCATTCCTTCCTTGTGCATTCTGGAGCATAGTTGGCATACTTGATGTGTACTCGTCGAGTATTTCCAACGGCGAGTAACTCGCTAGGAAAACTCGCTGAGTTTCTGGCGAGTACTCTTCACGAGCCCGAGCATTTAACTCGCCAGATGCTGCTATAATGTGGATACTCGCCTAGAACGCGCCAAAAAACACACCTTTTTTGCCTTTAAATACATGCACGCCCCTCAATCATTTCACACAGCAATCTTGCATCATTTTCAACTTGATTCGAAAGATTTTTAGGCGGATTTGAGGAGCGAATTTGAAGAATTTCAAGGGCAGGTTAGTAATTTTTTTTTGGTGTTTTTCTTGCAAGCATTTAAATTCATTTTGGCTCCTAAAATTTAGCATGTAGGTTAAAAACAATTCATAATTTCCTAAAACTTAGTAGTATTTTGAAATTTACTTCCAAAAAATTGGATTCATCACCATTTTTTTTTCATTTATAGTGATTTTTTTAATGAATTCACTGTTTTTTTGTATACACAAATTATTTTTCTGATTTTTAACCTTTTTTTAGGAATAAAATGATTAGGTTATATTGATTTTATGTTGATCTAAATTAATTTATGTTGATTTATACTAATTTTAGGCTAAATTTATGCTGATTTATAGTAATTTTAAATTGATGTTGAATTTAGGGTAATTTATTTATATTTAAAAAATTAAAATATTGTGCTTGGTACTTGTAGGTTAGATACAATGTCAAATAGAGAAGCCTTTGCATTAGGCTCGGGCTCAGGCTTAGCCCAGTCGATGCCGGTTAGAGGCACTCATCCCCCTTGAGTTAGAGACCCTACTTGGAAATATGTCGTACAAGAACCGACACTTGGCACAGTCATTTGCACAGAATGTAAGAACCTATATCATGGAGGCATAAATTGCCTCAAATACCATCTTGTAGGCATTACTCATCGTGATGCCAAGCCCTGTGAGAAGGGCAATGAAGAGATAAAACGAGAGAACACCTTGCATTGGCAGAAGAAAAAAAATTACAAAAGGAGAAGACAAAGGCAGCCATAGCAGCATCCATAGCTAGTAGTCATGGTGCTCAAATGCAAACAAAAACAGATGAAGATATGACATTTGAAGGCATAGTGGGCTCCCTTAGTCCATGCATACGAAGCAATACGACATCCACTTCATCTACTTCAAGTAGAGTGCCTACACCGACACCGTCACACACACCACATAGCTTTTTTGTACCTAGAAACACACTTGGAGCACAACCGTCATTGGAAGGTACAAGGTGGAATTGGGAGGTGCATCAACAAGTAGATATGGCATGTGCCAATTTTTGGTACTTCAACAACCTTCCTTTCAATGTGGCGAGCAGTGCTTATTGGGAGAATTTGGTAACCGCATTGATAGTAGGAGGAAAAGGCTACAAGACACCTTCTTGGAAAGACTTAAGTGGGAGGTTGCTCACGGATGCAACTAAAGAGACAAAGTTAGTAGTGGAAGAACAAAAGAAGCAATGGCGAAAGTATGGGTGCACTATTCTATCAAATGGGTGGATGGACGGAAAGAATTGCGCCATTATCATCTTTTTGGTAGCTTCAAATGGTGAGATAATTTTTTTGAAGTCAGTTGATGCCTCTGACAAAGTAAAAAATGCAGAAACATTGAGTCTAATGTTGGAGGAAGTTGTCTTGGTGGTGGGCATAGAGAATGTAGTTCAAATCATAACAGACAATGTAGCAACACATTGCCTTGATCCAAACTTGATTGGGTGACACCGGTTGTAGATGATGCAAGAAGCATAACAAAATTCATTTATAATCACCCTTGGGTTCTTAGTTTGATGAGATCACACCAAAGGGAAAGAGTTGGTGCGATTGGGTGTCACAAGGTTTTCAACGATTTTCCTAATGTTGCAAAGTATTATTGCTTTGTTGACTTCCTTGAAACAAATGTTTGTGAGTCAAGCATGGCTAGACTCATCGTATTCAAAGAAGCTTGAAGGAGAGAGCATTGCAAAGGTAGTCTTTGATAATCTTTTTGCACAAAGAGCTACAAAGATCGTGAAGGTAACCTCAAAACTTAGATTTTAAATTCAAATTGAATATTTTAGTTTTTAATTTTATTCTTTCATTATAAATTTGTAACTTTAATCTTTTTGTATTTGTAAATTGTAGGTTGGAGCCATTGGTTAGAGTTCTTTGTTTGGTAGATGGGGATCAAAATCTAATTGGGTACATTTATGAGGCCATGTATAGGGCCAAAAAGTCCATCCGAAACTATTATAAGGGGGATAACCTTAAATTTGATCCCATTTGGGATATCATTAATCAGAGGTGGAACAATCAACTCCACCAATCCATCCATGTAGCATGGTATTTCCTCAACCCCAAATTTTTCTATTTGGATAGTTTCTCAAATCCTAATGAAAAGGTTTTGGAGGGCCTCACGACATGCATTCAGAGGATGACACCCTAGGTTGAGGTGAGAGACCTTTTTATTCAAGAATTGCACAATTACAGGATTGGTAGGGGTAAGCTCTTCAATTTGGAACTAGCTGTATGCCGAAGAACTACTTAGTCACCAGGTAACAAAAATTGGAGTCTTTACATCACATGCATCTTACAAGTTACAAATTAAATTTACAAGTATTGATAATTTGATAAAATATGGTTTGCTTACTAACTCTTTAATATTTTATTTTGTAGATTCTTGGTGGATAGATTGGGGTGCAAATACCCCAAATCTTAAAAAATTAGCCCTCCGCATTTTGTGCAAACCTTGTAGTGCATCTAGCTGCGAGCACAATTGGAGTTTGTTTGAGGCCATCCACGCGAAGAAGAGGAACAAATTAGCCTAAAAACGCCTCAATGAGCTTGTCTTTGTGCAATACAATCTTCGACTTCACACAAGAAGAGTAGAGGACAAATCAAAGGAGCTCATTGATTTGGATGGCATTGATTCTTATAGTGATTGGACAGGGCGGGATGAGCAGCCCCCATTGTTTATTGAAGATGAGATTCTTGATTTTGAGAGGTAGGCAATGGAGGATGTGGTTTTAGCAAAAGGAGCTATAGGATTGGATGACATTGATGAGGCGGAGGAATCATTGCCATCTACTATTAGGATGGAGGTTGAGCCAGAGTGACAAGCAAAACCTTCTATGCCGAGCGAGGAGCCGTAGCAAACTGCAAGGATTAGAGCCTCAACCTCTCCCCTAGTTTTCACTTGATTAAGGAAGAGGAAGATGTAAAATGTTGTATTTTGTAATGTGTAATTTATGAATTATGATGATGATTTTCAAAGGCAATCCTCATAAATTCATGATAGTTGTCAGTTATCTATTGTATCAGTATTCCGCATGATTATGGGATTTTGCACTCAATTTGTATTCAAATTAATCAAATTTAGTAGAAAACACTTTTGTACTCATTTATGGACTCATTGGACACATTTTATCATTGAATTTTACAAATAAAAATTGTGTTTCTAAAGAAATTTAGGCAATTTTTTAAGTTGCCAAGTTTTGGCCGAGTCACAAATTTTGGGTTTGGCGAGTTTTTGCCAAGTAAGAGTTTTCCAACTATGTTTTGGAGTGATGGTCATGTTTGGAATTTGATTCCAAACTTATGATTTGTTGAGCTCCTTTGTCTAACTGCGATGCACCTTCCAATGCCAGACTTCTTGCTGTCCCAATTGCTTGGCCCTTCTAAAGAGCTCTTGTAACTGTGTTTTCTCTCCTTAGATCATAGATTACTTTGTCTTCAATTGTATAGTGCGGCTCTGTGAACTGGAACACCGAACCTTCATAACCTTGTTGGTATTTACAATATGTACTCCATAAGTTTCCAAGGTTAGATTTAATTACTAGATGCATAGGGTGATGATCTTATGAATCATATTGAATCTATCAAATATTTTGTCTTCTTTATGTTTGAAAATATCTTTAGGATCCCAGATTAGAATGTATAGGCAGCTTTTGTTAAAAGGATCTAAGTACGTTTTTACCTTTTACATATTAAAATGTTTCTCATTTCAGCATTTATGTTTATAGGCATGTGCAACGTGATACCAGTAAACATTTATTGAGTTGGCTTCCTGACCTTTGGCCACACATGGTGGAGCATGAGAATGCAGATACAAGAAGTTACCATTACCTTCTTTCTTCTTGAATAGTTATTTCTTTAATGAAATATTATTCAGCTCACCACATGTGGAGGATGTCATGCCAATATTAGCAATACTAACGACTGAATCAACACCCATATAAGAATAGGAAACTGCTGCTGCCCTATCTAGCATACCATTAACTGTGTGTAGAAGACAGCTATTTACCATCTCACATGCTTGTGCTAATGCAGTCATAGTCTGGTTCATTGCACTCTCTATTCAAACATCATATTTGAAACCAACTAAAATGACATGAGTTTGCTTATCTGAATTCTGAATTGCTCCATCATCACTGTCAAACAGGGGGTGACATTCCACTGTTCCTTGCATTTTACCCCTGAGCTGCAACCACTGAATTCTATTATCATTCACAATGTTTTCGTTATGCTCATCTAAGATCAATTTGGATCTCTTCTTCATGGCTAGGTGTACAGGTTGATGAGCTTACCAACAACAATGATATTGAACTTATTAAAAGTTTGAATCTTCACATACCTCAAATATCACCTGGATCCTATACAACAATGCGTAAGTAATCTTGGGCTTGAAGAAGATGATCTGCCATTTTTGTTTTTTCCCTAAACAGAAAATTGCCCGGCTCCCAAATGCTTATGCATACATGCTTTCGGATTTGAACTAAAGGACCTTGCTGCCCTTTATTGCAAGTTATGCCTTTCATTCTTTCCATCTTCTTAGAATGTCTTTCATGATGGAATGATTGCAGTATATCTGTATTCTCATTTGAATTGAAATCATGGGGGTAGCTAGAGGGCTTACCTTCTTTAGTTGAGAAATTTACTCTAACGCAACCATCCTTGTGATCAATAATTTCAGCATCAAGAACATTTTCTTCAATTATATGCCTATCAATATGGTGATTCGGAAATTCAATCTGATGGGGTCGTGGCTCAAACTTCAGAAGATGTTCTTCAATTATAGACATTTTACACTCAATTTGTAATGTCTGTTTCTCCTTGACTTCATTAATACAGACAACTTTTTGTATGTTAGAAGTTATTAGCATACCTTTTTTTAATCAAGGATGAAATATCCTTTCTAGGATAATTGCTAAAATTCTGATTTTTAAATGAGCTCTGATATAACTGAAATGTCGCGTTCTAGGTTTTAAAGGCAATTTTCTGTATCTTGTAATTTTACAAAGAAACCCTAGGACTGAAAATCAATTTGTATTTGCACATATACAAAATAGCTATGCCAAATCATATGAATTACAAAATACAATTGAAACAAAGATGACAGCAAATGATGGCAGCCTTCAAATTCAACTTGAGTGTGCAAATTACAAAGATAGCAATTGACTGGAAAATGCAATCAGACCTCACTATTTACAAATCAGAGTTTGTATTCTCTCAGTTACATTAGCAAATCATGGCTCTATGGCAGCCAATTACACAGACATATACTGCTGATACAAAATCAGAGTTAATCAATATATATCAACATACCAATTTAGGGCTCAGATCTGATATGGCAATGCTACAATGTTGATCAATGCTGTTGTAAACTTTTATACTGATCACAGTGATAATCCGCTGCCTTTATGATGGATCGCTGCCTCTGTGGTCTTTGCTGATGATGATATCTCAAGGTGGCGCTTAGACCCTTAGGACTGTTTGCAGCCTTGTTACTCAGATCGGATGTGAGGGATGTCTTCAATGATGATATGATACTGATCTCTATGATATATACTGCTTGTCGCTGCTTTTATGTTTCTCAATGATGCTGCAAAGTGGTGATATCTGACAACCATCTACTGATAGGCCTGCAATTTTCCCACGATTCCCTTTAATAACAGCTGCTATCCCATAGAATGAATTCGCTGTGAAGGATGTGCAGTCGGCCCTGGTTTTGACTGGGTATGTTTGTCTTCAAGGATGGCTTCTCTACCATGAATCGGCCCTCTAATTAGCAATAAACCCTTAATGAATCTAGCGATCTTCAATGTCTTCACAACAATCAAGTCTTCAACAAATGGAATGAATGATCTTCAATGAAATTCAACTCAAGGTCTCCAACCAAATATCGAATGATGAATCTATGAAGCTCGAACAAGTCTTCGATGAAACATAATTGCAAACTCAAAACCCTAGAAGCTGTAACCTGCAAATAAACTCAATTTCCAGCTCCTCCAAAATATCAAATTCATGCAATGAAGTACAAATAGACCTCCTGTAAGATACTACCCCAATTTTTTTTCAAAATTTCATACAATGACAGTGTTAGCACCAATGCATATTCAATTAATTGCCCCACACTTTTTGATCACCCAGATCTCGGAATGGGCAAGGTGAGAGTATAAGGTGATTTTGGCTTACAACGAACACTAAGAAATCAAGAGCTATATTCATCCGCTGCGGCGGGCATCCACCTTCGTGGGAATTCACTACTTTCCAATGGGTATGAGAAACAAGTATGAAATGAAATACAAAATCATCCACTTATTCAGTGGGTATTCTCCACTTGTTCAGTGGGTAAGAATAAGAAGAAGAATCCATTTCTCCACATTGGCGGTGAACCATCCAGGGGTTATTGATGTGAATTGAATTACAATGAAAGTACAATGATTTCCAATATAATCATGTTCAATACCACAAGAGTTAGAGCTTGACATCATGATTGACAAATAAATCATCCATTAACTGATAAAGACTGCATATTCTGATATATCTGGCTGATCTCCGTATATTTACTCCTTGCTGACTGTAACAGCCTGTAGGGTAGTCCTGAAAGTGAGCAGAAATCACACTAAACTAAACACACAACTAATTTACTTTCCTCTGCAACAAATTTGATGATTCTGATCAACAAATGATTCTGAGCACTGAAACACTGAAACCACAGACATAATGTCATCAGCAATAAAAACTCTCATGCACAGGACCATACGGCCAGGAGAGGTACAGCTGATTGAATCTCACACAATACTCTATCAAAATTCCTTATATTACTCTTAAACTGATGGTTTTGAGCTGACAAAAATACTAGTAACAATTAGGAATCTCAAGGCATCAACAATAATTTCTAACATCACTCGATTCCCTTATGCAGTGTACGGCAATAGACATGTACGGCAGTGTTATGGCATGAGTCTCACACATTTCAAATGTCTATCTAGAATCTTAAGATAAGAAGCCAAAAAACATTGCAATCCTCATTCAAGAACATCACAACTGTTATAATCATAAATCACAATGCCAAGAATTTCAAATCTAAAACATGCAGTTGTATGGCTCTGAAATGTACAGACTGATGGTACGGATGTCTCATGGCATACCTGAATTCTATAATTAAACACTGCAAGATCCACATTAATGTGATTGTCTAAGCATAACAATCAATCTGCAAACATTAAAGAAGGCTAATACTCAGACATTAATTTCTGATCGTCCATCTATCACATCAGCATGTATGGCCATGGCATGGTACGGTCAGATCAGCATCTATTCAATACTAATCAAAAGGTCCTGAAATATGTCTTAAAAGAAATTGTCAAGGCAAACAATGATATTACCAAAGGCATTGGTCAAACAAGCATCAATATTAATTCCTTGCACAAGTCATACGATTCATGAAGGTACGGCTTGTTTAGTATGGAGCTCCCATAATACAAAGAATGCAAGCATAGAAACCATCCAAATCTGTCTTAAAATAGTTATAAAACCTCATCATGACATTACAATCAAGCTTGAGTTCAAATACTTGAAAGATAAGCTTGTGTCAATATCTGCCCATTACATGGTACGACAATATAGTACGGCCATTTCAGGCACACAGTTATAAAAATTATATACATATTATCTCATACCAAGATTTCATAAATAATTTCACACCAAATCAGAACTAAAATGTATATCAAGACTACATGAAAATATTTCACCTTATCAGCTCCATGTGACTCCTGAGTGAAGGCACCCTTTTCCCAACTAGGGTGGATCTTCCACCACCGAAACTGAGCTTCTTCAAGTGAGTTTCCGTCTACAAGAAGGTACAAATGGAAGAACTCGTAGGTTCAATCCAACAGAGTAACAACACAAATTCCAAGCATGCCTCCAAATGAGCTCTCCATCAACTTATAAAGGCATCTGGTAGTTACAAACTCCACTTTCTTGAAAATATAATTTTTTTTCTCCTCAACTTAATAAAGTCCCCATATTCCAAAGTGGTGCTCACTTTAATACTAAGTCTAGGAGAGAAATATAAATATGTCCTCATCCCACACTTAAGTCACCTTATAAAAGTACAACATTATAACTTAAGTGCACCAAAATATAAATAACCTGATTAATTATCAATTTTCTTCAAATCACCAAAATTGATAATTAAATATTTACTCCAAAAATTTAGAATGAGGATAAGAGGCTCTAGGACAACTAGGTTGAAAATGGGAACATTACACCTCCGTCATGAAGCCTCCTCAAAGCGAGCTAGGTTTTCGTTTAAGCCACTAGGATTTACAAGGGTTTCCGTCCTTGAATTCAAGCTCAAACAAGTTGCAGCCAAGAAGAAATATCTAAAAATCAAAATAACATAACTCAATGATGTAAAATGACTTCCAAATGCTCCTTTTTAAAGCCCTCAAGTGGAGCGCTCCAAATGGGACCCACTTGTACTTTATTAAATGGAGTTTTTATGTACACAATGTCACTTTATGACAAAGTGTTTTGGTCGACTTAAGTGACTTTTATAAAGTAATTCAAAATTAGAACACTGTATAAAGTCAGCTTAAGAATAGAACCACTTAAGTTACTTTTTACCCCTTGTTTCAACCAATCATTCCTTTAGAATGCGATTTAGCCCATGGGAATAGTGAAAAGGCTGAATACCCAAATCAAATGCAACCATTACAAAAATGGGGACCTTACAAAGGACCCTTCACCTTCAAATTGAATGGCAAATTTGTCTCGTTCTTGCTCATTGATGCAGGAGCATCCACAGTCAATGGCAATCCTCATCAACCAAAAAGAGAAAATATTTTAATTTCCTATAGTTTGGTAATATTGGAGTTGGAAAATAAATTGCAATATTAGGCCTAAATAATATACTAAATAATTGGCCTTATTTTAATATTGCAAAATAATGTTGGTGTGGGAGATAGTTTAGGTGGCAATGTTGAGGTGTGAAAATCAAAAAAACAAATTTGAGTGTAAAATCAAAAAGGCTGTCTTGGGCATGGATTTTTGGGGAGTTACAAGTGGAAGGAGAATTTGGGCACCCAAGTTGAGTTGGCATATTCTTTTTCCAAGATTGGACTTATTTTAGGAGTGGGAATCTTAGTTGTTGCCTATTTTTGGAAAATACTTGGAAGTGGTTTTGATTTTGATTTATTGAGCATTTAATGTTTTTTTTATTGCATTTTTAAGATATTCTTCGAAGTGGGATGTTCAAAATGGGAGGCTACAAAAAATGAAGTTAGTGGAGGCATAAAGGAAGGATTTTTGTCAATTTTTGTGAGTTGTTGCTTCCAGATTTTTGGGAGGAGGGGAAGGAAGGCGTGGATTTGCTGTAGGAGGGTGTGAAGACATTTTTATTACAGGTTTTGAAGGTGTGCTACAGAAGCAAATGGATTATGAAATCCATGGTTGAAGATCACATAGTTGTTTGTTGAATATTGTAGATTGGAGAGGCAATTTCACAGTGTAGGAGGATGATATGAAGAGGAAGCTGTTGTAATTTATTTTGGATGTTGTTTACTGTCACACAATAGATTTAAATTTGTTTTGTAATGATTTTCTATAGCTTGTATGGCTGCACAAACTTTTGTAAACTGATTTCTATGAAAATGTGAAACAGTATTACAAGTTGAACAATGAAAATAAAATCTATTGCTACACATTTGTGCATCTAATTTGTTGTTGGTTATTTTGAATATGTTTGTGTGATGGTTTTATATTAGATGTGTTTTCAGATTTTCATTATCAAGAGTTTTATTGATTTGTGTGCAAAAGTGTGGGTTTTGATTCTTTGGCTGCAAGATTGGGTAGTTTGATAAAACTCCCTTATCTTGTCTGCACCACTCATTGATTTGTTCTTTCTCTATTTTTGGTAGCTCCAACTTCGCTTTCTTTTCTTTCTTGGGCTCGTGCTCAATGAATTCTTCCTTGACCCCATTTTGTAATTTTGTCTCCAGTGTATCTGTCACTGTTTCCATGATCTTCTCTTGTTGGTTCAAAGGTGGTGTTGGTGTCTTAGGATGGATTTTGCTCCACAATCTTAACAACTCTAGTAATAAATTCTTCTTGATGACTCTTGGTTTTGACCCTTCTCCTTCATGAATGATTCTTTCGAATCCTGCTCCTTCATAGTTTCTTGTGAATTTGCTTCTAGTTCTCTCCCATAACAATCTTTTGAGTTATTGGCTCTGGGTCTTTCTCTCTCGACTCCTTTCTATTCCTTTGTAATTTTATCAATATATCTAGTGTGTTATTCTGATTTTCTATTTGCTTGTCCAATTTGTTCATTAGTTCAACAAAACGATCCATTGCTTTCTCTATCGGAATTCTTGCCATGATTAAGAGGCTGGCAAAACTGGAGCTCTGATCTTTTACCTTATAGGATGGCAAGATTATGGCTTTGATTTTTTTTTTTTGTTAGAGCACTTATACATTGACATTGAATGATTGAAACTAACATCCAATCATTGAATACTAACATGCAAGTGCTGATCACTAACATGCAACTTTTGAAATTGACATGCAAACACTGAATATTGACATGCAAGTGCTGATCACTAACATGCAACTTTTGAAACTGACACGCAAATACTGAATACTGACTTGCAAAATCTGATCACTAACATGCAACTTCTGAAATTGAGATGCAACGGATATAATGTGCAACAATGGTTAACTTTCCAACATGCTGACAAGATCACCAACTCTGATACCATTGTAATATCTTGTAACCAAATTTTTTGGCTTTTTATGAAATATGCAACACTTGAATAATAACAAGCATTGAACAACAATGAACTGATATTTATTATTTAGGTCCTTGATTCATCAATAGTATAAATCTATGTTACCCCAAGTTTCCGGGACAGGGACATTAGTGGATGGGGGGATGCGTTTTGGGGACAGGGACGACAAGGGGCCATTTTTTAGGGGACGGTAGGGGACGACTATCAAACAAAAGGGAAAATTTAAAAATATAGAAAATTTGAAATATTCATATGACAACATTGATAAATCATAAGACAATCATCATATACATCATAGAACCTTAACACATAATATTTATTGTTCAATTGATATTTCATATGAGAGCGACAAACAAATAAACAAAATTTAATTGCATTCATTGACAATGTGCATATATATTATATAAAAATACATCAAAATGCCCAAAGGCTACAAGTTTCAACTACAAAATGACAAAAATATAGAAAATATAAATATGTAGTTGTTGCCTGTCCCTAATCAGCATCTCCTAACAATGCATCAAAATCGGAGTCTGAATCATTGTCACAATGAGAGGCTGTGGCTGTCTCATCCAATGGGAATGTAGGGACCGAGACGCGCGAATCAGTATTACCTTGTAACAAAGTACTTTAGGAGGTACTTTTGTACATGGTTTAGCATCTTGGCATGATATTTGTGCAAGGTAATACTTCAATCAATTAATGCCTCCACCAAGCAATTTTGTCTTGCAATGGAAACTAGTTAGCTCCCCTTTCTTTGACCTAGGGATGGCATGTTTCCAACAAGGATTCTTTCTCATTGGGGTCGACATTGTTATTGGAAATTTGGAACAATTTATAAATGCAAACTTAAAGTATACTACAATAAGATATAAATTAAAAAATAAATTAACAAATTTTATGTTTTATAATTAAATTAAAATAAAAAAATCAGAAAAAAACTAAAAATAGTTAGGGTTTTGTTGGTGTTTCAATTCGCACCTCTGGAATGCGAGTTGGAAACAGACAACTATGCACAGTTAAACTGCTCTTCTATTATGAGGGGAAGTTCCCTTTTTGCTGATGTTTGCTAAAAAGATAAATAAATTAAATTTGCCTATATTTTTTTTTGTTTCTCAGCTGTGAGCACAAGGTTATAAAACTCTATTCGCTGCAGCAGAGGGTTTTCCTTTTAATAAACTTCTAACTACAGCTAGGCTTAAACTAAATAACGCTTTTAATCACCTAAGTAAATTCAGAGCAAATGGATTAAAAGTTAACAAGGAATGATTTGTTTTTAACATAAAAACTTTAATAAACTTCTGCCAAATTCACATAAGAAGACTCATTGTACTTTAAGATGAAAACTGAAATAAGATTACGCAAGCCAAACATCTGACGACAAAACTAAATGATCGGAGATAGAAAATCAAAGAAAATGGTAGGCATGAGACTTCTATTCCAATATCATAAAGTTGATACAACTCCAAGACAACAATATTGTAGCAAAAGACAGGCATACAATATGCGATCGAACACTGGAAAACAGACAACACAGAGTGAACAAGCACTTGAAATAACAATTTCTGTAGGCTAGAATAGGCACATGAAATTTTGCTATCACAATTACCATTACTTACAATGGGCAAGGTTGCCTTTATTTCTACTAAATCAAAGGAGTAGGGAACCCTAAAATCTCCTTGATTTTAACCTAACTTGCCAACTCGCATGCTTTATTTCTATTCTAAGACAGATTACAACTAACAAATGCTTTAAAACAAAATGCTTTAAAGCAAAGAAAGCTCCAACTATAACAAAGTGATTTTTTACTATTTTAAGGATGGATAAGCTTTGGATGAAAGCAAATGCTTTAAAACAAAAAGCATGAGTTAAAGCTGCTTTCTTTTGAGTCACATCCTCATCTACATTCTTACTTTATTGGTGATGTCATCCATTGATATTTTGTGAAATAATATCTTCTATAAAGCTAGTGACCACATCTTTGCCAGGAACACTAATACTTTCTAAGATTATATTCTGATTTTCCAACATTTCTTCACTATCTGCAACCATCTGGAGAAATTTAAGAACTTCGCCTACAACTTTGTCAAACTTTACTATCATGGCAGCAAAACGATCCATCTTGCCGGCATTGAGATCACCATTAAAATTGTTGTGGACAAGAGTCTGAAATTCTATCTATACTTCCCTGAGATCATACAGGGTACCATCTTCTTTCTCATATGAAAACGGGATCTGAGAAACAAAAGATCTCACGAACTTGAGAACATTTACCACTTTTTCTTTCCATTCTGCTAACTCTGAGATTATACTGTCACATGTTTATACTGTGAAAAGATACTGTGCTTTCTGTTGATAACTGAGAGGGGGGGTGAATCAGTTATCTTAATTGTTTTGACTTTCAGTCCTTATTTAACAATTAGTGCAGAATCAAATCATACAAGCAAGCATAACCATGAAAGCAGAAATAACATCAGTACACATGACACAATGATTTTGATGTGGAAAACCTGGTTAAGGGAAAAACCACGGGGTGATTAATTGAAGAATGTATTCTCTGTTAGAAGAATAGAAAGAACAAAATGGCACATGCCAATTAGGGCTCACTGTCCGAGCACACTGCTCACAAGAGGCTCACTGCCTACAAGAGACTCACTGTCTACAAGAAAAGAAGATAACAAAATACTTGAACTGATGAGAAGCATCCACACATGCTGAAGTTCAGTTCCGGTTAAGCCTAATATACTGATCTGCTGCACTTCATTCTTACTCTCCTTAGGTGCTACTGTCCAGTCACATTCCGGACCTGTCTTACTGCCTTCACACTGCTCTTCTGCTTTTCTTCGCACAGTTGCAACACAACACCCATCTTCACATCTAAATCCATTTGGTATATATATCCACACAAATGATTTCAACACCTTTCTAGTCAGCATCCGGAATAGTCAATATTTTCCCAAACTCTGATCTGTCGGCTGAATCCTTGCATACCAAGTGATGCGGATCAAAGAGATACTTATAGAAGTCATCAATCATGTTGGCCAATCATGAATGATACCTCAAGAAACTTAATCACCATCAATATCTCATCCAGATTTAGGTTTGATGCTCTGCCGGTCAGTTCTTCCTTTGTCTACTCTGCCAAACAGGAACCCAACACTCAAGTGCTCATATCTCTTTACTCTTCCATCACTGGAGGCTCAATCTCTGGAATATATCAGTCATGATACTCCTCTTGACTTCCCCAAGTCCGCACTTTACTGAGATACTTCCTCTGAGAGATCCGGACCTGACTGTCGAACCTTGCCACATGCTCTGTTCTTGCTCACCGAACCATACTGTTCTTCAATCTGTCTTCCGGTATAGACATACCATATCCTACGGATGTGTGGGATGAACTTTGTTGCCATCAATGACAACATTCTTGAAGCCATATAGTGTCTCTTGCCAACAATCTCCCCCTTTGGCATTGATGGCAACACTTAGTGAAAAATGACTAAGTGTCACACTATACTCTCCCTTGGCTGATGCTCTGTTCTTATGTATATTTTCCGGAGCTCCCCCTTAGCTGGATTCCTCATTTTTCATTGCTCCTCACTCCCCCTTTGACATCAATGGCAAAGGGTAGGGTCCTCACACCAAAATTTCCCAAAAACAATCTATACTTGGCCGCAAAAACATATATACAATTTTGCTTTACATATGCTGAATTATATCTACAAAAGTGGTTTTCAACTGTACCACTTCTGTTGCCCAACTCTTCTTTATTCTGTCCAAAATTGAGATGTGACCAGTCAACAGGAATGCAAAAGCTTCTGCCCTTTTTAAATCTGTCAGATCACTGATCCAGGATGTTGTCTGAGCATCTATTAGGGCCTCATGCATGGCCTCTAACTTAGGGATAATGATCCCTCTAAGTTTAACCTATTTATTCTATTTTTCTTCTCCTTCTCAAGCTTATTTATTTCATTTATTATTGCAATAGTCTGACAGTCTTGATTTACTATGGAAGAGGAGAGAGAATCAAAACTTTGAGATAAACTTGTCAGTTTATCCTCTTGCTCTTTTACTTTCTTCTCAATATCCTTGGTCACTTTAGACCAGGATAAACAAAATTTATATGTATCTCTGCCGTCTTTAAGAGCATTTTCTAAGCTCTTTATCCCAATATCCATAACTCTCCTATCATTTGTTATTAGACCCTGCACTTCGGAGAATCTCTTTCCCAAAAACTCCTTCCGGACCTTTTCTTCTGCTAACTTGTCTAAGGAATCAAAATGCGTATGAACAAAATTTACAAGAGACTTTAGATTACCGGATGTGGAGGCCGAACAATCCTTTTGGAAAGAAGGCATGATCTTCTCCAATACACCAGATGCAGCTTCTGTAAGTTCATAGTCTTCTATGTGAGACTTCAGGAGTTTTTCTTTTGCCTTTGCTTGAGTGAAGGATGCTAGCTTCATGGTTTGAACCGGAGAGAGGGAATCAAAATTGAACGGTCCTTGAAGCAGTTCTGGTTCATCAAATTCCATCATCTCTTTGGTCAGGAAATCTTTGACAGTTTCTGCAGTGTCTCTTGCTGGAGACAGAGTCTTCTTCCCTTCTGCAGTCTTAGAACTATCTCCCGGAGTCTTCTTCGTTTGGTCGTTTGTTTTTTTCTCTTACTTCTTCTCCTTGACTACTTTTCTCCTCTATTATTTCTTCTCCTTTAGATCTGGAGTCTGCAGGGGAATCTGGATGAGAGATATTTACTTCTTCTTGGACTTCCTCTTCCGGAACAGAGGAATCTAAGTCCTTAACTTTCTCTTCGCTTGTCTCCTTTGCCTCTTCTGCAACTGTCTCAGTAGATTCTTCTTTGTCATCCATGGCAGAGGTTTCATCACCTAAGTCCTCTATGATAGGAATATTGAATCTTTTATAGGCATCCCTGAGGATCTCTTCAGTTTCTTTTGCCACTTTGTCAGTTTCTCCAAGCATAAGCTGATTCATTTTAGCTTTGCTCCGGAACTCATCCTTGCAATCTTTGAAGACCATATTTATTTGCTTTGGAGTAATGGAGGGATAAAGTTGGATAGCAATCTGTTCTCGGATTTCTAGGTCTTTTGCCATGGCATTGTTCTTTCTTATTTTAAGTTCCTTTTCTAGACTTTTAGGAATCAGAGATATAATTTCCATGAATGCTTTGTTATAGATGTTTAAGTACCTGACTGTAGGTTCTTGCAGTATCTTCTGATCAGTTTCACTATAATCATCACAAAACTCAGTCATTGGTTTCAAGTTCCCATCCACAGTGACTGATTTGATTATATCATCAATGTGGAGAGTAGGCTTTTCAACAAATTCTTTTACCTTCTCTTCTTTGTCTTGACCGGTAGAGGGTTCACCGAATGTTTTCTTTTTCTTCTTCATTTTCTTTACTTCCTCATCTGTCTCTGTCTCTTCATCAACCTTGAGGCTTGTGTATGATCTTGTAGCCTTTGTCTTTATTCTCTTTTCTTCTTTACCGAATGATTTTGCTTTCGGTTTTGATGCCTTTGAGCTCTTAGCAGTGGCAAGTGCAGAGCTCTTAGGGGATCTGGTCCGGGAGGGGGCTTCTACCGGAGTACTTTCCTTTTTTGCTTGTTCCTTTTCTTTTTCTGCTCTTTCCATCTTCTCTCTGTTTGCATCAAGTGCCTCTTTTGATATGCCATACCTTTTGGCAACATTTTCTACTTCTTTTCTCACTTTTCTCTTCATCTCCGGTTGCCTAAGTTCCACATGAATCTTCACACTCAACTCTTCAAAGGTTCGAAACCTTTCTGCCTTAGGATCCTTGGGCTGACTTAGCATGTGTTGAACATGCAGCTCTACAATTTTCTCATCAACTTCATACCCCATTGGCATGATCCACATTGTTCTTGGTTCCACTGCCTCCATTAGGCACTGATCAGTTTCTACCATAAAGCATACTGTATCTTTATACTTTTCAACTAGAGATTGGGGAATTCTCTCTCTAGCTTGCATCATGTTCTGGAAGTTCTTGAAGAAGCCCCAGAGAGTTGTGTTTTGTATGGCAACCGGTCTATCATTTTGCCACATCCAGCCACTAGATCCGGGTAGCTCATTCATGTAGTAGAAGACCAGATAGAGTATCAGGCCACCATATTTGAACGAATTCTTCTTGCCCTCTTTATCTTTTGTAGATTCTCCAAAAGTTGGTTTAGGAGAAGCTCACAAAGGTCATAGTCAGCATTTTCTTTTAACATCTGATAGGTTGTGTAGATTGTAGTTCCAGGTACTGAATTTTCCTTGCTGGAGTGATAAATCTTGTAACCAATTATCATGGATGCAAATTTGATATCCGGATCAGTGATATCTTCAATTGTCATTGCCCTCTTGTCAAACTTTGATCCGGTAGCCTCACTCACAGTTTGGTTTTTGACAGATTTGAGAATAGGCAACTTTTCGGATGAGTGTAAACTAGTTACCGCCCTAATAGCATCTTTTGTGATCTTGAATGGTCCATTCAACCACATGAAGTTATCATGCACTCTGCTCAAAACATATCGGACCCATTCATCTTCTGCAAAACTGGGGAAATGAATGCATTGTGCAAAATGCTTGTCCCGGATGGCTTTATACTGAGTTTTGAGTTCAAATGAGTCATCTATCAAATGCTTGTGATAGATATCAACCAGCTTAGATTCCCCAAATTCTTCAATATTCGCATGAATATATGCCCTAACATCTTCTACATGCAGAACCCCATGCGAAATGCTTGGAAAGGCGCCTAGGGGATCAACTTCTAGGGATTTATATGGATGTTTCTTGAATTTAGGACGTGGCCTATCAGTAATCTTTACAACATTCGGTGTAGCCATCTTCAAAAGATTTACAGAGAGATATTCAAAAATGGAAATGCCTTTTACGCTTCTAGGGTTCGCGGAGTGAGCTGGATTGATTTGCTAGATGAATCGACTTCAACGGTTGATCTTTGAGAAATTTGAAACAATTTGTTGCAGAGCTCCTTTTCTTTTCTTCTCGAATGCAAATGTGCAAATGACGAGCGAATGAACCCTTTTATTTTTGAGAAAAATCCTAAATCCACACTGCAATAAATGCGCAACTTAAGTCATTCCGGTTGCCTTGCTTTCCTTGTTTTGAAAAAGATCTTTTTCCGGATCACTGAGATATACTTAGAGTTATCCTTGGTGATTAATAACAGACTATCTTACTTTCCCCAAACATTTGATCTATCCGTAGATCAAGATGCCTCAAATTTGAATCATACCGGATCTAACTGTGATAATCCTGTTTTACCGGATGACTGTTAAACCGGATTAATCTTGGAAGATTAGGCTCTTCAAATCTTCTTGCGGATCTTCCACATCTTTACCAGGATTTCTTTAGATGTTTCTCTTAGAACCCTTTAATTTGCAACCTTTCATGTGCCAATTTTAGGCACCTAATGATTGGCTGGGGGAATTTTTTTTTTTTAGTGACTCCCCCTAAGCCAGAGCTCATCTATTCAATTTTCGGAAGGATTATCAGCACCAGATTCTGGTGCGGATCCATCCCCAATATTCTCTGTGCTTCTCTTCACCCAAATCTTATTCATCTCCTTTTGAATTTCATCTGCGTTCACTTTTCCTTTTCCTTTGTCTTGGTTATGATTATGCTGTTCTGGACCCCTTTTGTCATGATTCTTACTTCTACAGAATTTGGCAATATGACCGGATCTATTGCAATTGTAGGAAACAACATTTCTTTGCATATTTGACCGATATCCTCTTGATCTACACTGATTAGCCATATGTCCCATTCTATTGCATGTAAAGCATCTACCATTGAATGAATTGTTTATTTGCATGTTTCTACACTCATGGGATTTGTGACCATACCTTTTGCAATTGAAACATTGTCCAGAGAAGCATTTATTAATATAATTCATTTTTCTTCTGCACTGATTTGCTTTATGACCAAAGTTATTGCAGTTGTGGCAGTATCCATTGAAAGATGGATATCTTTGGGTATTTGGTTGCCTTACCGGAGGTCTTCTAGGCCTGTTTCTTGGATTTTCTGATATGGAGTTCTTTTGACCGGATCCAGAGCTTTCACCTTTTTCATACCCCAAGCTTTGCTTGTCATCTACTCTCTTTTGGCTTTGAAGAAGAACTTCAGGTTGAGTAGAGCTTATCTTGAATTTCTCTTTGTATTCATTTGTTGTTTGAAGATCCCTTTTAAGAGTGTCAATTTGATTCTCTAGTTGTTCTTCATTATCTTTAGCTTCTTCAAGATCAGATTCTAGATGCTTGATTATTCTGTCCATATTGTGGCAGTCTTCTGACTTTTCCTTGAGAGATTGCCTTAGATTATCCTCAATTTTTCTTTTCTCTTCAATTTCTTGGGTGAATTTCATAACCCCTGATTCCATTTCATGTCTTACCATAATGACCTCTTTTGATAGCTTCTTGCATAACATGTTCTTCTCGTTCAGTTCTTCATCAGTGTTATTGGCTTCACTTTGACTTGCTAATTGTTGAAGTAGTTCCTTTCTCTTTTTCATAGAGATACTCAGTGTCTCTTTTAGTTCATTTATGAAATCATCAGCTTGTTGGAGTCTTTCTTTTAGTTCATGGACTTCAGAATGAGACTGCTCAAGATCATCTAAGGCAGACTGAAGCTGTTCCTTCATACCATACATATCCATTGAGATCCCCAGATCTTCCTCAAGCTGTTAGGCTCTATTTGGAGGAACTTGGCTTTGATACCAATTGTTGATAACTGAGAGGGGGGGGGTGAATCAGTTATTTTAATTGTTTTGACTTTCAATCCTTCTTTAACAATTAGTGCAGAATCAAATCATATAGGCAAGCATAACCATGAAAGCAGAAATAACATCAGTACACATGACATAATGATTTTGACGTGGAAAACCCGGTTAAGGGAAAAACCACGGGGTGATTAACCCAAGAATGTATTCTCTGTTAGAAGAATAGAAAGAACAAAATGGCACATGCCAATTAGGGCTCACTGTCCGAGCACACTGCTCACAAGAGGCTCACTGCCTACAAGAGACTCATTGTCTACAAGAAAAGAAGATAACAAAATACTTGAACTGATGAGAAGCATCCACACATGCTGAAGTTCAGTTCCGGTTAAGCCTAATATACTGATCTGCTGCACTTCATTCTTACTCTCCTTAGGTGCTACTGTCTAGTCACATTCCGGACCTGTCCTACTATCTTCACACTGCTCTTCTGCTTTTCTTTGCACAATTGCAACACAACACCCACCTTCACATCTAAATCCATCTGGTATATATATCCACACAAATTTTTTCAACACCTTTCTAGTTGGCATCCGGAATAGTCAATATTTTCCCAAACTCTGATTTGTCGGCTGAATCCTTGCATACCAAGTGATGCGGATCAAAGAGACTTATAGAAGTCATCAATCATGTCGGCCAATCATGAATGATACCTCAAGAAACTTAATCACCATCAATATCTCATTCGGATTTAGGTCTGATGCTCTGCCGGTCAGTTCTTCTTTTGTCTACTCTGCCAAACAGGAACCCAACACTCAAGTGCTCATATCTCTTTACTCTTCCATCACCGAAGGCTCAATATCTGGAATATATCAGTCATGATACTCCTCTTGACTTCCCCAAGTCCGCATTTTATACTTCCTCTGAGAGATCCGGACCTGACTGTCGAACCTTGCCACATGCTCTGTTCTTGCTCACCGGACCATACTGTTCTTCAATCTGTTTTCCGGTATAGACATACCATATCTTGCAGATGTGTGGGATGAACTGTGATGCCATCAATGACAACATTCTTGAAGCCATATAGTGTCTCTTTCCAACACTTTCTAAGTAGAAACAATCTTTTTATCTTCTGTTGAATCAATGGAATCATATGCTATTTTCAAGTCGGAGATTATGATCTCAAACACCGGTCTATTTTCAGCCATAGTCTGTTGTAATCCCTGAATGCCTTGACGTAGATCACGAGCATTATACTTTAATTGATAGATCTGTGAAAGTACAACTCTGCCTTTAGTCACAAATTCTTCCACCCAATCCTTCATGTGCCTCCTATAAATGACCAACTGATTGAACTGTTGCTCATCGGCTGGTGATTCTACAATCTGAGGAAACAGTAAGTCGGTCTGTGATATGCCATAAAAAAGATTGGAAATATACTGCTGCAGCTGCCTAACTTCAGCCTTGAGGGCTGCTTTATCTTCTCCGTCCTTCAACACTCTCTTTCAGATTATCTGCTGCAACCTCAAAGAGATTTACATCTGTATGTCGGGTACTCCTACCAAGATCAGCTTTGACAACCCTGAAGTCATCAATCTCAATATCATCAACATCTTTATCTTCTGGCTGTGTTGCAGTTCCAAGGATCATTTCTCTATTCTCATTCTTTTCAATGTGAACTTGCTTCTTAAGTTTCCTCTCTGGTGTGTCTTGGTAGACGCTTTTAAGCTCTGTCAAGTTCAACTGATATGAAGGCTTTCTCCTCGTCCTCCCCAAAATGTTCTCAAGCCAAGATGAGCCATCCTCTCTTGGAAGCTCGGTTTTAACTTCATCAACTCCTGATGAACCAATATGTGTCTCAGTGTTATGAACCAGCGAATCTGGGTTTGAATCTATACGAGTGGGAGAAGAACTTGGTGAAGAAGGTGGAGAAACATGAATTGAAGGCATTGTTTCAACATGCAGTGCTGGTTCAGTGGGAACTTCTGATGCAACTGTTGGTTGTTTCTGCTGAGTATGAATTGGAGACTCAACCCTTTTCCTCTTCAACTTGGCCATCTTTGTTCCTTCTGGAAGGACGCTCATAGCTTTAACCCTTGGTTTTGGTTTGGAAGTGGAAGGTACTGATGGTTTAACAACTGGCGGCTTTGCAACTGGAATGGCTTCTTTCCGCTTCTTATTATTCAAGAATATCATACTGTTTTTGATAACCTGGCTCGTCCTTTCTTCAATTGAGGTGTTCTCTTTGACGGACCAATTCACTGGTGACAATGGTTGTTGCTCGAATTGGTCTCTGAAATATGTGCGAAGTAGAACCTCACCATCATCATTTGACAATCCCTCTACATCTTCTGACAGGATATCAACCATCTGCCAAAGGGTAAACCTGCTGCAACTACGTTTCCGCACTTCGAACTCATCTGCACAATTAGCGCAGAAATCTTCAACTGCAGGTGCATGTACACAATTTTGACCAAGGTGTGATCCAAAAACATCACGAGGATCATATGAAGACCTGTTGAAAAACCTAAGGCCATACTTGGACGATTCACTACCAATTAATTTGGCATTTGCTCTAGATCTGTATCTGTAAATACCCATCCCAATTGGAAAACTGAAAGCCGCCTTGCGCTTGCTACGCAAAAATGTATGAACTTCATAGACTTGCCTCAGAAATTCCATAAACGCTACCTCATCCATATGATATCTTGGTAGCATGGCTGGCTCTCTTGAGAAGCCATATACTTTGATATAGGAGAAAGTGGGAAACTGGATAAACCAATCAGCCCATTCTGTCATTGCCAATTTGGCGTCAGCTGAAAATGGTATATGCAACTCATTACCCAGATCTTGCACCGCATGCATAAGGAATGCATCATTTACCCGCCTATAATGTCGTTCAGCCTGAGAAAACTCTAACTGTGGGAAATGGTGATATACATATTGAATGCCCAGAGTTCCAACAATATTTAGACCTCTAAATTGACCGTGATAGGCCTTTAGATATACTAGGTATGACATCATGTGGAATTCATGGGCCCTTTGAAAATCAATTATCTACTGGTGGAGACTATTATTGATTAGAGCTGCCCAATCATAGTATTCAGTTCTGTCAACAATCTGGGACATGATATAAAACATCCAAGGCTGAAATTTGTTAGCTTTTGCTTGACCTGTAATTCGGCTTAGCAGAGTGATCATTATTGCATGTTCTTCCTTGAACTCTCCACGTCCAACATTCTTTGGCATAACGTTTTGCTTTTCTTTCAACCACTTTTGAGCAGTCTTTTTCCGATATTTTTCTTTATCATTATGCCAAACCCTCTTGCATTCTTCAATTGAAATGACTAAGTTTTCCTTGCATATTATTGAAAAACACTTCTCAATATCATTTGGCCTGAGATTGCAGAGCACACGTCCATTTGCTGATTGAATCTCTCTTGTAACTAAATTGTAATGCTTCATACAAGCAATCACGAATTCAATACTTTGCATTGTGATGGGGAATGAAACTGCTGCAAGCAACCCAGAGTGACCTGTTGATGTTTGTATTTCGACAAGTCAACAATAGAGTAAAATACTAAGTATCCAACCCTCTCTTGAGCAAAGCCTCTCGAATGCTGAACAAGGTGATCAGACAAGATGACTCCAAGGTTCCTTTTTATGATTTTATGAGCGATAGCTCAGTGACTTAGTATGATTTTGCTGATAAACACAAAGGGACTTACACAATTGTTCGATCAACTTGCTGATTCAATGAAAGAGGTAGAAACTAGAATATCTAAGTACTACAGTTTGTGATATATGATATGGCAATAAAGTACTTGATCCTAAGTCTAACCAAATTGATAAAAGGAATAGTAAAAGATGAAAGGTTTAGGAAAACTAGTCTAATCCTAGATGCAAGGGATGATTACTGCTCAAGTGAAATCAAACCAAATCTTGCTTTGCCAGATCAAACAACTACATAAGATTGATGCTATCTTCTAGGGTTTACAAGATGTTTAAATCACTTATGCTCATGAAGAACTCAACAAACATAAAGATCAAAGTTAATCTCAATTTTGTTCAGAACAACCATACACTGCAATTTGCAAGCCACAAACTACAAATGGTGTGAACATAAAGCTTTCACCACAAACAATAATGAAGCCTTCCACCAACCAACATATACTTAAGGAAAACTTAATCTAATCTTAATATTCGCTTGAAGAAATTCAAACCATGCAACACTTAGAAACATATATAGAATCACCAAAACAATGAGTCTTATATTATTTATAGAATTCTTGCAACAATTTTCAGAGTCTTCAATCGTACAAATGAGAGCAAAAGGAGCCCTTATATAGACCTCAAAAATGTATGAAGGGTCAAGATCGATCGGCAAAGCCAATGGACCAGATCATGCCACATCACAAGTAGTTATAACGAACTCCTATTTTTAGTATATGGAGGCAATGAAGGCACGCTTCCCAAGAAGATAAGGATGACATATCAATAGCCTATGAGGACTCTCCATGTGAATAACCATCACTAGTATTTTGACATTCAATGAATCTAGACACTATTTGTTTGACATCATCAAAAGGTACACTTGGCGTGTTCTTAGTGGTTCGTTCAGCTTCAAGTACATTATTTGCATAGAGGCCAAGTGTCTTCTCCCAATCAGTCATCCTAGCTTTGTTGGCGCCAAGGTGGACAACAAGTGAGAATATACTATTAAGCTTTTCATTGGAAACATCATCCTCTTGGAAGTAGAAAGCTTGAACTTGTTCTTTCATACTATCAAGAGTCATCTCGCCAAATGAGTTACATATTTTCATCAAGGATGCATGTATTCCATCTTGAATTCTTTGAAGTACACTCCTTACTCTTGACATATCTGTTTCTACCTTATCAAGTAGGTGTTCTTTATTGCGAAAGCAATAATACCAAGAAGAGAAGTCATATGCTATGCCTTCTTCAATCATTTCAGCATGTATCAAATCATCAATTGATGTCTCTATCAAGCTCTTCAAATGTGGCATGTATTGTTCTTTGATGTTTCTGGAGGAAGAAGAGATGGATGTGCAGAAACTCTCCCTTGCTGATGGATAGGATGAACTAAGTGCTGAATACGCTGTTGTAAGGCTTGACATCTTTGCTTAGCTTTAATCCTGCCTTCTGTTTCCTGCCTTATGATAGCTTGAGCATTATCAATTGAATCCTGAAGTTCTTCTTCTACCTGTGCTCTTGTCAATGGACCTAAATTGATTGTATTGATGTCATAATCTTCAGGTGTTATATCTTCTACATTCTTTTCAAACCTTGGAACAGCTATATGTACTTTCCTTAGACCTGTCTCATTGTTGGTTATCTTTGAAAGAACAGTTGCTTTCTTATTTGGTTTTTCATTAGACATGTCTAGAAGCAACTCTTCAACTGGAATAGGAGGATATTTCTCAACTTCACAGCTTTATTTAATTCTATCCTGTAGCACTCCGGCAATGATGAAAGATCCTTTAACTGTTGTATTTGCTTTCCTTGTACAGGCAATGATTCTTCTTCGGCTTCATCCTTGTCTTCGATGTTAGCCTCATCAATGATCTTAGTATCATGTGGACTTGAAGGCACTTCTTCAAATGGAGTTTTTGGAACTGCATCCTCAGCAACATGCACAACTATGTCTTGATTCATTGGCGTATCACTTGGTTGTCTAGACGAAGCAGTTTCAATACTTATTCTTTTCTTTTTCTTGCTTGATTCTCCTTGTGCAGATTCAAGTTGTTATCTTTTCTTTGCTTGACTTGAATCTCTTTCATTGTCCTTACTCCGTGAACTCCTACCAGGGACACTAGGTGTTCCTGTTGCTCAACTTCACCCATTTTGGTGTAGGTGAGTTTCTTTCCCTTATCGATCAATGCTTGTACTTGCTCTTTCACATGCTCTTCAGTGATAGCAATAATAGGCTCTATTAACTCTTCATCATAAATTCTTTCTCTATTAGTCCAGTCAACATCATAGGGCAAGTTCCGGATTTTATTGTATTCATCACCTAAAAGAGTTCTATCATCATTTAACTGATCAGGAATCCTTAATACCTTTGTAGCTCTTACTAGATCCCATTTCAACCTTGAACACGTTTGCATCCTGATATCATCATCATCAATGGCATTAGCCCAATGATCTTCAATCTGCTCAACATGCCGGTAGGAAAAATATGACTACTTAATAGCTCCGTGTGGATCGAAGTTCTCCCTCCTTGAATCATGAAGATGTAGATGATATGCCAGAAGTTCAACCTCTGAATGTTCAGCTGATTGAAGTGATGGATAGGAGTAATAACTGTCGAGCTGGGGAGGAAATTGAACCCCACCTTTTTTTCTCGCCCTTTGCATCTTATGGAATTCTAACAACTGTCTTGAAACTTCTAGCAACACCATCCTATTGGTAGGATATCTTGACAATCTGTATGGAAATGATGTGAAACCCTGAATTCTGATATAAGTAAACTTGTCATATTGAATGTAGTACCTTCCATACTGTTCAATGAAGTTCTTAGCAGCACTTGTTAATCTTCTATGCATTTCTTCTCTCAACTTTCTCACTATATGCATGGCGAAGGCATCATTGAACCTTTTGTAATGATTGATGTTCTTCAAATGGAGTTGAGGATAACACTGATGTGAAAGAATTTGTCCAGACTTTGTACCAACTTCTCCTTTAGATGTCAATCCTTTATAAACCACATTTCTTGCTAAGATGTAAACAAGATAGGAAGTCATGAAGGATGATTTTGTTTCATCAAACATTTCAAACTGCTCATCAAGGCAATGGCTTATAAGACTAGCCCAATGAACCATCTTATTCTTTGTAAACACATGATCAAAATAGGTATACATCCATCCTTCAAAAGTAGATGATTGAGGCCTACCTGTTACTCAATTCAAGAACATGATGAAGTTATTTCTTGTTTGAAGTCTGCCTTGTGAAATTTTGGATCTTCAGAGTTGTATATTTTGATTGATGAATCTATCAGCCACTTCTTTCTCACTTTTTGCATGTAGTGCTTGGGGTTGCCTTCAAAAGCACATTGGGCAGTTGTAGGACAGATGAACACTGCTTTCTAGTTTGGGATGTTGAAGATCTCCTAAATGGCTTCTCTTTGGAGGTAAGCGAGAACAGTCCCGTCTTTAGCTATAATTTATCTCTTCTCCTTGTCATAGTGCTGAATACATTCCAACACTAATTCAGTGCTAGGTAAGGTAGGTGGGAAGCATGCTGCTTGTACAATTCCACTCTTTGCAATGGCCTTAATGTCTTCATTCCTCGTGATGGCGAGCAAGAAATCTTTCATCTCCTCCCAAGTTGACGTGTCCCATGTTGGTGTCTCCCACCTTCCAATGAGTTTCGAGCTTGGAGTCGGGTATGGTGGACTTGGCATCCATCTTGATCATCACTTGCCTCTCCTTCGCCGTCATGCCCATCTATTTACAAGACAAGACTCGAATAAGTGACTTGAAATGATAGAACTTACCCTTGCAAACCTGATTTTCAGATAATAAAACTATAAAATTCTGCAAAATTAAATAAATAAAAGCTAATTTTATGAAGAAAAAGGGTTATTGAAACATACCTTACCAAATTTCTGACCTAGAGAAAGACAGATTTCTGTATAAAATGATAAAAAGCAGTATTGAAATGGCAAAAATCAGGGGTAAAATATCAAAAATCAGTCTTCCAAAATGCAAATCTGCTTTAAAAGTCTGCTCTTCTTCCCAAAAATTCGCTCCTCTTCCTAGAAAATTCGCTCCTCCAAATTGCAATGTGAATTATGAAGAGGGGGTGCTCATCTTATATAGTGAATCTGCCTATATTAAATGCTGGTCGGCCAGCTAAGGGGTCGGCTCAATCAAACATTTAATGCTTTTTCTAAGACTTTAAAACTTTAAAATCCTTTGGGCGCCAAATTCGTTAGAAAAGACCATGAAATGCGCCTTTGAATAGGATCTTCTTTTGAAATCAAAGTAACTTACTTCCTTTCAAGGCGACAAAATAGAATATGAAACTACATACAGTGCGCCAAAATCTTACTTGTCTTTCATACCTTATAACCTTCCTTCCTTCCTTCAAGGGGCTACAAATTGGTGATCCCTAACTTGTTTAAGGCTAGGTGGACTTTAAGGTTGGTGTCGTGTTACAAGAGCGCCTAGATGCTTCTCTACCTTCAATCAATCTTCCCATACATGTCTTTCTCCTTGAAAGCACATTTGTGAACTTTTTTTTCATTCTAGTTTGCCCTAAGAACTTGTGATTCAAAGGAGTGCCTTAAGACTTTGACTTTTCTCCTCAGAGCGCCCACAAGTGATCTATCTTCCACACAAAGGCGCCCAAAGTCTTCTCAACAAAACCCTTTGAATCTAGGTGTCAATGAAGGAGGGTATGAAGGCAAGGAGCGCCTTAATCTTAAAGGATTTCTTACTTCACTTAATGAGGATCTTTTAACATAGCTTACCTCTTTGACACTTAACTTTCTAGGTGCTCAAAAACTTGATGATTTGGAGATAAGGGAGTGCCTATCAAGTGAAACTAAAGGCCAAGGGCGCCAAAACCTTATAACTCCTTATCTCATTTCTCTAGGTGCCCAAGATGATGTTCTGGGTGTAAAATAGCGCCTAGCTCAAGATAGGCAATTCAACATGTTAAGTCAGTCTTCTACACTTGAAGGAAAGCTTGATTTCTCCAGGCGCCATATTAGGATGGATTTGAAGGCAAGGAGCGCCAACTATGAGATTCTCTCACCAAACCACATAACACTCCTTCCAAGGCGCATTTGAGGACTTCTTCCTCATTCCTCTAGCTTACTCCAAAAGCTTTAGGCGCTTAACTCTCACATCATCCTCTTTCAAAGCGCCCTTGAGGTTCATCTTCATTCCTCTTCTTGCTTTGAATTCCTTTAGCCCTCCAAGGTGCATTTGAGGACTTCTTAGGCGCCAAAGTTGAAATGCTTTCACTCATCTAGTATCTTTCATCTCCTCTACAGGGTGCCAATATCGATCAAAATCCACATTAGGGACGCCAGAATAGGTTGTAAAGAGGCATAAGGTGCGCCTAGAGTTCATCTACCAAGACTTAGCCATCTTGCAAGCTTTCTCACAAGGTGCATTTTGATGACTTGGAATTCATCCCTGTCTAGGCACCTTTAGTCAACTGCTCTTGTATAGAATGGACGCCCAAAGGGGATACTTTAAACATAGGTTGGCGCTTCAAGTTATGGGCGCTCATTTGGGATGGTTTCAGCGCCTAGAACTCATTGTTGAAGACTTGTCCACTTTGACAAACATTCTTCCTAAGGCGCCCAAAACTACTGAAAATCATTTCTTTGGTGCCAAAACATATGATTACTAAACTCTTTGACACTAGGCGGACTTTGTGGTCATTGTAATGTTGCAAGCACGCCTAGATGCTTCTCTACCTTCCCCAAGCTTGAATCACCAAGGACCCTCTTCCAAGGCTCTCAAAAGGTCTCTTCAAATGACAAGGTACCAAGGCGCTCATATTTGAGGTGAATCCGAGTATGTAATGCGCCTGTACCTCTTTGGCTCTATACTAATCATCTTTTGTTCTTCATGAACTTCTCATCTAAATTTGCCTTTCAAGAAGTCTCCATATTGCTCATTAAACTGACTCTAAGGTGAAGAAAACAAACTAGGGGGTCCCCATCATGATGGGGTGATGTGTGATTTGGTCACAACATGATCCAAATTCTTGATAGCTATATTTCCTGCATCTTCCAAAGGATGTAAATTGAACACTGGAAGCACCTTATGCAAATCTGTCTCAAAAGTTCTCAGGTAATCATGAACCAATGCCGTTTTAGGCTTGATCTCTATTGGAGAGTACTGCATACTGAATAACTTGAAGAGTGACTGTGAACATGCCTATGTCGAAAAAATCTTGGACAAAAGGCTGAAAATTACTTGCTGATTTCTTCTAAAAAGTAGAATGTGAGTGAAAAAACTGGCACATGGGTTTTGTAGGCAATTCCGTTATGAAGCAACCCAGATCGTCGGATTTTGAAAAGGCTGAGGATTTCCAATAAAGCAACAAAAAATCAGATTTCCAAAAAAATAAAAATTTCCAATCTCTAAGAGGATGAAATTCCAGATAGACCCATTTTGATGAAAATTGAAAAAGCTTCGGTCCTGTTTCTGAAAAACGATCCCCTAGAAAAAAAGACCTTAAAAAGCGTGCCTTTGTGCTTGCTCATCCCAAAACTATGAAAAACGCTGAAAAAACACTTCGTTTGGGTCTTGGAATCTTTGTGGAAAGAAAATAAAAATCTTCCTGCTTTGGACGCAACCCGCAAAAGTAATGAATAAAAGAGGCCAAAAGTTTGTCTTTATAGAACTTTGGGGCAAAAAAACAGCTTTCTTTGTGAAAGAATAAAGCTTGAATCTTATCCATGAAGAAATCATCTTTTAAAACACAAATCCAAGTAGATATACTCGAATAGGAAGAATCCCTATTTTATAGCTACCTATGGCTTCATGTGTGAGATGATTAAAAATAAATCTTTTTGATGATGTCATCAAACACGCGAGATTGCAAAAGTGTTAGCCAATTTTTTCTTCGTTTTGACTCCTACATGGCCTGACTCTGACTTCAACAAGATGACAAACTGTCACCATTTGACTGAAAAAGATGATTGATCATGGAACCTTGAAGATTTATCAACTCTGATTTCATCCCCAGCCTCAAATTGACGATCTGACAACGTCTGACTGCAAATCTGCTTCTGGACATTGTTGCCGGACGAAATTTGGGAAATAACTGATGGATGTCCTTAGTAGAGCGTGAAAATTTCAAACTCTGGTGAACTTGGGCGCCCCAGCCTACAGGGGCGCCTGGGTTTTCATGCCTTAGCCATTTTTTGAAATTTTCAACTTTTTCAATTTTACGTGTTTTGCGCGCGTTCTGGTGACTGTTGGACCCAGTTCGGATGTCGAATCTCGCCTGCCGAAGAAAAACTGAGATTGATGATTTGGTAGGTAGGTAAGCTTGATGAAAACTGAGCTGATTGTACCCTCTGCCTCAAAAACTGAGCCAGATTGATTTTCTGCGAATCTGACCAGGGTGATGGAGGAGGATTTGCACGTTTTTCGAAAAACTCAAAAATATTCTAAGTCTGGTGAGTTTGGGCACCCCCAGCCTCTTGCGGCGCCTAGGATTTTGTGCCTTAGAAAATTTTTGGATTTTTTTAACTTTTAAAACTTTTCTCCATTTTCCGTGCCTTGGGTTCTATTTGATCTTGGTTTCTGGTTATTTCGTTGATTGCTGAAGCAGGATGGGAGGTGATCTGAGTAGTCTGAACATACCTGAGATGAATTTCTAGATTTTACCGGCATTTCAACTGAGTTTGACTAAATTTGAGCCCCTCGGAAACCGACTGATGGAGGCTTTTTGACGTTTCTCGAAAAACGTGGAAAAAAAATCTAACACTAGCAAAGATGGGCGCCCCCAGCCTCCAGGGGTGCCTGAAAATTTGTGCCTTAGTCAATTTCATGATTTTCAACTTTTGCCTGCAATTTGCCTTGTTTCCCGTGCCGACAGCTGCATCTCGTCACTGATTTCGATGATTTGTCGGACGACTCCCACAGGATGAAGGGTGGACCAGATAGCCTGGGTATATCTGACGTGATTTTCAGCTTTTTAGGCCCTGTTGACCAGAATGACTGTTTTTATCCACCCTGAAACTGACCAAGAGAGGCATTTTTCACATTTTCTGAAAAACACGAGAATAAACTAAGTCTGCTAAAGTTGGGCGCCCCCAGCCTCCAGGGGCGCTTGGAAAATCTAGACTTAATCATTTTTCGAAGGTTTTCAACTTTTCCATACTTTTCGTATTCACCATGCTCTGTTTTCTGTTCTTTGTCTGTCAACGACTGTTTGACAGTTCTGCGTTGTTTGAACAACCCAGAAAACTTGAAATTGATCTCTGGCAGATGAAATTACTCCATTGATGGCTTCGGAGCTCGTGCTTCGTGAATTGAAAAAGTAGAACTGACTCAGTAGAAAAAACACGACCTTTTGCAGATTCTGTCTAGACCACCTTGATTGTGAAGCAAAATCAGCCAATCAGAATCATACACGACACCTGAATCAGAGATTCTATTTTTAGAAAATTTTTCCAGCATCCGTATCTCAAGAAACCCAGAAAACCTAATTTGACGTTTATTTTTAAAAACTTTCTAAAAATAGAAACTTCGTATGTTTAGAAATTTTGACTTTTTGACGAAAAATTTTCTAGACTTTCACAAAATGCCTTAATGAAGCAAAAAATTTTGATTTGGCACAATAGGTTTGTAGTTATAAAATTAAAAACAAAAAACAAAAACAAGGATTTGATAGTAGGGTTTGTTCTTTGTTCCATTAACCTAATGTAAAAAAACTAAAACAAATGTAGAACACGGGCAATCTAAAAAAACAAAGAAAATTTCAAAATACAGAAATACCTCTTCAAATTTGCTCCAAATCGATGGTGGGCTGCTCCAAATCAATGGTGGGCTCTTCCAAATCCTTCGTAGGCTCCTTTAGATGCACCAAGGGCTGCTACAAACTTGCCTAGATAGTCTTCAATCACCATTTCTTGCTCAACCTATGTGCTGATTTTTTCTTCAATGGCATGTATTTATAGCTCCAAAACTATTTTGTTCTTCCTTGTGCTTGCAAATAAAATGAATGTGCTTTTAGGGTGTGAGGTCATTTTAAGTTTTTTTTGTTTTTGTTTTTGTTTTACCTAGTTGTGACCAAGTCTACTTGTTGGGACTTGCTAGGTCTGGCGAGGTTGACTAGATTCATTGTGTACCAAAATCTCGAGTCCCTGGGACTCGTTTTGGGTCGCTTGCCTCAGGATTCATCGAGTCTAGGTGAGTCCCTGCGAGTCTTGTATGTATGGTCTTACCTACTTTGAAAGGATATAGAATGGAAATTTGTGCTACAAAAAATTGAAAGATCCAGATGAGATTTCGAAGAAGACATGTTCTGTAAAGCTTTTTTTCCTAAAGAGGAGGAAAAGCCACAAGGCTGATCTACCAACATATTACCACTAAGTGATGACTCAGGCAAAAATTTGTCATTTGACATAACTTGTTCTTTATTCATTGAAAGACCTTCGTTATCATTCAAATCTGGAGTTGTCATCTTACCTTGAGTATGAATTTCTTGAGATCAATTGGTTGCAGTTGAATTGTCGTTGTATTGATTGGAAAGTGACTTATAGTGGCTTGAATTGAACAAGAACTAATCCAGAGATGCAATTGGTAAAAAGTAATATACAATATTTAGAATCACATGCAATAAGGGCCTTCCCTTGCTCATTAAAAAATGGGAATAACTCCTTGATTTTTTATCATTGACGAAGTTAGACTCTATTGCTGCATGTAATTTGCTAGCTATAAAATAACAATTAATTGTAAGCTTTACATGCAAGTGCCTAAAGTCTTTAGTTTTGTAGTAGGAATTGATGACTTCTAAAACTGGTAATGTCTAAACTTTTTGAATTCGTTACTATTACAAGGATTTGTTACATTACATTGCTAAGCTTTGGGAAAGGAATCTATTATTGCCAATTTCTTGAATGTAGTGATATGATGGAGATTATGTGTAGGATGAGGAATGTATATCTATACTATTTTGTTTTCCATGCTGAACCAAAATTAGGTGTATCCTGTATCCATCACGAGTCATGGTCTATGTTCCATGGTGTTTTTGGGATGGGGATGCAATGAAACAAAGGGTTTCATTTTAGGACGATAGGGGATAGGAACGATTTTTTTGGGGACAACAATCACAATATAGGAAAATTTTAAAAATATAGGAAATTTCAACTATTCATATGATAAGGCATTCACCATAATTATTATATAACCATATTACATAATGTTGAAGTTTTCAAAAGAACTTCACAAGAACAAGAATCTTTTGCAACACCAAAGAACCTTCCATAAGAGAGAAATGCTAGATTGCCAAATATTGATACAACACAAATGTACATAGAGATCCCTATATATATGGGCAAGAGAGACAAGAATGTAGTTAGGGTAGTTCAGAATTCCACATGTGCATGTGACGAGTGTCCTAACAAGTGTCACGTGCATATGGCTTGGGACACAAAAGAGAAGTCCTTTGTCATGTCCCCGTTTCCGGCTTGAGCATCAAGTGAAGAATGGATTAGCCTATCTATCATTCTCGGAGGCTAATACCAATGATAAGGGAATGAAATTGGTTTTTGACTAACTCAATGTTGTGTTTTTGCAGGAATTAGTCAGAAACTACTTCAAGGGAACTATGACAAGACTAGCAAATTTGACTAAGTCTAAGAGTCATTTCATCAACTCCAGTGGTCACATTGTCAAGTGGTGCTTTCATGATAATTGGGCGCATTTCTAGGCAATTCAGGCTCATTTTGGCGCCTAGCTCTCAAGTTCATTTATAGCACTCAGTAAGGGATCTAACTTGAGGCGCTCCATGTGTTTAAACTCCTCCAACCTAGCGCCTAATACTGAGATAAGTAGAGTGGGTGTGGATGAAGCTTTCTTGCTTGGGCACCAATGTCATGTTGAACTCACCAAATGAGCGCCTTGGACTTTGAAGGCAAGAACCAAGAAGATGAAGTTATCTATTAACCAGTTGAGCATCACTTGTACTTGATCATTCACCAAACATGTGTTTGGGGTCATTGAAAGAGCCTAATTGAGCTAGGCGCACTTTCTTGTTCTCACAATCCCAGAGTGCGCCTAACCTTCATGAGGCGCCAATCCAAGTTCAAACACTTCAAAATGAGCGCCTTGATCTAAGATTGGTTGTTGGGACTATTGAATGAGTAAGGAACTTCTTCAAGTGAACTTCATTCTCAAGGAGATCAAGTAGAAAGTTGGGATTGTCAAGTATTGATGTCTTGATACCTAGGTGCATTTTGGGCCAAGAATCCTCCATTTGAGCGCCTAGCATGGATGATTGATAGATTGAAAGCTTTGAAGTTAGGAGAAGTCTCTTGGATGAACAATCAAAGTTGAAGAGGGAAACTCCTAGCCTAGGCACATGCTTTGGTCAAAACTCTTCAATTCTGGTGCCTAGGATTGAAAGCTATGTGAGGTGCACATTTTGATGAAACACTTCCATTTTGGCGCCTAGGATGTAAACTCTCTCAAATGGCTTATAACATTGATAGATGATCTAATAGAAGAAGGGTAGGAGACTCCAGAACTAGCTAGGCGCACTTAACTGCCTATCTCACCCTCAAAATGCGCCTAGACAAGTAAGGCGCCTTTTTCATTTGCCAAAGACTCAAATAAGCGCCTTGGTTCGATGGTCATTCCGGACACTTGAAATGGCGCACAAGGATCTATCAACTTGCATTATGAGGAAAGGAACTATTCTCAAATGTTGCTCAATACCCTAAGTCATTAAGTTGTCAAGAAATAAGCCAAAATGATAAAGGCACATTTCTTGGTCTCAATCATCTCAAAAGTGCGCCCAAGCAAGTTAGGCGCAAATCTCCCTCTGTCCTACCTCCAGATAGCGCCTAGACTCCAGAGACCTCATTTAGGTGTTCAATCTTCAATCAAAAGTCTAAGAGTCTTCACTGGATGTTGTTTGCAAGCATAAAGGGTCATCAAACTTCATTCATGCTCATACAACATCAGATTAGCGCCTAACCTTCACAAGGCGCAACTTCATGTAGCAACCATCTTAAGTTGGCTCCTAGCCTTGAGAAACTTGTAACTATGACATTATTTTGGCGCCCTGAGTCTCTGTTCTCCCATTGGTCCAAGTGGTGGCATTGGGATCTGTTCCGGCTCATTGGATAATGTTGCCACCTCAAATTGAGTTGTCAGATGGAATATTCTCCATAGATATGCTTCTTGGAAAACGTGCCTTCATTGCCTTTGGAAGGCCTATAAAAGGAGGAGCTCTCTCATTCATTTGTCATCTAATCTTTTGGCGAAATTTCTCTCTGCAAAGCTTTATGCTTGTGATCTTGAGGCCTGCGAGTTTCAAGTGTTGGGGTGATGCTCCCTCAACTGACAAGGTGATGCTCCCTTGTTACATTGTGAGGTGTTGACATCCAGTTGACATCATTAGGTTCAATTGAAGTGATCTACATCAGTTAGAGTGATAGAGTTAGTTGTGAAGAAATTGAAAGCATTGTATACATCTAGGCTTCAAGGCCTTTCCTTGTAATCATTTGAATAAGATTGTATGTTCATGCCATTGTGGGCAATCATCATTGTAATAAGACATTTGCATTGAATTGAATCAAATAATAATACAAGTGCCCAACTTCAAGTTGATTCATGCAAGTTGCCTTTTGTTATCTTTCATATGTGATGTTAAGTAGATTAAGTGATTGAAGAATTAAGTGCAAGTAAATTTGTAAAGAAAAATTTTAGTTAGTACTAGTTGGGTATCTTACATCCTTAAGTAAAATTAACCAACTAGATGCGAATAGGACACAAAAGTAAATTAATCTAGTGTGAGATGCATTGACACCAACACTACCTCTTAAGTGCAACTTAGGGAGGAAAGAAAACAGAAAAAGACTCAAATATGGGTCTTAGCAACTAGGCTTGATGAGGTACCCGTGTACAAAATAGTCTCTCACAAGCAGAGAAAAGGAGAAAACCCATAGGAGGAAACTACTCAAAAGAGTGAAAACTAAAAACATGTGAAGGGAGGACTCAAGATGAGCTCCCAAGGACAACTTCCTTCACCCCAAGCATTGATTGCAACTGAAGATAATGAGGTGATGCCAAAGGTTTAGTGAAGATGTTTGCAACTTGCTCCTCTATAGGAAAATACTCCAAGCTAAGAACACCTTCCTGGATGAGTTGTCGAATGAAGTGCATGTGGATCCCAATGTGTTTTGTTTGCTAATGCTCTATTCGGTTCCAAGGAATGTTTATGGCAGTCTAAATATTGCACCAAAGAGTAGTGGGACGATCTAGAAGAAAATCAAACTCTGTTAGCAACTTTCAAAGCCAAAGACCCTCCTAGCTAGCTAGAATTGCACCTTGATACTTAGCCCTTTGTAGATGATAATGCAATAATAGATTGCTTTTTGCAAGACCATGCAATTGGACAAGAACCAAGGCTATAGACAAAACTTGAGTTGGACTTTTGATCATCAACATCACCAACCCAATCCGAGTCACTAAAGCCCACAATCATAGAAACTCTTGATTGTACTGAATGCCAAAATGTGTAGTGCATTGGATATACCTCAAAATACTTGGTTGGCTTCCAATGATTCATGAGGATCTTGAGAGAACCAAGAGGCAAGCCCAACTGCAAAGGACATATCAAGATGGTTGTGTGTGTAGTTCAAAGACTACCAAACAACTGTCAATACAATGTAGCATCAACCCTGGGTGTAGTGCAACTTGCAGACATTGTGACACTTGATTGAAATGGTGTGGAAGTAGGCTTGCAATCAGCCATGCCAAAACGGTGAAGCAAATCAAGAGTATACTTATGCTGAAAATTGGAGATCCCTTCGAAAGAATGAAGGATTTGAGGACCAAGGAAATAGTGCAGAAGCTTGAGATTAGTCATCTCAAACTACACCATTAATGCTAATTGAACACTCTGAATTATGGATGAGAAACTACTTGTGAGAATCAAATCATCCACATAAAGAACAAGTATCAAAAGATTGTCTTTATGCCTTTGAGTGTAAACTGTAGTGTTGGAATAGCAATGAGTGATATTAGAGACAAGAAAGAAATTGTCCATCTTCTCATACCAAGCTTGGGAAGCTTGTTTGAGACCATAAAGTGAATGTTGAAGTTCTCAAACAAGTGAAGAATCTTGCACAAAATCTGGAGGTTGCTCCATATGGATTTCTTCATGAAGATCACCATGTAGAAAAACACTCTTCACATCCATCTAGTTTATTGACCATCCCTGTGATGTAGCAAGTGATAGTAGAAGATGAATAGAATCCATCTTGGCTATAGGAGCAAAGATCTTAGAGTAATCAATGACCTCAAGTTGTAAAAATTTGTTAGCCACAAGACATGACTTGTACATGTCAATGAAACCATCAATTGCATATTTGATTTGGTAGATCCACTTACAACAAGTCAAGTTTCTTCCCTTAGAAAGAGGTACAAGATCCCATGTGTGATTCTTCATCAAAGAAGAATACTCCTTAGCTTAGTAGTGCCCCACATTGGTATACCTGCTCCATTTGAAAACCTTAGATGATCATTTGAAAAAGCATGACTCAAAAGACTGACACCAGTTGTTTGTGAAGAATTATGGTGAGAGTTGGTGGGATCACCAACCAAAGGTCCAACCTCCTCAATAGTAGTGTGGGCCCAACGGGGCAAAGACGGTGCACTAGGAGGTGGTGGAGTAGGATCATCATTATCATCCTGAAGAAAAAGAGAATCCTTAAAAGATGAAGGAGAAGGAGGTGAGGGAGAATTTGTTGATGTAGAATCCATCGGGGTGAAGTGCTCATCAAACTCCACATTCTGACAAAACAAGACATCTTGAGAAACATGGTCAAACAACTTGTAGGCCTTCATATCCTCATAGTAGCCAGCAAAAATTAGTGCTTGGCTCTTCTTCTCCATAGTCTTATGTTGACCATCTAGAATGAATGTCCAAGCCTCTTTGCGAAAGACTTTGAATGAAGAAATATCAAGCTTGACATGGGTCAAAGCCTCCTTTGGAGTCATGTTTTGTGTTGTCTTGTATGGCATGCAATTTTGAATGTATATGGCACAATTGACTACCTCAACCCAAAAAGTAGATGCCATGTTCGTGGACTGAATCATTCAATTGGCCATCTGTTGCAAAGTCTTTTGCTTTCTCTCAACAATGCCATTCTATTGAGGAGTGTAGGGAACTGAATGCTAATGTTGAATGCCATGCTCTCTACAAAAATCCATGAATGCCTGTTTCACATACTTCCCCATTATGTATGCATATCGGCCTGATAGAAAGACCTCCCTCTTGTATTGGAGAACCATGTGCAATGCGAAATGTCATTGATGAAAGTGAGGACATACTTGGCCCTTGAGAAAGGAGTTAGAAATTACATGAGATCACTATGCAACAACTCAAGGAGTGCCTTAGCATGCAACACCTTACCCTTAGAAAAAAGATCTTGATGATGTTTTCCAAGAACTCAACCTCGACAAATCCTCTTACTACAAGAAACCTTACAAAGACCAAGCACCAAATTTTGTGTGCTCAATTGTCACAAGTACTTGTACTTTAAATGCCCAAATTGTTCATACTAAAGTCTTCTCAATGAATTAGCATGAGCAATGAGAGTTGATCTCGACGAAGACTCAAAACCATCAAACTTTGTACAAACAAGAACCATGATCCACACTCCTTGAAGCAACCACAATCTTCAGATCTTGTAGGTCTCTAATTACCACATCATGTGGAGAAAACTCTATTCTCTTGCCATTGCGAAAACGACAAATCTAATAAATAGAGACATCTTAGGAACAATGAGAACATCATTGATGCAACCATGTACCAACTGCACAATGCTTGATTCCAAAATTGCAATTTGTGAAAAGCCCCCAATTTTAATCTCTAAAATACTACTATCAGAATGTGAAGGAAGAACCTCATTAGAATCACCTGAATCAAGTATGGTGTGAATCACTTGAATCAAGTATTCAACTAGTTGATGATGTGGGTAAAGCTTGACCAGAAAGGGCTTTTCCTTTAGTAGTGGAGATATAAATTGTGTGCGTCTGCATGGCTTTCTCCAATGCTTCTAACATCTTCCAACACCAAGATTCAACATGTCCAAATTTGGCACAAAAATTGCAAGTTTAACTTAAAATCTTCTTTGTCTTGGAGGAAGATTGACCAGACTTGGAGGAGGGGTAGTGTATTTTGAATGAGGGTTTTGCTTAGGTTTGGAGGTAGAATCACAATATGGAGTGGGTTCTATCTTTTAGGCTTTTGCCTATTTCTACCTTTGCCTTTGGAAGATTGAGCCACATGCTTGACTCATAGAACTAGGAAGAACATCTAATTATACAAGTTTAACTTGTTCCCTATTATGAGGCTCACAAAAAGATCAAAGGTGGGCATCTTAAATTTAAGTTCTAGAGCATCCATAGTGAAGTAAAAGGCAGAGGAGAACACTTGAAGAGTGCCCTTCAACTTAGACAAAATCAATAACATGCACTCGTTGGTTGGTTTTTTCTTTCCCCAACCCTTCAATTTTGATGAAAATAGTTTGAACTTTGCAAGGAAATCCTCAATAGAGGGGTGCTTTGTTGGAAGTAAGCCACACCTGGACCGACGATGGGCTGGCCACAATGGGCCAGTAGCTCAGTTGGTAGAGCACTCCAGCAGCAAATGGAAGGTCCTAGGTTCGAGTCCTAGCTGGTTCATATGAGCTATGTCTCAACATGGTATCAGACCCAGGCCCAGGCTAGGAGCCCCAAGCACACGAGAGGTGTGGCTTAAGGGGGGGTGTTGGTGTTGGAAATAAGCCACACCCGGACCAACGATGGACTGGTCCAAGAGGGGCCAGTAGCTCAGTGGTAGAGCACTCCAGCAGCAAATGGAAGGTCCTAGGTTCGAGTCCTAGTTGGTCCATGTCTCAACATGGTATCAGAGCCAGGCCAGGCTAGGAGCCCCAAGCACCTGCAGTGTGGCTTAAGGGGGGGTGTTGGAAGTAAGCCACACCTGGACCGACGATGGGCTGGCCACAAGGGGCCAGTAGCTCAGTTGGTAGAGCACTCCAGCAGCAAATGGAAGGTCCTAGGTTCGAGTCCTAGCTGGTTCATATGAGCTATGTCTCAACATGGTATCAGACCCAGGCCCAGGCTAGGAGCCCCAAGCACACGAGAGGTGTGGCTTAAGGGGGGGTGTTGGTGTTGGAAATAAGCCACACTCGGACCAACGATGGACTGGTCCAAGAGGGGCCAGTAGCTCAGTGGTAGAGCACTCCAGCAGCAAATGGAAGGTCCTAGGTTCGAGTCCTAGCTGGTCCATGTCTCAACATGCTTATTAGGAACAAGTGAAGACAACTCTGCCTCTAACTACAATGCTCTAGATTCAGTGATCTTGCAAAATAGATCATCAAACTTATCACATACCTGCTTCATCAAGTTTGTTTCTGCATGCAAAATTTTCTTGGTGGTATTTCAGCCAACATTTGCTATAGACCCTTAGATTCTAGTAGTTGTTGCAATTGTAATTTCCATGTGTGATAGTTATGTGGAGTTAAAAGATCGATAGTCTTAGATTCTACCATTAGGACAACAAATACCATTAGAACAAAAAAGACAATGGGTGCTTAAATTGTGCCTTACAACCCCCCAAAATTTGTATTATTGTAGAAAATATAGCCCATCCAACGGAAAACAAGTGGCACATATGTGCAAATTTTCAATCAAGAAGTCGAAATTGACCATTTATAACACAATGATTTTTACAATTTTTAGAAAAATTGGCTTTGCCAAAGAGAAAAAAGGAGGTTATCACTAAAATCCTTGTGATTTTTTGATCAATTTAAAAAAAAATCACAAAAAATGATATTGTGGATAGAAGTTTTGCAAGTTTGAAGAAATGAATCTTGAATAGGGCAAAAGAGATGTAGCCCTTGCATTGTTGAAGGTGCTTAGTGCCAAAATGTGTGTTTGCTAATAGAGTTGACAGATGTGGTACCCATGTTGACAAACCTAAGGATCTAATGCAGTCTCAAAGCCTTTGTTGGCCTGCATGGATCTTGAGACCTTTGCGCCAACAAAAAGAATCACCCAACATTTTTGACCTTAGGTCGACAAAAGTACCTTCGATCTTTCAGAAAGGGTGGATCAATTTGTTCACGGTGTTGTTTGATGGGAATCTCACTCTTGCAATAGATAAGATGTTAGGGGCTTGAGCCAATGGGCTGCCTGCAAGAGAGTACTTCAAATCTAGGAGGGTATAGGGATCTGTGGACCTAGTACCTTAATAAAAATGTTGGATTTTTAAAAAAACTTAAAATTGCAAATAAACATATACTGTGTAGATATGTGGAAATAAATTTACCCATTCCACCCATTGCGGAAGCCGATGATGCCAAATGACGCAAAAGTTGTTCAATGCTTGTGTAAGCAATACAGATAGACACGAAGGTAGAAAAAAGCCCTTCTAGGTATAGATCCAAATTCTAGTGAGTTTATTGGTGATCCATACAAATTTGGGAATTGTGGACTCAATAGTGAGGTCCTTTTTAGGCCATGATGCACCAAAAAACAACTTGACAATATCTCGCCAAAAAAGAGAAGGGGCTTGTTCCGTCCATTCAAAGCTTTGATACAATGCTGAAGTTGGCAAAAGAACTTCATAGAAGCAGGAATCTTCTGCAACACTAAAGAAATTTCCACAGGAGAGAAATGCAAAATAAATGCTATATTGCCAAATATTGATACAACACAAATTTAGATAGAGCCCTTTGTATATATCGGCATGCGTGAGACAAGAAGGTGGTTGGGGGAGGTGAGAGCCCCACATATGAATGTGACAACTGTCCTAATAAGTGTCATATGTACATGACTTGAGTCACAAAGGAGGAGTCCCTAAGTAAACTTAACTGACTATGTGTGAATAGGTCACAAAAGTAAACTAGTCTAGTAAGAGACACATTCACACGAACACATAACCTTAGAACTGAATTGAGATATCATATGGGTCAATATACAAATTAACAAAATTTTATTATCATTCAAGTTTTCATTGTCATTGTGCATATGGGATAAAAGGCTACAACTACAAAATGACAAAATGTAAAAAATCTGAAAAACAATATATTCCATAATTCAGGACACATTTCTCAATTGGGCATTTCATTAAGCTGGTAACCATGCCTTTCTCTCCTATTTGAGTCACTTTGAAATTTTGTTTGAAGTAAGGTTTTTAATGTTTAGACAACTTATTATTGCTGTATTTTAACAATGCAATATTATTGGCATTAAAATCCCAGCTATACTCCACTACTGATGAGGCAGCTCTGCAGTAGAGATTGCTTCAGATCTATACAACACAACTTTAACCTCAGACAAAGTGAAGCTGTATATTAATGCCAATGAGTTGAAAAATCTGGTATACAATACAAAGGGAAACGTTTTAACTGTGTTTATGGACCTTTTTGCTGCCACATTGTAGAACGTTTTGGTTTAAACTTTCAGCCATGATGACATTATATTCACAGCCATTAGTAGTATTATTATGGCCATGATGGGAATAACAGTTTAAGGCAGGTGGTGGTGTATGGACATAACTTTAACAAAGGCAGTCAACTTTTCATTGTTCCATTCCTTAATAAAGAGGTCGAATTATGGAACACTGTATACAGTATAGTATCCCTAAATTGATCACAAATCCATTCCAGAACATTTGACTGAGGTTTTTCTTTAAAAAAAAATTGTGACTGCTGTCCTGGGATGGCTGGATGTCCCCAGATGTCCCCTGAACAGAAGACAGTTGTTTCCGGGACATTTCTGAACAGACAGGGGGGGAAATAGGGGATGGCCTGCAGATGTTTCTGATGCACGCCTGTGTCCCTGCATCCCCAAAATATCACGGGGACAGCCGGAAAAACCCTGGGGACATGTCCCTGTCTATCATAGGTGATGGTGTCTATAAATTTTTTTCATTCATCTATCAACTTAAAGTTAAACTCTAGATATTGAACATTTTAGCATGTTTGAATCAATCTTCGTGAGTAACTGTAAATTTTGAAGGAAGCAGAATTGATCCTACAAACCTAATTTTGAATAGCTTGGACGAGCATGCTAATGGATTGTTTACTTCAGAATAATCACTGGCACACAAATGAATTTAACATTGTTCGATGCACCATGGCAATGCTTTTCTGAGAAAATTATATGCTTTCCCAAATGATGTGTACTGTTTATAGAAGTACCTTTGATGATTTCATTTTTATTTATACATGGGGACTAAAGTGCTTCCTGTGGTTTTTCTCATTGTCTTGACTCTTGAGCAAATATATTCACATGACTGCATCTTAAGTGATGTCTTGCAAATCCCCTGCTTCCATAATTAGATAATTTCTTGCCCTCAGTGATAATGAAAGCCTAAAATACGTATGTATTTGACAGTTTCCTAAAATATGTATGTATTTGACAGAACTGTCTCTTATTTGTGATTTTAATAGTATGGCAAAAGGCAAAGGTGCAAGTTTTAAACAGTTATTAATATGTAGAGAGATGTTTACAAACAATGTCAGAGATTCTCCATTTCACAAAGGGGTTCTTATTATCTAAGGACAAAGTATGCAATACTATATCTGAATTTATGTTTCTAGAATCATCTTGGATATTGCAAGAGGGCATCCCTTTGCATTCTGCGTATGATGTTATTGCTCCTTACGGACAAAAGATGAACATCCTGCAACAAGTGCTAGATCCAGTCATAAGGATTGCACCATTACGATCATCATGACAATTACTAAAAAATTGAATATATTATTTCTGTTCTGACTCTTCTGGTTATCTTGTTTTTAACACCTATAGTTATTTGTGTGAAATTGGTTTATTCTAAATTTGTCATCTCTGAACAGACCCATGAAGCTACAATGATTGGGACAATGCTTGGATTGGCAGCATCACACAAAGGCACGATGCACCCTACCATTTCCAAGGTCAGTGCTATGAGTCATTTCATTCTCTAGGACATAAATGCTGCATGAATAATTTATATTTGGGAGAGATTTGCTTGTTTGATTGCTTTCCTTTATATGGTAGTAAGAGGGAGACATTTAGTTAGATTTTGTCTTTCCACACATTTTAAAGAGAGCAAATGTTAGTAGTATAGGCTATCTTAATCATCAATTCCTCCAGACCCCATTGCAAACACATGACAATAAGATGATCATAGAATTCAAACTGTCAATACGAATCAAATTAGGACAACAAATCATGTTTTATGAAAGGACTTGTCCATGTCAAATTACAGTAGGAAAAAATAGGCCATTAAGCTTCTAGGCAGGAAAAGTCACCTGAAGTCCTTGGCTGAGTATGGCTTCATTTACCCTTAATAGGCTAGAGCCAAAATTGTCACCAGTAAATCAGGTTTTCAACGGCTATGCAAAATATAATGTATTAGCAGGAAAAACAGGTGGTCCAATGGAGAAGAAAGAGATGAGTTTTAGGTGTTGTCGTGCCATTCAGAAGCTAGCATCCTTTCTGAGCCAAGATTGAAACTTTGATTGTAGTTTTTATGAAACCAACTTTTTCAAAACTTCATGAACATACAAAAAAAGTATTTTGAAAGAGTACTACTTTAAACGAAAGAAGCTGTTCATTTAATTAATTAAATTGAATAACACAATTCAATTTTTTTTTTTATATTGAGCAAATGGCATGAGTTAGATACTTATTATTGTTTAGCTCTTTAAGGCTTAATCATTTTTAACAAAATACCATTAGACACTTTATTCCCTTTTCAGTATATTTAGGCTTAATCTTGTGGCAATTTTGGAAAGGAATCTCAAGGACAGATTGGATTAATTAAGAAAAATCTTATACTGATGATAAAGCATAGTAACTACGATTTGCTGTTGTAATTCTGCTTTTTCTCTTGTTATGATATCTTTTACAGGTTATAATTTTTGTTTTCTTGTGCATATCAGTTGTATTTCTGGAATATGTCTTTTTTTATTAGATAAAATTTGAATTTTATATATCAAAGGAATGTTACATGTTACAAAAAGTAAGTTTGAAAAGGATAAATTTCAACTTGGTAAAGCCCTTACTAAGCTGAGACTCAAGAGGGAGATTTAGAGAAATATAGTGTTTCAACCATAGTTGCCAGGGGATCGGTACTGGTACGTTTGTTTTTTGAAAATAGGAGACGAGGGTACTTGGAGACTCCATTTATTTTTTTAAAAAAATGCGCCTGGTAAACTTTTTAATGTGACTGGTGACATTGGTGCGACATGCCCTCCGGCTCCACGGTAACGCTTTTGCCTGGAGCTATGAACTGGTGAGGCCACAACATGGGGGACCTCATTCCCTAGCAAGAACACTTCAAAACCGCGAGCTCGTTGGCCCAGCAAAGGTGTAAAGCTTGTGAGCTCGTTGGCCCAGCGGGGGTTTGAACTCTGGTGGCCGCCACTACAAACGAGCGACTTAACCACTGAACCACGCCCTTATCGTCAACTCCATTTATTATTTAATATAATTAATAATTTATATTTTAATATAATTTAATAATATAATTATATATATTTTTGTAATATATATAGAAAGTAATATATACAATATATTGTTGTATAATAGCTATGTTACCCCATTCATCACCTGGAACCTTGGATTCGGGTCCGGGTCGATTCGGCCTCAAATTCACTCTTGGTTCGGGATAATCATTGTCAGTTCGTCCTGGACGAACCTAAGCGAGCCGGGGACGAATTTATAGGGATTTCTTCCTATTGCAATGAATTTTGACAAACTTTTTGACACCATAGTTTAAATCGGCTACGAGATCCCATTTAATAGATGCAAAGAGTCTCAGTGAATGCCCTCCCTGCCCAACACGCATTCGTTAAAAACTTAAAACTGATAATATATATATATATATAATATTATTGATATATTATTATAATGTTAATATTTATATTATAATACTAATATTTAGATTATAATATAACAATTATATTATTAATATTTATATATTAAAATATCATATTATTAATAAATATTTATAATTATAATATATTATTATATTATTATTATATACTTATATAATATTATTAATATATTGTTATGATGTTAATATATATATATATATCGAACCCAAAAATGAACCCAACTCCAAATTTTTTTTGGCCGAATCAACGAACTGAACCCGCGTACCCAAACTTGAACCTGAACTGGCAACTTAATATAATAGTATATCTGTCTATAGCTATATATATTACTTGTAACAATTTAATATAGCTTACTGTATATATATTACTATAGACACTACTGTTGAGGTTTGAAGTCTGTAGGTGTCAGAATCCATTGAACTCATGCGAAAACAACAGAAAAAATGAAAGGTAGAAAAAAAAAATGTGGAGACGCCTTTTTATTGATGCAGGGTACGTGGAGACGTGACCAAAAGTATCCTGCAAAGGGAGACGTACCAAGTCAAGTCTCTGAGACGGGAGATGCGTACCAGTCTTCAGGACGTGTCCCAGAGGGTGGGAGACACGTCTTCTAATAACTCTGATTTTTAATATATAAATTATAAATTATAGTTAAATTGAATATATTGAGTAATATTCAATAAATATAATATTCAATATAACTATAATTTATAATTATATATATATTAAAAAATTAAAAATTATAAAAATAGTAATACTTATAATTGTCAATAAACGAAATATTTAAATACTTCATAATTCGCAAAAATGAAAATATTCATAATTCAGTGATTTGTCAAGTGTCGGTACAAAGTCCCCTCAACGAAGGCAAAATAATTCTCTTGCAGAAATCCTCACATCGCCATTTGAAATGAACTGTAATAATAATTCTCACATAGAAACAGTGATGAGTGCTAGCAAAATGAGCTTTCAACGCTTGGATAACAACACCACTTTGACGTTTTTTTGTTGACTTTCATCTGCATACGCCTAGATCCTCCTAGGTTTGGCATGGGTTCACCCAGGGTCCGCCCTAGGCACCTTAGGTTCCCTGTGAAGAACCCACAGGGAACCCAAGGTTGCCGTGGCGAACCCTGGGTGAACCCCAAGGCCTCTTGTCCCCGTACCGAACCCATACAAGTACAAGGGGCAATATTGCAGAACTTGGTAATTGAGTTGTTAACTATTGTAATCTCTAGTCACATTGAACTACTTTTTGTAATCTATGGACATTACTAGAATTTCTTTCTTTCTTTCTTTCTAGCATGTAATAGAAAGCAATACATGATTGCACATATATACATAATCCCAAAAGGAAACATGAGAGTCATGTGCTTAGAAAGTTTGAGAGATGGAGCTATTGCTCTCTCCACATAACAATCTATTCTCATGGCAGATTGTAATTCCTAGTCTAACCTTGCTGATATCTATTTGAAATCAAGGTTATTAGGAAGGCATCCAATATTTGAATTCACATATTCTTAGGTTTCAATATAAGAATATTGAAATGATGACAATTACCACTGTGGACGGCTTCTTCAAAGGTAGAGTTTGTTCTTATGTATGAAATACTATCTATGTCGTTCTAAAATCTGAATGTTATGGCAAAGACAAGGATTGCTAATGAACAATGGAGACTAATTTCAATACCCTACTGAACATGAAATCAAACTGATATGATAAATACACCTATTGTTTTGCTTTGCCAAGAAAACCTCCTTTGATAGAAAAATCAATGAATTTGATGAAGAATACTATTGTAGGTGACTGAAAACAACAAAGACAGCTGATTTGTTTCCCTGAATTGGTTGATGCACCTATAAATAATAGAACTCTTCTCTACTTGAAAGGTCATGATCCTTTGAATGGACGCATCCTTTACATATAATTTGCAACCTTCTAACTTAATATGGTCAGCTTGCTATGTTTGGCAGACCCCTATTAATGGAAATTGCAGCTTTTTACAAATCTTGGTTGGCCTCTTTGTCTAGCGTGCACCTATATATGTAAATTCCACATCTATTCTTGAAATGCACCTGTATACTCTTGGGAACACAGCCATATTAAGGAATCTAATCTCTAAGCTTTGCAAAATGCCCACGACTATATACAGCACACACCTATATTAGTGTTTGCAACATTTTCATGAGTCGGAGTTGGCTTTCATGCACATGTGTGGCATACAAATGTTTTCTGCATTATTTCAAAATGCCAATCCACTGGAATGTCCCCAATTATTTTTTTTACAAAATAAACATGAAGATAAATAACTGTAAACACTTGATCAAACCCAACACATCATATGTCAAATTTGAACCAAATTTTGACAAATATAGTTGCTGGTATAAACCCTAGATCACTCCAAATGCTCAAATCTGAATAAAATATAAATTTAGAAATCTTCTGTAATGTCCCTTTTTTCTGAGTGATCACCCAACTAGAGACGGTTAGCCTATTTTATTCCCGTAGGCTAAGTCGGAAGTACAAGGGAATAATATATTAGTTAAATACGAAGTAATCCTAACCATTTCTGGTTATTTATATTTAACTAATTTTGTTGGACCAATTTATGATGTGAAATGACTCTTACTATTTTTGTGAGCCTCTTGGTGAAATAAAATAAATAAAAGAAAATTTCCAAGAAGGTGGTGACCAATTTGAGGATTAAAAAATATTAAAAAAAATGCCAAGGGTGGTCGGCCAAGTTGGAAGAAGATAGAAAATAAAATAAAATATATTTTGCCAAGGGAGATCGGCCTTGAGGAAGTCTATTTGGATGCCTATGAAAGAAAGTAATTTGGAGGTCATTTTCATCATTCATTCACATCTGATTTTATTCATTGGAGTTTTTACTCTTGGCTGCACTTTTAGTTCAGCTTATTCCAAGGACGGAAACCCTTAGGAATAAAGGTGGATTGGACAAAAACCCAATCTTATCTGGAGGTAGACTCATACGGAGTTCATATTTGTGCTTCATTGGAGATTTGGAAGGAAAGAAGGATATTGAGCTATGACATATCTATTTCTGCACTTTGGTGAGGAGAAATCTTAAGGCCAAATTGTGATATTTGTGGCCAAATACAATTTGGAGAAGGAAGATCATATTTAGCTTTTAGAGCAGATTGGAGCACCACCTTTTGGAGGGTTTTGTGTGGAGGTTGAACTAAGATTTACCCTAGATTGGAGCACCACTTCCCAAGAAGGGCGATTTGCATTTTGTGGAGCGATTTCATGCTTGAAGGGCTTTGGAACCCCAAACCCTAGACGCCACCTTTCATCCTTGCATGTGCAGAAGGAGTTGGCTGCTGTACAAAATAACTTAATCATACCAAATCTAGTTCATTAGTCCATTTAACCTCTTTCTACTTAAAAAAAAGGGTTGCAAGGAGACGCGTCTCCCCCTACCTAGGATACGTTTCTAGAACGGGGATGAGTCTCCTGTCTCCGAGATGTGGGTAGAGACATCTCGCATCCGAGGGGACGGCCGAATGCATCTCCTGCATGTCTCCGCATACCTCGTGGGGGATAAAAGCGATTTGGCAATTTAAAAAAAAAACCTCCGTTTTTGTCTGCGTTTCACCTCTGTGACGCGGCTCCAACTGGTTTCAGGTGACTTTTGACCCAAGCAAAGATGCCATTATTGATTTAAGGTAGGTTTGAAGTTTGTAACTAAATTTTTGTGTGTTTACAACATAGATACAGGACTCACCTAGACTCGGCGAGTCACGAGTTGGGCGACCCTAGGTGAGTCTGGCAGACTCGGTGGTTGGGTACTCCCCTGACTTGCCAAGTCTGTTAGACTCGCCAATCTAGGCGAGTCTCGATAAGAAGACTTGGCCGCGACTGTGGGCAAGCAAAAACATAAAAAGAAAAAAGAAAAAAAAAAGACATTCACTTAAAAACAAGACACTTATATTGGTCTCCTTTACCCTAAAAGAAACCTCATTTCATTTTCAAGCCAAAGGAGAAGGAGAAAAAAGAGTTTTGAGCAAAAAGTGGATTGCATTGAAGGGAAACCAGCAAGGAGATTTAGCTAAAATCAGTGGTTGAATCGCATTTGGGCAGGCTGGTAGTTACTTTTGTGCATTTAGAGGAGTCTACAAAGGATTGGGTAGAGCTCACCATTGATTTCAAGCAAGATTTAAGAGGTAAGTTTGTATTTTCAAGTTTTTTTTTAAAATTTCTTTCCTTTTTTACATTTTTTTTTCTTTTTTCTATATTGTTTTAGTGGACCAAAGAACAAACCCTGTGTTTAATTTGATTGTTGAACAAACCCTAGGTGCTTTTGAATTTTTTTAGTTTTATAGTTGAAAACCCTAGTTTTTTTATATTAGTTTAATTATAGACCATAAATGTTAATTCTTTTTCTCTTTATATGTTATTGCAGTATTCTTTAGATTTATAAATTGTTTTAATCACAATGTCAAATGCGGTTAGAAGGGACCCTTGTTGGAAACATGCCATCCGTGGGGAAAAGAAAGGAGAGATAACTTGTTTTCATTGCAAAAATCTTTGGGAGGGGGAGGCATTAACAGATTGAAATACCATCTTGCACATATACCATGTCAAGATGCTACACCATGCGATGCAGTGCCTGCTGATGTAATGCCCCCTTTTAGGATATACTTGATTTGTTGGCCTGTAGACAATAAGAACTACTAGAAAGGGACATTATAAATATTCAAGATTAATAAATCAATATAATCATAATGTTGAATTTATAGCATCATTCTTATTAAGTTCATCTATCATTCATAGTAAGTTCATCTATCATACCATAATTATTAATGAGATCAAACTTCATAACATAAATAATGAGATCAAATCATCATAGCATAATTAATAGTGAGTTCAATACATATATTAACAAGCACGAAGTATACACATCATACACGAAGCAAACATATAATCATTTTAGGGTTATTCCCAATGGTCAACCACATAATGAAATTCCATGTTACCTTCAACCAAGCCCAAGGGCGGGTACACCCATCCTGGATAATTCACCCCCTTGGCCCACAAGTGGCAGAAACACCCGTCCATCCAACTTGGGGTGGTCTACTTGATTAGTGTTGCTGCTTTTCCCCTAATATGCATTTCACATCTATTCCAAATGTGATGGCTCATTGGGTTAAAAGTACCTCTTGATGGATTTCAAGTTTGGTCCAAGGATTGTAATATATCCTTCTTTGCTGTTAACTCTTGTTGTATAGCCTATATATATATATATATACTTGATATATTTCCTTTTGCTTGATTCTTATATGACTTCCTTTAATTGCTAATTGATATCTCAGATATTTGCTGATTTGATTGATTCAAGAATAGACTTATGGAACGATAGAGTGATAGAATAAAAGGGGGATATGATAATAGAATGATGGAATAATAGAATGATAGATTGATAGAATGGAAAGATACAATGATAGAAGGATAGAATGAGAGAATGATGTAATAATCGAATAATAGAATATGGACTAATAGAATGAAAGGCTGATAATAGAATGACTGCAATACGTAATTCTCTGCTGGTAACAATTATTGCATATATATCACTACTGATGTATGCCTGCAGATTTATCTCTGCTCTAAATCAGTTGATAATTCATTTTCTACCTATCTGTTTTTGTCCAACTTGTCTATCCTCTTATATCTTCCTTATGCCTCTTATAAAGGGAGGCAACTTTATTGAGGAGAGTGCCTATATGGATGAAGGGATATGTCTCTTTTTATATGGAGGCACCCTTAATATGGAGCGCTTCACATTATGTCAAGGGAGAGTAGGCTAGTGAATTTGAGTTGTGTTGAGAGAAGCGTCACCTGACTAGTTTATCGGCTCTAATATGTGAAGTATCAAAGGCCGTTCTATGTTGCTTGTTTCCTAGGTGGGCTACAAAAAGGAGGTGATATACATGGGGACTCTAGAGCCTCTAGACTTTGCCCCATGTAGGGCTCTACTCTAAAGGGTGATGACCTCATGAAGAAAAAGAGCTAGGCACCGCTAGTTTGAATATTTGAAGAAAGTAGATAAATTGTTGCTTGAGTCCCTGTAGAGGTAGTGACATCTTCCTTGGATCTTATAATAAATGGGACATTTTAAAATGAATTGTTCATCGGTCTCCACCTTGTGGAAGGAGCAAAGATGGCAGATTCGGTCTTGATGAAGAATGTGGTGAGTAGTTTCAATTTGTAACTAGTGAGAGCACTCAATTGACCTAGATGAAGCCTCAAGTCATGGTACTAGTGATGTTGGAGATAGTGAGGGCAGTGAATGAAACCATCTACCATTTGCAAGAAATGCTTAGCATAGAAAGCTAGCTTGGGCCTCAACAACTCATAGGGGAGACCTAAGTGGTTTGAATATATTGTCTGTAGATGTCCTTTGTAGTAGTTCTAGTGGTGACATCCTTCGTGGGAAGGAGCCAAGGAGGTCATTGAGGGAGAACATAGAAATGTAAAGTACTAAAGTGATATAGAGGCATATAGCTTCTAGGGTTTTGGTGGATGGTTAAATTTGTTTGTGCATAGAAGTGGGTTTATTTGCTTTCCCAAATAGCTATAAATTTGATTCGATTAAGGTTCCCATGTCTTGTCATTTCCTAAAGTAGGACCATATTAGTGTTATTTAAGTGAGACTTTTTAGCAATTTGAGCTTGTTGGGAGCTTAGGTATTGTTGATGTTCCAATAGAGGATGTGCATTATTGTACCTTTTTATTCTTAGGGTGCTCCTCATTTCATTTGTTTTCAATGAATTTGGGGCTCCAAATCTGCGTCATTCCATTGATTGCGTTGTCACTTCCTACAATATTCAAATTTGTATTTCTTGTTGGTGTTTTTTTTCTTTCTTTTCTTAAGGACTTCGATATAGGTCCTTCTTTCTCTGTGTATCGGGTTCTTTTATGGTCAATGGTGTTCTTTTCTCTATTTGTTTCAAAGTAGATTGCTTGTGGGGCTTTGGTTTTGTTTTTGGGGTTTACTATGCTGTGAAACTTACAATGCCTTTTGACATCTGAGTGTTTTCCATATCACTAACCATATTGTCCGTTTCGTCATTACTAGTGTCATTGAGAATTTTGAAGGGATTTGAAATTGTTACTTTGGTCAGTTGGAAAGATGGGTCTTTATTCTCAATCAGTTGGAAAGATGGATATTTATTCTTTCTTTGATAAGCTAGAGCCTATCTTTCAATTCTTCCAGGGAGAAGCTGATTTTTGGGGGATTCTTTATCTTCAAATAGCATTCATTCTCTTTCTTGGAAGGGAAAGTGTTGTTTGAGATTGTTATCTGAGCATAATATTTGTTGAATGCATGTAGATCCTCTTTGCAGTTCTGTGTTGATTCAGGTGGGACAGGTTCTTTGAAGTTTTTAGTTTGTGTAGACATTGAGGGGTCCTGATCACATGAGGATGCCATAGCCTTCTCTGCTCTTGGTGGGTTGTCCTTCTAGCAAAAAGGTTCTTGAGACCAGATCTGTGCTCAATAAGAATGTGGCTATGGAATAGAGGAGTATAGCGAGGGTTTTCACTCTCATGAGAGGCCACTAAGTGCAGGAATATTTTCATCATCTTGTAGTTTTAATGATTTTCTGCATGCTTCTGTTAGGCATGGCTGTATGTTTGATGACTGACCAATGGATTCCAGTTGAAACTTCAGCTGGCTGCTATTTTTGACCTCTGTTTTACTCATACATGTTAATCCTTTTTCAAAAGAAAAGATTTAATCTTCAAATCTGAGGTTTAATTTGTAATGAGACAAAAAACCAATTCTTATTTGGGAAAAATGGAAACCCTTCACTAGCAAAAGGTAATTAGGGTGTTTAATAGTATGAAACATAGTCAAGTAGAGGCCTAGTTCTTTAATGATGCTTTTTTTTTTCATTTTCTGCCCTAACTATATACAGAATAAAAATGATCTAATAATTTGTCTTCTAAGAAGAATAAAGCATAGATAAGGAAGTATAGGTGTGGAAAAAACAAACTTCTTGCTGTTGGTTGGATCAGAGCCCCCTAATGTCTCTTTGGTAAAATCGTCACTGCAGAGGGGGTACATTTGTACACATCATTTCACAAAGTAACATGCAAGGGAAATATAAGCGCATATGAGTCTTAATCTCTGGGATATTATTTCTATACAAAGGGATGTAACATTATCTCTGAGGCAAGAACTGTGGGGTCACCATATTGTAATTCATTTTCTAGTCAATTCTTGATATTGTTGCAATTCTGATTAAATTGTATGAAATTGTGATGATTTTTGATCTTGAAGGTTTTGTTGTTGTAATTCTTATAATTATTTTCAACTTTTAGGATGACTTTACATGTGATGCATGTAAGCAGTGCTTTATGTCTTCGTAATCTTTAAATGGAATAAGAAACAGTCTTTTGTGAAGATGATCATTATATTATATTATTTGTTGACATTAATTTCTTTTCTAGATTTTTCCTTTTAAATTTTTTTTTTTACCAATGATATCTTGCATTTACAAATGCTTTATTTGCATGCCTACAGATGCTTTATGTGCATATACCATCTCGACACCCACCTTCATTTCCAGAATTGGAGTTACCAACACACGTGCAGGTGAATTATTTATAGTTATACCTTAGTTCAACATTTGGGAATGGGAACAAATTTATTTGTCACTGATTCTCATGTGTTCATTTTATTTTATTTGACTATCAACTTGAGTGTTGTGTGCATGGTGGTGTTGTCTTTTTTTAATTGGACTCTCCATTTTATGAGTCTCTTCCTTCTTGCATATAGCATTGTCTTTGTCTTTAGAAGCATCCACTAGTTTGTAACTCGACTTGAAATGCATATTTTTACGAGTTCTTTTCGTTGATTGACCCTAATAAACAATGAATATCAACTACTTTTCCTTTTTTAATTATTTATTTGAATAAGAACTTGATAAGTTGATCCGCTTATATGTCTTGGTTTTGCTATCAATTTTGAAGTTTATGTGTATTGCTTAACGTAGAACAATTGTCATGATCTTCTCTCTTCTTTTGTTGGATCTTTTTAAGAGATTGATAGAGAATTTGATAAGCTAATGATATTAAAAAAAAATTGTATTTATGAATACATTTAAAAATCATTCTAGCTTAATAGAGTGTTATAAATTAGATCAAATTTATTAATTGTTTTTCTGCAATACTTTGCTGTGACATTGAAAACCAGAATAATGTTTGAAATGGAAAATTTTATTCTATTTATTAAGGGACTTTTATATCTGTCAATAATGGAATAAAAAAGAATAAAACCTAGGACCAAGAATAAAATGGATATCACTTAAAACATTAAGGATTATATTGTTAGCATTAATTTTGCATCTTTTAGTGCAACACAAAACAGAACAATGTGTAAGGTAAAGCCTTTCTTCAAATTTGTAGGGGAAGCTATCTTTTTGAAGAGTGAAGGAAATGATAAGTTACTTTTCACAGACAATTATAGAAATACCTAGAACTAGTGAGGATCTCTTTGAGCATGTAGAAATATAAATTAAAGTAAACCTATTTTTTTGTTGTCAGGCTAGGGCACAAAGTGATTCAGCACTTCTGCACCAGACAAGAGGCTTTTATGTTTTATATCTAATATGAAAAACCTAGCTAATAGACACTCACTCTTTTCAGCTGAACATAGAAATTATAAATCATCAGTATAATGTGGTAGAATTGGATAAATCACATGCATAAACTATACTATGAATCAAATATGAAGAATTGCATACAAAGCTACAATTCTTCAATCAATAAAACCTGCAATACAGAGCTTGCATTAATTATCAAATTATATTCAACTCATAAAACTTATAAACATGAAAATCACAAGGACACTTGAATAACAATCTTAGCAACAAGCAAACATAACATTATTATTCCAAATCTAAGTGTAAATGCAATTTACTTACAAACGTTTACAAAGTTTTGCATGAGAAATAATTAAAAAAAAACTAAGTAGAAAATCTATGCCATGATTAGTTTGCTTGCACACAAAGTGAGCTTAATGTACAATTTTGTTCACAAATTCCAAACCTTGAATCATGAAATCCTCAAATAGATTTCTGATAAGGATAACTAACATTTAAAAATAGACCTAAGAAGACACTAAAAATAGTTGATGCAAAAAAAATGTTCAAAACATAAAATTCCTAGAGTATGAATATCTCCTCAAAGACAATGACAGCTAAAAATAGCATGGGCTATAAATAGGTCAAGTTAAAAAATAGCCAATCTAACAGCTGGCTCTTGGTAGTGATTTTGATGTAGCTGTTCCATTTTGACCATGACAAATCCCCTAAAGAAACACTAAAACCCTAAAGATCAATCTTGGTGCCTTGAATTTGGAAAAGCCCTTTTGAAATCTTGAACCTTGTATACTTTAACACTAGAGCATATGAAAATTGCTATTTTGTGTATGAAAAACATCAAGAAGCTCTACAAATTCACAATTATGAGTGTTGTTGTTTTCACTCTTTGTTGAAACTTGCCACACAAACCTTTGTTTTATGCCTGAAAAATCAACAACCAAAGATGAAACACACTTGCTCAAATATAGGTCTCTTTAACAATGTTGATAAATGACTGCCAGAATGATAATGAACCCTTAATGCAATAGAACACAACTAATGTAACTACGATCTGTTAACCCCACCGTTCTCCTTAACTATCAAGTCCAAGAGACTAATCTAAACAGTCTCCCTAACCTCTTCAAATACTTCTTAAATTTACAGCAGTGGCAAGCATTTCGGGACAGCAATGTCTTGTCTTAACAACGTTTCATATTAATTATTTTGATCAGTAATATTTCCTATAATGTTGACAGCAGTATTGATGCCCACATTAATTGATCACAGTACTAATAAGGATGCTACTAAACACCGTACTGATCAAGAATGTACAGATTAAAATAATGACAGAATGCTATTGATTAGTGATCATAAGAAGATTACTAATCATAAAAAGTTAGTTATGTCAAAAGACAATGATGACAACAACAATCTCAATTGGTACAACATTATTAACAATCTCAATAATACAACTATTTTACAAATGAAATAAGGACAACAATATCCATTGATAATTACAAATGACAGCATGTCCACGACATCACTAACATTTGTGATGCAATAATAATAAGTCAAAGGATAGCATAATCATTTGACAGTTTTGTCCAGTAATGACTATGCTCAGAAATCATAAATAATGACAGCAATGTTTGCTATTGTCAAAGGCAATGGTGATAATCACTAATCACAATAACAATAGTCATGTTCCCTATTCACAAGGTCTTCAAACCCAATTATACCAAGCGTCTTCACAACTGTAGATAACTATGTTCATTTTTGAAATAACAACAATAATTGTTGCTGCCCCTTTGCAACAGATCTAACTGCTATACAATAATGGCACCTAGAAATCTTAACAACTATTTACACCATACTTACACCATTGAAGGTGTATAACCCATTTATAAAAGTTCCAGAGAAGAATGATAAAAAAATTGTAGGTCTGACGCTTATATAGAAAAAAAAAAATATTTTGAATTTTTTTTTTTTTTGAAAAAGTCATGTTCAAAGATATTTTGAAAAACTTGCGATATTTTCAAGAAAATGTTGGGAATCCTGCCAAGAAAAGATATATTGGAATATATCGGGTTATTTTAAAGATATCTGCTGTTTACTCACTAAGTGGTGTTTCAGACAGACATGGAGTTGTTCATGATATTTTCTTGACAACAACAACATTAGAATAAAACACCAAGTGCTCTATCCTGTCTTGAACAAAGCGTCTCGAATGCTAAACTACGTGATCAAACAAGAACACTCCAAGGTTCTTTGTACGGATTTGCAACGGATAGCCTCGGTGGTATGATGTCATAATGCTGTTTACACAAAGGGACTTATGCAGAATTCATTCATCACTCCATTCCACTATGTACTCTTTCCTTGTGAAATGGAACTTTTCAAATCAGCTACAAAAAGAAAAGGCAAAAGGCAAGGGTTAAGAAGACTAATCTAAGGACAATGACGTGATGAACGATGCTATGGTAGACAAATTTCCTTAGAAAACCAAATTTAACTTTGCCATGACAAGCAACAACTACATGAAATAGATGCAATCTCCAAAGGATAAACCAAGGATTTTCATATTGTTGACACACTCCAAAGTACCCACAGCTGGCACAACTCGAAGGAGCATCAACAATCGAATTATTTGCAAGATGTGGTTCAGGCTAACTTTACATGATGACTTACCGTTGACAAGCCATCAAAAGTATGAACCAACGGGAATTCATCAAATATCATTGCATATATCCATTACATCAATGAACTCTGTCTACTTTATCATCTAAGCTACTTGGAACCACATCTCAACCATCTTGGAGAATAAGAAACCATGCAAACATTCCTTGATCGTACAAGATCACCATGCAAACAACAACAATGAGCTTGTATTGATTTAGGAAGTGTTTTGTTTGCAACAATCTCATATATCTCTTCAATGATTTCGAAGAGTTCTTTCTACTCTACTCCTATTGCCATAGTATCTACTCCTACTCTATCTTCTTCTAATGATTCTCCTTCTATGTCTCTACAAATGAGCGAAGTGAGCTTTATATAGAGCTCAAGAATTACATAAAGGGCCAAGATTGATTTATCAATCAACGACTGAGATTGAGACATCAAGGCAGTTTGTTACAAAATTTGCCATTTTTAGAACATGAAAGAGGCAATGAAGGCACGCTTCCCAATGTGATAAGCATCTTTGGAGCATCTTTATGGTGGGCCTTCTTGAATGAATGACATGGCAGAATGCGATTGGCTTGATGATGTGTATGTGTCACCTCAGCATCTTCAAACGAACTAGTCTGGTTCACCTCATGTTCACTTTACTTAGAATATTTTCTTCTTGTTGTCTTGATGTAACTCATGGATTGCTTTGATGATCATGCTCATCTCTCATCTTGTGATGTTGTTGCAGGACTCTGGACTCTTGGAGTGTTGAGGTGGAAGATGTCTTGTGCGTGACTTCTTGTAGTAGACTGGCATATGATGGATGTGCATGAAATAGACAACTGTGGATGATGAACTCCTTCAAGATGTGCATGGTGAAGTGACAACCTTCCACTGATCCTCGCCTCGTACAGATAATGCTCTTGATGATGAACTACACTTGTAACCTTGATCATCTTAGACTAGCTCCCCTCTGCATGGTGTTGATGTCTTCCTCGTCCAGACATATGAAGTCTTTGAAGTAAGATAAACTTGATGTTGGAGCTCTCCTCCATGTGGTGATGATGACAAACTTGAGCAACTTTCCTCCGCCTTCCAAACTTCTCATGTATGAGCTTTTGCCATTCACCTCCTTGGATCCTCCATCACCTACAAAAAGAAACATATCAAATTAAGACTTGATATAAAGGATTTTCAATAACAAATTACATTTATCTTATGCATGTGGGATAAAAAAAAAGGCATTTCAAAACATACCCTTTCGCGTGAAATCCATGCCCAAGTGCCTAGGCAGGTTTAGAGGTGATAGGCAGAGAGTGTGTTGTGGACAAGACCGTGTTTGGATGAAGGGCTCAAGGCCGCCTAGCATGGGCGGGTTTGAGGGAGGTGTGAGGATTTTTCATGACTTAGACAATTTTTGGCTTGGTTTTGATAATTTAAGAGCTCCTTCGCTTGCTTCCTTGATAATTTAACCTCCTTGCATGAGATGGACAACCTTGGGAAGAAGGGCGGACTTGAATAGAGTGCATGGAGTGAATGATGTGGAGAACATGCACGATGGTGGAAGTCATTTGACAAGGCGGGTTTGGAGGTGATAGGTGGAGGATGACATGATGTTATCCGAGTGAATGGTCCAAGGCCGCCTAGCATGGGCGGATTTGAGGGAGGTGTATGGATTTTTGCAAGACTTAGGCATTTTACCTTGGTTTTGATGATCAAAGACATCTTCACTTACTTCCATGATAATTTAACTTCCTTTGAATGCTATAGAAGCATGGGCGGATTTAGAGAGGGTTGGAGAATGTGATGTGGAGGAGTTGTCGTCCAAGTGTAGTGCTCAAGGCCGCCTAGCATGGGCGGCTTGGAAGGTAGGGTGTGGATTCCTTCACTTAATGTTCATTCCTCTCCTCATGAAGACCTTTCTCTCCAACCCTTAAGACTTAGGCAATTTTGAGGTGTTTTTTGAAGTTCAAAGACACAACTTGTCATGGACTTGTTGTCACCTTCCGACCCAATTTCAAACAGGCAATGGCGCCAAATGTTTACTCACTAAGTGGTGTTTCAGACAGACATGGAGTAAACATAATCATAAAGCAGTAGTATAGTGCATAACATAGGACATGAATTTATAACATTACACAGAATATCAACAATACAACACAATATGGCAATTACAACATATTGGACTACATGTATCGACTCCATATATAGCTCTTGCCAAGGTTAGTTGAGATATCAACCGTTGCACCAACTACATAACTATCCAACCGTCGGGATTAATACCGACAACATTCCAAAACTAATTATGCCCAAACATTATCTAACATATTATTATTTACTTGGCTAATTACGGCCAACTACCACTAACAATAATGACTGACTACATCTACTTCTATGGTTAACATTTTCTTCATTAGAATGGAATCTGCAAAAAGCCTTCTTTAATGGGGCGTGCTTCTTTACATTGAGTTGTAACTTTAGATGTCTTGATATAGGTTTGCAGTTCTATATATGGCTATTTTTTTTGAATTTTCAACGTGATGTCTTCCTTTGGAGAGGCACACACCATTACATAGACATGCACTTTTGTAACTTTGAACTTTAATGGAACCCTTAAGCAAGGCACACACCTCTACATTGCTTGACCTTCCTCAAAGTTTAGCTTTATGTTCCAATTTGGAGTGCCTGGCATTTATTGGTTTAGAAACTTACTAGTCTACAATTTTTCAAATTTGAACTTTATGCATTTCTTTGGAGTGATGCTCATGCCCATCCATTGGCAAATGTTTTCACTTAATACTTTTTGAACACTTTGTCACCTCTTTGATGAGGTGTGCACCATTGCATTATCCAAACATCTTTTCAAATTTTCACTTGTGTTCCTCCTTGGTCAGGGGTGTGGCATTGCACTGTGATGCACTTTCTTGACTGTTGGCAAGACTTGCACTCCTTCATTGGCACATATATCCTTGCAGTGGGTTGCATTTTTTCATGCCTTAGTAAAATTTTCACCTTTTTTCCCTCTTGAGCTCCAATCCTTTCCTCATCAGATGTGTTGAAATGTTCTTTTCATTGGCCTTGCAAAGACATTGACTAGAGACAATAAAAAGAAAGTGACAAGTTTTATTCTTACAAGTGACAAAAAACAAGTTTTATACTTAGAATTGGACTTAGTGAAAAAAAAAATCCTAGGGGTACAACATAGATATAATTTTGATGGAGTAGCCATGAAGTACTTGGGCTTATAGTAGTAGGAGGGCATGTCTTAAGAGATTAGAATGCCAAAATCATAGTTGAAAAAAATAGACTCAACAATAACTCGGCTGATTCAAAATTCTAAGAAAACTTAGACTTGACAATTGAAAATTAAGTCATAGAAGAATCAAATGAAGCTTAGAAAGGGAATAAATACATAGTTGACTGTCCTAGAATTTATGTAATTGGAAATCATTGGTTAATCATGCAAAATCCCTTGACTTTCAAGTTCCCTTGGTGTGACATGACAATGTTGAGACCTATTAAGAATGGAGGAGTTGTCTATATTTATGTTGCCATTCCTTTCACCCATGAGAGATGCTTAACATCAAATCCAAGTGACGAAAAGATGAATAAAGTTGAATAAGGTCAATTATAATCTCTGCCTAATCATTCTTAGGTGTAGTAAATGATGCATTTACATGGGTTGCTTTCCACATTTGTGCCACCGATATGCTCATTATGACAAAATCTGGGCCAAGTGACCTTAACTATAACCTCTCCATCTTAGCAATTCGTGTGATGCACATATAATGAATTTTACTTCTCCTACTTGATCAATTCTGCCAGAAAAAAGTTTTGGAAATATTGTCATTGATGTCAAAGGGAAGTTGATAAGAATATGTCAAAGGGAAATGGATGTCACGAAGAACTATTAATGATCCAAAAGTTTCTAAGGCATGAATGATTTCTGCCTTTAGTCGGCGAATTGCTCAGTTCGTGAACTCGTAAGTTCGCCGACAACAAGTTTCTCCGACATCTAGTTCGCCGACAGGAGAGTTGAGAGATGAAGTCTTGAAGAAGAAAAGGTAAAAGCGTCTCGGTCAGACATTCACTTGGTTCGCGAACTCAGAAGTTCGTCGATAGACGGTTTCCTTGATAGAATGTTCGCTGGAAGGATGAAAACGTGAAGACGAAAGTTTGAAGTGCAAAGTTTAATGTCATGTCCCCGTTTCCGGCATGATCATCAGCTTAAGATTGGATTAGCCTATTGATCATTCCCGGAGGCTAATTCAGAATGATGAGGGAATGAATTGGTTTTTGACTAACTTAACTTTTGTTTTGCAGGAACAAGTCAGAAACTGGAAATTTGGCTAAGTCTGGAAGCCAAGTTGTAAGGCAGTTAACTCCTGGAATCTAGGCGCAAATTCCTCATCAAACTGCTCAAATGAGCGCCTTAGGATATGGGATCCTCGAACAAACGTCGGAAGTGCAAGATGGTAAGAAGATTTGTCTTAAAGCATTTTCAAATAGGGCGCTTGACAGGAGAAGTTGATAAGTTTCCAGAATGAGGTTTGATGAATGGATTGGTTTGGGAAGAAGGTTTATTCACCTTAGGCGCCAGTTCATGTTGCACCATCCAAAATGAGCGCCTAGTACAATAAGGCGCTTTATCACATCTGGACCACCTTGAATGGCTTCTAAGCTAGATTGTGGGTTCGACAGGGTAAGTGCGCCATATAAGGTCAAGGCGCCATTTCCTGTTCACATAAACCTCTGAGGGCGCCTAGGTATTTGGGCAAGCCTCTGGCATCCTAGAATTGCGCCCTAGTCCAAAAGTCATTGGAAGGCTCTCTTGATCATCAATAAAGATTAAGGATTGTCAAATAGATCATACCTTCACTCAGAAGCATCATTCCCATCTTGTGAAGTGTTAAACTCAAGTAGGCGCACTTCATCTTCTCTTCCACTTCACATTTGCGCCTACTCCTTAAAGCTAGATCCGCGCCTTTGTCTGATGATCATCTCAGTTCATTCTCTCATGGACACCCACTTTGGGAAGATTCTTATTGAGCGCCCAAGTTATTAGCACTTTTGGATCTGGATTCTACATCTTGAAAGTGAAGGCGCATTTTCCTGAGGGTAGCATCTTCTAGCCAGCGCCTAATGCTATCCAGGCACAATTCAACCTTCATTATGGCGCCTACCATCTGGAAGGGAGCATTGGTCATTTCTCTAGAAGTTCTAGGCAATTGAAGTTTGTAAAGTCACCAAGGAATGTTGGGCGCCTAGCCAAGTTGGCATTTCCTGCTCTCAACTAGCGCCTAGACACTGAAGGAGACACTTGCAAGGGTAGGCGCACTTTCCTTGTAGATTGATGATCACGTGGTTGAAAGAACATTACTTTAAGAATGCCAAGTTGAAAGATAAAGTCAAGGAAGTGTTATGATGCCTAGGCGCATCTTTAGGGCAAAACACACCAATTGTGGCGCTTAGAAGGAGTTTCCAGACTAGGCGCACATCTAATCACACTCTGCCATTTCTAGCGCCTACTAACATTTCCTTCATTCAAGTGGTTTGTGGCACTAACGAACTTTAGGTGTTGGAAATGATCAAGTGGATCAGAGTAGGCGCAATTTCCACCTCAAACCAACTCAAATTACACTTGGAGAAGTTTTGCTCACTTTGGAACTTTGAATGCATAGTTGTTTGTCAAAGGCACCTTGGGAAGTGAGTGGACATCATTGGAAAGCCTTTCTCTAGCAAGGCGCAACTTCTAGCAGTCACCATCTCCATTGGCGCCTAGCAGTGGTAAAGCGCAAGCTCATGATCAAACTACCTCAATTGGGCGCCTAGTAGTACCTGAGCTTTCATTGGTCAACAAAATGATATTGGGATCCGTACTGATTCAGTGAATAAGAGTGAGTTGTCAGATGGAATATTCTCCATGAATATGCTTCTTGGGAAACGTGCCTTGGTTCCTCTTTGTGCATTGAAAAACGTGCCTTCATTGCCTTTGGAAGGCCTATAAAAGGAGGAGCCTTCTCATTCATTTGGTATCTATGCATTTGACAAACTTCTCTCTGCAAAGCTGTTGAGCTTGTAATCTTGAGGCCTGCGAGTTTCAAGTGTTGGGGTGATGCTCCCTCAACAAGCAAGGTGATGCTCCCTTGTGATATTGTGAGATGTTGACGTTCAGTTGACATCATTGAGTCCAATTGAGTCGATCAAGTATAGGCGCCCATTGTAATCATCAAGGCTTCAAGGCCTTTCCTTTGTATTTCCATTTGAATGAGTTGTACTTCATGCTACTAAAAGCACTATCCATGTAATAAGACATTGTGAGTTGATTGAATCAAGTAATAAAACAAGTACCCAGCTTAAGGTTGATTCATTCAAATAGTTATCTTTGATGTATATCTTTGTGTTGTTGAAATAGTTGATAAGTTGATAGCAAGTAAAATTGTCTAAGTCAGGAAAAATTTTGGTAGAATTAGTTGGGTATCTTACATTTAAAGTTTGTCAAAATCTTTAGTTTGCGAACTCAAAGGTTTGCCGACAACTACTTCGCCGATGGGAAACTTTGCCGACGAAGGAAAGTTGGTTCGTGGTTCCTCAAGTTTGCCGATAGGCGATTTGTCAATGAGAGGTATTGGAAAAGTCTTCAGTTCACGAACTCCTCAGTTCACTGATTTCAAGGTTCGTCAACAAAGAAAAAGGTTGATGGTTCGAAGAAATCTAAGTTTGCCGACGGGTTTGTGATGAGACGACTTCACCGATAAGCGATATGATGAAGACGGTGTCGGTAAGTTCATAAAGTGGCACTTTTGCCAATAAACGATGAAATGTCCAAAGTTCGTGAACATGAACTTTTGCTGACAAAGGAGAAGATTCTAAGGTTTGTGGAAATATAAAGTGGCCGACTCCCCTAGAATTAAAGTGAATATAATTGTTGTAGCTAACTCAGTGTGTTTAAATTGGGTCTAGACTTATAATGCGGAAATTCAGGTTGGGCCGACCTAAGTACACGTTAGGCCGACCCTATGAAATGTAGACGTTGGAAATTCAAAATACAGAGGCCGACTTTGGAAAATGTTTTAATTCGATGCAGTGTAGCCGACATGAGGATTATATTGTACAGATCGATATAAAAAGCGGATCATTTTGTTCATTTTGAGAAGGATGAGTATGTGAGCATAAAAGCGAGAAAGTGCGAATATAGATGCGAATGCAAATTGAGTGCGAAGGAGATGAACATAATATAATTCGGGAGTCGCACAACATGTATTTAGGTTTGCAAGAGCATATTGTTTTATTTTGAATTGCAATACAAAAGGGTTGAGGAGTGTAACAACAAAATTCTGAAGTTGGATTGTGACTTTGTTTGTGCGAATCATGATCTATCACTCATAGCAGAGGTGATGATTGTATTGTTTAAAAGTGTATGTATATCATTTCTCTTATAATCATTTCAGAGATACCAGAGGTTGGTGCCTCTCTTTATCTAGGTTGGTGCTCAGTTTAGGGGATTGTAGTCTCCTTTGGGTTGGTGCCCATAAACCTTGTATTGGTTGAGGGATTGGTATCTCCTGAAGGTTGGTGCCTTCAAATCGTATTGTAATAATCAATTTTCATTGTGAGGCTGGATTTGGACAATAGATCCAAGCAGCTTGCTCACCGTGGTTTTTCCCTTCTTTGGTTGCCACGTAAAATCTGTTGTTATGTTCTCTTGTGTGGATGTGTGGATATGTTTATGTTTGCATAGTCCTTACTTAATTTTATTGATGCGGTAAATATCTTGTTACAATAGAATTGAAGTAAAAATTGGTATATACTGATTCACCCCCCCTCCTAGTATATCTGTGTGTTCTAACAAAAGGATTTAAATTTAAAGCAGTACTCTAATATTGATTGTACTCTAATTTAAAGGGCCTAAATCTGGGTATTGCAGGGGGATGATGGTTGGTAGCGGGGGGTTTAGGAGCAAAGCCCCTAGCGGGGTTAAGGGGTAGTGACCCTCATAGGGGTCTAGCGCAGCCCAAATTAAGTCCTTCGAGACCACATGGACCTTCATGGCACACACCATTTTCATAATTGTATTAGTACAATTTCTCCTAGGCTAAGTCCTCACTATTTCTAATCAAATCTTCGTTCTTCAGAGAACTAGCAATGATGCTGAAGAATTTGACCAGTCTAAATGACGAGGGCTATGCATTTTTTATATTTTTTTTGAGTGTTTAGGGTGTGGGTGGGGCACATTAGTCTATTGGGGTTAAGATTAGTGGCCCAACTTAAAAAAAAAAATGCCTGAGTTTGTAAAAAACGTTTTTTAGTTATTTGATGCAGGGGACGACTAGGGTTTTTTGGTGCATTTCAGGGACATTGACAAATCTCTTGAGGGTCCGGAGGATGTCCTTAAATTTTCCCAAAGTTTCCAAATTAGGAGGATGCCCTAGAAACATCCCCTCTTTGAGGGAGATGTCTCGGGGACATCCCTTGTCTATTGGCGGTGGTGGTGGCATGAAAGGGGGATGTTTCCTTGAATCCTCGCATCTTGGGGATGCCCTTGTCTCATAAATGGCAGGATTTTGGTGGTACACATCCCCGTGGAACACTAGTAATATCCTTTCAAGATAATTGATCTGGTTGAGGTCTTCTACAAATTGCTTTGTAAATTAAGAGGGATGCCTGATTATACTTCTGAATTTTCTCTGATTTGTATTCTTTGAATGTAAGACCAAATGGTTTTGAGAACACAGTTTTGCACAATATTCTTTTATATAATCCAATAGAATAATCTTTTATTTCAAAAGAAAACTGATACTTTTAAATTGTTTCTTCTAGTAAAAAATGGATTATTGATTTCTATATTATAATAGAGCCTTGTTTCTGCCTTTTTTTTTTGTAGCACAAAGATAAATACTTGTAAATGCGAACAACTATGGATTGGATTCAATTTATAAGGAATATTCATTCTTTTGTCAACAATCTTGGAAATATTCTTTTGATATTTGGCCGTGTTCAACACATTAAGCTTGACATTGACGTATTGTTGTGAATTTCCACTGTTCTTTGTTATGTATGAAAGAATGGATCTATTTTTTACTGTCTGAGTACTTGAATATAATGGAGCTTTACTCTGTCTTAATTTTACAGTCTGCAGCAATTTTGGCAGTGGGACTACTTTATCAGGAATCAACACATCCAATGACCATGAAAATTCTTCTTGTATGTGCTTTCAATTAGTATTTTTTCCCTTGTTTTCATGGAGTTAAATTTTGGATCCATTTTGCTTCAATAATGATTCTCATATACTTAAAAAAAACAAAAAAAAAAAAGAATCAACTGGAAGTTATTTTTGTATTCCTTCAATCATCTATAGAAAAGAATCATTGGATGGTGTCGAGGTTCATTTTGTTTTCAACTGCATCTGAATAAAGGAGGGAACTTGTTGATAGCATGATGATTTCTTATCTGAAGCCTTTTCTAGTGTCAACATAAAATATTGTAGTTTGTGTGGATGCAAATAATTTTTAGTTTTTAAAGAAAGGAAAAAAACTGAATAGAGTTGGTTGGCTTTAATGAATGTATAATTTGTGAGTTACTATATACTTTCTAAAACATTGAATAACACACGAGGAAAAGAATGTGGTTGTAAATTGGCTCAATTGAAGTGTGATGCTTATTATAAACAACTTTTCAAGATAAGGTTGGACCCCACAAATGGGTGGTAAGCAATGCAAACAAAAGTCAATCTTATGTCACCATCGCTATTATCTCTTGCTAGTTTTCATCTAAGATGATAGGGGATGGGATTCTGAAAGACTTTGAGAGTGATCTGTATGCCCCTAGATGCCGGGGAATGGTATAGCATGTGAGAATATGATGACGGTGTGGAATGCTAAGGCATAAAAGTAATACATTTACTAAAGTCTAAAATTATAAATGGAGAAATGGCTACACAAATGGCGTACATATCTCATTGAATATAAACATGAAACTACCAAAGAATGATAGGTTGAAATATGTGTTTTTTATTTCTAAATTTAAATTTATAAAGATAGACAATGATTCTACATTTATATCATGATTGCATTATGATAGATTGAAGTGGATAAAATAAATGTTAAAATAAGAGCATTAGGTAGGCTTAAATTGCCATCATTATTATAATTACTATCATTGTCCTTAGGTTATGAAAGTATTAAGTGGTATCCTGTTAGTTTTTTAATTTGTTGTTTTTTGAACAACACAAAATGGAATAGTGATGTACCTTTTTTCAAATTAGAAGGGGAAACTCCCTTAGAACATAAATTAAACCCTAGAACTCTAAACAATGGGCTTCCAATATGCAATGCAAACAAACGTAAAGCAAAACCTGTCTTTTTGTTCTTGGGTAAGGGCAGAAGGCTTATCAGCACTTAAACACAATACAAGAGATTTTAGGTTTTTCTTTAGAAAATAACCGTGACAATAGCTAATAGGTGCTCATGCTCTCTAGCTGAATGTAGAGACTAAAAAGTGTAAGTACAATGGAAAGATTGAATTAGATTAAGCACCAACACAAGACATTATGAGTTGCATAAGGAGCTTTATATACAAAGCTACAAAACCCAAGTCAATAACTGTTGCAATATAAGGCTTACAATAATAAATAAAAACTATTCAATTCACAAGATCACAATATCAAAAAAACACACAAGTAGGCTTGAACAGCAATTTTTGTAGCAAGCAAGGCATAAAAATTACTATTGCCTAAAATCTAATTGTTTTAAGTTTCTACAATATTTTGCATGCAATTTATTCAAGATATACAAAAAGCACACCACTGAAGTTCCTACGTTAAAAGTAGTTTGCTTGCACACAAAACAACCCTTAAATACAAAGTAGTCTAAAATAAATCGTCTAAAGCAAGAAATCCTTAAATAGGTTCTTAATATATCTTGTAGAAGTTCATCTAAGAATATTGCTCTTATGATGACTGAGACTAGCTGCAAACTACTGTGAATGAAGAATGATAAAAAATCTGCATGAAACTTCACTGATATCACTTGAAGACCCTCCTATTTATGTGCTTTGAATGATTGAAAACTTGATAGAGAATTGCCTTAAATCCTCGCAGAACACTGAAAAGTCCTTACAATTCTTCAAAAATCTGAAATTACCTTACTGGAGATGGAGAAAACCACTACTGGAACCCTTGAAACCCCTCTCTTAAAGTCACTGAAAATCTGCTGCTTTGATGATTTCAAAGTTGCCAGGGTTGCTACCAGGTAGCTGTAGATGTTTGGGGATGATACAACTAATGAAAACCTGCTGTAATTTTGTTCTACTTCCTTGCCAATGAAAATCTGAAATGTGATAGTGTGCAATCCAAACACCTCTCTTGGAGAAGCGTCCAAGTGTTTTTCTATATTTGCAAAGGGATGATAATAAGAGGCTGAGCATGTGCTGAAGCATCACTGGTTAATTTTAAACCTTTTCAACCTCTCCTCACAAAGGAGTGCGCTGCAGGTTGAAACAATCATTTTTGATTTGCTTATAACTTAAAACCTTGCCCAATGCATGAACAGGTACGTGCTTGGTAACTAGAGGGGCTGTTTTTTGTTTATTTTGAGTTAAACTTGGACATACCTGTGGATGGCACATGCTTTTTCACTTGTGGACGTTTTCTATGTTATGTTTTGAAGTTGACTTTGATCAACTTCTTGGCACATTTTTGAGTAAAATCTGGACAACACCTGATCAAGCATGTGCCATTGCTCTAGATGTCCCCTTTTTGTGTTTTCAAGCTTTAAACTTTGCTCTCTCCTTTTGACAGACACACTCTTTTGATTTATAGGCTTCTGTTTGTGTTTTTGACTTCAAATTTTCCCACCCTTGATCAGGCACACTTTACAGGCTTAAGTGACCCATCTTTTGCTTTTTGAAACTTGCTCACTACATGCTCAGGAGCACACTAGGGCTTTCAGTTGCTTATTTTTTTATGATTTTGACGTTTTTAGCAGGCCTCTACTGAGGTGCATGCTTTAGGCACTATGTCCTTTTATGTTTTTGACTTTTGTGGATTCCCTTCACAGCAGTGCTCCCTCTACCATTGATTGTTCATTTTTAGATTTTGCAAACTTTGGCATTGGTTTACTAGTGTGCGCTGATGATCATATTGAGCACTTACAAGTTCTTTGTCCCCTGTGCAGCTGGTAGTATTACAGTGTGTTACATGATCAGTTTCTTGGTCAAATTTTGCTCCTATATGCTGAAAAAATTATGTATGTGGAGGCCAAACAAAGACCCAATCTTCAAGAACCTGCATACAACCTTGTAACCTACTGTGAGTGTGTTGTAAAAAAAGAAAAATGATCTGCTGTTAATCCTGTTGCAACAAGATCTAATATTTGGAAAGGATGTAAAAACGATGGCAAAGAAGGCCAAATTGAAATCCCTGACCTCTGACTTTATTTCTTTTACAGGCTCTGATGATGACCTCATCTGATAGGTATTGAAAGGCTAATCATTAAGCACTTCAACCATCAACAAGAGCTCATGAGTCAAGAAATGATTCATTTTTTAGTTGAAAAATGACTTCATACAAAAAATTTGTATGGGTACAATATATCCCAACGGAACCTGCTTGTGTTTATCCAGAAAGAAATTTGAATATAATTCCCTTGAAAATGTGTATCTTGGTAATATCATTTTAGGAGTGTTATCTAGGAGAATTTTATACCAATTGCAGTTGAACACTTAGAAAATCCCTCCCAAAATATTTTGGATTTTGAGCTCGGAATTGATATCATCAACAATTTGCTTAGAATTTTTCCTAAATCACAGCTCCACGAACTATACAAAATAAAGAACTTCAATGGCATTCTGTAGGTGATAAACATTTTCGAAAGTTAGAGTGATAATGTCAACAACCACTGTTTTTTATGAGAAAATGGATATTTTGGAATAGGCATAGGAGCTATTACAATGCATGATAACCCTTTTATTGTGATTCTACTCCAAGACTATAAACGCAGTTTTAGGAGTAAATTAATCTTAGCAAAAATTAAAACATTTGAATGGTGACATAGTTGAGTATTGCTCTAAAAATCATTTGAATCCTTGGGTTCAAAATGATATTATCAACAATTTATGTTAAACAAGCCCTGCTAACCAACCTCTTAGAAAAACATTAACGTGAATTGGATTGCATAGTTCATAAATGTTTTCAGAAGTTGAAAATGAAAATTTCTTCTATAGTTTGTGGCCACAACTGAAGGGACAATCTGTTGGAATAAATAAGGTTTACATTTATAGTAGTTAGTTTATAGTTAGATTAAATAAATAAAACAATAGTTAGTTTCTTGTTAGTAAATGGGAGTTACATTCCTGTAACATTCCCATAAGTAGTTTAGGCAGTTTCACAGGAATATGTATGGCTTTATAATCCATTGTAATCAAATGTAAAATCATTCAATTATATTAATATAATATATGCTTTTCATTTTGTGTATTTGCCCTACCATATTTTAATATGGTATTAGAGCATTTATCTTTCTGTGCCTATGAGTGGTGAAGCCAATCTTCCCTATCATGAAGTATTGAAGTCCAATGGCACTGAAGGATGTGAGGAATTTGCTGGCACGACAGGAGGAATTTGCTCAGCGTATGTCAGCAGAAAGTAAAAAGGATCTCTATCTCTTGCGAAGGTTGTGCTTTGGAGTTACAAGGATTGATTTTATTGTAAGGGTGCATTATGGCTACACATATATCAAACATTGCTTGTGCTTTTGGGGCCATTTTTGTGACATCAGATGGATAAAGTGTAAGCACCTTAAATTGGAGGTTGGAGGCAGGAGGTCTTTTGTCATACCGAGCTAGTTTCTTGCTCAGGGGTGATTCATTGCATGAGAAGCACCCTGTTGTGATGTAATCACACATCGCCCCATTGCAAATGGGGACACCCTGTTTTTTTTTTCGCTTTCTGGCTTTTGCTTGCTTTAGGGTTTAGGTTTTTTCTTGAGTTTGTAGATTTGGAACTGTAGATTTGCCCATGTCTCCTCGGTCAGAGTCTCCATATGAAAGGATTGATATGAAAGCTTGTGAAGGGTTCTGAACTTAGAATGGATGAATTTCAAAGACAGGTTTCATGAGTTTGAGTAATAGTCAAGCTTCCAAAAGGTATGATCCAAGCTCTGCTTCCTAGCCCACTCTACTTAGGCGGCCTCATGGAGTTCTTCTGGATGGTGTCGACACTGTCAGGAGACTTTGTCCACACAACACTCACCAACCTGCCGTAGGAGTAATTTGTCAAGTTTGAAGTGTTATAAGCTCAAAGTAGTTGCAGATATTGAACTTACAAGGATGTTTCATGCATTTGAGAGGTTTTTGATGCACTTTAAGGAAGAATCCAAGGGTCATCTCCAAACCCGCCCTACCTGGGCGGCCTCAGGAGGAGGTCTTGGACAATGTCTCATATCACATCAATCTCTCCACATGATACCTCCAGGACCGCTTAAAGGCTTAGATGACATGATTTGCAAGTTTTCTTGAGGAAGGATGAAGAAGATAACATTCAGGAGGTCAATGATCTAGATGGACATAAATGAAATGTTTCAAGAATGAAAATCCAAGGGTCATGTCCAAACCCGCCCATTTTGGGCGGTTTCACGGGGTGTTGATGGACACTGCCCCCTGCCACATCAATCTCTCCACACACTGGTCTCAAAACCGCCTTGCAAGGAAAATGGTGAAGTATTGAAGTTTTTGCATGCATGGAGCACTGAGATGTGATGGTTTGTAGGCAAGGATTGAGTTCAAGTAAGTTTCAAGGTCTAATCCAAAGGGTACCCTCAAACCCGCCCTTCCTAGGCGGCCTCAAGAGGCTCTTGTGGACTATGTTATCTGCCACATCAATCTCTCCACACACTGCTCCCAAAACCGCCCTAGAGGAAAAGTGGCTAAGTTTATAAGGTTTTCAAGCATAAAGCACTAGAGGGTGATGACATTTCAATGGAAACTTGAAAGTTTGAGAGGATTAAGTGAGTTTTGAATGAAAATCCAAGGGTCACCCTTAAACCCGCCCTACCTGGGCGGCCTCAAGAGGTTCCTGTGGACAACTTCACCTCCTCCACATCAAATACTCCAGACACAGCCTCCAATCCCGCCCTAGGAGAGATTGAGCAAGTTTTGAAGTGTTTCAACACAAAACATTAGAAGGTGATAAAGTTTGATGGAAACTTGAAGGTTTTTGAAGGCATTAAGTGAGTTTTAAGGTAAAGTCCAAGAGTCACTCCTAAAGCCGCCCTACCTAGGCGGCCTCAAGAGGTCCTTGTGGACTAAACCACCTAACACATGAAGATCTCCAAGCACCCTCTCCAAAGCCGCTCAGGATGAGGGATAACATAAATTGCTGAGTTTGTTTGATCACGATGATGCCAAGGAGAGGTTAGAGTCAAGTTCAAGGGTGAGAAGTTCTTAAATGTTGAAAATCCACACTACATTTTCAAACCCGCCCATGCTAGGCAGCCTTGAGCTCTATGCTTGGATGATTTCATCTCCTTCCACATCATTCACTCCAAACACTGCCTTCAAATCTGCCTAAGGAACAACTTACAAAGTTTACAATATTCTAAGTTGAAATGCAAGGAGATCATGAAGTTTTGATGAAAGTGCATACCATTTTGAGCTAAAATCCAAGGGGTACCCTGACTATGTCACCTCCCACATCAAATACTCCAGACAGTGCCTTCAAAACCGCCTTAGGAGAAAAGAGATCAAATTTATAAAGTGTTTTCAGTGCCAAGCATTAGAAGGTGATGACATTTCAATGGAAACTTGAAGGTTTGAAAGAGCCAAGTGAATGCATTTTAAGGAATATTCCAAGTGTCACCCCTAAAGCCGCCCTACCTAGGCAGCCTCAAGAAGACCTTGTGGACTATGTCACCTGACACATGATATACTCCAAACACTTACTCAAAACCTGCCCAAGATGAAGAACAATGTAAAATTCAAAGTTTGTTGGATGAGAATGATCAAGATGATATCACAGGGAAAGGAGAAAGTCAAATTTAAGGAGAAGTGTCTAAGTGCCAAATTCCACAACCTACTCTCAAATCCGCCTTACTTGGGCGGCCTAGAGAGGTCAACTTGGAATTTTGATGTGAAAGCAATGCAACTACTCATCATGATGCTTCACATCCTTGAGAGGGTCATTCAAAAGGAGGGAAGTTTGAAAAATTGACTAAGTCTTAAGGAAGGGGAGAGACATCTTCATGAGGAGAGGGCTTTAAGTGACAAAATCTAGACATCTCTTCTAAACCCGCCCATGCTAGGCGGCCTTGAGCTCCATACTTGGACTATGTCACCTCCTGCACATCACACTTTCCAGACAACACAGTTAAACCCGCTCAAGAAGAAAATCTATCCAATTTGCAATGTTTTGAGTTGAAGAACAATGAGATCATGTAGATTAGATGAAAGTGCATAAGATTGAATGCATTTTAAGGCATTTTAAGGAATATTCCAAGGGTCTCCCTTAAACCTGCCCTACTTGGGTGGCCTAAAGAGGTGTCCATGGAATGTCTCTTGTCCCATATGATATAGTCCATACACTACCTCCTAAGTCGCTCAAAGTGAAGACACTGCAATTTGTAAGGAGAGATCAGTGAATTAAGCACTTCATAGGTATGGCAATTAGGCCTAGATGGGTGAAGGATGTTCTAAGTTGCAAAATCCAACTAACACCTCCAATTCCATCTTTCTTAAGCAGACTTCACCAATGCAGATGGACATCATCATCTAACATCTCAAAGCTTACCTTCTCACTTCACAAGCATTTCAAAATGGCTAAGTCTTAGGCAAGTTCAAGAGAAGGGTCTTCATGAGGAGAGGAATGAACATTAAGTGATAACAATCCACATACCTCCCTTAAACCTGCCCTTGCTAGGTGGTCTTCGTCCCCTTGCTTGGACTATATGATCAGCACAACACAGCATTCAACTATCACTTCTAGATCCGCTCAAGAAGTATGTTATGAGAGTTTGTAAGATAAACTTGGAATTGGATGTTGATCACTCCACACATGCCCCCTCAATTCATTTATCCACTAGAGGTAAGTTGTAAGGTTAAATTAGTGAAAAGTGAAAGTTGTTAAGGCAAGTTTAAAGGGGTTACATTGGCCATTCCATACACCTCCATGAATCCCGCCCTTCCTAGGCAGTTTTAGACCATTCACTTGGACAAGTTCATGTTCCCACATGCATCTCTCCACACAACACATTCAAAACTGCCCAGGGTGAAGAATAACATAAGTTGCAAGTTTGTTTGAATGAATGATCAAGATCACACTCAGGAGATGAGATAATTAAGGAGAAGGAAGTTTGAAAGTCACTAAGTCATGGAGGTGGAAGAGGAGTGTCAAGGTTAAGACAGAGATATGTGCACATAGAAAAATCCTTACTAGCATTCCCAAGCTGCCGAATATCACTAAGACAGATGGACAAGATCACTTGACATGCAAGATGTGTCTTTAACCTCACAAACACCTCAAAATTGGCTAAGTCTTAAGGGTGTAGGAGAGAAGGTCTTCGTTAAGAGATGAATGTGCAAAGTGAAGCAATCCATAAACGCCTTCAGGGCTATCTTGTCAAGAGACTCCCAGCTTCATGCACCTCTTTCACATGAAACATTCCATACATTCACTCTAAATCTGCCCATGTTCTAAGAGTTTCACATAGCATTAAAGGAGGTTGAACTATCCATAACACAAGTGAGGAGCCTTGAAGTTGTTAAAACTAAGTAAAAATTGCCTAAATCATGGAAAGTCCTAACACCTCCTTGAATCCCGCCCTTCCTAGGTGGCTTTGAGACCTTCATCTGGATAACTTCACCTCTTCACAACACACTCTTCATGCACCACCCTAAAACCCGCCCAAGCTGGGCGCTCATCACATGAAGGCATGGAAAACATTTAAAAACTTCAGTTTTCCTCTTGCTAGGCCGACCTGCCTTGGATAGGTGCAAAGTTTGATATTTAAGAAGGTTCAAATCTGCATTTCAAATCAAATTCAAATCCAAATTCACTTCTAATTTGCAGCAGAGCAGCAAGGAACAGCAACTTTTCAAGGAGATAAGTCAAAAAATTCAAGTTTCTTCAAAAGGTCAAGTCTTCTAAAAATCTGATTTTATTCCTAAAATCTGATTTTTCTAAGGTATGTTGTTTTGAAATTAATTGTTTTAATCCCACATACATAAGGTGGATGTAATTTATTGTCGAAAATCCTTTATATCGAGTCTTAATTTGATGTGTTTCTTCTTGTAGGTGATGAAGGATCCAAGGAGGTGAATGGCGAGAGCTCATACATAAGAAGTTTTGAAGGTGGAGGAACGTGTTGATGATTGTTTTTCGAGAAGTCAACAATAGAGTAAAACACTAGAGTATCCTACTCTCTCTTGAATAAAGCCCTTCAAAGGCTGAACTATGTGATCCAGTGAAGTAACCCCAAGGTTCCTTATTTATGATTCATGATGGGTTAACTCAGTGATTACATGTGATCTTGCTAATAATCACAAAGGGACTTACATTAGACTTCTTCATACACTTAGCTTATTTCTCCTTTTAGTGTGGATGACGTATGTACAAGGTTTCAATAATGAAGAAAAGTAAAAAGGTAAGGGTTTAAAAAATTAATCTAAGATCAATGAAGCAAATGATGATGCATTGAATAGACAAACTCCTTGATAAACCTAACTCCACTTCGCCAATGATGCCTACAACTACATGAAGTTGGTGCAATCTCCTAAGGTTACGCGAATGGTTTTCAAATCATGAAGGCTTATATAAGCACCCATTAGACGGCGCAACTCAAACAAGTATTCACAATTGAACTTATGCAAATGATAAGGGTCAGACTAGCTTTACACAACACTTCACCAACGATGAATGCTAAAAACATGAGCTAGGAGTTGATCAAATATTCAATACAACATACATTACATCAATGAACTGCTAATCTACTTCTAATCTAATTTGAAACATCTCTTCATTCAACTCAAGATACCAGAAATCATGTTACTCCACAAGACAACACTTAAACACCAAGCGAACTCCAATGTCCTTTGCATTAATCTTGAGCATATTTACAACAATTTCAGGTCCTCTCAGAGAATTTCGAGAGTCTCTTCTATTCTACTCCTACAAAACTATCTCTAGTCTATATGTTACAAATGAGGCAACAAGGCCTTTATATAGTGTCCAAATTACAACGAATGGCTTAGATCATTTCGTGTAGCCAAGGGCTCAGATCATGCCAACTTAGTAGGTAGTTACAACAACTTGCTATTTTTAGTACAAAAGAGAGAGGCAATGAAGGCACGTTTTCCAATGTGATAAGGTAATACGAAATCATTTAAAACATATTTCACATAGGCGTCCCTTTGGCTTCTTTTATTAAATGATACATTGAATGCAATTGAAATAATGTGGCTGATATAATTGAATGATGATAGGTACTCGCCACATAGGTGCCACCTTAGCATATCTTGTGGATTTCAACTGTTAATTCAATCTGTTTTGTGGGGCATATTCCCCAATTGTATTATCAATGTGATGTCTTCGATATGATAGCTTTTGATGATGAACACTTGAGATGTATCTTGTTGATCCACCTTGTTTATTCTTCTTATAAACTGGATGTATGATACTTGTTGCTCACCTGGTTTAACTTTTGCAATGCTTCTTCTCTTCTTGTAGGTAAGATACATGATGTTGATCTTCTTCGATGTTTCTTCATGAAGAGTAGATGATGATGATGTTTCTTTCTCAACCTGTAGATGATGATGACATGTAGTAGAGTAGAGAATGATGCTTGATTGAGTAGGAGACTCTCTTGGAGTTCAATGGAACTTGAAGTTGAATAAATGAATGTCTTCAATGTAGAAGTTGATGAAGTAGTCCTTCACAATGATCTTTGAAGTGGCCCTTTGAAGTGTAGATGATAACACATTCTTTGGATGTGGAGTAGATGACCTCTCAAGGAGACTTTGAAGCTTGGTGAATCTTGAAGCTTAATGAATAAAGTGTCCTCGAACATAATGCAAATGTGGAAGTATACTTGAACTTGATGTGATCTTTTAGAGTGGTGTTTCCTTTGCAACTTAAAGGTGATTTAGGTACTTGCTCTTGATGATCTTGAAGTATTCTTTAGATCGGTCACATGATGACTCTTCCTTGAAGTTGACTCCTTACTCCTCACTTGAAGGTGATTCCTTGAACAACTCCTTAGCTTTGTTAATGTTCCTACAAGACAAGATAAACAATTTATTAATCACTTCATAAGACAAGAATCACTTAAACATGTAATAATCCCACTTCAAACTTAGGCGCTTATACAAGTGAAAAGAGGAGCAAAGAGCGCCTGATCACAAATTAGTCCCACATTCATCACTTTGAATGATTTCAAACAATTCTAATAGTTTAAAGGAGTTAATCTCCCTTATGATGTTCATTCAAAAGGTGTTTTTCAATGCAATTTTTCTCCCTTAGGTGCCAAGATGAGGTGATTTTGGTGGAAATAGCGCCTAACTTCATGACTTGATATTTCATGTTTCATCAACTTTGCTTCATGCCTACTCCTTCAAATTGACTAGTGTATACTTCAGTGATTCTAGACTTCAAAACTCTCTTAAGCAATCAAGTTTCTCCTAGGCGCTCAAGATTGATGAGAAATTTCATAAAGGGCGCCTAGACACGATAAAAGCAATCTTCAATTGAAGATACTCATGCAAGGTTAAATGAGCTAAAATAGGCCCCAATTTTCTTTTGATAATCCTTAGGTGCAAATTGATGTTTTTCATTCACTTTGGGATCAAGGCGCCAAAATGGGTTCATTGAGGCATGAAGTGCACCTAGGAATAGAGGGGTGTCCACTTCAAATTTTAGGACTCTAAGTCCTTGTGCAAGTTCAAGGGAAGCCTCAATAGTTTTAACACTTACAAACTCAAGCATTTTCTTTTAGGCGCTGATGATGAAAACTATAGGAAATGGCATCTAAACATCAAGAGATAGGCATTAGTGCCTAGATGACTTACTTCAAGTTAGGCGCATATTTGAGTGTAATGGAACCAAGAAGGGGTGCCTTGATATAATGGCTTCATTCTTATCATCTTAAGGTTCTCAACACTAGCCTACACCCTTGTGAATTAACTTCATCCTTAGGCGCTCATAATGATGTAGATTTATAATGCTTCTTTAAGGCGCCAATGTGACATTTACTGAGAGGCAAAGTGCGCCTAGACTTATTGAGCTCAATTTAGCATGTTAAGAACAAGTTCTAAAATCAAAATGGACTTCCCCTCCTAAGGCGCCTAAACTCACAAGTCATTATACTTCTTTATCCTTAAGGCGCTAGAATGAAGTAATTTTATAGCATGAAGGGCGCCTAAACTTATAATGCATTTTCCTTGTGAAATCTTCACTTCTTGAGGTCATTTGTATCAATTCCATTCAAGGTGCCATCTTTTGTAGTGTTTAAAAATTAATTTCCCTCTAGGCGCACATATGAGTCTCAATCTTAAGCGCAAAAGTGATGTTTGCAGATTTGAGAAAACGCACCCAATTTCCTGGAGTAAATTTGCGCGTAAGGTATATTGAAAAATATATTTAAGTATATACTTTAAATATTTTTCAATATACCTTTCAGGATGTTTGAGATAGGTCTCAAATCCACTAGATTTAACATGCAGATTATAGAATTTGGAGGATCCACCAGATTTCAGACTTAGTCAATTTTTCAGTGTTTCAGGATATCAGGCTACCAGTCTTAATCATTTTCAGGATTTTCAAACATACATCAGGATTGTAGTTTAAACATATCATGCTCTTTCATTCTAAGGCGCCAAAATGAGGTAGTCTGATGCATGAAGGGCCCGTAGCTTAAGTTTGCTCATTCTTGACTTTTGAAGTTGTTTACACCCTTGTGAGACCACCCCATCCTTAGGCGCTATCTATCATTGATCTGAACTCCATCCCACATCAAGGCGCCTAAAATTGATAGGAGCAACAAGGAATGGGCGCCTAAGTGTTGATAACTGAGAGGGGGGGGTGAATTAGTTATCCCAATTATTTCTGCTTTCTGAACTTTCTTATTAATCAATGCAGCATTAATTCAAACAAGCAAACATAACCATGAAATGGAAATACACATGACATAATATTTTTGACGTGGAAACCCTGTTAAGGGAGAAAACCACGAGGTGATTAACTCAAGGATTATTCTCTGTTAGAAGAATAAGGAAATACAAAATGGCACTTGCCAATTAGGGCTCACTGCTTGAGCACATTGCTCACAAGAGGCACACTGCCTACAAGAGACTCACTATCTACAAAAAGAGTGTTATACAATACTTGAACTGATTGGGAGCATCTACAAATGCTGGAGTTCAGTTCCAGTTAGGCTCAGTATATTGATCTGCTGCACTTCATCTTTCCTCTTCTTTTATGCTGCTTTCCTTTCACATACCGGATCTTCCTTACTGCTTTTACTCTGCTCTTCTGCTTTTATTCGCACATCACAACACAACACATCTCACAACTAAATCCATCTTGTATATATATCCGCACAAGTGATTTCATCACCTTTCAAGTCGGCATCCAGAATAGTCGATCTTATCACAAACTCTGATCTGTCGGCTGAATCCTTGCTTACCAAGTATTGCGGATCAAGGATATACTTGTGGAAATCATTAATCATGTCGGCCAAACATAATTCATGCCTTCATAACCTTTACCAACATCAGTAACACATCCGGAATAATGTCTGATGTTCTGCCAGTCAGTTCTTCCTCTGTTCATACTATCATTAAGGAACCCGGTACTCAAGTATTCATATCTTTTTCCTCATCTATCACCGGAGGCTAAATCCTTGGAATCTATCACTCAAGGTAGTCCTCTTGATTTCCTCAAATCCGCACTTCATCAAGATACTTCCTCTGAGAGATCCGGACCTGTCTGTCGGATCTCGCCACATGCTCTGTTCTTGTTTACCGGACCACAATATTCTTCACTTTGACTTTCGGTAGAGACACACCATGTCCTGCGGATGTGTGGGATGAACTTTGTTGCCATCAATGACAACAATCATGAATCCATATAGTGTCTCTTGCCAACAATCTCCCCCTTTGGCATTGATGGCAACACTTAGTGAAAAATGACTAAGTGTTTACACTATGCTCCCCCTTGGCTGATGCTCTGTTTTTATATACATATTCCGGAGCTCCCCCTTAGTTGGATTCCTCATTTTTCACTGCTCCTCACTCCCCCTTTGACATCAATGGCAAAGGGCAGGGTCCGCATACCAAAATTTTCAAAAAATTTAACTATACTTAGCCACATATTACATACTGACATAAACTGAAGAATGTCTGCAAAAGATGTCTTCAATTGGACGAGTTTTGCAGCCCAGCTTTGCTTCATTCGATCCAAAATGGAGATGTGACCACTCAACAGGAACGCAAAAGCTTCTGCCCTCTTAAGATCTGTCGGATCATTGGTCCGGGCAGTAGTCTGAGCATCACTTATGGCCTCATGCATGGCCTCTAACTTAGGGATAATGATCCTTCTAAGTTCACCCATCCGGCTAATTATGTTTTTCCTTTCCTTCTCAAAATTCTTTATTGCATTTGTGATTGCAATAGACTTACACTCTCGATTTACGATGGAGGAAGAGAGAGGAACAAAACTTTGAGACAAACTTAGTAGTTTATCCTCTTGCTCTCTTACTTTCTTCTCAATACCTTTGGTCACTATGGGCCAAGATAAGCAAAATTTGTACATTTCTCCGCCATCTTTAAGAGCATTTTCTAAGCTCTTTATCCCAATATTCATATTTCTCCTATCATTAATGATCAACCCTTGTACCTCTGAGAATCTCTTATCCAAAAACTCCTTCTGGATCTTTTCTTCAGCTGACTTCTCTAGAGAATCAAAATGTGTATTAACACTGCTGACTAGAGTTTTGAGATTACCGGAAGAGGAGGCTGTGGGATCCTTTTGAAAAGATGGCATGATCTTTTCCAAAACTCCGGATGCTACCTCTATAAGCTCACAGTCTTCCATGTGAGATTTCAGTAGTTTCTCTTTGGCTTTAGCATTTGCAAATGAAGCTATTTTCATTGTTTGCACCGGAGATAGAGAGTCAAAGTCTAGTGGCCCTTTTAATAGATCCGGTTCATCAATCTCCATAGTTGCTTTTGTCAAAAAGTCCTTGACTGATTCTGCAGTGTCTCTTGCGGGAGACAGATTTTTCTTTTCTTCTGCAGTCACAGAACTGTCTTTGGGAGCTTTCTCCCCTTCCACAACTTTCGCACTGATATCTTCTTTTCCCTTCAACTCTGCTTCTTTCTCCTTTGCTCTTTCTTCTCCTTTGGATCCGGAGTCAGCAGGGGAAACCGGAGGAGAGATGTTAGTCTGTTCATGGGCCACCTCTTCCGGAGCAGAGGATTCCAAGTCCTTAGCTATTTTTGCACCGGTATCCATAGCTTCTTCTGTTATTTTCTCAGAAGGCTCTCCTGCAACACTTGTGGTCGAGGGATCAGTACCCAAGTCCTCTATAATAGGAAGATTAAATCTTTTGAAGGCTTTCCGGAGAATCTCTTCTATGTCCTTGGCTACCTTGTCGGTCTCACCAAGCATAAGTTGATTCGTCCTTGCTTTGCTCTTGAACTCATCCTTGCAATTTTTGAATACCATATTCATTGTCTTGGGATCGATTGAAGGATATAGCTGAATAGCTATCTGTTCCCGGATCTCAAGGTCTTTCGCCATGGCATTAGTCTTTCTCATTTCTAACTCCTTTTCTAGGCTCTTGGGAATGAGAGATATAATTTCAATAAAAGCCTTATTATATATGTTCAGATACTTAACTGTAGCTTCCTGCAGGATCTTTTGGTCAGCCTCATTATAATCATCATAGAATTCGGCCATTGGTTGAAAGTTTCCATCCACAGCGACTGATTTGATTACACTTTCTAAAGACAGGGTGGGTTTTTCTACAAATTCCTCTGCCATTTCTTCCTTGTCTTGACCTGTGGAAGGTTTACCGGATGATTTCTTCTTCTTCTTCAGTTTCCTTATCTCCTCATCTGATTCAGTTTCCTCATCATCCTTTAGGCTAACATAGGACCTTGTTGCCTTTTTCTTTGTTCTCTTTTCTCCTTTTCCGGATGCCTGGACTTTCGGTTTTGAGCTTTTAGCAGGGACAGGTACTGATCTCTTTGATGATCTGGTCCGGGTGGAAGATTTGACCGGAACACTATCCTCACTTTTCTTTTCTGCCTCTTTCTTCTCTTTCTCTACCCTTTCCACCTTTTCTCTGTTGGCATCAAGAGCCTCCTTTGAGATGCCTAAGCCTTTTGCAATTTCTTCAACTTCTTTTCTTACTTTCCTCTTCATTTCTGGTTGTCTGAGTTCCACATGAACTTTTGTACTCAGCTCTTCAAAGGTTCCAAACCTTTCTGCCTTTGGATCCTTTGGCTGACTTAGCATGTGTTGAACATGCAGCTCCACAATTTGTTCATCAACTTCATACCCCATGGGCATGATCCATACAGTTCTTGGTTCTACTGCCTCCATTAGGCACTGATCAGTTTCTACCATAAAACAAATTGTCTTTGTATTTCTCAACAAGAGACTGGGGAATCCTTTCTCTTGCTTGCATCATGTTCTGAAAATTCTTGAAATAACCCCATAGGGCTGTATTTCTTGCTTTAGCATCCCCAAGCCCATGCAAATAGTCTTTGATTTGGATGGCAATCGGTCTGTCATTCTGCCATACCCATCCATTGGATCCGGGAAGCTCATTCATGTAATAAAAGAATAGGCAGAGTATCAAGCCACCATACTTGAAGGAGTTCTTCTTATCCTTCTTAATCTTTTGCAGATTTTCCAAAAGTTGGCTTAGAAGAAGCTCACACAAACAATAGTTAGCATTTTCTTTTAGTATTTGATAGGCTGTGTAAACTGCAGTTCCCAGTACAGAATTCTCCCTACTAGAGTGATAAATCTTGTAACCGATTATCATGGATGCAAATTTGACATCCGGTTCAGTGATGTCTTCAATTGTCATGGCTCTCTTGTCAAATTTTGATCTGGTTGCATCACTTACTGTCTGATTCTTGACAGACTTGAGAACAAGTATTCCACCGGATGAGTGCAAACCGGTTACTGCCCTAATTGCATCTTTGGTGATCTTGAATGGTTTATTCAACCATAGGAAATTGTTATGCACTCTACTCAATACATACCGGACCCATTCATCTTCTTCAAAACAGGGGAAATGAATGCACTGTGCAAAATGCTTATCCCTGATGGCTTTATACTAAGGTTTGATCTCAAAAGAATCATCTATCAACTGTTTGTGATAGATATCTACTAACTTTGATTCCCCAAATTTTTCAATACTCGCATGTATGTAAACCCTAATGTCTTCTGTATGCAATACGCCATGCGGAACACTGGAAAATGCTCCTAGGGGATCTACCTCCAATGATTTGTATGGATGTTTCTTAAATTCAGGACGGGGCCTATCAAAGATCTTTACTATAGTCGGAGTATCCATCTTTCAAAAGATTTGCAGAGAGATATTGAGTACGGAAAATACCTTTTGCGCCTTTTGGTTTCACGGAGTTAGCCGGATCGATTTCTGGATGAATTGACTTCTGCAAATGAACTTGATGAACTTGAGGAATTTTGTTGCAGAGCTTCACTTTTCGTTTCTTCTTGAATGCAGAATGAACAAGTGATTAATGAGAAAACCCTTATATTGCTTCGCAAATCCTAATGTCAGTTTGCAATAAATGCTCGACCTAAGTTATTCCGGTCTGCCTCATTCGGATGACTTGAAGAACCAGATCAATCCTGATCTTTAAACATCTTGCGGATCTTCCAAATCTTAACCATAGTTTGTTTGGATGTTTCCCTTATGAACCCTTCAATCCGCAACTCTTCTTGTGCCAGTTCCGGCACCAATTGACTGGCTGGGGGAACAAGGTTTTCTTTGTGTCTCCCCCTGAGCCAGAGCTCACTTTTTAATTTCCGGAAGGAATATCAGCACCAGAGTCTGGTGCGGATCCATCCTCTATATTCTCTGTACTTTTCTTCACCCAAATCTTGTTCATCTCAATTTTAACTTCATTCGCATTCACTTTTTATTTACCCTTATCTTGATTCTGATTATGATATACCGGACCTCTTTTGTCCTGATTCTTGCTTCTACAGAATTTTGCACTATGACCGAATCTATTGCAGATTTGGCAAACAACATTTCTTTGCATATTTGACTAATATCCTCTTGATCTGCATTGATTAGCCATATGACCTATTCTATTGCATGCAAAGCATCTACCATTGAATGATTTGTTCATTTGCATATTTTTGCATTCATGAGATTTGTGACCATACCTTTTGCAGTTGAAACACTGTCCGGAGAAGGATGAATTAGTCTGATTCATTTTCTTTCTGCACTAATTAGCTTTATGACCAAAGTTATTGCAGTTGTGGCAGTATCCGTTGAAGGATGGATATCTTTGAGCATTAGGCTATCTTACCGGAGGTCTTCTAGGCCTGTTCCTTGGATTTTCTGATCCAAAATTCTTCTGACCGGATCCGGAGCTTTCTCTTTTCTCATATCCCAAACCACACTTGTCATCTACCCTCTTTTGATTTCCAAGAAGAACTTCAAGTTGAGCAGCACTTATCTTGAATTTTTCTTTATATTCATTTGCTGTTTGAAGATCCCTTTTGAGAGAGACAATTTGATCCTCAAGTTTTTCTTCATTTTCTTTAGCATCTTCAAGATCAGATTCAAGATGTCTGATAATTCTATCCATTTGGTGGCAATCTTCTGATTTCTCCTTAAGAGATTGTCTTAGAATATCTTTAGTTTTTCTTTTCTCTTCAACTTCTTGGGTAAACTTCATAACTCCTGATTCCATTTCATGTCTTACCATAATGATTTCTTTTGATAACTTTTCACATAACTTGGTTTCTCCTTCAGCTCTTCATTTGCATCATTTGCTTCACCTTGACTTGCCAATTGCTGAAGCAGCTCCTTTCTCTTTTTCATAGAGAGACTTAATTTGTCTTTTAGTTCTCTCATGAAAACATCAGCCTGTTTGAGTCTTTCCTTTAATTCATTGACTTCAGAGTTTGACTGTTCAAGATCTTCAAGGGCAGTCTTGAGTTGCTCCCTTAAACCATATGCATCCGTTTGGATTCCCAGATCTTCCTCTAGCTGTTAGACTCTGTTAGGAGGAACTTAGCTTTGATACCAATTGTTGATAACTGAGAGGGGGGGGGGGGGGGGTGAATCAGTTATCCTAATTATTTCTGCTTTTTGAACTTTCTTATTAATCAATACAGCATTAATTCAAACAAGCAAACATAACCATGAAATGGAAATACACATGACACAATATTTTTGACGTGTAAACCCTGTTAAGAGAGAAAACCACGGGGTGATTAACCCAAGGATTATTCTCTGTTAGAAGAATAAGGAAATACAAAATGACACTTGCCAATTAGGGCTCACTGCTCGAGCACACTGTTCACAAGAGGCACACTGCCTACAAGAGACTCACTGTCTACAAAAAGAGTGTTATACAATACTTGAACTGATTGGGAGCATCTACAAATGCTGGAGTTCAGTTCCGGTTAGGCTCAATATACTGATTTGCTGCACTTCATCTTTCCTCTTCTTTTATGCTGCTTTCCTTTCACATACCGGATCTTCCTTACTGCTTTTACTCTGCTCTTCTGCTTTTATTCGCACATCACAACACAACAACACATCTCACAACTAAATCCATCTTGTATATATATCCGCACAAGTGATTTCATCACCTTTCAAGTCGGCATCCGGAATAGTCAATCTTTTCACAAACTCTGATCTGTCGGCTGAATCCTTGCTTACCAAGTATTACGGATCAAGGATATACTTGTGGAAATCATTAATCATGTTGGCCAAACATAATTCATGCCTTCAAAACCTTTACCAACATCAGTAACACATCCGGAATAATGTCTGATGTTCTGCCAGTCAATTCTTCCTTTGTTCATACTGTCACTTAGGAACCCGGTACTCAAGTATTCATATCTTTTTCCTCATCTATCACCGGAGGCTAAATCCTTGGAATCTATCACTCAAGATAGTCCTCTTGATTTCCCCAAATCCACACTTCACCAAGATACTTCCTCTGAGAGATCTGGACCTGTCTGTCGGATCTCGCTACATGCTCTGTTCTTATTTACCGGACCACAATATTCTTCACTTTGACTTTCGGTAGAGACACACCATGTCCTGCGGATGTGTGGGATGAACTTTGTTGCCATCAATGACAACAATCATGAATCCATATAGTGTCTCTTGCCAACACTAAGATCATTCACTTCAACTCAAGGCGCTATCTGATGATCATTTGGACATGGAAAAGGTGCCTAACACTTGTGGATCACTCCTTTGTCGAATTCTTTGATGTTTAAGGTCTCTTATCCCAATTTCAATCAAGGCGGCTATCTAGGAGAGGTCGGAAGTGTGTTCTCCTGTAGGCGCACATATGAGTCTCAACCTAAGGCGTTGGTTGGGTATCTGCAAGTGGGAAAAATAGCACCTAAGTAATATAGCAAATTCACACCTAGAAATGTAAGTCGCCAAGGTAAGGTATATTGAAAAATATATTTAAGTATAAGTTGAGATACCTTTCAGGATACTTTAAATGTTTTTCAATATACCTTTCAGGATGTTTGAGATAGGTCCCAGATCCACCAGATTTAACATGCAGATTCTAGATTTTTGATGATCCACCAGATTTCAAACTTAGCCAATTTTCAGGATCTTCAGGATTAGGATACCAGACTTAGTCATTTTCAGGATCTCAAAGATCAGGATTAGGTCATCAAGGGGCTCTAAGACATCATCAAAACTTCATGCAAAGCATCAAAACTCAAAAAAATGGGGGGGTCCCCATTTGCAATGGGGCGATGTGTGATTAGGTCACAACAAAATGTTGTTCAAACTTGTCATCATCACCACATAGAGGAGAGCTCCAACACCAAGTTTATCTTACTTCAAAGACTCTGTATGTCTGGATGAGGCAGACATCAATGCCATGCGAAAGGGAGCTAGTCTAAGATGGTCAAGGTTACAAGTATAGTTCATCATCAAGAGCATCATCCGTTTGAGGTGAGGATCAGTGGAAGGTTGTCACTTCACCATGCACACCTTGAAGGAGGTCATCATCCAGAAGCTCACATATCATGTGCCAGACAAGAAGATATCTCATCAGGCACTAGTCTACTCCATGAGTCCATGCAACTGTCCAGAGGCATGATCCTACACAAGCACAACAACATCACAAGATGAGAGATGAGCATGATCATCAAAGCGATCCATGAGTTACATCAAGACAACAAGAAGAAAATATTCTAAGTGAACATGAGGTGAACTAGACTAGTTTGTTCAAAGATGCTGAGGTGGCACGTACACATCATTAGGCCAATCGAATTTTGCCATGTCATTTATTCAAGAGTGCCCACTCCAAAGATGCTTATCACATTGGGAAATGTGCCTTCATTGCCTCTTTCATGTTCTAAAAATAGCAAATTTTGTAACAAATTGCCTTGTCTCGATCTCGGCCGTTGATTGTCAAATCATTCCTGGCCCTTCATGTAATTTCTGGAGTCTATAAAAGGCTCATTCTTCTCATTTGTAAGGATATATAGAGGAGAATATAGGAGATGAGAGATCAGAAGTAGAGATCAAGTAGGAGTAAAGTAGAACGGGAGCTCTTCGAAGTCATGAAGAGAGACATGAGATTGTTGTAATCACACATTTCAAAAGTAATACAAGCTCATTGTTGTTGTTTTGCATGGTGATCTTGTGGCTTTGAAATGTTAGCATGGTTTCAAGTTCTTGAATATGACAAAGATGTGTTTCCAAGAAGCTTAGATAGTAGGGTAGATAAAATTCATTGATGTGATGTATATGCTAAAGATATTTGATGAACTCCTCCTTGGTTCATACTTTTGATGGTTTGTCGCTGGCAAGTCATCGTGCAAAGTTAGCCTGAACTACATTTGCTTAAGTTTGATTGTGAATGCTCGTTCAAACTGCACCAGCTGTGGGTGTTTGGATGAATGCTTCGCAATTTGAAAATCCTTGAGTTACCTTAGAAGATTGCACCGAACTTTGTGTAGTTGTTGGTCCTTATGGCGAAGCAGAGTTGGGTTATATGAGGAATTTGTCTATCTTGACATGATCCATCACTTCATTGTCCTTCGATGAGCTTTCTCAACCTTTGTCTTTTGCATTTTCTTTTCATAGCCAGTCGGAAGAAGTTCCATTTCATCAGGAAGTTGTCTTTCATAAGGAAGAAGTAACACATTTGAGTGGAGTAAGGAGCATGTTCAGCATAAGTCCCTTTGTGATTACCAGCATGATCACATCACACCATCGAGGCTATCCGTTGCAAATCACATACAAGGAACCTTGGAGCGTTTTTGTTTGATCACTTAGTTTAGCATTCGAGATGCTTTGTTCAAGAGAGGATAGAGCACTTGGTGTTTTATTCTAATGTTGTTGTCAAGAAAACATCGTCAACACACTCGTTTTCTATTTGTGTCCCTTCATGAAGCAACGGGGGCTTGGTAGTTTGTGGCAGTATGTGTGGATAGTGTAACTTCTGAAATAGGTGGAGTTAGTGTATTTGCATTTACTTAGTTTGTGGATAGTGTAATCTTTGAAATAGGTGGGATTAGTGTATTCACAGTGGTTTAGTTGTTTTGTATAGTGGAGGAGGGATTGTTTCCACGACATTGGAGGAGGGATGTTGAGACATTCGAAAGAGATGTGGACTCTTGGAGGAGAGTTGTTCTCTCATGTGCAACACTAGAGGAGGTATTTTGACACACTCGGAGGAGATGTGGACTTTCGGAGGAAAGTTGTCTCATTGTGCAAGGAGGTTGGGGACACTTTATGTTCTCTCATGTTGTGTAGAGGTTACAGGTTCTACAGTCAGGAGATCCGTTGATGGTGCCAGTTTGGTGTTTCCTGGGTGAGCAAGGAGGATTGGTGAAGGTGTTTCATCAAAGTCTCAAGAAGGGTTGTTGTGATCAACTCTTGTAGTGTTCCATCCTTTGTTCGAGTTAATGTAATAAGGGGGGAATGTTGGTTTTATTACGTGTAAACCTTAAGGGGGTTGTTGGAATAAATAAGGTTTACCTTTATAATAGTTAGTTTATAGTTAGATTAAATAAATAAAACAATAGTTAGTTTCTTTTTAGTAAATGAGAGTTACATTCACGTAACATTTCCATAAGTAGTTTAGGAAGTTTCACGGGAATATGTATGGCTTTATAATCCATTATAATCAAATGTAAAATCATTCAATGATATTAATATAATATATGCTTTTCATTCTGTGTATTTGCCCTTCCATATTTCAATACAATCCCTTTTGTATTAGAATGTAATGCTTTTGGAATAGACATACGAGCTTTTACAATGCATAATAATCATTCTATTGCCTTAAGTGTGTTGGAAATATTGTCACTGATGTTAAAGGTGCATAAACATGATGGTTGTCATTGATGTCAAAGGTGCATGGACAAGATGGTTGTCATTGATGTCAAAAGTATGAACGAGACTAACAACAAGGTTGTTGTCATTGATGTCAAAGGTTGAAGAGATTGTCGAAAATGGTCATTGGTGTCAAGAATGTATCAACGAGACTATCAGAACGGTTGTTGTCAAAGATGTATGATGAGATTGTTAAATGTTATCATTGATGTCAAGAAGGAAATACCAAGGATGCAAAATATGTTATATGGTGATAAGGTCTCACCAACAGATATTGAAGAAGATGTAGACAAAGCATGGATGATGAGCAAGTGTTATATGAAACAGAGAGGAGTTAACATATTCAATAAGGCCGACTTTATGTTATTTATATGACATGGTAGATATGGTATTCTGCTGTATTCAAGAAATGGACATAGACAATCATTATCTTCAAGTTGTATTGAAGGAAATAATGATGGGCTACAAAAATAAATATAAATAAAGACTATGGAAGAGAAATTGAAATAGTATTATAGGCAGAATTTACAAAGGCAGTGATTACATTAATGTGGCCGACTTCATATTAGCATATATGCTGGTCGACTCTCTTAAGAATAGTCGACATGTTGAAGAGAATTCAAAAACATTATATGTTCCGCTCACATTACATATAAAGCTAGCAGTTGTATTTAGTATACAAGTTAAAAAGACAGCAATGAGAATCATTAACATAATGATATAAGGTGCGATGCAGCAAAGAGAAGGCTGCGGTTTCGTATAAAAGATACTAAGTGAAAGAATTCAAATAAGATGAGTGGTGTGATCTACACATTAAAAGTCTATTACATATAAGACAAAAAAAAACCATGTCTTTAGTAAAAGATAAAAAAGGAGGATGTGATTTCAAGGTATGCGATTTGTTAATGAAGTAAAGAGGTGCAATCCATAATATGCTACGATTCACTAAAGGAAAAGCAATTAACATATGATGTGATACAAATTGTTTAAGGAAGCAATTTGTAAAGGACAGCGATCATAATGCGAAGAGGTGTGAATAAATTAAGGGTTATCTTCTTTGAAAAGAGACATATCTATTCATAGAGGATGCCTCATTTGATATGTTATATAACCTGGAAGATAGTGTGAATGAAAAACAAGCAATCAATGAATTTTTCTGAGTATAGAGCAGATTTAAAGAAGAGTAAGGGGCAGAAAAATAAAGTGTGTTTCAGATTCATATTGATGAATTATGCAGCCCATGAATGAAAGATAAGTGCAGATATAATTGATGAAATATGCAGCCCATGAATGAAAGATAATTGCAGAATTATATGAAGAACATATGTATGAATTAAGAGCAGAAATTTGAAAGAAAATAGTCATATCCATGATTAGTTTTTGTAAAAAGATCATGTATGATTAGTGATCAGATTTAAGCAAGAAAGATATTGTGTGGGCTGCAATCAGATTTGAGGTAGAAGAAAGTGTGTGATCTGATTTGTGAGGGAAGACAGTGTAAGTGTGTGAACCTGATTAGAAAAAGAAAAGACTTACATCATACAAAATCAGAAGTAGTGATCAGATTGTGAGTAAAGCAGAACGATATCATCCATTGAAGAATTCGTAGGTTGGTGCCTAGAGATTTGTGTCTCTTAGTGAGTTGGTGCTCAGTTGTGAGGGTTGGTGCCTACAAATTCTACAAGCGGGGATTGGTGTCTCCAGTGTGTTGGTGCTCACAAAAGAAGAATTGTAAGAGAAGTAGTGTTCTTCCTGTGTCATTAATTGCTAGATCTTGCATATATGCTATTGCTGTGATTGATTAAGTTTTGAAAAGTAAAAGATTGTTTGATAGGAGTCTTGGAGCTTGGTTATGCCGACTTGTGTGGCACAATGAAGACACCCACTATGTCTAGAGCTGAGTATTTCTTGTTAATTATTGATGACTTTTTTAGGAAGAGGTGGGTCTACTTCTTGAAAAAGAAGATTGAATGTTTTCTCATTTCTTAGCATTCAAAGCCTTGGTTGAAAAGCAAGTAGGAAGACCTACGAAGTCAGTGAGGTCTAATAATGGAGGGGAACTTGCCTCCAATCATTTCAAGGAATTTTGCAAGTAGAATGGTATAGACAGTGTTGGTTTGGAGAACCCCTTAAACAACTCATTAGTACATAAATAAACAATTATTGCTGTAAAAAGAGAGACTACAACATTAAACATGAAAAATAACATAACAAATAAATTGCTGAACCTGAGAGTTGCACACATACAGCTCTGTTGAGCTCAATAATTTTCTTCAATTTTTATATATTATTTTGAAAATGAAATTACATTTGTAGTCATTATGCTGGCTCCTATTCTTAAAATTATCAATTTGTGAAGTGCAGAAGTACTCAAATGAAGCGTAGATAGACCATACTAGACTTCAAAATATGGCATTTCTAAGAACAAGTTTTACTAGCTTAACTCATTTGATAACTGAGTAATAACTACTATAAGTTGCACGTTTATGGCCAACACATTTTGTAAGGTGTCAACAACTAGAGCTAACTAACTAGTCAACTGATTTATTAAAATAGTTGTTCATGCACCTCATTTACTTAACTACAACAAACTAAACTCCTAACTCAACAACTGTTCTACTTAACAACTAGATAAATTATTGGAATATTTACTGCAGCCATAAGTTATTGGAAAAAGAACTAATATCACAAATGAGAAAAGTTTAATTAATTTTTGTCTTCAATCTTCCCCTTGATGCTCATTGTCGTAATTCACATCAATTCTGTTAACCCTTAAAAATGTTCTTTAGCTAATGGCCTATTGAAAATGTTTGCCAATTGATCACTGCTATTGCAAAACTTCAATTTAATGTCATCATTAGCGACTAAATCTCTAGGAAAGTGATGACGCATGTGTTGGGATAGGTGTGTCATACACTTCGCAATCCTAATGTTCAATTTATTATTTATTATTTGTGAGCCCTCTTGGAAAAGGCTACCCCACTTGTGACATGGCCATTATGCCACATGTATGCCTTATTATGACGTGTGTAAGTGTAAGAGAATATCTTGTCATGTAGGGTGTGCAAAAACATGTATGTTGAAGATAGTGGTGTGAGAGAATCTATGAGATGCATAAGAGCATGTAATAGGGGGTTACATTGTTGACTTGACCAAGTTGACCAACATATGACACATGATATGATTTATCACAAGGCATTTTTGGATGGAGATAATGGAGCAAAAATTGTGTGGCCAACTTGGGGAGTTGCATATGATAGCTTATGACATGGTATGCTAGGTGTAAGAGCATATTCTATTTTTAGCCTAGAGGACCAAGACCAAGGAGGGCGTTGGAATTTGGGCCCATGATTTGGATGCCATTTTTGGGTCATGGTTTTGGCCCATTGTTTGTGGTTTAGCACTTGTGGTTTCGTGTATTAGATCTCATGTATATTGGATGCTAGAGATGGAGGCTTCATAGTGAGTTTGTAGGTATTGTCATGTTGCTAGAATTACTCTACATTTGACAATTGTGATACTCTTGTAAGGGCATGTCCTTGGATATTATTGTGTAACCTTTGTTCTTGATAGTACAATTGGTCCATGCTTTGGAGTGGAGTTTTTCTCTCGAAAGGGTTTTCTCCACGTAATCATTGTGTTTTTGAATAAGGGTAAATGTTTTAGATTGGAGTTATGAATGGGAAAAGGGGTTTTGAAAGAGCCCCACCCTTTTACAAAGATCGGACAAGAAGAATCAAAGACTAACAACATCATGGAACATTAGCACAAAATAGATCATGCAAAATCAACAAGACAACAACCAGCAACCCCAAAATAGTAGAGGCAAAGATGAAACCAATAGGACAAACAGCCCTAAACCAACAAAAATAGCAAGTCAAGGTGGCATAATGCCATAGTGTTTCAAGGAACTTTGAATCTTACCTGCTAGTTTGTTGTTGGCAGATAACTTATTATGCTCCTTGACTTGAATCGTCGTCTTGTTTTTCTTATTCAAGCAGAGTGAGTGTCGAGACCCAAGAGTAGAATTGAGGGCTTGACAAATTAGACCCTCCCAAACAGATTCATTGTCCTTGTGAATCTCCTTTGAATGACACTCCTCTTTGATACATCCTACAGGAGGTTCTTCTACAACTTGAGGGATAGAAGGTTCCTTTTGAACCTTTTTCTCCATGTATCTTTGTTGTCCTCCAAATGACCGACACTGATTCAAAGCATGGCCCATCATGTGACAGTGGTGACAAAATGCTAAAGAGGGCTCATATGTGATTTGTTGTACCTATATGCCCATCTTAGAAGATAAGGTAACTAATGAAGGGGACACCTTATCAATATCAACAATAACACAAAACCTTGCAAACAATGAGTGCTTTCTAGATTTGGTCATTTGGTCAACTGCAATGAGCTAGTTGAAAGAGCTAGCAATATTGGACCAAACTCCCTCCCAAAATCCCAATGGAAGGCCATGAAGTCTAACCCAAATTGGAGCACTTTTGATACGTTCCGTTTTTGGATCAAAGCCAGGCATCCACCTTTTGAGATAAAGACCAGACTTGTTGAGAAACCACTTGCCACGAACAAAGGTTTGAATATAGTCTTCATGGAGAGAAAAAGAAATTAGAAAGAAGCCTCTCGACAACACTGAAATCTCCAAAAAACCATTAATCTTCCATTTATGCTTAGCCCAAGATCTAAAAGAGTCAACATTAGGCCTAGCCCCAAGAAATTTACCAATAAGAGCATGACTCGGCCTAGATGTCGAATGATCAATAATGACATTAGGAACATGCAACACCCATTTGTTACCTTTCTCAAGGACAACGTCGGCCTTTGTAGAGGAAAGCCCTACATTGCATCCAAACTTTGATCCTATAGTAGACAGTGAAACAAAGGATTGGCTTGCCTCCCCTACCCTAGTCATCCAAGTCAGCGAAGATGGGAGGAGAGGGAGCAAGGGAACTGATTTCTTTTGAGATTAAACCTGCTAGCATAGCATCCTTGAAGGAGCCCACAGATCAACACACCCGCCCTTTGATCAACTCTTGTCCATAGAGCATACCCTCTGGTGTACCAATACTTTGATCAACTCCTTCGCCGGGAGAGCGGAGAGGAGGCCTCGCCATTGATGCATCAATAAGCACCTTTGAAGCCCTCTGAGCACCAAAATTGTAGGGGGGAAACACCTCAGAAGGGATGACATGGCATTCCACCACAGAAGGAACACCAACACATGAGTGACCAGAGGAGAGAAGAAATCCATGCTGCAGAGTAGATCCCCCTTTAGCTTTCCCTCAAGGCCCTTCTCAGCAGAGGGAGAGGACACAACCTTTTGCCGATTCATAGATCTCTGTTGGGCCTCTAGCCAAAGGTCGATAAGTTTCTCTTCATCTCCATGGTACGAGCCACACCAATCGTCCGAGAGCTGCCCATTTGCATTTGTTTTTTTGCCACCACCATCATCCTCATTTGCTTCACTAAAGCTAGCTAGAGAGTTGTAACATCCCTGAAAGAATATTTTAAGATCTTTCCCCAACATTAATGTTGCTACAATAATTTTTCTGAAATAGCTCAAGAACTAATTTATCTGACTATTATTCAAATGTCTTTGCATGCATAATTTTTGAACAATAAACCATTTCTCATTTCTAAAATCTGATTCATAATTCATAGTAACAAATTCCACAGAAAAGATGATTGAATGAAAGAAACTAATCAACAATTTCCTAACCAGAAATCATCAGCTGTTGATAAAATATTCTAGACCTTTTATTAATTGTACGACTTGTACTTGCATGGTATGACACCCAAAAGACAACCCAAACCGGCCGCAACTTTCTGAAGTGTACAACTGGGTTCAAAAAATCATATCGTTGCTTATTGAAGATGGTACGTCAACCTTACAATACTTTTGATCATCAATAAAAACAGTACGACCTTTATTGATAGGAAAATCAATAACTAAATTATGGTACGATCAGGCCCAAAGCTATTACAATTTGATTTTGGTAAATATAATGAATATAACAATATTTGCAATAAATTAAATCTTCAGTTGGAGCATAATACCATTGCTAGATTCATAGATAATAAATAAAACCTTCAGCACAATTGTAAACTTCCACACTGAAACTAGAAAATTCTTCAATCTTAGCACAATATGATTTATGGCACTGGAATTGAATCGAAGGGATTTCGTCCTCCAAGGGTTTTCATCCTCTAGTAAAAGCTGAACATAAATGTCCAAGCTTTGCAAAAAGGGTTATGAAAAATTTCCTTCCTTTATAGGTCTTCTTTTTCTACTTTTCCTTTTACCTCCAAAAGTTTTCTACTTACAATATTTTTTAGTATCTCTTAAAGATCTTTTAATATCGCATTAATATGATCTTTTAATAATACTTAAGTTATCCCTATTTAATTTTTTTAGAATAAAATATAATGATAAACTTAAAACATTATTTTCTACTCAACACCTTTAGCCTATAGGAAATTATTAATAGTCTATGGTTTCATCCCATTACCTTAATTTGGAAATGGGCACATGACAAGAGCTCCTACTTACAGAGCATTCAAAATTGGGTTTCCCGCTCTTCTTCTTGCTCTTTGCCATTTGTTAGTTGAAGGGAACAATGTTTTTAAATATATAAAATTATAAATATTGTCAAGTGTGTACAAAACTCATGGATTATGAAATCCATGGCATTAAAAGTATGTAATCATTGTGTTATGGGTATATTGTTTTTTGTGTTGTTTTTTCTTATAACTATACGATTAAATTGAATTTGCACATATCTCCTCTCCTAGATTAGTGTAGGAAGTGTATTTTACACCTCTTGTTCCTTTCATTTTGGTATGAGAGCCTCATCAACTCGAGTCCTAGGTGTTAGGGACAAGGTTTTGGATCTAATCTTGGTTTTGAGTGGGACCTTGTGCAAAAGGAGATCTTGTTGCAGAAAAATGGAAAGTATATCAAGGCTAGAAATGGAGAGATTTAATGACAGTTAACTTTGCATTGTGGAAGCTCAAGATGGAGGATTTTCTTGTAGATCGAGATTTATCGACTGCAGTATTTGGATCCAAACCAATTGCAATGTCACAAGATGACTAGGATGTATTGGACAAAAGGGCAAGGAGCCTCACCAGGCTTTGTTTGATAGATTCAATGTTATTAAATGTTTGTGAAATATCCACTGCTCAAACCCTTAGGCAAAAGTTGGGAGATTTATGCCAGGCTATGTCCTTGGTTAATAAACTTTCTATGGAAGATGTTGTATTGTTTGAGGATGAGTGATGGTGGTTCTATGGTTGAGCACTTAAATGACCCTGTTGCACTCAATGTATGACTGTTCTTTATTCTTTGCCAGATTTGTGGGGCAACTTGGTAGTGGCCATTGGAAGCACTGCAAAGTATTAGTGCTTGATGAGATTGTGGCTACTTTAATCTTAGAGGAGATGAAGAGGAAAGCTTTTGAATCCACCAAGGAGGCCTTGGTTGTTCGTTGAAGGAAAGAAGGAAACGTTGGTCTTGTTTGCATTGCATCCATCCTAGCCTTGAGCTCTATGATCTTGGCAAGCAATTGTAACTCTTGGTCACTCTCTTTTGCCACCACTTTCTCTTAAGCCATCTTCTTCTTGCCTTGTTCTCAACCCATTTCTACATGATGGGGAATAGACCAACTCCTACATATCTTCTACCTGGTGAAAACTACACTAGAAGACACACCACTGATTATTGATGATTCACCCTTTTTTTGGTGGAGAGTTTAGATGAGTTTTGAACAGCTTGAGGTCGTCTAGACCTTCTTTCCTTGGCCACTTCAATTGGAGATGTTTGGGATTGTGATGAGGGTGTTTGGAGCCCCTGCACCTAGGTTTTGACAATGATTTTCAGTGCTTTTCAGAGTGTTATAGACCTGTGCCAGCTTGTTTCAGTTTGGTTCAACTTTCCAGAGTGCAGTTTGTGGGTTCTTTGATGGGTATACTTCATGCTCTTTCAGTTTGGGTTGATGAAGATAGTGGTGTAAGAGAATCTATGATGTGCGTAAGAGCATGTAAGAGGGGGTTAATTGTTGACTTGACCATGTCGACCAACTTATGACACATTACAAAGCATCTTTGAATGGAGATAATGGAGCGAAAATGGAGTGCCCAACTTAGGGAGTTACATATGACAACTTATGATGTGGTATGGTAGGTGTAAGAGCATGTAATATCCAAAATTATTTTTTTTTGAAATTTTTGCAATATAGAAAGACGCCAATGTAAGTCCTCACACTTGCTAATCTCCCAAATCCTGATGTGGGCAAGGTAAGAGTATACGGTGTTGAAAACCGTTATTTAGAAAAATGCAATGCTTTGAATAGTAAATGGGCAGCATAGCCAATCAAATCAACACCTCTTCGGCGGACAAGTATGTGTATATGCTCAAACTACAGATTGGGTCAATGTCAAAATGATAGACTACAAGTTGATTTGGATCAACGTCAAATTGACGGATAATGAAATGTAAATGTTGGCGTGTACGCCATCCAAATGTTGATTACAATGCAAATATAGGAAATTAAGGAATCTTGCGAAAAACCTTCCGGACTATTACAAATATTAAAACACTTCAATCTAGCGGTGAACCGACCAGAATTTACAATATGAATGATTAAGTAATGAAATAACCTGATCAATGGGGATAGGTATATCCTGATCACCCCAAAAGTCCTGCATTGTCCAGGAGGGGACTAAAGTTCCACCAAGAATAAAAAGATCAAGGAAACTTAAGAATTTTTTAAGGATTTTTTGCAGAGTTTTCTCAAAGTTTAGGTAGGGTTTTAACACCTTTCAAGGCACACAAAACAAGGTGAAAACACAAGGACCTCTTAGGAAAATTTTAATGAATTTGGCATGATTTTGCAATTATGAGGCTTGAAAAATAGAGGTCTCAATAGAGCTGAATGGGGAAATTGAAGATGGACATGAATTAGTGTTCCACAACCGTGGGGGACAAGGGGATGTAGGGATGGGTCTCGGGGACATGGGGACCATGGACCTAGATTTGTGGACAGTGGGGGGACGACGGTGCAAATACATATAGTACTTGAAAAATTAGTTATGAAAAGATATCAAAGTTCCCCGGGGACGCGTCCCCTGCCTTTTTTTGGCCATACCCGTACTGGGGACATCCCGGGGATGCGGGGACGGCTAGGAAACGTCCCCTGACAGTCCCGTTTCCCCGGGGACGTCCCCTTTTTTTAGGGGACTCAGCCGTCCCCGGTACGGCCAGGACGTCCCCCGACTGTACTGGGGACAGCTAGCCGTTCCGTACGGCCCAACAAACTCCCAACTCAAAAAATTAAAAAAAAACACAGTTTTGGCAGGAAACAAAGAAATAGTTAACAAGGCTACACTGAATTGTTTTTGTATTCATTGATCATTGCCATATTTTATTTTTTCCTACTACAAATTTGTCAAATACTTGATGTACTGATCATTCCATCTCCTTCATTGTTAGTGATGTAATCTACATGGGAACCATTGCATCTACATTTCCTTCCTACGCATCAATTTCTTGTCTAAGTTCTTTAGCTCGGATACACACAGTTCATCCATATGTTGTTCGTATGTGATTGATTAACTTGCGATTCTATTTTGCTGAAGCTCATACTTTGAACTGGTCCAAGCCAATTCTCATGTGACAAGTTGAAAACTAAGTTCAAGTGTAATGTTATGGTTATGTATGCATGTTTTAATGTTCTATAATATCTATAATGAATGCCTTATCAATGTTATCATCTAAATATTTGAAATTTCCTTATATTTAAAAAAAAAACCTTATTTTAGTAGCCGTCCCCTACCGTCCCCTAAAAAATGGCCAAAAAAAAATGCTGTCCCCGAAACTCGTTCCCCCACCCCCGCCCATCCCCGTCCTTGGTACTTGGGGGAACATAGAAAAATATGCAAGGAATAACATATGAAAATCTTAAATACTCAAACATATTGCATAATTGCATTGAACGATGAAAATGTTGAATATCAATATATTTATGTTATATTCAAAATTTCAAAATGACTACATTCAAAATCCAATTACCTAATATTGCTAATGGCCTAGTGCTTCAAATCAGTGAAACATCGTTCATCCCCAAAGCCCACTCCAAACTCCTCTTGACTCGAGTTGTTGGACTCCTCGAGGTCAAGCTCCTCCAAAGCAATACCAACCAACCTTGTCTATGATGCATCTTCATCCACTTGTGTTGGCTCCTCTAGCTCTACATCCTATCAAGTTGCTGAATTCTTCTTGTATGTAAGTGTGTTGTGGTCAATGAGACACAAGGCGCTATGTACAGCTACGAGTTTCTTTGCCCTCCTAGAGGTGAGCCTATTTCTCTTAATAGAGTGGATTAAACTATAAGTAGACCAATTCCTCTCAACAGTAGAATAACTAGAAGCTAGGGACAACAGACGAATGGCTAGTGTGATGGTCAAAGAATTAGGCCCATAGAGGATTAGGGTTAGCGTTGGAGGCACACAAATCAAAATTTCTTTTTGTTTTTTAAAAAAATTACTTTTGATGCTTTATTACGCAGGGTACGTGCAAAAGTCCCTAGAACGATTTGGGGATGTTCGGGCATCCCTAGAACTTGCAAAATTAATTTGGACGTCCTAGAAACATCCCATCTTTAAGGAGACATCTTGGAAATATCCCTGAATCTTGGGCAGCGGTGGAGGGATGGCAAGGGGATGTTTCACCCAAGTCCTCATGTCTTTGAAATGTCCCCGACATGGGGACACGGGGACTAGGGGTACGCGTCCCCATGGTACACTGACATGAATGACTAAGAATGTTTAGGTTTCAAGAACATGCTTGTAGGAAAAGTGATGTCTCCTCTTGTAGAAGTGCTTGCTATTGATGTTGGTCCCACCTTGATGGAATTTCACAACCTTCCACCCAAATTCTAGGGTGTTTGTTTCTGAATGGCATGTTGATGACATTGTTGGGATTGCATATGCAATGAACATGTTGGATTATATTGAACAACGAGATCTATGATAATGACATCAACAATGGTTTGTGTTGAATGGAGGCAAAGATGTTGCAAAGGCTAGCAGTTGGCTGTATTGCACATGACCCTGCCTATTTCCTGATTTCATGCCAAATTTGTGGTTGTTGATGAGATTCAAGATACAGAAAATGGAACAGAAGTTTGAAAAACCAAAAACGTTCATTCAAGCCAGCAGCGTGCACCAACAGCTGAAGGCTTGGCCAAAATTTAAAGTTTTGAGAAATAGGCCTAAAGACTGGAAGTAGAAGCCATAAGGGGAAACTGCCAAATTTGAATTTTCAGAAAAATGTCCAAAAGGACCTTGAGTTAGCACCATAAAACAAAGGAGCCAAAATTTAGAAAAAGAAAACAAACAAACAAAACAAAAGGAAAATAAAGTCCAAAAACTTCTAGACATGCATGCCTTAACACCTTGTGGACAAAAATGAAACATGAAAAAGTTGGTCAAACACCTCCTAGGCATGCGTTAGAACCAGAGTTACTAGGATACATAGGGGTATTGGTACTGTTATGGGGGCGTGGATGCCAATCAACTTAGGGTACGTGTAATGTCCCCTTCTAGCAAGCCAAAATTTTCACAACCTTGTAAACAATTTCAACTTACCCAAAGAGAACATTAGTGTTCAATTCTTCTTTCATAAAATAATTAGGGTTAATGATCCATAATTGCCCTTAAGGCTTGTAATCTTATAATCATAATCATATAATTTCTTTTAACATAATAAACATATGCCCTATATATTCACATTATTATAAATATATACATTTCACATTCACATAAACATATGCATGACATATTCACATTATTTCTCTCACAACTCTCATGCACTATCTTGAGGGAGTCTTAAGGTAGCCCTACCATTAATCAATCCTATCTCCCATATGAGCATGGTTTGTTAAGGTGTCCATATCCATCCCATACGGAGGCCCAATGGCTTCACCCACACCCGGGGTCCCTCACCAATTGGCTCGAGGGGACTTCATGCACACCCAGCATTCCTCATCCCATCGAGAGTCACCTACCGTTGGGCACAATTATAAACTATATAAGTTTATACTTACCATAGGCCCAAGAGCTTCACCCACACTCGGGGTTCCTTGTCTCTTGGCTCAAGGGACTTCACACACACCCAGTGTTCCTCATCCACTTGAGGGTTGCCTAGGTTCAATCATACGCCCTTAACTTAAGCCCAAACTCACAAGTGGTAAGATGATTAAGGGTGAGGCTTGACATCCTTCTTGATAGGGTATGAGATTATGAGTTATGAATCCATCGTTGATAATATTATCCTTCCCGGATCATGATATCATATTTCTTATTCCACTTGGGAATCTTATCATTACTTAGTCATAGCCTCATACTTGGCTCATTGACAGTTCCATTTATGTTTATTTTCATGCTTGACATATAAATGATTTCATTGCCTCATATTCATCACATTCATATTCATATTTATTTCTATTTCTTTCATGTATATACATTCATTTATCTAACATATTTACATATACTTCCATGTATTCAGATTTTATTTCATTTCTTATTCCTATCTATTCTCATAATATTATTTTCATTCCATATACTCATATCTATATGATGAATGTTCATATATGCAATATATTTCAATATATACAGCATTCATATCATTATTGAATATACCCTAGAATGCTAGATTCTATATACTATACTACTGATTAAAATATTTTATTTTATATAACACATACCTGGTATAAGGCTGCTGATCCTTATGTCTGCTGTAGCAGTCTTTTCCCTTCTTATCCGTACTGCTTATTTCTTCCTTTTCTTTGGTTAGCTGGCTGCTTGGACAATCATTCGCTGCTTCCTTCTTATCTTCTTATTGGCTGATAACAGAAACCTACATGTCTGTTCCTGATTTCTTTTTCTTTATTGTTATGTCTTCTTGTGGTTCGATTGCTGTTGTCTTTTCTCTTTTTCATGTTCTCCTTTACTCACGCCAAATCTAAACTTATACTTTAAAACCTCTATGAAGAGAGGTATCCCTTTGAATAGGGATAACCTTTCACAAGAGACATGCTTCTTGGTTAGTAATGCTGATTAGTATTTTAAATTAGTTAATCTGTACCCTTCCCCTTTGGTTATATTCATTAATTTAGTTTGCAAGGCTGATATAAGTGATCGCTGCCTATATAAATTATCCCTTAGAAGATCATTCATAAATATATGGATTGATATTGTTGAGAAGGGTGGCAAATATGATGAGCAGCGATTCAAAAGAATCGCTGCCCTTTAATAAGTCGTGGGCCATTAGTTCCTCTTTTATGAGGGTCGCTGCTCATATTATTAATAAATTACTATCTGATTTAATATATATGATAATATTTTATATAATATAGTAATATATCCTTTAATAAGTATATTATATATTAAAATATTTATATAATACTATTATTCAATATTATTATAATATATTTTATATTTATATTTATATAATATATAATATATAATATATTATATTATTATTATAATTATAATAATATTTAGATTGACAATATCTATATTCATATTTATATTTATTATTCATAAATACAATAAATATATTATATTTTAATTATATAAAAATATATATAAAATAAGGTAATTTAATATTATTATATATTAATAATCAAATATTATTATATACGTGATTATCATTCAAAGTGTCTTCTCCATCTTATCATGATGTTTAAATCTTTAATTTAAACAATGCCTTAATATTGGGACATGACAGTACGTGAGTAAATGAATAAGGAGACAGCTATTTTATATGGAAATGAATCACCGAAAATGTCTATGTTTGCATAATGGAGTTTCCTGGCAACTATGGTCAGAACAGATTTCAAGCACAAAGGTTCAAAAAACACAGAGTTCATCTACACTAAAAGTGTGTGCTCATACAAGACCTGGTCATGTTTTGACAAACTAAAAAGTTCCCTAAAAGCTGAAGTGCTTGACATAGCAGGGGACAGCCAGAAGTTTAAGGATTTAAAATAAAAGAAGGCAAGAAGACCTCAAGAGCATGCCTCAGTAAAGAGTTTACAAGTTTCAACAAAACAGAAAAAGCTTGGCCTCATGGTGGGTGAAGTGTGCTACTATAAACATCACTCAAGTTTGTCAAAGTATTGAAAGTGGTCTAAAACATTATAGGCTCACACTTGGGCAGATGTCAAAATTTTTAAGGGAAAACTGAAAACAAGAATGCCTGGAGCGTGACTGTATGAAAGTGGAAAGACAAAAAGCTAGCTAAAAGATAAAATTAGCCAGAAGTTTAGAGAATGCATCCTTGTTGACCTTTGTCCTCAACAACCTTGCGAAGTTTCGGGTCATAAACAACAGGTATCAGCAAGGCTTTCAGCAGGGTTTAATGCAGATTTTCTGCATGTTTTTGTTATTTTAGTAGTGTTTTGAATATTGCTTCTTCAATTGACATTCATTTATGACAGATTTTTCAATGCATTTCTCCATGTCCAAACATCTATTGCAGGTTTACAGTAGTTCTATTGCAGGTTTTTGAAGATTTCTTCCTTTCTTGACCTTCATTTACTGTATTTCTCAGTGAGTGCCAGTCATCACAGAAGTAATATGTAGCAGTGGGATAAGACACTGAGAGTTCTCTCATTTCCTTCACTCTTCATCTAGGGTGCTTCAAAATTGATGGTTTGGTTTTTCATCAAAGGAAATGGTTTGGAGTTTTTATCAAGCAAGGACTAATGATGGATCATTACGGTTTCATCTTTAACAAGGCCTAGGGCTTCAAAACACAGACTTGTAGAAGTTTGCAGAGATGACAAAGGATGGTAGACACGTTTTTGATAAGAACTTAGAGTCCAGTCACCAAGATTGTTTGGCGAGTTGTCTGTAATGTGCCCTTCTAGATTTGCCTTAGATTAAACCCTACGATCACAATTATGATACATTAGGGTTAGGGAGATGACTTACAAGTAGTTATTCTTCATTATACTCTTGAATAAAACTCTTGCAATCATCACATAGAGAACACAAGTACAATATATATACATATAAACTAATGCCATTGTTAGGGTTAGCTACAAATATATCAAACTCATAATACAATTCCAACACTATCGAGATAGGGACATGATAGGTTTGACCCAGCCAACCCATACTAAGCCCAATAGCGGAACTTTGGCCCTCCTGGCTTTGGTGGCAAGACATAGACATCCACCAAAGTGGGGTACTTGGCAGAATGCTGGTCTTACTTCCCTATCCATGCCTTATCACTTATAATTAATAACTCATCATGGTAGGAATGGTACGGGGATCATAGCAGAGTTCTCAGTTTATCCAATCTAAGCCCAAGAGCGGGACTTTGACCCTCTTGGCCTTGATGGCAGGGCTTTGACATCCATCCAAGGTGGGGTACTTAGATGGAAACCTTATACCCTCTTACCTATGTCTCATTCCCTTCCTCCATGATGAGGTTCCATATATTTTATATCTAAAAGATATTGATGCATAATAAAACAATATCATATACTGTGTTATTATCTTGTATTCTATACATGATTCATTATACATAAGTAATGTAAATTGCAAGGGATATTAATTCTTGATTGCAACTATATTATCAAACTTACAAATTATTATTAATATATGTTACTTACTCTGATTCTAACTCTGATTCTAAGTTCTTTAGCTACTGCTCTTTCTGCAGATCTGACTGAATCTCTGAATACTACAGTCTGCCTTTTATCTCTTAATTCTAATACTTTTAATATTTTCTGTTGCCTTCTTCTCTGTATTGAATACTATAATATCTCAACTCAGAAATATATATAATGCAGATCTAAATATATGTATTTATGGGATACTCTTTTTATATTTTCTTCCTGATGATTTTTTCCTTGTATCTCACAACCTTTATTTATTTCCCTCTCAAGGGATATGTTGGAAGAGGCATGTCTCTTATTATATTTGGTGGTAAAAGACATACTTACCCTCTTATAATTTTTATTACTTTATATTAATTCCCTTTTGTGGTAAGTAACTCCCTTATCACAAGAGGATAGGTTAAAAGATGTTTATTTATATTATTTGTATTTATATTATATCATTTATATCATAATAAATGATATATGATTTATATTATATTATTTATGTGTTAAATATAATAATAATATATTTTGTTAATTGTTTTAAATAAATATTATTTAAATATCTTTAATTTGAATGAATAATACATAATGAATTCAGTTATAAATTACTAATATAGGGGCATGACATTGTCATTAATCGCCAGGGTTTCATGTTTCATTCAAGAGTTTATTAGGAGAAGAAAGCCACTCTTGTTGCATCACTCAGAATAGGCAGAGACTAGCTATTTTTAGCCATTGCTATTAGTGATCTGTAAGATACCCAACTAGTTCTACGAAAATTTTTCCTTACTTAAACACTTTTACTTGCTAACAATTCATCAACTACTTCAATAACATAAAGATATACATCAAGATAACTATTTGAATGAAATTAGAGTTGGGTACTTGTCTTGTTACTTGATTCAATCAACTTGCAATGTCTTATTACATGGAAAATGCTTTCAATAGCATGAAGTACAACTCATTCAATGGAAATACAAGGACAGGCCTTGAAGCCTTGATGTTACAATGTCTTCCTTACTTGAACAACTCAATTGAACTCAATGATGTCAACTGAATGTCAACACCTCACAGTATCACAAGGGAGCATCACCTTGCTTGTTGAGGGAGCATCACCCCAACACTTGAAATTCGCAGGCCTCAAGATTACAAGCTCAATAGCTTTGCAGAGAGAATTTTGTCAAATAAACAGATACCAAATGAATGAGAGAGCTCCTCCTTTTATAGGCCTTCCAAAGGAAATGAAGGCACGTTTTTCAATGCATAAAGAGGAACCAAGGCATGTTTCCCAAGAAGCATATCCAAGGGAATATCCCATCTTGATGACTCATTCTGAGTTGGCAAGCTTATCCAGAGACCTCGACACGGATCCCGAAGACATTTTGAGGACCAATGGGCATTCAGACAGTTGTAACAACCTTAACCACTTCTTGAAACACTTTAGGCGCAGTTTTAGGGTTCTTCTAACTATGGCGCTAGTTGTGGAGGATCTCACCAGGAAGTGCGCCTAAATTCTCATCCTTGGAAGATATTGTCTTTGGAAGTGAACTCCTCTGGATCCATACTTAAACATTTGAAGATTTGGAATGTTGAACTCATCACCTCACAAGGTAGGCGCATATTTGAAGGATTTATAGGTTTTTTTGACTTGGGCACCAAGTTGAGATGACCTCCTCCTGAAGTTGCGCCTTGTCAACATTAGGCGCCAATTAGAGTTTATGGATGCTCTGGATTGTTTCCAAGAGTAGGTGCCAAAACATCATCATTAAGAAAGTGTTTTAAATGCTAGGTGCCCAAATGAGCCCTCTGGAGTCTAGGCGCTCCTTTCATGCATTCTGTGTTCTAGGCGCCAATTGAAAGGAGTGGAGAACAGGGCAAACGCCTTCCAAACTAGGTGTTTCCTTGAGGTGACAAGGACTTAGAAAGTGCGCCTAAGGTGAGCGCCTTGAGTGAAAAGGTCTAACAAACATCTTTGAACCCCCTTTCAATGTTAGGCGCATTCTGGAGGTGGAAACAAGTAGAAGGTGCGCCTTGGCTTCCTTTGTCAATTCTTTCAAGTCTTTGTTGATTAGGAAGGTGGAATGCTTCATTGTAGAATGAGCGCCTATCTTCTAATGTCCAAACTACTTCTTCTGGCTCACTCTGTGGCTAGGCGCCAGAGCTAAACTGTTCACACAAGGGAGTGCGCCTAGACTCACTTGATGTTTTCCTACTACTTCAACCCCTGGAAGATGTTCCAAGGTGTTCCCTTTTACAAGCACCTGACCTCCCAAGTTCCTTCATGTGCTATTCCTTGAAGGCGCCAAAATTGAGCTCTAGTGCCATGGGATTGTGCCTAACATCTTTGAAGAGTTTCTAAGCCTTTTGCAAGTTGATATCCCAAACTCATGCTTCTAGGCGCAACAGGAGCTTTCCAAAGGAGTTTCCAAGTTTTAGACGCCAAGCGAGGTCATGGGTGAATGGAACTGCGCCTTAGGAGATGACTGGATCCTAAGCGTTAGTCTGGAGTTATAGTGGAATTGATATGCGCCTCAACTAGCTTAGGCGCCCATTTGAAGTGATTCCTTTAACACTTCTCTGTCAATCTCAATTGCAAGGATGATCTCCTAATCCAATTTTGATCCTCTGGAGATGCAAATAGCTTTTCATTTCTCTAGGCGCCATCAATGATGATCATCAACCAAAGCGCATTTCAAAGGTGAGATAGGCAAGTGAGGCGCCAAACTAGTCCTTAAGACTTATCTCCTTCTATCAAGTCAATTTCAACTATGTGAGAGAGTTCTATTCTAGGCGCAAAATGGAAATGTTTCATCAATTGGTGCATCTTACAAAGCTCCCAATTCTAGGCGCCAGAGCCAAAGAGTTTTTCCCAACACATGCACCTGGGCTAGGAATTCACCTAAGAGACATCACTTAGCTTTAAAACTTTCAATCTATAGCCATCTGGGCTAGGCGCTCCAATGGAGGATCCTTGAACTCATGCATTGGCGCCTTCTAGTTCTAGGCGCCCATTTTGGATGATTCATCCTGATACTAGCGCCCAAAATGACTAGACTCTCTTCATCATCCAATTCACTTAGAAGACTCAAGTTGGAGACTTAGTTGTCTATCCATGTTCTCCGGAAGATTCATTGTACCTCTATGCACTTAGGCGCCCTAGTTGATGTGATTAAAGTGCTTCAAAGCTCCATGATTCTTGGTTAGGCGCACATTTGACATTGAGCAAGCAAGAAAGTGCGCCCTGACTCTAGGAGTCCTGCCTTAGTCAAGTTTAGCATCCAGACTTAACTAATTTCAAGTTTCTGACTTTGTTCCTGCAAAAAACAAAAGTTAAGTTAGTCAAAAACCAATTCATTCCCTCATTATTTCGAATTAGCCTCCGGGAATGAGGAATAGGCTAACTCATTCTTCATTTGATGATCAGGCTGGAAACGGGGACATGACAGTCTCCCCTTCCCGGGATTGCTTGTCCTCAAGCAATTGAAGGTTAGGATGCTCCAGAATCTTTTCACCTTCCCAAGTAGCATCCTCCATCGGCAACCCTTTCCACTTCACCAGATATTCTCTTATGCTTCGGTTGCGAAGTTTCTTCTCCCTTATATCCACCACATTTTCAGGTTCAAGTGCAAGCATTCCTTCTTCATCAAGTGGTGGTAGTTCATCAGTTGAAACCACATGTTGACCTAGTGCCTTTTTGAGACATGACACATGAAACACATTGTGGATGCGGCTTCCTGCTAGCAAATCAAGTTCATATGCCACTTCCCCTACTCTTCTCAACACCTTGTAGGGTCCGTAGAACCTTGGTTTCAATTTCTCTGCACCTGACTTCTTCAAAGTACTCTGTCTATATGGTTGAAGGCGCAAAAACACCATGTCCCCTACTTCAAAGTGTCGCTCAACCCGGTGTTTGTCCACATACAACTTCTGTTGATTTTGAGCTCTTTGCAGATTGTCCTTCAGGACTCTCAAAATATCTTGAGTATCTTTCATCAATTCACTTGCCCTGGGAGCTCTACTGTCATCCAATGCCAGATCAACAAACGAAACAGCTTCATATCCATACAAAGCTCGGAAGGGAGTCATGCGAATTGACACGTGAAAAGTGGTGTTGTAGCAGTATTCACCCAGATGTAGCCACTTAATCCAAGCACGCTGATGATCAGACACATAGTTTCTCAAGTATCCCTCAAGCCATTTGTTTACAATTTCAGTCTGTCCATCGGTTTGGGGATGATAACTAGTGCTCGGTGTTAAGTCAGTTCCAGCTAGTCGAAATAGCTCTCTCCAAAACACACTGATGAACCGGCTATCACGATTACTGACTATGGTTTTAGGCAGGCCATGTAGTCGGAAGACTTCACAAAAGAATATCTCAGCTACCTGCAATGCTGATAACTCAACTGGGATAGCAAAGAAGTGAGCAAACTTGGTTAATCTGTCCACAACTACGTAGATACAGTCTCTTCCATTCACCTTCGGAAGACCTGTGATGAAGTCCATAGAAATACTCTCCCACTTATGCTCTGAAATCGGCAGTGGTTGGAGTAATCCAGCTGGAAATGTATGTTCTGTCTTATTCTGTTGACAAATCAAACACTCCCTGACATACTGAAGAACTTCTTCCTTCAGACCTTTCCAGGTGAATCTTTCCTTGATCTGTCTGTATGTCTTGAAGTAGCCAGGGTGTCCTGCAAGTGGAGCATCATGGTATGTCTGCAAAATCTATCGCTTCAGCTCCGATTCAGGAGTCAGATAGATTCTGTCTTTGTAATAGATGATTTCATCAATCACCTTGTACCTATCATCCTGAATGATTCCATCCATGATCTCACAAGCAAATTTTGATTTGGAATACTCAACTAGAAGCTGAGCCTTCCAATTCACTGAAACTTTGTTCAGGGCACAAACAACAGGTCTTCTAGACAGGGCATCGGCAACCACATTCTTCTTGCCTTTCACATATTCAATGTCGAAATCATATGCCTGTATCTTCACAACCCACTTCTGCTGTCTTTCATTCAAATCTTTCTGCCCTAGAAAGTATTTCAAACTGTTGTGATCAGTCCTGACCACAAACTTAGATCCAACTAGATACTGGTGGAACTTAGCCAAGGCATGCATGATTGCCAGCATCTCTTTGTCATAAGTTGAGTACAACCTTTCTGTCTCCTTCAACTTCCTGCTTTTGAATGCGATGGGATGTCGATCTTGCATCAAAACAGCTCCAATACCTTCTCCTGAAGCATCGCATTCTAGAACAAAGGACTTAGTAAAGTCTGGCAAAGCCAGTACTGGTGTTGTACTCATCACTTCCTTTAATCTATCAAATGCAGCTTGAGCTTCTATTGACCAGATGAAAGCACCTTTCTTTGTTAGATTTGTTAAGGGTGCGGCAAGTTGTGAAAATCCCCTAACAAATCTTCTATAATAGCTGCAGAGGCCAAGGAATCCTCTTAGTTCAGATACGTTCCGGGGAACTGGCCAGTTGCAAATAGCTTCAATCTTTTCCTCTTGGACTTTCACTCCATTTGCTCCTATCACATGACCTAGGTACAGAATCTCCTTCAGGCCAAAATCACACTTAGACATCTTTGCATACAAAGATTGATTTTCCATAACATTCAATACTTCATCTAAGTGTTGGAGATGTTCTTCCCATGTCCTGCTGTAGATCAAGATGTCGTCGAAGAAAACCAACAGGTACTTCCTCAACTGCTTGTTGAACACATGATTCATACAGGATTGGAAAGTGGCTGGTGCATTTGTCAGCCCAAACAACATCACCATAAATTCATAATGCCCGTAATGGCATCAGAATGCTGTCTTTGGAATGTCCTCTTCTCTGACACGAATTTGATGGTAGCCAGATCGAAGATCTATCTTTGAGAAATAGACTACTCCGTGCAGCTCATCAAGGAGTTCATCGATCCTAGGTATTGGATACCTATTTTTGATGGTCTTCTTGTTCAATGCGCGATAGTCAACACACATCCGCATTGTTCCATCGTTTTTCTTTACTAACACTACAGATGATGCAAATGGACTTGATGATGGCCTTATGTGCCCCATATCGATCAATTCTTTGATCGTCTTCTCAATTTCAATCTTGAAGTGTCTTGGATGCCGATAGGGTGCATTGTTAACAGGTTTCGCCCCATCCTCTAATTCAATTACATGTTCAAAACCTCTATCAGGAGGTATTTCTGGAGGTATGTCCCTAAACACCTTACCATGCTTATCCAACATTGCCTGAATGTCTGCAGGATAAATTTCTTCAGCAGAAAGGATTTGGTTGTCCTTGATACAAACTTGTGCTGCCCATTCAATATCATTATGCCGGAATAATGCTTCCATTCGTTTTGCTGAGACAACTTTGGGATTTCTATCGAACACTGATTTCAGTTTGATCTTCTTTCCTTCATGCATGAATTCTAATTCCATCTTCTGAAAGTCCTGGACAATTCTTCCAAGTGAATGCAACCATTGCACTCCAAGTACTACATCAATATGCCCAAGTCCAACCACATAGAAATCATCTTGTAAAGAATAATCTCCCATTTGAATTTGCAATTGGGACACTTTTCTGGTACAACTCATTAGGAATCCATCAGCAACTGCTATTTGAAATCCTTCGAAGTCTTCAACCGTTAGACCCCGCCTTGCTACCAAACCTTCATCTATGAAGTTGTGAGTAGCACCACTGTCAATTAGACAGGTGACTCTTTGACCTTTCACAACTCCTCTAATGCGGAAGGCATGATACTTCGGTACTCCTGAGATAGTTGCTAATGTTATTTTGTCAGATGTTTCTTCTGAGACAACATTAAGAGTTGGTTGTACCTCCTCTTCACCTTGGATTGATTCTTCTTCACTTAGTGACTCTTCTTCACTTCCATCATCAAATACAACTTCAATCAGATGTGCTTTACCTTTACCAAGGCATCTGTGTCCTGGTTCCCAGGGTTGCTTACAAGAAAAGCAGAGTTTCTTCCTTCTTAGCTCATCTCGTTCGGCTGCAGATGGACCTTGAGCCATCTTTTGAGGAAAAGAGGGTCTCCTTTGGGTAGAGCTAACTCCTTTATAGAACCTTTTCTTAGGCTGATAAACACGGGTAGTATCAAGATCTAGAGCAAAGTCAATTGCTTCTTCCAGGTTTGCTGGCCTTTGTACCTTTACCAATGGCTTGATCTAATTGTTCAATCCCTCGATGAACAGCATAGTGATTCTTCGGTCTGTCATATCAAGTACCATTACTGCGATCTTCTGAAAGTCATTAACATACTGCACAACTCTTCCTTCTTGCTTGAGTTGAGCAAGTTCACGATAGTACACTTCAGTGTCTTTTCTATCAAACCTCTGAATCAACTTGGTTACAAACTCATCATAGGAATTTATCCTATCATGATGTTGAGAAACTAGGCCATGATGCCACCATTCATAAGCCAAACCTTCAAGATGCATTGTAGCAAATTGAATTGCCTTCTTCTCCGTCAATGGCTTAAGTGAAAGGTATGTATCCAGCTTGTTTACCCAAGCTCTAGCACTGAGCTTACCACTTCCATCAAAGGTAGGAATGGGAACTCGATTCAAGGCTTCTTTATACTCCTTTGTATCATCATCTCTTCTAGGACGAAAACCTCTAGTTCTACCTCGCCTGTCTCTATCTTCCCTCTTCTGTCGGCAATATTCATTGAAAGTCATCATATCTCGAACACGTTCCGGAAGTCTGGCATAAAGATCTGCAAAGACAGCTATCTCATCTTCAAAATTGTTTGGTTCTTCTTCGTCAAACTCTTCATCAGCTTCATTGTCCTGTTCAGGTGGTGGTGGAAGGAAGGTTGGTCTTAAAGGCCTATCAACTGTAGGAGTTCGTGTGTGAATTCTTCTACCTACTGCACTACCAGCATCATCATCAACATGTCTTTCTTGTCTCTCAGGTCTAGCTGCATCTCGACCACCTTGTCCAGCTACTTCACCTTGATTCATGTTTTGAAGGGATTGTAGGACATGTTGCAATATTTGAGCGGTTTGTTGTTCAGCGGCAATGTTCCTAAACATCTCCCTTGCTGCATGTTCACCATCTGCAGGTGGACTTCTACTTCTTCTTTCCTCAGCCATGTTAACCTGTCTAGCTACAATTGCTTTTGAAAGAGTATCCTGTTGTGGGTAAGGATGAGTCCACTAGAACTGCCTTCGTTGTTCACGCGCAATGTATCTCCTTGTTCTATCACTTTGTTGATTACCTTCTTGCATGAAAACCCAAAGGCTAGCAGGATCCAAGCTCTGATACCACTGTAAGATACCCAACTAGTTCTACGAAAATTTTTCCTTAAACACTTTTACTTGCTAACAATTCATCAACTACTTCAATAACATAAAGATATACATCAAGATAACTATTTGAATGAAATTAGAGTTGGGTACTTGTCTTGTTACTTGATTCAATCAACTTGCAATGTCTTATTACATGGAAAATGCTTTCAATAGCATGAAGTACAACTCATTCAATGGAAATACAAGGACAGGCCTTGAAGCCTTGATGTTACAATGTCTTCCTTACTTGAGCAACTCAATTGAACTCAATGATGTCAACTGAATGTTAACACCTCACAATATCACAAGGGAGCATCACCTTGCTTGTTGAGGGAGCATCACCCCAACACTTGAAACTCGCAGGCCTCAAGATTACAAGCTCAATAGCTTTGCAGAGAGAATTTTGTCAAATAAACAGATACCAAATGAATGAGAGAGCTCCTCCTTTTATAGGCCTTCCAAAGGAAATGAAGGCACGTTTTTCAATGCATAAAGAGGAACCAAGGCACGTTTCCCAAGAAGCATAGCCAAGGGAATATCCCATCTTGATGACTCATTCTGAGTTGGCAAGCTTATCCAGAGACCTCGACACGGATCCCGAAGACATTCTGAGGACCAATGGGCATTCAGACAGTTGTAACAACCTTAACCACTTCTTGAAACACTTTAGGCGCAGTTTTAGGGTTCTTCTAACTATGGCGCTAGCTGTGGAGGATCTCACCAGGAAGTGCGCCTAAATTCTCATCCTTGGAAGATATTGTCTTTGGAAGTGAACTCCTCTGGATCTATACTTAAACATTTGAAGATTTGGAATGTTGAACTCATCACCTCACAAGGTAGGCGCATATTTGAAGGATTTACAGGTTTTTCTGACTTGGGCGCCAAGTTGAGGTGACCTCCTCCTGAAGTTGCGCCTTGTCAACATTAGGCGCTGTTGATGATGTTTTCTTGACAACAACAACATTAGAATAAAACACCAAGTGCTCTATCCTCTCTTGAACAAAGCGTCTCGAATGCTAAACTACGTGATCAAACAAGAACGCTCCAAGGTTCCTTGTACGTGATTTGCAACAGATAGCCTCGGTGGTGTGATGTGATTTGCTGGTAATCACAAAGGGACTTACGTAGAATTGTCATCTCTCCATTCAAATAAGTTACTCTTTACTTGTGAAATGGAACTTCTTCTGATCAACTATGAAAAGAAAAGGCAAAAGGCAAGAGTTAAGAAGGCTAATCTAAAGACAATGACATGATGAACGATGCTATGATAGACAAATTCCCTTAGAAAACCAAATTTCACTTCGCCATGACGAGCAACAACTACATGAAATAGGTGCAATCTCCAAGGGATAAACCAAGGATTTTCATATCGTTGACACACTCCAAAGTACCCACAGCTGGCGCAACTCGAAAGAGTATCAACAATCGAACTATTTGCAAGATGCGGTTCAGGCTAACTTTACATGATGACTTACCATCGACAAGCCATCAAAAGTATGAACCAACGGGAGTTTTTCAAATATCATTGCATATATCCATTACATCAATGACCTCTATCTACTTTATCATCTACGCTACTTGGAAACACATCTCCGTCATATTCAAGAACTTGAAATCCTGCTATCATTTCAAAGCCACAAGATCACCATGCAAAACAACAACAATGAGCTTGTATTACTTTTGAAGTGTGTCATTACAACAATCTCATGTCTCTCTTCATGACTTTGAAGAGTTCCCCCTCTACTCTACTTGCTATTCTACTCTCCTACAGCAACTATACTCCTAATCTCCTCTCTATATCTATTGTCCCTTACAAATGAGAAGAATGAGCCTTTTATAGACTCCAGAAATTACATGAAGGGCCAGGATTGATTTGACAATCAAGGGCCAAGATCGAAACAACAAGGCAGTTTGTTACAAAATTTGGTATTTTTGAACATGAAAGAGGCAATGAAGGCACATTTCCCAATGTGATAAGCATCTTTGGAGCATCTCTATGGTGGGCCCTCTTACATGGCATAATGCAATTGGCTTGATGATGTGTACGTGCCACCTCAGCATTTTTGAATGAACTAGTGTGATTCACTTCATGTTCACTTTACTTAGAATATTTTCTTCTTGTTGTCTTGATGTAACTCATGGATCGCTTTGATGATCATGCTCATCTCTCATCTCGTGATGTTGTTGTGCTTGTGCAGGACTATGCCTCTGGACAGTTGCATGGACTCATGGAGTAGACTAGTGCTTGATGAGAGTTCTTCTTGTCTAGCACATGATCTATGAGCTTCTGGATGATGACCTCCTTCAAGATGTGCATGATGAAGTGACAACTCTGGATGATGACTCCTCATGCGTGGCATTGATGTCTACGAAGTCTTCAAAGTAAGATGAACTTGATGCAAGAGCTCTCCTCCATGTAGTGATGATGACAAACTTGAGCAACTTTCCTCCACCTTCCAAACTTCTCATGTATGAGCTCTCGCTATTCACCTCCTTGGATCCTCCATCACCTACAAGAAGAAACACATCAAATTAAGACTTGATATGAAGGATTTTCAATAACAAATTACATTCAACTTATGCATGTGGGATTAAAAAATGACGTTTCAAAACATATCGTTTCGCATGAAATCCATGCCTAAGTGCCTAGGCGGGTTTAGAGGGACAGTATGGATTATTTGATGTGAATTCCATGTCAAGGTGTGAAATCCGCCCAGGTTGGGCGGGTTTAGGGGTGTCATGCAGAGAGTGTCTTGTGAACGACATGACATTGTCCAGGCAAAGTGCTCAAGACCGCCTAGCATGGGCGGGATTGGAAGAGGTGTAAGGAATTTTCATCACTTAAGCATTTTTAGCTTGGTTTTGACAACTTAAGAGCTCTTCACTTGTTTCATTGAGAGTTTATCCTCCTTTGAATGCTATGTAATTCTTGAAGCATGGGCGGATTTAGAGTGAGTGCATGGAGTGAATGGTGTGGAAGACATGCATGATGGTGGGAGTCACTTGACAAGGCGGGTTTGGAGGGTGTGTATGGAGAGTATGTTGTGGAAGAGGCGACATCATCCAGATGAAGGGCTCAAGGCCGCCTAGCATGGGCGGGTTTGGAGATGTAGTGTGGATTTTCAACATTTAATGACCATTCCTCTCCTCATGAAGTCCCTTCTCTTGAACTTGCCTAAGACTTAGCCATTTTGAGATGTTTATGAAGTGAGAAGGCAAACTTGGAGATGTTAGGTGATGATGTCCTTTTGCATTGGTGAAATCCGCCTAAGAAGGGCGGGATTGGAGGCATTGTTTGGAGTATTTGATGTGGAGGTAAAGTTGTCCACAAGAACTTCTTGAGGCTGCCCAGGTAGGGCGGGTTTAAGGGTGACCTATGGATTTTCATTCAAAACTCACTTAATCCTCTCAAACTTTCAAGTTTCCATTGAAATGTCATCACTGTCTAGTGCTTTATGCTCGAAAACACTTCAAAATTGGATCATTTTCACCTAGGGCGGGATTGGAGACAGTGTGTGGAGGAATCCATGAGGTGATGAAGACATTGTCCATGTCGACATGCCAAAGCCACCCAGGTAGGGCGGGTTTGGACATGACCCTTGGATTTTCATACTTCAAACATTTCCTTCATGTCAATCTTGATAATCTCACCTTTTGAAAGCCATCTTCTTCATCTTTCATCAAGTAGACTTGTAAATCATGCCATCTAAACGCCTGAGCGGTCCTGGAGGCAGCATGTGGAGAGTTTCATGTGGCAGGAGAAAAAGTCCAAGACCCCCTCCTGAGGTGAAAATGGGGCGATGTGTGATTACATCACAACAGGCGCCAATTAGAGTTTATGGATGCTCTGGATTGTTTCCAAGAGTAGGCGCCAAAACATCATCATTAAGAAAGTGTTTTAAATGCTAGGCGCCCAAATGAGCCCTCTGGAGTCTAGGCGCTCCTTTCATGCATTCTGTGTTCTAGGCGCCAATTGAAAGGAGTGGAGAACAGGGCAAGCGCCTTCCAAACTAGGTGTTTCCTTGAGGTGACAAGGACTTAGAAAGTGCGCCTAAGGTGAGCGCCTTGAGTGAAAAGGTCTAACAAACATCTTTGAACCCCCTTTCAAGGTTAGGCGCATTCTGGAGGTGGAAACAAGTAGAAGGTGCGCCTTGGCTTCCTTTGTCAATTCTTTCAAGTCTTTGTTGATTAGGAAGGTGGAATGCTTCATTGTAGAATGAGCGCCTATCTTCTAATGTCCAAACTACTTCTTCTGGCTCACTCTGTGGCTAGGCACCAGAGCTAAACTGTTCACACAAGGGAGTGCGCCTAGACTCACTTGATGTTTTCTTACTACTTCAACCCCTGGAAGATGTTCCAAGGTGTTCCCTTTTACAAGCACCTGACCTCCCAAGTTCCTTCATGTGCTATTCCTTGAAGGCGCCAAAACTGAGCTCTAGTGCCATGGGATTGTGCCTAACATCTTTGAAGAGTTTCTAAGCCTTTTGCAAGTTGATATCCCAAACTCATGCTTCTAGGCGCAACAGGAGCTTTCCAAAGGAGTTTCCAAGTTTTAGACGCCAAGCGAGGTCATGGGTGAATGGAACTGCGCCTTAGGAGATGACTGGATCCTAAGCGTCAGTCTGGAGTTACAGTGGAATTGATATGCGCCTCAACTAGCTTAGGCGCCCATTTGAAGTGATTCCTTTAACACTTCTCTGTCAATCTCAACTGCAAGGATGATCTCCTAATCCAATTTTGATCCTCTGGAGATGCAAATAGCTTTTCATTTCACTAGGCGCCATCAATGATGATCATCAACCAAAGCGCATTTCAAAGGTGAGATAGGCAAGTGAGGTGCCAAACTAGTCCTTAAGACTTATCTCCTTCTATCAAGTCAATTTCAACTATGTGAGAGAGTTCTATTCTAGGCGCAAAATGGAAATGTTTCATCAATTGGTGCATCGTACAAAGCTCCCAATTCTAGGCGCCAGAGCCAAAGAGTTTTTCCCAACACATGCACCTGGGCTAGGAATTCACCTAAGAGACATCACTTAGCTTTAAAACTTTCAATCTATAGCCATCTGGGCTAGGCACTCCAATGGAGAATCCTTGAACTCATGCATTGGCGCCTTCTAGTTCTAGGCGCCCATTTTGGATGATTCATCTTGATACTAGCGCCCAAAATGACTAGACTCTCTTCATCATCCAATTCACTTAGAAGACTCAAGTTGGAGACTTAGTTGTCTATCCATGTTCTCCGGAAGATTCATTGTACCTCTATGCACTTAGGCGCCCTAGTTGATGTGATTAAAGTGCTTCAAAGCTCCATGATTCTTGGTTAGGTGCACATTTGACATTGAGCAAGCAAGAAAGTGCGCCTTGACTCTAGGAGTCCTGCCTTAGTCAAGTTTAGCATCCAGACTTAACTAATTTCAAGTTTCTGACTTTGTTTCTGCAAAAAACAAAAGTTAAGTTAGTCAAAAACCAATTCATTCCCTCATTATTTCGAATTAGCCTCCGGGAATGAGGAATAGGCTAACTCATTCTTCATTTGATGATCAGGCCGGAAACGGGGACATGACATGATCTTAATTCAATGGGTAAAATCTGATATTTGTTTTATTTTTGAAATGACAGATAGGCCTGCTTCAATATTGTTTAGGTGTAGAATTTTGACAATTTGATCATAGTATTTTTGTATCACAAGCTAAATTTACCAAAGCTCTGTTAAAAAAGTTCAGAATGACTGACAGTAATCAAACATCTACACCTATGGAGGTTGGGATAAGACTCTCAACTAACAGTGATTTGTCACCGGTCAATGAGTTAGTGTATCAGCAGCTGGTAGGTAGTTTGATTTATCTTATTGCCTCCTTATCGGATTTATGTTTTGTAGTATTCCATCTATCCAAATTAATGTCCAAGCCTCCAGAAGAACATTGACAAGCTGCAAAACATGTTATTTGATGTCAAAGGAACAGTCACCTTTATCGACATTGCCAATTTCTTGCTATATGGGTATACTAACTTTTATTGGGCTGAATCAACTAATACTTGCTAATCTGCCATTGGATATATATTTTCTCTTGGATTAGGGTTAATTTCTCGATAAAGCAAGTTACAACATACAGTTGCCTTATCTTCTACTAAGGAAAAATATAAGGCAGCTGTCAGTACAAGGTGTGAAGTGACATGATTCTAGGTCCAGAATAATAATGTGTCATAGATTTTGGAACATAAGAACAACTTTTCTAGGTATTATCAAGTAAAACTGTAAACGTTATTTTACCTACAATTGCAGAAGTGTTCTCTTGGAGCTGTGGTCCACTGGTCAAGCCTGAGTATTAGTTTAGGTGGGACTGCATTTCAAGTTCTGGGTATGTGGTCAAATCAGAAAGCTGACAGCTAGGGAGCTCCTGCAAATTTATGTTGTCACAGTGGTGTATAGTTGGTCTTACAAGACAGGAAGAAATTTATGTAAATGCAACATTGCTTGAAAGTCACTGTAACTGGTTTGTAATATTAAAAATGAAATCTTACTGTAAAATGCAAATGATCTTTGATAAAATATTTCTTGTTGGATTATGAAGGATGAAATTGGACGTAGAAGTGGTGGCGACAATGTGCTTGAACGGGAACGTTATGCTATTGCTGCAGGGCTTGCACTGGGCTTAGTAACATTGGGTGAGAACATTGGCATATACTCGTAAATTTTAGTTTGAATCTTGATTTTCCTTGATTACTTATTTGATCTTTAGTTTACAGTACACTTAGTGCCCGATATTTGACAATGAATAAGATGATTGTAAAAACTGTTGGAATGACTTTTGTCTACAGGACGAGGGAATGATGCATCTGGATTTTCTGAAGCTTTGATGAACCGTTTATTTCAGTACATGTCAGGTTCCATTGAACCACAGAATGTATGTTCCTAGTAATAGCTAATTTCCAACACCTTTTACAATGAAGAATTGATAAATTAAATAGTAAATAGCAATAGTGATGATGACTTGAATACATTGAATCAAGAAAATGATTTTGTGATGGCATATGTTGGTTTCAATTAAAAGAAATATGGAACTACTCTTTTTCAGGAGTCATTTTCTATGGAGTACAGTCTGGAAACTCCTAATACTGGGCAAGTATGTTGATTGCTAAGTTGCATATTGTTTTTGTTTATTTGGTAAACACTTAAGTTTTGAGAATAGAAAGAAAGCAAGATAGACAGAGTCTTCATGATTGTGGGTTATAGAATGATTGTTAGTACAAATATTTATTGGTGCATTTTCTTTTCTTTAGGTAATGGATGGATCGTTTGTAAACCTTGATGTGACTGCACCTGCTGCAACAGTTGCTTTAGCCCTGATGTTCTTAAAGGTAGCGTCAAAATACAATGTCCTTTTTTAGGATACTATATTTAGTTAATATAGTTTGTGTTTCTTTAACTTATAGAAAGTTTTGAATATGTTATTTTTCTTTGTTGTTATTTACATTATATGTATTTATTTTGTTAATCTGTATATTCAGTCAGAATGTGAAGTTGTGGCATCAAGACTTTCTGTTCCAGATACTCATTACGGGCTGCAGTTTGTGAGGCCTGACTTCATTTTGTTGCGTGTTATTGCTCGCAATATGATCTTATGGGAGAGGTACTATAAAATATTAATTCTATCTATAGTATTGTGTCATGTAGACTTACATAACTTGCTTTACTTGAAGTTAGGTCCTAACACTCTTTAAACCTGCAGAATCAACCCAAGTGAGAGTTGGATACAAAGTCAGATTCCAGATATAATGAAGGAAGGAGTTCGGATTATGGCAGATAATTCAGATGACATACCAGGAAATATAGATATGGAGGCTATCATTCAGTCTTTTGCTAATATTGTGTGTGGGACTTGCCTTTCGATAGGTATAATTCCATTTATAATTTTATTTGCAGATTCTTTTTTTTTGCTTGTAAACTGTCTTGTATGATCATTTCTCCTATCAATACACTTTTTTCCTTCCAAATCTTGTTTTTTGAGCCTGTTAAAGTGCTTCTCAAATGCATGAAGTGCACTAAAATTTTAGTTTTAGCAATTTCTTCTATTTTAGTATTAAGGAAATTTCCCATTTAGTATGAAACGTTATTTATTTTGTATGGATAGTTGTTTAGCATATGGAAATTATTGACTTAATGAATAATTGGGCCTGGGTTAACACATTGAATCTGCTATCTGTCAGTAACCATTACTTGCATTGATGGATATTGTACTTCCCTTTTATTTAATAAAATATTTGCATCAAGAAGAAAAGTGGCTAGTTATTTCATTTGGTGTTCTCTGTGGTTGGTGCTGATGTTCTGCACGCAATGGATCAAATATACAATTCTAGAGTGCTGTCTCATTAATTTTTCCTTTAAGTGAAAATTGGGATGATAAAGTATTTTTTGTTATGCTTTACAGGTATCGGCATAGTTGGAATTGTCTCATTACATTGTATACATGGGAATAGTTTGTGGCTTTGATGATAAGTGCAATATTTTCATTTTGTCACAGGGTTGAGGTATGCAGGCACAGCAAATGCAGATGCTCAGGAGTTGTTGTATTCTTATTCCATATATTTTCTGAATGAGGTGGTGTATTTTTTACACGAATCTTATTTGATAGTGCAATTAAGCAGGACCTTTGCTATGATTCCATCCTGATTTGTTTGCACGAAGCTTTCAGATTAAACCTGTTGCAGCATCGAGTATAGCTAGACATCCAAAAGGTCTCTCAAAATATGTCGATCGAGCAACTTTAGAGACATGTCTTAGTGTCACGATTCTTTCCCTTTCTCTGGTAAGGGAATTTGACCTTTATCGGGATTTGTAATAGTTTTGCATCATGAATATCCATTTCAGGTTTAGATTTGCTTGGATGTGCTTGTGTTTGTAAACTACAAGGACCAACATGATATGGATTTTCAAGAGTTAATTTGGAAAATATTACACAATTTCATATTCCATTAAACCTTTGAAAGTCTTCCCAACAGTAGGGAGAACATGTAAAGAAAGAACAATATACACTGTTTTTGTTTATTGTGATAAATCTTTTATGGGAAGATGCTGCATTTTCAATGCTATGTTCTATGTTACTGAACTTGTTATCAAAAATGGTTTCGTCATTAATTACCCTGGCCATGGTGATTGATTATCCATAGTATAGCATAGGTCTTGTAATAGGGCATACTTAGAGTTAGGAATTTTAATGAAATAATGTCTGGCAAGATTACTTTTCTTGTCCTTAGGGGGAAGACTGTCTTACTTAATGAAACGTATAGCTTGCTTTCTATTTCAACATCTAATTTAATTCCTCTATGTCCTTGATCAGGTTATGGCTGGCACTGGGCACTTGGGGACATTTAAATTGCTGCGATATCTTCGTAGCCGGATTGATCTTCATGGGCATACCAAATATGGAAACCACATGGCTGTATGATCAATCTTCTCGATGACTATTTGAATCTTTATCTAAGGGATTCAATCTAAGGGATTGAATATGTTTGAATCTATATTGAAACAAACTGTGCTTGTGAAATATCATGTGTACTTTTAAGTTTTGTTCTAGGAGAACATTTGAAAAATTGTGCCATTTGGAAATATAACTGGGATTATTTTAGCTTTTATGATAACTTGATGTTTGTATTGAAGTATGGATAACATTATTGAAATTGTCTTGGGATTTAAACTTGTGCTTTGTTAAATTAACAAATTATTTTCTTACAAGTAATAATTTTTAGGACATCTTGAAAGGAGTAAAACCTAGTGCCTTTGAGAACACAGCCTAGTTTGCTTGGGCTATTTAAAATGTGTGTGTGTGTGTGTGTGTACCGGCACACACATGCTTGCTTGTACCTGCATGCACATGTGCATGCTCGTGCATGTGGTGTGTTTGTGCGTGTGTGTGATGCACATCTATGCATGTACTGATAAGGGGGTTATAAACTTATTGTATTCAGAAACCAATTTTTTTAATACATTGTTTTTCAGCAGCTCTCAAATTAGATTGTGAATCAAAGTATTGTTTTTTTGAAATAAATAAGTGCTTTTTGTGGAATGGAGAATGAACAATATTAATATGAGCAAAGCTATTTAACGTATGTCTTAATGATTCCTGCAAATAGCTTGAGTTTAACTTTAATTTGAGTTCAGTGGTCTTAGATTCTAAATTTAAGTTAAAACTTAGGAAAATGTTAAGTTCACCAGCACCTTTTTAAATTATTATGAGCAAAGCTAATGCTGTCTCTATATGGTTTTATTCTATGCAGAGTATTGTTAATTGCAATCATTTTGGAATAATTTTTCTCCTTTACCCTTTCTCTTTTTTCAGTTTTCTAATGGAACATATTGTAAAATTATAAAGTGTATACTATTATTGCATTTGGTATTTTGTGTGTTTCCTTCATTAATTTTGTGTTTGTTTCAAGGAGTGTTTCTCCGAGTTTCCAGAATGGGGGGACATGGATGGCAATTTTTTTCAAAAATTTAGGGGGCGGCGAGGGGACGGCAAGGGGTATGGGGACGGGTTTTTGGGAACAACAATTTTTTTCAAAAATTTAGGGGACGGCGAGGGGACGACAAGGGGACGTCTATATATATATATTATAATATATATTAATATATGAGATTTATTATATATTATATATATATACATATATTGATAGTTTAATATATAACATACCTGGAACACGATTATGAAACGCGATTACAGACCTTGGACGCGATTTGCTATTAATCGTGGATTTTGGAATGCGAATTTGCATTTCTATGGCATCTCAAAAGAAATCAATCATGTTTCGTCATTTTGCATTTCCATTTCGTATTCAATCTATTATAACTTATATTCTTTTAGGGTTTTCGTTTTTCACTTTTTAGTGTTTGGCCACCGCATTTTTCTGAGTTTTTTATTGACTCGTGGGGGTCTTCTGGACGTCCCTAGGACGTTTAGGAGTCTCGAGTCAGTGGGACGTTCCTAGGGGCATTCCTCTTGTGCAGGGGGTGTCCTTGGGACGTCCCCAAAACCTTCCACAAATCAGGGATGACGGGGGGATGTTCTGCCCCCGTCCCCGCGTCCCTAGAACACTCTGTAAATCGGGAGCGGCATAAAACCCTGGGGGATGCGTCCTATGTGGTTGGTGTGCAACTTGTGCATTGGTACTTCTTAGAAGGCCTAGAATTAGAGGAGTATGGTTTCATTGTTGGAACAAATTACCCAACAACACAATGATGAGTAAATGTAAATGCTACAACTGATGCTATTTTAAATTGAAAGGAAATAATAACAATGCTTGATAGACTTTTACAAGAGAAGCTATGCTAACCAAATCTGAAATGCAACTGAAAGTAAACAATAGCATGCTCAAAGATGACACAATGATTTACCATAGGAAATCCTTTTAGGAAAAAAATCAGCAAAATGGCAGCACTCACTGTATTAAGAAATAATGTTCACAATACAATAAGCTTTCTTATGTGTTAATCCTCCAGTACCAACATGTGCTCCTTGGCTAGCCTTTTGTGTGTTTTACAATGCCATGTGCTTGTATTTATAAGCACAAAAGGAAACCACCAATTGGTTTTAGGAGATACACCCCTTAGCTAAAAGATGAGAAAGAAGTTGCTCATCTTCAGCAAAAGGGTGACTCAGAAGTTGTCACTCTTATGCTAAGGGACAAACAAGGAGTTGCGCTCCTTAAGAGAAAAAAACAAAACCAACACCTACAATTAGGGGATTGTAATGTTCCGCCTGGATGCTTTGGAGACTATAAGTTATTCCCAATGGAGACAGCCAAATTTACTCATAGGTTTGACACTCTCATCATAATAGACTGAAAGGAATCATCTAATCTTCAGCATATAAACCATGGCATCGTTGATAGATAGGATGATCGAACTTGCAAAAGATAAGAGAGATTGTTGGCGCCAATTTAAATCAAATAAGACAAAATGAATTTAAGACAACCAGAATGAGATTAAGTTATTATATTGTATACTCATTGATCGGCGTACTACTAAAATGAATCGAATAACTAACAAAGGATGACACGATTAATTAAGGAAGTCGATCATGAATAAGACAAAGCACATAAGATAAAGTGTCCCAGCCAGCAAATGAAACAAATTAAGGAGAATTAGTAAGGATGCGATTTGGTTCCAAGGGAGACGTCCCCACAAAAGGATGCATCCTCTCATGTAGAAGGCGGGTATTTAAGGGAATCGATGGATCCCAATATGGCATCTCTCCAAGGATTTACTCATTCACCTCATCAGAGCACAACACTCACATTGATAGCACTTCATATCATCTGAATCAAATCAATCAGCGATTCATTCAGTCTATATCAGCAGCACACACCATCATCTACACAACAGAGGTAAGGTATAACCTGCCCCTTAGTCAATTATGCATTTTCAATACTATAATGAAATCTCATACCCATACATGAATAATAAAAGGAATTGCATGATCATAAATAGCATTGTCTAAGATAAAGTGAGCATATAGATGATATGATAGCATGTTATAGTCAAGGTGGAGCAAATAACTAACATGATAGAGATAGCTTAAACATCTCTGAATAACATAATTATAAATTCATAGAGACTCCATCATTATAGGACTAAGTCAAATTAAAGAACAACTATACTTGATCCATAAGGATCCATGGGATTATGAAAGCAAGGTCCTAAAGAATGAGCTCATGATATACTAAGGTCTAAGTGTCTCAAATTATAACGTTAATCTATCAACCACCTGGTGAGAGTATGGGTTAGACTACGGAAGAGCGGTAGTTTATGATAAGTCTCTTTTGGTAGGTGACTCTCAAGTTTAGCGAGGAACCACTGGGCGTGTGGCGAAGCTAATGATGAGGAACTGCCGGGCGTGTGGCGAAGCCAACTTGAGCCAAACGGTGAGGAACTGTCGAGCGTGCGGCAAAGCCATTGGGCCTACAACAAGTAGAGATGGGCTTTATTCAAGTTTGGTCAGGGACCACCAGGCGTGTGGTGAAGCCAACTTGAGCCAAATGGTCACGAACCACTGGGCATATGGCGAAGCCTTTGGGCCAAATGTTATCAACCTGCGCCCTATATCTATACCCCATCTCCACAAGGGTCCATAAAGGGATAGGGCTAACACAAAGTATGACCACCCTAAGTATATCATGAGGCTCAAAAGAATGATTAAGAATTGAATTAGGGAAATGAATACTTGAATTATTGATTTATGATGGGATTGATTATGTGGTTACTAACCCTAATTCGGATATTCTAATATGATTTATTGATCTTATTTATTACTAATGTTTCCTTTAAGAAGTCATTCTTGTGTGTAGGGTTAAAAATAAGAATCTTTTTATAAGGACATTACAAGTGGTATCAAAGGAGCTATCCTGCCATCCTATGACACAAATTAATGCAAGCCTACTCTAGAAGGAACCAAAACCGCAACAACAACATGGAGGCACAAGACATGAGGACCTTCATGGAGATGACCACTAAAGCAATGATGGACCAAAATGAGAAAACCACTAAAGCTATGATGGAGCAAGGAGAAAAGACAACACAAATGCTTCTTGAAGCACTCCAAAAGGTGGGAAACACCGTGGACCATCTCAAGACTCGTTCAACAAATGGGAAGGAAGTGGGCTCCAATCAAGCTGAGAATAGCAACACTTCATCTAGCTCAAGGATTCTGAGACCATCTTTCCTACCTGATGAAGAAACTTCAAGGACGGAAGATGTTACTCCACAAGCCATGAGTACCGAAGACATTGCTAGGGCTTATTCAAGCCTAGAACTGGAAGTAAGAAGAGTAGTATCCTTCATTGATTTTAGCTATTCAAAGAGGAACGAGTCAACAAGGAAGGAAAGGAGACCCGTCAACAAAGGCTTGAAGCATAAAGCCAACAAGGTGAACCTTCCCAACTTTTATGGAACAAACAAGATCACCCCACATGCATGGCTACAAAAGTTGGATGACTACTTCCACCTTAGCCCGATGACTGAGAGGGATGCCCTCTAATTTGCCATTTTACACTTGGAGGGATTAGCCTACGAATGGTGGCATCATGGGAAGCATACTCAAGGTCATGAGGCCATCACATCTTATGAAGAATTTTCCAAAAAGTTCATTAAAAGATTCGATCGACGACATCCACAACAAGACTTCAAAGAGATGACTCTATTAAGGCAAAAAGGAACCGTGGATAAATATATATAAGGGAGTTTGAGAAGATAGCCATCCGAGTTTCAGGAGTAGACGATGACAGACTCACATACTTATTTATTGAAGGATTAGATGAAGCACTACGAGGCTTAGTGGGAGCACTTAAACCCACAACACTTGATGATGCCATTGAAATGGGAATCCAATTGGAGAAAACCAAACCCTCTCACCCATACACCAAACCATTTCATAAGAAAGGGAAGTTTAACAACTCATTCCACCCCAAGGATAAGAAGAAGGACAGCAGCCTATGCTATAGATGCAAGGAGCCTTGGAAACCAGGTCACACTTGCATAGGTAGGGAACCCCGTGACAAAAACCAATGTTATAAATGCAAAGAAAAGTGGGAACCTGGACATAGGTGTGGTAAGAGGAGTCAATCCCACAATCTTGAAGTACCTTCCGACGAAGAAGTGGGTAATGAAAGTCCTATCAAAAGAATAAAACAAGATAGCCATGAACAAGGATCTATAGCAGCAATTTCTGAAGTATCTAAACATCATCCCTTTAGGATTAGAGGAGTTCTCAAAGGGCAAAAGGTGACAGACCTAGTAGACAGTGGGGCCACCCACAACTTTGTTGATGAAGCATTGGCCAAAAAGCTAAAACTTGAAACTCAAGACTTTGAAGGATTTAAAGTGACCTTAGCAGATGGGTCTACAACCGATTGCTCCAAAAAGCTTCCCCAACTAAAATTAACTCTTGGGAAACACCCTATGCAAGAAGATTTCTATATAGTCAATATGGGAGATATGGACATAATAATGGGGGTACCTTGGTTACATTCCCTAGGGCGCCTAACTTTAGATTTCCCCAAACTAGAACTTAGTTTTGACAAAAATGGGAAAAAGATAACCTTACATGGGCTATCCGACAGGTCACCTAAGGTAATTTCCTCTAGAAGGATGGAATGAACCTTCAGGCACAACCAAGTCGAATGGGCAGCCCAATGTTTGATCCTAGACAAATCAACCCCATTAGGAAAGTCCATACACATAGACATCAAGCCAATCCTCAAGAAACATAAAAAGGTGTTTGATGAAAAACCACCCAATCTTCCCCCAAAACGAGGTTTTGAGCACATTATTGAAATGGAGAAGGATGCAAAAGCCGTTATCACCACTCCATATAGGCATCCCCAAAAATTTAAGGAAGAAATAGAGAAAACAATCAATGAACTTTTGGAGATGGGTCATATACAACCAAGTTCCAGCCCATTTGCATCCTCCATGGTGTTAGTGAAGAACAAAGATGGTACCATGAGAATGTGCGTGGACTATAGAGCTTTGAACAAACAAACCATCAAGAATCGGTATCCTATACTGAGAGTGGATGAATTAATTGACGAGTTGCATGGAGCAAAGTACTTTTCGAAGATTGATCTAAGATCGGGATACCATCAAATTAGAATGAGGGAAGAAGACATTCCAAAGACCACATTTAGATGTCACTATGGTCATTTTGAATTCCTGGTTTTGCCTTTCAGATTGACGAACGCTCCGGCCACATTTTAGTCATGCATGAACCATACCTTCCGAAAACAACTAAGGAAGTTGTTATTGATATTCTTTGATAATATCTTGATCTATAGTAAGACATGGGAAGATCATTTCAAACACATTGATGAAGTCTTGTCTGTTCTCGAGCAAGAATCCTTATATGCAAAGGCATCCAAGTGTGAGTTTGGAATGGAAGAAATTCTCTACCTGGGGCATAAGATAAGCACACAAGGAGTCCAAGTAGATGAAGAAAAGATCAAAGCTATTAAGGAGTGGCCAAGACCAAGAACGTCGATTCATCTCAAGGGATTCTTGGGTTTGTGTAGCTATTATTGAAGATTTTTCAAGAATTTTTCCAAGATTGTAGCTCCACTCACCAATTTGACCAAGAAGGGATCCTTCTTATGGGATGAGGAAGCACAAAAGGCCTTTGAAAATTTGAAAGAGGCAATGAGCACTTGTCCGGTACTTGCCATTCCCGACTTTTCACTCCCCTTCGAACTTGAATGTGATGCATCCGGTGAAGGCATCGGAGCTGTTCTAATGCAAAACAAACATCTTATTGCTTTCGAGAGTTGCAAGCTATCTACTACGGAGAAATTATATTCTACCTATGATAAAGAGATGTTGACTATTATGCATGCACTGACGAAGTTTAGGCAATATTTGGTTTGTGAAAAGTTCGTGGTTAAAACTGATCACAATAGTCTCCAATTCTTCTTAAACAAAGGGATTTGAATGACCTTCAACAAAAATGGGTGAGTAGATTGCAAGCCTACAATTTTGACATTGCTTATGTGAAAGGGAAAAACAATGTGGTTGCCGATGCATTATCTAGAAGGCCATCCTTATGCACCATATCAAGTATTTCACCAGATTGGAGAAGCACTCTTATGGCCGAGTATGCTAAAGATCCTCTCACCAATAACATACTTGAAGGCAATATACCAAATGAGGAATTTAGAGTAAGGGATGAAATTATCTTCTACAAGAATAGAGTGTATGTTGCATCCGGGTCCAAATTGAAGGAGACAATCTTCAAAGAATTTCATAATAATCCTTTAGCCGGGCACCAAGGATATTTTAAGACATACAAACAAGTTAGAGAGAAGTTTGCTTGGAAGGGTCTAAAAAGAGATGTACTCAAGCATGTTCAAGAATGTGACACATGTCAAAGAAACAAGATAAAGCAAACCCATCCAGCCGGGTTACTCCAGCGTGTTGTGACCAAATCACACATCGCCCCATTGCAAATGGGGACCCCCTTTTTTTCTGAGCTCTAATGTTTTGCATTTAGTTCTGGATGATGTCTTAGGTTCATTTCCTTTGCCAATTCAACAAGGAGTCTCTCTCCTAGAAGTTTTGCTTTATAGTTGGAGGTCTCATGAATGAAGAGTCTTGATCAAATTCCATCCAATTCATGAACACTGAGATCAATCCTGATGTATGTTTGAGATCCTGAAAATGACTAAGTCTGGTAGCCTGAAATCCTGAAAAATTGACTAAGTCTGAAATCTGGTGGATCCTCCAAATTCTAGATTTTGCATGTTAAATCCAGTGGATTCGAGACCTATCTCAAACATCCTGAAAGGTATATTGAAAAATATTTAAAGTGTAACTTATACTTAAATATATTTTTCAATATACCTTGACCCTCAAGGACCCTGAAAAAACGACTAAGTACTGAGAGGGCGCAAATTTCCCATCTAGTGTGACAAAAGACAAAGTTGGCGCAAAATCTTGATAAACTATGCCGCTTTCAAGAAGATCTCAAGTTGATGATCTTTTGCGCCTAATCCCATGCGCCAAGGATAGAAGAAGAAGAGGATTTCAAATCTCTTATCCCATGCGCCAACTAAAGATGATGATCTCGAACCTTTGATCCAATGCGCCAAACCTCAAGGAAGACTTCACACCTTTGATCCAATGCGCCAACCTCAAGGAAGATCCCGAATTCCTTATCTGCTGCGCCAAGGGGTAATTCATGAAGATTTAAAATCCTTAACTAGTGCGCCATAAATCAGATTTGGTGAAGAGGAAAGCCTTTAGAAGATTTGAAAGTTTGAATCAAGGAGAGATCAAATATCTGATCTAGTGCGCCAGCTTGTGTTAGATTTTCAAAAGGTCATCTAATACATTCAAGATAAGAGGATTTAGAATTTCTAATTGCTGCGCCACCTCAATGGAAGAGCATGATATGCATTTTAAATAAGATCCTAAACCTTTGATCTAATGCGCCTTAATGAAGGATTTGGTTTAAGAGAAGAGAAGGCTATAAAAGGTTGTTAAGATGAGGATTAAAGTTATTGAACTGATGCGCCAAGATTGATTTAGAAGAAGATCCCAAGATCATGAAGTAATGCGCCACAAACAGGAAGAAATCAAAAGGGCTGTCCAATGTGCCATTGTTAAGAGGGAGTTTTCAGGGATAGAAAAATCAGATCCAATCTCCCAAGATGAAACATAAAAGATCTAGAAGATCTAGAAAATCTGATCTAATGCGCCAAGGGGGGAATAAGGTTGAATTATCAAAGTTTAGGTTCATGAGATTGCAAGGGGATCTAGAAACCTGATCTAATGCGCTGATCCAAAACCCCAATCTGCTGCTCCAAGGATGAAGTGAATCTTGCATTGAGTTTAAACTTTACAACCTTTTGAGGAGGATTCAAGCCTTTTTAACCACTGCGCCATGTGTTGGAAGTATTAAGTGTTCTAATATACTTACAAGAAGATCTCAAAAATCAGATCTAATGCGCCAGCAGTCAGCAAGAGATTTAGTTTTTTTTTCAAAGCTAGAAGAGGATTTCTAATCTTGGATCTAATCCGCCAACTTGTAGAGGATCTTGAAAGTGTTAACTAGTGCGCCTAGAGGGGAGATAAGGTAGGAGGATCTTAACATCATGATCTAGAGCGCCATACATATAAGAGGTTGCTGATTGGTTTGTGATCCATTTCAAGAAGATCTGATTTTTGCTATCTGCTGCGACAATACAAGATGAGGATTCAAAATCCTTAACCGTTGCGACTCAACCAATGCGACCACCTTAGATGAAATCTAAATGCAAGTTTAATATAGGTTTAAAAGCCTTATCAAGAAGAGAATTTCCCATCTAATACACCTAGATTATAGATGCATGAAATGATTCTTATGTATTGTAAAATCAAATGTTTATCAAGAAGATTGATGTTGTCTCTTTCCTTGTTGTAGGAGCGAGAATGGGGCTAAGGAGTCATCCAAGAATAGAAAGCTTGAACCACCTTTATGTTAGGAGAAGACATCATCTTTCAAAGGCATCCACTCTACTTCAAGTTCTTCAACCTTCAAGGAAGAGTCATCATTTGGCTGCTCTAAGGAATACTTCAAGATCATCTTCAAGGAAGTATTTCATCAACTACATCATGATCATCAAGAGCAAGTGCTTGAATCACCTTCAAGTTGCAGAGGAAGCATCATTCCAAGAGGCCCACATCAAGTTTCATATGCTCCATCATCAAATGTTCCAAGGCATTCATCCATCCAAGTTTCAAGACTCTACAATTTTCAAGTCCAAGAGAGATCCTACTCTTCATGAATGAAGCATCATTATATATTCTACTTCATGTCATCTATGAAGCTTCATCATCTACTCTTACAAGCTGAGTAAGCAACATCATCATCTCGTATTACTTACTCTCTATCAAGAAGTATCAGAGAAGATCATTCCTACATCCTGCAAGAAGAAGAAACATCACGAAGTCATGCAAGTGAAGCAACATGTATTCATCCAGTTTACAATTCAAGATCAAGGCAAGATTAACAAAGCATTCCCAAGCATTCAAGTTCAAGAAATCACATTGGAGACATCACATTAAAGATACAAGTTGGGAATCTATCAGATATGCTAAGGTGGCACCTATGTGGCAGACACACATCATTAGGCCAATCACAATCAGCCGCATTATTTTAAATGTATTCAATGTATCATTTAATAAAAGAAGCCAAAGGGACGCCTATGTGGAAGATATTTTAAATGATTTCATCCTATCTTTATCTTCTTGGAAAACGTGCCTTCATTGCCTCTGTATGATGTACTAAAAATAGCAGTTTGTTGTAACTACTTGCTGTGTTGGCATGATCTGAGCCCTTGGCTATCGAATTGATCTAAGCCATTCATTGTAATCTGGAGCTCTATATAAAGGCCTTGTTGCATCATTTGTAATATATAGATTAGAGAATAGAAAATAGTTTTGTAGGAGTAGAATAGGAGAGACTCTCGAAATTTCATGAGAGGACTTGAAGTTGTAAATATTTTCCAAGATTAATGCAAAGATATTGGAAGTTCATTTGGTGTTAAGTGTTATCTTGTGGAATGGCATGATTTCTTGTATCTTGAATTGAATGGAGAGGTGTTTCAAATTAGAAATAAAGTAGATTAGAAGTTCTTTGATGTAATGTATGTTTGTATTGAATATTGATCAACTCCTAGCTTAGGCTTTTAACATTCATCGCCGGTGAAGTGTTGTGCAAAGCTAGTCTAAGTCTCATTTGCTTGAGTTCGATCATGGATGTTTGTTTGAGCTGCGCCATCTAATGGGTGCTTATATAAGCCTTCATGATTTGAAAACCATTCGCGTAACCTTAGGAGATTGCACCAACTTCATGCAGTTGTAGGTATCCTTGGCGAAGTGGAGTTAGGTTTATTTAGGAGTTTGTCTATTCAAGCATCATCATTGCTTCATTGACCTTAGATTAGTTTCCTAAACCCTATCCTTTTTCCTTTTTTATCATTGATGCATTGTATATACATCATCCACAACAAGAGGAACAAGCTGAATTAAATAGAAGAAGTCTGCGTAAGTCCCGTTGTGATTATCAGCAAGATCACATGTAATCACTGAGTTAACCCATCACGAATCATAAATAAGGAACCTTGGAGTTACTTCACTGGATCACATAGTTCAGCCTTTGAAGAGCTTAATTCAAGAGAGAGTGGGATACTCTAGTGTTTTACTCTATTGTTGACTTGTCTAAAAACAATCATCAACACAGTGTTTACCCATTCCCGAACAAAAGTGGAGTAGTATTTCCATGGATATCATAATCGGCCTTCCTAAGGTGCAAGGAAGAGATTGCATCTACGTGGTGGTAGACAGACTTTGTCATGTCCCTATATTTGCAATTGACATGATTATGCATTAGCATTCAAATTAAATATATGAATGTCCATAAAACCAAATATTCTTTAAATATATTTAAAATGCTATACAAATCAAATATATTATAATTCATAAATTAAATATTATTCTAATCTGATCGACAGATATAATTATAATATAAATATGGAGATAATATTATAATCATAATAAATATAATATAATAATTTTTTTTTCTTAAAATGTGCCTGGTAAACTTTTTAACGTGACCGGCAATGCTGGTGCGACACGCCCTCCGGCTCCATGCGAATGCTTTTGCCCGGAGCAATGAACCGGTGAGGCCACAACATGGGGGACCTCATCCCCTAGCAAGAACACTTCAAACCCGCGAGCTCGTTGGCCCAGCGAAGGCGTAAAGCCTTGCGAGCTCGTTGGCCCAGCGGGGGTTTGAACTCTGGTGGCCGCCACTACAACCAAGTGACTTAACCACCGAACCACACCATCATTGGCAAATATAATATAATAATAATTATAATATAATATTTATATTATAATATAACTTATAAGCTTGTCTTATAAGGCAAGCGAACCATAAGAACGTAGTGCCGATTATTCAAGAAGACCGTAGTTTATAAAAGATAATGACTTTGGGTTGAAGACACCGATTAAAAAAAAAGAAAAAAAAAACGCATGCTACAAGAGGAAGCACCTATTGAGAATCGGCGATCCCATACAAAAGCATATGAGTCACGTCCCTCTGGAAAGTGCTGGCGATTGACAAGAAAGCAAAGATATAAGGATCAATCAATCAGGAATTCAATTTGGGCCATCCTTCAATCAGTAGGGAACACACATTGAATTATATTCAGCAACCTAAGAAATCTCATTTTTCTAATGACAAGGAGTCACCTCAATCATCGGATAGACTCAATAAAAATAATCGAAGTCTTAGAAAGGATCTCAGGAAGAAATGAACATAAATCAAAGAAAACAATCCATAAAAATCATATCACCTCATCAACGATTCATAACTCAAAGGTATTGCTAAAGACAAGGCATCAAATATATATATAATATCAATGATCCTTAGCAAGGAGGAGAACCAACGAATAATACAAAGAGCATATATTACGTCATCTACTCTCATATATATTAGATCTTTCTGAAGTATAGAAGCGAATTAGATCAGAGGAAATAGGGAGGAAGATAAAAGAAGTAAGAAAAATTAAGATATACAGCAGCAGGTTAAATCTGCCACCAATCAGGTAAGTATTAGATTAAGTATACATAGATTTTGGTTAATAGAGTATGTACATGACATTTATGACTGACCAAATTATACTATTAGCATATCGTATTGTTAATATCATTTTCATGGTTATTCCATACAAGTGTTTATAAGAATGTTTTCTCTATTCATAATAGAATTAATATTCATATTCAGTCCTAATAATTAACAAGGATGAACAATGGTATAATAACAAGGTATAAATGTTATGTTTTATATATGTTATTATAGTAATGCATATTGTTTATGATAATGTATGGCAAGCAAGTGCCATGATGATAAATATACGTGAGGAATAATGGACATGGACCAATCCCTACAAAGAGAATATGTGCATGATAAGCACCATTATCATGTTCTATGAGCTCATTGGAAAGCGAAGGCTGAGACGGATTATGGTATGATTCTTAAACCTTACCATGGTATACTCGGGATGAGAGTAAGTAGCCTCCTCTACGAGTATGGTGGTGAGTTAGGGAAGGGTGGTCTAGTGATCTAGCACCTAGGTGACCCTTAAGTGGATGAAGAATTGCCGCATGTAGTGTGAAACCCTTGGGCCTATGGTTGTGTAGACTTAATACATATTATAAATGACTTAACGGTAGGTGGCTCTCAAGCGGGTGAAGAATTGCCACGTGTAGCATAAAGCTCCTTGAGCCAAATGGTGAAGAATTGCTGCATGTTGCAATGAAGCCTTTTGGGCCTATGGCAGTGGGTCTTGTTACACCAATGCCTTAACGTAACCGTACTCATATGGGGTGGGTGAAGTAGAATAGATTAACGATCAGGCACTAGAATGACTCTCCCGAGGTATATTATGGAATCTCTATATAATAGAAATGAGAAAATGTGAAATGCATATATGTTAATGAACTTTGATATTGATTATGATTATGTGGTTACTAACCCTAATTGCAATATTATGATGTTATAAGGATTTATTGGTTACTAATATTCTCTTCAAGAAGTTAAATTGTGTGCAAGGTAAAGAAATTTGGAGCTTCCTAAAAGGGGACATTACAGACTTACAAAGTATGCACACTTCATGGCTATCTCGTCCGAATACAAAGCCCCTCAAGTTGTCGAGTTATTCTTCAAGGAAATCTTTAGACTTCATGGGCTACCAAAGAGCCATAGTCAGCGATAGAGATAGTCGCTTTATGAGTTTATTTTGGCAAGAATTATTTTGATTGTCTGGGACAGAACTTACGCCTAGTACAAGTTATCATCCTCAAACCAATGGACAAACGGAAATAGCAAATAAATGGATTGAGGGCTACTTAAGGAACTATGTTACCGGACAACAAAAGGCGTGGATAAAGTGGCTACACATGGGAGAATATTGCTACAATACAACTCATCATATGTCCATTGGGATGAGCCCATTCCAGGTTCTATATGGGTATGAAGCCACATCATTTGGGAGTTTGCTTCTTCAAGAGAGTAGGGTACCCAAAGCCAAAGACTTCCTTCAACAACATGAGGACATCATGAGAGTCCTTAAGGACAACTTGCATCATGCCCAAAACCAACAAAAGATATATGCAGATAGAAAGTGAGTTGAAAGAACCTTTGAAGTTGGAGACATGGTATTCTTAAGATTGCAACCATATAAGCAGACTTCTATTAAGGTTAGTGGATCCGAAAAGCTCAAGCCTCGATTTTATGGACCATACAAGGTTTTGAGAAGGATTGGCTAAATGTTATCAACCTGCGCCCTATATCTATACCCCATCTCCACAAGGGTCCATAAAGGGCTAGGGTTAACACAAAGTATGGCCACCCTAAGTATATCGTGAGGCTCAAAAGAATGATTTAAGAATTGAATTAGGGAAATGAATATTTGAATTATTGATTTATGATGAGATTGATTATGTGGTTACTAACCCTAATTTGGATATTCTCATATGATTTATTGATCTTATTTATTACTAATGTTTCCTTTAAGAAGTCATTCTTGTGTGCAAGGTTAAAAATAAGAATCTTCTTATAAGGGACATTACAAGGGTGACTCAGAAGTTGTCACTCTTATGCTAAAGGACAAACAAGGAGTTGCGCTCCTTAAGAGAAAAAAACAAAACCAACACCTACAATCAGGGGATCCTCATAAACAAGAAAACATGACCTTTTCTCATTTCCCACCTGGGAAAATGTGCCCCCGCATCCCATATAGAAGATGTGAAGTGTTATGCAAAGCATACTACAAATTCCTAGCATAAATGCTATTTGATTTGGCATGGAGAAATGTGGAACCAAAATTTTGCCACATTTTTTGTGCCTTGGCATTTAACCTTTTCTTGGAATTCTTTCTTAGCTTAGAGTTCCTTCTTCTATCTATACTAACATATGCTACAAAATTGTTAAGGAAATTTTACATGGTTTGCATGTCAACATGAATATGCGAGAATGTGGAAGATATACCTTTTTGATGCAACAGGATTTTCATACTAGTGCTTCTCAAATAGATGGTATGGATGCTCCATATTCACCCTTGATGGTTTAAGTTTCTCTCTACTAAATTTTCCTTCATATCAGGTCTCTGAAAAAGTCTGCAGCCTTCTTCATAACCTGTCTTTAGAAAACCAAGTCTTATTCTATCATTATTGAACATTGTTTGGTTGCTTTACTCGGTCAAAAAATAATGATCTTGTGGATATTAAAATTTCAGACATTGCAATAGTTGTAAAGCTATTTTAACTGGTAAGAATTCATTGCAGGTTAGTATGGCTATCGGTTTCCTGTTTCTTGGAGGAGGGAGGTGTACATTTGCGACTAACAAGGGTGCTATTGCTGCATTGCTGATTTCCTTGTATCCTGTTTTTCCAACAAAGCCAAATGATAACAACACACATCTTCAGGTGAAATTTCAAATTGTCCTTAAAGTTTCAAATATGGTTAATCTTGACTAATGGTCACCCTAGATTAATAGCATATATTGTAGGCTTTCCGCCATCTCTATGTCCTGGCTACAGAAGCACGTTATGTTCAAGCAGTTGATGTGGATACTGGTCGAGATGTATATATCCCCTTGGAGATAACAATCCGGGAAACAACCAACCATTTAGAAACAACATATTGCCAAGTGACTCCTTGTACTTTGCCTGAACGTTCAATTGTGAGTTCTTTGGTTCCTTATCTTTTGGTTTCAGTTCTCGGAAAAAATCATCTAGTGCAATTATTCTATTGTTTTAGCAACCCTCATACCTATATAATTACTAAGTTTTTTGGCAAATATCTTTGACAGTTAAAGCGAGTACAAGTTTGTGGGCCTCGGTACTGGCCTCAAGATATTCAGCTTGATCCTACTGGTAATATCTCATTTCCAAGAAACTGCTAAGAAGCTATTCTTCTGTCTATAGAACAGAAATGAGCAGAGTGAACTTTATAATTTGTAAGGACAATTTTATTTTATTTTCTAAGGTGTAGTTGCCTGCACAGACGATCCATGGTGGGGACCAATAGATAAAGATGACCCATTCAATGGAGGTGTACTTTATGTCAAACGCAAAGTTGGAGTTTGTTCATATGCTGATGATCCAACAGGGTGCCAGTCTTTGCTGTCTCGTGTGATGCACAAGGTTAGGTTTATCTTTCTGTATGCTCTATGCTGTTAATATATGTGACCTTGTCAAAGGTTTGTCTTGTTCCTCATTCCCCCATTTCTCCCTGTAGAGTCATGTTGAGATATTAGATTTAAGTTTATATGCTTACAGCAGTTGTGAATGGAAATGAATAAAACTCAAGCAGCAGAGATCAGTACAGTTCAGCACAAACACAATCATTCTATTGACTTACAATTTTCAAATGATATTTTATCAATCAGGTATCTGACAGAAGCAAAGGATTAGGTACTGGTATAAGCATAAGCAAAAGTTGTGGATCTGCAATTTCGAAGGTTGACCAATTAGTTAGTACATTTTCAGCTGATCCAAGTCTACAGGCATTTGCACAACTCTGCTGTGATGTCACTTGGAAAAATAGGTAACTTGAGTGCTCTTATGAAGTATTTCACAATCTAAGAATATATAGCATTTCATAATCTAAATATTTTTTCTTTATAATAAAATCATATAATTTTGGATGTTAATGGATTTTTCCTGTATTATTTTGTCTTATTACATTACATTAATTAGAAAACATTTGCCATGTGCTTATGCTATGCTCTTATTAAGTAGGTTGTACCCATTCTAGACTTGGACCGAACATGTTAGAAGTTTGAAATGATTCCATGTGCATAATCTGTAAAAACAGAAATACAACTTGATAATTTCATGAGGTTAAAAATACCTTTATACCTGTATGATGAAAGGTAAACATTTGATAAAATTTTGAATGTATAGCTAAATAAACTGCCAGTAAAATTTCATGTTTGATCTCTGCCCAAGGTAACTAGCCAAAACTTACCTATATGGATATAATTCGCCTCCACCCTGCGGCCCCCAAAATTTGAGAAGCTTTTTTTCTGTTCCTGAACGGCATGCTTGTGTTCTCCTGTTCTCCCTTCCTGGAAACTCAAGAAACTAGAGAAAATCTTAATTCTGTCCCTAAATATACAGATTTAAGAAAATAGTACGAATTTACTCTTTAAAAGTATTAAGAGTATTGAGAAGACTATATCCACAACATATGTCCCCGTTCACCCATTAATATATATATACACACACACACAAACAAACATTCTGAACCCTGAAGAGCTTGTGGGGCCTGATAAGCCAAAGTGATGTATCAATTTTCTGGCACAAATACTAGTATCTACTCAAAAAAGGTTTGTCAAACTAGCCATTCAGTCCCTTTTTTCAGCATACCCTAAAGACTAGACCTAGATGCATAATTATTGTTCTGTATTGCTTAGTGAAAATATGCATAATTGCTGAACTATCCTACCATATAGAGCATGTATCATGTCAATTATCTGAGGAAAGTCAATTCTAGTATAATATAAAATAATTTTAGAGGTGCTAAAAAATTTATATTCTGAACAGTAGCATATCATAAAATTGTAGTACAAAACCTGTTCTGCAGGAATGCACAATCCACTGTGACAATAATTTGCTTGCTTGCCAGATTGTTTTTAGAAGTTGGATTGGGCTCCCGGTTTGTGTAATGTCTTAGCAAAAACATTAGTATTCAATCCTTCTTGTCTCATTATATAAACCATAATTATATAAAATCAAATCTTATAATCATCACTTATATGCATTATTCCCTTCTCTATTTTACTATACAAGATCATAATTTTCTTTCCAGAAGAGTCTATTACTTGGGCCAATCATTTTAATCCAATCATTCACCCAACAAGAGAGGGTTCCTTGGGCACAATCTTGCCATAGGTCCATTGTCCTTTCCTTTGATCTAGAATGGCAATCTTCACCAACTAGAGTCAAAGGCCTATCCAATATGGCACTCTACACCAATTGGAAACAAGGGGCATTTCCACTTGCCCATATTGGCACTCTACACCAATTGGAACAAGGACTTTTCTCCACTTGCCTCAAATTAGCACTCTACACTAATTGAGTCAAGGGCCTATCTCCACTTATCTCATATTAGCACTCTTCACTAATTGAGATAAGGGCCTATCTCGGTTGAGTACTCTTCACCTCTTTAGGACAAGCACTCTTCACTTGCCTTGGTGGGTTAGAGCCTTATCAACTCGAACCTTAAATACCTTGGTCAATTGTCAAACCCTTGGTCTCACTTATGTGGTGTGATGGATTAACAAGAGGATCCATTTCTCAATCCGGTAGTCCATATATATGAATTACATTTTCTATCACCTGTTATCCTTTCACATCTCTCAAGATGTTCTTTATATTAATCATTCATCAAATATAATGATCATGCATCATATAATACTATTCATACTCTTATTCTATGAGTATAATCTATTCTTATCTTTTAATGATATTCTTAAAGTTTCCTAGCCATAAATGAGATATAATTTCTACTTAATAATTACCACTTTCACTTTGCCAATTCAATATAAGAATCTGATTAGAAATGATCATAGCCTTTATCTTCATTATAAATCATTACTTAAACATTTCATTATTCATATTGAAATCGATATATGATAATATTCGATGTGAAGATGAAATCATACCTTTCTTGCTGGTGATATGGTGTCTCTATGAATAGTTTGATCTACAAATATGAATGAGTTTTGATAAAGAATCGCTGTCTCCTTTCGATCTGTATTGGATATCTTTTATGGATTCGCTGATATCACATGTTCTTTCATATGATGATTAGATGCTGAATTCTGTTTTGATGAATCTCTGTTGGATGCCATTTATATCTTCCAAAATACCTTAATGGTCATGGCCTTTCCTAAGAGGTTCGTTGTTTTACAAACAACGATTATCTTTAGTTAATCTTACAATAAGATAAGTCTTATTTCCTTCACCGTATAAGACTTTTGTCTTATATAAAATCTCTTTATTATGAGCTTCCTTTTTACCATAAGACTTTCGTCTTACTTATATATATATATATATATATATATATATATATATATATTAATTTCTATATATTTATATTATTATTATATAATAATAATATTTAGCTTTATACATATATTTACATTTATATAATATAATTATATATATCATTAATCATTAAATTATTAATGTTAGCATTTATATTTATATTCGTAATATAAATATATTATATTAAAATATTCATGTAACAATATTATTAATATTATTTATTAAATAATATATATTAATAATATATATAACGATTTTTTATCGTTTGAATTGATATTTTATAAAAGCAACTTCATCGTCTTTTAACAAGATGTTCAAATCTGTAATTTAGACAATGCCTTAATATGGGGACATGACAGGCCTCCCCTCTCGAGATTGCTTGCCCTCAAGCAATCACAACGATTTCTTTCATTAGTATTTGCTAAGACATTACACAAACCGGGAGCCCGATCCAACTTTTGAAAACATCATTGTCACCCAGAACATCCACTGAGCTCAATGCCATAGAGAAATAAACCATTCCTAGAAAGAAAACCACTTATCTACTTTGCAGACTGAACCACGACCACTCCAAGAACATTGGAGTTCTCCCAAACATGCCGAATAGCCTCAAAGACACTAGGAACAAGCCAAAATCCACACAAAAACCTATGCGCCAAAAAAAGGGACATAACAATCCATTATTGTCATCTTGTGATATAAAAAAAAAATTAGGGGTAGCATATTACAATAGGAAAAGACGAGGTCTTTGATTTTTTGAAGAAAGCTAGATTTCTCCAACACCTTTTAGAGGAAGGACCAAGAAATCTGGTCATAATCCTTGTTCATATCCAATTTAAGGATCATACTTGCCTTCTTACCTTTATCCATCGATTGGATAGCTCGATGGACCATTATAACAAAGTCAAGGATTTGTCTACCAAAGACGAACCCACTTCATTGAGGCAAGATGATGGAGGGAAGAAGAGGCTGAATCCTTAGCACCAAGATTTTAGAAAAGATCTTATATAGAGTATTGTAGAGACATATGGGACAAAAGTCTTTGGAATCTAATGCACCAAGTTTCTTGGGGACTAGAACCAGAAAGGCATTATTAATTTTAATGTTGAGAAATTTTGATGTCAAACCCTTTGTGCATATTTTGTTATTTTCACCTATCAAATTGTTACAAACTAAGGGTGACTTTCATGAGTATATCTTTGATTGCTTGTCTTGCTTTGGGCTAAGTGTATTGTTTCTAGGCTTGTATTACACGTTTGTTAATTCATATGTAAGCAAGAAACTAGGTAAGCTTGTTCAATGGGAGAAGACTTTTCTGACTGTTGGAGAATAAGAGAAGGGATAAAAGATGAATCTTGATTAACAAGGCCAGTGATCAAGTGGCATAGATAGCCTAGAGGCATGCCAAACATGAAGAAAGACAATACTTAACTGCCAATAGCTGCTTTGGAGCATGCCTGGGAGATATAAGGTGTTTCAAGTGACAAGAACACAAATGAGTGGCTTGGTGTCACTAACAAAGTTGAAGTGGCAAGAGGAACCTAAAAGCATACCTTGGTCAAGTTATGTCATCAATCAAGTGGCACAAGTGCACTAAAAGTGTTCCAAACATGAGTGGCAAACACGACCAACATGCATGCCTAGATTTTTTATGTCACGACTTAAGTGGCATGAATGACTAAAAGCATGCCTGAATGTGACGATTGACAGGTTTTAGTGGCAGATATGGGGATTGTTTATGTCATGACTTAAGTGGCATGAATGACTAAAAGCATGCCTGAATGTGATGATTGACAGGTTTTAGTGGCAGATATGGGGTAAAAGTGTGCTTGGACCAGTTAAGTCATTGATCAAGTGACAAAGGTGAGTAGAAAGCATGCCTAGGATCAAATAAAATACTTAAGTGGCATGAGTGAATAGGAGGCATGCCTGGAGTAGTGAAAACAAAGTTTAAGTGACAGCGGTGACTGAATGGCAGGCCTGAGCAGTCTTGAACAACTTTTGAGTGGCTAAATGAGTCTAAAAGTGTGCCTAGGCTGTTTGTGACAGTTTTAAGTAATGAAAGTGAGGATAAAGTGTGTTTGAACAGACCTTCAAATGGCATAAGTAACTGAAATGCATGCCTGGGATAGTTTTATGACAAATTCAAGTGGCCTGAGTGAAATGCAGACACACCTGAGATAACTTAAGTGGCAGAAACAACATAAAAACATGTCTAACTGTGCATTGCCATGTTTAAAGTGGCTAAGACAAGGTGGGAGAATGCTTGACATATGAAAACCCAGGTTCTTAATGGCATAATGAACCATAGCGTACACTCTGTTAGTTTGCCAGTTAAAATGGAGAGAACCTTCCAAATATCTGCCTAGCAGGATTTCTTTGATCAGCAGGGTTTCCAGACTCTGTGAATATCAAGAACAATGTTTTCAGTTGCTTATATCAGCAGAATTTCATGTATGAATGATGACAGCTTATACAACTTCATGAATCCCTGCTTTCATGAAACCCCTGTTTTCAGTTGCTTATATCTTTTGGCTTCTTGATCAAATCCAATTAGACTAATGAACTAGAAAAAGTTCAGGAGCAAGTAGTTGAGTTAGAAGATGACATGATTACTACTAGGAAGAGTAGAAAAGACTTAATCAGTCCCATGATTCAAAGTTTAGTTGATCCTCTCTTGCATAGAGTGGTGAATGATGTCACAAACATGATGAGACAACTTCAACAATATCAAGGACACCCTAAGAGCAATACAAAGAATGATAGAATTAAGCTACCTCCTCCACCTGTAAGGTTTGCTTTAGAGGCACCTCCTGATGATGACATGAATTATTTTTGTTCTTTCCATGAGACAGCAGATCATGATGCTAGAGATTGTCCTGAGATGCATCAGATGTTGCAGCTCATGGCTTTTTTTGGTTCAAATCATCAAAAGGTTTTAGGTAACCTTCAACATCTTCATGATTAGTCTAATGGCAACTCTTTGATCGCGTATTTTCAATATGAACCCATTTGTGATAAAGTAATGAGCAATCTCATTCATGCAGTCAGAAAGATAATAAAGAACATGGAGAAGAAAGGAAGAAAAGAAAAGAGGAGAAAGCATGGAAAGATCCATCAATAGAGTTATATTCTCAAGATTGCATCTTTGGCCCTACATTAGCAAATCATGGAGATGAGTTGGTGTTCCAGTCTACCTCACAATGTTTGCTCAAGTTCTTTGAAGAAGAAGAAGGTTTGTTGATCAAAGAATAACCTCTTATGTTGGACACAAAAGCAAGTGCACAAGTATGTCATATGTTCTATGAGGACAAGGCTTCACAAGCGTCTGTGACTCTGTAGAGCAAAGTTGCATTCCAACTCTTCCTACTAGGTAGGGAAGGCATCAACTACATCAAAGAGGACGATGCATCAAATGACATATTCTCTCCATTCAAAGAATTGTTCAAAGAACCTGCATAGGACAAAATTAGAGGACATCCTGCTTAAATTGTTTAGGTGATGTCTGCTCAGGAAATGGAGCCTCATACAAGAAGTTGATATTTTTTTGCCAAACAACCAAGATATTTTTCTTTGAGGAGGTTTCAGCTTCAAGTCAAGTAGTTGTTGTATGCATTAATGACGAGGAACTTCAGTTTTAGTTGGCATCTTCACTTGAGATAGGTAGTTTTCTGCTAGAAGTTGATATCTTTCTTCATGATGTCAATTAAAGGTCTAGAAAGTGTATGCACAGCTACGAATTTCTTAATCATAAAGTAATCCTTCAATTCATGCAAGGCTAGATCAATCTTATCAAAGTCTTTTTGTTCACTACATAACAAAATTTCTGATTGGCCCAAGTAATAGACTCTTCTGGAAAGAAAATTGTGATCTTGTATAGTAAAATAGAGAAGGGAATAATGCATATGTAATGTCCCCTTTTGAAATATGATAATAATAATAATAATCACGAGATAAATTATAATATAATTATAAAATAACTAAAGTTTAAGTTGTGATAAAGGTCAAAGGGCTTGTGAAAAGGTTGTGTCCATTGGAGGGAAAAAGGAATATAAGGAAGATCATTTCTTGGACAAAGGGGGAGGAATCACAACACAAATACAATCAATCATTCATCATTCAACAATCTATCATTTCAATCAACTTCAATTGGAAGGTCAACCAAAAGCAAAGCATAATAAATATTTCTGTATAAATACTTAACTTCAACCAGCAAAAAAAGATACATTCCTCTCTGCAATAGGAAATAACAGGAGCAGCATCATATATAGCCAAAGAATAATTCCAGGGCTCTGCCGCAGCCAGACACCATACACAGCAAGGTACATCATAATACTCTTACTCCATTAATAAATGCTTTACCTAATTTGTATGCATATACCTTGCATCTAATGAATAATGTACTCTGATTTCTAAGAATAACTGTGTAAAAGATATCTTGGTTCAGATTCGAATAGGCATTAGGATTAATAAGTGTATTTCATGACTTAGTACTCTAAAATCGGCTCATTATGTTAATTAGAGTAATTCAAAGGTATGCCATATAACATTACTGTATTATATGCTTCATGATTACCTGAGATAGGGGATAATGCTCGGAAAACATGTTGAATCATGAGATTAACATATAACCTCATATGAGATGGTGAGTCTGAGATGTATAGTAGCCAACATGGTATGTTTTGTCCCTTGTCTCAGTAGGTGCAATGGCACCCCTTGGACAAGTGGAAAGTGGCCCTTGTCTTAGTAGGTGCAATGGCACCCCTTGGACAAGTGGAAGTGGCCCTTGTCTCAGTAGGTGCAATGGCACCCCTTGGACAAGTGGATATGGCCCTTGTCTCAGTAGGTACAAAAAGGTACCCCTTGGACAAGTGGAAGTGGCCCTTGTCTCAGTAGGTACAAAAAGGCACCCCTTGGACAAGTGGAAGTGGCCCTTGTCTCAGTAGGTGCAATGGCACCCCTTGGACAAGTGGATATGGCCCTTGTCTCAGTAGGTGCAATGGCACCCCTTGGACAAGTGGATATGGCCCTTGTCTTAGTAGGTATAAAAGGTACCCCTTGGACAAGTGGAAGTGGCTTTTGGCTCCAGTTGGTGAAGAAGTCACCCCTCGTGCCAAAGGATTAATAGTGGACCCATGATTGGCCAAAGGGCATCCTTTCACCTCATCTCATATGAAGTTAAGAGTTAATGCATGGATAGTGATGATAAATATATATATACTGATAGAGATCATGACATTAATGATAAAGAATATCATAGTGAACTTAAGAGGAATATATGAAATATAAGTGATAGAGAATGCGTATTGAAAGTAATCACAAAGATTATGGATGCAAGATAGAAAATGATAATTGATGTTAATTATTGAAAATCTAAAGGCAATGTTCTTATGTGATTGAATATATCATTTATCTATTGCTATAATTGAAATTAAGAAAGTTTGGTATAATAACATTCTCTTTGCAAGTTGGAAATGTGTTCAAAGTTTTGAAAATGTTGACTTGTGACAAGGGGACATTTCAGTGGTATCAGAGCAGTCATCCTGCCATCCTGTGAATGATAGTTGACTTACATGACTCGTGTATTCCGTATATTATGTCTTATACTTCGTATCTCTCATATACTTTCAACATGGATCTAAAAGTAGTATGAATCTAAGAACAGTTGAATTCTTTAGATTCAGTTTGTTATATGGTTTAGCAGTACTTAAGCATTAATAATAGTATTACAGTCAGGCTATGCTGTCCTTAATCAGCCCTACTGAGGTTAGTACACACGCAGTCAGATATTGTTGAATTAAACTAGATCTATCAACTAATACTACCGAGAATTCTACTCACAAGTACCAACTATAGATGGAAGCCACTGCACCCTCAATTAAAACATATAAGATATTGAGACAAATACTACACCTTGCCAAGTAAGTTCTTGAAGAAAATTATCACAAACAAACATGAAATCAAAATCATAATGCCTAAAGACAATCCTTGCATAGGATATTATACAAATATGCATGTCACATAATCTGGCCAATGCAGGTGGATGTCTACCTGCACAAGTTCCACTCAATTCCAGCCTTCACTGCAAATCAAACAGTTTAACAATGACTTAAACATAATATTTTGAGGAAATTTTATTAGGATAGGAAGAAGAAATTTTGCATTTGAGAAGGATATATGTAATATTTGGGACGTCAATGTGTTTCAGTGAAAACTGGAAAGATTTATAATTAAATTACTTGTCATAAAGGATATTGAAAGAATAATACGAATGATTTGTAAAACCAAGAACTGGGAATCATTAGCGGATAAGTCAGAGAATCTGGTTCCCTCTGTTGCCCAGATATTTGATTAGAGGGCTATGATGTTTGTACCATGATGAAATAGTGGCGTGTCAAGGGTAAGAGGATTTCATTTAAGAGGAACCCGAAAAATCTCAGGGCATCAAACATCTCTAGAGCATCATACAGCAAAATAAGGGTTCAAGAGCCTGAGCTATTTCCCTTCCTACATTATTGAAGTAAACGACAATGAGAATTGTAATTTGTAATCATATACTGTTTACAATCATTTCATGTATGCCAGATTCTACCCTGTGTAGTCAATATTGGCGATTCTACAAGGGCAATCCAGGTCTATCGTGTTGAAATTATACTCAGTTATTCATACAGTAGAAAATAAATTAATAAATGCGTGATTAAAAACATGATCAACAGACAAAATACTGAGTTACCATTTAAGTAAAAGTTTTGATCTAAAATTGTGCGCAGCCACCCTATGAGTGAGTCACTAGTATGGAAGATTTTTCGAACAATGACACATTTGGTTAAATTTGCAGTTATGTTATAGAGGCTTAGGAACGAATACTAGAAAGAACTCATTTCCAAGGGATAAGTATGTCCTTTTGCTAAGTTTTTATTTGAATCGCCATCCTTTCCAAAAGGGGAGCAACTCCTTGAAAATCCTTTAACACCACGTGTCCTTTTCAAAACCTTACACTTAGGACTTATGAAATGAGTCTTTTAAAAGGTGCGACTCCTTTGAAATGTTGAGTTAGCTTTTGAGCGTCTTAGGATTGAAAATATGGCTCGTAAATCATCTTTCCGAAAATATTATGTGAATAGTCCCTTATTAAAGAACTTCCACGACTTACAGACGGCTTCAATGATCTTTTATGATATGTTCACTTCCCTTTAGGCTACGAATGATTCAAAAGAGCCATGATTTCATAAGAACATTTCTTTATTGATATTTCTTTCTTACTTACAAATGACGGTCCCACAATGACTTTGTAATTCCCCTTTAATATATGCGATTCCTTAAATAAACTGTATTATGAAGGTTGCGTAGATATATGAGAAACATCCAGCCTTCAAAGCTTTATCAAATACTATGTAGAACCTTTATATGATATCTGCCCTCTTAAATATGATTCAAATTACTTCAAACAATTACCAATAATCCCAAAGGCTGCGTCAGACTTATTGGCATCTTTTGACAACAGATTAAAATAATGTAAATCTTTGAAGTCCTTTGCAAACTTGCCTTAGTGCTTCTAGGGTCCCACCATCCACTAGCTCTCTTTTATGCAATGAGAAGACCCCTGAATTTGCTTCAAACAATATTAAAACATGGAATTTGCTAACTAAGCTAGGCTGTCAGACTTTGTCTCCCTTTTGGCTGACATAAACTTGCACTCTTATTGCTATGAAATAGTATGAAAATTGAGTTTCATACTTTAAAAAAAAAAAAAAAAGCCAAACCACACTCAGAATCTTAATGAAAAGGTTCACGAGATACATTTCAATCTCTATCTTCATTTCCACAAGGGAAAACCGTCGCATTGAATTCAACCATTCAACTAAACCCACAGTGAAACATCCACTATCTTTCAACAGACTTTAGTAACAAATAAGATACCATGGATGACTTAAAGAACCATCACACAGAATTACCGCTTGATGACGAGAGAAAATTAATAGTGGAACCCCTTCTTTTAGAAGATAGATTTATTCTTATTTAGGCCTCTCCCCTTCATCCACAATATAGGTCCCAGCGAGACACAGCAGCACGCATTAATTTTTACCAGAATTTCTAACCCAAAAAAAAAAAAAAAACAAAACAAAACAAAACAAAACAAAACAAGATATCAACATACATGGCATGGTTATGTCACTGGGTTTGAAAAAGACAAATATGATTTCCAAAGTCTTTAGGGTACAGTTTTGAGAACAGAAGAAATGAGAAATAATTCCTTTTAGTGCTTGAGAATTAATTGGGAGTTTGTGAATAGCCATTCATATTTGACTCAAACATATTACCGGATTTATGCTGATCAAACCTTTTTAAAGGAGTTGAAATTACTAATCATCCAATGTTTAAAAATTGCTTGAGGACAAGCAATCCTTGAGTGGGGAGGACTGTAATGTCCCCTTTTGAAATATGATAATAATAATAATAATCACGAGATAAATTATAATATAATTATAAAATAACTAAAGTTTAAGTTGTGATAAAGGTCAAAGGGCTTGTGAAAAGGTTGTGTCCATTGGAGGGAAAAAGGAATATAAGGAAGATCATTTCTTGGACAAAGGGGGAGGAATCACAACACAAATACAATCAATCATTCATCATTCAACAATCTATCATTTCAATCAACTTCAATTGGAAGGTCAACCAAAAGCAAAGCATAATAAATATTTCTGTATAAATACTTAACTTCAACCAGCAAAAAAAGATACATTCCTCTCTGCAATAGGAAATAACAGGAGCAGCATCATATATAGCCAAAGAATAATTCCAGGGCTCTGCCGCAGCCAGACACCATACACAGCAAGGTACATCATAATACTCTTACTCCATTAATAAATGCTTTACCTAATTTGTATGCATATACCTTGCATCTAATGAATAATGTACTCTGATTTCTAAGAATAACTGTGTAAAAGATATCTTGGTTCAGATTCGAATAGGCATTAGGATTAATAAGTGTATTTCATGACTTAGTACTCTAAAATCGGCTCATTATGTTAATTAGAGTAATTCAAAGGTATGCCATATAACATTACTGTATTATATGCTTCATGATTACCTGAGATAGGGGATAATGCTCGGAAAACATGTTGAATCATGAGATTAACATATAACCTCATATGAGATGGTGAGTCTGAGATGTATAGTAGCCAACATGGTATGTTTTGTCCCTTGTCTCAGTAGGTGCAATGGCACCCCTTGGACAAGTGGAAAGTGGCCCTTGTCTCAGTAGGTGCAATGGCACCCCTTGGACAAGTGGAAGTGGCCCTTGTCTCAGTAGGTGCAATGGCACCCCTTGGACAAGTGGATATGGCCCTTGTCTCAGTAGGTACAAAAAGGTACCCCTTGGACAAGTGGAAGTGGCCCTTGTCTCAGTAGGTACAAAAAGGCACCCCTTGGACAAGTGGAAGTGGCCCTTGTCTCAGTAGGTGCAATGGCACCCCTTGGACAAGTGGATATGGCCCTTGTCTCAGTAGGTGCAATGGCACCCCTTGGACAAGTGGATATGGCCCTTGTCTTAGTAGGTATAAAAGGTACCCCTTGGACAAGTGGAAGTGGCTTTTGGCTCCAGTTGGTGAAGAAGTCACCCCTCGTGCCAAAGGATTAATAGTGGACCCATGATTGGCCAAAGGGCATCCTTTCACCTCATCTCATATGAAGTTAAGAGTTAATGCATGGATAGTGATGATAAATATATATATACTGATAGAGATCATGACATTAATGATAAAGAATATCATAGTGAACTTAAGAGGAATATATGAAATATAAGTGATAGAGAATGCGTATTGAAAGTAATCACAAAGATTATGGATGCAAGATAGAAAATGATAATTGATGTTAATTATTGAAAATCTAAAGGCAATGTTCTTATGTGATTGAATATATCATTTATCTATTGCTATAATTGAAATTAAGAAAGTTTGGTATAATAACATTCTCTTTGCAAGTTGGAAATGTGTTCAAAGTTTTGAAAATGTTGACTTGTGACAAGGGGACATTTCAGCATATAAATGATGATTATAAGATTTGATTTTATATAATTATAGTTTATATAATGAGACAAGAAGGATTGAATACTAATGTTCTCTTTTTGTGAGTTGAAATTTGGTGCAAGGTTTTGAAAATTTTGGCTTGCTAGAAGGGGACATTACACCTTTTCTCTTGTGACCTCTAAGTGGAAGTTGTTTTTATATATGCCATATCTCACTTCTTGTTCATTGCCCAAAAAGCCAGCATCTATGGAAAGTAGCTAAGGGAGATGTGATAAAGCATCTAGCCAGTGGTGTATTTATATTCTAATTAAGACTGGTTCAATGTTGTCTTTTCTCGTTGTGTTACTAGTTAACTATTAAATAAGACAACCACCACCTGCAACATTTTCTTTTCTCACTTGTGCTTTATGCAATATATGTTGGGAATTAAGGTGTCTCAACCTTTGCAAGTCCCTAGCATTTAACATTTAATTGTATATTTATTTTTGCCTATTATTGTAATTTCTATGCAAATCTTATGTTGTCACTTTGTGGGAGTTGGCACGGTGATTTGTCATCCTACATGGAAGGTGACTAGATATATTTTTGTCCTCATATGAGGAGATAGGCATCCCACTCTGTGGTAGAAGACTTTTGCCATGTGTCGGCATCTTTTGGGTGTTGTAAGAAGTCTATGACGCGTAAGAGTTATGACAGATTCCTATGACAAAATCTATGACATGTAAGAGCCAGAAATAGAAGATTCTATGACAGGTGTGACAAGTGTCAGGAAGCATCTTTGCATGGAGAAGGTAGGCGCCCAAGTTTGACTATGACAGGTTGTAAGAGAATCCGCTATTAATAGTCAGTTATGACAGATTCTCTTATAGCTGTAAGTGCTGTCATATATGATGGATTTTATGACATTGTAAGAGCATCTGCCATACCTTTTTTGGGCAAATTTGGGGTGCCCAGGGTTTGGGGGTTGTAAGGGATGAAAGGGATTCTCTTTCAAGTGTCATACGTATGATTTATGGCCTTGGAAATTGGGCCATATAGATTTGGATGAGATTCTTGTGTTGACTTGCTCTAGAAGCTACCTCCATTCGTAGTACCTCTCTATTTATATAGGTGTTTGGAGTTGGAGTTGTATGGTTCATTTGCAGGTGCAAAAATGTTGCTAGAATTGCTCTAGAATTGACATCTTGAGAACTCCTAAAAGAACTTGCATTGCAAGTGTGTTGTAATCTACATTGGATTTGGTAATACATTGTGCAGGTTTTGGAGTGGGGTTTTTCACTTGAAAGGGTTTTCCCCACGTATATCTTGTGTCTTTGGCATTGTTCTTGCATTTGATGTTTGTTTAATCTCTCTGTTAATGTGTACCACATATCTGTAATTGTAAAGATTTAAGAAAATTTGCATAACACTCCCCTCATTAGTTCGGTGTAGGAAGCTAGTCCGCGTACCTTGCTTCCTTTCAATATCTCACGTGTTCATTGCCCAAAAAACCAGCATCTATGAAAAGTAGCAAAGGGAGATGTGATAAAGCATCTAGCCAGTGGTATATTTATCTTCTAATTAAGACTCGTTCGATGTTGTCTTTTCTCATTGTGTTACTAGCTAACTATTAAATAAGACAACCATCACCTGCAACATTTTCTTTTCTCACTTGTGCTTTCTGTTTCTATTATCTCTGCCCATGACTTTACAGCTTGTCTGTGAGCTGTTTATCAGTCTCTTTCTAATCTGTTGAAATAACCCCTTAGCTTTTCAGTTTTTTTTTTTTTTAATTCTGATTATTGAGTTTTCTTGTTTGGGCTAGGGTTCCTTTCAATTTATATATATGTGTGCATCAGCCATCAAGGAAAAGGAAAACAGAGGAAGAGTCAAGTAAGATCAAATAAGATCGATCAAATAGGATGACATGATTAAATCATTCAAATTGGATAGACATTATCAATTAAATGAAGTTTGATTTGTAAAGATGTTATATGATAATCACACAAAATTAACTGCAATAACTTGAGTAGTAATTTTAATATTGTAGAGGAAAAATGGCCAAATTTTATATCTATGGGATATCGTAATTGTAAGAGGGAATCTTGAATTTGCAGGACTGAAAATGAATTTCAAGAGTTTTGTGTACAAGTTCTCTTTGAATGTGTCAGCACAGATCGGCCAGCCCTTCTACAGGTGCCTTTCATTTTACTGCATCTTTTAGAGAATTTCTCTTTCTACCTAGGCATTACTATGTTTTCTCCATTTGAAAACCAATTATGATATGTGGCTGAAATTTTTTTGTTCCAATCCCAGACATATCTTTACCTATTCACAACAGTTGGCTCGCTTGCTGAGTATGCATCAAGTCAAGGAATTATATGCAATGACACCTTAGCTCTTTCCAGTCTGAAGGTTCAAATAAGACCATCTTAATATTTCATATGGTCTTTAAGTAGATGCCGATTGCTTTGTTTCTATAATCCTATGATTTGCTCTCTGTATTTCAACAAAAGGTTTCTCATACCCCAAATTGTCTTGCAGGTGGCAGTAGCTTACAGTGGAGCACTGGTTAGTGGTAAACTACATAATGCCAGTGGGGAGCTTATTCAATCTACTTTTCTTGCAACTCTTGCAAAGCGTGTGGAAGACATACTTAATTATTGGCATTGTTTGCGGACGGATGGAGATAATCGTTACATTGATCTTGTTGATTATTTGCTCAATGGGAAATGGCCATCCCTAGTGGAACCTTATCAGAATAGCATTCAACCTGGCATGTTTCTTGCTGTTTATCTTAGGTGGTATGACATGCCACCTCCTCCTGTTGTAAATTCAGCCATGCAAAGGTTAACGGAGAGCCTTCCTACATGTCTTGTATCTTCGAAAGATCATCCTAGGATGCCTTTCTTGGCATCAATGTTACCAGGCACACATGTCCGTGCTCTTGCTCATATAGATGAATGCTATCCATAAGTGTCTAGGAACATCTCATTCAACAAAGATTGGTCAAGTGTCCCGGGACATTAAATTTTACATTTCTAGGATAATTTCCAATATGCTTTCAGTTGCATTGGAAGGCTCCAGCAGAAAGGATAAAAGATTATCGAAAGATCTAGTACCAAACATACGAAGAACGATTTATGTATCATATTACCCAGAAGAGGCTGGAAAATCTTTGACCCATGACATGTCATTTGAGATGCAAGCCCTTTTCAACTCTCTATCTTAATGGCCTGGTGGGTACATGGCAGAGTTTCCTGCTCTGTATTCTGCTGCTGTAAATATTTTATTTTTGATAATGCTATGGTTCTTTATTTCTAATAAATATAGGAATGTTTTTACTGTTGATGTGCATGGTTTTTTGGCACTGAAAAGCCCACTTTGAGCAGTTAAAGTACGGTATTGAACATGAACTTATACAGCATTGTATGATTTAACTTGTATTTTTGAACAAATGCAAATTTGTTTTTGTTGCAAAACTATGATGCTCATTTATCAATGAAAAATGTTTCAAGGTGGCATACGTTTAATGGGGTGTATTAGAATGTGACCATGCTCCAAACTCTTTATCCAAGATTTATCAACACAAAGATCAGGCTTCATTATGGAAAAGTCAAGGCAAGACCAAATTTGATTTTTACTATTTGGAATAAACATAAGCTTAAAAAGGTGTACCATACTAGCTACACAAAATTAGATAATGGTCAAAAGCTTTCAACAATTGAGTAATGAGCATGGCAATAGCCCTAAACCACATAACAATTTAGGAACTCAAAGCATAACCCCTATACCAATTCAAAGTCCCTCATGATTTGAAACCCAATTGTTAGACCTTTTCAAAATGAACCACTCACATCAAGAACTATCTTTAATTTACATTAGCTATTTAATGCCTAACATCATATTTGATGGAAATGAAAACCTAAAAATATTTTTAAAAAATTGTAACATGCACGAGGAATGGATGCTTGCAAACTTTTAAGGCGCAGACAATTTTGTTTAAAAGAAATTTCAAAGATGTATTTGAATGATATTCTCAACCCCCTAGTTCTATACAAGAGTTTTAGTTACTTGTTTTAAGGCATTCAAGGTAGAATTACAATCATTTACTTCTAGAAGATTACTTCTGTTATTTTATTACTATCAAGCCATTTGACATTGAGACAACTCACACTTTTGTTAAGAGGAAGTTCTATAGGCCTCAAGGTTCAACATACCTTTGATAAAAAGGCTCTATTTTCAACTTCACCGAGTGCACTTTGTTATGGATTATAATAAGTGCATTATTTCCACTTAGGTTTCCAAACAATATGCCGATGACATTCAAAATGATATCCAATCCCTTATTAACAAACATGTTCAAATTGATTATGGATGTGATCCTCCGAAAATGAATTTCATTCATGTTATACAAATCCAATTTGATAATCAATTGTTCCTTAGAGGAGAGAAACTACTAGAGACTACCATAGTTAACTTCTTGCATCACCATACTAACAAGACCTACATCTTTTGATGAGATATGATCTTTGTTACCTCCAATCAAAATCAGGCATATGATGTCACTCAACCACCCCTTAGAGGAATATGATGCAAATAGAACTTGCAGCACAAAAAATGACATTCAATTAAAATGTGTTGATAAATTGGATGCTTTACAAGGTCTTTACCTATTTGGTAGTAATTTTGTTCTAGTCAAATTCATTAACTAAGGAGGACAACATAGCAATAATAGAAAGCTAATAGAAACGTGTGCAAACTCCTTTGTGTAGGACTTGATCTACCACAAATAATGCTAAATGACATTCAAACACTTCAAACTTCTAGAGAAATGGCCTTTACACATTATCACATCTAGATAGCCACATTGGCTATATAATACATGGTGAAACATAAAGAATAATGATTGTTTAAACATTTGCTAGAGCTCTAGAGATGAAGAGGAACCATAATCACCTAGAAAAAAAATTGAGTGCAAGAACATTTTTTTAAAACCTTGGAAAACATTAGGAGGAAAAGGGCACCAAATAAACAATCAACACCAAGGAATTGAAACAACAAACCATTCACAAAACTACATGAAATGTTGCAAAACTCATCAAGATAACACAAATTCAAGGCTAAACAAACAATTTTAGGTCCAATTAAATTCACATGTTGGTTTTATAAATATGCATCTTAGAATCAACTAAGGTTTTAATAGACATAGTGAAATTGAGAACATTGCTAAACTAAATGCTTATCAAAATCTCCTAGCAACTAATAAAGAAATCACTGTTATAGACAAATAGCCATACAAGAATTATTGGAAATTGCTTGCCCAATAACCCAACACTACTAGGACAAGTAACCATAACTTTAGACTCACCAAGACCCCAACCAACATCATTCATGCCAATTCTATTGAACTTAATTGTGTTTGCTACCCTAACCTTTACATCAATTTTCCAATCAACCTTATTATTCCTAATTCAATAATTTAAACAATTGAAGATCCACCTCCTTTCATTATTAACAAATTCAAAGTTAGAAAAAAGACATTAACAAGCAAAGGTGTTGGTACTTATGTTACTTGCCACCAATTTATCTACAAACTTGGATACACATGACAACTTAAAGGTAACACAAACTAATTGTCATAGTTTTGATAGATGGGACAATAGGCTATGGGTTGTCTTAGATACTGATAAGATACAAACTTGAAATTGAATCATTGCGTTTGACTATTGGTCACAATACAACATTCTCCTAGGAAGATCTTGAAACCATTGTATGAAGGTAACACGTATCAATAGGTTGAGTTCTCTTAGTGTGACAAATGAAATGTAGCATGGATTGCATGGATCCTTGTACCATATACCATAAAACGCCATACTCTTATCATATAACTAGAATTGAGAAAAACCCATTCATACCTCTAAGCTCTACAAAGATCAAAGAAACCATTTAAAAATCTATCCACACTAACAAGTACAAAACTTGAAGATGATGAATCATAGACTTAATAAAAGTTACCCAATATTTAGACCTTCTAGAGAACATTAAGGTGAAACCTCCCCACCACATATCATCCTAGACCTTTCAACTTGATCAAACCTTTCCTTTTGCTTTTTGCAAACTAGCTCTTGTAATTAGATCTATATGATCGAAAACAATTCTCATAAGTGGCAATCCACTTCGCAACTCACTTGAAATAATCTTTTTGAATTCTTCAAATATAACTTCTACTTCATTTGACATCTCTTGTTCCACTACACTCTCTTTGGCTTTGGAATTGAATCCAAACACACTTTTGTTTTCTTCCCCTCCCTTAAGAACTCTATGACTAAAAGTAGCATTATCTTGCTATTGTCTCCTTCCTCTTTCATGGGTAGAAACTCAAATTTTTTTCCATTTTTGATAATTTAGAAAGTGTTTTTCCTTCCATCATGTATTGTAGTTCAATCATACTTATAAGGTCTTTCCAACAACACACAACATACATCATAGATATCACATCAACAATATTTCATCATGGTAATTCCCAATGTAAAAATTAACCTTGCATTGTTCATAAATAATTACTTGATAACCCTTTTGTATAGGTTTGGATGAGGTGTACATTTAAACTCGATTTCTATATCATTTCAATAAAAACAATTTTTGTAAAGCTACTACTATTGGTGATCAATTTAAAACATTTTTGAAATTTATACTTGGTTTTGAAGAGTTTTTCTTTGCTATGGTCCCTCCTTTTTGAATTTAAATAAAATTTTGTGTTAAGTCAAATGTTCACCATGTTCTATGTTAATTTGAGTCATCTCTTCAATTTCTTCTACTTCAAGTTTAGCCATATTCACTATTGGATAATTTATCCTATTTTCTTTGTCTTCATTTAAACATTGAAATGAATTATACCTATATCAACCACATTTACAACACGTACCATTGAAGCCTCTTCCACTATATCGTCTTTTTCTATATGAATGGTATATCCATTTTTCTTAGCTATACTAAGAACTTGACTCTTCTTTCTTACCATAAGTTTGACCTCTTCCACTAGTTTTTCTTCCACATCCTTTACCTCTTCCATCATGTTATCTTCTGCCTTAAAAGCACATGGATATGCTTCTTCTAGGGGACACAATATAGCCACACCAAATGTATCTTGGATAGAAATCCTAAGTCAATCACATAACTAGAAATCTTCTCTTTGTCATCCTTTATATGACTACCTCTAATGGTTAGCTTCTAAAAATAATGAGTATAATCTTTTACACTCATATCCTTCTACCTCAAGTATTGCAACTTTTTAGTCAAATTTTTAAACTTCCCTTTGTGTTTTGAAACCATTATATCCTAACTCTTTATTTTTTCCTTTCATATCCTAACTCTTTCTAATTACACATGATACATCAAATAGATAGATGCATGTCCCTTTAACTTAATGAATACAAATGTAATGCTCTTTAGATCCTCTACTTGGTCATAATCAAAATACTTATCTAGCTATGTATTTAAATCTATCAAATCTTCATGATCCAAACTTATTGAAATTTGTTGTGTTAATCTTTGGCTTACCTTCAATTTCAATTATGGCATTGACAAGATGTTATGTTGTTCTAGGCTCCTTCTCAAAATCTTTGAATTGGTGTCCAAAGGCTTCTTTCTCTTGATTGTCTTTGTAACAACACTTTGTTGTTTTGTCTCCGTGGCTTCCAATATGACTTGCTTAGCTTTCATCAGCAACTCTTGGTGCTTGCCTGCTTAGCTTTTCCAATTTTACAACAAGGTGGTCCCATGTCATTGCTTATTTAGGTTTGCTATTTAAATTTTAACTTTAGAATTGGTTCCATGTAAAATTGTGAATTTTAAGTATAAAAGATACTTAAGGATCTTCTCCAATAACGGTGGGAAATAAGTTGTGGAAAATAAGGGGGCTGAAATTATGTAGCCACTATATAATAAAAAAAAATATGCCATATGGCTGCACACATTTCCTTCACTCCTTTTTTACATTAAAAAATTTACACTGCTTAAAATAAGTGAAAAAATAGAAAAGATCAAAGAACCACTAACTCCACGAAAAAAACTTTTTAAAATTTAAACAGTTAAACAACCACTTGGAACTTTACCCTAAGCCATTCTAGATTGACTTTACACATGTACTGAACAATGCAGACCTCCTACCCTTCTAATATTAAATAATGACATGGCTGAGAATTAATTGAACAACCGAGCAACTAATTTGGAATATGCATACACAAATAAAAACAAGATAGACTCTCAAACAATGTGCTCAACTGAACTAATTGCAGAAATGGATTCAAGAGAATTTACATAAAAGATACATTCAAACTTCTACTTCTATTTCAATTTAATTGCCTTCCAAATTTGTTCTGTATGGACCTTCTTTGACTACAAAAGAAATTCTAATTCTACCCATTTTCTTAAAACTTCCCACTCTAACCATAGTCCCCTTTCTTTCATTCATTATATATTTATTCCTTTAAAATAGGTTACAAGAAAATAGCCTTCATCGTAAAAGGAAAGGTGATTCAGCTTCCAAACGTATCGATACTATACACCCAAAATTTAGATCAGAGACCTCTAAAATTACTGAACGCTCGGAAACACACTCTTTACAATTCATTTTGTATAGCTTACCTCTTGGTCTTTGATCTAACTGCAATCTGATGGCTTACAGGTTGCTTTGGATGCTTAGAAAGCCTTTGAAGGAGTTAAATCTTCGAAGTGTAATCAGAGCTGTCAATCAAGATAAATAAATGGTTAAATAGGCTTTAATAATTAGAGTGAACAACCTTTTAGAAGCCTTTTTTAAGTCTTTACAAGACTTATAATCTGTGGTCAATCCAAATTCGATTGTAATGTGAAAGCAACCGAAAGCCACCATTATCAACAAAGTGCATCCAACACGCAGTCTAACTTTTCCTACAGATTAGCTGACAAAAACCATAGTTCCAAAAACTTGTGTTAACATTACTTAAAAACAATCTCTTTGCAACTCCCAATTTGTCCACAAAATGAAATTAATCAAAAAGGTGGAAATAATGGAAACACAAAACAGGATTCATAGTTGGATCCATGATATTACAGTTTGACAGTACTTTGTATAGTACAGGGCATATATACCACTCATTAATGGACCTTACATCATTACTGACATAGTAGATCAAGGAGCACTCTAGCAAATATTGGATGGGCATCTACTATCCATCTTAGTGAGACATCTCTAATCCTTCTATATGCGAGGTAGACATTGTATAAGGAATTTATAGTTGTCTCATATTCTAGGGCATATATTTTGGTTAATGACCCTTCTATCTTTCATATATGTTATGGTTGTTTGCTTGCTTTATCATGCTTAGTGTATCATAGATACATAAAATAACACTTATATGATGGCGCACGGCCTTATTTTATACACTTGGTATCCGAATGCTTTTCTTTTTTCATATGTTGCATCATGCTCCTAGCATCATAGATACATGATGATCTGTAAATGGATTACAAATAAGTTTGTTTCACTACAACTTTATGATAAAGGTTACAGTTTCAGATGAAGTAGATGGTGCAGTGTAGAAAACAGACGAGTTTTGGCACCTATGCAAAACCTGCCCACTGTAAATAGTTGGCACGTTGTCGTGCCGACTGTTTACGGATTTTTCGACTCTGTTTTCTCTCTACTTTTACTGTCGACATTTTCCCTTTGATTCTCTTGACCTGTTAAATGCCCTTGTTTGTTGATGAATTTGTCGAAAGAATTTTGGTCGACAGGATTTCGGCCAACCGGGAGTTTTACAACACACCAGCTGATTAAGCTTTACCTGCAAAACCGATGGTTCAAACAGAGTGATTACGCAACCATTGGCTCCAAAAAGTGGCAATTACACAACCGCAAGAATGATTAAGAAACCATCGGTCTGTTGCATTTGGTGATTTTGTTATGCATCTATAAATGGTATGTGGTGCTTCAAATTTTGCACTTTTCAATTTCCTAGCATCTTCTAGTGGTGCTTATAAAAGCATAAATAAATATTGTAAATGTGAATTAGTATATATAAGGGGTTGGTTATTCTTAAATATCATCCACTTCAATGGCCAAAGTTAATTTTGGCCAATAAAAATACGACAAATAGTTACCACTTTTTGTTGTGGATGAGGTTTAAAATTGCTATTGATTGTTTAATCATTGAAGTCAATAATATTTATGTGGAGTGGTGTTAAAGCATCTAATAGTTAAATCTTTAGTTATAGAGTGAGCAATTATAATTGTAAGTAGACTATAATAGAACATAAAGGGAATTGTTAGAACTTTTGATTGATCTTATGGGAGGAACATTATTTGTTTTTGTTCATTGTATGCTCAAGACGCTTTAGATTTTAAATGAATGGAAATAGTGGACAAGGAGGCTATTAGACCTCACTCTTGCTAGAGGTTTCTCCCCAATTTCAAGTTCTCTATGGTAAATCCTTGAGCTTCCATTCTTGTTTGGCTTGCTATAGTTCCTTCATGTTTAGTTGATTAATTGATGTCGTGGTAGTTCAGTTCCTCTTATTTAAGTTGTAATTGGCAAGTTATGATATGGAACATCCTATAAAAACATACTATTAATAATGATTATTTGATTAATAATTTTGATTCTTAGCTATAGACATTTGATATGATGAACAACAATTGTTAAAGTTAATGATTAAGTTTTGATTTAATATATACTTATGGGACACTAATCTTAGTAGCACTGCTTCCTTGATTATGATTCTTGATAGAAACTAACTTATTTATCTACCTAAGTTTTGTGAGGTACATCATCCTTGAGAAGAGGGAGGGTATCATGCAAGAGGGCATTATCATAGCTTACCAACAATGGGAGTAGAGAATCGGTGTGAATCCATATAACTACCTTGCTATTAGAAATCAAAATCCTAACTTATAGGTAACTTTATAATTATTTGTGAATGAATATAGCCCTTTAAGGTTAAGTTGATCATGTGTAATGTCATTGAGTGAGTTGCTTGTGGTATGCTTAGTTTTAACATGATCATATAGTTTGTTTTGCCATTAAACATTATTGAAAGTCAATTTTCAATTGATTAACCAAAGCATTGAGTATTGTTATTTGTGTTATCATTGATTGAGTTTGTTATATCATTATGTTCTTACCAACCTTGCTTGTTGACGTAAGGGTTAAATGTGATCATAGTCCTAGGGATAAAATGGGTTAAAATCACATTGAGTATTGTTATTTGTGTTATCATTTGTTGAGTTTGTTATATCATTATGTTCTTACCAACCCTACTTGTTGACGCAAGGGTTAAATGTGATCATAGGCGTAGGTATAAAATGGGTTAAAACAACTTCGCGGACAATGACTATAAGTGTTGGACATGTTAGGAAGGCATGAATAAAGGGAAATTTTTAAAAAGAAAAGGAAAAGGTTTACTCGCAGGTGAATGATTTATTTTTGTTTGAGGGTGGATTTAATTTGTAATGTTCTTGTTTTCTTTGGATGACTTGAGGAGAGGGTTGTCAGGCCTTGGTCTTGTCGCCTGTGCTGTGAATAAACTATAATTTTGGGGAGTGCTCGCAGCTAGTTCATCATGTAACTCCACTTCTATAAGCTTTGGATTCGGATGGTACTCTCATTATGTTAGAAGCTCATAAAGAGCATATTTCTTGGCTTTTGGCATGGTAATATGGGCATTAATGGCCTATTGAAAGAAGGTTATGTGACCTATAAATTCAATAGCTTTCATGTCAAAAGTTTGGGCATTGGGTTGGCATTGTGAATTTTGAGTTGTGGATTGGAAGCTGTCATTTTGTAGGTGTATTGTTGTTTTTGTTGGCTTCATTCACATAGGTTTTCAAGGGTTATAATTGAACCCTAGTAATTGGAAACTTGTCTTCGTATGTCATTTTAAATCCTTTGTGTTGAGTTGAGTTTGATAAATATTTTAGAGGTTGTATTAGTGTTTTGTTCAAATACATTTGAAAGGAAGTAGATATGCTATGAGGATCTTGAGTTTAGGAAAGAAAAGGGCAAGTGTGAGATCATGATAGGTCAAATAGTGGCAATGAGAAGAAAAACCTACTGGATGAAAAATGCTAACATTTGGAATTATATTTAGATTTGGATGGAAAAAGTGTTAATATTTATAGCTCAAATATGGATTCCTTCCAAAAATGCATTGGGATTACCTTAGTTTTAGGCAAGTGGGTGTCCTAAAACTTGCAAAACTACCTATTTAGTGTCATTTCTAAAATTTTCAATGACTTCATTTTTGAAGCTAACTTAATTTTTTGTAACTACTTTAATAAAATGAAAATGGTTTGTAGAAGAAACTCTCAAGATTTTAAAAATATAATACGTGCCTCCTTATAATTTTGATAAGTAATTATAAATTTTCTACACACACTATGTTTGATTTCTTGATAGATATAGATATTAAAAAACATTCATAACTTTCAAATTATTTATCCTTTTTTAAATCCAAAAGATGCATCACATTCTAGCCTTTATTGGCTATAGGTTAAAAAAAGAAGTTTTGAATTTCATTTTTTTTTTACCAAGTTAAGTTGGTATGAAAATTAATTTTTTAATATTTTTAAAAAGTCATAGTAAAGAATTCATAAATAATTATTTACTTGTACAAAAAAAAATTCAAAAAATATCTCACATCTGCTCATGTCTTTTACTTAAATTCAAATATTGGAGGAGAAATATTTAACTTTTCTCATACTTGGGTTGGCTAGAATGACACCTACTTTTTACATTTTTCTAAATGTTTTAGTAGTGCCTCATTGAAATATCCAATTTTCACCAAACTAATTTAAAAAAATTCAAAAAAAAAAAGTAGTCCATAAACTACATTCAATTTCCTACAACTTTTATTACTATCTTATTTTCAAATTATGTAGATAACTCAACTAATTTTTGACATGAAGTCACTCAAGTCTATTTTTTAGCATTTTCATTGCCACTTTGGGGTATTGTTTGGCCCATCGTGATTCTACACTCACCCATAACCATATTTTGTTTTGGAATGATTAGGGTTTTAAATGTGTTCCTCTTAAATCTAGTTATTTTTTATGCCCTTACCGTCCATGACCTTACCATTGAAGATTAGAATAAGCATTAACAACATATATGTTTTTAGGGCCTATGTAGGTTGCAACCATGTTTAATCTTTATTTCTATGGTCACAACTTGTGGCCATGAATGCATTTAAACTTAGATATGAGTTAAGTATAAGGAAGATATAGTGGGTTGAGGTTGAGGGGCCTAATTGATGAACTTGGGATAGGATGTGAGGTAGTGCCCTTATTCCTACTTTTACAATAGTATTGTATTATTTTGTGTCATGATTTATAACGACATAGTGAGTTAGGCATATACAATTGTATTGTGCCATCCTAACTATTGAGACATGTAGATGAAAATTAATTGTGTCTCAAACCCCAAGACCTTAGGTAGGGTAACATTATGAATGCATGTTTAATTTACTATAGAGTTTTGGTGTGATGTTGTTTCCTTAAACTAAACCCCATTAGATTATCTCCCTATGTGGTACTTTGATATGACACAATTATGAAGGAAGTAGTCCTATTTGGTAAAATTTGGAACATGGGGGATCATGTATGACACTTTGGTTGGTGGTAAAGCACTTGCATCATGCCCTATCTCCCCTTGGACATCAACAATTACTTGATTAGTGTTACATTGTCAAATATTGTGTTCTAGTTCACAACACTTATGAGTATGAATAAATGGTTACATGTCATTATTTCATTCATGTGAAGATTATTGGTATCTTGTTGTCTTTTACAAGTTTTATTAAATTTGAAATGCATATATATGGTTTTCATATTTAAGTGATCATTAGATTATGTACTAGAATAATTTTGGTGTAGAAGAGAATTCTAAAGCACTTGCTAATATGAATCATTAGATTACTTGTTGTATCACGTTCAATTTTTGAAATTTGATCTAGAACTCAATTATTGTAACCTTTGTAAGTAATCAATTGATTCTTTGAGTTGTTAATTTAGTACTTCTTACAAAAATTATTATGAAAACAATATGATATTTTTAATTGTAAAATGTTGCTATGTATTTATGCAAGTGGTCATAATTTAATGTTACATTTATTGTTATAGGTTTACTCATGATATACTAATTAGATATGATGAAATATAGTTGATAAACTTTCTTGGGAATTTTGTTTTTGATTAAACTTGATGTTAATTTAGTATTAATTACAAATTTTTATTTGAGCAAACCCCAACCTAGGAAGTGGGTTGTGACACCATACTATTTATAGATTAGTTCCAATATCATAGAAGCTGTATCCATTCATAGAAAGTTGTTTGACTGATTTTATAGGTTGACCTCACAACAAGATCAATTGTGGAAGAGTTGGTGCCTTTCTAAAAACATATTGAATCCCATAGTTGGAAGAAAGAGTTAGGAAGCATGGAAAGACATACAAAACCTCTTTATGGGTAAGCAATGTTCCTCAAGCTAGAAGTTGATGTATGCTATGTACCTAGGATATGATATTTAATGTATATAGGTGGATGGAGATGCCAACATGTGGCACACATCCCTTAAGTTAGTTATATTGATCCATGAATTATATAAGGTAATTAGGATGCTTACATGGGTTTAGTGGTCTATATTAAGGAGGTGAATATCATTGTAAGGATATGCGAAGAGCATGCTATTATATTTGGGATATATTGGAGATATAATGTGGATTGGCTTCTTCTATAAGGAGTATTGTATAGTATTATCCTACCCTAAGGGTTTACTCTATTTCTACATATATTATATATTAGGGCACATTGACCCACAAACATCTCTTGTGTTGTGTGTGACCTATCTTCTACATTATCTTATTGCCATTATTATATGTGTATATCTTATCAAGTGGTATTATAGCTATGATTTGGGCAAAGGTGGGGATGAAACCTTGATTTTTGAAAATTCACCTATATCTTCCAAATGGCTATGATTTTTTCTCTAAATTGTTATTGAAGTTTGAGGACCAGATAAGGAAGCTATAGTCCAAAATTTAGCATTTTATCATCAATATTAACTCATCATTGAAATTCATTACTCTTTTGTTATTTATATTTTTGGTTTTAATGCTGACAACTTTATGAGACAACTTGATCAAAGTTGGGTCAACGGTATGGATAGGAAGGTGTTCCATTAAAAGATTTTTTATTAAAACCCTAGTTTCAATAGAGTGTCCTAATTTTGATGGAAGTGTGATGCAAGAGCATCCTTGGGAAACAAGAGAAATCTTGCATCACCCAAAATGTTTGCTTTCACTTGTTTTGTTTATTTGTAGGTTTTCATTTACTAGTCAGTTATAGAAGAAGTCACCACATTTTATCACATTACACACTTTGGTCTCATGGTTCCAAGATAATGTTTTACCTAAGAATTTGGATGCCATGTTAACATTTGAGGATGATTGGATGCATATAAAGTCTACCTAATTTGGTTTGAAGGTCTACACTGGACTGACCGACTACTGTAATTACAAACTTACAATTTGTGCCAGGGCATTTGAAGTTTGCAACAATCAGGGATTACATGTGAAGATTTACTGGACCCATGTGAGAGAAGACAAAGAACAACATAGATTCATTTTCCATTATCATGGTTTATTTAAGGAATTGACCTAATTTAGTCGACTACACATTTCTTGGAGTATTAATCTTTGTGCCACCGTACGTCCAACACAGATCTTTTTGGAGGTTTGATATTGGTATATATTTTTTACTTACAACCACTTGGGATTATCAAAGAGGGATAGAGAGAATTGAGCAAGGAATGCGAGGTCCAAGTGTGAACATAAGAATGAGGGTTCAACATGGAGTTTGAATATGATGAGACAAATGTCATTGAATGTATTAACTTTCATTTGAATATAGTAATTTCCAAATTAGTAATCAAATGGTTGTGACCTAGCATGTAAGAAGCCCATTGCAGTAGATTGTAATCGATTTTAGTTTGAATCCAATAAAGTTCGTGTTATTGTTCCATTAAGATTTGCTATGAATTGTTGTGTGTTTTGGATCTTATGCATGGTTGGAATATCCTTCATTGGATCCTCCACCCATGATTGCATCAAGTGGTATCATAGTGAAAGGTTCAAATCTTGAGGAGGTTAAGCAGGTGTTCTTGTGAACATATTGTCAAATTGAGGTGACCTACAAGAAACTTATCAACAAATCACTGGTTGGGAGGTAGTTACAAGGGGTGATTGTGGGTGTACCACTGATTTGAGGTAGTTTACAACTAAGGCTAGAAATATGTCATCATGAAGAGTCCAAGGAGTTTCTAACATCATAAAAAAGTTGGATTAAGTATCGAAAGAGGTAAGAGAAAACCAAATTAGGTTAAAATATTTGGAGGAAGAGAGAAAAAGGGGTTGATGCCCAAGGGATGATGATGAGATTGATGTTAAGGAAAACATTAGAGGAGATGTGCAAGATCTAGAAGATTGAGAAGAAGACTTAGAGTAGGTGAAGGTGTTAAAGGTTATTTCTAAATCAGTAAGAGACCTAGAATGGAGATTTCTAACTAATATGATGATTTGAATTTAGAAGAATTGATTGGTTGGATAAATGATTTGGATGAGTATTTTGAGTATGAGTAAATTGAAGACCTTGAGAATGTTAGGTTTACAAAGACCAAGTTGAAGGGACATTTTGTTTTTTGTAGATATAATTAAAAAGAAATAGGAGAGGAAAGGAAAGAATACCAAAATGAGATAAGATGGTTGCAAATTGAAAAGGAAATTCATACCCATGGACTATGAGATGGATCTACAAAAGTAGTTGCAGAGTCTAAGACAAAAACATACAACTATGAAGGAATACACTGAAGAATTTCACAAGTTGATTATTAGGAAAAGGTGTAGTAAGGTGGAAAAATAAAAAGTTTCTAGATACATCAATGGGTTGAAAGAAAGCATCCAAGATGAACTAAGTCTAGTCAGGATGACCACCATAGAATAACCATACCAATTTGCGATAAAGGTAGAAGACAAGTTGAACACGAAGTTCAATTGTAGGTAGAATTAATGAAGAGGATGAGAGGAGAGGCCCTTGAGGGAGAGCTCACGATGTAGTGATAAAAAACCATACTAGGAAGATAGGATGAAAAATATCTACTGTAGAGATAGTGACACTTATTGTAATGAAGAAAGGAGCCACAACACTTACCATAAGGACTAGGAAGATAGTAATTACTACCACAGAGGTAAAAGATAAGGTGATACATAATGTAGAGATGGATACTAGAGAGGAAGAGGAGGATATGGGAGTAATGAGATAAGACCCTATAAGGGAACATGTTTCAAGTGTAGAGAGGAAGGGCACATGATGTTTGAGTGTTTTCAAGGTCAAGGAAAGTGGGAAGAAGGTAGTGCTAGAGATACATTTGGGGAGGAAAAACCCTAGAGATCATATGAGTCAGATGATGACCATGAACATGGAGAATCACTAATTATTAGAAGGGATTTGCTGAAACACCCTAAGGAGGAAGGACCACTCTAGACAAAGAAATTTTTCAGAACTAGATGCAAAGCTGTTTGAAAGTGTTGTAAATTTATTATTGATAGGGGAAGCACATATAAATTGGTATAAGAAGAAATGGTTGAAAAGTTGAACCTAAAGGGCAAAAATACACAAACCCTTATGTGATTACTTTTGGTTGTTGAAAGAACATAACGTAATGGCCAATGAACAATGTTGGGCACGATTCAAAATAGGGGGTTACCATGATGAAGTCTTGTGTGATGTAATGTGGATGGATGTATGCCACCTACTATTTGGAAATCCATTGTAGTTTGACTGGCATGCTATACATGATGGAAGAGAAAATACATATATTGTAACCATGGATGGTTGGAGACATAGGTTGATGCCACTAAAAAGCAGGGAGGAGCAAGCTTGTAGCAATGCTAGGATATGCTTTTTGGATGGGACGGGGTATTTGTATGGACTGAGACATGACAATGTGTGTTTTCTATTTATTCCCAAGGCATGGAATGCCATAGATGTAGGAAGAACCATAGCAAGTGATGAGGAAGCACCACATGAGATTTTAGAGTTATTGATAGAATACAAAGACATCATATCAAACAACATGTTAGAAGGATTATTTGTAGTAAGGAGTATCAGTCATCATATGGACTTGATTCCAGGAGCTAGTTTGCCAAATAAAGTGCCACATAGGATGACATTGAAAAAACATGAGGAACTGAATAGATAGCTACAAGAGCTATTAGGGAAAGGCCTAGTCTAGGAGGGTTTGAGCCCATGTGTGGTACCAATAGTACTAGCACCCAATAAGGACAGTGAGTGGAGAATGTGTATTCATTCTAGAGAAATCAATAAAATCACTATAAGATATAGATTCCCATTGCCAAGGATGGATGACATAATGGACTATTTGAGTGGAGAAAAGTATTTTACCAAGATTGACTTGAAGAGAAGCTACCACCAGATTAGACTAAGGGAGGGAGATGAATGGAAGACAATAGTTAAGACCAATGAAGGGTTGTATGAGTGGCTGGTTATTCCTTTTAGGTTGACTAATGTGCCAAGTACATTTATGTGGCTGATGAATGAGGTATTGAGGAAATTCTTGGGTTTGTAATAGTTTACTTGGATGATATCCTAATTTTTATTAACGCTAAAGAGGAACACCTAGAGCATATCAGGTTAGTACTGCAAAGTTTAAGGGAAGAAAAATTGTTGATCAACTTGAAAAGTGCAGTTTCATGAAGGAATATTTAGTGTATTTGGGATTTGTGATCTCTGCTAGAGGTTTTAAGATGGATCTGAAGAAAGTTAAAGACATTATGGGGTGGCCTACACCAATAAATGCAGAGGAAGTGAGATCTTTTCATGGATTGGCTAGTTTCAATAGGAATATCATTCAAAATTTTAGTAGCATTTGTGCACACAATTATCCATTACTTAGAGATTATGTGACTTAAATAGTGTATTTCTATTTGGAAAAATGAACATTTGGATAGTTTTCCAAATAACTTGTGTTTTCTTAACCTTTGAAGTACCAATATAAGATGATGCTCATGCTCTTTCTATTTTTTGAATAAATCAAAATATCATCAAGAAATATTAAAATAAACCAATCCAAGTAATCTTGAAATACATTGTTCATTAAATTCATGAAGGATATGTTTGCATTAGTTAACCCAAAATGAAGTATTGTAAATTCATAGTGACTATACCTAGTCTTTAAGATAGTCTTATATATGTCTTCCACTTTAATCCTTATCTGATGGTCGCTAGATCTTAAATCTATCTTGGATAATATTGCCACTCCACTCATTTGATCAAATAGATCATTAAATCAAGGTAGTGAGTAATGATTCTTAATCGTGGCCTTGTTTAACATGTGGTAGTCTATGTATAGGCACAATGTTCCATCTTTCTAAACTTCATGAAGATTGTGGGGGCACCCCAAGGTGAAACACTAGGCCTTATTAATCCTTTCTTCAGAATTCATTTAATTAAAATTTTAATTCATGTAAATCAAATGTATACGTCTACTATGGTCTCTGGGAAATGGGTGCTAATCCTAGCACAATTTTGATTAATAAATTGAATTCCCTCTTTAGAGGCAATCTAGAAAGCTCATTAGGGAAATCATCCTTGAATTCTGGCAATATGGGATCACTAACATCAATAAAATTCTCACCTTCATTTGCCATATAAAAATGAATAACAAATCATTTCCTTGTTACTCTTTTAATTTGAAGGGAAGAAATATTTTTCAACTTTCTTATCCCACATAATCCTTGCAAAACTATTTAATTGCTTGATTCATATAGGCAATGTACTTGTTTCTCCCTAAAATTTATTTTGGTTGAATGTGTAAGCAACCAATCCATTCTCAAAATTAAATCATATGATCTTAAGGGCAGTATTACCATATTTACCTAGGTGTTCATGTTATCTACCAACAAACTTAGCTTAGGAATATCTTCTTTTATATATTATTTTTTACCTCTACCTAGCTCAACACTACCCCCCTTTGGTGATGATTCTGTTTTTAGATTTGATTTTTAATAGTACTAGGTGAAATGAAATAGTTAGTGTCTCTAGAATCCACTAAAATAACAATAGACTGTACATTATTGATTTTACCTAGTAGTTCAAGTAGTGACATTTGCATGTCTTTTGGTGCATTATCAATTACTACATAGATTTGATAGTTTGGTCCTTGATTTCCTCATGGCTCAAGACAAACTCGAGAGAAGTGATCCTTGTCGCCACAATTCCAACAACCCTTATTATACTTCTTTTGTTGTACTACAATCAAATTGTCTCTAGTATTTGGTGTCTTGGTTGTATTAGATGGTCTCTAATAGGGAGCACGCCTATTATTCTTCTTGCCTCCCTATTGAACTTTATTGGATTTACCTAAAGTTGATTTTGCCCTAGAGCTATTAGCTTTTTGTTGATTGTTTTTGTTTTTGAACTCTTGTCTTGATTTAATCTTATTATTGTCCTTTTATTTAGCCCTATAGGACAACTCAATTGGCTTAGCCAAAGTAATTGGTTCAGTCATGTTTACATCATGCATGATTATTTCTTTTAAACCAATCTTAAATTTGGTAATTTTTTATTTCCTCATCCTACATGTAATATACATATCTTAGTAGATTCATGAAATTTGACTCATATTGATTTATAGTTGAAGTAACTTGTTGGAGGAGTTGAAATTCTAAGTTTTTTTCCTTGAATACAAAGAAATGTGCTTTTCTCAGATTTGGGATTCAAATTCATTCCAATTGAGATTCTTAAGTTTATAGTTTTTACAATAGTCAAATGTTCCCACCAAAGACTGGCTTCACCATCTAGTTGGAAGACTCCCAGCCTTGCTTTTCATTTTTAGAGAGAGGATACAATTTGAAATACTTTTTTAGATTGATAAGTCATGCCTTTTTTGTACTACAAGGTTCTAATCCATTAACCTTGAGGGTTGCTATTTTTGGATAAGTGTGAGATTATGATGGGCCGAATAATGGCAATGTAAAAAAAATCCTGCTAAATGAAAAAGTGCTAACATTAGACATATTTATATTTGGATGGAAAAAGTGTTAATATTCATAGCTCAAATCTGGATTCCCTCCAAAAATTCCTTGGGATTACCTTAGATTTAGGCAAGTAGGAGTCCTAAAACTTGCCAAAGAAACTTGAAAAACCACTCATTTAGTGTTATCCTACCATTTTCCATGACTTCATCCTTAGATCTGACATACTTATTTGTAAAGTTTAAATTTAATAAAACAAAAAGGGTTTGTAGAGGAAACTATCAAGATTCCAAAAATATAATAAATGCCTCATTATAATTTTAATAGGTAATTATTATTAATTTTCTACATACATTATTGCTAATTTTCCGATTGATATACATATGGAAAAAAATTCATAACTTTCAAATTATTTATCCTTTTTTACATCCAAAAGATGTGTCACATTCTAGGCTTTATTGGCTATAGGTTATTTTTTTTAATTTCATATATTTTTTACCAACCAAAAAAATATTTTTAATATTTTAAAAAAGTCATAGTAAAAAAAATCATAAATAATTATTTATTTATTGAAAAAATTCAAAAAAGTATGTGCCAAATCCATTTATGTGTCCTTTACTTAAATCCAAAGTTTGAAGGAAAAATATTTTATTTTTCTCATACTTAGGTTGGCTGGAATGACACCTACTTTTTATGTTTTTCTAAAAAAATTAGTAGCACATCATTGAATATCCAATACAAAATTAATTTTAAAATTTTCAAAAAAAAGTAGTAGACCATAAACTACATTCAATTTCCTACATCTTTTATTACTACCTATTATGCCTTGCATAAACACCCCTCCTTGGCTTTGCAAAGCAAGTACCCCCTTAGGTTTTGGTTTTGACTGGTTTGGTTTTTCCTTCCTTTTTGTTTTTGATATTGGTAAGCTGCAAACAAGGGTGCATGTCCCTATTACAAAAGCCCCAAGGGCAACAAAATAGGCCAACAGCCACGGACAACAAAACAACAGAAGACTAACAACTAATTAACATAACTGTAGCATAAACTTGTACCAATACCAAAAAAACAACATAAACAAAAATTACTTAAGTAGAGCATTCCAATCATCGCTGAGGAAACCTAGAAGCTCTTCCTTACTAGAAAACTTAGCTTCCTTGTCAACCTTATCATTTTGAGTATCCTGCAGAATATTCAACAATGTGGTAGCATGATGAATAACCTTAGAGCACATGGTAGTAAGCACTTTCACTTTGTCCTCCATAGTGAACAACCTCTTCTTAACATCATCTAGATCCTCATTGAGTTGGTTGCAATTATCATGGTGAGATCATGGAAATCTAACATGAAGGAAAACACAAGAAAATGCAAACAAATCAATGCAAATATAGCTTCAAGCCAACCCACAATCCATGGTTAAGGTTGAGAATGCCACACCTAAGAACATTCTAGCTTTAACCACAGATTGAAATGTGAAATGCTCTCATTCAAATGCAAATCACTAAACCCTAGCTAAATAATTTTGACAGAGTGATTATATGCTCAAGATTGGATCCCAAATGGCTTAGAAGAGGGCTGTATTTATAGAAAAGCTTGGTTGAAATGAAGGGATGAGATTTGATTTTGACTTTTGGTGGGTGGATGACTGGGATTAATCATGCAAAGGATAGAGTTAGCTTTGTGACAAGTGTGCAATGGAGAAGAGAGATGAATTTTAAATTAGAATAAAAGGATAAGAGGTGCATGTGACAACGTAGCCATGTGACAAATGGAGAGGGAGGAGAATAATTAGTTCCCAATTTAAATAAAAATTATTTAAATTGGTAAGTCATGTGAAGGGGTTAAGTGGAGGGTGAATAATGTGACACTTGGTGGGATTAGGGATTTATTAAATTTTTTTATTTGGGTTATTGAAGTCATGTGAATGGGGATAATTAATTAAATAAAGTGGGTTTATTTAATTAATTAAGGATGTGATTAAGTTGGAAAGGGAATATTAACCAAATAAATATTTTATATTTATTTAATTAATATGGGCTAACGTTAGAAAGGGGGAAATATTAAATTAATTATATTAATTCAATATAGGTGACTAGGGGATTTAATTAATTAAATAAAATTTAATTAATTAATTGGGGATAAATTAGTAAAATGGCTAAGGTCAGGTGTCAATTAAATGGTTAGGATATTTTAGGGTGTCTACATTTGCCCCTCTTTACGTGGCATCATGACCTAGCAGGGAGTGGCGTCAGGTCAAAGAAAAATTTGCTCCAGCTGCAGGGAGGAATAAAATGGATAAGGGATGCCCCCTCGAGAGATCAAGTAAAAAATAATTTTTTTTGGGTGAACTCTCGAAAGATAGACAAGACATGTTAGATAGAGAATAAATTAGATAGATGAAAGGTTGAATGAGGGGGGGATGAGCTAGGATTAGTACTTACATGATAACATTGAGAGCATTTCTAAGTTTATTATAGAAAAATAGGATATAGTGCACAAAGGTATGAAAGGACCAAAGTGCTGATTATTATCCCAGTTTTGCATGGACTGAACCCACAAGAAAATGGATAAGCACCTACACCCATAAGATAGTACAACCTTGCCTAGATGATGGAAGGGATTCATAGCATAACATCTTGCAAACATAAAAGGTGAGATCTGTGCTTAGATGCCCCAAGAGAGTAGTATGCTAGAACCGACACATCATCATCAAGATATGAATGCTATTCTTAGAGGTAAGGAGACCATCCCACAAACACAACATCCAAAACAATGACTATGCTCCATTCTAGGTGTCCTCGTCCATGTACCAAGATATGATGAAATCAAGGCAACTTTTGAATATCCCTAGAACGAGGCAAAAGATAAAAAATTAAGAATCAACAAGATCAATCACAAGCAAGACAACATCCATGTATTTCTTGCCAAGAGATGTTTAGATAGGATAAGGATGATAATGATAAAGGATAAATAGATTCCGTCTATTGTAGGAATGATATATCCATTAAGACTAGAACCTGTTGATGATGTTGTTGGATTAGATGCTGAAAGGGATAAGCAAGTAGATAGCTAGCTATTCGTGATGATGTCGTTTGACTTGTTGATTGACAATTTTTGTGTTTGTAGGATGATGTTTTGATGATGACGCTTAGTTTGCTTTGCGAATAGTTTTGATTGACAAGGACCATCCAGCTGGGTTGAATGGGTGGATCTTGGGGACCTACATACTGGATACTTCCTTTGTATTCCAGACTACCTACATACCTTTATCCATGGGATCAAGATCCTTAAAAGATGTAGGCAAGATGAATATGTAGTTTCGGTTGGACTTGATGATGTAGGGATGGCTCATGGATAGAAATGATGGTTTGAGCGGTTGCAAATGAAAGAAGATGATGCAGATTGCTGACCTTGTGGGGTACATTTATTGCTTGAATTGTTTTGATGATTATTTGATTTTTTTGTGTTTTTAGGGGATATTTTGATTTTTTGAATGTTGTGGTTTTTTTGTATTTTTTGATTGGTTGACTATTCCCAGGAGCATACAATGACACCTTCTCCAAGATTTTATTCTTGGGTGGGATTATGAAGGAAGATGAGGGTGGGGTGACCAAAAATGCTTCAAACTCTAAGCTATGGTATGTAAATGTGATGGATGATTATGAAGGGATGGGTTACTATGGAATGATAGATGATTATGGATGGATACATGTATTTTATTAGATGGTAGAATCGACCGCTACACATGGTGCCTAAAAATAGATTTTCACCATGGTACTTATCCAAGGCATCACGAAAGTGATTTTCACCATTGGACGACTTTATTGCACTCAGTTTTTCTTGATTTTTTTTTTTGATTTTTTGACTTGGGATATTTGATGGGTCATGCATAGAATTTATTCAAGTGCATGATGTTCATAGGTTCTTCCAGAGGCTGCCCCTCAGGTGTGGATAGTTGATAGGCTCTCGATCCATAGCTAGCTGTGACGATGAAGGGACCTAGCCAATTAGGTTCAAACTTTCCTTTCTTAGGGCGATCCTACATGTTCTTCTAGTTCTCCTTGAGGACAAGATCACCTACTTCAAATTTGTGGCTCTTCATTTTTTATTATAACTTCTTCGTAGGCAATTTTGATAGGCTTGCAAATGGTTCAGAGCATTTATGCATTTCTCATCCAACAACTCTAGTTCATTCAATCGTGCAATCTGATATTCCTCATCAATGATAATGTTCTTTAGTGAGATGTGCAAAGACGGTAGCTCGATCTCTATAGGTAGGATGGTTTCAGAACCAAACATTAATGGATAGGGTGTGGCTCCTATGGGTGTACGAATGCTAGTGTGATATGGCCATAGGGCAGGATTAAGCTACAGGTGCCAGTCGTGACCAGCTTCATTGATTGTTTTCTTTAAGATGTGCAAAATGGTTTTATTGGAAGCTTCAACCTGACCATTGCCTTATGGATAATACAGGGTAGAGAAACGGTGTTGGATATGGAACTTATCACACAAAGTACGAACATCTTAGTTCTTAAAGGGCTTTCCATTATCCGTGATGATGGAGTGCAGAATACCATAATGGCAGATGATGTAATGCAGGATGAACTTAGAAATTTGAACACCAGTGGTAAAGTTGAGTGGAAGAGATTCTACCCACTTAGTGAAATATTTCGTGGTGGTGATGATGAATTTATGGCCGTTAGAAGAGGGTGGGTGTATCTTCCCTAAAAGATTGAGCCCCCACTGTGAAAAAGGCTACAGATTCATTATCAATTGCAATTCTTGTGATGGTGCATGTATTAAATCTCCATGTTGCTAGTAAGGTAGACATTTCTTGACATATTCATGCACATCTTTTTCCATAGTCAGCGAATAATACCCCATTCAAAGAATCTTCTTAGCTAAGGTTAGTCCACTAGAATGCACCCCACAGATACCCTCATGTACTTCTTGCAAGGCCGTCTCAGCCTCCCTAGCGTCAAGACATCTCAAAAGAGTACCGTTGAGACTCCTTTAGTATAAGGTATCAACAATGATAGTGAAATGGGATGATTGGTAGATGAAGGTTTTACATTGGGCAGATGTTAGGTTGGGTGGAAGGATATTATCATGAAGGTATGAATAGATTTCTTGATACCATTGGGATAAAGGACCAACAGTGTCGCATACAAATTCTGAATGCGGAACATCATACGCAAGGATTTGAAGTTCTATAAAAAATTCACATTTCTTGCTATCTTTTTTCATGTCAACCAATGACCCAATGGTGGCCATTGCATCAGCTGCTTTATTGTTAAGTCTCAGAACTTGTTCAAAATGGATGTCGTGAAAGTAATCCTTGAAATCATTGACCATTCTCTTATATGGTAGGAGCTTATCATCTTTTGTTTTATACTCATTATTGACCTATCGGATAACCAACTGTGAATCACCATATACTACAGCTTCTCTATTTTCCATTTGATTGTCATTCAGAGTCCTGTGATGAGGGTCTTGTATTCTGCTACATTGTTGGTATATGGGAATGTTATTTTGTATGACTTAGGGATTGTGTCTCCTTGAGGTGTGACAAATAGAAGACCTACCCCCGAGCCACGATGAGTATAAGACCCATCAAAGTACATGTTCCAAGTGTTTTCTATTGATGCAACTGTTAGTATGGATTCATCTGGAAACTCAGATAACAAAGGATGTTCAGCTAGAATAGGAGCATCTTCTAGTTGATTAGCAATAACTTGTCCTTTGATGTCTTTTCGTTCTGTGTACTCAATGTCAAATTCACTTAAGATCATTACCCATTTTGCTATTCTTCCGGTGAGAGCGACTTTGCTTAACAGATATTTCAATGGATAAATTTTTGCAATGAGCTTGGTTTTGTGATTAAGCATGTAGTGCCTTAACTTCTGAGCTGAAAAGACTACTGCCAAACATGCTCACTCAATCTGTGAATAATTAAGCTCATATGCTATCAACGTACGATTGATGTAGTAGATGGCTCTCTCTTTTCCTTATTCATCATGTTGTGCCAATAAAGCTCCAATTGTTGTTTCTGTTGTTGATATGTAGAGGATAAGAGGTTGTCCTGGTCTTGGTGGCATGAGGACTGGTGGATTAGCAAGATATTTCTTTAATTGTTCAAAGGCCAACTGACAATTATTATCCCACTGAAAAGTTGAATTCTTTCTAAGAAGATACTGGAATGGCTGACACTTATCGGCGAGCTGTGCTATGAATCAACGGATGGATTGCAACTCACCTTGTAGACTTCTGAGCTGTTTAAGTGTTGAAGGAGGAGGCATCACCATTATAGATTTAACTTTGTTTAGATCTACTTCTATCCCTCTTCATGATACTATGTATCTTAGGATCTTCCTAGAAGTTACCCCAAAAACACACTTTTTAGCATTGAGTTGTATATTATATTTTTCCAGTCAATCAGAGATCCTTGCTAACACATCCAGATGTTCTTCTCTTGTTTTTTATTTTTCCAAAAGGTCATCTACATAATCTTGCATTATCTTGTGAAAGTAGTCATGAAAGATAACTGTCATTGCCCTTTGGTATGTTGCTCTTGTGTTCTTCAATCCGAAGGGCATCACCACCCAACAATAAGTTCCCCATGGTGCTATGAATGATGTCTTATGTTGGTCTTCCTCAGCTGTTTTGATTTGGTTATATCTTGAAAATCCGTCCATGAGGGATAACATTTCATGTCCAGCAGTGAGATCTACGATAATGTCGATGTTAAGAAGAGGAAAATCATCCTTAGGACAAGCTTTATTAAGATCTCGAAAGTTGATACAAGAATAGATGCCCCCAATCAATTTTTTCACTAGTACCAGGTTCAACACCCATTGAGGATAATCTATTGGTCGAATAAATCCCACATCTAGGAGTTTCTTCAGCTCTGCTTTGACAAGTAATGCTATTTGTGGATGCATCTTTCTCAATTTCTGTCTTACTAGTTTAGCATTTGGATAAACTGCAAGGTGATGAACTACAAGAGCAAGATCCAACCTAGGCATATCATTGTAAGTCCATACAAAGTTGATGCTTCTTTGTTTGAAGAAATTTAGAAAGGCTTCTTGTTCTGTTGGTGTCAATGATTCAGCTCGATATGTGATCCTAGGCTCGCTTTTTGTTCCAAGATTCATTTCCTTCAACTGTTTTGCCAAAATAGGAGATCTTTCTTGATAAAATTTAGGTACTTCAAGGAGGTCCAATCTCTCATCCTCTGGTGCCTTAGAGAGGTTTTCACTAGAGGATATCTCCTTTATTTTTACTTTTTTATCATCTGAAAGTGCTACAAAGTGGTTTTCGCCAGGGGATGTCATTTTTATTTTTATATTCATCATTTTGCGACTAAGAGATTGGGTGGTCTCGCCAAGGTAAGTAGTAGTGTTAAGTTCCATGATATATCCTGCTTTATGATCTCCCAAAGGAATATGGTTTCTTACTCACATGAATTCAGTGAGAGCTTCATCGTTTTGTATGACATCCAGGACAGGTGGTGTTGTTTGGCCCCAATTGACAAGTTACGAATATATTAAAGGTAGGTCATTGGTTGTGGATAGCATGGAGGATAATGTGAAGATGGTGCAGATGGAGGATTCAAAAAGTTTGGCAAAATCAGAGGAGTTAGAATGATACTCTTCATCGTTGTCATTGATTACTAAGAAGGCTTTGGCATCCTCTGCAAAAGTACACTCGCGTTCTGAAGGTGGCAGTTCTAGTATTCTGTACCCTAACCCTTGGTGATAAAAATGTCCTTTAGCTTGGATTGGTTCAATGATCCCTAGTTTATGCAAGTCGATGCCCCTTTGTCCTGTTGGGAATTAAGGTGTCTCAACCTTTGCAAATTCCTAATGTTGTATTTATTTATCCCATGTTGAGTTGGCATAGTCAGCACCTTGTGTATATGTAGCAGAGTAAATTTTGGTGACTTTGGCAGCCACGATTTCCCCCTTGAATAATTAATTAGGGTTTGGGGACAGCGCCCCCAAGACGGGATTAAGGAGCGTAGCCCCTTGTGGGGTCTATGGGCAGTGCCCTTGGCGTGCTCCCTGTCGCAGTATAGGTCAAGGTCGAGGGGCAGCGCCCTCGTGGGGGCTCGGGGGCAACGCCCCTGAAACCTCAAACAACTTTTAATTAATGACAAGTGTCGGTGAGTATCTTTGCATGAGAGAAAGGCATCTTTGGGTGGTCAAGGGAGGTTATGACATGTAAGAGGAATATGATATTTTTAGTCAATGTATGACAGATTCTCTTACAGCTGTAAGGTGCGTAAGAGCATCTACCGTAACCTATCTTGGGACCAGGCGCCCACTTTGGGATGGGATGTTGGACAAGTGTCCTTAGGCGTGGGTTTTAGGGCATGAGTCCAAGATGGATGCCCATCTCTAGAAGGTTCCATATTTGCCTTGTAAACTCTATATAAACAAGTGCTTGGATGGGAGATAGATAACTTTGGTACAAGTACTGTTATGCTGCCAGAATATCTCTAGATTCGACATTCAAAGACTCTTGAAAGAGCATTGGCTCTGAAACTGTATTGTAATCTGTTATTATTTATTGTAATACATTTGAGCTGTGTTTTGGAGTGTGGGGTTTTTCACCTGTAAGGGTTTTCCCCATGTATATCTTGTCTCTCTTCTTCTGTCTTCTTTCTGGTTCTTGTGTTTTACTGCAATATCTCATGTTAATGGTTTAACATTGCTGTAATAGTTAGGATAGTTTTGATTTTGCATAGCCCTCTCCTCATTAGATTAGTGTAGGAAGCATTTTCCGCACACCTAGCTTCCTTTCATGTCCCTTGTATCCCATTTTCTTAAGTATTTGGGAGTCTTTACCATAAATTTCTAATGGAAGAGTCAGGAGTTCTTGATCTTCTTCATCTTCGTACAACCACAAGGATACATCTTCTAAGACATCCTATTCCATGTGACATTTCTTTTCAAAGGTTGGTGTTGGTTTGCACTTAATGACTATAGTAGAGACTTCATTTCCCATAGGAGTGTTGTATGTCTTAGGGGATGGTGGTAGAAGTCCGATACAAAAGAAAGCACCATGTAAGTCGTATTTGTAGACACCTAAAAATGTCTTCATCTTCAAACTGACTCCTGATATCCCTAAACATACCAATTTCCCTTCTAATCAATTAATTAATTATTTATTTAATTAATTATTCCTTCATCACCTAATTTTTCATCATTCTATCCCCAAAATTAGATTAATTTTATTAATTCAATAGTTCAACTTTAGCCAATTAATTAAATAAATATGCAATATTTATTTGGTTAATTTCCCCTTCCTCATTAAATCCAATTAATTAGCTAAATCATGTTTAACTAATTAATTCAGCCTATTAATTAACCTATCCCTACCCTAGGTAATTAAATAGTCATTATTTAATTGCCTACCCTAGCCTATCCCATCCTAGCCTTAGGATTAATTAAATAAAACCTTATTTAATTAATCTTAACCTCCCTTTAACCCATTCCCTAATTTTTTCCAGCCATATTAATTAAGCTAATCACCCTAATTAAAATGGTCAAACCTTGATTAACACTCCTCCCCACACCCCACAAATAAAAAATTGGAATATATCTCATATAAATCAATTTTTTATACACGTGTCATAATCTTCATTTAATACCTCTTACACCCCTTACACATGTCATAACTCATTAATATCCACTCCTCCCCAAATGAATTTTTAATTCATTTTACCCTTCCCCATGTGAATTTTTAATTCACAAATAATCCATCTCACCCAACCTCATTTAATTCACCCCTATCCCAAGATGAATTTAAAATTCATCTTTATTCACAACCCTCCATTTTTGGAGAGAGATCTAGACCCTCCACATCATCTTCATCCTCCACCATTGATCTCCCAAACCAATCTCAACCCTTGGATCAAAACCTCTCCAAAAGGCCTATAAAATATAACATCCTCCAAGCCATTTCATCATCCAATTTCTAAGTAATGTTACCATGCCAAAAAATCTCTTGAGATAGCTTGTGAGTTGCATTAGATAAAGCATTTCACATTGAATCCATTATCTAGGGTACATCTAGGAGCTCTTGGGTGTATGCTTCTACAACCTTATCTTGGATTTGTGAGTTATAATGAGGTATAACATTTGTTTTTATGCACTTGTTTTGTTGTTTTCTATCTCATTTTGATTTCACTAATCACAGTATTCAACGCATCCCTTGTCAGTTGCCTTGATCTTGATCTCAGGATGAGGGGTGGTTTGTGATGTTGATGGAAAATCAGCAGGATCAATGTAGGCGGAAGATGATCGAGTCATTTGTTTAGACTCAGAAGGTGTTGCAACAGGATGATTATAGGGACATAAAGTATGATCATGTCTTTCCAAGAAGCTGTAGTATTGAAAGGGACGTGGATCAACATAGATGGTAATCTTAGTTCTGTTGTGCAAAAATTTTAGGCATTGATGGAAAGTGGAAGGGATGGCTTGCATAGCATGAATCCATGGCTGACCAAGAAGAATGTTGTAAGGAAGATCAAGGTCAAGGACTTGGCACTTTGTTTCCAAAATCTTTGGTCCTACTTGAATAGGGAGTTTGATAGTCCTGACAGACAATCTTTCTATGTCATCATAACCTTTTATGGTGATGAATTCATTTGCATTTACAACCACATCAGAATATCCCAAGTGTTTTAATAATTTTAGAGTGCACAGATTTAGGCCGGAGCCACCATCTATTAAAACCCTTTTTATGATGTGTTTATGGACTAGGACTTTGATGTGTAATGCTTTGTTATGAGATGCATCGACTGTGGAAAGATCTTTTTCTGAAAAGGTGAGGTGATGAGGTGTTGCAAGATGGACTACCATAGCTTGGAATTGTTCCACATTTAGATCAGTAGGGACTTGTGTTTCTGTCAAGGCTTTATCTAGAATTTTTTAATGAAGTGGCGATGTGTGAAGGAGCTCATGAATTGTTATCTGGGCAGGTGTCTTTCCTAGATGATCTAGGAGGTTGTATTTATATGCGGGTGGATTGGAAGGTGTGGATGAAGAAGGTTGATCAGCTATAGTTGGTTGATTAGTGGGAGTGGCACCACAAATGGTTACGCGACCATGATGGGTTGTGATAACACAATTAGGAGTTTGGGGTTTGACTCGAATTGTAATAGTGTTGACATGGCTAAAGGATTCTTCTATTCGGCCAACAATGGAATCAAAACATTTTGGTGGAGGAACAACATGATATGTTTGGTTGGCTGATGAAGATGCTTTTCCTTGGTTATGGTTAGGGAGAGGGTCCTTGTATGCTCCCAAGTTTGCATTTGGAGATGGATTTGAAGAGTCTTGAAGGTGACCTTACTTGCTTCTATGAGATCTTGTATGCGATGTTTTAATCTCATGCAATTTGATGTTGGATGTCCCTTAACATGATGGTATTCACAAAATACATTCTCATCAAACCACGTAGGCTTAAATTGACTTTCATCATATGGTCGGATGGGTGGAAGTTGCAATAAGTTTCCTTTCACACACCTATCCAAAATATCCTCAATGGGTTCCCCCAAAGGAGTAAATCTTCTTCTAGGGTGATCATCTTGTCTTGGAGGCCTCTTAGGTATCTTCACATTGTTGCTTGAGATGTTCAATGGGGAATTATTTTGGATATTTTGGACAGCTTTTGTATCCGTTACTCCATCATTAAGGGAATTCTTACTTTTGTTCCAAAAGCATGGCTTGTCACTTGTTTGAGCGTTATTGTTGTTGTTGTTGTTGTGATTGTTCTTGTTGTTGTCATACAATTTTATCGATCCTTTAGCGACAAGGGCTCTTTCAATAGTTATTCCCCTTTCAACGACTTCTTCAAAGGTTGAGGCACAAAACACTTGCAAGTGGAATGCTAATTAAGGATTCAAATTAGTGACAAACATGGTCACAAGTTGTTTTTCAGCAATCTACCATGGTAGCTTGCTTGCCAAAGCTCTCCACCTTTGTAAAAAAGTCACAAATGGTTCCCCATTCTTTTGTTTGGTGTTACAAAGATCCGTCATAGAGATTTCATGCTCACAATTGTAGGAGAAATGAGTTATGAATTTGTCCGCAAGTTCTCCAAATGATTTGATGCCAAGGGGAAGATGTGTAAACCATTCAGTGGCTTGTCCACTAAGGCTTTTAGGGAAAAGTCTCATTAAGTAAGTGTCTTCTTGAGTGACTTCAAGGCAAGCGAAGTAGAATTCCCGCAAGTGATCCTGAGGGTCTCCCTTTCCCTTATATTTGTCAAATTTTGGCGTTTCAAAGTGTTTAGGGAAAGGTGGCATGTGTAGATTCTTGTCAAAAGGATAAGGACATATTTCCTCAAGAGAATAGTGCTTCTTTTTAGGTTCTTTTTCCATCTCTACTATTTGTTGGATCATTTTGATTGTTAGAGGTTAATGTGGGGTGGAATTGTTTTGAAATAGTCATTGGAGATATGGTGGTAATCATGTGTCATGGTTCTGTTGTTGGTTTGTGTTGGTATTTTGTTATTGCAAATTTGGGTTTTGATTATCTTGTGATATTGAAATAGTTGCAGCACTAGAAGTATTAACATTTTGTTGAGAATGCAGTGTGATATGATGGAAATTGAGTTAGGATAATTGGATGGTAGGCTTATAGAAGTACTTGCATTTGTGGTGTTGCTATGAATAGTGAGGGTGATTTGTGGTACAGATGGGGCAGCATTAGTGTTTGTAGGAGTGGCCCCAAGTCGAATAAGGTGATCCATAAACCTGTTGGGATTTGACTTAAGGACTCTATCTAGCATATCCATAGCCCCAGTATCTTGTAGGAAATCATCAACCTCTTGTTTAGGTATAGGCATTGTGTGGGGTGATTGTGGAGGTTGAAGTGAATTTTCATAGGGCACATTATTATCATTAGTTGATGGCATTCCAATTTTGATTCCGATATTGTTTTGGTTGGTTTGAGGCATTCCACTGTCGAAAGATCCCATTTCTTGAAGTCTCTTAGCTTGTAGCCTTGTCAAGGGCATGCAATGATGTTGGGGTGAGTTTGATTATGAGATGAAAATGGATTTGATGTTTTGGGAAGAAAGACCTTAGAGATCAATTTGTAATTAGTTGGACCTAAAGGAGGGAATAATGTTTAGGAGTGAAATGGGTGGAATTTTTCAAGGCTAAAGGGTGATATTTGTGATGGGGTTGGCTAAAGATATGTTGTTGAATTTTGGAAAATGGATTAGGACTAAAAAGGTGAGCTTGGATAAAATCTAGATCTTTTAGGTTTTGTTTCAAGGATGATTCCTTCTACTCAAGGTAGACTAATGACCTTAAACAAAAATGATGGGAAAATATTTTACTCAAAGATAGACTAATGATCTTCAGATAAAATAAGGATGATGATGGATAAATTTTATAAGGATACCAAAGGTAGCTAATCTTTAAGTACCTTACAAACTAGGATAGGATGAGATCTAGATTAAGTCTTTTGCACACAAGTTTGGTGCAAAGGTTGATGGATTAGAGGGATAAAATGTGGAATGGCTAATAGGTAATTTGGATAGGTGTAAGTGGAAAATGATTTTGGAATGAAATGGTTAAAGGATGGTGGGTCCAACAAATCAAAATATCTTTCTCTATGTCCCACACGGTTGGCGTGTTGGCTCAGACTTGGGGTTTACTCCATCAAGGTCTGGGTTCAACTCCTGCCGGACTCACCTGATGAGTGTGGCTTGTGGGTGGCTACGTTTATCCCTAGAGGACTACTCTTGCCTCTGCTCGCCCCCTCCTGAATCCCAACTTGGCAGTCTGTAAGTCCAAGGTAAGGTGAGGGGGTCACTGGGCAGAGTTGTGGGGACACCTTTGAGTTAACAAAAAAAAATCTTTCTCCAAGGTCAAGATGAGATGGATGAATGGATTTTTAAGGTATGAATGAGTAAATGAGATGAAAGGATGGATGTGACAAGGTCTCAAAAATATTTTTGGGAATTTATAAGTATTTAGATTTTTTGGATTTTCTAAGGTTTTGTTTTGATTTTTTTGGATTTTCTAAGGTTTTTGATTTTTTGGATTTCCTAAGGTTTTTTTATTTTTTGGATTTTCTAAGGTTTTTTTTTTTAAAAAATTTTCTAAAGGGTCAAATGTTGTGATGGATGGATTGTTTGATTTCCTAAGGTTTTGGGAATAAAAAATGTCTCTTGGCAATCAAACACAAAGCAAACAATTCACACAATGGGAAGTTTGTTTCAATGCAATGTTTTTGTTGTTTTGAAATTTTTTGAAAACAAGCACAACCTAAGGCGAAGGCAAGGACAATATTTGTTGGATCTCCTAGCCGTGCCTATTCAAAGTGGATAGCTTTAGGATCTTGGTAGCACCGACTCCCCTCCACGGCACTCACTTCTCATGCATACCAAGTTCTAGGTTTCCTAAGGCTTGCAAACCTTAGGATTGTCCCTACTATCTCTACTAAGAACCATGAGAATCAGGGTGGCTTCCAAAGTCTGACCTTTTGTGCCAACAAATAAAGGGATTTGGGCTACTAAAACAATGGTTCATAGTGGGGGAACATCTGAGGGATTGACACGATACGAGCATCCGACAAACCACTTAAGGTTCTAACTAACTCTATTAGGAGTCTCATATACCAAAAGGTACTACTTCCTTTCAAGATAGCATCGAATGGTATACGCTAATACCAATTGGGACTTGGCTTTCGCCTTATCCTATTTTACATATAGCAGACCAGATGAAAGTATCGCTTGGGGTCGCCAATGAGTTCTCCATATGGATGTGTCTCAAGAGCAGGCCCACTTTCTAGAAAAAGGAGGATAGAACCATTCCTCTTCACCCAATATCCTTTTGAAGGCTAGGGGAGAGTTTACTTCGATTCTAAACCCTTGGGTAATGCAAAGTGTTCAAGTGCACCAAACATGGCAAACAAGTGCTAATGTTCTTTTTAAGTCCAAATACAAATGTTCCTAAGATCAAACAATGGTTCTTTTTAAGCCCAAATGAAATATTTGCCTAACTAAACACACAAAGGTTTATTTTAAAACCTAAAACAAAAGTGTGTCTAATTTAATAAAAACCCTGTAGCAAATCGTTAGTAGTCTCAGATTTAAGTCTTTGACATGTGTTCTTTTATGTTGCAGAGTTCGGCTAGCAACCTGCACACTCTGAAAAGTCAGTACAAAAAGTGCTAAAACAGAATAGAAAGGCACTAGAAAAAAATAAAATCGCGTTACAAATATAGAAAATAGAGCTACACAGAAAATTTTACCTGTTATCAAAGAATAGCGCTATATATCACATAAATGGCGCTGAAACTAAAAGGTGTTACAAATACAACAAATGGCGCTATGATATATGAAAATGGCATTGAAATTAACTAAAATGGCAATACAGAATCTGAAAATGGCGCTTATTAGAGCTTTACCTTGATTGCCTGTTCACATAGTGTGAAGGATGACATTGATCTGGGTGTAGATAGCGCCGAATCGACAGAAAAAATGATCTAATCTCTAAAATAGAATAGTTTGAAAACTAAAACCCCTCTACTTGATTCAAAATGGATTTCTATATGATTTTAAACCCTACTAGATTAGAAATTTGCAAAACCCTAGATGATAAATGCAAATCTAATTAACATGCAATCTAAATAACAAACCCTAGTATGAATTTAATAAACAATCTCAAACTTATGATCAAAACCCTACAAAAGAAAGATTGTTAGACCCACAAGTATGCAAAAAAGCAAATAAAAGCCAAATGCATAAAACCCTATAATCACAAAATTCGTCAAAATCTACACAGAAAAAGGTGCCACAGTTGACAGGAATGACGCTAGAAGTCGTCAAAATGACACTACAGTCACAGAAAATGACGTTGAAATAGTAGAAAATGGCACTAAAACCTGTAACAGAACCTGCAATATGGCTTTTTAAAGGAAATATTCAATAAACACAATGAAAAATTAGCAAATCGGGACTTGGGAGTCCCACCGGGCGTGCCAAATGAGATCATGAAAATCTAACATGAAGGAAAACATAAGAAAATGCAAACAAATCAATGCAAATATACCTTCAAGACACCCCACAATCCATGGTCAAGGTTGAGAATGCCGCACCCAAGAACATTGTAGCTTTACCCACAATATTGAAATGTGAAATGCTCTCATGCAAATGCAAATCACTAAACCCTAGCTAAATGATTTTGACAGAGTGATGATATGTTCAAGATTTGATCCCAAATGGCTTAGAAGAGGGTTGTATTTATAGAAAAGCTTGGTTGAAATGAAGGGATGAGATTTGATTTTGACTTTTGGTAGGTGGATGGCTGGGATTAATCATGCAAAGAATAGAGTTAGCTTTGTGACAAGTGTGCAATGGAGAAGAGAGATGAATTTTAAATTAGAATAAAAGGCTAAGAGGTGCATGTGACAACATAGCCATGTGACAAATGGACGGAGGAGAATAATTAGTTCCCAATTTAAATAAAAATTATTTAAATTGGTAAGTCATGTGAAGGGGTTAAGTGGAGGGTGAATAATGTGACACTTGGTGGGATGAGGGATTTATTTAATTTTTTTCATTTGGGTTATGGAAATCATGTGAATGGGGAATTTATTTAATTAATTAAGGATGTGATTAAGTTGGAAAGGGAATATTAACCAAATAAATATTTTATATTTATTTAATTAATATGGGCTAACATTAGAAAGGGGGAAATATTGAATTAATTAAATTAATTCAATATAGGTGACTAGGGGATTTAATTAATTAATTGGGGATAAATTAGTAAAATGGCTAAGGTTGGGTGTCAATTAAATGGTTAGAACATTTTACGGTGTCTACACATAGTCCCTAGTGCTAGCTGCTTCCTTCTTAGAGGTTTCCAGGATCTCAACTTCCTCCTAATCAGTTTCACAATAGGAGTTATTTAACTCCTTGAAATGGCTGGCACCCTCCTATTCCTCTGGTTGTTTAGGGGTTGACTTAACCTCCTTTATCTCCACCTCATCCTCTTGGTTTGAGGCTAAGGAATAATCTACAATCTTTAGCACAGGTGTTTTACCCCTAGCCAATCTACTCTACCTTCAAATGCTTGGCCTCCTCAAAGCACTCCCCTTGATCTCAACATCCTTGTCCTCCTCAACAACATCATCCCCTTTCTCTTGAAATTCAATGTTCCCCTTTTCCACCATTGGAACAACCATACTCTCACTACCAGCAAAATTTTTACCTTCCTTTTTACCATTCTTCCTGGGAATAGGGTGTTCATTGAGACTCCCTTTCCTCTTCTTACCTCCCAGGTGTGAAGGGCTATTCTTCAAACCGCACAAACCCTTAGCAGCCGCCTTCTCGGATAGACCTAGGGACCCAGCAGCACCATCCAAAGGGGTAGCTGAGATAGAGGGGCCCTACAGAGTGGGGTTAGGCATTTGGAAATCTAGAGGGGGCTTGGTACCTTTTTTCTTATTGGATTGGGAGCCAGGGTCATCGACAAGCTGGGTCTTAGGGTTTTGGAGGGGCCCAGTAGGGCCCTGGAGATCTTTGATAGAGGGGCTAGTGGCCTTGATTTTTTTAGCTACCATATTTTATGCTCAATGGGATGTTATCATCCGATTCATCATTGACTTCATCAATAAGACAAGATTTTATGGGTTTAGGCAGGTAAAGGGCCAAGTGGAAATGGAAAAGGTAAAGAATCATGCCTTGATGAAGTGGGACAACAAAAATAGTAGGGTTACCTTCATGGGTCTTCTTGGCCACCTTAATAGAAGACTCTAAGGATTACAAAAGATAAAAAGGAAAATTTACAAGAACTTTATGCCTAAAATGATTAAGGCAAAGTGATAGTGATAGTAGCACCTAAATCTACCCTCCAAGTTGATATACTTCATGATGAGATAGCAGACCCTATCTTAGGGGTTAAAAAGGCTTTCCCTTTTGAAGCCACCCTACATATAAACCAGTCACTCCCCCTCTCTAAAGAATTTCTTCATTCCTTCAGGATCCTACAATTTGGTTTGTTTCTTCAACCTTTTTCCCTCGCATCTCAATCTTGTAGCTTTGGCTATTGTTTCTTCAGTCACCTTGAACTAAACACTGCCAACCCAGACTTTACGTTCCTCATCCCGTGACATTACAGACTAGACTGAGAGATTCTCATCAAAACCATTAAGGATTTCCAAGAGCGGTGTGATACCACCCTCATAACATATACTCCACAACATTGAGTCTGCCTTAAACTCTACACAGGAAGAGGGTTTGGTTTGAACCTTATCTCCACCCATAGTCATATTCTTTGTAGTCTAGAAAGGGAAATCACACAACGCTAACTCTAATACCCAGAAATAATGTAGCTTCTCTCCGAATTGTCTATAAACAATGATCTAGCCATCATCATTAAACTTGCTCTTTAGGTCGCTCAAACACCCAAGCTCATCCTTTGAATCACCTTCACTTTTCAAATAATAATTACTATCATAATGAATCTTGTGCAGACATTCAATAGGGAGAAGGGCCACCGGCATTTGAGATGACCTTCTGTGCTAGCTAAGCAAATGCCTCAAGGTCTTCTTGATTTGGCATCTGCCTATGTGGAATTCCTAGCTCCCAAAGGAACGATCATACATCATCTCATCCATGACGACAACATCTTCTTTACATCTCTTCCGATAACTAAACCCAATCAAGTGAGCATTGAGGAGAATATATATGAAAATAAATTCTATTAAAAAATACTTACACTTTATAAAGATCATTGGGTAAGATAGGGTTGGGCCTCCATCTCGAGGCGAGTTCTAACATTAGCAGGAAGATTGGTGAGCCTCCTCTAGCACCTAATAGGATAGAGGTTGATTCCCAAGTTAGCCATGGCATCTGCCACTTGGTTACCTTCCCTGTAGGTATGAATGATCTCAAGACCCACAAAGCCAAAAAGAAGCTTTTTTATATCCTGTATGATATCATCAATCATCCATCCCATCTTAGCATTAGCTTTGACAACATCAATGATATTCTTGGAGTCACCTTCAATCAAGAGGTTTTAGATGCCAATAGCACTTGAGCAACCTTAAGACCCCAAAGAAGAGCCATTGCCTCAGCAACATTATTGGAATTAACCCCTAACCCACCAGCATAGGCAATCATAAGCTCACCTTTCGTAGATCTCAAGACACCACCTCTACTAGCTTGGCTAGGATTACCTTTGGCCGCTCCATCAAAATTGAGCTTTGTCCAACCTTCAACAGGGGGGACCATTTGGTGTTTAACCAAGCTATCCTATTAGAATTGTGAACTCTACAAATATGAGCCGGGACTTTCCAATTGTTGATGATATTAGTCTCATGCTTGTTGGGGGAAGAGTTAGCAACTTTTAGAGTGCTGTCAGAGATGTTTTCCTGCAACAGTTTAGCAATCATGAGGAAGACCTCTTTAGTGGATTTAGCTATATCTCTGAACAACCTATTGTTACGTTCCTTCTAGAGGCCCTAGGCCAAGATAGGGGGATTTGAACCCAGATCTCTTTGTAGATAGGGTGAGCAAAGGGGGAGAACCAACACCTCATAATAGTAGGGAGGTCATGATTCATACACCAGGTGACCCCAAGATTCTACATGGCTAAGCTCAACACCTCCCTGGAAAATTCACAGTGTAACAACAAGTGAGGCACTGATTCATCTTCTTTCATGCAGAGAGCACAATGGTTAGGGATTTGGAAGCCTCTTACCTACACATTATCCATGGTGAGGATCTTGGTGTGCATCGTAAGCTACCAGAAGTGGTTAATCTTAGGGATAAGATTATGATTCCAGACCCCTCTCTAGAAGCTAGGATCCTCATTAGACTCGAAGAGCAAGTTGTAAGCAGATATGACCAAGAAGATTCCAATTGATGAAGGGGGTAAATCATAAAACACGCAACAACAAAAATTGCACACAAAAAATAGAAATTTCTTTTATTGATTTCGACAACTTATTACATTACAGAAGCTCAAATACAATTAGAGGAATCAATCCTCCACAGGCTGCAACACACTACAGCTACACACCACTAGGCTCTGGAATCTTTTGCCTTCTGCAACCCCAAATCAGCTAGGGTTTCTATTTTCCTGTCTATTCTTGAATCTACACTTTCCCCCTTAACACTACTACCGCCTAGGGTTCCCAAAAATGGTTATTAATAGCCTTTTTGGTGGCCAACAACCTAATTTTAAAATTTGCATCTCCCTCCAAAAATAGGTCAACTTTTAGGAGCCATAACTTTTGATCCGGGCATCTGATTGACGAACTGTTTTATGCGTCAAAAAGCTAACAGAATTCTCTACGTGCTAAGAACCCGCTTTGTAGGTTCTAGCCATTTTCAGGCCTGTATGGGGCTGTTTAATGCCTCAAACCTAAGTTTGAATAATTTTCAGGCATTTTTCGGGAAACGAAAACTTTAATATCTTTCATCTCGCAAATGATCTTTATGTGATTCCTTCGCCAAAGGTCTTATTTTTTAGTTATGTAACTTCTTGTAAATTTTCACTTCATTCGGTGCCCAAATACAAACTTTCTAAAAATAACAGGTTGGTATTTTTAGCAGTTTGGAAAAATTGAAAGTTCTACATCATTATTCAAGCAATTATGGAACTAGAACCACAAATTTTGAAAAGAAATGGAAAGAACATCAACAATTTTGAAACACATCTTTTTTTTGGGTGATGCAAGATTGCCCTTACACCACTGGATGCTCCTGCATCACCAATCTTGTCCTTGGCCCAAAGTAATTTATCCTTTGAGGGGAAAATGAGAATCATGTACCCTCTGAGAGAAAGCTACAACTCTTCAGCAATCAAAATTAACTCATTTGGTCCTTGGCAGTAGTTTGACAGCTATTTCCAGCCTCTGCTTCTAGGTAAGAGGTAATTAGCAGCCAAGCGCCCAAAGAAAGAGGGAGCCCTGTTAGCAAGTCTTTGGAAGTTCTAGATTTTGTAGAGAGAGTGGCCTTTAAGCCAACTATCCTCCCAAAATTTTATGGTTCTGTCATCCCCCAACTTCCACTTTATACCCTGCAATAACAAAGTTCTACTTTTTAACACATTATTCCAAACCACAGAACCCCAATCATGATGCTGCACCAATCATTGTTATTACTCAGAAAGTTCCAACCTATTTTAGCTAGGAGGGCTTTGTTAGTCAAGTGAATCTTTCTTATCCCTAGACCTCCTTGCAATTTGGGTCTACAAACTTTATCCCAGCTAACGAGTGCAATCCTCTTCTTTTCTTCCACCCCAATCCATAGAAAATTCCTCTGAATCTTTTCAAATTTCTTTCCTTCCTTTTTGTTAATGGAGTGAAGTGTATTCTAGGTTTTTAATAGCTATAGGCTAAATCATTGAGTGCATTTTCCTTGCTAAAATTTTGAGTTTCTTTTTTTTTTGTAAATTACAGATTCTGAGCTTACTACTAGATGCCATGTTTCTTGTCATTTTATTTTGTCCACTTGGTTTTTCTGTGAGGTTTATTTTATTGATATAAGTAAAAATGGCTTGTGCGGGATCCCAGTTGGGAATTAGATGTGGATCTTTTCTTGTTATCACATCCTTTTTTTCCACAAAGTTGTTTTGCTTTGAATGTCTCTTATAGATTGGTTTGCTGAGTCTCAACTCAAAACTGAATGTGGATCCTTTTCTTGTTTTTATCACATTCTTTTCTTTTTATTGTGAATTTATTTTGATGTTGAAAGTCTCTTCTAGATTGGTTTGTGGAGTCTCGACTCAAAATCGAATGTGAATCCTTTTCTTGTTTTATGTCACATCCTTTTCATTTTTTTGTGAAGTTTCTTTAACATTGAGGGTATTTTACACATTGGTTTGCAAAAAAATGTTTTTCTTTAGGATGTGTTTGGATTGTCTTGCACATCCAGTTTCCCTTGTCCTTTCCACATGTCACCTTTATGTCTTTCCCTAGGTTGAATTTCTATGGGACTTATGAAATTGAAAGTTGAAATTGTAAAATTTGGAATTGTGGGATTTCTTTTGAGGATTGCAACTTTTAAATTCAAATTTGCAATCATGTACTTATTTTCCCCATGTTTGTGTTTGAGTGACTTTATAGTTTAACTTTTTGAAAGTCTAAAAAATTTGATAAATTACAAAAAAATGGTGGAGGATTGAAGTTCTTAGCCTTTAGGGAGTCACATCTGAAAGTATGGAAAATCTATGTAAAACTCAAAAGCTTAGTGAAAATAATGGAAATTTAGTTGCAAGATTCTGGTGGGGAAGTGAAGTTGAAATGCTATATCCATGTCTGATTAACTCCATATTTTTTGAAAAAAACTTATTTGTGAAATTCAGAAGGTTGCGGAATTTTTGTTTAGAATTGCAACTTGACTTTTTAAATGACATTCATAACTCATTAGTTTTTTGACATCTTGTTCATTTTTAAAGAAACCGTTTGAAATGATGCACTTTACTATAATTTTTGAAGGAAATAATAATATAGAATTTCATTATACAAGATGATACTTCACGATAACTTTTTACTTCTTGTTCTATTACATTTTCTCGCATCTAGTTTTAAAGAATAAAATAAAAAAATTTGAAAGAAATATTTTTTTGGAATTCCAACTGATAGAAGGATGCTTCATGATGACTCTTTTATTTCTCTTCTTGTCCTATTTTCCTACAAACCTTTAGAATAGTGAAATGGAAATGTGAAACATAGAATAGGAAAATTCAAATTTTCACTCAAGCATTGGATATTGCAATGAAACACTAAAATTCTAGTCCTCTTATCCACTCTTGCATTTTATTGAAAAGTAGTGCACTTGTTATAATTTCATTTGTAGAAGTTACTTTTTCTACATGATTTGTTTAGTTAACATTTTATATGTATTCCCGTATTGTTTTTCTACAAATTCTAGTTTACAAAGGCACTTGGTACATACGTTGTTTTGAGCATAGTTCCATTAAATAGGACGACATTTGAGACTAACTTTTTTTACCTTTCATCCTATATCTTTTTTCTAAAAAGTTTTAAAATGTTGAAGTGAAAGAACAAAAAATGAAAGAATTAAGATACACACTTTTAATTGGATATTGCAATAGAAAACGTGAAATCTAGTATCTTGTCCCAAGATCGTATTTTATTAAAAGAAGTGTATGATGATAAGAGGTGTGCATGATTTGATTGTGGAAGTTTATTTATTTGTAGGGTATGTTTAGTTAACATCTTACATGCAGTTCGACATATTTTTTCCATATTCTACTTGAGTGAGTGTATTTGTTCATAAGGTTGAGAGATGTGTAAGATTTGTTCATAGAGCCTTTTCTCATTATAGGATGTTTTAAATTAAGATGATAAATGTAATTCCAAACTATTCTTCTAGGAATTTGTTTTTTCAATGGCATTTAGTTTAGAGTTCATTTTGTGTGGAATTCCTTTGAATTGGAAGGGTTTTCAATTGCAAATATGATGTCTAGTTACATTTCAAGTTAAAATGCATCTTATGAAGGATTGAGCCTACATTTTAGTTTATGTTGAATTTCTTTGAACCATAAGAGTTTTAAACTAATGATATGATGTCTGATTGCCCAATGAAAACTTGTAAAATGTTATAAATGGTCTAAAATACAAGATTTAAAGGATCTAATGGTTTTTAATTATTTTTGTAGGGTAGTGTTAGGAGTGAATAAATGAAGTGCAAGTCTAGCTACAAAGTTTGAAATAGGAGATCAATAACACCCTAGATTAGGTGATGTCATCTTACTTTGGATCATTCCATCAAAGGTACAACTCAGGGCCCAAACGTGTAGGAATATGGGTGTGATTACAAAAGTTGGATGTGCACAATTTTCCCCTCATCATGTGTTTTTTGAATTGAAAATCATTTACCATTAATTTAAAAAGTATCACAGTACAATATTGTGGCCTAGGAAGCCACAAAAGTATGACTTACAACATTTTCAATTTAAAAAACAAGTAGCTACAATAGTATTTTCAACAAAGTTACTACATGGATCATTGTTCTATTTGAAACATATCAAAAAGTTATATTGATGAAACATCCTACAAAACTGCCTCCAACTATTCATCACCCCTGGAAATAAGAACCGACCTGTCATAACTCCCTCTTTGTATCATTATATCACTGTTTCTGTTCATTTGTTCCTCTATCTATACCAGAATCTGCATATTCCTACCCATCCCGAAGGATCTTGCTGGGTTTGCTAGTGTCACTGGCTTGTATGATGGTTTTGTCCTAATCCTCTTGCCTGTTTGCATCTACAACTTGACCTCTGTCTCTAACCAGTCCATCTAGGTACCCTCTATTGTCACTGGCATCATAAGAGTCCACCCCTTTGAAGGTACCAATAGGTGGAGAAATCCTGAGTTGACTATTATATACACTAAAGTTTTTGAAGGTAAACTCAAAGTCTCTTAGTGCTTCATCTCTAAGTTTTTCCATCTTGTACTACTTACAATACATGTTTTGGAAATCTATACACTCATTGTTGAATTTTTCATTTACCTTTCTCAAATCATGAAACCAAAACTTTGCATATTTGATGTCCGCCCTTTAGATAACCTTAGATCCTTCATCTATTATCTTCATGAACCTCTCTATGGGTAGGTCCATGGTCATGACCACCTATACAAGGATATTATAAATCATGAGTCTAAAGCTAGACCTAGTAAGAGTCCTCCTCTTGCCTTGGAAATGATCCTCTTTACTTTTTTTTCACAACCATAATATCTCAGTAGATAGAAACATCCAAAATATGTTAGACTTAACACTCATACCATTAATGTACCCACAAAGAATCTCTTTCCAATTTAGTTTATTCAAGGACGACCAATTTTTAATATTTCCCAAAACAATGACTAGACTTTAACAACAAAAAGAAATTCAAAGAAAATATGTTCACAAGATTCCACAATTTTACACATAGGACAAACAGTATTATCAAAACCAATGGGATTTTTTAAAGCATTAGGATCCATCTAAAGCTTCTTTTTTTTAGTTCTAAAAATTTGGACCAGAACAAACTGAAGGAGGAATACAATACTCTATGGTCTAAATTAAGCCCCCTAACCTTGTTACTATGCTCAAACACCTCAAGGGAATTAGTTAACAACTTATATAGCTTCTTGGATTCCATATGCAGAAGTTTAGTGCCATCTTCCCATATCAACTTTACCAACCAATCCAATTCATTCATATTTTCTGCTTGACTTAGATTAATTAAGAAAGTTCTACATAAGATTGAATAGGTCTTTTTTTGAGACTTAGAGATGCCAAAATCTAATTTAATTGTATCCCAACCCTTTAATCCTTCATCATCCAATACATCATTAATGGTGGAAAGGCTTTTCTTGTTCCATCTCATTGTTGAACAACCTTGTAACAAGGCCAAATGTTTATTCTTATGCCTTAAATTCCACTATAGGGATCTATATCCCCCTAACCAAAATTTCCCCATATTGATAGCCTCCTTATTTATAATAAAGCTTTTGACAACTTCCCAGGCTTTCTAGATATTGGAAAAAATAGCAGACCCAAATGGTTTAGATTAAAAATTCCCAAAAATAAAATCATGCATATGCAAGTTTTTCCACAATGGTGCCTTCTTGAGTCTTTAGATCTTTCAACCCCAGACCACCCTTTTCTTTGCTCATACAACACCATTCCCATTTTACAACATGTTTTTTCTTCTTCCATTTACCATCAAACCATAGGAACCCCCTTATCAATTTTTGAATATTCTCAATTTGATAGTTCGAGAAGAGCCACATAGAAGCGTAATAAATGGAGTAAGAAGAAATAATTTTTTTACAAACATGTTCTCTCCCTACCAAAGAGAGGAACTGTTTGTTCTAACTTTTAAGTTTCATCTCAATTTTTTAGTATATCCAACTCCACATTTTATTCAGAAATGGATCGACTACAAAGGAGCTACCAAGGAATCTAACTTGTTTTTAAGGTCCTCCCCATTGCCATTTATCCAAGTCAAACCAATCAGGTGGGTTTTCAAACCAACTAAGCAATATTAATTTATTAAAAGATATCTTTACCCCAGATGCCTTACAAAACATACTCATTCTATCTTTCATGTTCTTCAAATTATCTTTATCTAACACTAGAAACAGAGTTGTGTCATCAACAAACTGCATGTTCAATAACATGCTTTCATCTGGTAGTTTAATACCCAACATTCTACCTAGTATCAATTCTATTCTCAAGAAGTGAAATAGGGCTTTTGAAGCTATCACAAAGAGGGTAGGTGCTAATGGGCACCCTTGTCTTATAGATCTCTCCATATCAAATTGTTTAGATAAGGAGCCATTTATGCCAATTTGGGCAGATGCATCTTTAAACAACATACTAACCATATTATAGAATTATTGTGGAAATCTAAAAGCTTTTAATACATTTAACACAAATGACCATTCAACTCTATCATAAGATTTTTCAATATCTAAAAAAAGAATTCTTGTATTCTACCCTATTATTTTGGCCCAATACATAGCTTCCCAACCGGTTACCAAATTTTCTAGAATGTATCTTCCTTTGATGAACCCTGTTTGAGTATAATTATTGGTATTAGGTAGGATATATGTTAATCTCCTTTCTAACACTTTTGCAATAATCTTATAGCACACATTTAACAAAGTTATAGGCCTCCAATTCCTAATATTGGTCTTGTCCCCATCTTTGGGCAACATTTTGATGATGCCTCTCCCAAAGTTCCTTTTTTGCATGCTTATTGATACACTTCATAAAGATCATCTACCGCCCATGATATGTTGACTTTGTAAAATTTCATAGGTAACCCATTGAACCCAGGGGACTTTCCCTCCATTGACAAGATGGCATCTCTGATTTCTGGTTTAGATATCTTTTGTTTTATTTTATTTTTCATATCACCATCAACCCTCCTAGGACAAATTTTTGAAGACAATTCTTAATCCTTCTTGCAGTCTTCACTGCTATCTTCTGCTCTAAACATTTTTTTGTAAAAAACTCTAAATACTCTTTTTATGTCTTCAACATCATGATAGAAAGTCCCATTCTCATTAATAGGACCTATCTTTTCCTTACTGAATTTATCTCTAAGTAAATCAAAAAAATATTTAGTGTCCTTGTCTCCATCTTTTAGCTAGTTAATCCTTGCCCTTACCTTTTTCCCACTAGGCTCTAAAGTATGCAATCTCTCCAATTTATTCTTAACTTCCCCAATATGCCTTATCCTTTCACAATCATCTAGATTTTTTTGCAAAAGATCTTCAGTTTCAAGGTAATGTAATTGAAGTATTCTCTCATGTTTCCTCCTATAAAAAGAAAGCTTCTTTCCACATACTTGAAAAAGTTTTTTACTAGCACTAACAAGGTCATTCTAGTACTGAACATCTTCCTTCTTATAAGACATAAATTTCAAAATATTTCTAAGGTTACTAATCCCATCAAGACAATCCCTATCCAGCAACAACTCTGTATTTAATTTGAAAAGGTTTTGTTTTCTAATATTATTCCCAATTTCTTGATGATCAATACTAATGAGAGAAGAAATAGGATGGTGATCTTACAATGTATTCGGAATGACTCTAACAACATTTGCACCTTAAAAGTTTTGGAAATGGAAGAAATTCTTATTCACATAAAATCTATCCAGTCTACACTATATCCTTTTATTATCTTTTTGAGAATTACACCAAGAGTACCATATACTCTAGCTATTATTCTTCTTTCCCTCTAGGGGATCAAAAAGACTTAGCATTTTCTTCATTCTTGTCCAAATGTATTGCTCATTACCTTTCCACTCTACTAGGTTTCCACCAATTTTATCTTCTCTATTTTCTACCATATTGAAGTCTCCTACCACTATCCAAGGGATTTTAGGAAGCTTTTCTGACATCCAATTCCAAAGCTCAATTCTGTCCCTATATTCATTAGGTGCATAAATAGAGCAAATCCCAAATTACCTATTAGCCTTTTCCAATACCGCCCATAAACATCTATTACATGGGGAAGACCCATTATGAGTGATCAACTAATCCCAATTTTTATTTATTAATATAACATTGCCTCCTTTGCCTCTCTCATGTTTGGAACTAAAACACATTACTTCCTTCTAAATAAATCTGAGGGTGTTTTCCAATTGAAACCCTACTGCTTTGATTTCTCGTAACAATAGACAGTCCATCTTTATGTTATTATTGCAAAAATCCCTCACAACATACTTTCTATTTGGGGATTCAAGACCCCTTATGTTCTAGCTATAGCAGTTCATAAACAAATTATTTGGCTATCAACAAGGAGACTCTCTTCTTAACAAGTACTATTTTTACACATTCTATCAAAGCACTCTGGAAGTTTACTACCTTTCCACCTTTTTCTAGGATTTAATGTGCTTTTTTTCCTGTATACTTGTTTTCTTTTCCTATTGACTTCTTCTTCTTTCATGGAGTACTCTTCCACCTTCATTGAGGAATCTTCCTCAGAATTGACATAGGTGATACTATTTGGTATTTCTAAATCTAACCCCTTAGGGTCTGTTGTTTTAAAAAAAATAGGGGATCTAACATTGTTTATGACTTTCTCCATCTCTCTAGCCAAAATACTCTCTTTTATTTTTATTAAGGCTAGTTCTTGTGCATTCCTTTTTTTATCTCCATTTTAGAAATACCATGGTGCTTCTTGTGGGATGTAGTGCTAGGGGAATTTTGCCTAACAACACTTTCAAGACCACTCCTAGTTTTGCTCACATCAAAATCATTTAGTTCATTATCCAATTTCTTAACATCATCTAGAGGCTACCCTCTAAATTCCTTAAGAGGAACATCTTCAAAACAAGGGTTATCAAAGACCAATGTTCCTTTCCCTAACAAGTATACTTTTGAAGGGCGATCCTTTTTTCTCTCCTCCCTACAATGATCCTTAAAGAGATGACCACTGCAGTTAGTAGAGAAACTCAAAATAGATTTAGGAGCCACCTCGAAAGGGCTACTAGATTCTTCACAGGTTAAAGGTTTCCCTTCTAAGCTTAATTTATCAAAGCTATTTCTGATCGCATTTAAGGCTAATTCAACTTCTCCCATATTGGATTTGTTACTAGATGCTACCTCTAGTTTTGTTTGAGGTGAAGATTCCCCATTTATAAGGGGAGACTCTTCCATGTTCTGCCCTTTAGTATTTCAAGGTGTGGATTTATCCATTATATCACTCTTCCTACTATCACTACTAGGAAAGCTAGACTCAAATCTTTTACCAACATCACTTTTATAAAGGCTAGGGCAATCCTTTTTTTGGTGAGCCTCGACCATACAAAGGAAACATGAATTGAGGCCCCCCAAACCCACAACCTCACAATTATATTTCTTCTCTCCCACCCTAATCTCCATGACCTCTGGGATATCAATTCCCATTTTTAGAGAAATCAATACCCTAGCATCCATATGGGACAGGGCAACCCTTGTTTCATCAATTTTCATAACCTTCCCAATGGGTTTCAACAATTGGAGCAAAAATGCCCAAAGTTGCTTTGGTAGATTTTTACTATCAACCACCTGGGTATCAAGCAAAAAAGAATTTCTTTATGTGAGGCATCTAGCTTCCATGGGAAAGCTTTGAACAAAGTTTGTCCCACATTCCAAAAATTTCTATCAAAAACCCTTTTTTGCATTACATGATTCAAGAAAAAAAATAGCAATAAAGCCCATTATTCAACATTATGTAGAATGAATTGAATTGAATCCCTAGTTTTTTACCCCAAACTGTGTTCAACTAGTTATCCAATAATTTCCTTGAAGGTGCTAAATATCCAAATTAAGACAAGCAAAGAAAATGATAGTATGTTTAAGCCTATTTTCCTCTACTCTAATATCATTTTCCACATCCAAATTAGGGCACAAAACTAATTTCCTACGCACAAGGGGATCTTACTTTCTTCCTCCGCTCTGTAATATTTTTCTCCTCCTTTGTTGGTGACATCATTTATGGTTTCAAGGACCCCGAGCATGTCCCCGATCTCGAAGAAAGCATTTTCGACATCCTACAAATTTAGGGCTTCTCTAAAAGTCTTTTTTTCTACATCATCAACCAAGTCCCCGAGCAATTATCATTCTCTTCCATTACTTCTCAAGGCCAAGGAGTAAATGCATTAACCAGAGTTGTACCATACCCATGGGTGTTTGAGCATAGATAGGGACCTATCCTAGGCTTAACACCCCTCCAACACATGCAGACGGGAACCAGATTCAAATTTTAAAAATTAAAAAAAGCACTACAAACAATGATGAAATACAATGGAGTAACTCAATCGACTAATAGCATAACAGATTCAACCAAAATATCACAAAGAATGAACACCAAATAGGCAAATATCACGAATGAGGGATTTCAAGAAAAGAGAACTCTAGCAGATTGGTCATGGAGGGTTTCTTTCGCCACCCTCGATCAATCCCAGAGCCTCCTCTTCATGTGTTTTCCTAAGTGGATCTAATTTTTCTTCCTTGGTGGCATAATCAAACTATGTTAATTCAATTCAAAATTGTACTATTTCATGGGCCCAATTTGGGCACTTGATTGAGATGTAATTGTGAAAACCATAATTTGGGTCCCTTCATTTTAGGGGAGTGGTCTAAAATTTAAATTAAAAAAAAAGATGCCACAAGAGATGTAGTGTCTAGATTTTTTGTTAATTATAGGCCCACGGATCTTTAAATCTAGGTCAACTAAGTCAATTGCTTGTAATGTAAAATCACCTCTATAAAAGGAGTGCCATGCATTGTTTAGGAGAGAAAAATTTGAGTAAGAAATTTTCAAGAGTTAGGGAAGCTAGGAGGAGAATTTTTGGAAAAAGGGAACATTTTCAGTGTGGCCAATTTGTTGAAAGTTGTAATGAACATGCTATTTTAAATTTAATTCAAGTTCTTCAATTTTGAAGACCTCCAATTTGAGCAGTGATATTGTTTTCCTTATTTTTTGAATTTTGGAATGCATGGTGAGATTTTTCCAAGTGTTTAATGATATGTCTTTTGCAATAAGATTTAGGAGTTAATGTGTAATTTATTTGTGTGCAATACAATGTTTAATGCATTCACTTCTAATTCTCACATTCCTTAGAATCTTGCATCCATAATATTAATGGTAGGGTTGTTGAACTAATCATTGTATTGTGGGTTAATTGAGTTTCATTAGAATTTCCAAAGTGAAGTATTGGAACTAATTATAGAGCTGGCTCTAAATCTTACATTTAGAAATAGTTTTGGTGGATATTTAATGAGTTTGTAATGTGCTTCATGTCATTGGTTGTTTACTACTAGTAAGAAACTCTATGTGTCTAACTTGAGCACACTTTTTCTTATAATTTTGTCTATCCATTGTTATGTTTTCATCTTCTTTGTTAGTAAATAGATTTATCATTACAATTCTTTGCTGAAAAATTAACTTGCCTTGCCCAATGGGAAGTGACAAAGTCTACCATTATTGGAGAGATTGTTATTAAATTAACAATATTCCTCTGCATTTGAGAGGGGAAAATGCCTTGCATGTTTATTTTTTGAGTTTTTGGGGGTATGCTTTTAACAAAAAACATGGGAAAAGGCACACAATTTAATGAAAAAACAACTTAAATTATGTAGGTCTAAAAGATATTTATTAGAGAAAAATAATATCTATATGAAAGATTAAACTCAAGATCTATAGATGTTTTTTAGATTTCACACAAAAATTGTAAGAGAAATCCACAATATACTATTGCAAATTTAACATAAGAAAATTACACAACAATTTAGAACCAATGACCCAAAGTTCATATGTATTCTTGGCATTCAAAACTAAGAGCTCAAAGTCTCTTATTAGATTTCTATATAATATCTATGTAAAATACTTCCTAGTAGTAGAGAAGGTAGAAAGGGATAACCCTCAAGGAAAAGTTTGGAGCTAGAAGAAGTAGAAGAAGTACCAAAAAGAAGATCTTTTTTTCTTTCCTCTGGTCCACCTTATACAACTTTACAAATGAAATAATTTCTTGATTTGTAATTGCTTCTTGAAAAAGGAAAACAAATAAAACAAACTTTTTTCTTTTCTTTTCTTTCATGATAAGAATAAAGTTCATTTTAAATTTATTACAATATGAGTTATAAAATTCACTTTACAAATAAAAGATAAAGGAGAAGAAACATATCAATTTTGGACTTCTTTATCTTTATCGGAGTTCTAATTGTTGGTTGCATCATCTATTGAAGACTTTAGTTGAGAATAGGCCATTTTTGCCTTGTAGTTTCTGAAATTGGTGACTATTGGAGCCACAACCTTTCCATTTGGAATGGACATAGTGTAAAGGCATACCTTCATTTCAATAATTATTCATTAACCTCTTCAATTCTTTTATAAAAATTAGAAATTTCTTTTCAAAAGGAGACTAAAGTGGAGGATTTATTGCTTAACTTCTCCATTGCATTACCATTCACAATGTGCTTTGTAAACAACTCTTTTGAAATCAGGTCTTTTAAACTTTTCTTTACAACATCAACCTTAGAAAAATTGATCTCATATTCCTTCAAATTGTTAGAATCTATTGACAAGAAATTGGCTTGAACATCCATTAAGATTGAGTCACATATCTTCACAAGTTTCTTAAATTTAGTTAGGCATTGTATGATTACTAAAACTTTCCATTTAATTCCCCTTAGCCATTTGAAGATATCATTTTATTTAGGTTTGTTGAAAACTTTATTAGAAACCAAAATACTTACATCAAATTTGATTGTTTCCTATAAATCCTCGACAATGACTTGTAATAGAACCTCTTCTTTCTTGGCTAATTGAGCTTCAACATTAAAATCTCCTTTTTGTTAGCTAAAACTTGTTCATATAGATTTATGGCTTCTTCAATGTAAAGAAGACCACTAATAGTTACCTTTTCCACCCAAGTTTCAACTCCCCTTCCATAATCTTGGTATTTACCAATTTTATCTATAACATCAGAGCTTATCCTGGTGGGACATTGGTTGGAGTTGTTTCCGAAGCATCAAGGGGATGAGTAGAAGTATCTATGGTAGACTTGATATATGCAATTAAAATTTCTACTTGTTCTTCAAGATGACCCCTTATCTTTTTTCTCTTTTTCTACTCTTTCAACTAGTTTCTCAACAAACAATTTAACATTGTGAATAGCACCTTCATGCATAGATAGACCAAGGTCTACTTTGGTGATGTTGTAGTCTACCTCAGTTGCCTCATCTTCATATTTATGTATTATGGTCTCTACAATATTCACATACTGATCACCTATAGAAGAATCTATCATTATTTTGGAAGTTTTATGAAGTTTCATTAGTCGATGAGTGGCTTGTAGCAATTTTAATACTTCATCAAAATCAGGATCTATCATTTGGGAACATTTCCTTTTCTTTGAAACCACCTATTTTAGCCAAGGAGATGGTGATGACACTAGTTGGGAATTGAGTTCCAATAGGGGAACAATTACCTTTGGGGCATAATCAATAACAATATAGATAGGTGCTTATGCTGGGGGAGGAGAAGGTGGAGGAGTAGGCACATGAGGAGGAGAAAGAGGAGATAAAATAGGATTTACCTATTGTTTATCACCACTAGGACTTTGTACATTGTCATCATCCTTCTGTACTAGAGGTGGCCTTTTTATCTCTAGCTTCTTCCTTAGTGTCACTTTCACATTGACTCTTCAAACCAACTCCTTCATTTAGATCTTCATCATCACCTCCTCTACCTAGGGTAGATCTATACCTAGTGGAATATGTAATGATAGGAAGCTTAGGTGAAGAGGATAGAAGGGTGGTGATTTAGTGGCTATATGTTCTACAACCCTTTCCGCTAACCACTTTTCGCTTTTCTTGAGTACAAATAAAGATCTTTCCCTCATGTGAATAATTTATTTATTAGATCAATTGATTTGGGATAGTGGTTTTGATTAGATAGAAGGGTAGGCTTCATCAATTATTTGTTGCAAGTATGTGCTTACCGGTGTTGTCATTGATGTCAACATGTTTGTGTTGTCATTGGTGTCAACTGTGCTCTTGTTTTGATGCTTATTTGTGTTGAGTTAGTTGATTTGTAAGTGTTGAAGATAATGAGAAAGTGTTCTTGATATTGAGTTTCCATGTGCTTTTGAGAAAATTTTCTCTCCTAGTGGAAACAGTGTGTTGCAAAGTATCTTGGCTTGCTGAAGAATAGTATAGTGTTTTTATCTGCATATCCTGTATAATGAATATCTTTGTCTATGGATTGGAAGTTATGTTAAGGGATGTCTATTGTTGTTATGTTTCAAGTTTGAGCCTCCCGTGTGAAGATTTGAGTGAGCTCTATTCACTAGAGTAGAAATTATTTTTCTAAGCATTCAGTGATAATAGGGAGAATGTATTCTACTCCACATTTCTTTGCATTTGAGTTTTATAGTCTATGGTTATGGAATCAAGTTCATAATGATGTTATGTGCCTTCAGTTCAAATGGTTTGTGATTTGGTGCTCTGCAAGCGATCTTTCCTTTATGACAGTGGTCGACAGTAATGTTTAAGTGCTCTAGTTTGAAGAATCTTCTGGATTAAGTGTTTGGGGGCTATGTGGAAGTTATTGGTGATGGTAATGTGCTTGTGGATGTCTCTAGATTATGTTCCTACCTTCAGATCGGTCTGCAAAGTATAATCTAGATCATCCATGAAGTGTGTTCCTAAAGGTCTTAGTGTTAACACCATTTTTTAGCTGACTTGGTTGTTTTCACTACTTGTGGTTATGCTTTGAAGATTGTGGAAGCATGTTGTTGTGTGGGAGATTGCATTTGAGTCCCAGTTAAGGAGTGGTGTGGTCCACATTCATTCTTCTCCTTCACAAATATGTTTAGGTCTAGACCTATTCTAATGTATGTGTGTAATGTCGACCTTGATGATTCATTCCAAGGTTTATGAATTGTATAAAAACATGTAATGAAGTCATGAAGTAGGTATGATGATCTGATGATGAGAAGATAAGTGCAAAGTGTAAAAGAAGAATAGAGTAGAGGAGATATATTGCACATCAATAGAACTGAACCTTGGCATAATGCAGATGCTATTATCTTAGTTCACCAACTTTTGGTAGTGAGCCCCTTCTTTTGGCAGTGAGCCTTTTCATTTAAGTAGTGAGCTCTGGGTAGTGAGTCCTAAGGCAGCAAGCCTCTGATTTTTAGTATTGTTATTACATATTATATTGTGAGCTAACACTCACCATTGTTTTTCCCTATTTAGGGTTCTCCACGTAAAAATATGGTGTCTCATGTGTCAAATGTGTGATCGTTCTTAAGTTTCTGATTTCATGCTTTCATGGTTAAATCACAATAATACTAATTAAGTGATTGATGTGATGATGTTTATAAGAAGTTAAGTTTTTGGTGACAACTGATTCACCTCCCCTCTCAGTTGTCTTGCACATTTCAACATTTGGTATTAGAGTGAGGGTTCCTCAAATGAAAGTCTAATAGCTTGAGGCACAAAAAGGAGTCTCTACAATTTGATGGAATGGATTATGCTCTTTGGAAGGTATGAATGAAAAGTCATCTTATTGCTCTTGGTTATAGTGTTTGGAAGATGGTAGAGAAAAAGTATACTATTCCTCAAAATGGACCATCAGATGAAGATGAAGTCAAATAGTATGAGTTAAATGGAAAAGATAGAGATGCTCTATTAAATGCCTTATCTAATACCGAGTTAGTGAATGTTATGGATTTGGAAACAACTCATGAGATCTGGCATAAGTTGACAAATTTGTATGAAGGAGATGATTCTGTAAATAGTGCAAAATTACAAAATATGAAGGCGAAGTATGAAGCCCTAAAGATGAGTGATGATGACAACATAACAATCTACATGCAAAAGGTTGATGAAATTGTTAATGGAATTAAAGGTCTTGGAGGAACTGTTGATGAAAGTGAGGTTGTGTTGAAGATTCTTAGGTCATTGTCTAAATCCAATAGTCACAAGGTGTCAGCAATTGAAGAAGTTATGAGTGTGAACAAGATTACAAAAGATCAGTTGCTCTAGAAGCTTACAACTTTTGAAATGAGAGAGTTTGGTGATGCTTTGCCAAAGACTAAGACTGCTTTCAAAGTTAGTACTTCAGAGAAGACCTCAAGATCTAAGAAGTATGCTATGGAATTGAATGATGACCATGATGAGATTGAAGCCAACTTTGTGGATAGAGTGCAAAGAGGTACCGGTAAGTTCAAAGGCAAGTTACCATTCAATTTTTTTTCTTGTGGTAAGATTGGCCTCTATGCCTCCAAGTGTCTGGAGAGAATTGAGAGAGGTAAGAAGAAATTTGAAAGTAGACCAAGAATCATAAAGAAATGCTATTGTGTTAGAGACCTTGATGATGATGGTGTAACATATAATGAGTCTGATGATACTAGTGCAAATGAATGCTTGTTTATTGCTATTAAGGAAGAACCTGTGTCTACTAATCTTGCTAGTTGTGTGAAAGAAGAAAAACTAGTGGAAGAAAGTGCTCTATCTGTCTGCCAGGTTGAGAAGGATATGGATGAATGGATTATTGATAGTGGATGTTCACATCACATGATAGGTGATAAAAGTAAGTTTATAAGTTTGGAAAAGTATGATGGGGGACTGGTTAGGTTTGGGATGATGCAGTTGGTAAGATTTGTGCAAGAGGATCTATCTCTTTTGATGGAAAGCATAATATAGACAATGTCCTATATATGAAGGGTTTGAAGCATAATCTTTGAAGTGTTGGTTAGATGTGTGAAAAAGGATATGATCTAAGATTCAAGGATAATGGATGCAAGATCATGAAAAGATTTGAAACAGTGATTGCTTCTGGTAAGAAGACTAGAGGTAATGTTTATCATTTGAAAGAAACTAATGATTGTTGTATGTTAACTCAAGCAGATGACAGTTGGATGTGGCATAGAAGGATGTGTCATATCTGTGAGGGGGAAATCTGGTTATTCAAATCAATGAAAAATGAACCCAAACATCTACAGAATAATAAAGGTAAAAGAGATAAAAACAAAGAACAAACAATACCTGCACCTTTTACCTTTTTGCCTTCTGTAGTTCACCTATCTTTGTTTGATCTTGATTGTGAAGCCCTCAGAAGCTGTTGCTTGCTTGCTTGTTTGAAGATGACAAATGAAGAATGGCTAGGATACTTTGGTATTTGAAGATGAGCTTCAAATACAGAAATGGAGAAAGCTATGAAGTGCTAAATGGAATAGGGGTGCCAAAGGCGCGCTTAGATTCCTGCAGCATAAGTTTACACAAACTCCAGATATATGAAATGAAGAGAAAAAGGTTGTATTTATAGAAGAGAGTGATGGAAGATCAATTGTTGAGAAGAAAAGAAGAGATCAACGGAGGAGGCTTGTTGAGGAATGTGCAGCCAATAGAAGGACACATGTCATTCCAAAAGCAACTTAGTTGAGTTAACTCCTCTCTTGATGAGGATAAGATTTGATTTTCTCTATTTTAAGAAAAGATTTGCTTTAAAATTGATTTTACCTTTTGTAACTCAGAGTTTTGCTTTTGTGTGACAAGAGGAAGGTTATTTTTGGAAGATAAGAATGATTTTTCGAAGAGATAGAAAGCATAATTAAATAAATGAATTTATTTAATTATTTTATAGATAATTGAGAGGAATAAATAAAATATAGAAATATATTTTATTTTGTGAGGATTTTTGATTTTATTTAAATTTGGAAGAATAAAGATTTTAATTAAATAATTAAAATTATTTAATTATTTTTAGAAGAATGGAGTTGGTGTAGGAGACTTTAATTAATTAAATAAAATGTAATTTATTTAATTAAATGAGAGGGGATGAATCAAATAAATAAATAAATGTATGTATTTATTGATAGAGGAATATGGTGATGAAATAAATATTTAAAATATTTATTTAAGTAGAGTCATGCCAATTTTAAGTGTATACATTTTGCCCCTCTTTGATGCAATGTGTTTTATCACGTTGTTTCAAAGAATAAGATTGTCTAAAAATGATACCTGCCCTAGTTTGCCCTTGGTACAAGTTTAACGATAGGATGCCCCCTCAGGAGATTAAATGGGGAGACCGTAGAAAGGCGTGAGACGGACAATCTCACGATGAAGAAGAGGAGAAATAGGAGAAGAAATGGTTGGATGCAGAAGAAAGATGGTGAATGATATGTGATGCAAGATAAAATGATGACATACATAAGCAAACAAGCAAGAATGCACAAATGATATAAGAATAGGCAAGGTATTGCCCCTGTCAAGTGGTAAACCAAAGATATAGATCAATGATGTCTAGTTTTAGGAATGAAACATGTCGTATAAGACTCTGGGTCTGGTTTCGATAATGCAACATCCTGTCTAAGACATTTGATATGATAACGATATACGACAGTGTTGTCATGGCGGGGAATGATATATCCCTAGAGCAACACGAAGGATAGTTATGATTGATTGATATGGTTTATGACAAGATTAGGATCAAGACCACTGATTGTGATTAGATCATTTGACAAGATTGACTTGACTCAATTGGTATGGATTAAGGATAAACTTGCATTTGGATTGCTGCTCAGGTTGACAGCTAGAACTGTTGATGAGAGATATGAAGACAAATAGAAATTTGATTTGATAGAAGAATGACTCGATAGAAGAAATCACAAGCTTTTCTTTGTAAACATTGATACGCTGCATAGAATTTTATTGCATGGGATATGGAGGAATGCAATTGGATATGGATATGGATATGGATATGCGATGCAATTGTATACAGTATGGATATGGATAGTTGTCATCTTGATATAGCAAGTATTTTGAAGTGCTTATTTCATCATTGGGCTTTTAAAATGTTGTAAGAAAATACAAGCATCTAGGTATAATTAGACCGAGATGACCTGAGTATCGCTTACATGGATTTTGATTTAGCAAGTTAATACAAGCATCTAGTCAAACTTGAATCCAGATGACCTGAGTATCTCTTGCATTTCAACATACAAGGATTGCCCCTTTTCATGTTTAGACCTTGAAATCCTCAATGATCTTTTGCTGATCATGTCGTTAGACAAAAGTTGTCACATTACTAAAGTTTAATCCACAAGCAACAGACAAAGAAAAAGATTATGCCCCCATCATAGCGTCTCTATCTTTTGGCATCCTCGAGTAGCATAGGCAGACATAATGACAAAAATCCAAGACTTTGTAAGTTAACTTGTTCACAAAACATTCTTTGCATTAGATGTGTCTTTTTGCCATAAGTGATATAGAATTACCTTGAGTGCTTTGGCATGGTACTCTACTTTGGAACAGGTTGATGTTTTGCGTCAAGACTTTGCTTGGGAAGCTCTACTTTGCCTAGTGAAAGGTGTGGATGTGGATGGACTGGGGGACAAGTGACAAGGTAGGGAATGGATGGGTAGTGGAGCCTCGGGGGCGCATTGATAATGGCCTTGCCTACGTGATAGCTCAGAGGCGACGTAGTTTGGGAAGAACCCTGATGGACTTAAGATATGGATCGAATGAGACACGATATGGAACAAATATGGATCAGATAGGGATTAGACATGGAATAGATATGGAATAGCTATGGATCAGATATGTAACAGATAACACTGATGACAGAGGCTATGCTAGCCTGACACTGCGGATAGGATACTGGATAAGAATTATGGATAGCCTTAATGCTAGATACTAATGAGAAGGGAAACACCACGAATAGGCAGATGTATGGGTGATAAAGAATGGAACGGGTATGTATGGGGATGGGCAATAGTGGATAGAAGGAATCCAAGATGTGATCTCCAAGGACTATGTTGCATAGGAATAACATGCCCCATTGTAGGTAGAATACGTAGGAGTTTTCATGACAATGTTTATGACGACAAGAGGATGAGAGGATAATGAAGGATTTTGTGTGGTTTTTGAGGGATAAGGTATGTCAAGAGACATCTAGAATATTTGTCAACATTGTGCCCCCAATCTTTATCAAGATCAAAAATAGAGGAAAGGAAGATTTAGGATGGATGGATTGGACAGTATAGGTATGTAATGGATAGAGGAATAGGATTAGAAATGGTATGAAAGCAACTGGTAGGAGAAGAGTGATATGCCGATGAAACAAGGTGCCCCCAAGTGTAGGTGACGTAGGAGCTCAACTTACACATGATGCCTGTTTGCTAGGTTTTCATCATGGTACTTATCCAAGGCACCTGTTTGCCAAGTTTTCACCATTGGACGAAGGGATTTTTCTTTACTTTTTTTATTTATTTTTTTCTTTTTTTTCTTTTTGAATATTTGGATAGGAGAAGGTGGATATGGATAAGGAGAGACTTGAGTATCTAGTTCCTTGAAAGGTGATAGTCCCGCTAGATAGATGTTGTCGAATAGACCAAGTCAAGTGTTCTCATAGATGTTGGTAGGGGATTGCATGAAAGTGAGATGGAGAATGGTAGATATTGGATTATGGAAGGGTGCAACAGTGGATAATGATGCAGGATACAGAAGGACTTATGTAAGGATAGAAGGAGGGTTTATGCAAAAGCATGGACCATAGGATGAGAAAGATATGTAGGATAGTAGTGGAAGGGAGGGGAGATGGAGGTATGTGGAAATGTTGTGGAATGGAAGGGAACCATGACCAACGGTTGCACATTCTATGATAAACATTGAAGCTTATGATAGGTAGGTGGTGTGGGAAACAATGGAGAGTTTTGCTTGGTGGATGAATGATATAGGCCTTTAGGGACCCACATAGACTTTGCATTGTTTTGATTTTTGTTCGTCATGTGGGATGGAAGGATTTGATACTTTTGGATGGAATGGGAGAAAGTGAATGGTTGGGATTCTTGAGAGGTGGATGCCTCATTTATCTTTAGGCATTTTTGCTTGGGTACCCAAACCATTTTGCTTTTAGATTTTACCTATGAAGGTATGGGCTTGGGTATATGCAACTTTTGTGCAGCTTCTGAGATAATTATTTCTTGCTTAGGGACCCACACCTTTTTCAGTTTGGCATTGAGGTGCATGGGTATATGCAATTTTTGAGATGGATGTTTCTTTGATTCTTGACTTTTGTATCCTAGGTCATGAGGGCTCTTAGGATTTTTAACTTTATAGGTAGAGGCACCCAGATTTGTGCTTTTGAATCCCCTGGGGATGGTGGAAGTGAAGTTAGTAGAAGCTCGTTGTTCAGACAACATGTGCATTTGTTGGCCATGATTGGGATATTTAGAGGATTTATAGATGGATGGATAAGGTGTTGGAAGAAGTGGAGGTAAATTGCTTGGAGGGATGTTAGGAGTTGGAAGTAGTGGAGGTAGGTTGGATGGTGGAAGGTGTATGGTCACATGCTTTTGACAATTGTAGGAAGATGGAGGTGGAATGGCGACATATGTTTTGGGGATATGATAGGGTTTGCGATGGAAAGTAGTAGACTTAGGAGGAGTGGAGGAAGTACCAACATCTCGAGATTGCTCATCTTGGGGTATGTATCCAAGGCCGTATGAAGGTGGAGGAACATTGACATGGATAGGTTCCAAAATACCTTGTTCATGAAGGCCTAAGCCTTTACCTTGATAGTTCATATTCTGGAGTATGCAATGGACCATGGGATTATGTATAGGTGCACTAGCAGCGAGTTCCTTATTGGATGAGGAAGGTGAGATAGCAAATAATGGTTGTTGGTGTTCTAAGGAAGAACATTCATGCATGAAGGTAGTAAGACCAAGGATATAGGATGACGGATTTGTAGCTTGGTCAATAATGGATGGTGAAGGATCATTTGGATCTTGATCATCATTATGCTCTTTATGGTCCAAGTTATTGGGTTGATCATCCATGTGCACTTGGGAGGCAAGTGTCTCATCAGAGGATGTGGAAGTTGTTGGATTATGGATAGGACTAGATGGAAGATGGATAGGAGTAATGGATGTTTCTTGCTCATGAAGGGGTATGGGATCAAGTTGTTCATGGACATCTTCTTCATAAAAGGTAGTATCTTGATCATAGAGGAGGTATAGATTATGCATGGTTGGAAATTGGATCTCTTGCTCATGTATAGGTATAGGATCTTTGAAAAGATAGAGGTTATGTAGGGGTCGGATGGAAGTGCTTTGATCTTGACTTAGACAAGGGGTTGATGTTTCCACATGCCCTAAAGTGTGCTCTTGACATAACGCTCGAGGTGTTTGAATTGGAATGGAGGTAGAAGACTCTTGGATAGGATCTTGGTCGACAACATGGATGTTCAATGGACCTTGACTTTGGTTCATCGTAGGAGGCTCTTTGATAAGCTCAAGGGGTTGCAGATGACATGAAGGTGTTGTAGGATTTGACATGCGATTGGAAGAATCTTTGGTAAGGTCAAGGGCTAAAATTTGGGGACATGGTTGACTCTTTGCTAGTAGCCCTTGGATCACATCATTGGTAGGTGTATAGATAGGTGAATGAGGGGATTTAGCTTTCTCCCTAGCCTTTCTCCGGTTGTACAAATTTTGAAGACACTTTTTCCAAAACTCATCCGATTCTTCTTTGGTCATCCATTTAGAGTTTGAGGAACTCCATAGCGGTGTTGGCGTAGGATTGGTATGTTTTGGAATATGTGTCTTAGAAGATAGCGAAGGAGGACTAGTAGAAGTGGTATATGATTTTCCCCTTGAGGTGGTGGTTGCCTTGTCAATAGTATCATTAAGACAGGAAAAGAAGGTATGATTTTGGGACGAGGCATAGCTAGTGCTGGCACGTTCAACTTGCCAGATTGCTATTTGTTGTTCTAGGACTTGGAATTGTTGGGTAATTGCTATACACTCTTGGGGCGAGGGACCGGAGTTTATTTGCAATCACAGAGATTGCATTTTTTGAACAATATATTCTAATTGGTTTACCATTGACACAAGACCGGAAAAGATTACTGGTTTGGATGCGCAAAAACAAATGTGCCAGAACAGAGTGCAAATGTGCTACAAGTCAGAGTAAATGCGCAAAAAGTTAGTTCAAATGTGCAACACTAGTAGAGTTTCAAATGTGCCACAACAAGATGCAGATGCACAATACTAGCAGATGCACAGAAAGTTGAATCAAATGCACAAAAAGTTAGTACAAATGCACAACTCTAGCTAAATTCCTTGTTTTCTCTGAATTTTGGAAATTTTGGATCATTTTCAGGATTTTCCAGTGTTTTTGGTTGAAAAACTTGATGTTTCTAAATGTTCAATTATGGCAAGAGCATAGCAAACACAAAAAAGTTTTCCATGAGTTTATCTTTTTTAGATTTTTTTGTGTTTTTGGACTATTTTGACTCAAAGACAAGCACTTCCTAGGCTAGATGGGACAATATTCATTGAATCATCTAGCTGTGCAAACTAAAAACATGTAGCTTTAGGATCTGATAGCACCGGCTCCCCTCCATGGCACTCACTTCTCACGCATATCAGATCCAGGTTTCCTTAGGCTCGTACCCCCACCGAACCTTAGGATTGTCCTTGCTACCTCTACTTAAAGCCACAAGAATCGAGGCTGCTTCAAGAGCTCTGCCCTTTGCATCAACAAATAGGGGTATTTGGCTTTCCACACAATTGGTTCTTAATCAGGGCAACCGTTCAAGTGGTTACAAGTGCGGCGGCACTACTCTCCGTTATGGAGTCTCCCAGCCTCAAAGGGTTGCGCCCATGAGGCTTTTGGGGGAGGTTGGCCATCGGTGTAACACAGCAGCACTCATTGTTTGAGGTTTTCACCTTAAACACAATTTATTTTAAGTGGCTTGGTAGGGCTTGGCTTTACCTGTTACCACTCAGGGTCATTCCCACTTGGACAAGCGTGCATCCAAGGGTAGGCCCCCATAAAGGTTTGACAAATAGAATGACAAGTCTGGCACTTTGATCACCCAGTTAAGGGGAGAGCATAAGCCTATTGTCATTCACAAGCACAGAAAACACTTGTTAATCCAACCTAGTTAAAATAGAAAAAACTGAATGAGTTAATCTACTTGTGCACTCACACGATTGTTAACTTGGAAGTGTTTATAGCATAGCAATGTTCATTTCCCAACTGTTAACTTTGAAAGTGATTAAGACATAGCATTGTTCATTTTCCGTTTGTAAAAGATAGCAGTGATTAAGCTAGAAAATAAATCCACAATGCAAGATAGCAATTTGGTCCAGTTACTTCCTTCCTAGTTAGGGATTATGTGTAGCTTGTTATGAAATGCACTTGTTACTTTCACCCCTAGTTAATCTAAGTGAACTTAGGCAAAATATCTAGATGACCTAATCCAGCCACTACTCCTACAAAACTGATGTTAGTTCAAACATGCAAAAGATCAAAAACCTCAAAACAGACAGTAGAAACAAATGCGCAACACTATAGCCTGAATGCACAGAAATAGGGAGTGTATGCGGCTTTTTACAAAATTGCTAAGGTAGGTGTCAAAAGCACTGTAACAATAGATATATGCACTATTTTAACAGATGCATCGAATTAGATGACATATGCGTAGAAAGAAGCAAATCAGTCTGTGGAAATTTGCATTTTCTAACCCTAGTTTGTTAAGATTTGGATAAAAAGGTATGTAGATGATCTCTTAGGTCAAATCTAACCTCATCATTGCATCTGAGGGGGCATTTCCATAAATTTTGAGTACAATTTTGCCTAGATTTCATGAAAAATAGAGCGTTTGGCGAAGAAAACAACTTTCTAAAATTTCACTGCAAAAACATATGCACCATTTAAGAGGTCATATGTGCAATTTTAGAGGTCATATGCGCAATTTTAGAGGTCATATGCACAATTTCAGAGGTCATATGTGCAATTTCAGAGTCAGATGCACCGAAATAGGAGATGGATGCGGAATTTCAGAGGTCATATGCGCAAAAAGGCCAGATATGCCGAAACAGGAGATGGATACGCAATTTCAGAGGTCATATGCGCAAAAAGGCTAGATGCACCGAAACAAGAGATGGATGCACAATTTTGGAGGTCATATGTGCCAGTTCATCAGATGCATCATTTTGGAAGGCAGATGCGTTGTTTCAGAAGTCGAATGCACAAAAACTCTCTGTCAGAGACCTGTACGTCACCTGTACGGACCTTTCTTCAAGAAAACTTAGATTCTTTGATTAGTAGAGGGGCAAAAGCCCCACAGTGAGTGCCAAAATGTGAGGGGGAAATCTGGTTATTCAAATCAATGAAAAATGAACCCAAACATCTACAGAATAATAAAGGTAAAAGAGATAAAAACAAAGAACAAACAATACCTGCACCTTTTACCTTTTTGCCTTCTGTAGTTCGCCTATCTTCGTTTGATCTTGATTGTGAAGCCCTCAGAAGTTGTTGCTTGCTTGCTTGTTTGAAGATGACAAATAAAGAATGGCTAGGATACTTTGGTATTTGAAGATGAGCTTCAAATACAGAAATGGAGAAAGCTATGAAGTGCTAAATGGAATAGGGGTGCCAAAGGCATGCTTAGATTCCTGCAGCATAAGTTTACACAAACTCTAGATATATGAAATGAAGAGAAGGTTGTATTTATAGAAGAGAGTGATGGAAGATCAAAGGTTGAGAAGAAAAGAAGAGATCAACGGAGGAGGCTTGTTGAGGAACGTGTAGCCAACAGAAGAAGGACACATGTCATTCCAAAAGCAACTTAGTTGAGTTAACTCCTCTCCTGATGAGGATAAATTTGATTTTCTCTATTTTAAGAAAATATTTGCTTTAAAACTAATTTTACCTTTTGTAACTCAGAGTTTTGCTTTTGTGTGACAAGAGGAAGGTTATTTTTGGAAGATAAGAATGATTTTTCGAAGAGATAGAAAGCATAATTAAATAAATGAATTTATTTAATTATTTTATAGATAATTGAGAGGAATAAATAAAATATAGAAATATATTTTATTTTGTGAGGATTTTTGATTTTATTTAAATAAAATTTGTATTTTATTTAAATTTGGAAGAATAAAGATTTTAATTAAATAATTAAAATTATTTAATTATTTTTAGAAGAATGGAGTTTGTGTAGGAGACTTGAATTAATTAAATAAAATGTAATTTGTTTAATTAAATGAGAGGGGATGAATCAAATAACTAAATAAATGTATGTATTTATTGATAGAGGAATATGGTGATGAAATAAATATTTAAAATATTTATTTAAGTAGAGTCATGCCAATTTTAAGTGTATACAATATCAATTTTGACAACTTGGTGAAAATAAGTTCAGTACAAGCTGTGAGAGATTTGCCTAGGCTTGTGAACCCTGCTAATACTACTTGCAAGGAATGTAAATTGGGAAAACAGACAAGGACAAGTTTCAAAAGTAAAGAACAATTCTCTACCGGATTGCTTGAGCTGGTGCATACAGATTTGTGTGGTCCTACAAGAACAAGAAGTTTTCAAGGGGACATGTACTTTAGGTTACTTATTGACGATTATTCTAGAATGACTTGGGTCACCTTTTTATAAGATAAATCAGAAGCTCTAGAAAAGTTCAAAGCTTTTAAGGAAATGGTTGAGAATGAATTAGAGTTGAGGATTGAATGCTTAAGATCTAATAGAGGAGGTGAGTTCACATCAAATGAATTCAATATTTTCTATGAAGTACATGGGATAAAGAGATAGTTGTATACTCCTAGGACTCCTCAGCAGAATGGAGTTGTTGAAAGAAAGAATAGGAAAGTTCAAGAGGCATCTAGATGAATGATGATAGAGGCAAACCTACCAAAGGTGTATTGGAGAGAAGATATACATACTACTATCTACATTCATAATAGAATTCATGTCAAAGGTAATGGCACTAAAACTCCTTATGAATTGTGGTATGGAAGAGTTCCCATAGTAAAATATTTCAAAGTTTTTGGAAGTAAATGTTATATCAGAAGAGAAGAAGAGTTAGGCAAGTTTGATGCTAGGTGTGATGAAGGAATCTTCCTTGGATACTCTACTAAGAGTAAGGTCTATCAGTGCTACATCAAGAGATTGAAAAAGATCATTGAAACTGCTAATGTGAAAGTTGATGAAGATAGAGAAAGAATCTTAGATCCGAGTGGCTATGAATCAGATGAACCTGTTGTTGTAGAGAATGAAGAAAAAGTTGAACAAAACGATAGTCAAGTTGAAGAAGAAAAGGCTACGCAAAGTGTTGTTAAGACTCCCAGGTATGTATGGATTAATCATTCTGAAGATTAGATTATTGGTGACAAAAGCAAAGGGGTATTGACAAGGAAAAGAGTTGTAGAAGAACAAGTGAACTACTATCTACTTTCACAGATTGAACCTAAAACTATTAATGAAGCCTACAAAGATGTAAGTTAGGTAAAAACTATGGAAGAAGAGCTATTATAGATAGAGAAGAGTCAAACTTGGGAATTGGTTCCTAGACCTACTAATAACAATGTGATTGGAACTAAATGGGTTTTTAGAAACAAGATGAATGAAAATGTAGTAAGAAACAAAGCAAGACTGGTATGCAAAGGATACTCTCAAGTCGAAGGCATAGATTTTGAGGAGGCTTATACTCATGTGGTAAGGATTGAAGTAATAAGAATGTTTTTGGCATTTGCAACACACAAAGATTTCAAGGTGTACTAGATGGATGTGAAGTCTGCATTCTCGAATGGTGAGCTGGAAGAAGAAGTTTACATTGAACAACCAGAAGGATTTCAGTTACCAGGTCAAGATGACATGGTGTGTAGATTGAAGAAAGATTTGTATGGATTCAAGTAAGCTCCTAGAGCCTGGTATGCAAGGTTGGACAAGTATTTGTTATAATTAGGGTTCAATAAAGGTACTATAGATAGTAATCTCTATTTCAAAATCAATGATGATCAAATTTTGATTGTTGTAGTCTTTGTTGATGATATTATCTTTGAAGGCAATGAAGGTATGTGTAAGAGATTTGTAGAAGAAATGCAAAAGAAGTTTGAAATGTCTATGTTTGGTGAAATGAATTTCTTTCTAGGACTGCAAATTACTCAATCAGAAAAAAGAATTTTCATTTCTTAGTCTAAGTATGTGAAAGAATTGTTGAAAGAATTTGGAATGGAGGATTCTAAGCCAGTATGTACCCCTATGGTAACTAGTTGCAAGCCGAGAAAAAATGATGAATCATGTATGACTGATAAAAAAAAGTATAGGTCCATGATTGGAGGACTACTTTATCTAACCCATACAAGACCAGATATAATGCATGTATTTTATCTTGTGGCAATATTTCAATAAGATCCCAAAGAGTCACATGTGATGGAAGTCAAGAGGATCATGAGGTATTCAAAAGGCACTTTAGATTATGGACTGTTGTACCCTAAAGATACTGATTTCACTCTTAGTGCTTATACAGATGTAGATTGGGCTGGAGATGCCGATGACATAAAAAGTACAAGTGGAGGTGCTTTCCTCTTGGGTAACAAATTGGTTTCATGGCTGAGCAAGAAGCAAGAATCAGTTTCTTTTTCTACTGTAGAAGTAGAATATATTGTTGCAGCATGTTGTACTCAAGTTCTTTGGATGAAGCAAACATTATAGGATATAAGAGTTGTGTATGAAGAACCAATTTCAATATTTTGTGACAATACGAGTGCTATAAACATTTCAAAGAATCCAGTGATGCACTCAAGAACAAAACATATATCGATAAGATATCACTTTCTGAGAGAAAAGATAACAGAGAATGAAGTAAAGATGGAATATGTGTCTACTTAGGATCAGATTGCAGATATTTTTACAAAGCCTCTGCCGAAGGATACTTTTGAATATATCAGGGAAAAGTTAGGGGTTATTACCCCTCTTTCTCTAAACTACTTATGCATGGGAAGTGCATCAGTCTAGTGGTGCCCAAAGTCTTATTCTTTGATTTGGATTGATGTTTTGAAGGCTACCCCTCAGGGGGCAGGTAGATGTTGTTGATATGAGTTCCTGATAAAGAGCAGTAAGTATTGCAGTATTGCTGATAGGTGGAGTGGAAGAATAACTCAAGTTTGATCAGAGCAGTATTATGCAAGTATGTGTAGAGGAAGAGAAGTGTTGCCCTTTGCCATTGATGTCAAAGGGGGAGATAAATCATGTGAAAAACTCAAGGGGAGAAAGAGTTTAGATGTGTAAAAAGAAAGGGGGAGAAAGTAATCAATGTAGAGTCTTGTCTTGATGGTTCTTATAAATGTTCACATCAATGTTGCCATCAATGACAAAGGGGGAGATTGTTGCAAATATGTGCTTACCGGTGTTGTCATTGATGTCAACATATCTATGTTGTCATTGATGTCAAATGTGCTCTTGTTTTGATGCTTATTTGTGTTGAGTTAGTTTCTTTGTAAGTGTTGAAGATAATGAGAAATTGTTCTTGATATTGAGTTTACAAGTGCTTTTGAGAAAATTTGCTCTCCTAGTGGAAACAATGTGTTGCAAAGTATCTTGTCTTGTTGAAGAACAATACAATGTTTTGCTCCACATATCCTGTATAATGAATATCTATGAGGCCTACCTTTTCACTCCCTTATTTTGACTGTTTCATATTATTGTTGGAGACACATTTTAGACTTTTGGGGACTATTGATCCCAATATGCAGAATTATTAGACTATATGCTTTGTTTTGGTTAGTATTGTTTAGTATGTTGTGATTAGACTAGATCCTGATTTTGATTCACTGATGAGGATATTGACATGTGATTTTAATTATGATATTATTTGAGATACTAGTTATATGATTACGATTATGGATTTAGTATGCAATTTTATCTTGAGATGGATTATAGAAATGCAAAATTATGAATCTAATTATGTTGTGATTTTTTATGATGTTTTATATGATTATGCGATGGTACGAGTGTATGTTTCCATTGCTTTAGCTATGATATACATGTTTGATTAATCTTTTGTTTAAGTGTGCAGGTGTTCTAACCAAGCCACGGATAATCAGAGATTATCCCATACATTTTGTGAATTCCTGTGTTAAGCCGATCTAGTTCCAAGAGGAACCAAGATCAACTGTGTTATGTGTGATGAAATTTTGTAATGTTTATGTGTGGTGTCTTTTGGGCTAGGTCTACCCTTTTTCAATTGATTGTATTTTGGTGTTGTAAAGATGTAATGTTTAATTCAATTCATTTTTGAGTTTTTATTTTTGTGACCCCTTTTCATGTGATTTTACTCACCCTATGGTGCTCAAAATGGGTTGAAAGTGATCCTAGGTTGTACCCCTAGGGTCTAGGGACCATTTGAGCTTGTCTAACCCTAGGATAACTCCCATTTGGTCACTTAAACTTCACCTTGAAGTGAAGTGACGAAAATGGAAGTTTGGGAAGGAGTGGAAGGTTGGGTCAAACACTCAACCTTATCCACACCTCTTTCCAAGGCTTGGGGAGTCTTCAAGACCCCTAATTATGGAGGACACAACTCTAAGGCTCTCTCACATTGGTGAGGGTACCTTGGGGTTTTGTGGGCTTTCATGGGAGGATATGATTGGGGCACTTGTAGCACTCACATTCTTCTTTGGCTCCACTTTTCTCTCCCACATGTGTGAGAGAGCACAAGTGGAGGAGGCAAGACTTGGTGGAATGGGAGGGTGAAATGTGTCACCACCACATTCCATGAAGCTTGCAAGTGGTTGTGATGAGGAAGGAGAAGGTGACATGTGTCACCTTCCCATTCCTCAAGGCTCATGAAGAGAGCCTATTTTAATCCCTCTTGAAGAGAGGGAGAGGGTTGTTGAGTTCATTTTATTTTTCTAAATTTATTTGAATTTGGGGAGAGAGTTAGAGGAATTTTTGGAGGTTCATTTGGAGAAGGACTTGGAGGTGGATTTGGAAGGTGTCTTCTTCAACTATCTTCCTTGTTGGGCTATTTAAGGTAGGATTCAATACTTAATTCCTTTCCTTATTTATTTTACATATCTAGTGTAATGGTTTTGTGTGTGTATTTTACATTTTGTTGTTGTGGGGATTTTATGGGTGTATGTAAGAGCCTCTCCATTTGGAGAAAATGCTCAACATGTGTGGGGTGGGGGAGGAGTGAACCTCCTCGAGGTCACCTCCTAGTTTTTGGTATTTTAGCCTTGAGGGCAAGTTGTGAATATGAGAATTTTTAAATAGCTTGAGAGCCATGGAGAAATATGTGAGATTTGGTATAAAAGTGTTGGCTTGAGGCCTTGTTAGAGTTAAGATTTCAAGATATTTGGAGCGGCATTCTTGAGTTGAGTGATGTCCACTCCCCTACCTCTTTAAACTCATTCCTATGAGTTTTGTTTTGTGCAAGCCATGGGTGTTCTTCATGTTTATTTGTTTTAGTGTTTTGTTGTGAAGTGGAGTGAAGTATTCCTTGTGTGTGGATGACCTCCAATCTTGGGGGTGACTCATGAGTGAGTCTATGGTAGGGAGGAGAGCGGTATTTCGTGGATTTTTCCCCTTCCCATATTTGTTATTTGTAGGTTTATTGTAGCATTGGAGCTTGGAAGAAAGAGGCTATGGATCTTTGAGTTTTGTCATTTTGGCTTTTGAGTGCCTTGGCCAAGTTTTGGCCTTTGTGTAGTTGTCTTCAAGAAAAGAGAAGATTTTTACTCTCTTGCTATGTAAAGCTAAATGGTTACATTTTGAGTTGTATGGAATTTATTTTGAAGTTGAATATATATTTAGTGGCTGTTTTATTTTATAGAAATTTTCTTTGAAATGTTACAATGAAAGAAAATAATGTGTGTAATGTTGCTTTAAATTGTTGTCAAAAATGCCTAAAATTGGTTCTTCATTTTATATGATTTTCAAGAAAAAAAAAATTGTTAGTTGCTGATTTTTGTTCCAAAGAGAAAATATAAAGCTTAGTGTTGTTGCCTTCTTTAAAAAAAAAACATATGTATATTTATACATTGCAAAATAAAGAAAAAGTTTTATTTCATGCCTTTAAATGAAAACAATTATGTTATTTTTCCAAATTGATTTAAGTTAATATTGCACAAATACTTCCTTGCATGATAGTTATACAAATGTATAAATATATATTTATATATACATATATATAGAGTCTATCTATCTATATATAGATATATATGTATTATGTGTTTTATATTCAAATAAATATTGCTAGAATTAAATAGAAATATATTCATTAAGCTAACTATGTTTGAGAGAGAGAATATATATATATATATATCCTTTTTTAAATTATTATTAATATTTATATTTCTGGAAAGCATTTTTTAGTAGACTGTGTTTAAAAATATGGCAGACTGTGTAAAGATATCTTTATATATATAGTAAAATGCATTTCATTTTAAATACTAATCGTTGGATAAAGAAAAAAAAGTATTTGTTTTATAGTTTGAAAACCTTAGCGGGTTTATCCTTCACAGTCTAAACGACGGTAATGGGCACCACCAGAGGTGTGGCTTCATTGAAGTTTTTAAGGGGGAGAAGGGGGGATGACCCCCTCATCCACCCTCCACCATTGGTGGGGGGTGGACGGGGAGGCCGCCCCCCCATATTTGTTGCCTCTTAAAAAAAAAAGTGTCGGCGCTTATGTGCCCATCTACAACACTCCCCTCAGGCACCGGACCCTCACTTACTGCCCAACCTTTGTCTTGTGTACTGAGCTCTGAGATTTGACCGCCATACAACCCTTTGCCCTAAAATCTATATTTTTGTATATATATATATATTTTGCGAATATACTCATTGATGTAACAACAAATATATTATTTATATCTCTGGTTTTACCATAGTATATATATATACATATACACAAAATAAAAAGAGGGTTTTTAAACAAATAGGCTTATATAAAATGAGTATACCTCCATGGTAAAGCCATGGATACCTTATACCTGTGACCTACAACACAAGAAAACAAAAAAGAAAGAATGAGGAGATTGAGAGAAAGAAAAATGGAGAGAAAAGAAAATGATAGAAGGAATGTAGGGTTAGGGTTTTGTATTCCTCCATAAGGAACGTAATTTTAAAATGAATTTATTTTTGAATTTTATAATTGTTTAACTTGTGAGGGAAATTATTCCTTTCGCTTTTATTTTGGATTTTAAATTTGGTCCTTTTATTAAGTTGGGGATTTGATTGTTATTTAAAATTTTAATGTGAGATATGGGTACACTTGGTTTTACTTCATTGGAATTACTTTATTAAACTTTTAGTGGGGTAAATGAGATTAATATTTGGGAGCACTTTATTATCTCGGGCAAGTTATTTTAATTGTATTTTGGGCTGTATTATATTAATGATGTTATTTTATTTGTTTAGGGTTAGGAATTTAAACTCGTTTATTTATTTGTATTAGGTCTATAGAGATTAATATATCGAACTAGAGGAAATTATTGTTTCAATTTAATTATTTAGATGTGGGGTTTAATTATTCTTATAAATATCCTTCGAATTTAACTATTGTAACCTTATTTAATTTTTAAATTGATTTATTTTAATTAATCATATGTGGACATTAATTGAAGGAGGTTATTTATTTTATTCAATTTAGTTTTCTTTAATTAATTGATTAATGTTGGGAATTAAGGTGTCTCAACCTTGGTAATTCCTTACATTACTAATGTTTGTATTTATTATTTAATTGCTTGTGTTGTAAATATTTGTAAATTCCATATTGTCATATTGTGGGATATGGCACGGTGATGTGTCGATCCTACATGGAATATGACAACTTGTAATTTTGTCCTCACATGAGGAGATAGGCATCCCACTTTATGGTAGGAGCATTTTTCCATGTGTCAGCATCTTCCATGTTCTGTTAGGGAATATTGACCCAAACGGTTATGACGGATTCCTATGAAAGAATCTATGACATGTAAGAGTCATAAATAGAATTTTGTAAGATAGGTAAGGACATGTGTCATGAAGCATCTTTGAATAAGGTATATTTGGATGCCCCAAGGTGGACTATGACATGTTGTAAGAGAATATGCTATTTATAGCATGTGTATGATAGATTCTCTTACAGCTGTAAGTTGTAACCACTATGACAGATTCTATGACGGTCGTAAGTGTCGTAAGAGCATCTGTAATAGCCCATTTTAGAAATAGGTGACCTATTTGGGATGGGAGCTGTGGACAAGTGTCAGGCACATTCTACAATGTTGACCAAGTGTCCTTAGGCATGGGTTTTGGTCCATGAAGCCATGTTGGATGCCCATCCCAAGATAGGTCCAATATTGCCTTGTATTTTCTATATAAACAAGTGTTTGGAGATGGAGTTTGTATCACAGGTTTACAGGTATTTTTATGCTGCCAAATTGACTCTAGACATGAGTGTCGAAGACCATTGAAGCTTGCATTGCAAGTGTATTGTAAACAACTTTCAGATTTGTTAATACATTGTGTAGGTTTCTGAGTGGGGTTTTTCACCTGATAAGGGTTTTCCCCACCGTATATCTTTGTCTCTCTTCTTCTATCTTCTATCTGGTTCTTGTGTATTGCTGTAATAACTCTGTTAGATGTTGTATGTTGCTATAGTGATAAGGATTAAATTGATTTTGTATAGCTCTCCCCTCATTAGATTAGTGTAGGAAGCGATTTTCGAACACCTAGCTTCCTTTCAGTTGGTATTAGAGCCTGGCTAGTTTTGGTCTTAGCTGTTGGGTAAGGGTTTTTTGAGCTGATCTTAGGTTGAGTGGGAGTCTTTACAGAGTATTCTAATTTTTATTGCAGCAAAGAGATGGCAAGTACATCAGGAAGGTTTGAAGTGGAGAAATTCAATGGAAGTAATTTCGAGTTGTGGAAGCTTAAGATGGAAGACATGCTTGTTGATTGAAACCTTTGGGAAAGTGTTAATGGAACTAAACCAGCTGCAATGTCACAAGATGACTGGGATCTCAAGGATTGAAAGGCTAAGGGTCTCATAAGACTTAGTCTTGCTGATTTCATGTTGTTAAATGTCCATGAGGAGACTATTGCAAAACTATTTTGGAAGAAGTTGGGAGATGTGTATCAAGCAAAATCACTGGTTAATAAACTTTTTCTAAGAAAGAAGTTGTATTCTCTTTGAATGGAGGACAGAGGATCTGTTGCTGAACATATGAATGCTTTTAACATGTTGGTTGCATAATTGACATCTATTGGTGTAAAGATGGAGGAGGAGGATCGATGTATGGCCTTGCTTTGTTCTTTGCCAAACTCATGAGATCATCTTGTCATGGCTATTGGAAGCACCACATCCACATTCAAAATGGAAGAAGTATTTTCTTTGTTGTTGTCTGAAGAGATGCAGAGAAAGTCTTTTGAGGCAGCCAAAGAGGCCCTTGCAGTTCGTGGAAGACCCAAGGAGAAAGGGAAGAAGAAGGACAAGAAAGTTGAGAAGGGTAGATCCAAATCTCGTGGGAGATCCAAATCTCCTGGAAAGTCCAAGGCTCTTTGTTGGAACTATGGAAAAACCAGGCATTTCTAAAAGGAATGCAAAGAGGAGAAGAAGAAGAAATCTCCTGATTCAGATTCTGATAAGTCACAAGATGATAGTGATGCTTTCATTGCAGTCTTGGAAACCCATGCATCTGATGATGTGTGGCTAATTGACTCTAGTGCATCATTCCACATGACCTCGCATCGAGACTGGTTCACTAAGTATGAGGAGTTCAATGGTGGAAAGGTGTATCTAGGTGACGACTCTCATTTGAAGATTGTTGGTCGTGGAAGAGTCTCTATTTGATTCCTTGATGGTCGAGTGAAGGGGATCTCTGGGGTTATGCACATCCCAGGCTTAGCATGGAACCTGCTTTTTGTAAGTAGTTTGAATGATGCAGGTATGCAGGTTGTCTTTTCGAAAGAAGGATGCAAGATGACTAGAGGAGCTATGGTGCTTGCTAAGGGTACTAGGAGAGGTACTCTGTTTCAGCTAGAGGCATGCATTTTACAATGCAATAGTTCTTCTGACTCAAGGAAGAGGGTAGAAGTCACTTCATCCCCACCATCTGAATGAGCAGTGAAGAAATCTATTGTTTCTAGTCTTGATGGTTGTAATCGTGCATTAGAAGTTAAACTTCTTGTTGAAAAGACAATGTTATGGAATAAGAGATTTGGCCACATTGGTTAGAAGGGTCTGCGTATCCTAAAAAATAAGAACCTTGTTGAGGGGTTAGATGATTGTAATCTTGACTTTGACTTTTGCTAACATAGCATTTATGGAAAACAAAATCGTGTTTAGTTTTACTCGAGTTCTCATAAGTCTTCTGGTGTGTTGGACCTTATTCATTATGATGTGTTTGGTCATGTTAATGTTCCTTCATTATCAAAGTCCGTATATTTTGTATCGTTTATAGATGATTACAGTAGAAGGACATGGATTTATTTTCTTAGAAGAAAATCTAAAGTCTATAGAAAGTTTAAGGAGTTTAGGGTCTTTGCTAAAAATCAGACTAGTAAAAAGATTAAATGTTTGAGAACTGACAACGGTGGTGAGTTCTGTTCTACAGAATTCGATAAATATTGCAAGGATCTTGGGATTGAAAGACATAAGACAACTCCATACACCCCGCAGCAAAATGGAGTTGCAGAGAGGATGAACAGGACACTGATGGAGAAGGCTAGGAGTATGCTTAGTGGAGATGGCCTAGAAAAAAAGTTTTGGGCTGAACCTGTTGCCATTGCTTTCTATCTGGTAAACAGATCTCCTACATCAGCTCATGTTGGAAAGACACCCATGGAGGTGTGGTTTGGTAGAAATCTTTCAATAAGGCATCTTTGTGTTTTTGGTTGTGAGGCATATGCACATGTGCCTAGGGAGAAGTGGTCAAAATTGGAGAACAAGGCTGTTAAGTGTATCTTCATTGGCTATGGTGTTAGTGTGAAAGGATACAAGCTTTGGGACCCCATGGTTGAAAAAGTGTTGTATAACAGAAATGTCATATTCAAAGAGCTTACACCTTCTTCCACTGTTTTGTAACCAGAAGAAATAGTAAAGAAAGAGGATGTTGTTCAATTTCTTGCTACCCTTGAGAAGACTAAACAGAAAGACAATGTTGGACCTAATGATGAGGAGAGCTCTGGCAGCTCTGAAAGCTCAGATGAAGAAGCTGAACCTCAACCTCAGCTCTTGAGGAGGTCTACATAGATAAGAAAGCAACCTGAAAGGTTTGGTTTTATATTGCTTGATTCTAGTTGTGCTAATGCTTTGGTTACTAACAATGATGAACCTAGAACTGTATCAGAGGCTATGGAGATGAAAGATGCAATTTTATGGAAGGAGACCATGGAGGATGAAATGGCTTCTTTGGAAAACAATCAAACTTGGGACTTGGTGACTTTGCCTCATGGAAGGAAACCTGTTGGATGCAAATGGGTGTTCAAGAAGAAATTTGATGCAGATGGCAGTGTTGAGAAGTATAAGGCCAGATTGGTTGTGAAGGGGTATTCACAAGGGGAGGGTATAGATTATTGTGAGATCTTTTCTCCTATTATAAAGCTAACATCCATTTGATCCTGTTGTCTCTCGGAGCAACTTATGACTTGGAGGTAGAACAGATGGATGTGAAGGCAACTTTCCTTCATGGTGACTTGGAGGAAGAAATCTACATGTCACAGCCAAAGCATTACATGGTGAAAGGAAAAGAAAATTTGCTTTGCAAAATTAAAAAGTCTTTGTATGGTTTGAAGTAATCCCCTAGGATATGGTACTTGAAGTTTGATGCCTTTATGTTGTCAATTAGATTTGTGAGATCGAAATCGGATCACTATGTGTATTATAAATTTGATGGTGATCATATTCTCATTGTTGCACTGTATGTTGATGATATGTTGCTCATTGGGAAGGGTAAAAATATGATTTCTAATTTTAAATTTCAGTTGTCAGCACAGTTTGAAATGAAAGATTTAGGGGCAGCCAGGTACATTCTAGGAATGGAAATTAGAAGAGACATAACCAATAGAAAACTTTGGTTAAGCTAGAGGAAGTATGTGAAGACTGTGTTGGATAGGTTCAACATGGTAGATTGTAGACCATTGTGTGTTCCCATTTCTTTGGGGACAAAGTTGTCTGTTGAGGATTGTCCAATATCTCCTAGTGAGGTGGAGGACATGAGTAGAGTACCTTGTGCTAGTGTTGTTGGTAGTTTGATGTATGCTATGGTCTGCACAAGACTAGACATTGCCCAAGCAGTGGGAGTCCTTAGTCAATTTATGGCTAATCCTGGACGGGTTCATTGGGATACAGTTAAGTGAGTGTTCAGATATCTAAGGGGTACTTCTGAGTATTCCATTTGCTATCATGGTAATGTTTCAGGACCTCTGCATTCTGTTGATATTCACAGATTTGTGGATTCAGATTGGGCAGGTGACATTGACAGTAGGAGATCCACCAGTGCTTATGTGTTTACACTATTTGGTGGTGCCATTAGTTGGATGAGTAAGCAACAACCTATTGTTTCTTTGTCCATGACAGAAGCTGAGTATACGGCAGCAAATCATGCTTGTAAGGAAGCCATTTGGCTTAAGAGATTGTGTTTAGATATTGGTGTTAATGTAGGTCAGATCACGATCAATTGTGACAGTCAGAGTGCAATTTGCCTTGCAAAGAATCCAACTTTCCATGCTAGAACAAAGCACATTGATGTTTAGTTTCACTTCATCTAAGACATGGTTGAGGATAGAAAGGTAAATTTAGAGAAGGTAGATACTTTGAAGAATGTTGTAGATGCTTTAACAAAACCAGTGGGCACAGAGAAGTTCAGATGGTGTTTAGAGTCTATGGGCCTCTCGGCCTATAGCAATTAAATCTTGTTTTTCTATTGGCTCTTACAAGGTGTTCGACAAGTGGGAGAATGTTGGGAATTAAGGTGTCTCAACCTTGGTAATTCCTTACATTTCTAATGTTTGTATTTATTATTTAATTGCCTATGTTGTAAATATTTGTAAATTCTATATTGTCATATTGTGGGATGTGGCATGGTGATGTGTCGATCCTACATGGAATATGACAACTTGTAATTTTGTCCTCACATGAGGAGATAGGCATCCCACTTTGTGGTAGAGAATTTTTCCATGTGTCGGCATCTTCCATGTTGTGTAAGGGAATATTGACCGAAATGGTTATGATAGATTCCTATGATAGAATCTATGACATGTAAGAGTCAGAAATAGAAGTTTGTAAGACAAGTAAGGACATGTGTCATGAAGCATCTTTGAATAAGGCATATTTGGGTGCCCCAAGGTGGACTATGACATGTAAGAGAATATGCTATTTATAGCATGTGTATGACATATTCTCTTACAATTGTAAGTTGTAACCGCTATGACAGATTCTATGACGGTCATAAGTGTCGTAAGAGCATCTGTCATAGCCCATTTTGGAAATAGGTGACCTATTTGGGATGGGAGCTATAGACAGTGTCAGGCACATTCTACAATGTTGACCAAGTGTCCTTAGGCGTGGGTTTTGGTCCATGAAGCCATGTTGGACTCCCATCCCAAGATAGGTCTAATATTGCCTTGTATTTTCTATATAAACAGATGTTTGGAGATGGAGTTTGTATCACAGGTTTATAGGTACTATTATGCTACCAGATTGACTCCAGACACGAGTGTTGAAGACCATTGAACCTTGCATTGCAAGTGTATTGTAAACAACTTTCATATTTGTTAATACATTGTGAAGGTTTTTGAGTGTGGGGTTTTTCCCCTAATAAGGGTTTTCCCCACCATATATCTTTGTCTCTCGTCTTCTGTCTTCTTTTTGGTTCTTGTGTATTGCTATAATAACTCTGTTAGATGTTGTATGCTATTGTAATGATAAGGATTAAATTAAATTTGTATAGCTCTCCCCTCATTAGATTAGTGTAGGAAGTGATTTCCGCACACCTAGCTTCCTTTCAGATTAACTCAATTAATCTATTCTAGTGAGCTTAGGGAACCTTTGGTTAAAATTTAATTATTAGAATAATTCCTATACACACCTGAGAGACATTATGCTACCAGATTTTTTCAAGAAGTAGGATTAAATTTGCCTTAGCGATTGAAACCTTGTGTAGAGTAAAATTTTTATGTTCCCACAACTAGTTGTTTGATTAAGTGGTTGTTTAATTTTATTATGCTTTAGAATTAGGCTTTTGATTTTGACTCGTGTCAGAATCCTTTCACTCACTTAGGACAACTTAGGGTTTTGATCAATCGATCCTAACCCTAATGGCAATGCTTCTCGCATCGCATTGACCCCCTTCGTCGGCTATCATCACGTAAGGGATTGTACATATGATTACATTACCCTAAATTTGATTGACATGTTTACACCTTATGCATATTTCCATTGACCACGTTGACGCATGTGAGCGGGTTTCTAGGGATGCATGAAAATTTTTTGCTATTTCATGTCATGACCACATGACAAATGTGGACATGACACGTGTGTTGCATGTCATGACCACATGGGAAATGTGGGCATGACAATATATTTGTCCATGGATTGGAAGTTATGTTAAGGGATGTTTGTTGTTGCTATGTTTTGATTTTGAGTCTTTGGTGTGAAGATTTGAGTGAGTTCTGTTCACCAGAGTAAAAACTATTTTTCTGAGCATTTAGTGATGACAGGGAAAATGTATTCTACTTTGCATTTCTATGCATTTAAGTTTTACTATCTGCGGTTCTGGAATCAAGTTCATAATGATGTTATGTGCCTTAAGTTCAAATGGTTCATGATTTGGCACTCTACAAGTGATCTTTTCTTTATGATAGTGGTCGATAGTAATGTTTAAGTGCTCTAGTTTGAAGAATCTTTTGGATAAAGTGTTTGGGGGTTGTGCGGAAGTTATTGGTGATTGTAATGTGCTTTTAGATGTATCTAGATCTTGTTCCTACCTTCAAATTGGTCTGCAAATTATAATCTAAATCGTGCATGAAGCGTGTTCCTAAAGGTCTTAGTGTTAACACTAGTTTTTAGCTGACTTAGTTGTTTTCACTACTTGAGGTTATGCTTTGAAGATTGTGGAAGCATGTTGTTATGTGGGAGATTGCATTTGAGTCCCAGCTAAGGAGTGGCATGGTCCACATTCATTCTTCTCCTTCACAAATATGTTTAGGTCCAGATCTATTCTAATGTATGTGTGTAATGCCGACCTTGATGATTCATTCCAAGGTTGATGAATTGTATAAAACATATAATGAAGTTATGAATTAGGCATGATGATTCGATGATGAAAAGATAAGTGTGAAGTGTAAAAGAAGAGAAGAGTAGAGGAGATTTATTGCAAATCAATGGAACTAAACCTTGGTGTAATGTAGATTCTATTATCTCAGTTCACCAACTTTTGGCAATGAGCCCCTTCTTTTGGTAGTGAGCCTTTTCATTTGAGCAGTGAGACCTAAGGTAGAGAGCCTTTGATTTTTGTTATTGTTATTACATATTATATTGTGAGCTAACACTCACCATGGTTTTTCCTTATTTAGGGTTTTCCACAAAAAAATCTGGTGTCTCATGTGTCAAATGTGTGATTGTGCTTAAGTTTCCAATTTCATGCTTTCTTGGTTAAATCACAATAATAGTAATTAAATTATTGATGTGATGATGTTTATAAGAAGTTAAGTTTTTGGTGACAACTGATTCACCCCCTCTTAGTTGTCTTGCACATTTCAACATTATTTTGGTGCCATCATCCTATTGCAAGTATGGGCCTAACCGATGTTGTCATTGATGTCAACATACTCCTGTTGCATTGATGTCAAGGATTGGATGAGTTGTATGTTGAGGATATTGAGAAAATTAGTCCTATCAGAAATAGAGAAGATCAGTGAAGACAGTGAAACTCTATGAAGTGAAGATCCCAACTAGATGAAGATCAAAGAATGTACATCAAAGGGTTTGTAGATATGTGTCTGAAGATGATCTAGTCAAGATTTGAGAGGTCCGCATGAAAATGTGGAGGAGTTATGGCCATGAGGGTAAAACCGATTCTAGTAACTATTCATAGGTGACAGTGACACAAATAGGTTCGGTGAGATTTGGAAATACAATATCATGTTCTATAGATCTGGTGGCATGTTTGGGAGGCTAATGTGAATTGACAACTCAATTGGTTCATGGTTTGGAGGTCCACACGTAATCCTTCTAATGTGACAGTGATGGGCAACTGTATTCTTGAGGTTTTGGATGAAGATGCGAATGATTACAGTAAGTAGAAGTGGTGTGAATGTTCTTGGTGTTTCAAGCAAGCTTGTGGGGGTCTCTAGATTATGTCTAGTTTATGTTGACGGTCTGCATTGAAGACTTACCTTTGGGTGATGGTGTTCCTCCTACTCTTGGCTGATCGGATGATTTGTGCATGTTGTGGATGATATTGAAGATGTTTTGCGAAGTATGGCATGTTCCTCAAAGAAGATTGAAGTCCCAGCTATGTGTGGCCGACAGAGTAGCTATGCACATGAAGTTTTTGTAATAAGTCAAGTTGTATTTTTGTAATTTCTCTGTAAGAAAGTAAGTGTATGTTGTTCCGACTTTGATGATCATTCCAAAGTCAATGTCATGTATAAATAAGAATTGCGAAGTCATTCAAATGTATCCTTGTAGTGATGAGAAGGTGATAGGGAAGAGGAGCGAAAAGCAGAGTAGAGGTGTTGAGCTCAAATGGAATTGACTCAAGCATAGTGAAGATGCTAATCTCTAGTTCAAGTATGTGATACTTATATTCTTCTGTAGATAGTGTGTCTCCTGTAGGCCGTGGGCCTCTTATGAGCAGTGTGCTCAGGCAGCGAGCCCTAACTGGCAAGTTCCATTTTATTCATCTTTATTCTTTTAATAGAGAATACAATCCTGGGTTAGTCACCCCGTGGTTTTTCCCTTAACCGGGTTTTCCACATTAAAATCTTGGTGTTATATGTGTTGAATTTGTTTTTGCTCCTAAATTATTGCATTGTGCTTCCATGATTGAATCTTTGATATGCTGTTGAAATATAAGAAAGTTTAAAGTAAATAAGGAACAAGATTTTGGTGACAACTGATTCACCCCCCTCTTAGTTGTCTGTCCTAAATCCAACAATTGGTATCAGAGCCAAGTTCCTCTAGAAGAAGCTTAACTACTTGAGGAGATCTAGGATGTCGACCTACAAGAAGGACAGTCCAAGATTTGATGGAACAAACTTCACTGCCTAGAAGAGCCGCATGGAATGTCACTTACAATGCATGGGAGATCAATATTGGAACATAACCTCAACTAAATATGTTCCCCCAAAGAATGGTCCAACCACTATAGATGAAGTCAGAGATGCAAAAAATAATCTTTCAGCTAAAGAAGCTCTACTGAGTGCCTTGTTTGATTCAGAGCTGACAAATGTTATGGGATTGAAGACTGCTTATGAAACTTGGACAAAGCTTGAAAATTTATATGAAGGAGATAATATGTTAAGTGTGCCAAGCTACAAAGTTTGAAAGGAAAGTTTGAAAACTTGAAGATGAGTGAAGATGAGAATATCACTTTATATATGTCAAAAGTAAATGAGCTTGTATGTGGCATTAGATGTGCTGGAGGAATATTGGATGAAGATGAGATTGTTGCTAAAGTTCTTAGATCTTTACCTCCCGCATATAAACACAAAGTTGCTGCTATTGAGGAAATAAGATCTTTAACAACTATCACAAGGGATCAATTGGTTGGTAATATATCTACATTTGAGTTGGCTGAGTTTAGTGATGCACTTCCCAAGACTGAATCTGCATTCAAAGCTAGTGCCTCTACAAAGGGAAAGTAGAGATATGATCTAGGAGAAAGTTCCTCAAGGAAATCAACTTGGTATGATAAAGCAAGAAAAGATCTAGAAGATGATGAATTAGAAGATGAACAACTTGAAGCCTTCATTGTAAAGAGACTGCCAAGAGGATCTGGTAGAAAATTACCTTTTAAATGCCTTGCCTACAATAAGATTGGTCATTTTACCTCAAGATGTCTGGAAAGGTTTTCAAGGCCAAACCCTAATCAATCAAGGTTTCAGAAGAAGTGTTAATATGTTCAAGAAGATGATGATGGAGTGAAAGATGATGAATCTGAGATAGGAAACAAACCTGGAAGTGATTGGGTGTTTATTGCCATCAAAGAAGAAGATCCAATGCCTATTGAATCTGCCAATCATAAGATGATAGAAAGTGCTTTGGCTACTTAGGTTGAAGAAAAGGATGAATGGTTTATTGATAGTGGATGCTCTCACCATATGACTGGCAACAAGAGTAATTTCTTAAGCTTGGAAAGATATGAAGGTGGAGTTGTAAAGTTTGGAGATAATTCTATTGGTAGAATTAGAGGCAAAGGATCCATTTCTTTTGATGGAAAGAATAAAACCAGTGATGTTCTGTATGTTGAAGGTTTGAAGCATAATCTTCTCAGTGTTGGATAGTTGGTGGACAGAGGCTATAATCTCTATTTCAAAAATGGAAAATGCAAGATCTTTGAAAGCTCTAGAACTGAGATTACATCCTGCACATAGACAAAAGGTAACATCTTCCAATTGGCTGGTACTGGAAAAAGTTGCTTATTTGTTCAAATTGATTAGAGTTGATTGTGGCATAGGAGAATGTGTCATGTGAATTTTGATAATATCATCAAGATAAGCAACACTCAGGCTGTAAGAGATTTACCAAGAATGATGAAACCTACCAACAGTTTGTGCAAAGAATATCAGTTGGGTAAGTAGAGTAGAGTCACATTCAAAAGTAAGGAACAATCTTCAACTAGATTGTTAGACTTGGTGCACACTGATCTCTATGGTCTAGCAAGAATTAGGAGTCTGCAAGGAGATAGGTATTTCATGTTGCTATTTGATGACCACTCCCAGATGATGTGGGTAACTTTCTTAAAAGAGAAATCTGAAGCACTTGAGAAGTCCAAAATATTCAAGGCTATGGTAGAAAATGAAACTGGCATAAACATAAAATGTATCAGGTTTGATAGAGGTGGAGAATTCACATTCGGTGAGTTCATAACATTTTGTGAGAAACATGGGATAAAGGGACAGTTATCTGCTCCAAGGACTCCACAACAAAATGGAGTAGTGGAGAGAAAGAACTGGACCATCCAAGAAGCATCTAGGACCATGATGATGGAAGAAAATGTTCCTCAGATCTATTGGAGGGAAGCTGTAAGCACTGCTATCTATACTCTTAATTAGGTACAAATCAGAGGCAATACTGGTAAAACCCCTTATGAACTTTGGTTTGGTATCACTCCTACTTTGAAGTATTTCAGAGTCTTTGGTAGTAAATGCTACATCAAAAGAGATGAAGATCTTGGAAAGTTTGATGCTAGAAGTGATGAAGGAATATTCTTGGGATATTCTACTCAAAGCAAAGCATACCGGTGTTATAACAAGAGATTAAGAAAGATTGTAGAAAGTACAAATGTGAAAGTTGATGAAGGCATGGAGAATCCCTCAAGGTTTTATAAGTATGAAGTAGATGATCAGAATGATGTCTCAGACCAAGGAGAACAAGCCCCAACTCTAGTTTAGATTCAGATTGATCTAGAGAATCCTGAAATACAACAAGAAGAGACAAGTTTGGATGAACCTGTCCAAGAATTAGAAGTGCAAGAGAATCCCAAAACTCCTAGGTATGTAAGACTGAATCTTTTTGAAGATCAGATCAGAGGAGATAGAAGCAAATGTGTTCAAACAAAAAGAAAAATTGCTCAAGATTCAGTGAAGTATTGTTTGATTTCAAAAATTGAACCAAAAATAATAAGTGAATCATGCAATGATGAAAGCTAGGTTAAAGCAATGGAGGAAGAATTGATGCAAATTGAAAAGAATCACACTTGGGATCTTGTTCCTAGACCTAAGGACAAAAATGTGATTGGGACTAAGTGGGTCTTCCAAAATAAACTGAATGAAGAAGGTGAAGTAGTAAGAAACAAAGCCAGATTGGTCTGTAAGAGCTATTCTCAAGTAGAAGGAATTGACTTTGAAGAAACTTTTTCTCTAGTGGCAAGAATTGAAGCAGTCAGATTATTTCTTGCCTTTGTTGCCTTCAAAGATTTCAAGGTATATCAGATGGATGTCAAGTCTGCTTTCCTAAATGGTGATTTGGAAGAAGAGGTATACATTGAGCAACTAGATGGATTTCAATTGTCTAATCATGGAGATATGGTCTATAAGTTGAAGAAGGCATTATATGGAATCAAACAAGCCCCAAGAGCCTAGTATGAAAGATTGGACAAACATCTTTTGAAGATTGGCTTCAACAAAGGTACTACTGACAGTAATCTGTATTTTAAGATTGATCATGAAAATATCTTGATTGTGGAATTATTCATTGATGATATCATTTTTGGAGGGAAAGATAGTATGTGCAAGACTTTTGCAAATCAAATGCAAAGTGAATTTGAGATGTCTATGTTTGGGGAAATGAATTTATTCTTGGGTCTACAAATCATTCAAACAAAGAAAGGAATCTTCATATCTCAGATCAAATATGTGAAAGAATTGTTGAAGAAATTTGGGATGGAAGATTCAAAGGCAATGAATACTCCCATGGAAACTAGATGTAAGCTGAGTAAAGATGATGAATCCCCTAAGACTGATTAGAAAAAATACAGGTAAATGATTCGAGGACTGCTCTACCTTACTCAAACTAGACTTGATATTATGAATGTTGTTGGTCTTGTTGCCAGATTCCAAGCTGATCCTAGATAGTCTCATGTCATGGCAATCAAGAGAATTCTTAGATATCTCAATGGAACAATTGAGTATGGATTATGGTATCCTAAGGATCATGATTTCTCTCTTCATGCATATACAGATATTAATTGGGCAGGAGATGTGGATGACCAGAAGAGTACCAATGTTGGTGCATTTGTTTTGGGAAAAAGATTAGTTTTTTGGCTAAGCAAGAAACAAGAGGCAATATCTCTGTCCATTGTAGAAGCAGAGTATATTGCAGTAGTAGGTAGTTGCACTCAAGTATTGTGGATTAAGCAAATGTTAAGAGATATTAGAGTGGAGTATGAAGAACCTATCACAATCTTTTGTGATAATTCAAGTACAATAAATATATCAAAAAATCTGGTGTTGCATTCAAAGACAAAACATATATCCATCAAGTTCCACTTTTTGAGAGAGTAGGTGAACAAGAATGAAGTCAGATTGGAGTTTGTACCCTCAAAGGATCAGATTGCAGATATTTTTACTAAACCTCTACCTAAGGACTTTTTTGAGTATCTTAGGGAGAAATTAGGGGTTATTATCCCTTCAGTTCTAAATTAAGGTGCACTGATGTGCATCAATTTAGTGGATCCTATAGTCATATCTTGTGATTTGGATTGATGTTAGGAGGCTGCTACTTAGGGGGAGTAGTTTGTATGATTCTGAAGTATGTGCCCTTTTCCATTGATGTTAAAGGGGGAGAGAAGACATGTGAAAAACTCAAAGTGGTTAATGATAAAAGGGGGAGCAGTAAAGGAAGAGAAGACATGTGAATGATTGTTATTGATAGGGGGAGCTATTTCAGTTAGTAAGGAGAATTTCTTGTCTTGATGGTTAAAACAAATTTTCACATTATATGTTGCCATCAATGACAAAGGGGGAGATTGTTGCAAGTATGGGCCTAACCGGTGTTGTCATTGATGTCAACATACTCTTGTTGCATTGATGTCAAGGATTGGATGAGTTGTATGCTTAGAATATTGAGAAAATTAGTCCTATTAGAAATAGAGAAGATCAGTGAAGACAGTGAAGCTCTATGAAGTGAAGATCCCAGCTAGATGAAGATCAGAGAATGCACATCAAAGGGTTTGTAAATATGTGTCTAAAGATGATCTAGTCAAGATTTGAGAGGTCCACATGAAAATGTGGAGGAGTTATGGCCATGAGAGTAAAACTAGTTCTAACAACTATTCAGAGGTGACAGAGTGACACAAATAGGTCCGGTGAGATCTGGAAATACAATATCATGTTCTGTGGATCTGGTGGCATGTTTGGGAGGCTAATGTGAATTGACAACTCAATTGGTTCATGGTTTGGAGGTCCACAAGCAATCCTTCTAATGTGACAGTGATGGGTAACTATGTTCTTCAGGTTCTAGATGAAGATGCGAATGATTACAGTAAGCAGAAGTGGTGTAGATGTTCTTGGTGTTTCAAACAAGCTTGTGGGGGTCTCTAGATTATGTCCAGCTCATGTTGATAGTCCACATTGAAGATTGAGCTCATAATTGAAGACTTACCTTTGGGTGATGGTGTTCCTCCTACTCTTAGCTGACTGGATGATTTGCTCATGTTGCAGATGATCTTGAAGATGTTTTGTGAAGCATGGCATGATCCTCAAAGAAGATTGAAGTCCCAACTATGTGTGGCTGACAGTGTAGTTATGTGCATGTAGTAATTGTAATAAGTCAAGTTGTATTTTTGTAATTGCTTTCTAATAAAGTAAGTGTATGTTGTGTCGACTTTGATGATCATTCCAAAGTTGATGTCATGTATAAATAAGAATTGCGAAGTCATTCAAATGTATCCTTGTAGTGATGAGAAGGTGATAGGGAAGAGGAGTGAAAAGCATAGCAGAGGTGTTGAGCTTAAATGGAACTAACTCAAGCATAGTGAAGATGCTAATCTCCAGTTCAAGTATGTAATACTTATATTCTTCTATAGACAATGTGTCTCCTGTAGGCAGTGGGCCTCTTGTGAGCAGTGTGCTCGAGCAGTGAGCCCTAATTGGCAAGTTCCATTTTATTCATCTTTATTCTTTTAACAGAGAATACAATCTTGGGTTAGTCACCCCATGGTTTTTCCCTTAACTGGGCTTTCCACATTAAAATCTTGGTGTTATATGTGTTGAATTTGTTTCTGCTCCTAAATTATTGCATTATGCTTCCATGATTGAATCTTTGATATGCTGTTGAAATATAATAAGGTTTAAAGTAAATAAGGAACATGATTTTGGTGACAACTAATTCACCCAACCCTCTCAGTTGTTTGTCCTAAATCCAACACATCCACTATATCAAGAAAGCCCCATCCTAATTTAAAATATTTCATCTGATCAATTGTTAACCTCATCCAATCCCTCCTCCTAACCTCATAGTCATCTGGGTAGTCTTCCCAATAGTCCTCCAAGTGAGAATCATGACTGTATGCTATTCCAACTTATAGGTTGTATTAAACATAGTTTTTTCTATCATAAGATATGTAAAAGGATGGAATATTAACTTTGGAAGAAGTCTATCTACATTTTGTGTATCTATAGCTGATTTACAAGTATAGTAGCTTAGGATTATAGGAAAGAGATATCTTTCCTTTTACTTTTCAGCATATTTCTTTCTTACCTCTCGCATTTGTCTATAGACTTCAAGAAAAATGAGGTAATCGCTTGCATAACATGGCAATTTGTATGGGGTACCTTCAAAACCACCTATTCTTAGGTATTTGAATCTATTATACAAAATGAAGAAGCTACCAAACTAAGTAATTAAATGAGCTACTTCAAGAGAAATTTTGAGTCGCAATTCTCCTTCTAACATCCATACATTCAGCATGTTGAAAGTATCATTCACTCTCTTGTAATCTTTATTCTAAACTTCCATCTAAAGTTGTGGATAAAAGTCTTGCATTATCAAATACCCCAATAGTCTACAATCTAGGCCACACATTCATACTTGCAATGGAATTAAAGAGGTAGGAAGACATAAAAGTACTGATTGGTTTAGAAATTCACCAATTGATCATGCAAATAATCACTTATCATTTTGACCCAATCCATAAATTAGGAAGCATACCCAATTGTGATGATAAACTAACACATCTAATACTTGAAGGTATTGGTGTCTTTAATTATTACCACCATATGCAACAAGGTAATTATGTTTGAAATAACCTCTTACAATGGGCCCTCTATAAATTCTTTCAGATTTGAGATCTCCCTTTCTTAAGATTGTTCAACCAATGTTTAGCAATGTTGGTGAGGCATGTGTACTTATCCTAAAAGTAATCCCACCCCTTTTGAATATCCATATCGACATATTCCTCTCTAACTAGTAGTCCTAGAGTGATGTTGAGATATGAGCCATCCAACCTTGCTATTACCCTACCATAAGTGGTTTTTACTTGTATTTTGGATTGTAGTTCTTTATGCATGCGAGAATTAAATCTGGACACTGGATTGCAACAAGAAAACCTCCTACATGAGCTAGGCCACTAGAAAAGGTCACTTCTACCATGGGAACCCTAGGGTATTTGATGAGGCATCATTAAACCTCATACTTTAATACATTGTTATGTTGTCAACCTAGGTGGTGTCCAATGGCTATATGCAATATACAATCAAATATCTCATTCCAGTGATAGTTTTTTTAAGCTACAAAATAAAATAAATGCTTATGCAGAACAAAATCTAAACTATGAAAGCATTTAAAATTTAATCTAAATAAACGTTTGAAATTAACTATGAAACATTCAAAACTAATTACAAAAATGAAACAAAGTATTCAATTACTTGACTATTTTGAGAAAGTAAATCTATACTACTAACTTCCTAAGACAACTATGATAAATCAACTCTTAAAGTAAACTATTTACTAGTTTTTACAAAACATATCTTTTCAACACACTATGAATTCACTGAACAATATAAATAACACTGGAAACAACACAAAACAAATTTAACCTGTAGGTTAAAGCTAGAGCAATTTATTTTATTTGCTAGAATAGTTCTTTCAACAAAAACATAGTAACTCACAATAACATAATTTAAAAGAAAATATGGTATTCACAATATCATTAGGAATTATAAATACTTATCTATGAAATATTGTTCTTCTTCCCCAAGCATGTGGCTATCCCTCCAGAGATTAGAACTCTAATAAATCACAATATCATCACACACAAATTGTCAAATTTTCTAAAAGTAAACACAAATCCATCTATTCTTGTATTCATTCAAAATCATTTATGTCTATAATGAACAATATAAGGAAGCATACAAGAAGGAAACATACTTCTAATGGTTGGGTTAAGCTCAAATTTGATGGGTTCTCAAAAGGCAACCCGGGTCCTTCTTCAGTGGGAGGTATCTTTAGGGATGAGAAAGGAAGTATGATAGAATGCTATGCTAAATTTATAGGTAAGGCAACTAACAACCTAGCTGAGATCTTTGTGTTGTGGTGGGGTCTTCAGAGAATTCAGTTATATGGCTTTTAGAATGTTGAGTTCAAAGGAGACTCAAAGGTCATTCTAGATCTTATTTTGAGTTCTTCCAACATACCATGGTAATTAAGAGACTATGTGGATGATATTAAAATTTTCCTTAGGAGACCTAGCAATGTTAAATTCTAGCATGTGTATAGGGAAGGGAATTATGCTACGAACAAGATAGCAAACTTAGGCCTTAACTTTCATGAGTGGTGGTATAGCTCCACGATTGAGGACCTCCCTTTGGATGTTCGAACCATTTATCTACCGAGAGAAATATTTAAGTCTTGCTTTTACTTAAAAATGATGGCTTGTTGAAGCAGTGTTTTTGGTTTGAATTTTAGGGATAAGGACATGGATTTAAGAGGGGTATAGTTTAATGATTGTTATTCCTTCATTTGTGTGAAGGGGGGGGGAGATTTGTGTTGTCCTAATAATGACACTCCTGGCAACATGAATGAAATTAATATCTTCATCCCTAGGATCAAGTTATTTATTATTTTGCATTCTCATTTCTATAGCAGTGTGTTTCTCTGTAATTTTCTTATCATGGGTGGCTAGCTTTTGAGGGTTGAGCTTGCATCTTATGTGGGCCTTAATAAGAATTCACAACTATGGGGGATCTTTGAGGAGGGAGGCATTGCAAATTATGTGCAGTTGATGAGGGATCATGACCAGTCGGTCATTGAGAAATTTATCAATAGCTGGAGGAATAGAGATGTTACTGTTAATGGTATTTCATTCATAGTGAATGAGGATCTCATTTTAGAGGCTACGGGTCTAAGTAACAGTGGGCACAAGGTTCAAAAGGTTGGCAATGGTGATTATAAAATCTTTATTGAAAGCTTTTTCATAGGCAAAGAAACCCTTGTGTGGCACCAAAATGGCTACCAACGCATGGAGTTGCCACCTCCATGGGGAATTGTGAGCTACTACCTTATGAAGTATTTTACCCTCGAGGGAAGGTATGAGACCATCCATGGTTATCATTTTCATTTACTTGACCACTTAAGACATGGAAATTACATTAGATCCTCTTTATTTATTCTACCATCTCTTTAGATGAGTATCAATAAAGGAGCTAATCCTCCTTTGCACCAAGTTCTAATGTTAGTTTTGTATGAGTTTAATGTTCTATTGAATCCCCATGTTCCTCATAATGATGTGGTTGGGAACCCTAGTAGTGAGAGAAAGGGGAAGGGTAAACCTGGTAGTAAGAAAGCTATTCATGGATGTTCTGACCATAATACTGGTATCTCTAAGGATAACTTAGGAATTTCTGAGAAGAAGAATGTGGGGAACAATAAAAAAGGAAATAAAAAAGACCCACATATAAAAGTAAATATTTGGTTAAGAACCCCCTCCACAAACCCCTAATCTCAAATCTAGAAAAACTGTTGGGAATAGAGACCTAGAGTCCCCATAGAATATCTAACTGTTATGGAGTAAAAGGGTCAACTTTGCTTTTTACCTCCTTGTTTAGCTCCTATATCCCATTTATCTCATTATGCATTATAATTGATCATCTCGAAGAAAATTTACTGATGCCCATGACAATTTAGGACCTTAGGACCTCACTAATCTTATCCCAAACTAAAAAGGGGCCCTTGGACTTGGGCACCAACCACCCAAGTCCTCCCTAATTGGTCGGGGTAAATTAGTGGCATGTCAGCATAAGACCTTTAAAAATGTTCCTCCTTGTTAGCTCTTTTGGTTCAATTTCACGATTGTTAGTAGGAAAGCATATATAAGCGTGTTTTTAAGTTCATTTGTAACCTAGATGGAAATAGCTAACTTATGATATTGAAGCAAAGCAAGAAAGAACATTCATTGTGATTCTAGTGCATATTTTTATGTATTATTATTGTGTTGTTACATGTTTAAAGCTATCATCGATCTCTCCTTAGATGTTGAAGGATCGTCATCTTCTTAATGATTTCATCATATAGGTGATATCATTGTTATTCATCATTGTTTGAATCATTCTATGATTATTGTTTTTAGCCTTTGCCCTACAAGGGCACACTCTCTTTATCAATCAATGATATTGGGAAGCTTGAATACTATCCTAGGATTTGATTGAGGCAAGTCCCTAAACACCATAACCCCCAAACCCTCTCTTATCATCTTGTGTGCAGGTTACAGGAGCGAGATCCAGAAAATGTGAAGATACAGGAAGATTGAGAAAGGATCAGTGTTTTGGGATTTGATAGAATCCTAAGAATATTCCTCTACAAAGACTTGGGTGGTTTGTACCCTAGTCTTTTGGGCCTTTCTGACTCAAAATCTGGCTCTAGAGCAGTCTCTAGAATATTTTCTTAGTTCAAACCATTGACAAATTCTTACGTCTAGGACTTGGGTGGTTCCTATTTCATCCTCTGACACTTTTTCTTTTTGAGGATAGGTTTTTATCATCTCTTTGATCATTCTTATGTATTTGGATTCTAGGTTTCAATCATTTTCTGTCTGTTATAAGATGATCATTCTAGAACTAGGGTTTAGTGCCTATTTGACCTAGGGTTTGATAAAAGGCTTGGTTGAATTTGATATTTCCATAGAAAACAAGAGTACAAGATCTGTAGTTGAATCCTCCTCCATTTGGTAGTGATTTGGCACAGTCTTGTCTTTGAATGTTATTATGGAAGATGGTTTGATCTAGTGTGCATGCTAGTCTTCTTCATTCTCTTTTTCATACATAACATTTTGGTGAACCTATAGTATCCTACACTTTGGCATCCTTTTTGCATTAGAATTGAGCTATTTTCCACCTTAGATCTGATTAGATTCTATTCATTCATCATTTTGCATAATTTCATAGCTTAATTCCATTGTTAGGGTTTAAAATATCCTTGCATTTTTAGTAAATCTAGCTAATCTTCAACCTAGGGTTTCAAGATTGACGTGTTGTGGTAAATATTGTTGCATTATTGGATTGATTAAAGGAATTTAGGCTTCTGTACCCTATCAACCTCTCTATTTTAGGACATCTTTTGCATATTTTGCATTAAAAAAAATGAAAAAATCATGCATTGTAGGCTAACAAAAAGCATAGTTTTGCATTGTTTCATTGCATATGTTATAGATCACAATTGAAAGATTTAAATCCTCTAATTTTACATCATATCTGATCCATATTATAGCATTTAATCATTTCATGGTGTTGTATCTCGCATTTGCTGGGGTTTTGATGGAAAAGTTGCATATTTGAAAACCTAGACAAATTCAAAATCTAGGGTTTGTAGTCAAAATCTTGTTTCAGATTTTGCTGCCATCATAAAGATTTCAATTCAAATATAGCATTAATTTATAGAATATTTTCATTACTTGCATCATTTCATACCTTGGTTTGAAAATTCACATGTTTGTAATTACACATTGTGTATTTCAACATAAGGAATTTGACATCTCTTTAACATTTCTTTGCAAGAATTTTAAAATTGTCTATATTACTTTTGGTGCAGCATTCTTAACATCTTGATCACTCCATTTTTAATGACACTAGTGTGATTTTGGATCTTTACAAAAAGATTCAAAAACTCAATTTCCTCAAACTAGTGTTGTGGTGTACAAAAGTCTCTCATATTGGTGGCATTTGATAAATGAATAGATCTGATTATACATTATTGTTCCAAAAAATTTTATTATGGCATATTCATTTCATTTCTCTTTGGTATCTTTTCATGCATATATCAAAGATCTTGATTTTCATAGATTCAAAACTCTCATGGGTGAGCATCCTTCAATATTAGAAAATATAACTCAATTCATAAATACTCATGGAGAAGATGATTGTGAAAGTTCTTCTTCTTCTATTACTATTATAAATCATGACAATGCCTTGGATCTACTATCTAAAGTATACAATGATGATGATGATTCCATGAGTCATCCTATTCCTCCTTTAGTTGAATGTTCAAGCATCTCACTAAGGAAGTGAAGACCCTCGATCTTCCTCCTTTGGATGAATGTTCAAGTACTTTGGACATCACTGAGGATGTGAAAACCATGAATAGTTCTCCTTTGGTTGCATGTTCAAACCCCTTGGACATCACTAACAATACAATCATCAATAATTCTCTTAACAACATTGTACCTTCCCTTCATTCCAATGCTCTCCCTTTAAAAGAAGAAGCATTGGTGGATGAAGAAAGGTCTTTCACATTAAATCCTTTAGGTTTGGATGTTGAGCTTAATCAAGGTAAAAACAATGTTAATTCAATCATCACTAATAGACTTATCCCACCCATTAAGGGAATAGTGGATAAGTGTACTAATGTTCCTAAACTCATTGTGAATGGGGCAAATAATGTGCCTCCTCGCTTCAAACTAGTTATTATGGTTCAAGGTGCTCCAACATCACCTAGACCCCTAGGTTACATTCTCAATTTTACAAAACAAATTACTCAAGAAAATCAAGTATATCAAAATGTGTCACAACAACCATATTACAATATGGTTGCTCACACATATAATACGTGAAATAATAAACAAAGTAAACAACAATTGAACATTTCAATCACTTTACCAACTTCTCAACCTATGCTTCCTCAACCACCTTGTCTTACTCATAAAATTGGTTAGGATTATAATCTTATTGAGTAGCTTCACGCTACTCCCGCTAAGATCTCTCTTTGGGAACTCATACAAACATCGCCTACATACCATGGAATGCTCCAAGAAGCTTTACAAAAGGTGATTGTACCACCCGTTGTTAAGCCTAATGATGTAGCAGCTCTATTAGATTATATGCATTTGACAATAATAGATATTTTATTTCAATAACATGTGTGATAGGTGAAAGTCAGGTGTGGAAGATCAGACATAGTCATGAAACCCTAACCCTACCATCATCAAGGAATCTAATCTAAATGAAGCCAAAAGAACAATGCAATGCAAGCATAACATCACCTAGACCGTGCGATTCCTTGTTTGAGAGGGAAATGTGGACTGCTTCTTCAACAATGAACAATCACAAAGCTGAAAGCTGCCATTGATGGATGATAAAAGCTCAAATGGCTCGAATGCTCAAGATGATAATGGAGTTGCTATATGAATTCTGGATTGCTAGATTTCTGGATGTCTCATATGGAATGAGAGGCTGTTTATATAGGACTCAACCAAGATCAACCAACGGTGGAGATTCAAAGGCTATGTGAATGGCTAAGATTGAAAGTTACTAAATTTAGGTCCAATTAGTTGTACATGTGAAGGATTTTAAATGAAAGTTGTCTTACAACACATGATAAATGGGAAATGGACAAGTGTTGAAATGTGATAAATGATAAAGGCTTAATTCAAATAAAGTATTTGAATTAGTGGGATATGAGTTGGAAATTAATTAAATAAATAAAATTTATTTAATTAATATGATAAATGCATAAAATGAGATAAGACATGATGTGGAATTAATTAAATAAATACAATTTATTTAATTAATTGGCTAAGTGAATGAGAATGGGATTTTAATTAAATAAATAAAATTTATTTAATTAATTGGATAATGGATTAGGGATGTAACAAGGTGTCGCTAGACATGGACAAATTTGGGTGTCTACATTTTGCCCCTCTTTGATACAATGTTCGATAGAACGTTGTGTCAAAGAAGATGTGAGATATGTTCGATAAACAAGTTATGCCCCAGTGTAACTGGCAGGTGATGCCCCCTCGAGAGGTAAGCCAGGCGAACCAGGAAAGACTGGGTTGGCGCTCGATAGAAGAAAAGGCAGAAAAGAGGGCAAATGCGAAGAAAATAGGCTGTGGTATAGAAGAATTAGGGTTTGGAGAAGGGCTATAAGTAGGGGCTGCAAGGGCAAATAGGCTCATTTGTGCTCATTTGTGCTTAGAAACCTAGAGAAATCCAGAGCTCCTGAGAGTGAGAGTGGCAGAGCTAGCGGGATGGTGATTCCACGCAGAGATCATCGTGTGGAGCGAGTGAGGACACATGGACGACCAGAGGGAGCAGGCGCACCGGTATGTCTCAAAACTTTTCCCAAAAGCGTGCATTTAATAGCCTAGAAGCGTAATTAATTCACACACGTCACCAAAAGCGACTAGTTTAGGACCTGGCACATATAGGTCGCTTATGTAGGAGTAGAGGTCGCTTAGAGTAATATAGGTCGCTTATGGGCGCGGGTAGGTCGCTTAGGAAAAAAGTGGTCGCATCCTGTCGGCGGGAAAATAGCAGCGGAAATGCGCGTGTAGATGAAAACGAGTCGCTTATGAGCAGATAGTAGTCGCATAGGGTAGTTTAGCTCGCATAGGACTAGAAATAGATCGCATATGGTAGATAGCGCGCATATAGGGCGAAAATGGTCGCTTAGTGTGAGTTGGCTCGCTTATGATGAGAAAATAGGCGCATATAGGAAAAGGGCTCGCGTTTGGAGTAAAAAGACTCGCATGTGGGATATGGCTCACAGGTAAAGTAAGGATGAACGCATATGGTAATAGTGGTCGCGTTTAGGAAAACAGTGAGCGCATGTGCAAAAGAGCTCGCATGTAGGCAAAACAGAGGCGCATATGGTGAAAGGGGTCGCTAATGAGCAGAAAGAGGTCGCTTGTGGTAAAGTGAACCGCATATGATAGGTGTAGGAGAAAATAGCAGATAGATAGGCAGATTTGGATATGAATGATTAATGGAATGGACTGACAAGAGTAAATGGATGATGCAGGATGTACTACCGCCATTACTATCACGGGAGCCCCATCCGAGAGATTTGCGGCTAGTGAGACGGTTGGATGCAGAGGAGCTACTGGTGTTAGAGATCCTGGGCTTAGAGCATGTGTCACGATTAGAGCCAGTGCAGGCACATCGAGGACTGATGACTGCGATGGTGGAGCGATGGATGAGCGAGCACAGTTCATTCTTGTTACCGACAGGAGAGGCGACCATCACCTTAGAGGATGTGTTCCGGATTTTGAGGATTCCGATAGATGGGGATCGGGTAGATTATGATCTGGAGATGGGCCCAGCTGCATTCAGGAGATTGTTTGGGACACCAGACATCGGAGCAGAGGGTTCGGAGATACCGATGGGGAGGATGGAGGAGCTCTGTGACAGGTTGCAGCGAGTGGTAGTGGCTATCATTAGATGGCTAGTGGGTGATAGGAGAGCGAGAGGGTTTCCTGTAGGATGGGGGACAGTGATGGAGGGCATGTTCTCCTATGGCACGAGATATGCATGGGCAGAGTGCGTGTTGGGACAGCTCTATCATTACCTACATGATTGTGCATATATGTTCGGAGCCAGTATGTCAGCAGGAGTGACAGTGTTGCACGTATGGGCTTATGAGCACATTCCAGTGACGAGACCAGAGGGATGGGTGGCTAGAGCAGCAGGAGAGCCATTTGCACGGATGTATAGAGGAGCCTTGACGTATCGACAGCGCCGAGGGGTGGTATACTGGCGACGGAGGTTGGATGAGATAGACAGGTTTGTATGGAGGCCATGGCTAGGATGTGAGCAGTGGGAGGAGGAGGATGCCGAGCTTGCTTATGCGAGACAGGCGAGGTACATTTTTGTACGCGGCTTGTACATTATAGAGCGCTATTTGCCAGAGAGAGCCCTGAGACAGTTTGGAGAGGCACAGGCAGTACCTGTAGGGGATGCCATTTTTGGGAGGACGAGGCAGGAGGTGTTCGATTGGGGTCCAGAGGTTGTGGTGGACACAGCCTTGGCAGAGAGAGATGGATTGCAGCCAGTAGCATGGCAGTGGAGACAGGGTCCGGCAGAGCCAGGGACATTGCCAGAGTATGATGCATACTGGGCGACAGCTAGGCCGACTCGGTTGACACGAGATGGAGAGATTGGGGAGATTGGGATGGAGAGACCAGTTCGGAGGCGACGACGACGGGCTCTACCAGCACAGGCAGTAGTGCCAGCTGCACCAGGGATACAGATGCCAGGGCAGGTGCCAGGTCAGCCAGCTATATTAGCACAGCCACAGGCACAGATCAGAGCAGGGGATGATGTGGGCATTCAGCAGCTGCGGAGACGGATCAGAGAGGAGAGGAGATGGAGGCAGCGAGCACAGATGAGGCTGAGGAGGGTGGAGATGGATAGGCATCAGGCCGTGATCAGTCTGAGGCATGCTAGAGCACAGGCACAGGCTTATTAGACGCAGCTACAGTTGGGAGCGCAGAGAGGAGATGGACAGGAGGATGGTGCGCTCGCGAGAGTTACAGGAGAGAGGGATACAGCTAGGCAGCATGAGCAGATGATGAGGCTTGAGCGAGATACTGCAGTACAGCAGGAGCAGGCTATGAGAGCAGAGAGAGATGGTCTGCGAGCTGAGAGAGATAGTCTGCGAGCTGAGAGAGATAGGGCAGTATAGCAGCTGCAGGTTATGACTAGTGAGCGGGATAGAGCAGTGACTGCCTTGGGGACTGATGGAGCTACTATGTACTTAGCCACACAGTTGACAGCAGTACAGGCCGAGCTTCGGAGAGTGCAGGGTGAGGCTGAGTATTATAGAGGCTTATATTATGGAGCTGTGCCGGCAGAGCAGAGACAGCCTAGCTTCAGGAGCAGGTCAGGGGCTTCGAGCTCACGGAGGTCAGGTGGATCTCGGTCAGTAGCTTCAGTGATGGGGCCACCGAGAGATGGAGGACCAGGTACAGGACCTGTTGGTGGTGGTGGTCAGGGTGAGGGAGCTGGCAGTAGTCGCTAGGGCACACCTTGTTGACATTGTATCATGATGAGGCCTAGAGCCATTGTTGTACATTCATTCTTTTCAGGGCTCAGCTTGTATTGTAGACACTTGTATTTTGACACACATGTATATATATATGACAGTTTTGGCGATCTATATGATGTTATAATGGTTGTGATGTTGATATTATGATGGCTATGCATGTTATGTGTATGGATTATATATGGATTATGGATGGATATTTATGCAAATGGTAATTGATAGAAAATATTTGAAAATGTAAAGGGTAATGACATGAATAGATGTATGCGTATAGGTAGATGGTAAAGAAAAAGATATGTAATGGACTTATGTATGGCTAACACTTGTTTTGCAGGAGCGGGAATATGGACAAAGGATGATGGAGATGATTGATCTTGGCTGAGGATGACGGAACGAATGGATAGATAAAATGGATAAGATAAGATGATGATGGGCAGCTTTCAAGTAATTGCTCAAAATGAAAAGAAATGCAGTCCTTATGTTTGATATAGCATATGGATGTTATGCACCAGGGTATAAGAGACCAAGGTGTCGAGGTATCCAATGTGTAACTAACGTGTTACAATCTTGTCTGAACGCATGTGGTCAAGATGGTGAGCCAACATGCACAAGATATGAATAACAGCTAGTGTTGGACTTTGACGCTACAAACAATGGTTTGAGCTTATCTCCACTACACATAATGATAGCTTGCTGGTTATATGTATGGAGTTAGTCTTAACATAGAATAGTCTCTAATGCATAAGAGACTGTTTAGCTTCTCAGATGCTAGAGATATTGATATGTAAGATGCTAATCCCAACACGTACAAGATACCAAGACGCATAGGAAGAGAATAAGATCATCCCGCAAACACGGCGTACGAAAGCTATATGACCATGCCCCAGTCCTTACTTCATCGCAACATACCAAGATATAAATAGATCAAGGCAGTCTTGACTAGGTACAGAAAAGGGACAAAAGATAAATCAAAAGATAAAACAAAAGATACTGTCATCACGTTCTCTTGCCAAATTTGGGTGCTCGTGGATAGATTAAGCAGGCGCCTTGTTAAGAGGAAAGCTACATCCTGTTGAAGGCTAAAGTTGTGGATAAATGGCTATAGCAAATGTTGGCTTAAGGCATTCGGACAAATAGCTTCTGGCTTACCTATGATTGGTTAAAGTGCTTGAGCTTGTAATATACACATGGATTGCGTCCTGTTTGAGCTGATCAAAGAGGAGAAGATGGATGATGAATGAAGATGAAGAAGATGGGGGGATCATCGGTGCTTGAGTACTGGAAACTTCCTTCGTATTCCAGACTGCCTACATACCCTGTATCCACGGGATCAAAGCACATTTACGATGAAGATGAGACATGATGAATATGTAGTTCTGGGTTTTATTGATGATGTAAGTGATGAAAGATAGAAGAATATGAGCTGAAAGATTGAAGAATGTTTAGAAGGAAAGATGACAGATGACTGATGAAAGGGGCTATCGTCTTAGCCTAAATCAGAGTGCTTCCTTCGCATCTCAGATTGCCTACATACCCTGTATCCACGGGATCAAGGCGTCAACGATAGAGCTGGATGTAGTTCTTATTGATGTGGCTAATCGATTGGATGTTTGATCAAGCGATGTTTGTTGCGATTGTTGGATGAGTGTGGATGAATTGTGAAGGTATGAGTCCTGGTTGCAAGTCGTTAGGTCATAGTTGTCGGTGGACAGGTGCCATGGCTGAAGTTGATAAGGTGTGCTGTGTTGAAAGCTGAGTTGGTTGATGTGTTATGAGCTAGAGATAACAGGATCCACTTCCAAATAAGACTCAACAAATGCCCCCAGTGTGGGATGAGGTTTATTATGCAGAAGCGACAATGCAGAAAAGATGTGGCCAAGATGCTAAGGTGCCAAAAGATATAGATATCACGACAATGTCTCACATATGATAACTAGCATTGGCAAAGGATGAAGAGGAAAGGCTATGTGTGAGATTGCGATAGGGCTTATGAAAATAGCTTATACAAGATGCAGTGGGGAAAATGATCAAACGAACCAAACAAATGAGGGAAGCTGGTCACTACACATAGCGCCTGTTTGCCAGGTTTTCACTATGGTACTTATCCAAGGCGCCTGTTTACCAGGTTTTCACCAGAGGACGGATTATTTATCTTATGTTTTTTTTTTTTTTTTTTTTTTTTTGACATATTTTTGATTTTTTTGTTTTTTTTTTGGTGTTTTTGTGGGATAGCTGAGAGTCATGGATAAAACTTCTTGAGATGAACGCTGTTGACGGGTTCATCCAAGGGAATGCCTTCAGGTGTTGACAAAGTGTATGCACCAGATCCATAAACTGCTGTGATAATGAAAGGACCAAGCCAATTTGGTTCAAACTTGCCCTGTTTCTCTCGATGTTGTTGATTCCTTTGGTTTTCTTTAAGGACAAGGTCGCCAACCTGAAATCTGCGTTCTCTGATCTTTTTGTTATAGCTGCGACATAGCCGGTTTTGATAGACTTGAAGATGGTTCAATGCTGTAAGGCGGCGTTCATCTAAGAGCTCAAGATCATGGAGTCGGGAGACTCGATATTCTTCATCTGAAATAGTATGTTGCAAGGATATGCGCAAAGAGGGGATCTCAACCTCGATAGGCAAAATAGCTTCAGTGCCATAGACTAGAGCATAGGGTGTGGCGCCAGTAGGAGTTCTGACACTTGTTCTATATGCCCATAAAGCAGGATGCAGTTGTAGATGCCAATCTCGACCAGTTTCATTAACAGTCTTTTTAAGGATCTTGATGATTGTCTTATTAGAGGCTTCAGCTTGACCATTGCTCTGAGGATAATAAGGCGTAGAGAACCTATGTTGAATATGAAACTTATTGCAAAGATCTCTAACCTCTTGGTTCTTGAAAGGCCGGCCATTATCTGTGACAATAGCTTGAGGAACTCCATAACGGCAGATGATGTAATGTAGGATGAATTTAGCTATTTGTTTACCTGTGATGTAGGTCATTGGTATGGCTTCTACCCACTTTGTGAAATACTCAGTGGCAGTGATAATAAACTTATGACCATTTGATGAAGTAGGATGGATTTTACCCACAAGATCAAGTCCCCATTGCGAAAAAGGCCATGGAGTGACAATAGGCTGAAGCTCATGTGCTGGTGCATGTATTAGATCTCCATGTTTCTGACATTGTAGACATCGCTTTGCAAATTGTTGGGCATCTTTTTCCATAGTTGGCCAATAGTATCCTGCTCGCAGAAGTTTCTTAACAAGGCCAGGGCCAGCGGAATGTGAACCGCAGACACCTTCATGTACTTCCCGTAAGGCCGTTTTTGCTTCCTCAGAATCAAGACATCTAAGAAGGATACCATCAAGACTTCGGCGATAAAGGGTGTCTCCTAAGATAGTGTAACGAGAGGCTCGACGGATAAAAGTTTTACGTTGGGTGTTGGATAGTTGAAGAGGCAAGGTGTGATTACGGATATACTCGTATATATCTTTGTACCACAACGAGTTGGGACCAACAATCTCACATATAAGCTCAGACTGTGGAACTTCAAATGCGGGGATCAAAAGCTGTTCGACCAAGAATTCACATTTATGGGTGTTAGATGGTATGTCTAAAAGAGACCCAATCATAGCCATGGCATCAGCTGCTCTGTTTTGTAGTCTTGGAATTTGCTCAAAGGTAATGTCCTCGAAATATTGCTTGAAATCATCCACCATTAGTTTGTATGGAAGAAGCTTCTCGTCTTTTGTTTGATATTCATCTAAGACCTGTTTGATAACTAGCTGAGAATCACCAAAGACTCGTAACTGTTTGATAGCCCATTGTACTGCCATGCGCAAACCTGTGATTAAAGCTTCATACTCTGCTATGTTATTGGTACAGGGGAATGCTATTCTGTATGATTTAGGTATGCAATCTCCTTGGGGAGTGACAAACAAGATACCTGCTCCAGATCCGTGTTGAGTGTATGATCCATCAAAGTATAGCTGCCATCGTGCTGGAGAGCTGAAAGTAAACAATCCTTCATCAGGGAATTCGGGATATATTGGCTGAATGTCTGTGATAGGTGCTGCAGCTAATTGATCAGCAATGACTTGTCCTTTGATAGCTTTACGGTTCACATATTGTATGTCAAATTCACTCAAGATCATAACCCATTTTGCTAATCTCCCTGTGAGAAGTGCTTTTGAAAGGAGATACTTGAGGGGATCCACATTAGAGATGAGCTTTGTTGTTTGGTTCAACATATAATGTCGCAACTTTTGGGAAGCAAACACTAATGCTAAACAAGCTTTTTCCATGAATGAGTAATTAAGTTCATATCCCACAAGAGTTCTGCTAATGTAATAGATGGCTTGTTCTTTTCCTGAATCATCATGTTGAGCTAGAAGTGCACCTAATACTGCGGTTGTTGATGATATATAAAGCAGTAATGGACGATCAAGTACAGGAGGTATTAACACAGGAGGTGTTGCCAAGTATTCCTTTATCTTATCAAAAGCCTGTTGACACTTTTCATCCCACTTAAAAGGTTCACCCTTGCGAAGAAGATGCTGAAAAGGATGACATTTATCTGCGAGTTGTGAGATAAATCTGCGGATAGATTGTAGCCTACCCTGTAAACTGCGAAGCTGTTTGAGATTCGTTGGTGGAGGCATTTCTATGATAGCTTTTACCTTAGCTGGGTCCACTTCTATGCCTCGTCGAGACACAATATATCCCAATAGTTTTCCTGATGTTACCCCAAATACACACTTCTTTGGATTTAGTCTGACTTGGTATTTCTCTAATCGATCAAAAATTTGTGCCAATACTGGTAAATGTCCTTCCCTTGTCTTAGATTTTCCCAGGATGTCATCAACATAGTCTTCCATGATAGTATGAAAAAGGTCATGAAAAATAACTGTCATGGCTCGTTGATAGGTAGCTCCAGCGTTTTTGAGACCAAAAGGCATTACAACCCAGCAATATGTGCCCCATGGACAAATAAAAGATGTTTTATCTTGATCTTCCTCTGCTATTCTGATTTGATTATAACCAGAAAATCCATCCATCAAAGATAGCATTTCATGTCCTGCTGTAAGATCAACAATGTTGTCTATGCTTGGTAATGGAAAATCGTCTTTAGGACATGCTTTGTTAAGATCTCTAAAGTCCGTGCAGCAGCGAACTCGTCCATCTGGTTTTGCTACAGGTACCAAGTTTGAAACCCATTCTGGATAATCAATAGGCTTTATGAACTTTGCTTCTAATAGTTTCTGAATTTCTACTTTAACCAATAAGGCAACTTGTGGATGCATTTTGCGCAATTTTTGTTTGACAGGCTTTGCATCAGGGAATACTGCTAAATGATGTACCACAAGTGAAGGATCTAGTCCTGGCATGTCTGCATAAGTCCATGCAAAATTTATAGCTCGTCTCAGGAAAAATGCTGTGAAGTTCTTTCGTTCTTGCTCTGATAGTGATGCTGCCAAAAAGGTGATCTTCAGATTTTGTTCTGTTCCCAAGTTCATGTCTTGTGATTTTTCAACTAGCACAGTTGATTTCTCATGGTAATCAGCGGTGACAGGAAGATCAAATCCCTCATCCTCAGGTGCCTCAGAGAGGTTTTCACCTTCGGATACGTCCTTTATTTTTACTTTTTCACGGTCAAGAGGCGCCTTGCGGTTTTCACCTAGTGACCTATTTTGTTGAATTTTGTTTATTTCACTTTTGCGACTGAAGGATTTGATACTTCCGCCAAAATATGCTAGTTTAGGTAATTCCATCATGAAACCTGCTTTGTGATCACCCAATGGGATACCTTGTCTCAAACCCATGAATTCTGCAATGGCTTCGTCATTTTCAAATGTATCTAATATCGGTGCCCCCTGTTGGTCCCAATCGATGAGGTCAGGATATACGAGTGAGAGGCTAATGGAGGGATCGTGATGGCTAGAAGAGATTGCGGAAAACATGAAGATGGAATGTTCTTGAAAGAGGTCGGTGATATGAAGGGAGGAGTCGTCGATGGTATCCGAGTTAGAAGTCTCTCCTACCGAAGAAGATCCAACGTCAATATCGGAAATACACTTAATGTCTTTGGATCGCGGTACCTCCGGTTGGTAACCAAGGCCTTGCTTATTAAACTTCTTAGACACAATAAGGGGCTCAATAGGTCCTTGTTCCTGTGATCCCAAGCCGCCATGTCCTTTATAGCCCATGTTCTTTATGATACGAAACCCGTTGTTGTATCACTCTACTTCAAGTTGGACTTGGTCATTTTCATCAAAGAATATCCAAGAGTCTATGTCCTCAATGTCTTCGTCATCCAAGAAACCACCTTTAATGAATACGGTAGGGGGAGCTTTGATAACAGCGGAGGATGAAGTGGGCTTAGATATAGAAAGCTTACCGTGGGATTTAGGAGATAACGGAAGGGTGCCAACGCAACAGGATTCCTGCAATTTGTACTCACCAGGGCCATGTTCGGTATATTTGATATGGAGGTTGGAAGCGGCTTTGCTAGATGAAGGCTTGAGGAGATCGGATGGGTCGACATATGAGGATGATGGATATGCCTCGGTGTTGAGAGGGATATGGTTTGGACTCTGATATTTAGCTTGAAAAGCACGGCAAAACTCAAATGGATTAGGATCAGCTTGAATGGTAACTTCAACACCCTTATGCGGAAATTTAAGGCATTGGTGATATGTAGATGGAACTGCTTTAAGGGTATGGATCCAAGGGCGACCGAGGATGATGTTGTAAGGCAGATCAATATCAAGGACTTGACAGCGAGTTTCTGTAATGACCGGTCCAACTTGAATAGGCAATAAGATGATCCCTTCAGTATCTCTTTCAGCGTCATCATATGCTCTGATAGTTATAACCTTGGAGGTGTCAACATTTTTCTCAGAATATCCCAATTGTTTGATAAGTTTCAAAGAACATATATTTAGACCAGCTCCCCCATCTATCAAGACTCGTTTGATACGGCGTTGGTTAACAAATACTTCAATATGGAGGGCCTCATTGTGTGACGGATGCATGGAGGGTTGAAGATCTTTGTCAGAAAAGGTTAAATGACAAGGGGCTGCAATGCTAGCGACCATGGATTGAAATTGTGTGATATTAATATTATTAGGCACCGAAGATTCTTGTAAGGCCTTATCAAGGATAGCTTTATGTGCGGGGGATAGGCGGAGCAGCTCAAGGATAGATATGTGTGCGGGGGTTTTGCCAAGGTGATCCAAGAGGTTATAGTCAGAGAGAGGTCGAGGAGGATGAGGAGGTGCTCCTTGAACGGTAACTCGACCTCTTCGCGTGGTTACGGCACAATCAGGTGCTCCTTGGATGGTAATGGTAGAAATGCGAGCATGGTCAATGCGGCCAATGGTAGATGATGCATAGCTATAGGGAATAGCATTTCCAGCTTGAAGGTTATTTGTCTGATCATGAGATGGCAGTGGATTCTTGAAAGTCTCTAGATCATAGTTTGATGTGGATTGTTGAGCAGGTTGAGGTGTTGAAGGTGTGACGTTGATTAGACCTTGATCAATGCAGTCTTGGATAACATGTTTTAAGCGCATACAACCATTTGTTTTGTGTCCTTTAACTCGATGATAATCACAATACTCATTCTCTTTGTACCAAGGAGCTCGAAAGAGTGGTTCGCCATTTGGTGGTGCATCGGGTAGAATAACATCTCCAGCTTGAAGCAGCTTTCGAAGAATAACTTCCATGGGTTCCACTAATGGTGTAAATTGTCGGCGTGGATTAGAAGTTTGGCGTTGGTTTCTTCGTTGTGGAAAAGACTGTCTTGGTGGAGAAGCTGCTTGAATGTTGATAGGAGCTCTCATAGTTTGGATATTCTTTGTATCAACAATACCGTCATTGACAACATTCTTGTTCTTGTTCCAAAAGCGAGACTTATCATTGGAATTTTGGGGAGAATCTTTGTTATCACGAAAGATCTTGATAGTTCCTTTGGCAATTAAGGCTCGTTCAATAATAACTCCTTTGGAAACTAGTTCGTCAAAGGTGCTAGCACTTTGCAATTGTAATTGGAATGACAGCTCAGGATGAAGATTTTGAACAAAGATGTCCAGCTGTTGTTTCTCAGGGATTTCCCATGATAATTTGCTAGCCATATTACGCCATCGTTGGGTAAATGAGGAAAAGGTTTCACCATTGCGTTGTTTGTTGTTGACAATGTCATTCATGTTTACCTCATGTTCAATATTGAAGGCAAAATGTGATCGAAACTTGGTTGCCAATTCGGGAAAAGTCTTAATTCCTGGAGGTAAATGGGAAAACCATTCGAGAGCTTGTCCTGCTAAGCTTCGAGGAAATAGTCTCAAAAGATATGTATCATCATAGGCAACATCGAGACATGCCACGAAAAAGGCTCGAAGATGGTCATCCGGATTTCCTTTCCCTTTGTACTTATCAAATTGTGGGATTTCAAAGTGTGGTGGAAAAGGTATCATATTAAGAGACTTGTCAAATGGATAAGCGCATATGTTTTCGAGAGAGAAGGGTTTCTTGCCTTGTCCTACCCTTTCATCGATCATCTGTTGGATATCAGCTGAGGATAACTGCTGTTGTTGCAAAGGGGGTGGAGTGTGATATGAAACATATTGTGGTTGCGGTTGTGGTATATGTGGAGTTGTGACAGTTTGTTGTGGTTGTGGGATGTACGAAGCTGTAACGGTTTGTTGGGGTTGTGTGCCCACAATGTATGTCAAAGGAGTGGTATGTGACATGTATGTGTTGGAGGATTGCTGTCCTTGAGACACAAGTGGTAAGTGGGTGTGCATTACATGAGAAGTGGATGTGGGATTGATAGTAGCAGATGGTTGGGAAGTTGGAATTGAATTCATGACCTGGTAAGTGACGGAGGGATTGGTAGATACAACAGAAGGGTGAACATTGGGATTGGTATTTTGGACAATATGAGGATTGGTATATGTCATGTGTTGGGTGATATTAGAGAAGCCTTGGGTAGCATAAGATGGATTGATAGTGTGTGAAGGATTGGAAGAAGAGGACAGCATGGATGTAAGTTGATCAACATAAGCGATCTGATTGTTTGGATTGGCTTGAGAAATGAGGGGATCACTCATGTCAATAAGGCTAACATTGGGATTATAGGATAACATGAAGGAATTAGCAGTTGGTGTATGAGATGTGGTAGATCGCAATGGTTGTGAAGCATGGAGGACATGTGTTGTTGGAATGGTTTGAGAGGTATGCACACCATAAGATATGGGAATTGCTTGTGATGCTCGAAGTGTTTGTGCTTGCGTTATATGGACAGCTTGTGTGACGTGAGGCATGGAAACAGTCATGGTAGAAGGAGAGATATGTTGAGGGACATGAAAAGGTGGGATGTTGAGATTTTGTGACATAAGAGGAAGCACATTGGTGGGCACTATCAATGGTTCTAAGGTATGCTCTGATCGTGGTAACTCAAATGAAGCAACAAGAGGCAATGAGGATGGTGTTTGCGAGGTAATAGGAGATGATGTGACTATAGTAGATGGTTTATTCGCAACAACAGCAGTAGTGTTGGGATCGTGCTCTCTAATAGTGGATATATCAAAGTCTTTAGGTAGTTTAGCACCCATGCGAGCAAGTTGGAGAAAACAGCGATCAGGCTCAGATATCATGAGTTTCTCAACTTGGTCCCATAGATAGGTATCTTGAAATTCTGATGAGTCGTCTTGAGATTGTTCTTCGAAAGTTTCCAAGGATGGTAGAGGGTGCATTTGTTGTGAAGATGATTCGCCCCTAGTGTACCCTTGAGGTATAAACATATGAGAAGGCATACCAGTTGTGAATTGAGTTGCGTCCTTAAGAGGTGTTGTGAATTGTTTCATCTCAGCTTGCAATTTGGCATCCATTTCAGCTTTCAATTTGGCTTCTATTTCAGCTCGATATTGACTCCTAGTTTGAGGCATGATGTTGATGATGAAGTTGAGCTTGTCAAAGTTTTAAGACCCAAAAGATGATAGTTGGTTGATTGGTTGTTGTTTTGGTTTTTGCTAGTTTCGCTAAGTTGCTTGGTTGATTTGGTTTGGCTGAGTTGTTGTTGGTTGTCCCTAGAGGTAGCTTAATCACTCAAGGGAAAGATTGTTTGCTGTTGATGTTTGTTGGAGCTAAAGCTAAAAAGAGATTGTTTGCTGAAGCTAAAGCTGAAGGTTGTTTGTTGGCTGAGGCTAAAACTGAAGGTTGTTTGTTGATCGAAATGATTGGATTGATGTCTGATTTGCTGGTTGGGATCTCAAAAAGATGGAAAAGCTCATGAGTTGTGATTAATTGATAAGCTCAAAATAGGAGACAAAGTCCAGGTGTTTGCTGTTGATCAAAGGTAAGTCTGAAAGCTGATGTTTGAGGTTCAAGCAAGCTGGTCCTGAGGCTAATTTAGCTGATGCACTGAGATTTGCAAGAATTTTAGCTACAGGCGACTGATGATAGCTCAAAGGCGACTCAGAGGATGCTAAAGGCGATTAATGATAGCTCAAATGCGACCTGGTTTAGTTTCGACAGAAAAATGACAGTGCTAACCAGAAGCTATGCCAAAGGCGATGACTGTTGATTCAAAGGCGATTACTGTTGGTTCAGAGGCGACTCAGATATCCCTAAAGGCGACAGTCTGTTGTTCATAGGCGAGCTTGTTCTGGAATCAGGCGAATAACTGTGGATTAAAAGTGACTTGGCTCAAACAATATGCGACTGGTAATGAATCAGATGCGACTTGGTTCAGACAGTAGGCGATCAGCTGTGGTTCAGAAGCGATTCTGTTCAAGCAAAAGGCGATCAACTACGGTTTAAAAGCGACTCTGTTTAAGCAGTATGCGGGCAGTTGTTGTTTAAAAGCGATGCAGTTCAGGCAGAATGCGAGTCACTACAGTTCAGAAGCGATGTTGATGGTCTGTGCGAGCAGTTTAGGTTCAAAAGCGACTGTGTTTGTGTACCAGTGGTCTGATTTTTGTAGTTTTTTCAGCAAGAAAACAATGATAACAGTCACTCACACTCACAACAAGCACAAACTGATACAACCTAGGCTAGGATAGGACAATATCTGTTGAATCCCCTAGCTGCGCCTATTCAAAGCGGGTAGCTCCAGGATCTTGATAGCACCGGCTCCTCCTTACATTTGCACACACTTCTCACGCATACCAAGATCCGGGATTCTTATAAGGCTTGACCCTCTCCAAACCTTTAGATTGTCCCTGCTACCTCGGCTAAGAACCGCATGAATCGGGGCCGCTTCAAGGGTTTTGCCCTCTGCGTCAACAGATAGAAGGTTTTTGGCTACTACACAAAGTTGCTAATAAGGGCATCCGTTCGGGTGGCTATACGTGCGGCAGCGCTACTCTCCGTTATGGAGTCTCCCAGCCTCCAAGGGTTGCGCCTTGGAGGGTTTTGGGGGAGGTTGGCTGTCGGTATAACACAACTGCACCCGTTGTTTGTGGCTTTCGACACAAACACTTTTCTTATATAGCGGTTCGGAAGGACTTGGCTTTAGCCCGTTACCGCTTGGGTCGTATCCCTTCTCACACCGGGAAGGCAGGCCCTCTAAAGATAATGACAAGTTCTCATGCACCCAAGATCCATTTGATAGGCAAGGGGAGAGGATACTTTTGTCATTAAATTTGGGTTACAATCAGGCACATGCAAGCAATCAAAAAGATAAATCAAGCACGGAGCAAATAGTAATTCATTTTAAGCACCAAGCCTAAATATGCCTAATTTAGTGAAAAAAACCACAAATCTTGGACCGATCGAACCTGCAACAGATATGTCAGTAGTTTGATAACCTCCTTTCTTGGACAGATCGATAAGATGCTGCGCAAATACCCAGTTAATAGCCAAAAATCAAACTGGAACTGAAACAGGCTTGAAAACAACAGAGCTTTACCAGATGCGACCCACTGTTGATCAAAAGCGACCTCTATTATGTCATAGGCGAAAGACTGCAGATCATATGCGACGCGCAAAAACACAGTATGCGACGCCTGTTAGCTCATAAGCGATGCATATTTTCCATAAGCGATCGGTTGAGGGCTGGATGCGACCTGTTTCTGCAAAAACACAGCCGATAAACAAAAACCCTAGCCTAACAGGCGAATAATATTAGTCCATAAGCGACACAAATATATTCAAAAGCGGCGTCTGTCGTCTCATATGCGATCGCAATATACCGGAAGCGACCTGTTGGAAGTCGAAAGCGACCTGTCTCTGCAAAACAAAAATCAAAACCCTAACCTGCACAGGCGAATATTATTAGCTCATAAGCGTATCATATCAGAATAAAAGCGTGCACCGTTAGGTCAAAAGCGATGCGGATTTGTGCAAAGGCGACCCCTGTTAGATTAAAAGCGATCTGATTATGCGCAAAAGCGGCGGCTGTTAGATCAAAAGCGGCAAATACAGTCCCAGGCGATCATTTTAATGATAAAAGCGATGCGTTTTACCTAAGGCGACGACTGTTAGGTCAAAGGCGATCCAGAGAGGTATATGCGGCCTGCTCCAGCTCAGAAGCGACGCAGAAATCTCGAAGCGACAGATTTTCCTTTAAAAGCGACTGGAATTTTCTGCGAGCACCTGCAAAATCTGATCTTCAAGGAAACAACTCCAAAAAACGAAGTTAATCAGGGACGTGAGTCCCACTGGGCGTGCCAAAATGTGATAGGTGAAAGTCAGGTGTGGAAGATCAGACATAGTCATGAAACCCTAACCCTACCATCATCAAGGAATCTAATCTAAATGAAGCCAAAAGAACAATGCAATGCAAGCATAACATCACCTAGACCGTGTGATTCCTTGTTTGAGAGGGAAATGTGGACTGCTTCTTCAACAATGAACAATCACAAAGCTGAAAGCTGCCATTGATGGATGATAAAAGCTCAAATGGCTCGAATGCTCAAGATGATAATGGAGTTGCTATATGAATTCTGGATTGCTAGATTTCTGGATGTCTCATATGGAATGAGAGGCTGTTTATATAGGACTCAACCAAGATCAACCAACGGTGGAGATTCAAAGGCTATGTGAATGGCTAAGATTGAAAGTTACTAAATTTAGGTCCAATTAGTTGTACATGTGAAGGATTTTAAATGAAAGTTGTCTTACAACACATGATAAATGGGAAATGGACAAGTGTTGAAATGTGATAAATGATAAAGGCTTAATTCAAATAAAGTATTTGAATTAGTGGGATATGAGTTGGAAATTAATTAAATAAATAAAATTTATTTAATTAATATGATAAATGCATAAAATGAGATAAGACATGATGTGGAATTAATTAAATAAATACAATTTATTTAATTAATTGGCTAAGTGAATGAGAATGGGATTTTAATTAAATAAATAAAATTTATTTAATTAATTGGATAATGGATTAGGGATGTAACAAGGTGTCGCTAGACATGGACAAATTTGGGTGTCTACAACATGAATAATTGTCAATTGAAGTTCAAAATCAATATGATCCTCTTCTAATCTTTGTCACAATAAACAAAAAGTTGATAAAGCAAGTTATGATTGACAATGGATTAGCTCTTAATGTTTGTGGCATTGATTTGTTACATAAAATTAAGGTTGATACATATTTAATCAAACTAGATAAAATTCACATTCATGGCTTTGATAATGTTGGTAGACAATCCCTAGGTACCATAACTTTACCTGTAAAGGTTGGACTTGTGACATTATCTACCCTTATCCATGTCATGCCTGGTGCACTTTCATATAATATGATTCTCAGTAGACCATGGATTCATGCCATGGGGGCAGTTCCATCTACCCTTCATCAATCAGTAAAGTTTATTTACAAAAATAAACTTCACACCATTGAAGTTGACCTGAATCCAGAAATTTTTTTACAAGTTGAGGTGGAAAAATAAGTTTTCAATCACAAGATTCTCAATAACTTAAAAGTTGACTCATCAATACCTCTTTCCATAGATAATATTGTGTAAGATTCCAAATCACCATCGAATGCACTTCTTGGTGACGATTGGGGTTCATTAGATTTTACTCCTTCCTTTATAGGGGAATATAAACTTAATAACCCTGATTTTGAATGTAATGTCCCCATTTTCGAGTTCTCTTGTAGCTTAGTCAGAGTTGACATTTTGGGTTGGTGACAACATAATCAGAGGAGTATTTCGATGTCATCAGGGTGTTCGAGTGATCCAGTGGAGCTGTATGACACTTTCTGGAGAGATTTCGAATAACTTGTCCATACTTACTATTTATAGTAAGTGCTTACATGGCGATAATCTTTCTAGGTTTTTATGGGATTGTTCTCTTTGGTCCTCGGAGAACACTGCTATTTGTAGTAAGTATCAATCTGGTGTTGTTTTGGTGACTTGGAAGTCAGTCATTAGCCATCCCCATTGTTGCATTGAGCTTAGTGTTATCAGATGGTTTGCAGTCATGTCTTTCTAGGTGATTTCAGACTTTGGGCCTCGACTTAGTATTTTTAGTAAATTAGGGTTTTGGTCCATTACGGGATTTTCAGTGTTGGAGATGGAGTGTTTTGATGAGACCTTTCCAATGGTCTATATATCACTGAATTTTGAGTTCATTTGGGCCTCCATATTAAAGTCCGTAAATTAATAATATTATTTAATATTGGACTTTGGGTTATAATGGTTAAGTGATGAAAAATAAAATATTTAAAAATCACTTTAGTCATTTTAGGGAGCGCTCACCTTGGGAAATATTAAAAGTGAAATTAAAATAAACATTTCTCCACAAAAGTGCATCCACCCTCTTGGAGAATTATAAAAGGGGAAAAGTGAAGCTCATTTGCATATGCTTGGATAATTGATTTTCTCTCTTGTTTTGGGATGTTCCCATGCATTGGCTTTGGAGCTTAGCTCTAGGGTTTGTTATTGGTTGTGTTGAGATGAAAACCTCTTCATAGTCCTCTTCTTTGTGTGTGAGAGACCACATCAGGAAGAGATTCTTGGAGGCTTCATCTAGAGGCTTCAGTTGTGCATTCGCCAGAGACATTTTGGTGAAGATTTGAGTAGTTATTGAATACTTTTATGCAGATTTTTGTATACAGCTAAGAATGAAGGAATGAATGGTAGATTTATGTGTTTGTGGAGGATTTTCTAGCTATTGTTTCTTTCTGCTTGCTGGCCGTATATTTCTAGCTAGGGCCGTACCACTTTGGAGCTATTCTTGACAGAGTTTGGAGTGTCATTCTATTATGTTATTATAGCATTGGTCATTCACATCATAAGCAATTAGATTATAGTGGGGTTGAGGACTTCCAGATCAAATTGGAGCTTTTTCTTACTGCTGCACACTCTACAACAGGCCATACACTCAACTATTGGATGTGGGTCTCTAATAAATTATTCTAGCTTGCTTTGAAAACTATAGTACCAACATTTGGGTTGCATTGGGACTAAAAATCATTTGCAAAACTTTGTATGATCAGATTTCCTTGTTTGTAGAAGTTGTGAGCATTTTTCTATGGTTAGTATTGCTGGTCCTTTGTCAGCATAAGTACGAAGTTGAAGACCTCCATCTGGGTATGTCATTGTAATTCATATTTTTCTATAATACAATCTGGGTCTTCATTAGTTTGCTCATATCTCTTCTAGTTTTTCTAGGTTTTCAATATATGCTTTATATTCTATATTATCAATGTAAAATCAAAACATGCAAAACATGCCATGAAACCCTAAACCAAAAGCATATAGAAAAGAAAAAAAAGTGGCATAGAACAAACATATATCCGAGGGTGTATGTTATAGTGGTATCAAAGTAGTGTATCTTGCCATTCTGTGAGGTTAAATATGACATGCAAAAGATGAACTGAGACATACAGCTTGGTACACATCAGTATTATCTCAGACAAAGTAGATCACAGATGGATATCCAGGTTCCCTATATTGATCCCCTTGTGGGTATAGCTACAATAGAGATAGAGGAAACCTCAAACTTTCAGTTGGAAGCCTCAGCTAGATCAACATTTGGTATGAAGCATGCAACAATGAAGGAAGAAGTGTTTAAGGATCTTGAATACATGCCTGATTTTTTGACTTATAATAGTAGTCCATTACCCTTTTATAATCATGAGGTGGCAGCCCTAAGGCATAAGGATGGTTGTGGTATGGGGGTTATTGGGACCTAAAATTTCATACCAATTTTTGCAAGATTTTAGGTTCCCATATGAAAAATTCAATTTCAACACTCATAGATACACCTGCACAATATGCTCAAATGGCCTACTTTGAAGCATTATAATTCGGAGACAGTTCGTCTTCATGCAAAATTATTTCACAAACATGTTTGTCCGCCATATGTAAGTGAGCACACCTGATTTCAGCTTCCTACGATCAATTTTGACTAGGTTTTGAAGAACCAAGTTGGAGGGTTCTGGTAAGGTTTGTTACTTGCACAATGTGAAATCAGCCCGAGAGTCCAACTTTGGAGGTTGATATCTAGCAGCTAAATGATGATCCTGACAAACTAATCAGTGTTTCGTATTCCCCTCATAATAATGTACCTTCATGCCAGTTTTTGGGACCCCAACATCTCGTTTGCTATTTTTTCAAAATCAAAAGCAAATGTAAAAAGTTCAGTTGCCATATGCATTTCCAGAAAGTTGCGAAGAGCTCAACTTTGGCCCTTACCATTTCATAACAGAAGATGGATGGTGAAGAATCCTCTTACACACGCACTCATCAAGCCTAAATGAACTCAACTTTCCAGTTACAACTTCCCAGGAAGAGATTTAATGGGTTTTTAAAATTGCAAGTTGGTGAGCTCAAATCAGGTTTTGACAGGGGCAGTTTTCAAGGAGGTTAATTTGGAAGGTAATATCTAGCAATCGGGTCGTGTTCATAAAAAACCAATTGATGTCTCAAATTCTTCCCATGTTAATGTGCCTACATGCCAATTCTCAAGGTCCCGGCACTTCGTTTGATATTTTTTAAAAATCAAATCCAAATGGATTTTACACAGTTCTGTGACTGCATTCCCAGGCAGCTTCAGAAAGGTCAAATTTGACACCTGATATCTTATGAAGGAAGAGGAATAATGAAAAATCCTTTTGCACACATGTTCACGTGGCCTAAATGAACTAATCCCCAGGACGGCAGCTTCTCATTATCAGATTTGATATTTTTCCAAAGAGGCAAAATAATAGGTTTCAATTGAGTTTAAAACAGGGGCAAAACACGCTGAGTGAGCTACTTTGATTGCGAGCAGCTTTTAATCCCAATAACTTCATGCCAATCCGTCTGACGACCATACTCCCCTATCATAATTCAACATGTTGGTGCATTTTTGTGGCTCCAGGAGAAGTTTTGATTAGTTTTCCAAGGCAATTTTTGAAGCTACTTGACCAGTTTTATCACTGTCTAAATATGTCAAAAAGAGGATTTTGGTGACAACCCAGTCCATTTTTCATCTTAGTAGCAATGTCAAGGCAATTCTGAAATAAGCATGAACCATGTAAAAGAGATACCTTTGATTAGTATTGCTGATGTTCTCTTTTTCGAAGAGGACATGAAGGCACTTCAAGGGCATAGTATATATAGAAACACTTGATAAATCTGCAGCTGTAAAAAAGAAAGTAGTATTTACACATTCTGAAGAGGACAGGAAGCTATTAATGAAGAGAGACACATGGCATTGGAGTCTGAAGTGGAACAAGCAATAGGTTTTCACCATGTAATTGCTTTGATTGCTTCTGCAGGAAAGCTTATTGTAGGTCACAACTACCTTTTAGATTTTGCTCATATCCATAGCAAGTTTATTGCTCCTCTGCCAGAGACAGTGGTTGAATTTGCAACAGCTCTTCGCAAGCATTTTCCATATATCATTAATACTAAGTACCTTCTCAAAACAGAACCAATGTTACAATATATGATGAGAAATAAGAGCACCAGTTTGTCCTTGGCGTTTACTCACTTGTGTGGACAGATTGCTTGTACTTCAGAAGCTTTCAATAAAATTATGAATTATACTATCAAAGTTGTGGTTCCAGCTGAACTACAGAGGTACACAGATGCTCATTTGGGTGCAAAGCATGAAGCAGGATATGACTCTTACATGACTGGATGCATATTTTCTCAGGCTTGTTAACACTTGGACATTGACTTCAACAACCTTCATCTTGGACCTGATTTTGCTTTGGCAGATAAAGTTCAAGGATATTTCAATCTACTTTATGTTGGCTGGATCAGGTGTTAAACTGGAACAAAACCCAAACGTAAACCCAAGGCAGACACATTATTTCACCATATGCAAAAAATGGATTTCCAACCCGGTCAGTTCATATTTGCCAGCATCCTCCCCGCCTGTACTAGAATGGGAGCCTTGAAACAGTGTATGGACATCCATCGAAGCGTAATGGAAGGGGGATTTTTTCTTCAGATATTGTAGTTGCGAATGCCTTGATAGGCATGTGTGCCAATGACTGATCATAAAAATAAAACACATGAGTTGTTTAATGGAATGATTCAGAGAGATATGATATCTCAGAATGCCAAAATTACAAGCATAAAACCAGGTTCCATGATGGTTGCCAGCATCCACGGTGCTTGAAGCAAGCAAATAGGGCAAGAAACCCTAAACTCACGTATCGGCGTGACATTTGAAGTCGGAGCAATTTTTTTAGATTACACCGATTTTATGCCTTTCGCCGATGCATACTTTTCGGTGAGAAATATTTATACTCTCAGCGATTGGGCAGACATATATAATCGGGCTCAACTCCTTTTTTCTCTCCGACTACAGGTGTTTCTCCGATGAGGAGGAAAAAACGGGATTTAAAATGCAAGTTCCACTTATAAAAAATTAAATGATATGAGATTATAATGGAATGAAATCTAAATCCTGTATTTTGTGGAAGGGGTATAAGGTGAAAATTTATTTGAAAATATTTTTTCCGAAAGAGAAATGCTTTCTGAAGAGTTAATCAAAGAGGTAATTATTTTACCTAAATAATATTTTTATGCGAGAATGCATAAGATGGCCAGTAAAACCAGAAGGGGTAATTATTTTCACACAAATGGTTATTCTAGCCGGGTGAAGGTGAAAAAGCACACAAATAAATGAAAGCGTGAAGATTGCCAGCCAAAGATGGAAATAATTATTATTAAATTATCTTGCACGGGAATACAAAGCTTAGAAAGGTTGAAATTAATTTAATCAAACTAAAATAGTTGATTAAATAAAGGGATGCATCAGATGAAAATTGAAGGGTTATAACCCTAACATATGAATGTGTAAAATGCTAAATAAAAATCAAGGCATAAAAATACATCGGTAGAAGAAAATGAATCAGAAATTGTAAATCATACCGAAATTAATTTAATCAAACTAAAATAGTTGATTAAATAAAGGGATGCATCAGATGAAAATTGAAGGGTTACAACCCTAACATATGAATGCGTAAAATGCTAAATAAAAATCAAGGCATAAAAATACATCGGTAGAAGAAAATGAATCAGAAATTGTAGATCATACCGATTTGATGTGTCACACCGATGTTGTGGGCCCAAGTATTATATAAATAAAGTAATGAGGTAAAACAATGGAAAAGGGGATATGGAAGCAAGGAGAAATATGTAGAATATTTTTGAAATAAAGATGGGAAATATTTTCACAAAGCCGTTAATTGAAGATTTTTGTGTAAATGTGTATAATGGCCCGTGAAAATATTTTCACTTAGAAAATGAGTTTATGCAGGACAATAAAAAATATTATTAAAGTCACTGCACCATGAAAATCTCATCGGCAAGACCAAGCAAATCAGAGAGAAATTTTTAAAACACACCGAGTTTATGCCTCATACCGATGGATGCCTCTTTGGGGAGAAATGTCATTTAATTAAAAGTGGTAAATATTTTAAATGTGAGCTGCATGCCCGAGGTAAAATATTAAAATGCAATATGAAATATTTTACCAAAGGGGTTATAAGGATGAAAGAAAAATATTTTCCAACGAATTCACGAGATAGGTAATTACTTTACCTAAAAATATTTTGAGGAAGTATATGCAAAAGGTGAGAAAACATTTTCACCGAGCAATTCACAAGCGAAGTAATTATTTTACTGGAAGAATATTTTATGCAAAATATTTCACCGAGGAAGTTGTAGGAGATAAGATATTTTCACTAAAGGATGTAAAATATTTTCACAAGGTTGTTAAAAACAAGATTTCATGAGCAGAAATTATTTCTTACTCGAAGGGTAAAATATATTTTTCCAGTGGGAGAAAATATGAGCAAGAGGATATAACAAACAATCATATTCATATTGGAAAATTATTTTCGTGAGAATACAAGTCCCAGGAAGATTAATTAAATAAAGAATCAAGATACATGAAAGTAAACCCTAACAAAGATGAAGAGAAATAATTGAATTTTAAAGGGCTGGAGGCTAATATTTTGCGTTAATAAAAATTGTTGTCCTTCACGGAAATGAAGAGACGCACGGGACGGTAAGCGAAGGGTCACAACCCTAAAATACACAATATGTATAAAGGTGAAATCAAAGGAGGACAGAGAAAAATCATCAGTAGATTAGGATCAAGAGTAGATTAGGAAAAACATCAGTTAGATAACTGGATGGATTGACCAGTTGCAAAAATAAAATATTATGTTGTACATTGTAAAATCTTTCGAAACTATATAGTGGATAAAATGTATAAATAAATGATTTAATATTGGTGTCTATTGTTTGTTGAGCTGAGCAATTATTTGGTTGTCTCCATACTGTTATTTCTTTGTTATTTGAACCTGAGTTTCCAAGTTGATATTTCAGTTTCATCGAGACGCACTTGTTTTCGTGTAATCAAATTAATTGGTTTCCATTACAGATATAAAATCCTTTTGATTGATTACAGTAACCTGGAGGTAGCATTTGGATAGGTAAGAGCAACCCTATAATTGTCAAGATTGCCATACTGTCTCCAACTCGATATTGTCTTGTTATTCAAATTGAGCATCAACTCCATTTGTCAATACACATTTGCTGTCATTGTGTGATTCTTTTGATCGGTTCCTTCAAGCAAGGATTAAAAAATCCTTTCAATAAGTCACAGTAACCTGGTAAGATTCGAGTGGATCACTAAGTAGAGTTTGTCAGTCACATTCTTGCACGTTTATACAAGCTATAAACAAACACAAGTGCCAAACAATTAGGATTGTAACCTATAAGTAAATCATATATCATATACACCTTGACTCCATTAGCCCAACAGAAATAGGCACTGGTCATACCAATTCCATTTTAGGATTCCATAAAATCTCTTTCAAACAATTACATCTCAGATCTTAGTATTAGGAGTAGGAGTAGTTTAGAAGCTTGCATCTATTACATTTTATGCCATTGTGATAGATTTACTAATCCAATCAAGTCATACAGTGTTAAGTCTGCTTTAGTTACAAAGGTACACCTGCCTAGGTTTGCAGGACCTGAAGTGTAGGGAGCTAATAGCTCTGTCAATTGGTCCAAAAACATTGCAAATCCAAACATAGAGTCTAGCATCCTCTTAGGGTTAGCAACCTGCATTTTTGGGAACCAACAAATTGGCGACTCTGTTGGGGACTAGTGAAAGACCTTAGAAATTAATCCTTTCTTTCATAGAGTCATTTTAGAAAATTTAAAATGGCGACTCTACTGGGGAGAACACATAGAGAAACTTGGTAGTGGACCATGTTATTAGAGTTAGAAAATTAAAAGGCATAACTCTACTGGTGGAAGGAAAAACTCAGAAAAAATGATTAGTCCTCTAAATAGAGGTGGGGACTCTACACAAAATTCAAATACATATTGGTAGACTCTGCTGGCAAGAACCCAGAAAGATGAAATTTTCCTCTTCTCACAAGAGGTGGCGACTCTGAAAATAAAATTGATGAAATATGAAAAAATATAACATACCCCCTTTAGATGCATTCTTTGAAATAAGGAGACATGAAGGAGAATCTGGATATAAGTTGTTCATCAGGTTGGGGGATATCTATGAACAGATACCTTTTCATCTCAAACCTAGTGTATCCTTATTTATTAAAATGTTCATGCTTGCTTATGTGCCTATGTCTACTAATTGGCCTGAATCATTAAAGCCAGTTACTATAGACCAATTGGTTAAATTGATTCCTATCATAGAAAGGAAAAGGCACGAGGATATTATCAATGTTGGATCCAATGATACTAAATATGAAGAAACTGATATAGCAATGCAGCCAGATATGGATGGACTAGCAACATACCAAGAAAATGAATACTATCCACCACCTGGACAGCGATATGCTCCGCAATATCATCATCTACATATGTCACATCAAAATCTGCACTCTCATCAACCCACCCAACAAAATGTTTATTATCAGCCTCCATATCAAACAAATTTTATCCCAGCCCACCCACCACAATATATGAATCAGCAGTGTTGGGAGGAAGAAGAACATTGTTTTCAAAAGATGGGTATACCAAAACATGAACTCCAGATGTTTCCAAACCCATGCTATCCTGAGGATGAAATCTTTTCAGATAACCAGGGTGAATATTTTCAAGATCTTGATCAAGAGGAAGTGCACATGGCAGAAAAGAATCTTCAAGCCTGTTCAAAATCATTATATGATGATATAGCACAAAAAGATGAAGAGGATGACTATTTTCAAATAGGGCAAACTCACAATGAGGAGGAAGGGTACATATCTGAAAATGATTTTCAAAATTTTTCAAACCCATTGTATGATGAAAAGATGGAAGAAGATCAGATGACATTTTGCCAAGGTATGCCAGAAAATGAATTTCAAGTGTTCTCAAATCCATGTTATCAAGAAGATGAAAGGCATTTAGACAGTCAGGGAGGTGGATATTCTGATAAAGAGTCTATAAATGATGAGGTTGATGAAATATGTACATCAAATTTTGAGCATTGTAGTTGTGATGAAAAGAATGATGAAAATTTTAGTGAGAGGGTTGATGAAGAGACGTGCTCACTTGACAGTGAGCAGATTTCAGAATTGCTCACCAAAGAATATCAAAGATGCGTACATAGAGATGATACCCAAATACTGTGTCCAGCACATATATCTTTTGACAGTGAATGCATTCAACATGGTAAGGAAGATGAAATATATGAGGCCATATTTCCCAAATCACATCTTTGCAAAAAAGAGACAGATAGTGGTCATGAGTTCTCTTGTGACACTGATCCAGAGATAAAGATGTCCATTGAACCAGAGGAGGTTGATGATTCCAGTGTGTATGATTGGCAGATTATTGACTCTCAAGCGTGTGGGGAAGATGGATGTGATAAGGAAGAAGATACAATGTTTTATGTTGGAGCCAGCATTGATGATAGCATGTGTCAGAAGCAGCTTGATCTATTCCATTTTCCAATTCAGTTAAAAGACCAGCATTGGGTGAATAACAATAGATATGATAAAGTAAGACATCCTACAAGGTCTAACAATCATGACTTCCTTATGTCATACAATGATGAAGGTGTTCAGACTATGCCTGACTTCCAGATACCGAATAATACAAAACGCACTTGCAGCATAAATTATGATGCATTATTGAACTATATGAACAGATTCAATCAAGCAGATGGGGTATCATTACAACATGATCAGAACAAGGTTTTTGACAGGGGAAAGACGTGGATTTTCTTTTCTGATATGGTTTTTTGACCATATCAGTTTAGGGGCAAAAAGTAGACTCTGTTACCCAATGAAGAAGGCGTTGGTCTGCTCCCCAGAAATCTGGGATCTTGCTATGCCCACAGGGGGCATACATCCCTAGACAGAGCCACTATTGGGACCTGAAATTTCATACCAATTTTTGCAAGATTTCAGGTTCCCATATGAAAAATTCAATTTCAACACTCATAGATACACCTGCACAATATGCTCAAATGGCCTACTTTGAAGCATTATAATTCGGAGCCAGTTCGTCTTCATGCAAAATTATTTCACAAACATGTTTGTCCGCCATATGTAAGTGAGCACACCTGATTTCAGCTTCCTACGATCAATTTTGACTAGGTTTTGAAGAACCAAGTTGGAGGGTTCTGGTAAGGTTTGTTACTTGCACAATGTGAAATCAGCCCGAGAGTCCAACTTTGGAGGTTGATATCTAGCAGCTAAATGATGATCCTGACAAACTAATCAGTGTTTCGTATTCCCCTCATAATAATGTACCTTCATGCCAGTTTTTGGGACCCCAACATCTCATTTGCTATTTTTTCAAAATCAAAAGCAAATGTAAAAAGTTCAGTTGCCATATGCATTTCCAGAAAGTTGCGAAGAGCTCAACTTTGGCCCTTACCATTTCATAACAGAAGATGGATGGTGAAGAATCCTCTTACACACGCACTCATCAAGCCTAAATGAACTCAACTTTCCAGTTACAACTTCCCAGGAAGAGATTTAATGGGTTTTTAAAATTGCAAGTTGGTGAGCTCAAATCAGGTTTTGACAGGGGCAGTTTTCAAGGAGGTTAATTTGGAAGGTAATATCTAGCAATCGGGTCGTGTTCATAAAAAACCAATTGATGTCTCAAATTCTTCCCATGTTAATGTGCCTACATGCCAATTCTCAAGGTCCCGGCACTTCGTTTGATATTTTTTAAAAATCAAATCCAAATGGATTTTACACAGTTCTGTGACTGCATTCCCAGGCAGCTTCAGAAAGGTCAAATTTGACACCTGATATCTTATGAAGGAAGAGGAATAATGAAAAATCCTTTTGCACACATGTTCACGTGGCCTAAATGAACTAATCCCCAGGACGGCAGCTTCTCATTATCAGATTTGATATTTTTCCAAAGAGGCAAAATAATAGGTTTCAGTTGAGTTTAAAACAGGGGCAAAACACGCTGAGTGAGCTACTTTGATTGCGAGCAGCTTTTAATCCCAATAACTTCATGCCAATCCGTCTGACGACCATACTCCCCTATCATAATTCAACATGTTGGTGCATTTTTGTGGCTCCAGGAGAAGTTTTGATTAGTTTTCCAAGGCAATTTTTGAAGCTACTTGACCAGTTTTATCACTGTCTAAATATGTCAAAAAGAGGATTTTGGTGACAACCCAGTCCATTTTTCATCTTAGTAGCAATGTCAAGGCAATTCTGAAATAAGCATGAACCATGTAAAAGAGATACCTTTGATTAGTATTGCTGATGTTCTCTTTTTCGAAGAGGACATGAAGGCACTTCAAGGGCATAGTATATATAGAAACACTTGATAAATCTGCAGCTGTAAAAAAGAAAGTAGTATTTACACATTCTGAAGAGGACAGGAAGCTATTAATGAAGAGAGACACATGGCATTGGAGTCTGAAGTGGAACAAGCAATAGGTTTTCACCATGTAATTGCTTTGATTGCTTCTGCAGGAAAGCTTATTGTAGGTCACAACTACCTTTTAGATTTTGCTCATATCCATAGCAAGTTTATTGCTCCTCTGCCAGAGACAGTGGTTGAATTTGCAACAGCTCTTCGCAAGCATTTTCCATATATCATTAATACTAAGTACCTTCTCAAAACAGAACCAATGTTACAATATATGATGAGAAATAAGAGCACCAGTTTGTCCTTGGCATTTACTCACTTGTGTGGACAGATTGCTTGTACTTCAGAAGCTTTCAATAAAATTATGAATTATACTATCAAAGTTGTGGTTCCAGCTGAACTACAGAGGTACACAGATGCTCATTTGGGTGCAAAGCATGAAGCAGGATATGACTCTTACATGACTGGATGCATATTTTCTCAGGCTTGTTAACACTTGGACATTGACTTCAACAACCTTCATCTTGGACCTGATTTTGCTTTGGCAGATAAAGTTCAAGGATATTTCAATCTACTTTATGTTGGCTGGATCAGGTGTTAAACTGGAACAAAACCCAAACGTAAACCCAAGGCAGACACATTATTTCACCATATGCAAAAAATGGATTTCCAACCCGGTCAGTTCATATTTGCCAGCATCCTCCCCGCCTGTACTAGAATGGGAGCCTTGAAACAGTGTATGGACATCCATCGAAGCGTAATGGAAGGGGGATTTTTTCTTCAGATATTGTAGTTGCGAATGCCTTGATAGGCATGTGTGCCAATGACTGATCATAAAAATAAAACACATGAGTTGTTTAATGGAATGATTCAGAGAGATATGATATCTCAGAATGCCAAAATTACAAGCATAAAACCAGGTTCCATGATGGTTGCCAGCATCCACGGTGCTTGAAGCAAGCAAATAGGGCAAGAAACCCTAAACTCACGTATCGGCGTGACATTTGAAGTCGGAGCAATTTTTTTAGATTACACCGATTTTATGCCTTTCGCCGATGCATACTTTTCGGTGAGAAATATTTATACTCTCAGCGATTGGGCAGACATATATAATCGGGCTCAACTCCTTTTTTCTCTCCGACTACAGGTGTTTCTCCGATGAGGAGGAAAAAACGGGATTTAAAATGCAAGTTCCACTTATAAAAAATTAAATGATATGAGATTATAATGGAATGAAATCTAAATCCTGTATTTTGTGGAAGGGGTATAAGGTGAAAATTTATTTGAAAATATTTTTTCCGAAAGAGAAATGCTTTCTGAAGAGTTAATCAAAGAGGTAATTATTTTACCTAAATAATATTTTTATGCGAGAATGCATAAGATGGCCAGTAAAACCAGAAGGGGTAATTATTTTCACACAAATGGTTATTCTAGCCGGGTGAAGGTGAAAAAGCACACAAATAAATGAAAGCGTGAAGATTGCCAGCCAAAGATGGAAATAATTATTATTAAATTATCTTGCACGGGAATACAAAGCTTAGAAAGGTTGAAATTAATTTAATCAAACTAAAATAGTTGATTAAATAAAGGGATGCATCAGATGAAAATTGAAGGGTTATAACCCTAACATATGAATGTGTAAAATGCTAAATAAAAATCAAGGCATAAAAATACATCGGTAGAAGAAAATGAATCAGAAATTGTAAATCATACCGAAATTAATTTAATCAAACTAAAATAGTTGATTAAATAAAGGGATGCATCAGATGAAAATTGAAGGGTTACAACCCTAACATATGAATGCGTAAAATGCTAAATAAAAATCAAGGCATAAAAATACATCGGTAGAAGAAAATGAATCAGAAATTGTAGATCATACCGATTTGATGTGTCACACCGATGTTGTGGGCCCAAGTATTATATAAATAAAGTAATGAGGTAAAACAATGGAAAAGGGGATATGGAAGCAAGGAGAAATATGTAGAATATTTTTGAAATAAAGATGGGAAATATTTTCACAAAGCCGTTAATTGAAGATTTTTGTGTAAATGTGTATAATGGCCCGTGAAAATATTTTCACTTAGAAAATGAGTTTATGCAGGACAATAAAAAATATTATTAAAGTCACTGCACCATGAAAATCTCATCGGCAAGACCAAGCAAATCAGAGAGAAATTTTTAAAACACACCGAGTTTATGCCTCATACCGATGGATGCCTCTTTGGGGAGAAATGTCATTTAATTAAAAGTGGTAAATATTTTAAATGTGAGCTGCATGCCCGAGGTAAAATATTAAAATGCAATATGAAATATTTTACCAAAGGGGTTATAAGGATGAAAGAAAAATATTTTCCAACGAATTCACGAGATAGGTAATTACTTTACCTAAAAATATTTTGAGGAAGTATATGCAAAAGGTGAGAAAACATTTTCACCGAGCAATTCACAAGCGAAGTAATTATTTTACTGGAAGAATATTTTATGCAAAATATTTCACCGAGGAAGTTGTAGGAGATAAGATATTTTCACTAAAGGATGTAAAATATTTTCACAAGGTTGTTAAAAACAAGATTTCATGAGCAGAAATTATTTCTTACTCGAAGGGTAAAATATATTTTTCCAGTGGGAGAAAATATGAGCAAGAGGATATAACAAACAATCATATTCATATTGGAAAATTATTTTCGTGAGAATACAAGTCCCAGGAAGATTAATTAAATAAAGAATCAAGATACATGAAAGTAAACCCTAACAAAGATGAAGAGAAATAATTGAATTTTAAAGGGCTGGAGGCTAATATTTTGCGTTAATAAAAATTGTTGTCCTTCACGGAAATGAAGAGACGCACGGGACGGTAAGCGAAGGGTCACAACCCTAAAATACACAATATGTATAAAGGTGAAATCAAAGGAGGACAGAGAAAAATCATCAGTAGATTAGGATCAAGAGTAGATTAGGAAAAACATCAGTTAGATAACTGGATGGATTGACCAGTTGCAAAAATAAAATATTATGTTGTACATTGTAAAATCTTTCGAAACTATATAGTGGATAAAATGTATAAATAAATGATTTAATATTGGTGTCTATTGTTTGTTGAGCTGAGCAATTATTTGGTTGTCTCCATACTGTTATTTCTTTGTTATTTGAACCTGAGTTTCCAAGTTGATATTTCAGTTTCATCGAGACGCACTTGTTTTCGTGTAATCAAATTAATTGGTTTCCATTACAGATATAAAATCCTTTTGATTGATTACAGTAACCTGGAGGTAGCATTTGGATAGGTAAGAGCAACCCTATAATTGTCAAGATTGCCATACTGTCTCCAACTCGATATTGTCTTGTTATTCAAATTGAGCATCAACTCCATTTGTCAATACACATTTGCTGTCATTGTGTGATTCTTTTGATCGGTTCCTTCAAGCAAGGATTAAAAAATCCTTTCAATAAGTCACAGTAACCTGGTAAGATTCGAGTGGATCACTAAGTAGAGTTTGTCAGTCACATTCTTGCACGTTTATACAAGCTATAAACAAACACAAGTGCCAAACAATTAGGATTGTAACCTATAAGTAAATCATATATCATATATACCTTGACTCCATTAGCCCAACAGAAATAGGCACTGGTCATACCAATTCCATTTTAGGATTCCATAAAATCTCTTTCAAACAATTACATCTCAGATCTTAGTATTAGGAGTAGGAGTAGTTTAGAAGCTTGCATCTATTACATTTTATGCCATTGTGATAGATTTACTAATCCAATCAAGTCATATAGTGTTAAGTCTGCTTTAGTTACAAAGGTACACCCGCCTAGGTTTGCAGGACCTGAAGTGTAGGGAGCTAATAGCTCTGTCAATTGGTCCAAAAACATTGCAAATCCAAACATAGAGTCTAGCATCCTCTTAGGGTTAGCAACCTGCATTTTTGGGAACCAACAGGGGTTAAACACAATACACTTGTTGAGAATCCAAGTCAAGGAAGGTCTGATATAATACAAGAACACCTAGGAAAGAAGTTTTAAAGCATGTGTATTTGATGGGCAAACATGTGGCACACTCAGATCTACCCATCAAATTCTCAGATCAGTTTTGGGCAGCAGATTGGAGGCATGAATCTAAAATTTCTATTTGTACACATATCTCCACCTGGATCCCACATCATCCTATCACTACACCTGTTAATCATGGAGAAAGGAAGACATCTCAAAGTACTAACACCCATCCAACCTCCAACACCTGTTGACCTCCCATGGATGTGTAAAAATCTCAACTTAGGTGCAAGAAAATGTATATCAGCTCCTCCAAGTTAGTTGATGTAAATTAGGATAGCGATCTCACCCATAGGCCATCCTCTAGTGAAGAAGAGGTGATCCAACTCTCCTCTTGAATTTAACACAACAACTATCCTCCATGTACTTCATATGAGACCTATGCAACATGAAGTAAAATAATCATCTCTCGCCCCTATGTGCAAAAGGACCTATACTAGGGTCGGCATGTCAATAACATCATGCTCACCTCCAACTCTAATGTCGAAGCCCAATGGTGACACAACCCCTAGTGTCTCAAAATTAGAAAATATCATGTGGATAATGTTAAAGGAGCAATGCAATCTATCTTGTCTCTTATTTTAGATGAAGATGATGATATCTCCAAGTTGTTATTATCTACCTTGTTAAGTATTTGGAGAAAAGAACAATATGTTTCACATGTAGCTCATGAATTGTCAAAAAAATTGGTTGATCAGAAAATTGAGGAAATTAAACATCTCTTGACAGAAGAAGAATATATTGCTTGTGGTTTATAGGTTACAAGAATGAGCAAGAACCAAATGAGAAGACAAGGTCTATGCTTCTCTTGTAAAGAATTTCAGGAGCCTAACCACTAATGCATAAATAAAAAGGACTCACAACTTGATGATAGTTTGGAAGAAGCTCTTGAAGTCACTTTCAACACTCAAGAGGTTGTTATCAGCCCTGATAAGAATTCTGATCTTTATGACAACATTCATTCTTTTGAGCGTAGACGTGATTTAAATGTTATGGCACATGAGGAAAATGTTATAGAAGAGACTTCTAATGTTGGCAAACAAGATATGAGTGTCAAACATGAGGGGAGCAAGGAGAGTACAAGTCATAACAGTTCTGATTTGTGTGACAATAGTCTCATCTATTTGCATCAGCATGAGGTTAGTTCCATTACACATGAGAATGATGGTTGTGTGGAGTCACCTTGTGCAGTCACTCAAGTTTTGGGTGATATTGATGCAATAGGTGTTGTGTATTCAAGCCACAACAAGTTTGATTTTGTATATCAAATCTTGGAAGGTGGGAAGAAAATTGAAAAGTTGCCTAATGGAGATGGTTTTGAGGATTGTTTGACAGATGTGCGTGCATCTATTTTCATAGGGGAGGTGTGCATTGATATTGGAAAATCAGCAGCTTCTAGCATGTCATTTGATCCATCCCTAGAGGTTCTTAACAACAGTACACTTGATGAGGATGTGTGCGAAGTTAATAGCACACATGAGGATGCTTATCAAACAGTAAGTGATGATGATTCAACCTCTTACCATAGTGCATATTACAAATTAGAAAATTTGAGTGGAGATGATTTTTCATAGGGGTCTTATCATTTGGTAGGGCAATTAAAGGTGAATGAAGGCATGATTGCTTCAGCCTTAGAACATTTTGATGTTGTTCAAAAGTTGGTGGCACACTTTTGTTGGACTCCAGGTATATATGAGCACCTTGATAATGGACTTTCCCTTGCTGAGTTTTAGGCACTTAGAGATGTAGTTAGGGTGATGAAGAATTATTACCTACAACTATTATCAGATAGAGATCATCTTTTCATGCTTTATGGTATCTATTGTGATGCTCTAAAAGGAAAGGAAGAGGAGTTTGATGAGCTCACCTATGAGCTTGAGGTTATCACAGACTCTTTGAAGAGTGCTCAAACAACCCTTCAAAAGTTAGAGTTACAGATAGATGAGCTTACCGTGGAGTCAAGCTTAGCGTAGTCTTTGTCTCCAGCAGTTACAGTCTTGATATCTATGACAGGTACTGGTGATGAGAATACACCCATGGATAGTGGTAAGGAGCACTTTGTGGATGTGGTTACATCCATTACAGTTGCATGTGTAGGTGATATAGATGGGATGGGTGCTTTGGTTGAGAGTAGCAGAGAACTAGATGTTGCATCGGGGGTCTTTGAGGATAGTTCCATGATAGGTGATGCAGAGCATGTTATTGATAGCTTACGTGATGAGTTGGTGGATTCTCCAGAGAGTTGTGTGACAGATCACCACATTACTCCATTATTTTCACAGGAGATATGCAAGGCATCATCCTATGGGGAGATTGGTTATCATGTTGATTTATTTCACTCTCCTGGAAGAAAATTAGAGATTACATCCCATGTAGCTGATTTTAATCGACAACTTATTGAGTCACAGAGATGGAGAGATCTGTTGAAGGTTACAGGAGAGAAGGTTCACTCAACCTTATCTCATTTTGATTGCACTCATAGGTATGTTGAGCACCTTCTTTGGACAACAGAGTTTGAGGAGAGATAGTATGTGGTCTTGGCAGGTACTCACATTTGTGATTTGTGGCTCAATAGGAGTGCTTTGGAGGAGATTAAATTAGAATATCTCCAATTGTTTCATGATAGGGAGTATGCTATTAGGTACGTAGAGAGGGTAGCCAGAGTATCTACCAAATTAGCTATTTAGGATTAGAGACATGAGCCATCATCTGATTCGAGTGATGAGTGTGTTCCCCATGACTATGATGGTCAACCGTTGACATAGGTAGGTGCTTTTTATCTTGACTGTATAGTGAAGAGTGCTCACCATTTCTCCTTTAGTCCACACACAGATGACCTGATGATGCGTAAGTGTGGATTAGCTTAGGATTTATACCATCCATTGTGGGATGAAGGGTTACCATCTACAGAAGATGGAACTAGAGATTATAGGTGTCTGACTCAAATATATTCAGAGGATTACTTGCAAGGTTAGAGAGTAGATTACCATCATGCTGATGTGTACCAGACAGAGTTTGCAACTCCTTTGTCCCAAAAATTTCCATTGGAGACATGGCTTCAAAGAAGTTGCAGTGTCAGTAGGCATGATGGCATGTTTAATCTTTACAACGGTGATGGAGGAGAGTTTTATCATCCTCTCGATTTGGGAGGAGCAGTTACGTATCTTCCAACACCTATGAGGGATAGACAACACATCGATAAGAGATTTATAGAGGATGAAAGGGGATGTTGTGGTGCAAACATGTCTAGATATTCTTACCTCCTCTTGACCGATGGATGTGAGTTTCAATTGTATTGGGATCCAGGAGGTGACAGGGTTGGCACCATGGTTAGAATGAGTCCCATTGGGTTGCTTCACCACTCTTGGCATGGTGAAGTTGATATCAGATTAGTGTAGTGGAAGTCAGAGGATGTTATGCATGGCACACTTCCATTTTGGGTTTGGGACCCTAGGATCATTTTTGGTTTTAGTTTGGTTTAGTCTGTTGATTGGAGGCTGTATTAGCATTGCTTGAGGACATGCAATATTTGGGAAGTGCGGACTGTAATGTCCCCATTTTTGAGTTCTCTTGCAACTCAATCAGAGTTGACTTTCTGGGTTGGTGACAACATAATCAGAGGAGTATTTCAATGTCACCAAGGTGTTTGGGTGATCCAGTGGAGTTGTATGAAACTTTCCAGAGAGATTTCAAACAACTTGTCCGTACTTACTATTTATAGTAAGTGCTTGAATGACAATAATCTTTCTAGGTTTTTCTGGGTTTGTTCTCTTTGGTCCTTAGAGAACACTGCTATTTATAGTAAGTGTCAATCTGGCGCTATTTTGGTGACTTGGAGGTCAGTTGTTGGCTATCCTCGATGTTGCATTAAGCTGTGTTATTAGATGGTTTGCAGTCATGTCTTTCTAGGCGATTTCAGACTTTGGGCCCCGACTTGCTATTTTTAGCAAATTAGTGTTTGGGTCCGTTATGGGATTTTCAATGTTCAGAACATTTTGATGAGACATTTCCAATGGTCTATATATCACTGAACTCTGAGTTCATTTGGGCTTCCATATTAAAGTCCATAAATTAATAATATTATTTAATATTGGACTTTGGGTTATAATGGTTAAGTGATGAAAAATAAAATATTTAAAAATCACTTAAGTCATTTTAGGGAGCGCTCACATTGGGAAATATTAAAAGTGAAATTAAAAGAAATATTCCCCCCCAAAAGTGCATCCACCCTCTTGGAGAATTATAAAAGGGGAAAAGTGAAGCTCATTTGTATATGCTTGGATAATTGATTTTCTCTCTTGTTTTGGGATGTTCCTGTGCATTGGCTTTGGAGCTTGGCTCTAGGGTTTGTTATTGTTTGTGTTGAGATGAAAACCTCTTCATAGTCCTCTTCTTCATGTGTGAGAGACCACATCAGGAAGAGATTCTTGGAGGCTTCATCTAGAGGCTTTAGTTGTGCATTCGCTGGAGACATTTTGGTGAAGATTTGAGTAGTTATTAAATACTTTTATGCAAATTTTTATATACAGCTGAGAATGAAGGAATGAATGACAGATTTGTGTGTTTGTGGAGGATTTTCTAGCTGTTGTTTCTTTCTACTTACTGGTCATACATTTCTAGCTAGGGCCGTACCACTTTGGAGCTATTCTTGACGGAGTTTGGAGTGTCATTCTCTTATGTTATTGTAGCATTGGTCATTCACATCATAGGCAATCAGATTACAGTGGGGTTTGAGGACTTTCAGATCAGATTGGAGCTTTTTCTTACTGCAGCACACTCTACAACAGGCTGTACACTCAGCTAGTGGACGTGGGTCTCTAATAATTTATTCGAGCTTGCTTTGAAAACCATATTACTAGCATTTGGGTCACATTTGGACTAAAAATCTTTTGTAAAACTTTGTATGATGATATTTCCTTGTTTGTAGAAGTTGTGAGCATTTTTCTATGGTTAGTATTACTAGTCCTCCGTCAACATAAGTACAAAGTTGAAGACCTCCATCTGGGTATGTCATTGTAATTCATATTTTTCTATAATACAATCTGGGTCTTCATTAGTTTGCTCATATCTCTTCTAGTTTTTCTAGGTTTTGAATATATGCCTTATATTCCATATTATCAATGCAAAATCAAAACATGCAAAATATGTAATGAAACCCTAAACCAAAAGCATACAGAAAAGAAAAAAAAGTGGCACAGAATAAACATATATCCAAGGGTGTATGTTACACTGAAGCATCAAAAGTTGCCATGATTTCATCCAAGAAATCTTTGGAAATAGCCAAGAAACCCAATGTTTCTTTAGTAGAAAACAAAGACAATACTCTTACTTAGACTACCCTGCCTTCTTCTAAAAAGATGGAGTCTCTCTATGGTCATGGATTTCAAATCCTTTACAAAATTGTGACTACGTAGGCAATAGTTGTGGTATAAACCAACAAGGAATCATAGTACCTTTAGAAGCTATTGCAATCAACTACTCGACTTGTATTGGATACAGTTCTTTGAAACCCACCAAATCTTATCATCATCCCAAACTCAATGTTGACACAATATCAACAAGTCCAAGACTAAATATGATACATCCTGAGATGATAGACATGCATTATCTGCTAGGAAATGTCCCATTGAATCAGGTAAGTATTTCTCCCTCATTTAGCCACACTCGATGAAGCACCTATTCTAGTTGCTCTCCAGGGTGGCCTCTGATGAGTGCCAGGAAGCACCCAGAATAATACACCTTTGTACTTCCCTTTTTCCCATCCTTTCATTCTATTGTCCTGGTAATTACACCATAGAGACTAATAAGACTTGTCTTAATTACACTAATGAGAGTTGAATTATCGAAGATCATTATTTTTAATGAAATGACTAATGTTGTGTTGATCATGATGTTAGTCATAAACAAACATAGAATAAAAGTTACACAACCTTTACTCATCTTGAAAGATACGATGAATTCAAAGAATTCATGATCCCAAGTCTCCGTGGATTAGGTCTTAATCAACTGATGTTACTTAGTGGTTGATGTGTGTTGCTGTTTCCATTTTGGGGCCTTATGTTTGATGATCATCAGGATTCAGTCTCTGTAAAGATGCTGCACAGAAAGTTATTCTACACAATAATTTCCACAAATGATGTGTTTATACTCAAACCTTTGCATGATATTTATCAATTATACATGCTTTAACTCAAATATGCTATAGATTTACAGTTGTCTACGAGATATGTGCATATTTCATGTATTTTTGCTTCTGATTGTCAATTATTTGCAATTATGATGGTGAATTGCTTTGAAATTAAAAGAAATGTAAAAGAATACATCAACTTATGATGAATCTTGAGCTATTGAGCCACATACACACTTGATACTGTCATTAAGAGAAGAAATCAAACCATATGTTCACCAGGATGTTCCACAGCTAGATACAGTTGATGCTAACTTCAGAGGATGATGAATGAAGACAATACATGCACACTAATGAGCACTCCAAGGGACGCAACAAATCAAAGCATATATCAAGAATTTAGACACAGATTACTTAGAATTTATGAAGATTTGTAATCAAAATGCTCTTCTCTTTCATTAAGTATGCAAAAGACGTACATATACAATAACTTTGAAATGAGCCCTGATACTTAGCAAACAAATTTCAATTAAGTTTTGAATGTTTAAAATGAGGCATCCCTACACCTTTTATAGAACAAGATGAGGAGCCGTTACACATGATCTATGATCAAGATTTGTCTATTAAGATCTACGGTGAATATTCATCTTTGACTTTGTCAACATGTGAGGTGGCACAGGTTGCCAACTAGCAACCATTTGAATTACTTATTTTCCTAAGTATCAGATGCTTATGATCTTCTTGGTATTGCATCTTCATCTACTCTTTATTCTTTAAGTTCCTCATCTTCATCATCAGGAGCATTAGGATCATCACTTCCCGTATCTTCATCATCCTGATGACTATCTCCTCGTATATGGACTTGTATGGATGTCCAGATATTTTCATACGATTGCACTATCTTTTCTATCTCCCCACCATCTCAAGTTATTGCTTTGGTGATGGTGTGCCTGTGTATTTGATATTTGCCTCAGAGATTCTCCAATTTACTCCTCTTGCTACTAGATGTTTCATTGTAATTTTCCACCTTGACCTTGACCCTCATGATCTTGTCTATGACTTCTTCCGTCAGGTGGTTTAGAGGGTCATCCGCTACTAGCTGAAAATTATTGTGTAGAGCTTTAATAGCAAACTCTTCATCTTGATTTTCAATCTTTCCCTCTACTTTACCTTCCAAGGTCTCCAAGACCTCTGCCTCATATGACATCATGTCATGCAACTTCATACTAATGTCTCTTAATTTATGGTTGTATCTTTTCAGCACATCACACTCAAATCGGATGTCCTTGTACCATATATCAATCAAAATGGTAGTATTATTATTTAATACTTGGTTACCTATGAGAACCTAAGGATCAATCCTCATTATTTCATCTAAAGTACTTAATGCTTTCTCTAACTGAAAGGACCTTCTTCCGGTCTCCATCTGTAATTTGTCAACCTTTTTCCTCGAGATGCCTAAAGAATTCCACCTCTTCAAAGAGGCTTTCACTATTTCTTCTGCTCCATCAAATGCAGATAACATCCATTTCCTCATTATTGATGAATTATGCTTCAGGAGATCCAATTTATTTACTTCATCCTGGAAAATAACAGTCAATGGGACTACATGATCACTTGAAATATCATCAGGGTTAATTAACCCTTTTATATAGGCATGCAGCTAAGCAATGTGCTCTCTATGCTACTTATTTTTCTCCTTTTCCTTCTTCACCCTTTGGGTCAATGAAGCAATTATATCCTTTCCTTCCTGGCCTTCCTAATCCTCATTGGCAAATCTCAAATCAACTATACTAATCTGAAATTCATCCAGAGTGATCTTGCCTTTCTCTTTGTCAACTGTAGGAAGGGCTACTTGGGTGGTCCTTCTGCCCATAGTAGGATCTCTTCTTATGGCCGAGGTCAACCTAGCCTTCCTCTTTGGCTTCATTAGAGTCTCTAAAAATAGAGTCAAAACATCAAACTGCTGTATCTCTAATCCAGACTCTGTGCTTATCTCTTTCTCTAGCCATTGCGGGATTTTTCTTCCTTGTTTTCCATCATCATCATGATGATCACCATGATATCCAGAAACTGCATCTATTCTTGATGGAGATGGTGATTTTCTTATTTCTTCCTCATGATGTTTTTCATGAGGGTGATCCTGAGGTACTTCCTCCTGTTAAGGAACTTCTTTTTCTAGAGGAGCTTCTTCTTGAGGTGGAGGATCTTGCGATGCATCCACCTGATGATCATGCACTGCCTCCTTCTGTACTTCATCCACTTTGGTAATTTTTCTCACCCTAAGGCACATTCGTATCTGTGGATATTATTATGTCTGTCTTAGGTGCACTAACCTGATCTGGAGCTACAATCTGCTCCGCACCTGTAGTAATTACTTCTTGAATTTTTAGGGTAGGATCAAACTGATGTATCCTTTTCTTCTCCTTCCTTTTCTTGTACTTCTACTATTTTTGGTTTAGCAGATGTATCTTGTTGTTACTGACCCATATCTGAAGTGTGGCCCTCTACTTCTTCCATCTTCACCTTCTCAATATTTTCTTCTTGATCAGAAGCACCTGCTTGATTTTCAGGACTTGCATCCTTCCTATATGCCAAATCAATCACTGCAGGACTGGTCACCTGATCTACCAATGTATCAATCTCCATTTCTTGGGCTACCCTTTCTGGGCTCTTTTCTTTCTCCTATTCTACTTGTTTAAGTTCTAACACTGCTGCCTATATTGATGGTGTTCCTTGGTGTGTTATGCGGGTGCTAGCAGCAAGAGTCTCCATTTGTTGGGAGGCAACATTATCAACCACTTCATCATCTGACAGGTCCACATTCTCATCTAATGAGAAATGACCTCCTTGACTTGCACCAGTGGTTTCTTTCCTTTATTCTTTAGCCTATTCAGTCTTGAACTGAACAATGGTAGGAAGTGGTACGTGATGCTACAGTTCCTTTCTGAATACTTCACTACCTGCTCCCCTCAACATTATAGGATCATGTTTTATTTCACCTCTCATGGATGTTCTTGGTTTCTTAGGTGTGGGGGCCATCACCTGAGGTGCTTTTCTTTTTCTAATGAGGGGCACAGGATCCTCCTCTTTAGGTTCTTCATCAAGAGGAACATCTTCTTCCATTTGTTTTTGTGAGGCCTGACCCTCCTTATATGTTTCTATAACTTCTACAGCTAGCCTCTAGATCTTTTTTGCTTTTTGTCTATCCTTAGGAGGCAGTGATGATGAGGTTGATGCCTATTCAGCTGCAGATGCACCTTCAGATGTTACCACTATTCTTTTAACTATTACCCCTTTAAGCTCATTATCAGTTTTCTTGCCTTTAGGGGGTCTCTTTCTTTGCTGTTGTTGAGGAGGCAACCTTTCTTCCTTAGATTTCCTCTTTTCTATCAGGAAGTCATCATATTCCTCATCAGGAATATCTTGTCTCTTTTTCTTATTGTTTACTGTAATGGCAACTCCTCTTTTCTTTAATGCATTAATCTATTCATTCACCCAAGCTTGGGTTAACTGTAGGGTCCTATTTGTAAACTAATCCAATGATATATCTTCAAATTGAGTAAGGTCAGGCATTGAGATAGTGTCATTGTATATTTTTTTATCTTCATACTCATCCGCCATGATCTTACCGTCATCCTTCTTTAACTGCCCAGGCACTAGGATGCAATCTGTTGGTTTTTTCTTTTGAATCAGCATTAGGGTTTGCCAGTTCCAATGCATAGGTAGATTTAGCCAACTAATACAGGAGGTTGCGTGAGCTGCCTCCCCTTCACTTCTGGTTCTGCCGCACCAAGGGGGTATCCCTATTTGCTAAAGATGTAACATTGACTATCTCAATGACTGATAGATTTAGCTTGACAGCAACAGGCAAAATACTCTCATGTGTGGACCAAGATCTGCATGATAGATCACAAGGTTGGCAACATTCTTGGACATATGTGTCTGGTTAAGGATGAGAGTGTGCAGGGATCCTATTCCTACTCCTACAACTTACAGGTGGATGTTATGAAATGGATGGAAGTGATGTTTTGGATCATATTTACTGACCCAGGCGCAGACCGGTGCCTATCTCAGGGCAAGGAGTCAACTAGATGTATACATAAGAATGGCTTGCAACTATCATTCAGGTTTCAAGGGGTTGGAACTGATGCTTGCCTTACAAACATCACCCAAGAATGGGTATCTAACTGCCTCTACTTGTAGATATCCATGCTGACATACAATCTTCTCCATACTTAACCTAAAACAGTTTAATTCACTCCTTGAATGGAAGTTACAGATCAAGCATGTGATACAACAAAACTATACCCTAGAATCTAAGAAACCCTTAGCAACTAGATTCAAAAGAAGAAAATGCATGCAACAAATGGAGAGTGATAGCTAGACACATGCAATAAGCATTTTTCATCTATATCAACATGACACTGAACATATGTGCAAAATACATTACAGATGCAACTCATAAACTCCAAAGAGATAGAACAACCAGTGTCATGCCCTGTTCTTTGTTATTTTTCCCCCAAAATTGCCCAGGTCTTCAACAACCTTACAAATGAGCAACACAACCTACTATATACAACAAGAAGGTACTCAGCATTAATCACTAGGTGATTCAAAATTTGCCAGATATATCATATCTTTAGATTGGCACTCAAACATTGAATGCAACAGGTGGAGGAGGAGACAAGAAGTGGTTCTTGAGCCCTGCGCTGCTGCCTGGGGATTCACATCTTCAATCAAGTACTTGATCCGTCCATGGCCTTAGCCATACCCTGTAACATCTGCCATTAATGGCATACCAACCTGCGGCCATCGGGAAGTGCAGTAGATCGCGCCTTTTGAAACATTCCTACCAAGAAATATGACCCTGATATTTCAAATTATATGTGGGAACTAATTATCCCACATGCACCCCATGGTGACCTCTATAACACTTTATATACTAGGCCATGAGCATATATGATGGTGATTTTGCTCTCGACGGCACTAGTATAAACCTCATCATCATCCTCCCGCATGATATCCCATTGGAAAGTATCATCCTGATGTCAGAAAACCTCATGCTTGCTCACCCAATATGAAATATCACCCTGATATTTTGCATCACCCTGATGCAAAATATCACCCTGCAGGAAAGTATAACCTAATATAAAATATCACCCTGATATTTGAAAACTAGCCTGATGACCAACCTTACCTTCATGTGAAATATCACCCTGATATACACCCTCATCAGCACAACCTGATGCATCAGAGGAAGATCCTTCTGCTTTGCCAATACCAAATGTCTCACCGATGATCCACCTGATCATGTCCACTAATATCCTGATGATGTCACCATCATATTGCAATATCAGGGTGATCCTCAAAGGCTAACTGATGTTAGAAATATGACCCCCCTCAGACCTAGATGACATCATCATCATGTCTGCATAAGGTGATATTCGGCGGGGTGATATTCGTAAGATCACCTGATAGTTGAAATATCACCCCCCGCAAGAATATCGAGCTGCACTGTAGCACTGCTATAACATCGGGGTGATGTTTGAATATGACTGATATTAGAAATATCACCCCTACTTTGGAAAATTAGGTTGGTATGAAAAATGACCCTCACAAGAAATATCAGGATGATGACTGGAAATATGATGATGATGACCCCCTCCGAAGAAAATATGATGTTAATGTTGAAAAATGCTGAGGAGGCCCAAATACTTAGAACTTTTTTGGACTTTTTGGGAGGGTGCCTGTAGAAATATATGCTTGAAACCTAACTACTCATGTAGGCACCAACAATGGCTCTGTCTGGGGATGCATGCCTCATACAGGCATGGCGAGAACCATAGATCTCTGGGATGCAGACCAGTCCCCTATCCATTGGGCACAGAGTCATGAAGTTACACTGACTTGCATCGCAAAACACATTTATTAAAATTTACTTGGTCGCCCAGGGCCACCAAAAAGGAAAAACCAGAGTTTTCCTTTGTTAAACACTTGATTCTATTTTGATTTCTTCAAATGAAGCCTGAAAGCATTTAACCACTTGCAGCACCCAGCATTGCAATTGTTTGTGCTGCTACTCCTTTCTCCTTCAACAAGTCTACAGTAAAATTCATAAGCATCTACCATTTTCAGTAGTAGACTGTCATCATCATATGAGTCACTGGTGCTGCTTGGAAAACTATTAGACTCACATGAAACAAAAGAATCCACATTAGAATTTTGCCCTTCCTCAAAAAATAAGAGCTCCTCTATATCAAACATGCAATATTCAGGCACAAGCAACATCTCATAATCATATTCATTTTTATAACCATTTAGATATCCATCATCATTGTACTCAGTAATCTCATCATTAATGTCCACCTGGAAAATCTCAAAAGAAGGAAGAAATAACTCGGAATGCAACCCCATGTCAAAAACTTCATAATTACCCATGCACTCAACATGATCCCCGACTGTATAAGCACACACATCTGCAACCTGCCCATTCACATTTGAATAGTGACCCTATTTTTCCTCTTCACCAATGCACTGATAACCAAAAGCAAATTTTTCAACCTCTGCATTGTGAAAATGGTCATAATCTTCAAGGAAACACTCATACTCAGCATCTAGATAAATTTCATCATCTGAAAGGCTCATACATGCATTTGAATGCTGGCAATCACTAGCATATTCACTACCATCCCTTGAATCAATGTTTTCTATATTCAGAGTGAAGCTCTGCATATCCACCTCATATAAATAATCAGGAATAATTGGGCTATGCCTATCACTGCAGGATGCAACTTCATGTATATCTTTCATTTCATCATTTGAAGAGCATTTTGCATCTGTAGGCTTTTCTTCTAGAGGTAGACAACAATCTTTGTCCACATCATTATAGGATGTGCCTACATTTTCTACAACATATTCTTCATGCCTATGCATCACATCATGACTGTACACACTGTTTTGAAACATATTTCCCTCTACAAAATCATCTTTTAATGAACACACTGGGAAAGGCGAAATATATTCACTTTGATAACTATTTTCAAAACTTGTAGCCATGAAACCTACTGGCATTCCATATTTCTAATTATTTTTAATATCCATAGCAAATCTAAAAGCCTGGTGAAGAGTAGTTGGTTCTTTATCTCTTAATCTATAACTCATTTTCTTATCAAATGCAGCTGAATAGATTGTCAAGCATAATGCATTATTAGGTCTCATATATTTAGGGATCTACTTGAGAAACTTAATAAATCTAAGATTAAAGGCTAGAACCAGTTCCTCATCTTCCTTTTAGATATTCATAAAATGTATGATCAATGAGACCACATCAAATCTTTCACCAAACTACTCTAGGAATGCAATTTCTAAATCTATCCATGAAGAAACTGAACAAATAGGCAGGTTTGAAAATCAAACCCTAGCATCATCCTCTAATGATTGAACAAAAAGTCTCATTACTACATCTTCATCCTCTACCTCATAATCTTCTATTAAATTACAAAAACTTTGCAGATGTTTGTTTGTAGACTCAGAATCTGATCCACTATACTTTGGCAAACATCTCCTAATCTTATTGGGAATAGCATTTGGGTAACCACATATTCCTTTAAAATTTAGGGCTTTATACCTTTGAATAACGAATGGCTTTCTTTGAGAGCACAACCAGGTTTGCTGAAAAGATGGAATACCTAGAAATATGTTGCATCTTTGGATAGGTTCAATCAACAGAGTTGCCACCTCTCATAGAGAGGACATAAATTCAACAAGGCACATTTATTTTTTGGATTCATCACACCAGTAGAGCACCACATGGTTCTTCTTGGTATTGCTACAACAACTTCACTGGAAACTAAATTTTCTAGCCTTCAAATCAATCGATCTTTCTTTCCCCAGCGGAGTCACCATTTTGTTGGTGACTCAGATGGGCCACAAGATACCACTTTTAATCAGCTCCCCAGTAGAGTTGCCATTTTGTTGGTGACTCAGATGGGCCAAAAGATACCACTTTTAATCAGCTCCCTAGCAGAGTTGCCATTTTGTTGGTGACTCAGATGGGGCACAAGATACCACTTTTAATCAGCTCCCCATCGGAGTCGCCATTTTGTTGGTTTTTTCTTCTGAATTAGCATTAGGGTTTGCCAGTTCCAATGCACAGGCAGATTCAGCCAACTAATATAGGAGGTTGCATGAGCTGCCTCCCCTTCACTTCTGGTTCTGCCGCACCAAGGGGGGTATCCCTATTTGCTAAAGATGTAACATTGACTAGCTCAATGACTGATAGATTTAGCTTGACAGCAACAGGCAGAATACTCTCATGTGTGGACCAAGATCTGCATGATAGACCACAAGGTTGGCAACATTCTTGGACATATGTGTCTGGTTAAGGATGAGAGTATGCAGGGATCCTATTCCTACTCCTACACCTAACAAGTGGAAGTTATGAAATGGATGGAATTGATGTTTTAGATGCAAGACAAGGGGTTTTGGATCATAACTACTAACCCAGGCGCAGACTGGTGCCTATCTCAGGGCAAGGAGTCAACTAAATGTATACATAAGAATGGCTTGCAACTGTCATTCAAGTTTCAAGGGGTTGGAACTGATGCTAGCCTTACAAACATCACCCAAGATTGGGTATCTAACTGCCTCTACTTACAGATATCCCTGTTGACATACAATCTTCTCCATACTTAACCTAAAATAGTTTAATCCACTCCTTGAATGGAAGTTATAGATCAAGCATGTGATACAGCAAAACTATACCCTAGAATCTGAGAAACCCTTAGCAACCAGATTCAAAAGAAGAAAATGCATGCAACAAATGGAGAGTGACAGCTAGACACATGCAATAAGTATTTTTCATCTATATCAACATGAAACTAAACATTTGTGGAAAATACATTACAGATGCAACTCATAAACTCCAAAGAGATAAAACAACCAGGGTCATGCCTTGTTCTTCATTATTTTTCCCCCAAAATTGCTCAGGTCTTCAACAACCTTACAAATGAGCAACACATCCTGCTATATACAACAAGAAGGTACTCAGCATTAATCATTGGGTGATTCAAAATTTGCCAGATACATCACATCTTCAGATTGGCGCTCAAACATTGAATGCAGCAGGTGGAGGAGGAGATAGGAAGTGGTTCTCAAGTCCTATGCAGCCGCCTGGGGATTCACATCTTCAATCAGGTACTTGATCCATCCATGGCCTCAGCCATACCCTATAACATCCACCATTAATGGCGTACCAACCTGCAGCCATCAGGAAGTGCAGTAGATTGCGCCTTTTGAAACTTTCCCACCAAGAAATATGACCCTGATATTTCAAATTATATGTGGGAACTAATTATCCCACATGCACCCCGCGGCGACCTCCATAACACTTTATATACTAGGCCATGAGCATATATGACATTGGTGATTTTGCTCCCGACGACACCAATATAAACCTCATCATCATCCTCCTGCATGATATCCCATTGGAAAGTATCATCCTGATGTCAACAAACCTCATGCCTGCTCACCCAATATGAAATATCACCCTAATATTTCGCATCACCCTGATGCAAAATATCACCCCGCGGGAAAGTATAACCTAATATAAAATATCACCCTGATATTTGAAAACCAGCCTAATGACCAACCTTACCTTCATGTGAAATATCACCCCAATATTCACCCTCATCGACACAACCTGATGCATCAGAGGAAGATCCTCCTGCTTTGCCGATACCAAATGTCTCGCCGATGATCCACTTGATCATATCCACTAATATCCTGATGTCGTCACCATCATATTGTAATATTAGGGTGATCCTCGAAGGATAACTGATGTTAGAAATATGACCCCCCTCGGACCTAGATGACATCATCATCATGTCCGCATAAGGTGATATTCGGTGGGGTGATATTCGCAAGATCACTTGATATTTGAAATATCACCCCCCACAAGAATATCGGGCTGTACTGTAGCACTGCTGTAACATCGGGGTGATGTTTGAATATGACTGATATTAGAAATATCACCCCTGCTTTGAAAAATCAGGTTGGTATGAAAAATGACCCTCGCAAGAAATATTAGGATGATGACTGGAAATATGATGATGATGACCCCCTCCGAAGAAAATATGATGCTGATGTTGAAAAATGTTGAGGAGGCCCAAAGACTTAGAACTTTTTTGGACTTTTTGGGAGGGTGCCTGCAGAAATATATGCTTGAAACTTGACTGCTCATGTAGGCACCAACATAATCAAAGGTCTTGATCTAGTTGAGGGTTAGCCTTTGGTATCTTCTTCTTCTACCCTCGGCTTCATCCTCACAATCTGTCCAGAAATCCTCAAGATGCCTCTGATGGATGGGCTTCCCCATGATTTTCTACATCCTGCCATATGGATCATATGACCTTGCCAGTGGGAATGGCTATAATTTCATCATGTCTAGGCCAGCTATGGCCTTCTTAATATTCTCTGAATCCTGGCATATATACCAACCCATTATTATCAGAAACAATACTGGTGGAAGCTTATTATTTGCCTTATATGTATCCAGTATTGTGGAGATCTGTCTCAGGAACTCCATTAACACTATTGCATCAGTGGGATACAGAGGGAGCATGAGGGGCTGACCTGCAAAACCCTCTATCCTGATGTAGGAGAAAGTAGCATATTATATAAACTAGGCACCATGCCTGTAAATAACCTCTTGAGCTTCCATGCTCAGTCTTTTAGTCCTATCTTCCTCCATTGTCTTGACCAGATGCATGGAAAATGCATCATTCACTAGTTTATAATCTAGGAGGTCATTTACTCTTTGCAGCTGGGAGTAATGATCCCATATGTGGGCATCATTAGTGGTTCCACCAATCTTTCCTACTATCGTAAGTGCATCAAATGTACCCTTATAGGCACATGAATATACCACATATGAGGTCATGTAAAACACAAACTCCAGGCCTCCTAGGTTCATGACCTGGTCATGTAGGGCATCACTTATCATTTTAGCCCACAGTGGCTTGTTGTCTATATAAACACACATTAGGATGACCCCATACATCCAATCTTTGAAACTTCTAGCATCAGGCTCGCCTGTCATTCTGCTGAGTAGAGCTATTATATATTGGTATTCATCATCAAAATCAAACTTATACAGATGCACTGGTAATTTGGCGACTGCAGTATAAGAACTATTCTTCGCCCTCCATTGATACATTCTCTTCCTAGTAGCTTTCTTGTTACTTTCATATTCAGTTTCTAATTCCTTCAAATCCATGCTAGTAACCTTCTTTCCCATTGGCAAGCTGAAGGTGGTTGCAATTCCCTTAATAGATAGATCAGCATAAACTCTACCATGTTTCTCTACCTTTTTGGTCTGTGGGTTGTAGTTTCTTGCACATTCAACAATTAACTTGGGAGCTTCCATAGAGTATGGGAATCCAGCTACACTCCACATCACTAACACAAAAACTGCATCCAACAAGGTGTTGTTATTCTTCTCATCACTCATTTTGGTTGACCATGCCACCAAATCAGTATTTCCTTGGTGTATGTCTGTGATGGCACTGTATTTAAATTGTACACCCTCAGGTTGAGTGAACATGGGTTTAAGGAACTTGACTTCAGACTTGCTCAGCCTCTTGTCTGCCATGGTCTCCGGCAATAAACAATACCATTCTTACCATACCATACTTCCCATGCATACATATAACAATATATTCTCATGGCATGATGCACATTATATTCATTTATCATCACTTCATCATAACATGCATAATTTAAAGCTTCAAACCAGTGAAAAGCATACTACCTGGACATGCAAAAATCATAGGAGGAGGGTTTCAATTACTTACTTGATTATGCTTATTCTCCTGATTATGCTGATGATTATGTGAAAGGGATTGAAATACCAATGAATCTCACGTGTCCTATTCTGCTGCAAAGCCGTATGCGTCCGCAGGTAGTCATATGAAGGTTTGAAAGCTCGGTGCTTTGTAAAAACTCGTTTCTATTGCAAGGTAAGTGTAGAATAACTTTGTGAATTCATTTAAACCTCCCCTTTAGGGTAAATTAGGGAAAAACAGGGTAAATTGATTAAAATCGTTGATTTTTTGTACGAAACTTCCAGATCTCACTAGGTGTATCTATCGCGTTCGTAATCGGCAGGAACCACCTACTGCATCTGTGCGCATTTAATGTCATGGTGGTAAAAAGAGCAGGGTGATCTTTGAAGGATAGGGTGATATTCAAATATCAGGTGATGTTTGGATATGACCCCCTTAGTGTAATATGATCATCCACCATTGAGCGGGGTAGACCTACGTCAAAAAGATCAGGTGATGTTGAAATGTTGGGTGATGTTTTAAGATGATCATTTAGACTAAAATGACCTCCTGTTAGAATATCAGGATGATGTCATCAGGATATTAACTTGGTTCATCGCTATAGCACTATGACATCATCATCATGTTATGTAGGAAGGGTCATGTTTGAAAATATAACTCTGTGAGGTAAAAAGGATGATGATGTCATCATCATGTTAATTCTCTTGTCTATCGGGAATGGATGACATCATCAAGATATTACTCGGGGTGATATTTTGTGACATAATGATATTCAAATATTAGGGTGATATTTGAATATCGGGTGATATTCAGGAATATGATCCTCACAAAATATATGATGTTGTTTAACGGGTAAATACCACTATTACATAAAATTGACATCCGGGTCTTTAGACCAAATGATTTATTGGGTGATAAAATTGGATCGGGGTGATCTTTTATAAGATGACTGATGTTAAGAAATATGATCCTCCCCGGGAATATCAGATTTGACCATATTTTTGACTTATCATAACTTTCATTCCCTAAGGAATACCAGGGTGATCCTAAAGGAAAACCTGCATGAAATTTTGTACTCTTTCCAACCACAAGGTTATTGATATGAAATATGAACTTTGACAAATTTACCTCATGATGATGACATACCCTAGCTTCCCTATGCAGGATCATCTGCATGACTTACTTTTACCAGACTGCCAGAAAGCAAAAAAAACTCAAGCCAAGCCAAGCAAAAAGTTGGGTCCCTGTTTTGCCAAGTCAAAATGGGGCGTGCTGTGTAATCACACAACAACTTGCCACCAAAGAAAACACAAAAATTCTAATGATTCAAGTGAGGTGATCACATTTATATATAGTATTCTAACTCTTTCTAAGTATAAGCACCATAATCTTTCTGTATAATAAAGTTTCATCATAGCAACAATGCTAACAAAAGATCAGGTGTGTGCAAATGATTAATTATCTTCATGTTGAAAGCAAGTTGAAAACATGAGTAACTGGTGTTAAGCTACATAGTTGGAGATCATCCCTCATAGCCAACCTAGATAGAGCCTTACTGCCAGCAAGTGTCTATAGCCCTGACAAGGTTATCTATACACTCTCCCTAAGTAGAGCCCCACTACCAACAGTTGTCTATAGCCCTGGTAGAGTTACTTAGATGGCCTAATTTATTTATTTTTAGATTTTTCAATATTTGATCTGTATATATCTGATGTCATCATGTGAGCTTAGTGTGTAAGGTATGGTCACTTGCTGATTTAGGCTGGAGATTGTATTGGTAGCAAGGGAGTCCCTTTGGATTTTTCACTTAACACCTATACTTGTGTATTCAACAAACCCAAGGCTGTTATGTGAGTCATTGTGAAAGATTCACTTTGGTCAAGAAAAGGCACCCTGATGAAAGGATATCACAGACCTGATCACCAATACTTCTCAAAATGAGTCATAACCTATATATTAATTTGTTCTTATCACTTGAATCTTAACAATTTAATTATTTTCTTAGGGTGATGAGCTGCGTCATCTTGACTAACCAAAACAAAAACTCAACAAGCAACAAAAACCAAAACACAAAACAAACTGTACAAACAACTATACAAATATACACTATGATACACATGACTATCATGAAGCCACTTAAGCTTGGAAATAATGTTTGAGGAATTGTCCATTAACTGGCAATGGAACATCTTCACCTGTTAGGTTCTTAAGCCTGTAAGTGTTGTCTCCTAATATCTCAGAAATTTGGAAGGGACCTATCCATAATTTATCAAACTTACCATGGTCTCCTTTCCTCTCATGGGCTTTATCCCACATCAGGACTAAATCTAATATCCTGAAGGCTTTAACCTTGGCTCTCTTGTCAAACCAGTGTTTGACAATAGCCTGATGTTTGGCAAATTGATCAATTGCCTGATTTCTTTTCTCTTCTAGGTGCATCAGTTGAAGCAACCTAACTTCTTGTTTATTATCTATGCCTAGGTACTCTTGTGCAAACTGCAGGGTAGGAATTTTTAGATCAACAGGGAGGATAGGATCCACCCCATATACTAAATGGAAAGGTGAGTTTCCTAATGCAACCTTATTCCTAGTTCTATCTACCCACATTGCATATTTCATGAGTGTGTTCCATTCCCTAGGGTTCTTTTCTATTAACTTTCTTATGATATTCAACAAATTCTTATTGGTGGATTATGCCAATCCATTCCCTTGGGGATAATAATTAGATGAGAATTTTAGTATAATCCCATGATCAAAAGCCCAACTTGACAATTTAGTGGAAGTGAAAGCAGAACCATTATCACTCACCAGGGCGTAGGGGACCCCATACCGGGTGACTATATTGCTTTCAAAAAATCTGATGATGTCATCAGCATTGCAGGTCTTAGTGCTAATAGCTTATGTCCACCTAGTACAGTAGTCAGTAATCGTTAAAACATACCTGTGGCCTGATGATGATGAGGGATTGATTGGTCCTATGAAGTCCATACCCCATTGTGCAAATGGGCGCATCTCCATTACTAGCTGCAAGAGTTGAGCAGCATATCTTTCTCTATTAGTAGCAACCTGACATACATGATAGCATTTAATATGTTTAGCAGTATCCTTAAAAATTGTAGGCCAGTAGTATCCTACTCTGAGGATTGCATGTGTGGTGGCCAAGGATGACCCATGGGCTGTTCCAAATTTGTCATGTAGCTCTAATAACACTTTATCTACTTCTAACATTTCTAGGCATCTCAAGTATATTCCTTCATAATTCTTCTTGAAAAGGACTCCCCCTTTCATCATGTACTTCTGGGATCTTATTTTTAGGGCTCTCCTCTATGAAGCCTGTAATCTTGGTGGACATCTTCCAGTAATCAGGACGTGCCTGATGTCTGAATACCACTCACCATTGTCTTTTGCATTTATTACATACTGCTGACTCATTTGGCTTAAAGCTTGTACTCTTACCAATTTCATGGGTGTGATGTCCATGTCATATTCTTGTAAGACAGTGATCCACTTAGCTCTTTTCTCACCTAGCTTACTCTGCATTAGTAACATCTTTACTGTTGCATCTGGTACCACAGAAATCACTTTACTTCTCAGTATATAATGCCTAAATTTCTTTACTGCTCTAACCAAGGCAAGTGCCTACCTTTCTACATCCATGTATCTTAATTCTGCATCTTTGAAAGGGTAGCTCATGAAGGCTATGGGCTTCTCCTCTTTTTCTTCATTTCTTTGTGTCAACACTGCTACAGAGGTATGCTCTGAGGCAAATGAATAAATGTAGAAGTCCCTAGTGTAGTCTGGACTGATCAGGATTAGAGCATCAGATATGACTTTTTTAATGTCTTCAAAAGTAGCTCTAGCCTCTGGTGTCCACTCAATCTTTGCATCCTTCTTGAGCATGGCATTTAGAGGTCTAACAATTTATGCAAAGCCAATGATAAATTTCCTAACAAAATTAATCTTACCAAAGTAGGATTTGAGCTCTTTCTTGCTTGCAGGAAGCTGTATTTTCATAATTGATTTCACCCTGTCAAGGTCAATGATAATCCCATCTTCAATTATCAGGTGGCCTAGTAACTTTCCTGTTGTCACCCCAAATATGCATTTCTTGGGGTTTAATGATATCCCATATTCTTTACATTTTTTAAATACATTTATGAGATCTGCTACATGGTTTCCTCTCTCTTTAGAGAATACTGTCAAGTCATCCATGTATATAACTATACATTTTTCTATTAAGCCTTTGAAGGCTATGTCCATTGCTCGCTAGAATGTTTCTCCAGCATTTATCAGCCCAAATGGCATGCACCTGTAGGCAAATATCCCCCACTTTGTGGTGAAGGTAGTTTTCAGTCTATCAATCTTATCCACCATTACCTGATTGTAGCCTGAGAAACCATCTAGGAATGACATCATTTTAGCACCATTTACAATTTGTAGGACCTCATCCAAGGAAGGCAAAGGATAATTATCCTTCTCAGATGCTTTGTTCAAATTCCTGAAGTCTACACATAATCTGATGTCTCCATTCTTCTTTCTCACTGGCACCAGATTTGCTACCTAGGTGGAGTGTCTCACAGTAAATATGATCCTGGCGTTTAACAATTTCTTAACTTCCTAAAAAATAATGGGTTCTAACAAAGCATTGACAGGCCTTTGCTTCTGTCTGAAAGGCTTAACATCTAGCTTGAGGGGTATAGTGTGTGTGATGACTGATGTGTCATATGTATTTAGTTCATCATAGGTCCATGCTATGACATGTATGTAATCTTTAAGAGCCTGAGATATTCCTTCTAACTCTTCTTCTATGCAAACTTTCCCTATTAGGACATTTTTCTTTTCATCATTCTGTCCAATATTCACCTGAGAATATTGTCCTCCATTAGTGTTTGGAAGATCTTTCTGTTTCAACATGCTATCCAGATCAAAGGCTCTCTCTAGCTCTATCATTCCTTTTGGAATCTTATTGCTGGGCAACTCTAAGATTTCTTCCTCTTCCCAAACATGATCTTTTATATTATTCTCATCTATGATCTGAGCATCAAATATATCTTTGTTGGAGATGAAATCTAAGCTATGCTGATCATTGTTGAATACTTGGAGGTTGGTCACATTGTCAGGCACATAAGGTACTGATACCAGCTCTACTAAAAATCTTTTTAAACCAGAAATAGACAGTGGCTCCAATGTACTGGCAGCCTAAGCTAAAGCATCTGCCCTATGGTTCTGTTCTCTAGGTATGTGGGTGATATTAAATGCATCAAAGTCTTCAATCAGATCCCACACCCTATGTCTGTAATTAGATAGCTGTTTATAATTACAAGAGTAGATTCCTCTCACCTGTCTGACTACTAATCGTGAGTCTCCATAGACATGTAGAATTTTTACTTTCTTCTTGAGGGCAAATAGTATCCCATAAATTAGAGCTTCATACTCTGTTACATTATTAGTACAGGGGAACTGTAGTCTGTAGGCTGCTAAGTAAGACTTTCCTGATGGATTAATTAGGTCTATCCCTACTCCAGCACCTTGTTTGGATTTGGATCCATCAAATCTCAGGATCCATGGCTTATCTTCAGCCAAAGGTTTACTTGAATTTTCTTTCTTCTCTATAGCTTTGGCAGCTGCTCCACTTGATATCCAATTTAACTTAGGTATTTCAAGTTTTTCAGACTTCATCTTTCCTTTCTTTTGTGAAGCGGATGGTTCTTCTTTCTTTTCATCACCAGCAGCATGATCTTCTGTAGTAGACAATTTATGTTTATTCAAGATATGTAAACATAGTGAGCAAGCAGTCTTTGAGTGAGATGCCTCATGTAACCTACACCATCCTTCAATTAAAACATCATGTGGAAGTCTTTGCTGCTGTGTCATCTTCTGAAACTCTTTGTTTAGAAATTCTTCAAATCTAGTTAAGTTACTACCTCTATCTTCATCTGATAGCTTGTAATCTAATTCCATAAAACAATCACTCCCGGGGGTGATTCTTTTTTTTTCTCTTATTATTACTCTAATTACATACCAGTATTTCTTCTGTCATCTGATCATGATCTTCATCTTGACATGTACTCTTTGTTGTTCCTGCAGGAAATAGACAACAATCAGAATCACTATCATTATCACTATCTGATGAACTTACCTCTAATGATGATGATGATGTAGATGTGTCACTACAAGCTTGTTCTAACTCCATCATATCGATGCACGCTTCACAAGTCTTCTCAGAATGTGACTCATTGTGTAATCTGCACCAACCATCAATTAAAACATTATTAGTAGGTATATTTAATAATCTACATCTACCTACCTACTTGGATAAGTGTCTCTCGAAATTCCAGAAGTGGTCCATCTCATCTTCATTTTCAGGGTTACCGTCATATTCTGCAGTTACTTCATCACATGGAGGATCACCATGATGATGATGATGAACGTCACACATCAGGATCTCTTCTATCTTGATAGTCTAAGGTCTTATGGAATAAACTCCATGTTCCACATCCATGTACATGATCTCATTAGTTTTGTTGTATTTAGTGATCATATGTTTCATTCTAGGTTCAACATCTATTCTTATCTGATTTGGTATCCCCTTCCAAGGTAACCACATGTGACTGAAATCTGTAGACATGTATCCGTTTAGAGTTTTGGACCAGTCCCTGCTGAGCAACATCCCATATGTATTAGGTATGTCAACTACCTAAATGTCTATATAATATTGGATCCTGGGATCCGATGCAAGCTGTATGTGGAGATGAGTTAACTCTCCTACTACACTTACTTCTATTTTGTCCAGTTGAGTGACTTTCTTCAAGGATTTAGCAGGATGTAATCTTAAAGCATTACATATAGACAGGGGCATTACATTTGTAGATGCTCCTCAGTCTACTAAACAATTGTGCAGGTTTATGCTGAACATTCTTATGGTGAGGAGAAATGGAGGTGATTCATTTTTGTCTCTGTATAAGGTCATGTGGGAGGTCTCTGCAGCTTAAACAATAGCTGGCACCTTATGTTTAACATTACTGTCTCTAACAGCATGATCCTTATTACTAGGTTAACCTGAAGAAGGATTATCCTCTCTGGGAGCAAGATCATCTAGTGATTTCATAAATACCTTCTTGATGGCAGGAGTTTTGAGCAATTCTGACAAGGACAAGCTGACTTTGATTTTCTTCATTTCATCAGCCAGATATGTGACTAGTTTGTTAGATTCATGAGGTAGACTTATAGCCTTTGATATTGTGTTTGGTGGTGATAGATACTGAGCATTCACCTTGGGGAATCCAGGGTTATTGCTTGCTTTGGGATCAGGAGGTGTATTGAAATTATTTGAAGGTAATGAAGATGTCAATGGACCAGTAGGTCTATTAGCATTATTTCTTAGGTTATAGTTATGCTTACCTGGATATTGCCGTTGGTAAGCATGTACCTCCTCATGTTCATTTGAAGGCTCATTTTCATCCTCAAAAGGGAAAACATAATTTGACTCAAAAGCCATGGCTGATTCTTCACAAGCTAGTGTGTACTCTTGTTGAATAGGCACTGTTTGCTGATAAGGATGTTGCATGTATGTCTCTTTTACTAGAGCAGTGTCATATCCACAAGGAACAAGCTCATTTCCTTTTACTTGAGGCTGATTTCCTGAAGTATTGGACACTTCAGTCTGAAAAATGCTATCAGCAATTCTAAATTGAGGGCAGTCTAACTCTACATGTACATTAGTGTTATGGATCCTACACCAGTTAGTGAGGGTTGCCTCTGCAAGATTGACTTTAGTAGTCTATTTTGGTTCACCAGTAGGCTGATTGTCTGGGGGTGATGGCAAGGAACCATTGTTTGGCCTAGTGTTCCACACTCTAGGCTGTCTTTGAGGATTATTATTGCCATTGTTGTTGTTATAATTGTTGGTATACCCCCTATCAGGATAGTTTAGTCTGTCATTTGCATAGCCTCTATTCTAGTTAGGCTGAGAGTAGAAATTTTGACTTCTCAAGTGAGTAATCTCAATTGTGAGCTTCCTTAGCTGAGCTAATATTTCTTTAATCTCTTCCTTCTCTTCTTGAGCCTTGGCCACAACATTTTCTATTGAAGGCTTGAAGAATGAAGATCCATTGTTGTTTTGGTTCTGGTCAACAACTTGAGGTGTCTGTATTTGCCTAGGATATTGCATCATCTGGCCATTTCCATTTGGAGGTGGCATTATACTCAATGGAGGTATCTGCAGTGGTGCTGGCATTATAGCTAAAGGCATCATGGCTCCATTATGATGTGGTTGGACAGGATATCCTTGATAACCAGACAGTGTTGGAAAAGCTATGTTTGGAGTAGGGGTAGGAAATAACTGCTGATTAACTTTGATAGCCTCCTGGAAAGCTCCTGTCAAAGTTGTGATTTTAGGATGTGCTCTCCTGATAAACATAGAAATTAAAGGATCCAGAGCTGAGTAGTAAATGCTCTTGGCAGCTGTATTAGTTACAACATAGGAGTAACTAACTTGGATAACATTTTCTGGAACCTAGCATTAAAGTTTGTAATAGGTTCTCCTTCAAACCATTTGATTGTGGCAAATAAGTGATAATTCATTGAAGGATCAATAGGTATCTTGAACCTATCAGTAAAGGCTTTCTCTAGGACTGCCCAGGAACCAATAGAACCTTGACCAAGACTAATATACCAATTATAAGCCTCCTCCCCTAAGGAAAAAGGAAACAACCTGCATATAACATCCTGATGTTCTATTCGTGCTCTACAATAGGCTTCTTTAAAAGTTCTAATATGATCATCCTCATCTTGATAAGGATGATAATTTGGACAAATTCTATCCAAATTTTTTGGTAACTCATGATATGCATTGAAAGTTAGAGGTGATTCTGCCATGAAGAATGACATTGCAATCGGAGGTGGCTGAGCTTGAGGTATAACCGGTTGAGGTTGGACCAAAGGTGTACCTTGAGGGGATCCTGTAGGTATTTGCAAACCAATAGGGGTCATAGGAGGATGCTCTGGTGATGCTCCTGATGCACTAGAATGAGGAGTGTGATGGATATCAACAGTTCAAGGTCTAAATCCTCTGATAGGTAATTCTTTGAAAGGTCTAGAGGATTGTGACCTGGTATTTATCCTGTGAACCAGGATTTCTTAAATTTGAGGAAAACTGCTAGATGATTGTAAAGATCGGTTGGAATTTACCAACAAAGGTTATATTTATGGTCAAAAAGTGAGATTGATTGGATATTTATGAAATATTTGCAGGAACAGTGCAAATATGAGGTGATATTGAGGTATGGTGACTCTCGCAACGAGATATCCAATTTCTAAGGCATATTACTTCAAAGCTTCGACAAACTTATCTAAAATTGGTTGATCTTTGCAAATTCACAATGATCTACCATAAAGATTGCAGTATTTATGGTTAATCTTGAAAACTTTACATAGGATGAGCATGTACAAGCTTACTACAGTAAATCTTTGAGCAATACTCAAAATTCAGAGATGTTTCAGTGTTACCTTCCTTCCTTTATCATCAAACCTGAACTATTGATGATGATCCTCTAGCAGCCCTCCTTCTAGCACCAATTTATGTTGATCATGATGTTAGTCATAAACAAACATAGAATAAAAGTTACACAACAACCTTTACTCATCTTGAAAGATACGATGAATTCAAAGAATTCATGATCCCAAGTCTCCGTGGATTAGGTCTTAATTAACTGATGTTACTTAGTGGTTGATGTGTGATGTTGTTTCCATTTTTGGGCCTTACGTTTGATGATCATCAGTATTCAGTCTCTGTAAAGATGCTACACAAAAAGTTATTCTACACAATAATTTCCACAAATGATGTGTTTATACTCAAACCTTTGCATGATATTTATCAATTATACATGCTTTAACTCAAATATGCTATGGATTTATAGTTGTCTACTAGATATCTACATATTTCATGTATTTTTGCTTCTAATTGTCAATTATTTGCAATTATGATGGTGAATTGCTTTGAAATTAAAAGAAATGTAAAAGAATACTTCAACTTATGATGAATCTTGAGCTATTGAGCCACATACACACTTGATATTGTCATTAAGAGAAGAAATCAAACCATATGTTCACCAAGATGTTCCACAGCTAGATACAGTTGATGCTAACTTCAGAGGATGATGAATGAAGACAATACATGCAAACTGATGAGCACTCCAAGGGACACAGCAAATCAAAGCATATATCAAGAATTCAGACACAGATTACTTAGAATTTATGAAGATTTGTAATCAAAATGCTCTTCTCTTTCATTAAGTATGCAAAAGACATGTACATATACAATAACTTTGAAATGAGCCTTGATACTTCAACAAACAAATTTAAATTAAATTTTGAATGTTTAAAATGAGGCATCCCTGCACCTTTTATAGAACAAGATGAGGGACCCATTACACATGATCTACGATCAAGATTTGTCTATTGAGATCTACTATGAATATTCATCTTTGACTTTGTCAACATGTGAGGTGGCACAGGTTGTTAGCTGGCAACCATCTGAATTACTTATTTTCCTAAGTATCATATGCTTATGATCTTCTTGGTATCGTATCTTCATCTACTCTTTATTCTTTAAGTTCCTCATCTTCATCATCAGGAGCATCAGGATCATCGCTTCCTGTATCTTCATCATCCTGATGACTATCTCCTCGTATATGGACCTGCATGGATGTCTGGATATTTTCATATGATTGCACTATCTTTTCTATCTCCCCACCATCTTGAGTTATTGCTTTGGTGATGGCGTGCCTATGTATTTGATATTTGCCTCGGAGAGTCTCCAATTTACTCCTCCTGCTACTAGATGTTTCATTGTAATTTTCCACCTTGACCTTGATCCTCATGATCTTGTCTATGACTTCTTCCGTCAGGTGGTTTAGAGGGTCATCCGCTACTAGCTAGAAATTATTGTGCAGAGCTTTAATAGCAAACTCTTCATCTTGATTTTCAATCTTTCCCTCTACTTTACCTTCCAAGGTCTCCAAGACCTCTGCCTCATATGACATCATGTCATGCAACTTCATACTAATGTCTCTTAATTTATTGTTGCATCTTTTCAGCACATCACACTCAAATCGGATGTCCTTGTACCATATATCAATCAAAATGGTAGTATTATTATTTAATACTCACTTACCTATGAGAACCTAAGGATCAATCCTCATTATTTCATCTAAAGTACTCAATGCTTTCTCTAACTGAAAGGACCTTCTTTCGGTCTCCATCTGTAATTTGTCAACCTTTTTCCTGGAGATGCCTAAAGAATTCCACCTCTTCAAAGAGGCTTTCACTATTTCTTCCACTCCATCAAATGCAGATAACATCCATTTCCTCATTATTGATGACTCATGCTTCATGAGATCCAATTTATTTACTTCATCCTGGGAAATAGTAGTTAATGGGACTACATGATCACTTGAAATATCATCAGGGTTAATTAACCCTTTTATATAGGCATGCAGCTGAGCAATGTGCTCTTTATGTTGCTTATTTTTCTCCTTTTCCTTCTTCACCCTTTGGGTCAATGAATCAATTATATCCTTTCCTTCCTGGCCTTCCTGATCCTCATTGGCAAATCCCAAATCAACTGTACTAATCTAAAATCCATCCAGAGTGATCTTGCCTTTCTCTTTGTCAACTGTAGTAAGGGCTACTTGGGCGGTCCTTCTGCCCATAGTAGGATCTCTTCTTATGGCCGAGGTCAACCTGGCCTTCCTCTTTGGCTTCATTAGAGTTTCTGAAAATAGAGTCGAAACATCAAATTCCTGTATCTCTAATCCAGACTCTGTGCTTATCTCTTTTTCCATCCATTGAGGGATTTTGCTTCCTTATTTTCCATCATCATCATGATGATCACCTTGATATCCAGAAACTGCATCGGTTCTCGATGGAGATGGTGGTTTTCTTATTTCTTCCTCATGATGTTTCTCATGAGGGTGATCCTGAGGTACTTCCTCCTATTGAGGAACTTCTTTTTCTAGAGGAGCTTCTTCTTGAGGTGGAGGATCTTGCGATGCATCCACCTGATGATCATGCATTGCCTCCTTTTGTACTTCTTCCACTTTGGTAATTTCCTCAACCTGAGGCACATTCATTTCTGTGGATATTATTGTGTCCGTCTTAGGTGCACTAACCTGATCTGGAGCTGCAATCTACTCCGCACCTGTAGTAATTACTTCTTGAATTTTTAGGGTAAGATCAACTGATGCATCCTTTTCTTCTCCTTCCTTTTCTTGTACTTCTACTATTTTGGGTTCAGCAGATGTATCTTGTTGTTACTGACCCATATCTAAAGTGTGGCCCTCTACTTCTGCCATCTTCACCTTCTCAATATTTTCTTCTTAATCAGGAGCACCTGCTTGATTTTTAGGACTTGCATCCTTCCTATATTGCAAATCCATCACCGCAGGGCTAGTCACCTAATCTACCAATGTATCAAGCCCCATTTCTTGGGCTATCCTTTTTGGGCTCTTTTCTTTCTCCTGTTCTACTTGTTTAAGTTCTTCTAACACTATCACCTGTATTGATGGTGTTCCCTAGGGTGTTATGCGGGTGCTAGCAGCAAGAGTCTCCATTTGTTGGGAGGCAACATTATCAACCACTTCATCATCTAACAGGTCCACAGTCTCATCTAATGAGAAATGACCGCCTTGACTTGCGCCAGTGGTTTCTTTCCTTTGTTCTTCAGTCTATTCAGTCTTGAACTGAATAATGGTAGGAAGTGGTACATCATGTTGCAGTTCCTTTCTGAATACTTCACTACCTGCTCCCCTTAACATTATAGGACCATGTTTTATTTTACCTCTCATGGATGTTCTTGGTTTCTTAGGTGTGGGTGCCATCACCTGAGTTGCTTTTCTTTTTCTAATGAGGGGCGCAAGATCCTCCTCTTCAAGTTCTTCATCAAGAGGAACATCTTTTTCCATTTGTTTTTGTGAGGCCTAACCCTCCTCATATGTTTCTGTAACTTCTACAGCTGGCCTCTGGATCTTTTTTGCTTTTTGTTTTTCCTTAAGAGGTGGTGCTGATGAGGCTGATGCCTGTTCAACTGTAGATGTACCTACAGTTGTTACCACTATTCTTTTAACTATTACCCCTTTAAGCTCATTATTAGTTTTCTTGCCTTTAGAGGGTCTCTTTCTTTGCTATTATTGAGGAGGCAACCTTTCTCCCTTAGATTTCTTCTTTTCTATCAGGAAGTCATCATATTCCTCATCAGGAATATCTTGTCTCTTTTTCTTATTGTCTACTGTAATGGCAACCCCTCTTTTCTTTAATTCATTAATCTGTTCATTCACCCAAGCTTGGGTTAACTATAGGGTCATGCTTGTAAACTGATCCAATGATATATCTTAAAATTGAGTAAGGTCAAGCACTGAGATAGTGTCATTGTATATCTTTTTCTTGTCATACTCATCCGCCATGATCTTACCGTCATCCTTCTTTAACTGCCCAGGTACTGGGATGTAATCAAAGGTCTTGATCTGATTGAGGGTTAACCTTTGGTATCTTCTTCTTCTAGCCTTGGCTTCATCCTCACAATCTACCCAGAAATCCTCAAGATGCCTCTGATATATGGGCTTCCCCATGATTTTCTGCATCCTGCCATATGGATCATATGACCTTGCTAGTGGGAATGGCTGTAATTTCATCATGTCTAGGCCAGCTATGGACTTCTTAATATTCTCTGAATCTTGGCATATATACCTGCCCATTGTTACTGGAAACAATACTAGTGGAACCTGTTGGCAAGAGACACTATATGGATTCATGGTTGTTGTCATTGATGGCAACAAAGGTCATTCCACATATCCGCAAGTCATGATATATCTCTACCGGAAGTCAGATTGAAGATTGTTGTGGTCCGGTGAACAAGAACAGAGCATGTGGCAAGGTCCGACAGATTGGTCCGGATCTCTCAGAGGAAGTGTCTTGGCACAGTGCGGATCTGGGGAAGTCAAGAGGACTATCTTGAGTAGTATATTCCAAGGATTTAGCCTCCGGAGATGGACAAGGAAAAAGATATGAATAGTTGAGTACCGGATTCCTGAGAGACAGTGAAAACAGAGGAAGAACTAACTGACTGAGTATCAAACTACTTTCCGGATGTGTTACAGATGATGATAAAGGTTGCGGAGGCATGAATCATGTTTGGCCGACATAATTGATGATATCTACAAGTATATGCTTGATCCGCACTGCTTGGTGAGCAAGGATTCAGCCGACAGAACTAAGTTTGTAAGAAACTAGACTGTTCCGGATGCCGACTAGAAAGATGATGAAATTACTTGTGCGGATATATATAGAGGATGGATTTAGTTGTAAAGTGGAAGAATATGTGAAAGGAATGCGAACAAGTCCAGAGTAGAGCAGAAGTAGCAAGAAAGATCCGGTATGTGAAAGGATAGCAGACTAAAGAACAGAGGAAAGATGAAGTGCAGCAGATCAGTATACTGAACTTAACCGGAACTGAACTCCAGCATATGCAGATGCTTCCAATCAGTTCAAGACTGTGATTCTTATCACTTTGTAAGACAGTGTGTCTTCTTGTAGGCAGTGAGCCTCTTGTGAGCAGTGTGCTCGGGCAGTGAGCCCTAATTGGCAAGTGCCATTTTTGTAATTTCCTATTCTTCTAACAGAGAATAATTCTTGGGTTAATCACCCCGTGGTTTTCTCCCTTAACAGGGTTTCCACGTCAAAAATACTGTGTCATGTGTTTCTTATTTCATGGTTAATGTTTTGTGTTTGATTTTATGCTGCTTCAATTAAAAGGAAAGTTTAAAAAGGGAAATAATTAGGATAACTGATTCACCCCCCCCCCCCTCTCAGTTATCAACAGAACCTTATTATTTGCCTTATATGCATCCAGTATTGTGGAGATCTGTCTCAGGAACTCCATTAACACTACTACATCAGTGGGATACCGAGGGAGCATGAGGGGCTGACTTGCAAAACCCTCTATCCTAATGCAGGAGAAAGTAGCATATTGTATAAACTAGGCACCATGCCTATAAATAACCTCTTGAGCTTCCATGCTCAGTCTTTTACTCTTGTCTTCCTCCATTGTCCTGACCAGATGCATGGAAAATGCATCATTCACTAGTTTATAATCTGGGAGGTCATTTACTCTTTGCAGCTGGGGGTAATGATCCCATATGTGGGCATCATTAGTGGTTCCACCAATCTTTCCTACTGTCGTAAGTGCATCAAATGTACCCTTATAGGCACATGAATATACCACATATGAGGTCATGTAAAACGCACACTCCAGGCCTCCTAGGTTCATGAGTTGGTCATGTAGGGCATCACTTTTCATTTTAGCCCACAGTGGCTTGTTGTCTGTATAAAGACACATCAGGATGCCCCATACATCCAATCTTTGAAACTTCCAACATCAAGATGGCTTGTCACTCTGCTGAGTAGAGCTATTATATATTAGTATTCATCATCAAAATCAAACTTATATAGATGCACTGGCAATTTGGCAGCTGGAGTATAAGAACTGTTCTTCGCCCTCCATTGATACATTCTCTTCCTGGTAGCTTTCTTGTTACTTTCATATTCAGTTTCTAATTTCTTCAAATCCATGCTAGCAACCTTCTTTCCCATTGGCAAGCTGAAGGTGTTTACAATTCCCTTAATAGACAGATTAGCATAAACCCTACCATGTTTCTCTACCTTTCTAGTTGTGGGTTGTAGTTTCTTGCACATTCAACAATTAAGTCGGGAGCTTCCATAGAGTATGGGAATCCGGCTGCACTCCACATCCCTGACACAAAAACTGCGTCCAACAAGGTGCTGTTATTCTTCTCATCACTCATTTTAGCCGACGATACCGCCAAATCAGTATTTCCCTGGTGTATATATGTGATGACACCATATTTAAACTGTACACCCTCAGGTTGAGTGAACATGGGTTTAAGGAACTCGAATTCAGACTTGCTCAGCCTCTTGTCTGCCATGGTCTCCGGCAATAAACAATACCAGTCTTACTATACCATACTTCCCATGCATACATATAACAATATATTCTCATGGCATGATGCACATTATATTCATTTATCATCACTTCATCATAACATGCATAATTTAAAGCTTCAAACCAGTGAAAAGCATACTACCTGGACATGCAGAAATGATAGGAGGGTTTCAATTACTTACTTGATTACGCTTATTCTCTTGATTATGTTGATGATTATGTGAAAGGGATTGAAATACCAGTGAATCTCATGTGTCCTATTCTGCTGCAAAGCCGTATGCGTCCGCAGGTAGTCGTATGAAGGTTTGAAAGCTCGGTGCTCTATAAAAACTCATTTCTATCATAAGGTAAGTGTAGAATGAATCTGTGAATTCATTTTAAACCTCCCCTTTAGGGTAAATTAGGGAAAATCTGGGTAAATTGATTAAAATCGATGATTTTTTATACGGAACTTTTAGATCTCGCCAGGTGTATCTATCGCGTTCGTAATCAGCGGGAACCACCTATTGCATCTGCGCGCATTTAATGTCATGGTGGTAAAAAGAGCAGGGTGATCTCTGAAGGATAGGGTGATATTCGAATATCGGGTGATGTTTGGATATGACCCCCTTAGTGTAATATGATCATCCACCATTGAGCGGGGAAGACCTACGTCGAAAAGATCAGGTGATGTTGAAATGTTGGGTGATGTTTTAAGATGATGATCGTTTAGACTAAAATGACCTCTTGTCGGAATATCAGGATGACATTATCAGGATATTAACTTGGTTCATCGCTATAGTACTATGACGTCATCGTCATGTTATGTAGGAAGGGTCATGTTTGAAAATATACCTCCGCGAGGTAAAAAGGATGATGATGTCATCGTCATGTTAATTCTCTTGTCTATCGGGAATGGATGACATCATCAGGATATTACTCGGGGTGATATTTTGCGACATAATGATATTCAAATATCAGGGTGATATTTGAATATTAGGTGATATTTAGAAATATGATCCTCGCAAAATATATGACGTTTTATGGGTAAATACCACTATTGCATAAAATTGACGTCCGGGTCTTCGGACCAAATGATTTATCGGGTGATAAAATTGGATCGGGGTGATCTTTTATAAGATGACTGATGTTAAGAAATATGATCCTCCCCAGGAATATCAAATTTGACCATATTTTTGACTTATCATAACTTTCGTTCCCTAAGGAATACCAGGGTGATCCTAAAGGCAAACCTACATGAAATTTTGTACTCTTTCCAACCATGAGGTTATTGATATGAAATATGAACTTTGACAAATTTACCTCATGATGATGACATACCCTAGCTTCCCTATGCAGGATCATCTGCATGACTTACTTTTACTAGACCGCCAGAAAGCAGAAAAAACACAAACCAAGCCAATCAGAAAGTTGGGTCCCTATTTTGCCAAGTCAAAATGGGGCGTGTTGTGTAACCACACAACATGTTGCAGTAAAATAATGAAAATGTGTAGAAAAGTTTCTCTTTTTTCATCCATAGGTGTAGTTGTACAGGCAAAGGCAATTTTGAAGATCTCCAGAGTTGGTCCTAATAATCTCTTGAGCCGATATGGAGGATACTATACTAGACTCCAATGTTTTCCCAAAGTGTTGGAGGTATTCTGGAGAAGAGGGAGTAGTAAAGGAAGGGGTGAATCATCTTCAGAGCCATATAGGAATTAGGGCTGCATCTCCAGAGCTGCTGGCAATAGTACATAGTCTCCGGAGCTACTAGTGATAGTGTAATCTTTAGCACCGCTGTCTATCTATATCTTAGGAGACAACTGCAATGCTCTGGAGTCTACTCAGCCAACACCAAAATAATCTGGTGAAGACTCTAGTTCACTGCCAAGGATATGATTCCCTTTTTATTATATTTTGCATGAGTTCTAAAAGACTTGTTAAGACCTATATTTCAGGGCCTCGCTGCCCATTGTTATTTAAGTTAAGACTCCAGATGTAGTGGGACTTTCGTTCTACTAAAGCTTTTTTTAGTTTGCATGATTATACTCTTCAGTTAAATAATTGTATGTTTTAGTTAGAATAAGAGATTGGTTGTATCTCATAGACAGACTAATGGATAGAATAGTTAGTTCCAAATATATCTCATCACTTGGACTAATATATGTTTAGATAGGAGCAACATAACATATACAAATTTTTTCTATTAGATTATTGTGATTTCTATTTTTAGAGAGATTTATTTTTTAATACAAGCATACCTGGATGAAATTAGACTAAAGGAAATATTGTGTTATTATATTTATGTACTAAGTTCTTTCTTTAGTCTTTAGTCCTAAAGGCATGGAGCAAGGGCCCACTCCCAGCATCAAGATAGGAGGTTAGTATCTATTGCTTCAATTTATTTACAGATTTCATTAGGAAGTATAGTTTCATTGCTTTCAGAAGATAGATTCATTTCTGCCAATACTTTATTTTCAGTAAATGCATGTTTCCAGCTTTATATTAAATAGGTCATTTTCTAACAATCTATTGCTTTAGCATTATTTTTGTGTTTTTAGAATTTCATTTCACAGTAGATAAATTAGTAGCATTAATTCTTGAAACAGTAAAATCAGTAGGATTAGTTGAAGGACTATTGATTTTGAAGTTCATTATTGCAAACAACCTAGGACACAGCCTTGGATTTGACACATGAAAACATGATTAAATGCCAAGCTGCAATGACCCTTGTCATTTTTGGCGCTGTTGTTGGGGATGTATGTGTTAATAAGAAAAATTTAGTTAGCAGTCCTTTTTTGGTTAAATTGAATCTGCATGGTTAGACCTAAGGATTCAAAAGGTAAATACATAAAACAAACACCCCAGCAACAAACTACAGGAGAAAATAGTAAGGTGGTGTTATGTCAGAAAATGTCCCCTTGGGGGCTTTTCCCTCTTAAGGTTTAGCTCCCGGGTCATGTTTATGCATTTAGAGTATTTTTCATATTAATCTGACATCCCGATGAGAAAATCCTGAAGTTCCATGGAAATTTGGACTCAGGGGATGCACTTATGACAAATCCTTCCTGAAATAGGGGGGTGGACTTGGGGATCCATGCTCTAATCTTGCCCTATTTTAGGTCAAGACCAATTTCAAAGTGTCAGTTTGTGATCGTTATTTAGGTCCTATGCCAACACGGTAAGTTTCAATTACAAAATTATTGGCGGGAATGTTTGTAGTTGCATATATAAGCATGTTTAGGCATTCAATTGTAAACTAGATGGCATTTTGGATTCATAAGCTTATGTGAAAGTGATTCAAGGCATTCATTGTGTGTAGCAGAGCAGAATTTGTGTTGTTATTGTGTTTGTATTTGTATATTTGGTAGCCATCTCCTCATGGCATGAAGAGCATCTTCCTTCCATAAGATCTTCACTACAAGGTGATATCAATTGTGTTTTCAATCATTTATCATTTGGATTTTGCCTCTATCTCGTAGGGATACACATTCTTTATCTGACAACAGTGTTCCAAAGACTTGAATGTCTCTCTGGGGCTTGACTGAGGCAAGCCTCTAAACACCACAACCCCCAACCCATTTGTCCAGGATTGTAGGTTATACGTTGCAGAAGGAAAAGAAATGGAGTTGCAGGAGAGCAATGAAGACTATCAGAATTGTAGATCTAAAGAGAAAACAGGGACCTAGACTCGGGCACCCGCTCATTAGTCCTCTGGATCCCACAATAGGAAAATCTCTAGAACAATAGGAATAGGTTGCAGACAAGGTTCCCAAATCCCAAAGAAAAGTATGGTACTGGACTAGGGCACCCGCTTATTAGTCCCCAACTATTCTGATTCCTGAACTTCTAAATTTGGTATGTATTTGATTATCATTTAGTATCTCTGTGTGTAATCATTTTCTATGATTTGTTCATTTGCTTCCAAATTTGCATAATTAGGGTTTTGAGCATAATTGGGCTTAATTGAACAACTAAATCACACAATTGCAATTTTCCCTACATTCCAGGTGACTGAAAGCTTGATAGTAGACTTCCTACTCAGCTCAAGTCCTTGAATGTTTGAAGTGAAAGGAGGATTCATACAAATCAACCCTAAACATTAACAAATCCTCTTGCATTAATTTTTACCTTAAACATTTTGGTGAACCCATGTTTTTGTTGAATCTTGCACCTTTCTGAGTGTTGTGCTTTATATTGAAATTCATTTGATTCATTCATATCATTCTTCATCTTATTGCATTTGAAAAATTACAAAAAAAATGAAAAATTTAGAAAAAATTTAAAAAATTGGCATTTTTAGCTTGCATTTTCAAATAATTTCAATTAGTTTGCATTTAATTTAATTAAATTTCTATCATTATCATCAGATCTTATTTAATTTACAGAAATTTTCCATTCATCATTATTTTAGATTACATTTTCATGCTTAAATTGTTGAAAATTACTTGAAATTGTGCATTTTTTCATATAACCTAGTTTTTCATTAGCTAGGGTTTACATAGTCAAAATCTTGTTTCAGATTTTACTGCCATTTTAAAACACTCATAAGGATTTATTTCTAAAGTGTTGCATCATAGCGGTTTGCTTGCAAAATTTCATGCCTAGGGTTTGAAAACCTTGATTTTTCACTAGATTTGGCCTTATCGTCTCTCTAGATTTGCACCATAGGCATGTTGTAAAGGATTTTTCTACACTAATTGGATTTTATCAGGGTTATTATCTTTTGAACCTCTTAAAATTCTTTACAACACCATTTTATTGGGCTCTTACAGTGGAAATTTGGTGAAAAATTGCATATTTTAGATATATTTTCCCTGGGGTTTGACCTTGAGTTGCACTATAAGCATGTTGTGATGGATTTTTTGGCATGAGGTGGCTGTTATTACTATTATAATTTTCTTTCCATCATCATTTTCCTCACAACACCCTTTGTCATACTCTGTTGCATTGAAATTTGGTGAAAAATTGCATATTTTGGCTATATTTGCCTTAGGGTTTGACCTAGATTTGCACTCCAAGTGTGTTGTGAAAGATTTAATGGCTTTAGCTGACTGATATTACTACTCTAATCTTTTGTACCTCCTAAAATTATTTACAACACCCCTTTTGTTGGGTCTTTGCATTCAGAATTTGTGAAAATTTGCATATTTTAGTGTATTTTCACTAGGTTTTGACTTATCATCATCTTAGATTTGCATCAAAAGTGTATTGTGAAGGATTTTATGGCTTTATTGGACTAATATTAGACATATTATTTTCTTCCCCTAATCAATTTCTTTGCAACACTCTTTCTTTCACTTATTTGTATTGAAAAAAGTTGAAAAAATCAAGCATTTTAGGTCATTTTCATACATAGTGTTGCACTTGTCCTTTGCATAAAATTTTGAAAAGATTTTAAAATCTGATTTCACATTGATTTAAATACATATACACATGGCTTCTAATTGTAACAATAACAATAGGTTCTCTCCTAGGCCTTATATGAAAAGAAATGTCCTTGAACCTGAAATTGTGTTTACACCTCATGATAGAACAATTGGAGGAACTGAAGGACCTCTCTATATCACTATGAAGATAATAGGAAATCTTGTGGATGATACCCTCATTGATCCTAATTGCATGACTAATGTCACCACAAAAGAATTCCTCTTTTCACATCAATTAATGCAAGGCTCTTATGACCCTTTGGATATGATGATTAAGACACTTAAGGGAACCTTTGTAAACACTTCTGGGAAAATATCTTTATTGGTCAGTGTATTTGAGAAACATGTAGAACAATTTTTTGATGTTGTCCCCATTTTTGACCTCTTTCACATAAAACTCAGACATCCATGGTTGAGGACTATGAAAGCTGTCCCATCAGCAATTTATAACTATGTAAAATTCTCCCTAAATGGGCAAGTGCATACTATTCATCGCAATAGGTATAAACCTTTGACTACAAGACAACATTTTACACTAGATTACTTTTGGGAAAGATCTGAAAAGGAACCAGAGCCATGGACAAACTTTAACTTCTTGAGCTATAGAAATTACAAAGAAAAACTATTATATCAAGTGGCCGGTCCTTCTATGCAAGAAACAACAAGAGACAAACAACCCGCATTTGAAGAGAATCCTAGACTGAAAGGAAATGGACCCTATGTTGAGGTTCCTCCCCCACCATCCTTGCAAGGATCGAGAGGTAGTCGTCGAAAACAAAATATTCCACCTAGACAAATGAGATTTGATCCTGGTGCTTCCTCCTCTAAAACACAAAGACCTATGAAAGAGAAAAACACTATCTTACAAGAGATAAGTGGTAAGACAAAAAGAAATAGACAAGCAAGAGAAAGGAGGAGGAGACAACAAGAATATGCCCAATGACTTGCATCTCAAAAAGAAAACATTTCACCAAACATCAAATCAAACCAAGAAGATCTTAAGAATGGACAACTTGAAAACAAGAACAGCAGCTGGGCTATGGTACCTTATGTCCCACTTTCCTCTAACATTCAGGAGTGGGAAGATGATGATGATTTGCTTCATGATAACACTTAGTTTGATGATACTACTAGGTAAGTATTTCTAACCCTTTATCTCTCATGTGTTTCCCCTGTGATGTGTTATGTGTTGTTTAGGACTCTTGGGATAACCCTTGATTCTCTTGTAAGGTCCAAGATACTAGGAGACTGCCTCTATTGTAGCCTTCTTCTATTTGTATCATAATTCTTCTATATTGCTTCTCCTCTATTTTCACTATTGTGTGTTGTGTCTTACAGACATAGAATTGCGGTTGGTGACTTGGGGGCACCCTCCTATGTGATTTTCCCTAAGACACTTGTTTCTCCCCTCTTGATTTATTGTTTCCCTTCCTCTAGTGTTTCTATCTAGTGGGTGGATGATGAAAAACATATTATACTGATGCAGACCTAGCGTCCCTTTAGAGAGAAATAAAAAATTGGACTTAGTTCCTATATGATGAAGGGGTTGATAGATACTATTCGATGCTTGACTAGTAGAATCACTCCATGTGATCTTGATGATGTCTTAGCTCACTTACAAACCATAACAATACTGCTGCTCCGTGCACTTTGTTTGTCTTTAAATCTCACCTTGGTGACACTTGGTTTTGAGATTTTCACGGTATAGCCCCATGGTTATACCCAATCTCTAAATTCCTAGCATAACCTTGGCTCTTTGTGTGATTGATCATATGCATTGTTGTTTATCATGATTATATGGATGCTAACACTTTTCTTGTAGGAATGTGTTTGTGGGAACATTTGGCGATCGTAAAGTACATGTCACCCTCAGGGGGCATGGGCTTTACAAGAGCTTGTGTTCCCTTGTGTGTTTTCTTCCTACCTTAACGTACTTGATATCGACACTTGATATGAACCACCTTAAGGCGGGGGCATATATAAGGTAAGTTGTCTGTTGTAGATGTTAGCAATGTGCTTGTTCTCAGGTGCAGTCTTAAAGACTGGTGGCGATGAGTCCCTCCTACACTTTAAGACTTGTTTAAAATCAACTTGCAATCATTTAAGCCCTATATGGAGGTGGGGATATCACATCCCTTTTCTATCTTAAGCCCTTTGCAGAGGCGGGGATGGTGTATTTCTCGAAGAGAGTGCACATCCTATCATTTTCAAAAGTCCTCATCAAGAGGCAAGAAGCGGTTTTGTGACTAACTCAACCCTTAAGTGTGTCTTTGGTGATTGTTGTGGCAAAGCCCAATTGTTGGTGTGTGCCTGTAATGTGCTTGAGATGGTGATGAACCTAGAAATAGGAACACTCCATCGCTTCTCTTCCATGTTTTCTCTATGTTTTCCAAGTGTGTGTGTATTGTGTGCTTATTCCCAAGCATAGTTTAAAGACCAATGGCAATGAGTCCCTCCTATGTTTTAGGATTTGTATGGTGTGTTTGAATTGTTTGGCATGTATTGCATGTGTGTTGCCCCATATGTAGTTTAAAGACCAGTGGCAATGAGTCTCTCATGCATTATGGGTGGTGTGTTTACTTTCCTTATACTTGCATCTGCATTTCATATATTAAAAAGAAAAAGAAAAAGAAAATCATCTCTATCTTCACTGCATTCACTGTATTCACTATGTTTTGCATGACTGTAACTATCTTCTCCATGTTTTACATGCCTTTTACTATCTTTTCTGTGATTGGCATGTCTTCTTCGTGCTTGGCGTGTTTGCTGTGTTTGTTGACCATACTTTAATGCATGTATTGGCCTTGCATTTATACATACATTAAAGTGAGGGCTAAATGTCATGTCAAAAAATGTCCCCTTGGGGGCTTTTCCCTCTTAAGGTTTAACTCCTGGGTCATGTTTATGCATTTAGAGTATTTTTCATATTAATCTGACATCTCGATGAGAAAACCCTAAAGTTCCATGGCAATTTGGACTCAGGGGATGCACTTATGAAAATCTTGCCTAAAATAGGGGGTGGACTTGGGTGCCTATGTCCTAGTCCTACCCTATTTTAGGTCAGGACCAATTTCAAAGTGTCAATTTGTGACCGTTATTTAGGTCCTATGCCGACACGGTAAGTTTCAATTACAAAATTCTTGGCGGGAATGTTTGTAGTTGCATATATAAACATGTTTAGGTATTCATTTGTAAACTAGATGGCATTTTTTATTCATGAGCTTATGTGAAAGTGATTCAAGGCATTCATTGTGTGTAGTAGAGAAGAATTTGTGTTATTCTTGTGTTTGTATTTGCAGATTTGGCAGCTGTCTCCTCATGGCATGAAGAGAATCTTCCTTCCATGAGATCTTCACTACAAGGTGATATCAATTGTGTTTTCAATTATTTATCATTTGGATTTTGCCTCTATCCCATAGGGATACACACTCTTTATCTGACAATGATGTTCAGAAGACTTGAAGGTCTCTTTGGGGCTTGACTGAGGCAAGCCTCTAAACACCACAACCCCCAACCCATTTTTCTATGATTGCAGGTTACAAGTTGCAGAAGTAGAAAAAGTGGAGTTGCAGGAGAGCAATACAAACTGTCAGAATTGTAGATCTGAAGAGAAAATAGGGAGCTAGACTCAGGCACCCGCTCATTAGTCCTCCAGATCCTACAACAAGAAAATCTCTAGAACAATAGGAACAGGTTACAGACAAGGTTCCCAGATCTTGAAGAAAAGTATGGCACAGGACTAGGGCACCCACTCATTAGTCCCCGACTTTTCTGCTTCTTGAAATTTGAAATTTGGTACACATTTGATTATCATTTAGTATCTCTGTGTGCAAGCATTTTCCATGATTTATCTGTTTGCTTCCAAATTTGCATAATTAGGGTTTTGAGCATAATTGGGCTTAATTGAACAACTAAATCACACAATTCCAAAGTTCCCTACATTCCAAGTGACTGAAAGCTTGATACTAGACTTCCTACTTGGCTCAAGTCCTTAAATGTTTGAGGTGAAAGGAGGATTCATACAAATCAACCCTAAACATTAACAAATCCTCTTACATCAATTTTCACCTTAAATAGGTGGCATGAGATCTTGTTGAAGAGCAACACTTACAACCTACCTTGGAAATTACACCCCAACTTGGCATTCATTCAAATCCTCAAAATCCTTCACTCTCTAAGTATATCCAAGAACTGCAAGAAAGATACCAGACATATCCATTACAAGAATCCACTTCCTCAGAACCCCACACTGAATCTCAAAGAGAAGAAACATCAGACATGGATGATAATCATGATGAAAAAAGATAATCAAGCTGCTAGGACCTTTCATACCCTATTGTCCTTGCTCATGGAGATAATGCCCCTATGAAGAACATTTCACCTTCAAACCTACCAAAATTTAGGGGTCTTGCTTCTGAGGATCCAGATCAGTTTTTGTTTGAGTTCAAAGTTGTGTGCTAGACCTATGACTATGGATCCAATAATAAAAAACTCAAACTTTTCCCATCAACCCTAAAAGATTCTACTATGAGGTGGTTCATGGGCTTATCCCTATTGTGCCAAATCAATTTTTTTTGCTTCATTAAGGCATTTTGTGAGAGTCTAAAAAAATTGTCGTAAAAAAGTCAAAAGGTCAAAATTTCTAAAAATAGAAAGTTTCTATTTTTAGAAAGTTTTTATTTTTAGACATCAATTTTAGGTTTTCTAGATTTCTTGAGATACAGATGCTAGCAAAATTTTCTAAAATTAGAAAGTTTCTAAAAATAGAATCTCTAATTCAGGAGTCCTATCTGATTTTGTTTGGCTGATATTGCTTCACGATTAAGGTGGTCCAAATAGAATCTGCAAAAGCTCAAGTTTTCTCTAATGGGTCAATTTTGCTTTTTTAGAAGGCAAAGCACAAACATTGAGGCCATTAATGGAGGAAGTTCATTTGCTAGGGGTCAGATTCAAGATTTTAGTGTTGTTCAGAGGATGAATAACTATTGAACGATCAATAATCGATGAAGAACGAAAAATGAAGCATGATGAATCAAGAAAACAAAAAGGGTTGAAAGAAACCAAAATTTGGCTAACACTAAGTTTCTTAGGTGCCCCTAGAGGCCAGAGGTGTCCAGCCTTACCAGAGATAGAATTTTTTTGTATTTTTTGGAAAACGTTAAAAAAGGCCTCGTTAGCCCACTTCCAGGTGGGTTAAAAATTAGTTAGATTCAGTCAAAGGTCTGTGAGAGCTAGGGATTCATCTTTGATATGCTCAGGCTATCCAATCCACCCTTCATCTAGTGATAGTTGTCTAACAGATCACGTGAATCGATGATAGAAAGTTGCTACTGGCACGTGAAATGAGGAAGCAACAGAAGAAGTTGAAAATCATCAAAAAATTTCTAAGGCACAGTTTCCCAAGTGCCCTTGGAGGCTAGGGGCACCCAACACTAGCAGAGTTAGTTTATTTTTCATATTTTTTAGAAAATTGCAAAATCTTCTTCCATCAACTTGGTCAGATTCATAGAAAGTCTGTCTAATCTAGTTTCTGAGCTAGGCAAAAGGTTAATCAATTTAGTTTTCATCAGGCTTGCCTGATTTTTGGCAAGTGAGATTCAACATCCAAACAAGAGCCCACAGTCACTAGAATGTGCATGAAAAATGAAAAGTGAGCAAAATTGAAAATCTCAAAAAATTGGCTAAGGCATGAGATGCTAGGTGCCCCTGTCTAGTCAAGGCACTTGGGTTTTCTAGTGTCAGAAAATTTCTTGTCCCGACAATGCCTCCTTTAGCTGTTTCCCAATCATCATCTAGCAATGGTTTCTAGAAATCAAAATTGCAGTCAAACATCATTAGATCATCAGTTAGAGGCTGGGGATCAAATCAGAATTGATAAAACTTCAAGGAACCATGATCAGTCAGTTTTTCCAGTCAATGGTGATAGTTTGTCATCTTGTTGAAGTCAGAGGTAGGCCACACCAGAGTTAGAATGAGTGTAAAAAGTTTCAAAATGAAGGAAAATTGGCTCACTTTTGTAAATTTCACGTGTTTGTTGACATCATCAAAGAAGTAGCTTTTTCATCATCCTCACACGTGAACCTTAGGCAACTATAAAATAGGAATTCATCTTATGTGAGCATATCCACTTGGATTTTTTCTCAAAATGTTGCTATCTTTGCAAATAAGCTTCAAGATTTGTGCTTTCATGAATAAAGTTGCTTTTTTGCCTTAAGTTCTAAAAAACCTTTGGCCTCCTTTATTCATTATTTTTGCAGGTTGCATCCGGAGTAAGAAAAACATCATTTTCTTCTCATGAATATTTGAGAACCCAAATGGAGTGCTTTTTCAGTGTTCTTCGTGGTTTCAGGATTAGGAAGCATAGAGGCATGCTTTTTCAAGATCCAATTTTCTAGGACATCATTTCCCAGAAATAGAGTTGGAGCTTTTTTAGTTTTCATCAAAATAGGTTCATCTGGAATCATGTCCTCTTGAAGATTAGAAAATTTTAGTTTTCCCAAAATCTACTTTTTTGAGAAACGCTTTGCTTTTTCAGAATCTAATGATCTCAATTGCTTTAGAATGAGATTGTCTACAAAACCCACATGCCAACTTTTTCTCTCAAAATCTTCTTTTTAAAAACCAGAATATCATCTTGGAAAGTATTAGTATTCCTAGCAAGAAAGTGGTTACTATCTTTTTAGAGGATATTGTTTCCCAAAATATCAGTGGGTGATGTCACCAATGGAGCAGTGATGTAGATAAGGACGGAACTCAAAAAAAGTAGCAGTTAACTCAATGCTTTTCCAATTTAAAGCTGTCATTTTCATTCAAGATTATCTATCCTTAAGAATAGTTGGAGCTTTCTCTTCTTTAAATCAAATCATTTTAAAGTAGGTGTTAGTTAGAATCTTTTGTCTAGAATAGAAATAAAGATTACAAGTTGGCAAGTTGGTTAGCTAGGATCAAGGAGATTTTAGGGTTCCCTACTCCTTTGATTTGTGTATAAATAAGGGCAACCTTGCCCATTGTTTGGTAACCATAATTGTGATAGCAAAATTTGCTAAGCCTATTCTTGCCTACAAATTGTTATTCAAGTGCTTGTTCAGCTTGTGTCATTTGTAATCTAGTGTTTGATCACATATTACATGCCTGTCATTGCTACAATACTATTGTCCTGGAGTTGTAATAGCTTCTTGATATTGAGAAAGGAAATCTCATGCCTTCCATTACTCTGATTCTCTGTCTCATGTTCATTTAGTTTATTTTCATATGTGTTTCTTGCATATTCTTACTTTCATTTTACATTCTAAAAGTACAATGAGTCTTTGGGTGCAATCTAGAATAAGTTTATTTGACCTTTGTGTTAACAAATCATTCCCTATTTACTTTTGATTCCTAAACTCTGAATTTACTTGGATTGTCAAAAGCATCATTTAGTTTAGGCCTAGCTGTAGTTAGAAGTTAAGAGAAAAACCTCTACTGCAGTGATAGAGTTTTATAACCTTGTGCTTGCAGTTGAGAATCAAAAAGATAGGCAATTTAGTTTATTTATCTTTAAAAGCAATCATCAGTAAAGATGGAGCTTCCCCTCCTAATTTGAAGAGCAGGTTATCTATGCATAGTTGTCCATTTCCAACTTGCATTATAGAGGTGTGAATTGAAATGCCAACAAGCCATAGACTCCATTCATTCATGGGATCAAATGGAAACTCAATTCCTGGGCAAGTACTAGGATTACTATAGGGTCAGTGATAAAAAGGAGGAGCTATTCAAAATTAAACAAAGAGAGGATGAAGTTTAGAAGACTATCTAGATAGGTTCAACTTTTCTTTGAGGAGATATGGTGATCCTATGGCTCACCCATTGGCCAGAACTCTATTTGTAAAAGGATTGGACAACGAATCAAAACAAGTACTAGATCTAATGGGGAGATGAAATATTAACAAAATGTATATGCTTGCTATAGAAGAACTTTGCAGGAACTACTCTAGAACCCAAGATGGAGTGAGAACACCCAGGTATTTTAAAGGAAGGAATGAAATAGGACAACTAATGGAGGAGATTGCAAACCTTAAGACAAATATTTTGGTCCAGGTGAATACCACATTAGATGAAATTTAGGCAAAGACTAGAAAAACTAAACAAGGAAGAACAATTGAACCTCTCTCCATATACTATTCTAGGTGTAGAAACAAACACCTTTTGAGAGAATGTCCTTTAGACAAGTCAAAAATCTATCAGATCTATGACAAGGAGTACCCTACTAGTCATTGTGATCAACCCCCAGCCTTAAAAAAGTTGACTAAAAAGAATGCCATAATAGAAGAGGAGTTGAATTACATAGGAAAAAAATAAACTGACAATTTCCCATACAATCAGTACCCAAATTAGGCTTCCTATAGGGGTCCTTCAAACTAGGAAAACAATCAATGGAATCCAACTTGGCAGGGGCCTCAAAACATTCCTCCTTGGGTACCACAAGACTAGTCAAACCAGTAATGGCAAAACTAGCCCTAGGGAAATCAACAATGGCCACATAGTTCCCACAACAATTTGGATCACAAAACATGCAGCCTCAGTGGGGTCGTTAATAGGGTTACAGTCAACAATACCAAGGACAACCTAGACATTTCCAACCTCAATAAAAAGCATTACTAACTGCCCCCAAACATACAGGGACAATCACAAAATGAGCCAGTTAGTCAGCCACCCTTACCAGCTTAACCCATAGCAAATCCATGAAATAAATAGGGAGCAACTGTTTACATGATAGAGCAAGAAAACATGGTTGGTGTACTATTTATCTACACAACCTCTAGCTACATTCTGGGAAAGCACTACCAAGACCATCTCCCCCACTTATAGTTGAAGTAACTAATGATATGGAACTTGAAAATCCATCCACTCAACCTCACGAGGAGATTACTATTGAAACTGTGCTAGAAGAACATCCCCTAGGTAACTCCAGAGTTCCTCCTAAAGGAACAACTTTGGAGAACACCTCTAGAGCCACTTCTGTAAAGAACTCTGGAGCTGCTCTAGAGATAGAAAATGAGCACCTTAACCAGAATGGCTCAAACAACACATCCCTCAGAAAACTATCCTACAAAAATAAGTCCAATCTACCATGGAATCAGATCTTCTGCAAGAAATCAGACAATTAAATATTGAAATTCCACTCCTACAAGCAATCATGGATGTGCTTGAACTAAACCAATTCAACAAACAACATTATGTTAAAACCCAGGGCAGGAAGAAAAACTTCCTTCCCACCATTCAGGTAGAAGGGAAAGTAGTAGACCTTCTTGTGGGGGAAATGCTCCTCCCAAAATATGAAGACCCTGGGAACCCTTTCATAACTGTCTATTTTTTAGGGGTAGAAATATCTAATGTTTTGGTTGATTTGGGGGTAGTAATAAACATAATGATAGTGCACACCCTGGACAAATTAGCTTTGACTAGTGTCCAGGCCACATCTACAATTCTCCAACTGGCTGACCAGTCAATGGCTATTCCAAAAGGGGTGTTAACTGATGTCCCAGTCATGGTGGAATCATGGGAACTTCCAGTAGACTTTATGATATTAGAATCTAGAAAATAGAGAAATGCTTACCCCTTGATCCTTGGAAGACTATGGTTGGCTACAACACTAGCATCTATTGATTGTCGAATAGGAGATATGGTCATTTCTAATGAAATAGGTTTGAAGAAAATCTTTTTATATCCTCCAACTAAACCATCAATACATTACTCAAGAAAGGTGTGGGTAGATAAGCCTAATAACATGGGAAATAGTGCCTCAGTAGCTATGGTTACCATCAAAGAACATTTGGATGAATTAGAAGAAGAAATAAACTATGATACAATTGAAGACATAACCCACATTCTTATTGATAAAGATATAATGGAATTAGCCCAAGACTCAAAAAGAGAATTCCTCACTGCTACCCATTGTACCCTTGCAAATATTATTCCTTGTGGAGAAACCTTTTATAGAGACTTGGCCACATTCCTATCCTCTTAACACTATGACTCCAAGATATGGGGTAGGGACATCTATGGATTAGATTACAAAGCAGGTCATGATTCTACCTGGGAAAACATTGAACATCAACACCCAATTAGTAGAAAAATAGGAAGAAGCACTTCTCAATCTCCTAGTCTCCCACTCAAAAGCTTTTGCTTGGGAATACCAAGATATAAAGGGTATTCCTACTAAGATCTATACTCATCATATATACACTGAATATGTCAAACCTATCAAACAACATTAAACCCTGCCCTGAAAGATATTGTTAAGACTAAAATAGAGAAATTGCTATAAGCAGTGTTCATATATCCTATCTCAGACAGTCAGTGGGTTGTTGGCAAGAGACACTGCTATGAAGACAAGGTGAGTGTTGTCATTGATGGAAACAAGATAAGGAGAACACATCAGCATGACATGAAGACATAACTCTAGAAGTTCATTTGTGATTGGGAGCAAGGCACAAGTGTAGAAGGAAAAAATAGCTAAGTATGGATAGTATACAGAGTAAGGGAAAAAAAATGAACCAGTATGCCTCCACAGTGAAAGACCCTCTAAAGTAGATTAGGTATAATGACTTATGACCATATGATTATGATTCAGACCAGTGATCAAGTCATGACTTCCCCCGGAAGTCATGTGGAGAAAATGACTAAGTCTAGACAAACAGAGGTATGTCAGAGACAATGAACAGGGCATAATATAATACTCCACATTCCTTTGCAAATGCATAATTTGCACTACGGTTTTGAGGAAAGAAAGGTATACATCATAACTACCTAAATCTAGAATTACAACCTCTGAAGTTTAGTACATCACATTCTACAAGCTATCCAATATCAGGTTATAGTTCAACAGTATTTCTCTGTGACAGAGCAACAGTTTCATGATCCACATTTTGACATGCAGAAGTATTTTCCTTTGTGGTTTAGAAGGTATGCTAAAAGGTCAGTAACAAGCATTGGATATGATTTGTGAGTTCCCATTTGGTTTGTAGTGCGATTTGTGATGTAACAGATGAGCCTGTTAAGCATGCTCTTAAGGAACAAGCCGACCAGTATGGTAAATCTCTATGCGGAGAAGAAACAATGTTTGAATGATCTATTTAAGTGATTGCATGGTTAGATCTGACCTATATGAAGTTATATACATGATCACTTGGGCTTTCATTGAAATTAGTACACATGATTAGGCCGACAAAGCAGAACATCTTGCTCCCACATTTTTAGTTTTTCTTGTCAACCCAAGTAAGTAAAAAATCTCATGGCGGATATATAGAATAGATGGATTGTAGTTTTGGGATGATGATGAGATATGTCCTAATGGATGTTTTTGTGAAATATGTGATGATAAGGTGATCATAAGTAGAAGAAGAGAGATCTTATCCTTTAAGCAAGAAGTCAACAGCGAAACAGGGTAATTGGTAATCAAGAGCTTTGAAATAAAATTCTACACTTCAATGAGACTATAATCATGCATGGAGAGATGAAATCTACATAGTCATCTTGTTAGTGAGATGCCCTCTTCTTTTCTTCTCTCTTTCATAAGGCAGTTATCCTATCTATTGAGCAATGAGCTCTAGGCAGTGAGCCCTAAGGTAGTGAGCCTTTTTGTATTTCAATATTGCAATAATAAAAATATTCCTGAGAGATAGCACTCTCTGTGGTTTTTCCCCACCTTGGGGTTTTCCACATAAAAATCTTGGTGTCCATATGTTATGTCTTTGTGGTTGCCATTCATTTGCATATTGTGCTTTTGTTTAATTAAATTTGGAAAATGGTTAAAAGTGAAAGTGTATAAATGGTTTTATGGAACACTGATTCACCCCCCCTCTCAATGTTCCTAATATTCAACAATTGGTATCAGAGCAAGGTTCCTTGGAAGAAGCCTAACATCTTGAGTAAGATCTAGGAAGGTTCACTCATGGCAGCACAAAGGTATCTCGCTTATCCTAAAGCAAATCCTCCTAGCAACATTAAGATTGGCAATCAAGTATATGTCAATAATGAACAATTTGAAGTAGCTCTAGAAGATCTTAACAACTCCAAGGATGATATCAAGGGTTTCGAGGAGAGCATCAAAGAAGCTGATGATTGCATTCTAGAATTAAAAGAGAAAATTAGTAAATCTCAGGAAAGAAGGAAAGAATTATGTGAGCAACTAAAACAAGCAGGTGAATCCACAGAGAGTCTTCTCAGGGTGATTGAAGAAAAGACCAAGAATGAGGAATGTTTGAATCAAGTTGTGAAGGAAAAGTCAGAGGAATGAGAAAAACTAGGGAAAGAAGTTTTTCTCTTGAATTTTGATTTAGAAGTAGCCAACAACTACAGATAAAAATTCAAAATAAGCTCTGCAAAACTTGATGAGTTGCTATCTAGTCAAAAGTATCCAAATGATAAACAAGGCTTGGGATTTGAAAAGAGAGGAAGTTCAAATTCAAAGCAAGTCAGATCTAAATAAGGAAGAGGTAGAGACCATCCATTAAGGAATCAAAGAAGAAGACTTAAAGGACCTTCAGTTAGACAACCAAATGCACAAAGGTACCCTTCCTTCAATGGTTATTGTTTTAAATGCAATAAGTATGGTCATAGGGCTACTCAGTGTAGAAGTAGAATAAATCAAAATGTTCCATCTTTCTGTGGTAATTGTTTCAATTGCAACAAAGTTGTTCATAAAGGAAATGAGTGCAGAAGTGTGTCCAAGTAATTCAAGGAACATCCAATTCTTCAATGGAAAGTGTTTTGCATGCAATAGATTTGGGTATATGGATAATCAGTGCAGATCAAGACCAATTCCCAATTACAAAAAAAATCAAGTTCAGAGAAATGTTGTTTGTTTCAATTGCAACAAGGCTGGACACTTTGCCAAATTCTGCAGAAGTAGAAATGTAACAAGAGACTATCCTTCAGAGAAGGAGAAAACAGAGTAGAGAGATGTCAAGGGCAAGAACAAGGCTGATCTAGTAGAAACCAAGAATGAGATGAGCAAGATCTGGATTAGGAAAGATGCTAATGAAGTCAAGAATGGATCTGCACCAGTCTCTGGTGCAGATACTTTCTCCGAGAAGTAAATTGAGAGCTCTGGCTCAAGGAGAGAAGTGCTAAAAATCTAAATCTACCAGGTAGAAAGTTGGTGCTAGAATTCAACACAGATATTTATGGTGGAATCCAACAAGATAAATCCTCTTAAAGAAAAAATGCAAAACATTGCGGAGCAATTTCAATTGACTGTATCTATCAAAAGGGAAACATACAACTTTTTGGAACAAGCATTAATGACAATTAGGTTAAGTCATGTGGAGGATAAAAGGGAACTAGTCTAGTCTCAAAATCACTTTGCACTCGAAGCTATCAAGTGTTCAGAGAGATTGAAGCTAAATTTGAGCAATGACAACCAAGATTTGAAGTGTTTTGAGTAATTTAAAGAAAGGAAACCCTAACACAATGGAACAAGGTGTTTTCATTGAAACCCCATTAGAAAATCTGACTAAAATTTTGAAATGGCAGCTCCGCAAGTGGTTGATATTACTGAGCGACCTCGGCCTAAGTTTAAGAAACACCCATTCAAGGCAATAGAAGTAGATCCAATGGGTACGTTTTCTGACATTCCTCATGGATTTCTGTATGTCAAGGATGTTAGGGCATTTATTCATGTTTCCCTAGATGAGTACAACAACATTTATTTGTCAGATTTGTGTCTCCAACATCTAAGCAATGACCAATATGATCTCAAGGAAGAATACAAAGCCCTAAAGGAAAAGAAATTCATTCAATATGTGGATTTCCCTATGATTGTGGAGGATGAATGGGTAAGGTATGTACTAAGCTGAATCCATGACAAATTCATGTGGTTGGGACAACCCTTTAAAATTACAAAGGAAGCAATTAGGGCAGTAACAAGGTTAAATGATACCAGAAGCATGCCCATGTTAAAAATAGTGAAGAACCAAACAGTTATAGAGATCACCGAACCACAATTTGACAAAAGGGCACTGACCATCAATGATATTATAGATCATGCGGTAAGGTTCGCTTCCATGGTGATAGGTTACAAGGTCTATTTCACAAATCAGAATAACTCTATCTCTGGCACTATAATTTACACCGCCTATTGCATGATTAAAGAGAATTCTGACTATGACCTATGTGAGCTACTATGGATTCAATTAATTGAGAATTTGAAGAAGATAAAGGAAAGCAAGAACTATCCATTCAAGTATGGTATGTTGATCATCTGTCTATTCTTCTATTTCTTGAAAGAATTACCCAACATGAACAACCTATTCTAGTTAAGTAGCAGACCAATTGCTGCCCAAATTAGAAATTACTTGAATAACATCAGAAGTTCTGATAAGAAAAAGGTAGCACTATGGGGGTATTTCAAAAACTTCTAGAGTAGGATGCATGAAAGGGAGAGAATCCCAAAGAAAATTGTAGAAAAATACAAAGATACCATCTATTTCATGGTCACCAAGGATCAATGTTTGATGGAAGTTGTGGAGCCTAGAACTGTATGGGTAATGCCTATGGGCTATGAAGTAGATGGATTAATATTAGAAAATTATGCTTAACATCTACTTAGCAAACCCCGAGACCCCAAGGAATAAAGGTTTGGGACATTTGAAGAGCTAACTATAAAATTGCATGTTGAATTCAAAAAACCTGAAATAACTAGAAAAGTTAGAAAAGAAGTGGAAGAGATTGCTACAAAGTAGGGCATCACCAAAAAACAAATGAAAGAAGGGAAAAAGCAGAAAGAGCAGGAGAAGAAAAATAAAAGAGTGAATCGATACAAGTTCCAAAAGAATCTCAAATGAAACAGGACAAGCCTGAAAAGACTCAGAGGTCTACTAGGAGCTCTGCTACCTCCTTTGGTGCCACACCATTAGTAAACATGGAGAAAACATCAAAGAAATCCTTTGTCAAAGATACAAAGAGGAAGAAGATGAAGGGAAGAAGATTGTATGTCAGTGTGGGTGAAAAGGATGAAGAAGAAATAGAATCAAATGAGGAGATAAAGAAGATGAAAGATGAGGTGGTCAAAGCTACAGGAAAGTCCTCTAGAAAGGACAATTTAAACAAAAGGAAAAAGGTAGAAGAGCCTTATGTTGAAAAAGCTATAATATCTCTTCGAGATATATTAAAATCTGTCACAGTTGAAGGAAACTGGAAGCCCATGATTGAATTTTATGATGAATATAATGATGCTAATAAGAGAATCTTAGAAGAAGCCGCAATAAAATACTTAAACATCTTCAACATGGCCCTTATTGAGATTATCTTTGATCTCCCTGAAAGTCTCGCCAACATTTTGACTATCAAAAAAGAGACTGTCAGGGCAAAGGATATTGAGCTAAGACAACATGTACTGACAAGATTATGTCCATAAATTACTCTAGAAGAAGACTTGATTTCTAAGGAAACTAAAGAAAAGTTCAGAACCAAAATGACGATGAACTCATTAATGATGGGTGAGATTGACAAAGTGGTAAAAGAAATAGAGGAAATTATTTTGGAAGCTCGAAAGAAATACAATCTTTCCACCACATATGACAATGAAGACAATAATGTTGGTGATAATACATCTATTTTGGAAGTCGACATTGAAAAGGAGACAAATAAAGTTGACCAAATAGCTAAAGAAAAGGAAACTCTTGCCTCTCCGGAACATCAAACAGTGGACAATACAATTGGAGAGAAGACTGCAGAAGAAGAAATATCAACTGCACAAACCAATTCCTCTCTGGCACTTCAGATTGAAAAGGATCTAATAGATGATAAATAGAAGGAGGACACGAACAAGGCCATGGACATTAATCCTTTGGAGCAAGAACAAAAAAATGATATCTCTAGTGCAACAAGAGACACTGCAGAGGCAGTAAAAGAGTTCTTGGAAAAAGAGGAACTAGTTCTAGATGAGCCCAAGTCAATCCAAGGTCCAATAAACTTGGATACAATGTCTCATGTTTAGATGCTCAAGTTGGCTTCAGTTTCTCAAGCCAAAGAAAAAAAAGAGATATTGAAGTCCCACATTGAGGATAGTGGACTCATAAATGAAGCATCCAACATTTTGGAGAAGCTGGTACCAACATACTGGATATGTCTGCTTCCGGTCAACTCAAGGAACTCATACACTCTATAAGTACACTTTGAATCCCTTGAAAAATTTGCTAAAACAAAAGTTAGACAAGAGTTTATTGAGAAAAGGTTAGATGAGTTGACAAAGTTGATAGCTCATGGTAAGGTTTAGTTAGATAATGGGATACAGAGTATTCAAAGTGCTATTGTTGAAGCCGGTGATATATATAAATTTTTTCTATCATGGCCAGAAGTTACAAAGAAGACAAAAGAAAAGATTAAGGGCTTGCAAGAAAAACTGATGAACATCTCTAAGTCTTTTGATTTGGTAAATGAATCAACCAGTAACAAATTAGAAGCTCAAGTCATCAACATTCACAATGACTTGAATGATCTAATAAATTAGAGGTATCAAATTAAGAGTAGAATGGGACAATTGAGAAGACTGATCAGTCCCAAACTAGATTCAATGACTAAGCTTGGAGCTGAAGCACAACTTGCTACACAAATTGCCACACCATCAGATTTACAAAAGGCAGAAACTCTAGTTTTTCTACTCAGTGGACATATACAAATTTTGGATGCTTCTAAAAAGAGCTGGGATGTTGAGATAGCTCAAATGAAGAACATCTTTAGTGACATTCTTCAGCATATGTAAAATAAAGTAGAAGACTGTACTTGTAAATATGCGGCAGAGTACTTAAAAAATTTGAAGTCTCGACAAATTTTTGGTTCTAGAACACACCTTTTTCCATTGATGTCAAAGGGGAGAAGAAAATCAGTGAAAAATGGACAAACATCTCAAGGGGAGAATAAATATAAAAGTGTATATAGTAAGGGGAGCAGTTTTTATAATGAAGCATTTTTCACCAAGTGTTGCCATCAATGCCAAAGGGGGAGATTGTTGGCAAGAGACACTACTATGAAGACAAGCTGAGTGTTGTCATTGATGGCAGCAATATTAGGAGAACATCAACATGAAAGGAAGACATAACTCTGGAAGTTCATTTGTGATTGGGAGCAAGGCACAAGTGTAGAAGGCAAAAACGGCTAAGTATGGATAGTATATAGAGTAAGGGATAGAAAATGAACCAGTATGCCTCCATAGTGAAAGACCCTCTAAAGAGAATTAGGTATAATGACTTATGACCATATGATGATGATTTAGACTAGTGATCAAGTCATGACTTCCTCTGGAAGTCATATGGAGAAAATGACTAAGTTCGGACAAACAGAGGTATGTTAGAGACAGTGAATAGGGCACAGTATAATACTCCACATTCCTCCGCAAATGTATAATTTTCTCTGTAGTTCTAAGGAAAGCAAGGCATACATCATAACTACCTAAATCTAGAATTACAACCTCTAGCATTTAGTACATCACATTCTACAAGTTATCCAATATTGGGTTACAATTCAACAATATCTCTCTATGACAGAGCAGTAGTTTCATGATCCACATTTTGACATGCAAAAGTATTTTGATCCATGGTTCAAAAGATATGCTAAGAGGTCGGTAACAAGCATTGGATATGATTTGTGAGGTCCCATTTGGTTCACAGTGTGAGTTGTGAGGTAATAGATGAACCTGTTATGCATGCTCTTAAGGAATAGGTTGACTGGTATGGTATATCTCTATGCGGAGAAGAAATAATGTTTGAATGATCTATTTAAGTGATTGCATGGTTAGAGATGACCTATATGAAGTTATGTACATGATCACTTGGGCCCTCATTGAAATTAGTACACATGATCAGGATGACAAAGTAGAACATCTTGCTCCCACATTTTTAGTTTGTCTTGTCGACCCAAGTAAGTGAAAAATCTCACGGCGGATATATATAATAGATGGATTGTAGTTTTGGGATGATGATGAGATATGTCTTGATGGATGTGTATGTGAAATATGTGAAGATAAGGTGATCATAAGTAGAAGAAGAGAGATCTTATCCTTGAAGCAAGAAGTCAGTAGTGAAACAGGGCAATCAGTAATCAAGGGCTTTGAATCAACATTCTATGCTTCAATGAGACTGTAGTCATGCATGGAGAGATGCAATCTACATAGTCATCTTGGTAGTGAGCCACCCTCTTCTTTTCTTCTCTCTTTCATAAGGCAGTGAGCCTATCTATTAAGCAGTGAACTCTGGGCAGTGATCCTTTCTGTATTTGAGAATTGCAATAATAAAAATATTCCTAAGAGCTAACACTCTCCGTGGTTTTTCCCCACCTTGGGGTTTTTCGTGTAAAAATCTTGGTGTCCATATGTTATGTCTTTGTGGTTGCCATTCATTTGCATATTATGCTTTTGTTTAATTAAATTTGGAAAATGGTTAACAATGAAAGTGTATAAATGGTTTTATGGAACACTGATTCACCTCCCCTCTTAGTGTTCCTGATATTCAACATGGGTCTCACCTTTAGTCATAGTGCCTAAAAAGAATGGAAAGTGGAGAGTGTGTATTGACTACAGAGAGCTAAATAAAGCCACAAAGAAGGATTATTTTCCCTTACCATTCATTGATCAAGTGCTAGAAAACTTAGTAGGGAAAAATTACTTCTCATTCTTAGATGGATTTAGTGGGTATAACTAGATTCAAGTGGCACTAGAGGACCAAGACAAGACTACCTTCACTTGTTCATGGGGAACTTTTGCATATAGAGTTCTTCCATTTGGCCTATGTAAATCTCTAGCTACATTTCAGAGGGTTGTTTGAGCCATCTTTTCTGAATTGGCTAATGAGTGTATGGAAGTCTATATGGATGACTTTACTATGTATGGAGACACCTTTGAATAAGCTCTCACAAACTTAGATAAGGTGCTACAATGTTGTGAAAAAAACCAGCTATCCCTAAGCCATGAAAAATGATTTATGATGGTAAAGGAGGGAATTGTACTTGGACACCACATATTAGCCAAAGGAATCAAAGTAGACCGGAACAAAATAGAAGTGATAAACTAGTTACCCTCACCTAAAAACCAAATAGATGTTAGAAGATTTCTAGGTCATGCGGGATACTATAGGAGATTTATAGAAAATTTTAGTAGAATAGTTGCCCCTATGTGTTCCTTTCTTACCAAGGATGCTAACTTCTTATGGACAGAGGATTGCCAATTAGGATTTGAAACCATTAAAGAGAAACTTACTGTCACACCTATCTTGAGGGGACCCAATTGAAATTTACCATTCGACATACAAATTGACGCTTCAAATGAATCAATTGGGGTAGTCTTAGGATAGAAAGAGGAAGAGGAAGGCATGCATGCCATCTACTACATTAGTAAGAACCCTACTCCAGAAGAGAAAACTATACAACAACTAAAAAGGAATTCATGGCAGTCATATATGCTATTAAAAAATTCAAGCACTATATCGTAGGATACAAAATATTTGTGCATACTGATCATGCAACCATCAAGTACTTAATGAACAAACATGTAGTGGGTGCAAGGTGTTGGGATGAAATATTGTCCTCCTTTTATACTATTTCCATATGTTTTAAAGACCTTTTCTATATGGTTCTTCAAAGATTCACATACATTATCTCTATTTTATGTTGTTTCATATATATACTTTCCAAAGACTTAGACCCTATGCTGATAAATGAACTCAAGTGGTTATATTATCAAATGGATGATTTGAATTATTATTATGCTTGAAATATAGATAGGATTTCATAAGTATATTATGAGAGGTTGTTTTGTATATATGTTGGAATGATTAACCCTGTGCAGACAGATAAAGAATCCAATGAGTAATTACAACAAGATGTAGAACAGAGGAATCAATGAGAATGAGGTCCAAGTGCCAGACATAGCGATTGGTGGAGACAAACGTGGTCATCATGGGAGAATGAACATAGGGGAGAAAGAAGACTCATTATAGGAATCTCACCAAAGTTTATGAATCTTATTTATGAGTTGTTATGGTTAGAATTTATGTTTGGATAGGACTCTGTTTCCTTTATTCTAGTTAATAAGTTGATCTCAAAAACAATATCCTGATGTCCAGGAATGAATTGATGATCACAGTTAGTTAGAAGGTTGCGCAAGACTCTCCCATCTTTATATAAGTTAGGGGATGAGTTCATTGATTATGTTGGTTGTTATGTTTTACTTTCAAAATAGCCATTACTTTGTTATAGTTATCAGTTATTCTAGACATGTTATAATTTTGAATATAAAATCTGAAGAAGATTCTATCTTAGATATGATTTGAATTCAACTATATGTTATGGGATGTGTGAAGATATCAAGTAGATTTAATCTCCAGGAAAAGTGAGATAGTTCCTTGAGCTGGCCACTCAAGGTACTAACTCTCACTTTGCATGTTTTCTTATTTATTCTTGCATTCTTAGTTAATCTGTTTCATTCCATCTTCTGTGTTATATTGTGAAGCAAGTAAGAACTATTGATTGATATTTCCAGTAACTGTGATTCATGCGTAGAGTGCACATTTTTAATCCTCGAGACATTAGTGTTAGTCTTTTCATCATTTTTGAGTTGTTAGATTAAAACTATGATTTTCTGTTAAATATAGTTATCTTCAGCTTCTGCTAAAGGTACCTGTAGCAACTGGAAGTTTAGATTGTTTTTGTTGTTTTCCATTTTCGTTTACTATTTTACATTTTTGTGCATTCTAGTAAGTAGGACTAGATAAGATAAGAATTGTAAAAAATTAACTTAGATTAGAAATGAGTCTTGAAGGCATAGATAGTGCAGGCATCATCATAAGCTTACACTCCTTGGTCGATAATTCAATGTAGGAATGCAATGATAGTGGACTATTTAGTTAGGTTAAACCTTGAATTTTATTTAAGTCTACAACACATTAGTTTTTCCTCTACATTTTTGGCATCATTGTCGGGGATGGTGCTATCTTCATAATCTCATTTGTTAGATTTCACATGCTTTTATAAGTTAAATCTTGATTTTAGTATTAGATTGCATAAATTCATTTTTCAAAAAACACCAGGCATTCTACTAACATTGTGCAGGGCTGCTAAAACATAAAGCTCAATTTACTGTATGTGAAGGTAGTGAGATACTCAAGGTAGACTCATCCCATCAATGTCTCAGAACAATGAGGGTACAACTAATTTCAACAACTACACAATAGGAAGTGATGAAGGAGAGTTTCCTTTTACATCTTCATCAACACCCTCTACACTTCCATCAACTTCCTCTTCTACCATAGAGGGAACTTTCAAAACCATGGCAGATGCAGTAGAGGATCCTCCAGGGCAAGTGACATTTGAATTCCCTATACCAGACCTAGCACAGGCAGCTAATCTAAAAAATATACCACCATCTGCATTGCCTATTTTCTATGGTTTAGTGACTGAAGATCTTGACACTTTCCTATTTGAGTTTGATGTTCTGTGTACGAGTTATGATTATACCACTAATCCTTATAGACTCTAGCTATTCCCTGCTACCCTAAAAGATGTTGCTTTAAGATGGTTTATGGGACTAGGAAGAGAACCCATTCTAGACTGGGATACCATGAAGACAAAATTCCTGGAAAAATACAAAGACTACTGCAGAGGACATGATAGGAGGGACGATGACATCTTTAGGATGTCACAAAAGGAGGATGAGCCATTAGAGGACTATGTGGAGAGATTCCAATTTACCTTGAAGAAAAACCCTCAGAATAGGTTGTTCAAAGAATCATTGAAGCTGGTCTTTTTAAGAGGAGTCAATGATGATTGCATGGATGCCCTAAATCTCATTGGAATAGGGGTTATCTCCTAACTACCCTTTGAAGATATTTGCACAGCTTGTAGGAACTACTCTAGGACTTTTTCTAGAAAGCCCAGAGGAGAAAGAGTAGCCGTTGTAGGCAAGGTAGCTAATGGAGTTTCTCGAGTGGAAATTAGTAACTTGCTGACTAATATGAAAGAAGATATCATTATCCACATGGCTACACAGTTGGACACTCTTCAAATCAAGAAGAAACAAGAAGAGGCAGATGCAATGCTCACTAAATACTGCCCCAACTACAGAAAAAGGAAAGCCAATTGCAAATGTAAGAGGGTGGCCAGTATTCATCAAGAAAGGATTGAGAGACCAGAGTTACAACAATTGCAAGGAGAGTACGGGCAATTATTCTTCATTGCTCAAAGAAGGCCATGGCAACATAGACAAGGTATGCCTCCTGATCCACTTAATTTTAATCCTCCCTTTCCTGTTGCCAATCAGAAATTCTCTGCTTGGAATACTCAACAATGGTCTAGTAACCCAAATGCATGGCAAAACCCACAATGGCAAAATCTCTAATGGCCTACTCCACAAGCTGGTTGGAACCAACAACAACCTAACCCATGACCACAACAAAATTTCCAAGGACCTAAGTATAATCCTCAGTGACCTAATCAGTAGCAACAATGGCAGCCTTAGTGGAACAAGGGCCAACAATGGCAGAAAAATGCACAATTTTAGTAACCTATGATTCCATCTCAGCCACAACAGCTAGCAATCATGCCACCACCTCAAAATCCACCTCAAAATCTAAATCCTAGACCTACCCAAATTCCTACCCAACCTGCACCTAACCCTAACAACAATCCTATTCAATAGGCTTATACTAACGAGGTGATGTAATATCCCACCTATGGAGTGGAAGTGAGTAATGTTCATCTTAGATCAGGGAAACAACTTGCAGGACCTTCATCTCCCCAAATAACTAAGCTTGAAGATGAAGAGCCCACCGAAGAGACCCCAGATAAACAACCCTTGGAACCTGACTCAAACCAAGATGCCCAACCTATATTGCAGCAAAAGTCTCCTCCTTTCCCTGAATATTTGACCATGCAAAAGCAACCAGCTCAAGATGATACTGCCCTTCTTAGCCAGCTAGAGGATATCAACATCAAGATTCCCTTAATCCAAGCTATCAAGGATATCCCCATATATACTAAAACTATTAGGGATCTTTGCATAAAGAAGCTAGGAAGGAAGAGAGTAGACCCCCAAATAGTGCATGTGTTAGGTAATCTTGTAGATATCATGTTGGGTAATATAATTGTTCCAAAATATATAGACCCAGGAAGTCTAGTGGTGGATTTCAAGATCAATGGGACTCTGATTAAGAACACTTTGATAGATTTAGGTGCTTCTATTAATGTCATTACCAAGGAAACAATGCATATACTCCAACTGAACAATCTTTGGCCTACCCAAATAGTTCTTCAATTAGCTGATAGGTCCATAGTTAAACCTGAGGGATTCATAGAGGATTTGGTCATTACCTTAGACTCTTGGGACTATCCAGCTAATTTCAGAGTTTTGCAGCCCAACCATACCATGAACTTGAGCAGACCATTTGGCCTTTCCAGGAAGAAGAGGACACTTACCCCTTGCAAACACTAATGACTATTGAACACAGCCCCTTGTTAGATGTTCTAGATGAAGATGAACTAATTACTCATGTCCTCCATAATGACTATGGAAGGCATCTGCAGTAGCAAGATTGTCTATCTTGCTTGCAAGACCATTTGAGCATCACAATACCAAGTTGTTCATCAGAAGAGGTGTCTCAAATATTTCATGCTTTATTACCTCATAAATGCTTACCTGTGTTAGCCAGCCTTGATTTGTCTTTTGTGCAAGAATTGTCCAAACAACTAGAAGTCAGGCTAGGAAAGATGTTGAATATTAATAATGCCTTGACTGATGAACAACAACACTCCTTGCATAGAGTTTTAAAGTCACACTCAGTAGCATTTGCATGGGATTATAATGATATGAAAGGCATTAATCCTACCTTATGCATGCATAAGATATACATAGATGATGGATATAGGCCCATCAGGTAGCAGCAAAGGCGTATGAATGCAGCCCTCAGGGAAATTGTTAAAACTGAGCTACATAAACTTTTGGATGCAGGCTTCATATACCCCATTTTAGATAGTGAATGAGTTTCACCATTGGTTATAGTTCCAAAAAAAGGAGGAAAGTGGAGGGTTTGTGTCAACTACAGAGAATTGAACAATGCTACTAGGAAATATCACTTTCCATCGCCCTTCATTGACTAGGTTCTTGACTCACTAGTAGGCAAGAAATATTTTTCTTTCTTTCATGGTTTTAGTGGCTATAATTAGATTAAAATTGCTCTAGAAGATCAAGATAAGACAACATTTACCCGCCCTTAGGGGACATATGCATACTCTGTCTTTCCCTTTGGCTTGTGTAATGCTCTAGCTACTTTTCAAAGAGTGGTTTTAAGCAATTTCTCTGATTTTGCACATGACAGTATGGAGATTTATATGGATGACTTCACCACATATGGTGACACATATGATGAAGCCCTACACAACTTGGACAAGGTATTGAAAAGATGTACAGATCACAATCTCTCTTTGAGTAATAAAAAATGTTTCCTTATGATGACATAAGGAATAGTTTTGGGGCACTTTATCTCAAGTGCTAGAATACAAGTGGATCCAAAGAAAATTGAAGTTATTTCCACCCTACCTATTCCACAGAAGCAGAAAGATGTCAGGAGTTTCCTAGGACATGCATGTTACTACAAAAGGTTCATTCAAGATTTTAGCAAAATTGTTGCACCTCTATTTACTCTGTTAACAAAAGATAGTGAATTTGAGTGGACACCAGATTGTTAGACTTCTTCTTAAAAGCTAAAAACCTCCTTGACACAAGCTCCTGTACTTAGAGGACCAAATTAGACCTTACCTTTTCACATCCATACTGATGCATCAGATTTTGCAATTGGTGCAGTTTTAGGCCAACAAGAAGGATCCAAGGAATATGCTATTTATTATGTCAGTAAGAATTTGCAAGGAGTTGAATCGAATTATATAGTGATAGAGAAAGAGATGTTAGCAATTTTTATGCCATAAATAAATTCAGACACTACATAACTAGTTACAAGGTCTTCATTGATACAGATCATGTAGCCATCAGATACTTGATGAATAAACCCATAGAAGGTGGCAAACTTGTAAGGTGGTTATTGTTGTTGCAAGAGTTTGACATTACAATTATTGACAAACCAGGCAAAGCCAATGTTGTTGCTGATTTTCTGTCCAGACTACCTACATAGTCCTCAGATGGAGTGGTTGATGATTCCTTTCCTGATGAGTATTTATTTTCTCTCACTACATACACTCCATGGTATGCAGATATAGCCAATTATTTGGTTACAGGGCAAATTCCAAGATATTTCTCTCCAAGGGAGAAGAGGCAGCTGGTGAATAAATGTTTCTCTTACTCTTGGATTTATGGATTTCTATTCTACACTGGACCAGACAATATCATGCAGAGATTCATCAGGGAAGATAAAGTATTTGATGTCATGAAAGCTTCTCATGATGAGTCTTGTGGAGGACATTTTGAAGCAAAGCGGACAACCTTTAAAATCCTCACAATAGGTTATTATTGGCCAACGCTTCACAAGGATGTTGTCAAGTACACTAGGAGCTGTGACAGATGCCAGAGAATGGGGAGACCTACTAGAAATGATGAAATGCCTTTGCAGCCACAACTCTCACTAGCTCCTTTTGACAAGTGGGGTTTGGATTTTGTGGGGCCTATATCTCCTTCATCAAACAACAAAGAATATATCTTGGTATGTACAGATTACTTAACTAAATGGGTAGAAGTGAAATCATTACAGTTTGCTAGAGATGGCAATGTGGCCAAATTCTTGTATGAAGACATCTTCACCAGGTATGGTGTTCCAAGAGAAATAGTAACTGACCAGGGACCATAGTTTAGATCTAATTTAATAACAAAATTGGTTGCAAAATACCAGATTAGGCATAAGAAATCCACTCCCTACCATCCACAGGCTAATGGTCAGGTAGAAGTTACTAATAGAGAAATTAAAAACATCCTAACCAAGACAGTGCAACTTCATTGAAAAGATTAGGTTTCTAGGCTACCTGAAGCTGTTTGGGCATATAGAACAACTTGGAAGACAACTACAAGGTTTACACCCTATGAGTTGGTCTATGGCAAGACTGTAGTTCTGCCTATTGAATTTGAGCATAAAACCCTAAGGACAACAATGAACTTAGGAATGGATTTGACCACTACACAATAGGAAAGGCTACAACATTTGAATTCCTTGGATGAAATGAGACTAGAAACCATTCATCATATAGAGGTAATACAGAAGCAAAGGGAAAAATGGCATGATAAATATATAAAAACAAAGGAATTCACTGTAGGAGACTGGGCACTACTTTATGATTCAAGGTATAAGGACTTCAAGGGCAAGATTTAGTCACGTTGGTTAGGTCCATATGAAATCCAACAAGTTTTTCCTAATGGTGCAGTTCAACTGCAAACTATTGATGAAGTTTAGTTTTCACTATTGGTCAATGAGATAGGCTCAAATTGTACAAGAAGCCACTCCAAAGAGATGACTTTTTGGTATCTCTATCTACTTAGTATGCTCCTCCTGATACTCTCGATTCAGATGCCGTGACACTAGATGATGTTGATTCAGTTGTTGTAACACCAAACAATGCACATTCTGATGTTGATACAACAACAATGTCGAGTGATGTGGAGGTTGAGTTGCAATACTCAACCCCTGCTACTGACAATTAAATTTCTTTGTTTTTCTCACATGCACACATTGCACAATTTCCAAGGTTACAACTTCATATCTCTGTTGGGACCTATTTTTCACTTCTTTAGTCAGGACCTGACTCAGCTAGGACCTATTATAATATGTTTACATTTACACAGTTGGGACTTGTGCTACAGGTGTCCATAGCAACACCAGTCTATTGTTCTATTCCATTGCTTGGTGAACACTACCTCAATTCTCCCGCCCATTCCGTCAACCCGTATTCCTTTCAAATTGATCCATTCACATTATTCCAAGTGTCACTTCAAATTATGAGTGGTACTTCCATCTGCCATCTTGCACTATTCCATTATCACTCTGTAATTGTACATCCAACTTCCCATTTGCCGCATGCATATTCTATCACCTCACCAGTGCTATTCACAACTTCCAAGGAATGTTAATTATTTCATTTCTCTATATATGTACAATCAACACCTTTCTATTTAATACACTTAGATTTCTTTTCTATATTCATGTTTATTCATAATTTATTTCATGCATGCGATGTATATTTCCACCATTTTTTTTATCATTCCTTCTTTATCCCTCACACCTGCCATATGAAGTATGGTCACTTCATCATTAAGTTGGGGGGAGGGATTTCTTTTCAAATGATTATCATTTAATCATTGTTGCCTTCACATTTTTGCCTTTCAAAACCTTGTTTAAAACCCTGCCTCTAAGAAAACTAGACAAATACTCTGCACCATGAACTCACCTCTATCAAATAATGAATTAATACTCTAAGGACTTATGGAGTTATAGTGGAGAAGTAGGAAAGAGGCAAATTGAAAGACTAGTTTTTTAGGGTGGTGAGCTAAAGCAGTAGAAATCAGTTAGTTGGCATTGTGTAGAGAATTAACATTGTAGATTTCTAATTCACAGTCTTAATGGGAGGAGACTTAATCAGAAGGGAACCCTCAGCACACAAGGAAATATTGGAGGATGTGCTGGATCTTCCACTTTTTACTAGAGTAGGTTGGCTTGATTACTTCCTCAAATTGACAGAATATGATGATGACATGGTACAAGAATTTGCACTTACTCTGCAATATGATGAAGCAATGGTTAGAGGGTTGATAGTAGACGCTTCTGAGCTTGCAACTGCTCAAGTTTTAGGGTTGCCTAGAATAGGGTCTAAATATCCAGTCAGGGCTAATGTAGCTGCGGCTAGGGAGGAGTTTTGTGAAAGAGGTGAACACCTAGATTCTACCACACAAGGTACCAAATGATTATCTCTTCCATATTTTTGGGGGAAATGTACTTTCTATATTATTAAATATATCACTTGTGATGGTAGATATAATATGTTGTATACTGCACATCTTAAACTGCTCAACCATTTGAGACATGAGAAACTTGTCAATGTTCCCAATTGTTTGTATAGTATGTTGAGAAGAATATCTTCAGAGTATCAGAGGCAACAAGCAGACACAACTCTTTCTCACCATTTGTTTAGAAGTTTTGTTAGTAAAAAGGAGTTTAAGGATTCAATACCCACAAATTGAGTGGGAAGCCTTTAAACAATGTGTAGATATCTCAACAGTCTTGTAAGCACCAGAGCTAGAAGAAGATATTCCACATGAAACCGAACACCCTGTTGATACCAAGCAGGAAGAAACACAACCTGAGAACCCTCCAGAGTTTAGGCATGTATCAGTTGAAGATCCCTCAACCTCTGTTCCTAAAACAAAAAGAACCACTTCCTCAACATCTAGGAAGAAAACAAAGAATCAGAGGGAGAAAAGAAAGAAGAGGAAAAAGGTAGAAAAACATGAGATAGTTACTCCTAGGTCATCAGAGAGGTTGAGGAAGCAAGGTGTTAAAGAGAAAATTGTAGAGCACCTAGGAGAAGACGACAAAAATAAAGGCCAGCAGGATACTAATCCAGCTTCTCTAAATCTAGATTTAGATAGGGGAGAAAACCCTCTTGAGGATGCTTCTGTTGATGCCTATGCAAATGATAATATGTCTGCTAGAAAAGAAAGTACACTTCTTCTTCTGATTCTGAATCAGAAGACCCATTTATTGCTAAAAAAATGGGAAAACCTGTGCTAGATGACTTTGCTAAGGAAATCTTTGATGCCCCTGAAAAAGGGAATGATGAAAATCTTGAAGGTGAAAAGGAATTGATAGGAGACAGAGATATTAGGAAGAATTTGCAGGAAGCCCTAGATAGAATAAGGCAACTTGAGGAACATGTAAGGGGTTATGAAGAAAGAGATAGAGAAAAGGAAAAGAGGATTCAGGAGTTGGAGGAGAAGATCCAAACTTATGGCCACAGCTCTAATTTAGATTTGTTAGCACAACTAGCTGAAAATAAATAAAAGATTGAGGAAGAGGTAGTATTTACTCTCCAACCTCCTGTGGTAAAAACCCCAACATACCATACTACATTGTCCTTGGGTTTTGAACTAATGAAACTAACTGCTGAAAATAGGCAAGAGAAGGAAAACTGGGAAAAAGAAAAGCATAACCTTAATGAATCTATTGTAGAAAAGGATTTGAAGATTAAATAGTTAGAGCAAAAGCTGATAGAGGTTATTGAAAGGGCCAAGCAAATTATGGGATGTAGACCTCCATCGAGAGTGTATGCACTATTTTTGAAAGAAAAATTTCTCAATTTTTAGTTTAACAGGTTTATCAATGATTAACCTAACTTTCAATCAAGGTTTATCTTTTGTAATTACTCCAAAGAGGTCAGCCTCAAAGAATAAGACCAGTTGTGTGAGTATTACCTACATAATTATATAATGGATGAAGATACACAATGGAATCCCTGCATTTATGTTGGAGACCTCTAGGTTAGAGCATTAATGTCATTTAAAAAATGAACAACTTAGAGGGTTATTGATGGACCAATATGAAGAACAGGAAAAGAAAGTAACACTACAACTGAGGAAGGAAGCCTTGGAGCCTGAAATCATCTTAACCCAATGGTTGACATTGTTGTCTCATAAAGGACCAGGTAAGGTGATCATAGATTTAAGACTTAGGGACTATAGAAGAATACATAGGATGACAGCATCTATTATCTAAAATTGTTAGAGGTATGTGCAGAGTAGACGGGATAGTTTAACTCTAAAGTTACAAAGGAAGGAACCCCATTCTATCCACAATTTCATGAATATGCTTGAAAGATTATGCAGATATATCCAGATATCAGAACAGAAGGGAGTATCATGGTTACCTCTCACTTATCAGCCTCCTATATTTCTTTATCCAGTGCCACATTGGACAGGAGGGAAAAGTGAGCAGTGTAGGCGTGCTGAGCAGATCAGTATGGAAAGATTTGCATACTCTAATGGCTTCTACCTCAAGTAGGGAAAATGAATTATAGTGGACACAGACCTTAGAAGAATTACCCTGCATTATAACCTTTTGCCTTAGATGTCTAGTTCTATAATTTTGCTTAGGAACAAGCAAAAGTCTAAGATGGGGGGAATGTTGGGATGAAATATTTTCCTCCTTTTATACTATTTCCATATGTTTTAAAGACCTTTTCTATATGGTTCTGCAAAGACTTCACATACATTATCTCTATTTTATGTTGTTTCATTTATATACTTTCCAAAGACTTAGACCCTATGCTGATAAATGAACTCAGGTGGTTATATTATCAAATGGATGATTTGAATTATTAATATGCATGAAATATAGATAGGATTTCATAAGTTTATTATGAGAGGTTGTTTTGTATATATGTTGGAATGATTAACCCTGTGCAGCCAGATAAAGAATCCAAGGAGGAGTAATTACAACAAGATGTAGAACAGAGGAATCAATGAGAATGCGGTCCAAGTGCTAGACATAGCGATCGGTGGAGACAAACGTGGTCATCATGGGAGAATAAACGCAGGGGAGAAAGAAGACTCATTATAGGAATCTCACCGAAGTTTATGAATCTTATTTATGAGCTATTATGGTTAGAATTTATGTTTGGATAGGACTCTGTTTCCTTTGTTCTAGTTAATAAGTTGATCTCAAAAACAATATCCTGATGTCTAGGAATGAATTGATGATCACAGTTAGTTAGAAGGTTGCACAAGACTCTCCCATCTTTATATAAGTTAGGGGATGAGTTCGTTGATTATGTTGGTTGTTATGTTTTACTTTCAAAATAGCTGTTACTTTGTTACAGTTATCAATTATTCCAGACATGTTATAATTTTGAATATAAAATCTGAAGAAGATTTTATCTTAGATATGATTTGAATTCAACTGTATGTTATGGGATGTGTGAAGATTTGAAGTAGATTTAATCTCCAAGAAAAGTGAGATAGTTCCTCAAGATGGCCACTCAAGGTACTAACTCTCACTTTGCATGTTTTCTTATTTATTCCTGCATTTTTAGTTAATCTGTTTCATTCCATCTTCTATGTTATATTGTGAAGCAAGTAAGAACTATTGATTGATATTTCTAGTAACTTTGATTCATGAGTAGAGTGCACATTTTTAATCCTCCAGAGGTTAGTGTTAGTGTTTTCATCATTTTTGAGTTGTTAAATTAAAAATGTAAATTTCTATTAAATATAGTTATCTTCAGCTTCTACTGAAGGTACCCGTAGCAACTGGAAGTTTAGATTGTTTTTGTTGTTTTCCATTTCTATTTACTGTTTTGCATTTCTGTGCATTCTAGTAAGTAGGACTAGATAAGATAAGAATTGTATAAAATTAACTTAGATTAGAAATGAGTCTTGAAGGCATAGATAGTGTAGGCATCATCATAAGCTTACTCTCCTTGGTTGATAATTCAATGTAGGAATGCAATGATAGTGGACTATTCAGTTAGGTTAAACCTTGAATTTTATTTAAGCCTACAACACATTAGTTTTTCCTCTACACAAGGATAATTAGATGGCTATTACTATTGCAGGAATTTGGCATTACCAACATAGACAAACCATGAAAATTCAATTTGGTTGTTGACTTTATGTCAAGGTTGCATACAGGTGGAGAAAACCAACTAGTGGAAGATAAATTTCCAGATGAACATCTCTTTGTTGTTTCTTCTACTACACCCTAGTTTGTTGACATAGCTAATTTCTTAGCTACATGCTTGTTTCCATCCCATTTCAACTCAAAACAAAAGAAGTAATTGTAGCATAAAATATGAATTGCAAATAGATTTCAAATATTTCAAAACCCTAAACTCATATTTAGTGCCCCATCACAAAACAAGATTAAAGTTAACTATAGAGAGATGAAAACTTAAATACAGAAACCAAACAAGATGTTATTGAAGGTGTTAAATGTGGTTTGTCAAGTTACTCGCATAACTCTTGTGTAGATTTACCTAGGAGGTAAATGAAAATAAGATAGGTTTTTATAAAGTTTAGGAAAAATGGTTCATGGGTAGTTGAATAGGTAAAAGTTGGTTGAACAGGTTTTGAACGGAATGGTAGGTAAATTAACGGATTTTAATTTATTATTTTTTATTTTCACGAATAGGTTTTTGGGTAAGGTTTAGGTTTGGATAAAATAATAAATTAAGTTGATTTAATTTATTATTTACAATAGATTTTAGTAAATAATAAATTAAGTTATTTAACTTTAATTTATTATTTACAAAAGTGGAAAAAAATGGAGATTTAATTAATTTAATTAATTAATTAAATCTCATGGATTGATTATAGGGAATAATGAGGGATAATTAGGTCAATTTTTTATGTCTACATTTTGCCCCTCTTTGAGACGATATTGTGAAGCAAGATGTTGCTAAGCAATGTCATTTCAAAGAAGATTAAAACATAAGTTTTAGATAAAATGGATTGGATTGGATCGGATGGGGCTCATAAAAATGAAGGATTGGTAGAATAATGCCCCCTCAAGAGGATATGTAAGGACGAAGGAGATGGATAGGCTCTTGAAAAAGGATGAAGGGAAGGAGGTGGAGTTATGCTGATTAAACTTTGAGCAACCTAATGTTTGATATAGTACTTGACATTATCCACCATCGTATAAAGACTAGGGTGATGATGTGTCAAATGCATCCAGCATAATACAACCTTGTCTAACATATGAGGAAGTAAACTTAGAGTATTTAAGTCCTAATACACAAAAGGTATGATATGACCTTAGATGCAAAGGATAATGCAAAAAGCTATTCCAACATATATAAGATATGAATATCAGTCGAAATGATATGGATGTGATTCAACTGCAAGATGAAATGATGACACAAAAGCAAGTAAGCAAGCATGCACAAATGATTAAAAAATAATCAAGGTATTTCCCCTGTCAAGCTGAAAATCGATGATCGATTGAAGTGATTGATGCTGATAATGATTGATGATTGATTGATAGTGTTATTGATGTGGGAATGATTTATCTTGAGAACAATGCAAGAATTGTGTTGTTGATATGGGAATGATATATCCTGAGAACAACACTAGGATTGGGAACGATATATCCCATTGATGATAATGATGATGAAGATTGATCGATTAGGTTCATAACAAGGCTAGGAACCAAGACCATTGATGTGATTGGATAATTTGGCTAGATTGATTGACTTGATTGGTATGGATTAAAGATGACTTGCATTTGGATCAATGTTATTCGGAATGATTTGATTGAATTGAGTGAGTTGGATTGATTTGATAAATGAAATGATTTGATGATTGGAGAATTGATTGGAAGAATTGATGTGATTGGATTGGATGTGGATTGATTTTTTTGTATTTTCAAATGTTTTGATTTTTTTGGTTTATTTTGGATTCTTAGCATTGGATTGTGTATGGATAGGATGGCGATCTCTAAATGATAACTAATGACAAGGGAGCACCAAGTCAAGAAACAAGGATGGGAAAGTTGGGTGATTTAGGATAATGAACGTATTGGATTGGATGAATGATAGATGGGTGAAGGGAGTAGTGATAAGAAATGGATAGGAAGTGTGTAAGGATGATGGGTGGATAAAAATGATGGATGATAGGATAAATGTAGGATTTGGATGGATAAAAGGAGTGGCGATAATATAAAGGTAGGGTGGATACTAGGAGTGGTGATAGAAGGATAATGGATGGGAGATATAGGATAGATGGATGAAAGGAACTGAGGATGTGATCTCCAAGGACTACGTTGCATAGGAATAACTTGCCCCCACTGTAGATATTATACCTGAGGATTTGGTGAGGTGATTCTTATTAGTATACATGATGGGGATAATGCTTGGAAATGGACTTAGGATATATAGAGGATATTCTTAGAAATAGATGGGTGGAATTTGGAGTATGACAAGAGGTGTCAAAAGCATTTTCAACATTTTGCCCCTGCCCTCATCAAGATCAAAAGGAGGAAGGGAAGATGGATGGTGGATGAGGAAGGTATGACAAATATGATGGGTAAGGATGGAAAAAGATAGGATAGAATATATGCGATGGGATAGATGTGACAACATGCCCTCAAGTGTAAAGCACATAGATAATCACATACACATGACATCTATTTGCCAGGTTTTCATCATGGTACTTATCCAAGGCACCTGTTTACCAGGTTTTCACCATTGGACGAAATGGTTTCTCTATACTATTTTGAATTTTTTTTTTAATATTTTGATTTTTGAATGGGATAGGTGGATATGAAAAGGAGGGACTCAAGTGTCTAGTTCCATGAAAGGTGATTGTCCTATGATAGAGGGATGTCATCGCACATGGACCATGTCAATTCATTATGTTCATAGATGTTGGTAGGGAATTGCATGAGAGGGAAAATGGATAAAGTGGATAATGGATTTTGATGTGGATTATGAAAGGTTCATGCAAGGATGGATAGGGGATAGTGTATTATGATGGATCATGGATTAGTGGATTACAATGGGAAGTTCGATAGATCATTATGATGGAGATAAAGAGATAGATAAAAGGATTTATGCAAAAGCATGGACCATAGAGACATGATGGAAGAAATAAGTAGGATAGTAGATGGAAGATGGGGAGATCGAGGTATGTGAGAATGTTGCAGAGTGGAAGGGAATCAAGACCAATAGTTGCACACACCAAATTAGATTTTGAATCTTTTTATTGGAAGGGGGATTTGGGAGTACTGGAGATGTTTGCCTATTTAGGTCTTTAGGGACCCCAATGGACTTATGAATTTTAGGATTTTGTGATGGGGAGTAGGATGTTTGGGGTTTTAGGAGTGTGGATGCTCCATTTGAATTAGGTGTTTTTTTTCTTGGGGACCCAAACCATTTTGGTTTTAAAATTATCTTTTTGGGATGTGGACTTGGGTAGCCTTTTTGAATTTTGATTTTTCTTTGATTCTTTGCATTGGTACCATGTGGCATGAGGATTATTAATATTTTTGCCTTATGGGTGTAGACATCCAAAGTTTGATTTTTGAATCCCATTGGGGAGTTTGTGATAGCTTCATGTTTAGTCAATGTGTGCATTTGTTGATCATGATTAGGAATAGTAGGGGATTTATAGGAATGAGATGTATGAATGGATTTGTGGTGAAAGTGATAAGGGGATTTGAGGATGGGAATATTAGGTGTTGGAAGGAGTTGAGGTAAAGTGGATGGAAGGATGTTAGGAGTTGGAAGAAGTGGAGGTAAAGTGGGTGGAGGAAGATGGATGGTCACATGCTTTTGACACATGGAGGCAGAATAGCAACATATGTTTGATGGGTGCAATACAGTGCACCTAGCTTGGGCTTGGATGAAGTAGATTTAGGAGGTGGGGATGTCATACCATCTTTGGATTGACTTCCTTGAAATGTATAACCAATACCATATGGTTTCAGAGAGACTTTAACATGGATTGGTTCCAAGTTACCTTGCTCATGAAGGCCTAAGCCTTTACCTTGATAATTCATTTTTTGGAACATACGATGTGGAATAGGATGCTTATGTTTTAGGATACAAGACATGAGTTCCTTATTGGATGACGAAGATGAGGTGGCAGATACAGGTTGTTCTTTTCCTAAGGAAGAACACTCATGGATGAAAGTAGCCAGACTATGTGAATTAGTTGATGGATTTAAAATTGTTGGGAATCAAGGTGTCCCAACCTTGGTAATTCCTTGCATTTATTTATTGTAATGTATTTATTTGTTTAGCCTATGTTGTAATTTTGTTGCACATCCCATTTTGTAATTTAGTGTGAAGTGGCACAATGAGTTGTCACTCCACTTGTAAGATGACTAGGATGGTCAACTCACTCACATGAGGAGATAGGCATCCCACTTAGTGGTAGAGGTATTTTTCCATGTGTCGGCACTTTGAATAGTGTGTAAGTGAATCTTGACTGAAACAGCTATGACAGATTCCTAGGATAGAATCTATGACACATAAGAGTCAGAAATAGAAGATAATATGACAAGTGAAGACATGTGTCACAAGGCATCTTGGAAGAAGGCATATTTGGGAATCCCAAGGAGGGTTATGACATGTTGTAAGAGAATATGCTATTTTTAGTTAGTGTATGATAGATTCTCTTACAGTTGTAAGTTTTGTCAGTATGATGGATTCTATGACGGTCGTAAGATGCATAAGAGCATCTGTCATTGCCCAACTTGGGAATAGGTGACCATATTGGGATGGGGTGATACGAAAAGTGTCATGACCATGCTACAATGTTGGACAAGTGTCCTTAGGCATGGGTTTTGGGCCACGAGGCCAAGTTGGACACCCATTCCAAGAAAAGTCCATTTTTGCCTTGTAACTTCTATTTAAACAGGTGCTTGGAGAGGAGATGTATTATGTGATTGACAGATACTGTTATGCTGTCAGATTGTCTCTAGATACAAGTGTTGAAGACTCCTATAAAGACTTGCATTGCAAGTGTGTTGTAAACCTTGTTGTTTAGCTAATACATTGTGCAGGTTTTGGAGTGTGGGGTTTTTCACCCATAAGGGTTTTCCCCATGTTATATTGTGTCTCTCTCTTCTTTTGTCTTACATTCTTGTGTTGTGTATTGCTGCAATATCTCTATTGTTGGGTTAATAACACTATAATTGTAAAGATTAAAAATAATTTGCACTCATCTCTCCTCATTAGATTAGTGTAGGAAGCAATTTTCACACACCTAGCTTCTTTCAGTTGGTATCAGAGCTTGATCACCTTTGGTCCTAGTTGTTGGATAGGGGTTTTTTGAGCTGATCTTAGATTGAGTGGGAGTCTGTGCAGAGTATTCTATAATCTTGTTGCAAGAAAGAGATGGTAGGCACATTCAGAAGATTAGAGGTGGACAAATTCAATGGCACAAATTTTGAGTTATGGAAACTTAAGATGGAAGACATGCTTGTTGATCGAGACCTATGGGAAACTGTATCTGATGTAAAACCAACTGCAATGGTACAAGCTGATTGGGATCTCAAATATCGGAAGGCTAAGGGTCTCATAAGACTCAGTCTAGTTGATTCTGTTCTGTTAAATGTCCATGAGGAGAAGACCATGAAAGACCTTTGGAAGAAGCTGGAGATGTTTATCAGGCCAAATCCTTGGTGAAAAATCTTTTTCTAAGAAAGAAGTTGTATTATCTGAGGATGGAGGATCTATTGCAAATCACTTAAATGCTTTCAACATGTTAGTTGCATAGTTGACATTCATTGGTGTGAAGATGGAGGAGGAGGATCATTGTATGACCTTGCTTTGTTCTTTGCCAAACTCATGGAATCATCTTGTTATGGATATTGGGAGCACCACATCCACTTTCAAAATGGGTGAAGTGGTATCTTCGGTGTTATCTGAAGAAATGCAGAGAAAGTCTTCTAAAGAAGCCAAAGAGGCTCTTGTGGTTCATGGAAGATCCAATGAGAAAGGGAAAAAGAAGGACAAGAAAGATGAGAAGGGTAGATCCAAATCTCATGGGAGATCCAAATCTCCTAGAAAGTACAAGGCTCTCTGTTGGAACTATGGGAAAAATGGGCATTTCTGAAAGGAATACAAAGAGGAAAAGAAAAGGAAGAAGAAGAATGTGACAGACTCAAATTTTGACAAGTCACAAGATGATGGTGATGCCTTCATCGCAGCCCTGGCCACCCATGCATCTGATGATGTGTGGTTGATTGATTCTGGTGTATCATTCCACATGACCTCGCATCAAAGATGGTTCACAAAGTATCAAGAGTTTGATGGTGGAAGAGTGTACCTAGGTGTCGATTCTCATCTGAAGATTGTTGGTCATGGAAGAGTCTCAATCTAATTCCCTGATGGACGAGTGAAGGGAATCATTGGGGTCATGCACATCCCAGGCTTGGCACGGAACCTACTTTTTGTAAGTAAGTTGAATGATGCAGGTGTACAGGTTGTCTTGTCGAAGGACAGATCCAAGATGACTAGAGGATCTATGGTGCTTGTGAAGGGTACTTAGAGAGGTACTCTATTTTAGCTAGAGGCATGCATTTCACAGTGCAATAGTTCTTCTAACTCGAAGAAGAGAGCTGTAGTCATTTCATCCCCACCATCTAAACCAATAGTGAAGAAATCTACTGTAACAAATTCTGATGGTAGTGCATCTTGGGTACCCAAGGGCGCTCAAGCTTTGGAAGTTAAGCTTCCTTTTGAAAAGACAATGTTATGGCATAAGAGATTTGGCCACATTGGTGAGAAGGGTCTTAGAACCTTGAAAAATAAAAACATCATTGAGGGGTTAAATGATTGTAATCTCGAGTTTGACTTTTGTGAACATTGTATATATGGAAAGCAAAACCGTGTTCATTTTTACTCTAATTCTCACAAGTCTTCTAGTGTGTTGGACCTTATTCATTCTGATGTGTTTGGTCCTGTTAGTGTTCCTTTGATTTCAAAATCTATATATTTTGTATCTTTTATAGATTATTATAGTAGAAGGACATGGATTTATTTTCTCAGAAGCAAGTCTAAAGTCTTTAGTTGTTTCAAAGAGTTTAAAGCTTTTTTTTGATAATCAGACTAGTAAAAAGATTAAGTGTTTGAGAACTGATAAGGGTGGTGAGTTTTGTTTGGCAGAGTTTGATAAGTTTTGTAAATAGCAAGGGATTGAGAGACATAAGACAAGTCCATACACCTTGCAACAAAATGGAGTTGTAGAGAGGATGAACATGACACTGATAGAGAGGGCTAGGAGTATGCTTAGTGGAGCAAGCCTTGAAAAAATGTTTTGGGCTAAAGCTATAGCCACTACTTTCTACCTTGTAAACAAGTCTCCTACATCAGCTCTTGTTGGTAAGACACCTATGGAGATGTGGTCTGGTAAGAAGCCTTTAGTTAAACATCTTCGTGTTTTTGGTTGTGAGGCATATGCACGTGTGCTTAGGGAGAAACAGTTTAAATTAGAGAACAAGGTTGTTAAGTGTATTTTCATTGGCTATGGTGTCGGTGTGAAAGGATACAAACTTTGGGATCCTATGGCTGAAAAAGTGTTGTATAGCAAAAGTGTTATTTTTAGAGAGATAACACCTTCTCCCATTGTTCTACAGCTAGAAGAAATAGAAAAGAAAGAGGATGTGGTTCAATTTCCTTCTACCCCTAAGAAGACTGAAACGATAGACCCTGTGATACCTGACGATGAGGAGAGCTCTAGCGGCTCTGAAAGTTTAGAAGAAGTAGAACCTCAACCTCATCCATTAAGGAGGTCTACATGAACAAGGAAGTAACTTGATTGGTTTGGTTATTCATTTCTTGATTCTAGTTGTGCTTTTGCCTTGCTTACTAACATTGATGAGCCTAGAATTGTGATAGAGGCTATGTGCATGAAAGATGCAGGTTCCTAGAAGGAAGCCATGGAAGATGAGATGGCTTCTTGGAGAAGAATAAAACATGGGACTTGGTGCCTTTGCCTGAAGGATGGAAACCTGTTGGATGCAAATGTGTGTTCAAGAAGAAATTCAGTGTAGATGGTAGTGTTGAAAAGTATGAGGCTAGATTGGTTGCGAAGGGGTACTCAAAAGTGGAGGGAATTGATTATGGTGAAATTTTCTCTCCCATTGCAAAGCTGACATCTATTTGATTCTTGCTATCTCTTGCAATAGCTTATGACTTAGAGGTGGAGCAGATGGATGTGAAAACAACTTTCCTTCATGGTGATTTGGAGGAAGAAATTTACATGTCACATCCAGAGCATTACATAGAGAAAGGTAAAAAAAATTTGGTTTGCAAATTTAAAAAGTCTTTGTATGGTTTGAAGCAGTCTCTGAGGATGTGGTACTTGAAGTTTGATGCCTTTGTGTTGTCAGTTAGATTTCTGAGATCAAAATTAGATCATTATGTGTATTATAAATTTGACAATGATTACATTCTCATTATTGCATTGTATGTTCATGATATGTTATTGATGAAAGGAAGCTAGGAGTGAGGAAATCACTTCCTACACTAATCTAATGGGGGGAGGAGAGTGCAAATTCAATTTTATCTTTACAATTATAGCTATGTTAACTCACTAACAAAGATATTGTAGCAAACACATACACAAGAATGTGAGACAGAAGAAGAGACACACAAGATATACATGGGGAAAACCCTTATTGAGTGAAAAACCCCACACTCCAAAACATAGCTCAAATGTATTCCATAAACAATGAAGGTTACAATACAGTCACAGAGCTAATGCTCTTGCAAGAGTCTTCAATACTCATATCTAGAGATGATCTAGCAGCATAACAGTACGTGTTAATCACATAATGCATCACCTCTCCAAAGCACCTGTTTATAAAGAAAATACAAGGCAAAAAATGGCTCCACATTGAGATAGGCATCCAACATGGCCTCATGGCCCAAAACCCACGCCTATGGACACTTGTCCAACACTATAGGATGTCCTTGACACTTGTCAAGTCACCCCATCCCAAGGAGGTCACCTATTTCCAAAATGGGCTATGACAGATGCTCTTATGACTCTTACAACCGTCATAGAATCTGTCATAACTGTCATAACTTATAGTTGTAAGAGAATATGTCATACACAGGCTATAAATAGAATATTCTCTTACAACATGTCATATTCCACTTTGGGATGCCCAAAGATGCCTTTTTCAGAGATGCTTCTCGACACATGTCCATACCTATCATAGGATCTTCTATTTCTGACTCTTACATATCATAACTTTGTCATAGGAATCTGTCATGACCATTTTGGTAAATATTCCCTTACACACATTCCAAGATGCTGACACATGGAAAAATACTCCTACCACTAAGTGGGATGCCTATCTCCTCATGTGAGGAAAAATTTACATGTGGTCATATGCTATGTAGGATGACACATCACTGTGCCATCTCCCACAATATGACAACATAGGATTCACATCCAAATTATACAATAGGTAAAAAATAAATAAATACAATGAATTAACACAAGGAATTACCAAGGTTGAGACACATTAATTCCCAACATTCTCCCACTTGTCAAATACCTTGTAAGAGCCAATAGAATTAACATGATTTAACTGCTATAGGCTAAGAGGCCCATAGACTCCGAACACCATCTGAACTTCTCTATGCCCACTGGCTTCATCAATGCATTTGTAACATTCTTCAAAGTATCTACCTTCTCCAAATTTACCTTCCCATGCTCTACCATGTCTCGCACGAAGTGAAACTGTACATCAATATGCTTTGTTTTGGCATTGAAAGTTGGATTCTTTGCAAGGCAAATTGCACTTTGACTATCACAACAAATCATAATTTGTCCTACATCAACACCAATATCTAAACACAATCTCTTAAACCAAATGGCTTCCTTGCAAGCATGAGTTGCTTCCATGTACTCAACTTGTGTCATGGACAAAGTAACCATAGGTTGTCGCTTACTCATCCAGCTAATTGCACCACCAAACATAGTGAACACATAGGCACTGGTGGATCTCCTGCTATCAATGTCACCTGCCCAATTAGAATCCACAAATCCATGAATACAAACTAAATGCGGAGGTCCTGAAACATTACCATGATAGCATAAGGAATACTCAGAAGTACCCCTCAAATATCTGAACACTCGCTTAACTGCATCCCAATGTAGCCATCCAGGATTAGCCATAAATCGACTAAGGACTCCCACTGCATACATCAAACTACCAACAACACTAGCATAAGGTACATTTCTCATGTCCTCCACCTCACTAGGAGATTTTGGACAATTATTAATAGACAACTTTGTCCCCAATGAAACAGGAACACATAATGATCTACAATCTACCATGCTAAACCTATCCAACATAGTCTTCACATACTTACTCCGGCTTAACCAAAGTTTTCTGTTAGCTTTGTCTCTTCTAATTTCCATTCCTAGAATGTACCTGGCTGCCCCAAGATTTTTCATCTCAAGTTGTACTGATAACAAAGATTTCAAATTAGAAATCATATTCTTACCATTCACAGTCAACAGCATATCGTCAACATACAATACAATAATGAGAATATGCTCATTGTCAAATTTGTAATACCTACAATGATCTAATTTCGATCTCAGATTTCCAATCGACAACACAAAGGCATCAAACTTTAAGTACCACATCCTAGGAGACTGCTTCAAACCATACAAAGACTTCTTTAACTTGCAAACCAAATTTTCTTTACCTTTCTCTATGTAATGCTCTAGTTGTGACATGTAAATCTCTTCCTCCAAATCACCATGAAGGAAAGTTGTCTTCACATCCATCTATTCTACGTCTCTAATTCATAAGCAACTACAAGAGATAACAAGAATCAAATGGATGTCAGCTTTGCAACGGGAGAGAAAATTTAACCATAATTAATTCCCTCCACTTGTGAGTATCCCTTCACAACCAATCTAGCCTTGTACTTTTCAACACTACCAACTGCACCGAATTTCTTCTTGAACACCCATTTGCATCCAATAGGTTTTCATCCTTCAAGCAAAGGCACCAAGTCCCATGTTTTATTCTTCTCTAAAGAAGCCATCTCATCTTCTATGGCCTCCTTCTAGGAACCTGCATCTTTCATGCCCATAGCCTCTTTCATAGTTCTAGGCTCATCAGTGTTAGTAAGTAAAGAAAAAACACAACTAGAATCAAGTAATGAATAACCAAACCTATCATGTTGCTTTCTCGTTCATGTAGACCTCCTCAATGGCTGAGGTTGAGGTTCTACTTCTTCTAAGATTTTAGAGCTACTAGAGATCTTCTCATCATCAGGTCTCACAAGGTCTTTCTGTTCAGTCTTCTTAGGGGTAGAAGGAAACTGAACCACATCCTCTTTCTTTTCTGTCTGTTCTGGCTATAGAACAATGGGAGAAGGTGTTAGCTCTCTGAAGATAACACTTCTTCTATACAACACTTTTTTAGCCACAGGATCCCAAAGCTTGTATCCTTTCACACCGATACCATAGCCAATTAAAATACATTTAACAGCCTTGGTCTCCAATTTAGACTGTTTCTCCCTAGGCATAGGTGCATATGCCTCACAACCAAAAACATGAAGATGTCTAACTTGTTAGTGCCTGAATTGACTGTCAGCTAATTCAGCAATTTTTCATGTAGGTACCTTCCCAAAAAATCCAAAAAGTTTTAAGTATTGGGGCCCCTCAGTTTTTTTAAAACATCTGCATCATAGTTCTTGAGGAGGTGGTCTTCATGTTTTCTCCATCGGCATGAATTTGTTTTTGTCTTAGCGATCATGATGGTAGCAGTCATATCTTCTTCCATCGCCAAGACTTTGTGCCATCGGCAGGAGTGGGAGCTATCGGGTGAGCTGTCAGATGTTGGGCCGACAGTGTAATGTTTGGCCGATGAGGTTTCATCGGCATGTGTCTAACCGAAGAGGGTGGGGTTGACGTTTGGTGATCGGTAAGACTATTGTGATTGGCCAGTGTGTTTTGTGGTTTGCTGATTGAAGGAAGTCACCCCGATGGGGAATGCCATCGGAGTGAGATTGCACATCGGCCTGATCGATGGAGGTTCTACTGACGGTCTAGGTCTGGTCGACGGGGATGCGAGATGGCCATCGGGATGACCTTGTGTTTAGTCTGGCCGACAAGGGAGTAGACTTTGGTGATCGGCGAGACTATTGAGATCGGGCCAGCAGTTGGAGGGTCCGCTGATGGGGTAATGTTTGGCCGATGAGGTTTCATCGGCGTGTGTTTGGCCGATGGAGGGATGAAGCCATAGTTTATCGGCAGGAGTTGTTATATCGGTGAGGAAGTTTCATGCTAGTCTGATAGTTCTGGTCTGGCCGATGATGGGAAATGTGAAGTAGGCATCGATGAGACTTGGTTAGTCGGCCAGAGGTTTTCTGGATGCTCCGATGGTAGTGGTCTAGCCGACAGAGGCTTGCGGAGGTGGAGTATGTAGTTTTGCATTGGTGAGACTAGTAAGGTCAGTAGGAGAATTATGGAGTAGGCCGATGGTATATGTCACGGCGATGGGTGTTTGGCGAAGGGTTGTGTGTCGAGCGTGGCAAAACGCTTGACACCTTTTGTATGTGCGACCATGTTTATAATTACTGAAGGGGTCTCTGCACCTTGCATGTTGGACTATTCTTCCTGCACATTTGAAACTTCAGTAAAGCGCATTTTGGCGGGAAGTTCTTTTTGAACGCTGCATCAGTTTTCAAGAGGCCGCGGGTGGTTGAGCCATCAATGGTGACTGTGCTGAGGCATGGGCGAAGTGCTGAGCAGTCTTGTACCTGATTTTTTGGCATGAAGACTCCAGATAGTGGCGCATGGCTCGAGGCTCCTCTTTGTCTGTTGCATTTATATTTTTTGAGCGCCATTCCTTCTGTGGGCTGTATCTGGCAAATTTTGATATTTTTGCCATGTAATTAATTGCTTATGGTACACTATCTGGTTGTTATAAGCAGATTGTGTTACCATTTTTTAGTTGTTGAAAGTTGAACATTTGGCTCTGTAATGCAATACAGCTGATTTGGTTGCTCTGTGCAGCAAAACTTGTGAGCCTATGTATCTCTTGTTGTATGTTTTTGCATGAATCCACTGATTTCATGGTTAATTTTATATGAGAAATGCTATGTTGGCATGTGTTTTGTTAATTCTATCTCTGGTATTGCATGTATCTTTCTTCTGAGTCTGGATATTTAAGGAATGTTTGAGACTCTAGAACATAGAATTCCTGTGTTAAATGTCTAATCTTTTAACTTCTGCTCAAGTGGTAGATTAAACTATTTTCAGATTGAACATTGGGAAGGGTATACTGCAGTAGGGATGCCATAAGTATAGATAGCTTAACACTTTGTATTGGGAGATATCTGTAAGGCAGGTATCATATGTGTCCCCCTAAAATCTAGTTTTAGTTGTTCATGCATATCATTCACAGGTGTATGTCTACTGACTCCAGGCCCTGGACAGGCACCGATCTAGCTTTGTGTTTGTGTTATATACCATGTCCAGCTTTGCATCCAAACATAAAATCAAAATCAAATTCTAAATCAACCATTAGGACAGTAGAATTAGTTTAGGATCCAAGTCCTCTGTCTACAACTGCAAATAGGCCTAAAGTTAGCCCCTTTGCTCTTATCTTTTAGTTTTGGTCTACTTACAGGAGGACTTATCTGCTTTCTGTCAGCATCCCAGCCTTAGTATGCATATCCTTATAGATGTTGAGTAGGGAAAACCCCCCTAGGTTTTGCAGAGCCTGAAGAAGAAGAGGAGATAAAATATAGAGTCTATCTCCTACACTGTTGGCCCCTGGCCCAAAGATCCCGTTGATCATTGATGGCTACCTTGTAGGGAAATCTGGGAGTAAGCATCCAGTCTGGGAAAAACCAATAGAAATTGGCGACTCTACTAGGGAGAAAATTGATGAAAAAGTGTTATATCTTGTGGCCCATCTGAGTCACTAACACAAAATGGCGACTCTACTGGGGATGTGATTGATCAAAAGTAATATCTAGTCATCCTTGGTGATATATTTGTGACCCATCCGAGTCCCAACAGAAATTGGCAACTCTGCTGGGGAGAAAATTGATGAAAAAGTGTTATATCTTGTGGCCCATCTGAGTCACTAACAAAATGATGCTCTACTGGGGATTGAACCTAGAAAAGTAGCTTTCAGCTATTGTAAATTTTGTCCTCTCTAGAGAGGTGGCAACTCTGCAAAAGATTCAAGTGCACATGAAATGTTTATGTGTGTTGTGACAAAAAATGTGCTTTTCAGACTTCAGCATCTGTATGAGAAAAGGTACCCTATTTCTTCCAACTTATATTTATTGTTCTACTGCATAAGTTAGATGCCAGGGGAGGTTATAGGTCTTAAGAATATTAAAGATGTCTAAAAATAGAAATTTCATGAATCCAAATATGTATACACCCATACTCAGTGAAAAAGGAGATACATTGTTATGTGACAGAATAGAAGAGTTAAAAAATAGGTTGATATCCTTAGAGGCTAGGCAGGCCCAGTTGAATAGTGATAACCCTGTTGTGTTTGCCAGTCAGAAAGCTAAACCTCCTGTCAGCCCTTTTGATCCTTCGTATGACCAACTGGATTTGTCATGGGTTGATTATAAAGTAGAAAGTATGCCTGCTAGGATATACTGTTAGATGCCTAGATTTAGTGGTCACAGTGTATGTGATGGGAATGCACATATCCAAAATTTTCATGAGTTCATGGAAAAACATTCATTCAGAGATGAGGATATGTGGATGAGGTTTTTTGCTAGGTCCTTTGATGCAAAAGCAAAAGACTGGTATTTGAGCTTTCCAAAGAGATTTTTTGCCTGTTGGGATGAGCTTACTGACTGTTTCAAAAAGGAATTTGCAAAAGAACCTACTGATCTTGTTGCAGAATTGATGAAAATCAGAAAACAAGATAAAGAGCTATGTATTGATTTCAGTCATAGGTTTGCAGTAGCCCTTTCACAGATCCCAGAAGTCTTCAGACCTGACACTTCAGCCTGTGTTGGCATATTCTTTGAGGCTTTTGAGGAGGGTTCTAGTGCAGTACTGAGGGATTTCAAGGTGACAAGTATGCAGATGGCATACAAGTTCGTAGAAAATATTGAAAAAATCAGAAATGAGCACCTACTGAAATCCCTGTCCCCAGGCTTTGGTGTGAATAATGGTTGTGAAGATGCAAATAACCAATTGATTAAGGCATCATGTGAAGATGAACAGATAAATACTGAGGATGCCAAGGAAAGGACTAGTGAGGACTCCCATTGCAATGATGAGGCAGCTGGCCATGAAAACAATAATAAGGTTGTGGATAGCAATGAGCAACTTTTGGAATGGAGCTGTGGAGATAATTGTGAGTATTGTACTCAAGACAGAGAAGATATAAGCAAACAGAGAAACAGTCCCATGTGTGACCCATTGCCTTCCTTTCAAACACATGGAGATCATGAAGAGCAGTCAGGGATTGAAACAAGTGCTAGTACAGAGCATGGTTGTTTTTCATTTGATGGATGTTTTGCTTATGACACACAGGCTGATACTCCTCCACAAAGGGAATCCATTGGTGATGAAGGTGCATGCTCTGCTACCCATGAACAAATGGCATATTATGATCAAGCTGATGTACCTGGGTCACCTATCTTTGACACATATGGTGATGAGGATCTATTTGAGTATGGTGAAGGTTTGAGCAATATTTTTGACTTGGATTCTGTTTCTCATCCTGATGAAAGAGGAAACAACATACATCAGGTAAGTGACTGTGAAAATGTGCCTGATTTGAAAGAGATGCCAGAGGCTGATCTTTTCCAGTTTGATGCTGCTATTGGTTGTGTGCATGATGTGCACAATTGTGAATTTGAAAGCTTTTCTTTTGAGAGGCCAGCATATGAAATGAGCTCTGATTTTCCTAGTTGTGTGGTGGACTCTGAGTGTTTCCTATTTTTAGTCCAGCTAGGAGATCATTTTGTAATGCATACTGCTGATGCAGATGATGACAAATGTTACATACCATTTGAGTATGCATTGCATGATACATTCTACACCCACATGTCACATGATGCTGAGGGTTGTCTACATAGGGGCAACAATGACAAGCCAAATTAGAGGGTTGAATATCCAGATGACAAGGTTTGTTTGTGGGTGGATCCTTGCAGTATCTCCAAGCTTGACCCAGTGCATGCAGATGAAAACAAGATATTTGACAAAGGGAGATACATGTTTTTCTTTTCTTGGTGGCCTTAGGCCATCAAGAGTGTTTGGTGATGCAGATGACTGTGACTTCATGACTCTGTGCCCAATGGATAGGGGACTGGTCTACATCGCAGAGATCTGGGGTTCTCACTGCAGTCTTGCACCTACATGTCCCCAATCAGAGCCACTGTTAGTGCCTGAATTGACTGTCAGCTAATTCAGCAATTTTTCATGCAGGTGCCTTCCCAAAAAATCCAAAAAGTTTTAAGTATTGGGGCCCCTCAGTGTTTTTCAAACATCTGCATCATAGTTCTTGAGGAGGTGGTCTTCATGTTTTCTCCATCGGCATGAATTTGTTTTTGTCTTAGCGATCATGATGGTAGCAGTCATATCTTCTTCCATCGCCAAGACTTTGTGCCATTGGCAGGAGTGGGAGCTATCGGGTGAGCGGTCAGATGTTGGGCCGACAGTGTAATGTTTGGCCGATGAGGTTTCATCGGCGTGTGTCTTACCGAAGAGGGTGGGGTTGACGTTTGGTGATCGGTAAGACTATTGTGATTGGCCAGTGTGTTTTGTGGTTCGCCGATTGAAGGAAGTCACCCCGATGGGGAATGCCATCGGAGTGAGATTGCACATCAGCCTGATCAATGGAGGTTCTACCGACGGTCTAGGTCTGGCTGACGGGGATGCGAGATGGCCATCGGGATGACCTTGTGTTTAGTCTGGCCGACAGGGGAGTAGACTTTGGCGATCGACGAGACTATTGAGATCGGGCCAGCAGTTGGAGGGTCCGCCGATGGGGTAATGTTTGGCTGATGAGGTTTCATCAGCGTGTGTTTGGCCGACGGAGGGATGAAGCCATAGTTCATCGGCAGGAGTTGTTATATCGGTGAGGAAGTTTTGTGCTAGTCCGATAGTTCTGGTCTGGCCGATGATGGGAAATGTGAAGTAGGCATCAGTGAGACTTGGTTAGTCAGCCAGAGGTTTTCTGGATGCTCCGATGGTAGTGGTCTGGCCAATGGAGGCTTGCGGAGGTGGAGTATGTAGTTTTACATTGGTGAGACTAGTAAGTTCGGCAGGAGAATTATGGAGTAGGCCGATGGTATATCTCACGGCGATGGGTGTTTGGTGAAGGGTTGTGTGTCGAGCGTGGCAAAATGCTCGACACCTTTTGTATGTGCGACCATGTTTATAAATTACTGAAGGGGTCTCTGCACCTTGCATGTGGGACTATTCTTCCTGCACATTTGAAACTTTAGTAAAGCGCATTTTGGCGGGAAGTTCTTTTTGAACGCTGCATCAGTTTTCAAGAGGCTGCGGGTGGTTGAGCCATCAATGGCGACTGTGCTGAGGCGTGGGCGAAGTGCTGAGCAGTCTTGTACCTGATTTTTTGGCATGAAGACTCCAGATAGTGGCGCATGGCTCGAGGCTCCTCTTTGTCTGCTGCATTTATATTTTCTGAGCGCCATTCCTTCTGTGGGCTGTATCTGGTGAATTTTGATATTTTTGCCATGTAATTAATTGCTTATGGTACACTATCTGGCTGTTATAAGCAAATTGTGTTACCATTTTTTGGTTGTTGAAAGTTGAACATTTGGCTCTGTAATGCAATACAGCTGATTTGGTTGCTCTGTGCAACAAAACTTGTGAGTCTATGTATCTCTTGTTGTATGTTTTTGCATGAATCCACTGATTTCATGTTTAATTTTATATGAGAAATGCTATGTTGGCATGTGTTTTGTTAATTCTGTCTCTGGTATTGCATGTATCTTTCTTCTGAGTCTGGATATTTAAGGAATGTTTGAGACTCTAGAACATAGAATTCTTGTGTTGAATGTCTGATCTTTTAACTTCTGCTCAAGTGGTAGACTAAACTATTTTCAGATTGAACATTGGGAAGGGTATACTGCGGTAGGGATGCCATAGGTATAGATAGCTTAACACTTTGTATTGGGAGATATCTGTAAGGCAGGTATCATATGTGTCCTCCTAAAATCTAGTTTTAGTTGTTCATGCATATCATTCATAGGTGTATGTCTACTGACTCCAGGCCCTGGACAGGCACCAATCTAGCTTTGTGTTTGTGTTATATACCATGTCCAGCTTTGCATCCAAACATAAAATCAAAATCAAATTCTAAAACAACCATTAGGACAGTAGAATTAGTTTAGGATCCAAGTCCTCTGTCTACAACTGCAAATAGGCCCAAAGTTAGCCCCTTTGCTCTTATCTTTCAGTTTTGGTCTACTTACAGGAGGACTTATCTGCTTTCTGTCAGCATCCCAGCCTTAGTATGCATATCCTTATGGATGTTGAGTAGGGAAAACCCCCCTAGGTTTTGCAGAGCCTGAAGAAGAAGAGGAGATAAAATATAGAGTCTATCTCCTACACTGTTGGCCCCTTGCCCAGAGATCCTGTTGATCATTGATGGCTACCTTGTAGGGAAATCTGGGAGTAAGCATCCAGTCTGGGAAAAACCAACAGAAATTGGCGACTCTACTGGGGAGAAAATTGATAAAAAAGTGTTATATCTTGTGGCCCATCTGAGTCACTAACACAAAATGGCGACTCTACTGGGGATGTGATTGATCAAAAGTAATGTCTAGTCATCCTTGGTGATATATTTGTGACCCATCCAAGTCCTAAGAGAAATTGGCAACTCTGCTGGGGAGAAAATTGATGAAAAAGTGTTATATCTTGTGGCCCATCTGAGTCACTAACAAAATGATGCTCTACTGGGGAGTGAACCTAGAAAAGTAGCTTTCAGCTATTGTAAATTTTGTCCTCTCTGGAGAGGTGGCGACTCTGTAAAAGATTCAAGTGCACATGAAATGTTTATGTGTGTTGTGATAGAAAATTTGCTTTTCAGACTTCAGCATCTGTATGAGAAAAGGTACCCTGTTTCTTCCCACTTATATTTGTTGTTCTATTGCATAAGTTAGATGCCAGGGGAGGTTATAGGTCTTAGGAATATTAAAGATGTCTAAAAATAGAAATTTCATGAATCCAAATATGTATACACCCATACTCAGTGAAAAGGGTGATACATTTTTATGTGACAGAATAGAAGAGTTAAAAAATAAGTTGATATCCTTAGAGGCTAGGCAGGCCCAGTTGAATAGTGATAACCCTGTTGTGTCTGCCAGTCAGAAAGCTAAACCTCTTGTCAGCCCTTTTGATCCTTTGTATGACCAACTGGATTTGTCATGGGTTGATTATAAAGTAGAAAGTATGCCTACTAGGATATACTGTCAGATGCCTAGATTTAGTGGTCACAGTGTATGTGATGGGAATGCACATATCCAAAATTTTCATGAGTTCATGGGAAAACATTCATTCAGAGATGAGGATATGTGGATGAGGTTTTTTGCTAGGTCCTTTGATGCAAAAGTAAAAGACTGGTATTTGAGCTTTCCAAAAAGATTTTTTGCCTGTTGGGATGAGCTTACCGACTGTTTCAAAAAGGAATTTGCAAAAGAACCTACTGATCTTGTTGCAGAATTGATGAAAATCAAAAAACAAGATAAAGAGCTATGTATTGATTTCAGTCATAGGTTTGCAGTAGCCCTTTCACAGATCCCAGAAGTCTTCAGACCTGACACTTCAGCCTGTGTTGGCATATTCTTTGAGGCTTTTGAGGAGGGTTCTAGTGCAGTACTGAGGGATTTCAAGGTGACAAGAATGCAGATGGCATACAAGTTCATAGAAAATATAGAAAAAATCAGAAATGAGCACCTGCTGAAATCCCTGTCCCTAGGCTTTGGTGTGAATAATGGTTGTGAAGATGCAAATAACCAATTGATTAAGGCATCATGTGAAGATGAATAGATAAATACTGAGGATGCCAAGGAAAGGACTAGTGAGGACTCCCATTGCAATGATGAGGCAGCTGGCCATGAAAACAATAATAAGGTTGTAGACAGCAATGAGCAACTTTTGGAATGGAGCTGTGGAGATAATTGTGAGTATTGTACTCAAGATAGAGAAGATATAAGCAAACAGAGAAATAGTCCCATGTGTGACCCATTGCCTTCCTTTCAAACACATGGAGATCATGAAGAGCAGTCAGGGATTGAAACAAGTGCTAGTACAGAGCATGGTTGTTTTTCATTTGATGGCTATTTTGCTTATGACACACAGGCTGATACTCCTCCACAAAGGGAATCCATTGGTGATGAAGGTGCATGCTCTGCTGCCCATGAACAAATGGCATATTATGATCAAGCTGATGTACCTGGGTCACCTATCTTTGACACATATGGTGATGAGGATCTATTTGAGTATGGTGAAGGTTTGAGCACTATTTTTGACTTGGATTTTGTTTCTCATCCTGATGAAAGAGGAAACAACATACATCAGGTAAGTGACTGTGAAAAAGTGCCTGATTTGAAAGAGATGCCAGAGCCTGATCTTTTCCAATTTGATGCTACTATTGGTTGTGTGCATGATGTGCACAATTGTGAATTTGAAAGCTTTTCTTTTAAGAGGCCAGCATATGAAATGAGCTCTGATTTTCCTAGTTGTGTGGTGGACTCTGAGTGTTTCCTATTTTTAGTCCAGCTAGGAGATCATTTTGTAATGCATACTGCTGATGCAGATGATGACAAATGTTACATACCATTTGAGTATGCATTGCATGATACATTCTACACCCACATGTCACATGATGCTGAGGGTTGTCTGCATAGGGGCGACAATGACAAGCCAAATCAGAGGGTTGAATATGCAGATGACAAGGTTTGTCTGTGGGTGGATCCTTGCAGTATCTGCAAGCTTGACCCAGTGCATGCAGATGAAAACAAGATATTTGACAAAGGGAGATACATGTTTTTCTTTTCTTGGTGGCCTTAGGCTATCAAGAGTGTTTGGTGATGCAGATCACTGTAACTTCATGACTCTGTGCCCAATGGATAGGGGACTGGTCTACATCCCAGAGATCTGGGGTTCTCGCTGCAGTCTTGCACCTGCACGTCCCCAATCAGAGCCACTGTTAGTGCCTGAATTGACTGTCAGCTAATTCAGCAATTTTTCATGCAGGTACCTTCCCAAAAAATCCAAAAAGTTTTAAGTATTGGGGCCCCTCAGTGTTTTTCAAACATCTGCATCATAGTTCTTGAGGAGGTGGTCTTCATGTTTTCTCCATTGGCATGAATTTGTTTTTGTCTTAGCGATCATGATGGTAGCAATCATATCTTCTTCCATCGCCAAGACTTTGTGCCATCGGCAGGAGTGGGAGCTATCGGGTGAGCGGTCAGATGTTGGGCTGACAATGTAATGTTTGGCTGATGAGGTTTCATCGGCGTGTGTCTTATCGAAGAGGGTGGGGTTGACGTTTGGTGATTGGTAAGACTATTGTGATCAGCTAGTGTGTTTTGTGGTTTGCCGATTGAAGGAAGTCACCCCGATGGGGAATGCCATCGGAGTGAGATTGCACATCGGCCTGATCAATGGAGGTTCTGCCAACGGTCTAGGTCTGGTCAATGGGGATGCGAGATGGCCATCGGGATGACCTTGTGTTCAGTCTGGCCGACAGGGGAGTAGACTTTGGCGATCGACGAGACTATTGAGATCGGGCCAGCAGTTGGAGGGTCCGCCGATGGGGAATGTTTGGCTGATGAGGTTTCATCAGCGTGTGTTTGGCCAACGGAGGGATGAAGCCATAGTTCATCGGCAGGAGTTGTTATATCGGTGAGGAAGTTTCGTGCTAGTTCGATAGTTCTGGTCTGGCCGATGATGGGAAATGTGAAGTAGGCATCGGTGAGACTTGGTTAGTCGGCCAGAGGTTTTCTGGATGCTCCGATGGTAGTGGTCTAGCCGACGGAGGCTTGCGGAGGTGGAGTATGTAGTTTTGCATCGGTGAGACTAGTAAGGTCGGCAGGAGAATTATGGAGTAGGCCAATGGTATATGTCATGGCGATGGGTGTTTGGCGAAGGGTTGTGTGTCAAGCATGGCAAAACGCTCGACACCTTTTGTATGTGCGACCATGTTTATAAATTACTGAAGGGGTCTCTGCACCTTGCATGTGGGACTATTCTTCCTGCACATTTGAAACTTTAGTAAAGCGCATTTTGGTGGGAAGTTGTTTTTGAATGCTGCGTCAGTTTTCAAGAGGCCGCTGGTGGTTGAGCCATCAATGGCGACTGTGCTGAGGCGTGGGCGAAGTGCTGAGCAATCTTGTACCCAATTTTTTGGCATGAAGACTCCAGATAGTGGCACATGGCTCGAGGCTCCTCTTTGTCTGCTGCATTTATATTTTCTGAGCGCCATTCCTTCTGTGGGCTGTATAAGGCAAATTTTGATATTTTTGCCATGTAATTAATTGCTTATGGTACACTATCTGGCTGTTATAAGCAGATTGTGTTACCATTTTTTGGTTGTTGAAAGTTAAACATTTGGCTCTGTAATGCAATACAGCTGATTTGGTTGCTCTGTGCAGCAAAACTTGTGAGTCTATGTATCTCTTGTTATATGTTTTTGCATGAATCCACTGATTTCATGGTTAATTTTATATGAGAAATGCTATGTTGGCATGTGTTTTTTTAATTCTATCTCCAGTATTGCATGTATCTTTCTTCTGAGTCTGGATATTTAAGGAATGTTTGAGACTCTAGAACATAGAATTCCTGTGTTGAATGTCTGATCTTTTAACTTCTGGTCAAGTGGTAGATTAAACTGTTTTCAGATTGAACATTGGGAAGGGTATACTGCAATAGGGATGCCATAAGTATAGATAGCTTAACACTTTGTATTGGAAGATATCTGTAAGGCAGGTATCATATGTGTCCCCCTGAAATCTAGTTTTAGTTGTTCATGCATATCATTCACAGGTGTATGTCTACTGACTCCAGGCCCTGGACAGGCACCGATCTAGCTTTGTGTTTGTGTTATATACCATGTCCAGCTTTGCATCCAAACATAAAATCAAAATCAAATTCTAAAACAACCATTAGGATAGTAGAATTAGTTTAGGATCCAAGTCCTCTGTCTACAATTGCAAATAGGCCCAAAGTTAGCCCCTTTGCTTTTATCTTTCAGTTTTGGTCTACTTACAGGAGGACTTATCTGCTTTCTGTCAGTATCCCAGCCTTAGTATGCATATCCTTATGGATGTTGAGTAGGGAAAACCCCCCTAGGTTTTGGAGAGCCTGAAGAAGAAGAGGAGATAAAATATAGAGTCTATCTCCTACACTATTGGCCCCTGGCCTAGAGATCCTGTTGATCATTGATGGCTACCTTGTAGGGAAATCTGGGAGTAAGCATCCAGTCCGGGAAAAACCAACATAACTGAAGGCTTCTTACTAGACCACACCTCCATAGGTGTCTTACCAACAAGAACTGATGTAGGAGATTTGTTTACCAAATAGCAAGTAGTGGCAACAACTTCAGCCCAAAACTTTTGTTCAAGGCCCTCTCCACTAAGCATACTCCTAGCCTTCTCCATCTATGTCCTGTTCATGCTCTCTACAACCCCATTTTGTTACAGGGTATATGGAGTTGTCTTATGTCTTTCAATCCCTTGCTCTTTACAGAACTTATCGAACTCTACCGAACAAAACTCACCACCGTTGTCAGTTCTCAAACACTTAATCTTTTTACTAGTCTGATTTTCAGCAAAGGCTTTAAACTCTTTAAATGGACTAAAGACTTTAGTCTTACTTTTGATAAAATAAAACCATGTCCTTCTACTGTAATCATCTATGAAAGATACAAAATATACAGATTTGGAAATTGAAGGAACATTAAAAGGACCTAACACATCAGAATGAATAAGATCCAATACACTAGAAGACTTGTGAGAACTAGAGTAAAACTGAACATGGTTTTGCTTTCCATATACACAATGTTTGCAAAAGTCAATCTTGAGATTACAATCATTTAACCCCTTAATGAGGTTTTTATTTTTCAGGGTTCTAAGACCCTTCTCACCAATGTGGCCATATCTCAAATGCCATAACATAGTCTTTTCAGCAGGAAGCTTAACTTCCAAAGCATTAGTACTATCATCAGAAAGTGTTACAACAGATTTCTTTACTACTTGTTCAGATGGTGGGGATGAAGTGACTGCAACTCTTTTATTCGAGTCAGAAGAACTATTGCACTATGAAGTGCATGCCTCCAATTGAAACAGAGTACCTCTCTGAGTACCATTCATAAGCACCATAGATCATCTAGTCATCTTGCATCCATCCTTCGAAAAGACAACCTGCACACCTGCATCATTCAACATACTTACAGAAAGCAGGTTTCGTGCAAGGCTTGGGATGTGGATAACCCCAGTGATCACCTTCACTCAACCATCAGGGAATCAGATTGAGACTCTTCCACAACCAACAATCTTTAGATGAGAATCATCACCCAGGTACACTCTTCCACCATTAAACTCTTCATATTTTGTAAACTAGTCTCAATGCGAGGTCATGTGGAATGATACACCAAAATCAATCAAACACACCTCATCAGATGCATGGGTGACCAGGGCTACGATGAAGGCATCACCATCATCTTGTGACTTGTCAGAATTTGAATTAGGAGCATTCTTCTTCTTTTTCTTCTCCTCTTTTCATTCCTTTTAGAAATGCCCAGTTTTCCCACAGTTCCAATAGAGAGCCTTGGACTTTCCAGGAGATTTGGATCTCCCACAGGATTTAGATCTGCCCTTATCACATTTCTTGTCCTTCTTCTTCCCTTTCTCTTTGGGTCTTCCACGAACCGCACGAGCCTCTTTGGCTACCTCAAAAGACTTTCTCCACATCTTCCATCTTGAAGGTGGTAGTGGTGCTTTTGATAGCCATGACAAGATGATCCCACGAATCCGGCAAAGGAAAAAGCAGGGTCATACACTAATCCTCCTCCTCCATTTTCACATGCATAGATGTCAATTATGCAACAATCATGTTAAAAGAATTTATATGGTCTGCAATAGATCCTCTATCTTCCATCTTCAGAGCAAACAACTTCTTTTTCAAAAAAAAAGCTTGTTCACCAAGGACTTAGCCCGATAAACATCACCCAGCTTCTTCCAAAGATCTTTCATGATCTTCTCCTCACGGATATTCAACAGGACAGATTCAGCTAAGTAGAGTTTTATGAGACCCTTAGCCTTCTAATCTTTGAGGTCCTAATCAGCTTGTGACATTGATGTAGGTTTTACACCGGATACAGTTTCCCATAGGTCACGATCAACAAGTAGGTCTTCCATCTTGAGTTTCCACAACTCAAAATTAGTGCCATTAAATTTCTCCACCTCTAATCTTCTGGATGTGGTCACCATCTCCTTGCTACAAAATGATACAAAATGCTCTGCACAACACTCCCACTCAACCTAAGATTAGCTCAAAAGACCCCTACCCAGCAGTTAGAACCAAAACTAGCCAGGCTCTGATACCAATTGAAAGGAAGCAAGGTGTGTGGAAATCGCTTCCTACACTAATCTAATGAGGGGAGGAGAGTGCAAATTGAATTTTATCTCTACAATTATAGCTATGTTAACTCACTAATAGAGATATTGCAGCAAACACATACACAAGAATGTGAGGCAGAAGAAGAGAGACACAAGATATATGTGGGGAAAACCCTGATCAGGTGAAATATCCCACACTCCAAAACATAACTCAAATGCATTTCGTAAACAATAAAGGTTACAATATAGTCATAGAGCCAATGCTCTTGTAGGAGCCTTCAACACTTGTATCTAGAGATGACCCGATAGCATAATAGTACCTGTTAATCACATAATGCATCACCTCTCCAAAGCACCTATTTTATAAGCAAATACAAGGCAAAAAATGGCTCCACATTGAGATGGGCGTCCAACATGGCCTCATGGCCCAAAACCCATGCCTATGGACACTTGTCCAACACTGTAGGATGTCCTTGACACTTGTCAAGTCACCCAATCCCAAGGAGGTCACCTATTTCCAAAATGGGCTATGACAGATGCTCTTACAACTCTTACAACCCTCATAGAATCTGTCATAGCTTTCATAACTTACAGTTGTAAGAGAATCTGTCATACACAAGCTATAAATAACATGTTCTCTTACAACATGTCATAGTCCACCTTAGGGCACCCAAAGATGCCTTTTTCAAAGATGCTTCTCAACACATGTCCATACCTATCATAGGATCTTCTATTTTTGACTCTTACATGTCATAACTTTGTCATAGGAATCTGTCATGACCGTTTCGGTCAATATTCCCTTACACACATTCCAAGATGCCGACACAAGGAAAAATATTCCTACCACTAAGTGGGATGCCTATCTCCTCATGTGATGACAAATTTACATGTTGTCATATGCCATGTAGGATGACACATCACCGTGCCATCTCCCACAATATGACAACATATGATTTGTATCCAAATTATACAATAAGCATTAAATAAATAAATACAACAGTTGATTGGAAATGGTAAGAATATGATTTTTGATTTGAAGTCTTAGTTGTCAGCACAGTTTGAGATGAAAAATCTAGGGGCAGCCAGGTACATTCTGGGAATGGAAATTAGAAGAGACAGAGCTAACATAAAACTTTGGTTAAGCCAAAGTAAGTATGTGAAGATCATGTTGGATAGGTTTAGCATGGAAGATTGTAGACCATTGTGTGTTCCTATTTCTTTGGGGACAAAGTTGTCTATTAATGATTGTCCAAAATCTCCTAGTGAGGTAGAAGACATGAGCAGAGTACCTTATGCTGGTGCTATTAGCAGTTTGATGTATGCTATGGTCTGCATAAGACCGTACATTGGCCAAGTAGTGGGAATCCTTAGTTGATTTATGGCTAATCCTGGATAGGTACATTGGGATGCAGTTAAGAGAGTGTTCAGATATTTGAGGGGTACTTCTAAGTATTCCATATGCTATCATGGTAATCCTACAGGACCTCTACATTCAGTTTGTATTTGTGGATTTGTGGATTCTGATTGGGCAGGTGACATTAACAGTAGGAGATCCACCAGTTCTTACATGTTTACTATGTTCAGTGGTGCAATTAGTTGGATGAGTAAGTGGCAACTTATGGTCTCTTTGTCCACGATAGAAGTTGAGTATATGGCAGCAACTCATGCTTGCAAGGAAGCCATTTGGATTAAGAGATTGTGTTTAGATATTAGTGTTGATGCAAGACATATTATGATTTGTTGTGACAGTCAGAGTGCAATTTGCTTAGCAAAGAATCCAACTTTCCATGCCAGAACAAAGCATATTGATGTACAGTTTCACATCATGTGAGACATGGTAGAGGATGGGAAGGTGAATTTGGAGAAGGTAGACACTTTAAAGAATGTTGTGGATGCATTGACGAAACTAGTGGGTATAGAGAAGTTTAGATGGTGTTTAGAGTCTATCAACCTTTCAGACTATAGCAATTAAATCCTGTTATTTCTATTGGCTCTTACAAGGTGTTCGACAAGTGGGAGAATGTTGGGAATTAAGGTGTCTCAACCTTGGTAATTCATTGCATTTATTTATTGTAATGTATTTATTTATTTAGCTTATGTTGTAATTTTGTTGCACATCCTATTTTGTAATTTAGTGTGAAGTGGCACGATGAGTTGTCACTCCACTTGTAAGATGACTAGGATCATCAACTCACTCACAGGAGGAGATAGGCATCCCACTTAGTGGTAGAGGTATTTTTCCATGTGTCAGAACTTTGAATAGTGTGTAAGTGAATCTTGATCAAAGTGGTTATGACAGATTCCTATGACAAAATCTATGACGCATAAGAGTCATAAATAGAAGATACTATGACAGGTGAAGACATGTGTCACAAGGCATCTTGGAAGAAGGCATCTTTGGGTGCCCCAAGGAGTGTTATGACATGTTGTAAGAGAATATGCTATTTTTAGTCAGTGTATGATAGATTCTCTTACAGCTATAAGTACTTTCAGTATGACGGATTCTATGATGGTCGTAAGATGCGTAAAGCATCTGTCATTCCCCAACTTAGGAATAGGCGACCATATTGGGATGGGGTGATATGACAAGTGTCATGACCATGCTGTAGTTTTGGACAAGTGTCCCAAGGCGTGGGTTTTGGGCCATGAGGCCAAGTTGAACGCCCATTCCAAGAAAGATCCATTTTTGCCTTGTAACTTCTATTTAAACAAGTGCTTGGAGAGGAGATGTATTATGTGATTGACAGGTACTATTATGCTACTGGATTGTCTCTGGATATGAGTGTCAAAGACTCTTGTAAAGACTTGTATTGCAAGTGTGTTTTAAACCTTGTTGTTTAGATAATACATTGTGCAGGTTTTGGAGTGTGGGGTTTTTCACCCGTAAGGGTTTTCCCCACGTTATATCGTGTCTCTCTTCTTCTATCTTACATTCTTGTGTTGTGTATTGCTGCAATATCTCTGTTGTTGGGTTAATAACACTATAATTGTAAAGGTTAAAAAGAATTTGTACTCATCTCTCCTCATTAGATTAGTGTAGGAAGCGATTTCTGCACACCTAGCTTCCTTTCAGAAATGGGATCACTATGAGATGGTGAAGGAGCAATAGGATCTTGATCATCATTATGCATATTAAGATCCAATGTATTTGTTTGATCATCTATGTGTTTGTGGGAACCAAGTGTCTCATCAATGGCAGTGGATGTTGTGGGATCATGGATAGTACTAGGTGGAGAATGGATAGGAGTGGTGGAGGTTTCTTAAGCATGGATATTATTGGGATGATGAGTGGAAGGAGTGACAGGCTCTTGATCATAGACAATATCTTGATCATAGAAAAGATATAGGTTATGAATAGGTTGAATGGAAGGGCTTTGATCTTGATTTGGTAAGGAGCAAAGTCAATCATGCTTTGGATTTAACTCTTGACATAACTCTTGAGTTTGGATAGGAATGGAGGTTTCTGGGATAGGTTCGATGTATGGCAGGGAATGAATTGGGCTTATGGTAGGTGGGTTTTCAAGAGGCTTAATAGTTTGTGGACTGCAAGATTGGATTGGAGAAGTAGGCATAACATTGGAGGCTCTTGGATAGTTTCAAGGATAGGGATTTAATGGCATGAGGGTGGTGGTTGATTCCTTTCTAGTATCCAATGGATCACATCCTTCATTAGTACATGGGTAGATGGATAATATAACAGATGGAGAATAATGGTAGATGGTGTAGGCTTATGTGTAAGATTATGATTGCTTGTGCTAGATGGGGATGAAATTGGATGAGTGGATTTGGATTTCCCCGTAGGTTTTCTTTTTCTTTTAGATTTTGCAAAGAATCTTTGGAGAAAATCATTTGGCTTGGACTTAGGTGGAAGATTTGATAGTTTAGGCTTTAAGTGTGTTGGGAATTGGCTTAATGGATTAGTATTTTGAAGGTTGGAAGGATTATATGATGGAGGTTCCATATGGATTGATGGATGAGGGCAACTAGCAGATGGATTGGTGTATGATTCCAAACTTGAGGTGGTATTTGCCTAGTCAAGAGTATCATTAAGATGACCTAAGGATTCTACAAAGTTCTCATCATCACCAGGATCAAATTTTGGGCCACCTCGGTGTATGTATGGTTTTGGCTTCATCCTAGATTTATTGATGGTCACAACCATTTTCATGAATAAGGATTGGAATAGGTTCAAGGATGAGAATATGAGTGAGATGACATTGACTAAACTTCAAGTGGGTTGATGATAACTCTAGAATAGATAAAGGTAACTCTAGGTCTGACATTGATTATGTAGGCAATGATTACTTGTGCTATGATGGATAGACACAAGGACAATGATCAAGAGAGGGTATGCTAAAGTAGGAGATGATAAACTCCAATCAAGTAACCCTATCCCAAGATGATGATACGTTCCCTAACTCAAGGATGATGAATACGGATGATATGGGTGATTAATAGCCAATGTTTGATTCAAGACCTACGGAGAGTAACCTAAGTGCAAGATTAAAGTTCGTTTGAATGGTGATGGATATGCCTAGGATGTTTTTAGGAACAATGGATTGGTGTAGAGGGACAGTTTTGTAGTTGATTGAATTTTTGAGCAAGGTTGAAATGTGATAGGTTTTATATGTGATGTTTGATTGAGATTTTTTTTTGAGCACCCACTACAAAATACAAGCAGACAATGTTTTTGGGTTTGATCTTGATGTGAAATGACAAACACTTTGAAAACACTTTGCACAACCTAGGCTAGGAAGAGATACTACTTTCTAGATCCCCACCTGGATTTCTCCATCCACTTAATTAAGGCGGACATCTAGAGACTTGGTGGCACTAGCCTCCCTTACACGGCACACACTTCTTAGGTACACCAAGTATCATTCCCCCAAAGAGGAATTTCTACCTCTACACTTGAATAGTGAAGATGTGGGGCAGCTTCAAAACGACCATTCCTGCGGTAGCAAGTAAAAAGGATTTTGGCGACTAAACAATTGGTTCTTAGTAAGGGCTTTCATTCAAGGTGGCCATACATGTAGAAAGATTAGCTCAAGATTATTTCAATCAAGAGGCCTCCCAGTGCCTTCCTAAGAAAGGATTTTGACGTGTCACACAGACACTAGGGGTGGCACTTGTCAGTACGTCACATCTGCACCTGTTGCTTATGACTTTCATCACAAACACATTTTTTTATATAGTGGTTCAAAAGAGCTTGGCTTTATCTTGTTACCTCTTGCGTCGTTCCCTCTCAAAAATTGGGAGGCAGGACCTCTAAGGGTTTAAAAACATAAAAGATGGGCCTAGCTTCTGATCACCGAGTTTGCACAAGGTGAGAGTATACACCTGCCACCTTACAAGCACAACAAATAGTGATTTATTAACCCCTAGTTATTATGTGTAAACAAACATTTGAAAAAGAGATCTATCAATGAAATCCCTGCAACCAATTTTTTAGTAGTTTGTAAAATTTTCTTCTTTGACAGGTGTAAAGCTATGAGAAAACATTAGACCAACATAAATGATCCTGCAAAAGTAGACACAAAATGTTAAATGCATGGCAAGAAGAAAATGTTTGATGTTTTGAAACAAAAGATTAACTTTCAAATGATTATACCAAAAAATAGAGATATTTCTAGACAAATGTCCTTCACCATGATGAAGCCCTCTAAGTAACCTTTCTGTCACCGATAAAATTATAAAAATCTGATGAAAAAAACAAAAAAATATGCAAGTTTGAATAAAATAGCCTCCAAGGGCTAGAAATGAGCACTCACGATTTGCAAACTCTATTTTTGGCAATTATATGCAGATTCAGGTCATATGTCAATAATTTATTCTGGATGATGAAGGGAAATGTCTGGGTCATTTGTCGATAATTTATTCCTGATGATGAAGGGAAATTTCTGGTAGTTACGATATACAATATAGTTTTGAAAGTCAATTATTGTCAAATGTCTAATATCAAGATGCTCATGTTTTGAAACAACATTTAACGCTACACGCACAAGCCACTGATATTAGTATTCAGTACCCACAATTAATCTTTTAAACAAAGTATAATAATGTTGTAACCAAATGATTAACACTGGTCAAACTAAAAATAGAGATCGATAAATCCTGTAGTAGACCATTAAAAAAGACATGTCAATTATTGAGCAAAATACCTCAAGGAAATGCAAGTTTATGGTTATGAAATGGAAACCAGTATCATACAAATCATAGCATCAAGATTAAATTGTTTTTCTCCTACTTTCCTTGAAGGCATTGTGTGAATCTAGAAAGCATGACGATCGATGTTATTCGATAAGAAATCACATATATTGGCTGCACAATTCAATATCAACAAGTCCACATAGTCATTGGTAACAACATATTGGGTTTCAGTCAATATTACTCATCCATGTCTGGCAGCCAGCGAGTACGGGTAACATCGAGTTAGAGGAATAAAAGAGTCATATTAGTTTGAAGATTCTCAACCATGAAATCGTATATATGCCAATCAACAAAGCAAATCACAATAATAGCACTTACATCCATAAGAGGTTCAAGGAATCTGCCAATAGAAACAACGTCAGATGATTTTGGAAAGATTCTAGCATGGATTCTTTGTATGGTGTGAGGACAGTTTTCTGGGCGCTCACATGTAAAAGCTACAATAACTAACACTTGCACCCCTAAGAGGTTTGAACAATCAAAAAATTTCTAAAGTAGCTGCCCCCATAGGAGGGTCAAGGAATACACAGATAAGACAACCGATGAGTTTAGAAAATTTAGGGCATGAGACAAATTTCCCAATGTGAATTTACTTATGGCAGAAGGTTTAAGGAATACACTAATAGGAACAACCAATGAGTTTATGATATTTTCAGCGTGAATCTTGTACAACATGAGACAACAATAGCTATTTCTAGCTTCTAATGAACAACATTAAGGTTTTAAACATGGTATTCACAAGTCACGGCTATAAAAGATGGCTACAAATTGCAACTAATGTGATGGTTATAACAAGAAGCAGTTTAGAATTGATATCTCATCAAAAAATGAAGGTTAATGAAACCAAAAAAAATTGAATAGAATCCAGTAGTACTCCGAATGGGTGCATAAATAATTGATCGAACCTCTAGCTATTGGCAACTCAATTTAAAACACTAACCATTAAATATTGAGTTTATATTCTAACAAAGGCTTTAACACAACCATTACCAGAACCCTGAATAGCAATAACAATTTTATAACCATTCGACAAAGATAATACCCAACAAACAAATCATATGCACAAATTTTTTTTCCACAGAATCAGTAATGTAGAAAACAAGGGAATAATAGTGATGTGATACCAAAGAAATTCACTACAAAATTTTGTGCTTTAACCCAATGTATAAAATATTCAAACAGTGCTAGAGCCAAAACCACAAAATGCAGAGAAAGAACGGACTGTGCAAGGTATAATGGAACCGTACAAAGGGCCAAAAGGCTCAAAATCTTTAAAAAATTCAAAAAATTTCAACTTTTTTGAAACCCATAGTGTTATATGTTTTTCTTTTCCTGCGAAATGTTCTAGAATTGATGGTAGAGTCAGATTTAAGCCAGGACGAGACCGCCAAAAGACAACCTCCAAATCGCGTCAAGAATCTTGCATAAACTCAACAAGCATTCTTGCAAAATAAATGGTTAAGAAGGAGGGTTCATGTTAGGTTCACAAATTAATGTAGCATAAAATATGAATTGCAAATAGATTTCAAATATTTCAAAACCCTAAAATCATATTTAATGCCCCATCACAAAACAAGATTAAAGTTAACTATAAAGAGATGAAAAATTAAATGCAGAAACCAAACAAGATGTTATCGAAGGTGTTAAATGTGGTTGCTCAAGTTACTCACATAACTCTTCTGTAGATTTGCCTGGGAGGTAAATGGAAATAAGATAGGTTTTTATAAAGTTTGGGAAAAACGATTCACGGGTAGTTGAATGGGTTTTGAACGGAATGGTAGGTAAATTAATGAATTTTAATTTATTATTTTTTATTTTCATGAATAGGTTTGGGTAAGGTTTAGGTTTGGATAAAATAATAAATTAAGTTGATTTAATTTATTATTTATGATAGATTTTAAATGTGATCCTGACTTTATCTCACGTAGGTGCTTGAGAGTTGATGAAATTTTTTATGTCTTAAGGGCATATCATGACGAACCCTCTAGTGGACAATATTCCTCACAAAGAACAATTTGTAAAATTCTAGGAACTGGTTACTATTGGCTCTCTCTTCATAAGGACACCAAGAGGTATGTGCAACAGTGTGATCAGTGCCAAAAGATGGGTCATCCAACCTTTACCTAGGAAATGTCACTGTACCCTCAAGTATTGTTGGAACCATTTGAGCAATGGGGTCTAGATTTAGGGGGACCAATTTCTCCACCATCTTCAGGCAAAGAATATATTTTGGTCTACACAGACTATATAACTAAATGGGAAGAAGTTCAGGCATTGTAGTTTGCAAGGGAATAAAAAATTGCTGATTTTCTTTATAACAGAATTTTTTTGAGGTTTGGAGCTCCGAGATCCATAGTTTCAGATAGAGGACCACAATTCACTTCTTAGGTAATTCAAGCTTTCACAGATCTATACCAAGTTAAGCACAAGAAGTCTTCACCTTACCACCCCCAAGCTAATGGGTAGGTTGAGGTGACAAATAGAGAGTTGGAAAACATCCTAACAAGAATAGTGCCCATGAATAGGAAAGATTGGGCCAGTAGGTTACCTGAAGTAGTTTGGGCTTACAATACCACATGGAAGTCAACAACCAAGTTTTCACCCTATGAACTAGTTTATGGAAAGAAACCCATACTATCCATAGAATTCAAACTACAAACATTTAAGACCTCATTGGACATTGGGTTGCCATTATCTATAGCACAACAAGATAGGATTCTCCAACTCAATGAGTTGGATGAAATTAGGACAGAGGCTATACAACAAACATGACTTATTCAATACCAGAGGAAACAATGGCATGATCAACACATCAAAAAGAGGACATTTCAACAAGGGGATTTCATTTTCCTATATGATTCTAAATTTAAGGAGTTCAAGGGGAAGTTACAAACTCATTGGACAGGTCCTTACCAAATTAGAGAAGTCTATGAGAATAGAACAAATTTCTTGGCACCCATTGATGGAGGTGAAGGCACATTCTTAGTAAATGGCCACAAAATTTGGCTCTATATGAGACCAACTACTAAGGAGGAGTTTACCAAGGACTTGTGCTTGGTGATAGGGGTCACAACCTCTACCACAAGTTGAAGAAATTTAAAGGACAATATATAAAAATAAAAAATTAAAGAAAATAAAGAAAGGTTGAAAACTAGTAAATGGCGGCCTTTCTCAAAAAAAAAAAGGGTTGAAAACCAACAAATGGTGGCCCTTCTCAAAATCAAGGAAAAGATTGAAAACTAGTAAATGTCTGTTTTTCTCCCTAGGGGGACTGAAAACTAGTAAATGGCGGGTCCCTTCTTCATGACGGATTCCAGCAGAAGCTCTCTGGAGCTAACCAAGCACTCCTCAAGAGCCATCTGAGAGGAAGCTAGGTGTGTGGAAATCACTTCTTACACTAATCTAGTGAGGGGAGAGGTATGCAAATTCATTTAAACCCTTACAATTATAGCAATATTAATCACATAACTTAAGAAATTACAGTAGAAACACAACACATAAAAGAGAGACAAGATATACCATGGGGAAAACCCTTTCAGGAGAAAAACCTCACACTCCAAAACACAGCTCAAATGTATTACAGTAAACAATCAAGGTTACAATATAGTTTCAGAGCCAATGCTCTTGTAGGAGTCTTTGATACTTGTATTTGGAGATATTCCAGTGGCATAACAGTACCTGTCAATCACACTATGCATCTCCCATCCAAGCACCTATTTATAAAGAAGTTTCAAGGCAAAAATAGAACCTTCTTGAGATGGGCGTCCATCTTGGACTCATGGCCTAGAACCCACGCCTAAGGACACTTGTCCAACACTACAGCATGGTTATGACACTTGTCATATCACCCCATCCCAATGTGGGCACATAGTCCCAAGATAGGCCATGACAGATGCTCTTACGCACCTTACAGCTGTCATAGAATCTATTATAACTGACAACACTTACAACTGTGAGAGAATCTATCATACACTGAATAAAAATAGCATATTCCTCTTACATGTCATAATCCCCCTTGGGCACCCAAAGATGCCTTCCTCAAAGATGCTCTTCGACACATGTCCTCACCTATCATAGGATCTTCTATTTATGACTCTTACACATTATAGAATCTGTCATAGGAATCTATTATGACCGTTATGCATCATGATTCCTTACACACTGCTCAAGATTCTAACACATGGTAGAAAACCTCTACCACAATATGGGATGCCTATATCCACATGGAGTGGGTTGACCATCCTAGTCACCTTACAAGTGGAGTGACAACTCATCATGCCACTTCACACTAAATGACAAAACAGGATGTGCAACTTAATTACATCATAGGCTAATAAAATAAATACATTACAAATAATTAATACAAAGAATTACCAAGGTTGAGACACCTTAATTCCCAACATTCTCCCACTTGTTGAACACCTTGTAAGAGCCAATAGACATAACAAGATTTAACTACTGTAGGCTGAGAGACCCATAGACTTCAAACACCATATGAACTTCTTTGTGCCCACTAGTTTTGTCAATACATCTGCAACATTCTTCAAAGTGTCTACCTTCTCCAATGTCACCTTCCCATCCTCTACCATGTCTCACACAAAATGAAACTATACATCAATATGCTTTGTTCTGGCATGGAAAGTCAGATTCTTTGCTAAGCAAAGTGCACTCTAACTATCACAATAGATAGTAATCTGTCTTGCATCAACACCAATATCTGAACACAATCTCTTAAGCCAAATGGCTTCTTTGCAAGCATGAGTAGCTGCTATATAGTCAGCTTCTATCATGGACAAAGCGACCACAGGTTGTCACTTACTCATCCAATTGATTGCACCACCAAACATAGTAAACACATAATCACTGGTGGATCTCCTATTGTCAATGTCACCTGCCCAATTAGAACCCACAAATCCACAAATACTAATAGAATGTAGAGGCCCTCTAGGATGACCATGATAACATAGGGAATATTCGAAAGTACCCCACAAATATCTGAACACTCTCTTCACTGCATCCCAATGTACCTGTCCAAGATTAGCCATAAATTGACTAAGGACTCCCACTGTTTGGGCAATGTCTGGTCTAGTACAGACCATAGCATACATCAAGCTACCAACAACACTAGCATAAGGTACTCTACTCATGTCCTTTGTCTCAGAAGGAGACTTTGGAAAATCATTAATAGATAACTTTGTCCCCAAATAAACAGGAAAACACAATGGTCTACAATCTGCCATGCTGAATCTATCCAACACGGTCTTCACATACTTACTTTGGCTTAACCAAAGTTTTTTGTTATCTTTGTCTCTTTTGATTTCCATTCCTAGAATGTACCTGGTTGCCCCTAAATTTTTCATTTCAAACTATTCTAACAATTGAGACTTCAAATCAGAAATCATATTCTTACCATTCCCAATTAACAACATATCATCAACATACAATGCAATAATGAGAATACAATCATTGTAAAATTTATAATGCACACAATGACCTAATTTTGATCTTAGAAATCTAATCGACAACACAAAGGCATCAAATTTCATGTACCACATCCTAGGAGATTACTTCAAACCATACAAAGACTTCTTCAACTTGCAAACTAAATTTTCTTTACCTTTTTCTATGTAATGCTCTGGCTATGACATGTAAATCTCTTCCTCTAAATCACCATGAAGGAATGTTGTCTTCACATCTATCTGCTCCACCTTTAAGTCATAAGTTGCTGCAAGAGATAACAGGAACCAAATAGATCTCATCTTTGCAATAGGAGAGAAAATTTCACCATAATCAATTCCCTCCACTTGTGAGTACCCCTTCGCAACCAATCTGGCCTTGTATTTTTCAACACTGCCATCTGCACCAAATTTCTTCTTGAACACCCATTTACAACTAACAGGTTTTCATCCTTTAGGCAAAGGAACCAAGCCCCAAGTTTTATTCTTCTCCAAAGAAGCCATTTCATCTTCCATGGCCTCTTTCTAGGAACCTGCATCTTTCATGCCCATAGCCTCTGTCATACTTCTAGGCTCATTAGGATTAGTAAGCAAGGTAAAAACACAACTAGAATAAAGTAGTGAATAACCAAACCTATCAGGTTACTTCTTTGTTCGTGTAGACCTCCTCAAAGTCTGAGGTTGAGGTTCTGCTTGTTCTTCTGAGCTTTCAGAGCTCTCCTCATCATTAGGTCTCATAGGGTCTGTCGGTTTAGTCTTCTTAGGGCTAGTGGGAGACTGAACCACATCTTTTCACACCGACACCATAGCTAATGAAGATACACTTAACAACCTTGTTCTCCAATTTTGACCTCTTCTCCCTAGGCACATGAACATATGCCTCACAAAAAAAAATATGAAGATGTCTTACTGAAGGCTTCTTACTAGACCACACCTCCATGGGTGTCTTACCAACAAGAGCTAATGTAGGAGACCTGTTTACTAGGTAGCAAGTAGTGGCAACAACTTCAGCCCAAAACTTCTATTCGAGGCTAGCTCTACTAAGCATACTCCTAGCCTTCTCCATCAGTGTCCTGTTCATCCTCTCTGCAACTCCATTTTGTTACAGGGTGTATGGGGTTGTCTTATGTCTTTCAATCCAATGTTCTTTATAGAACTTATTGAATTATGTGGAACATAACTCATCACCATTGTCAATTCTCAAACACTTAATCTTTTTACTAGTCTGATTCTCAACAAAAGCTTTAAACTCTTTGAATTGACTAAAGACTTCAGATTTACTTCTAAGAAAATAAATCCTTGTCCTTCTATTGTAATCATCTATGAAAGATACAAAATATACAGATTTAGAGATCGAAGGAACATTAACTAGACCAAACACATTAGAATGAATAAGATCCAACACACCAGAAGACTTATGAGAACTCGATTAAAACTAAACATGATTTTACTTTCCATATATGCAATGTTTACAAAAGTCAACATCAAGATTACAATCATCTAACCCCTCAACCAGGTTTTTATTTTTTAGGGTTCTAAGACCCTTCTCACTAATGTGGCCAAGTCTCTTATGCCATAACATTGTCTTCTCAGCAGGAAGCTTGACTTCCAAAGCATGAGCACCCTTAGGTACCCAAAATGCACTACCATCAGCGTTTGATACAACAAATCTTTTCACTTCTGGTTCCAATGGTGTGGATGAAGTGACTACAACTCTTTTCTTTGAATCAAAAGAACTATTGCACTGTGAAGTGTATGCCTCCAGCTGAAATAGAGTACCTCTCCAAGTACCCTTCGCAAGCACCATAGATCCTCTAGTCATCTTGCATCCTTCTTTCAAAAAGACAACTTGCACAATTGCATCATTCAATTTACTTACAAAGAGCAGGTTCCGTGCCAAGCTTGGGATGTGCATGACCCCAGAGATCCCCTTCACTCGTCCATCAGGGAATCAGATTGTGACTCTTCCACGGCTAATAATATTTAGATGAGAATCATCACCAAGGTACACTCTTCCACCATCGAACTCTTCATACTTTGTAAACCAGTCTCGATGCGAGGTCATGTGGAAAGATGTACCAGAATCAGATGCATGGGTGGCCAAGGTTGCAATGAAAGCATCAGCATCATCTTGTGACTTGTCAGAATCTAAATCTGCAACATTCCTTTTCTTTTTCTCCTCTTTGTATTCCTTTCAAAAATGTCTAGATTTACCATAGTTCCAACAGAGAGCCTTGGACTTTCTAGGAGATTTGGATCTCCCACTGGATTTGGATCTACCCTTCTTAGCTTTCTTGTCCTTCTTTTTCCCTTACTCCTTGGGTCTTCCATGAACCGCAAGAGCCTCTTTGGCTGACTCAGATGACTTTCTCCACATCTCTTTAGATAACAGTGAAGACACCACTTCATCCATTTTGAAAGTGGATGTGGTACTCCCGATGGCCATAACAAGATGATCCCATGAATCTGGCAAAGAACAAAGCAAGGTCATACATTGATCCTCCTCCTCCATTTCACACCAACAGATGTCAACTAGTATGTTAAAGGCATTTAGATGGTTTGCAACAGATCCTCCATCCTCAGAGAATACAACTTATTTCTCAGAAAAAGCTTGTTCACCAGGGATTTGGCCTGATAAACATCTCCCAGCTTCTTCCAAAGTTCTTTCGTGGTTTTCTCCTCATGGACATTTAACAAGATAGAGTCAGCTAGATTGAGTCTTATATGACCCTTAGCCTTCCGATCTTTGAGATCCTAATTAGCCTGTGCCATTGTAGTTAGTTTTACACTGGAAATGGTTTCCCATAGGTCTCGACCAACAAGCATGTCTTCCATCTTAAGTTTCCACAACTCGAAATTGGTACCGTTAAACTTCTCCACCTCTAATCTTCTAGATGTGCCTACCATCTCCTTCCTACAACAAGATTATAGAATACTCTGCACAGGCTCCCACTCAATCTAACATTAGCTCAAAAAACCCCTACCCAACAACTAGGACCAAAGGTGATCAAGCTTTGATACCAATTGAAAGGAAGCTAGGTGTGCGGAAATCACTTCCTACACTAATCTAATGAGGGGAGATGTATGCAAATATTTTTAAACCCCTATAATTATAGTAGCAACACAACACATAAAAGAGAGAGAGACAAGATATATCATGGGGAAAACCTTTCAAGAGAAAAACTCCACACTCCAAAACACAACTCAAATGTATTACAATAAATAATCAAAGTTACAATATAGTTCTAGAGCCAATGCTCTTGTAGGATTCTTTGACACTTGTATCTGGAGATATTCTGGTAGCATAATAGTACCTATCAATCACACTATGCATCTCCCATCCAAGCGCATGTTTATAAAGAAGTTTCAAGGCAAAAGTGGAACCTTCTTGAGATGGGTGTCCATCTTGGCCTCATGGCCCAAAACCCATGCCTAAGGACACTTGTCTAACACTACAGCATGGTTCTGACACTTTTCATATCACCTCATCCCAATGTGGGCATGTAGTCCCAAGATAGGCTATGACAGATGCTCTTACGCACCTTACAGCTATCATAAAATCTATCATAACTGACAACACTTACAACTATAAGAGAATCTATCATACACTGACTAAAAATAGCATATTCCTCTTACAACATGTCATAACCTCCCTTGGGCACCCAAAGATGCCTTCCTCAAAGATGCTCTTCGACACATGTCCTCACCTATCATAGGATCTTCTATTTATGACTCTTACACGTCATATAATTTGTCATAGGAATTTGTCATGACTGTTATGTGTCATGATTCCTTACACACTGCTCAAGATGCTGACACATGGTAGAAAACCTCTACCACAATATGGGATGCCTATATCCACATGGATTGGGTTGACCATCCTAGTCACCTTAAAAGTGGAGTGACAACTCATCATGCCACTTCACACTAAATGACAAAACATGATGTGTAACTTAATTACATCATAGGCTAATAAAATAAATACATTACAAATAATAAATACAAGGAATTACCAAGGTTGAGACACCTTAATTCCTAACACCATTGAGAACACCTCCGGAGCAAACTAGGAGAAGATTCAGTGCTTGATCAAGCTAAAGTATTTTAAAGCGTAGGGGCCCACCTCTCTAAGCATCAAGTGGGGACAAAAGAATCAATAAGGTCAACATGACTCATCTTCCACCATAAAAAAGGAAACCCACATAAGAGAAATAAGTTGCAGCTGCCAACACACGTCACACAGGTTGAACCTCCTGACGTCACAAGACAATGCATCACCTTCAAGTCTATTCACAAAAAGATTCCAAGCCACGTGATGCTAATGATGTTGACATCACTACAAGTGATGAGGAGGCTACACACATGTAAAGTCACCATCACACCTCATCAAAGTGGCGGCATAGCAGCCAAGTACATCGGGCAATCGTCACGAAAAGTGATCCAGGTAATTCACTCAAGTTAGTTAATTATTACATGTCTTGTCACTTCTATTTTTGGTGCAAACTACTTAGACACGTACCCTTTCCATCATTTCCTTTTCAACCTATGCATGTCGCCTTAATTTCCACACTAACGACTACACTCCAGAGTGTCACATCATCCCCCGTGATTATGACTGAACCATCAATTCAAATTAATTGAAGTGATTGACCCTTCTGTAATCAAAGCAATTGTCATCAAAGGATATCTAGTCCCAAACTTTAGAAATTACAGAGCTTTCAAAACTCCAAAAATAATCTTTGAGCCATTACATGTTGCAAGTATGAGTAGTAAGTGTTGTCATTGATGTCAACACCTAAGGTCAACATCTAAGGAAGTTATTTGGATGAGTTTGAGCAAGTGTCTAAGAAGAACAGTGTAGTTTTTTGCTCCGCATATCCTGTAGATTGAATATCTTTATCTGTAGTTTGAAAGTTATGTTAAGAGATTTATGTAGATGCTATATCTCAAGTTTGAGTCTCCAGCATGAAGATTTGAGTGAGTTCTGTTCACCAGAGTAAAAACTACTTTTTTGAGTATTCAATGGTGACAGGGAGAAAGTAGTCTACTCCACATCTCTCCACATTTAAGTTTTATAGTTTGTGGTTCTAGGATTAAGTTTGGGATGATGTTATGTGCCTTTAGTTAAAGTGGTTTGTGATTTGGTGCTATGCAAGCAATCTTTTCTTTATGATAGTGGTTGATAGTAATGTTTAAGTGGTTCGGTTTGAAGAATCATTTAGATAGTATGTTTGGAGGTTGTACAGAAGTTCTTGGTGATTGTAACGTGCTTGTGGATGTCTATAGATTATGTTCCTACTTTTTGATTGGTCCACAAAGTGTAATTCAGATCATGGTTGTTCCTAAAGGTCTTAGTGTTAACACCAGTTTTGGCTAACCTAGTTATTTTCACTACTTGCGATTATGCTTGGAATTTGTGAAAGTGTGTTGTTGCATGGAAGATCACATTTGAGTCCCTGATAAGGTGTGGTGTGGTCTGCATTCATTCCTTTCCATTGCAGGAATGTTTAGGTCCAGACCTATTTTGAATATTGGTTAAGTTTGTTGTTTGTGTCGACCTTGAGGATTGTTTCCAAGATTGCGGATGTATAAATATGAGTTAGATGATTAGGAAATTGAGTGAAGTTATGGAGATAGACAAAATGGGTACATGAGAAGCATTATTTGTTGTTGGTGTGATCTGGATGGTATGATAGTGAGTTGTAAAGAATATCTTTTGATGCAAAGAGGTTATGATAGATTCAGTTGAGTTTGTGGTAGATCCCTAGTTGCTGTGAGATCCGTTCTCATTGTAACTATCTTCTTCTATCTTCTTCTACCTCTGGAAGTGAGCCCCTTCTTTTTACAGTGAGCATTTTGGGTAGTGAACCTTGTAAATTTTGATATATCATTTATATTGTGAGTTAATCCTCACCATGGTTTTTCCCTCATTGGGTTTTCCATGTAAAAAATCTAGTGTCTTATGTGTAAATGAGTTTAAGTTTTTGATTTCATGCTTTCATAGTTAAATCATAATAAAAATGATTAAGTGGTTGATGTGTTGATGTTTGAAAGAAGTTAAGTTTTGGTTACAATGAATATTCACCCCCTCTCAGTTGTCTTGTGCATTTAAACAATTGGTATCAGAGCCAAGTTTCTTGAAATAAAGCCTAACAGCTTTAGGTAGATCCAGAATGGCGCACAAGAAGGAGACTCTGCAATTTGATAGAATAGATTATGCTCTCTGGAAGGTACAAATGAAAAGTCATCTCATTTCTCTTGGTTATAGTGTTTGGAAGATGACAGATACAAACTATACTATTCCTCCAAATAGTCCATCATCTGAAGATGAAGTCAAACAGTATGAGTTAAATGGAAAAGTTAGATATGATCTATTAAATGCTTTATCTAACACTAAGTTAGTGAAATTTTTGGATCTGGAAATTGCTTATGAGATCTGGGACAAGTTGAAGAATTTATATGAAGGAGATGAATCTATAAAGAATGCCAAATTACAGAACCTAAAGGTGAGGTATGAAGCTCTGAATATGAGTTATGATGAAAACATAACAATCTACATGCAAAAAGTTGATGAAATTGTCAATGGAATCAAAGGTCTTGGAGGAACTATTGATGAGAATGAGGTTGTGTTGAAGATTCTTAGGTCATTGCCTAAATTCTACAGTCACAAGGTGTCTGTAATTGAAGAACTTATGAGTGTGAAGAGGATTACAAAGGATCAACTGCTTGGAAAGTTTGTTGCTTTTGAGATGAGAGAGTTCAGTGATGCTCTACCGAAGACTGAGATTGTCTTCAAAGCCAACACTTCATAGAAGACTTCAAGATCTAAGAAGTATGCTATGGAACTAGATGATGACCTTGATGAGATTGCAGCCAACTTTGTGGATAGAATGCAAAGAGGTACTGGTAAGTTCAAAGGTAAATTACCATTCAAATGCTTTACAAGATCGGTCACTATGCATCTAGGTGTCTAGAGAGAATTGAGAAGGTCAAGAAGAAATTTGAAAGTAGAACTAGGATCATAAAGAAATGCTATTATGTTAGAGATGATGATGATGATGGTGTAATGGATGATGAGTCTGATGATAGTAGCGCAAATGAATGCTTGTTTATTGTTATGAAGGAAGAACTTGTGTCTACTAATCCTGCTAGTTGTGTGAAAGAAGAAAAACTAGTGGGAGAGAGCGCTTTGTCTATCTACCAAGTTGAGAAAGATAAGGATGAATGGATTATTGATAGTGGATGTTCACATCACGTGACCAATGATAAAAGTAAGTTTGTAATTTTAGAAAAGTATGATGGAGGACTAGTTAGGTTTGGAGATGATGCAACTGGTAAGATTTGTGGAAGAGGATCTATTTCTTTTGATAGAAAGCACAATACAGATGATGTTCTATATGTGAAGGGTTTTTAAAGCATAATATTTTAAGTGTTGGTAAGATGTTTGACAAAGGTTATGATCTAAGATTCAAGGGTAATGGATACAAGATCATGGAAAGCTCTGGAACAATGATTGATACTGGTAAGAAGACTAAAGGTAATGTTTATCACTTGAGATGAACAAATGTTTGTTGTTTGTTGGCTTAGATAGATGAGAGTTGGTTGTGGTATGGAAGGATGTGTCATATCAATTTTGACAATTTGGTGAAGATAAGTTTAGTACAAGCTGTGAGAGATATGCCTAAGCTTGTGAAGCCATCTAATACTATTTGCAAGGAATGTCAATTGGGGAAATAGACAAGGACAAGTTTCAAGAGTAAAGAACAATTTTTTGTTGGATTGCTTAAACTGGTAAATACAGATTTGTGTGGGCCTACAAGAACAAGAAGTTTGCAAGGAGATAGGTAATTTATGTTTCTTATTGATGATTATTCTAGAATGACTTGGGTCACTTTGTTAAAAGATAAATCAGGAGCCCTAGACAAGTTCAAAGCTTTCAAGGAAATGATTAAGAATGAGATAGAATTAAGGATTAAATGCTTAAGGTATAATAGAGGAGGTGAGTTTATATCAAATGAATTCAATACTTTCTATGAAGAACATGGGATAAAAAGATAGTTGTCTACTCCTAGGATTCCTTAGCAGAATGGAGTTGAAAGAAAGAACAGGACAGTTCAAGAGGCTGCTAAGTCAATGATGAAGGAGGCAAAACTATCAGAAGTGTATTGGAGAGAAGCTATACATACTGTTTTCTACATTCAAAACAGAGTTCAAGTCAAAGGTAATGGTACTAAAACTCCTTATGAATTGTGGTATGGAAGAGTTCCTATAGTGAAATATTTCAAAGTTTTTGGAAGCAAATGTTATATCAAAAGAGAAGAAGAGTTAGGCAAGTTTGATGCTAGGGGTGATGAAGGAATTTTCCTTGGATACTCTACTAAGAGTAAGGCCTACCGGTGCTACAATAAGAGATTGAGAAAGGTCATTGAGAGTGCTAATGTGAAGGTTGATGAAGACAGGGAAAGAATATCAGATCTGAGTGGCTATGAATTAGATGAACCTACTATTACAGTAAATGAAGAAAAAGTTGAACAAAAAGACAATCAAGTTGAAGAAGAAAAGGCTCCAAAAAGTGCTATTAAGACTCCGAGGTATGTAATGATTAATCATTTTGAAGATTAGATTATTGGTGAAAAACACAAAGGAGTGTTGACAAGGAAAAGAGTTGCAGAAGAATAGGTGGACTACTATTTACATTCAAATATTGAACCTAAAATTGTAAGTGAAGCTTGCAAAGATGAGAATTGGGTAAAGGCTATGAAAGAAGAGCTGATGTAGATAGAGAAGAATCAAACTTGGGAATTGGTTCCTAGACCTACTAATAAGAATGTGATTGGAACTAAATGGGTTTTTCAAAACAAGATGAATAAAAATGGAGAAATAGTAAGAAACAAAGCAAGATTGGTATGCAAAGGATAATCTCAAGATGAGGGCATAGATTTTGAGGAGACTTATGCTCCTGTGGAAAGGATTGAAGCAATAAGAATGTTTTTGGCATTTGTAGAACACAAAGATTTCAATGTGTACCAGAAAGGTGACATGATGTGCAGATTGAAGAAAGCCTTGTATGGACTAAAGCAAGCTCCTAGAGCTTGGTATGCAAGGATGACAAGTATTTGTTGCAATTAGGGTTTAGTAAAGGTACTACAGATAGTAATCTCTATTTTAAAATTAATGATGATCAAATTCTAATTATTGTAGTATTTGTTGATAATATTATCTTTGGAGGCAATGAAGGTATGTGTAAGAGATTTGCAAAGGAAATGCAAAAGGAGTTTGAGATGTCTATGTTTGGTGAAATGAATTTCTTTCTAGGACTGCAAATTACTCAATCCATAAAAGGATTTTTTGTTTCTTAGTCCAAGTATGTGAAAGAGTTGTTGAAGAAGTTTGGAATCGATGATTCTAAGCCAATATGTACTCCTATGGTAACTAGTTGGAAGATAAGCAAGAATGATGAATCACCTAAGATTGACCAGAAAAAGTATAGATCTATGATTGGAGGACTACTTTATCTAACCTATACCAGACCAGATATAATGCATGTAGTTTGTCTTGTGGCAAGATTTCAAGAAGATCCTAGAGAGTCATATGTGATGGCAGTTAAGAGGATCATGAGATATTTAAAAGGCACTTCAGACTATGGATTGTGGTATCCTAAAGTAATTGATTTCACTCTTAGTGCTTATATAGATGCAGATTGGGCTGGAGATGTTGATGACAAAAAAAGTACAAGTGGAGGTGCTTTATTCTTGCGTAATATATTTGTTTCATGGTTGAGCAAGCAACAAGATTCAATTTCTTTATCTACAATAGAAGCAGAATATATTGCTGTAGCATTTTGTTGTACTCAAGTGCTATGGATGAAGTAAATATTGAAGGATATAAGGGTTGTGTATGAAGAACCAATTTCAATCTTTTGTGACAATACAAGTGCTATAAACATTTCAAAGAATCTAGTGATGCACTAAAAAACAAAGCATATATCAATAAGGAATCACTTTCTGAGAGAAAAGGTAACAGAGAATGAAGTAAAGATGGAATATGTGTCTACAAAGGATCAGATTACAGATATTTTCACAAAGCCTTTGCCTAAGGATACTTTTGAGTATCTCAGGAAGAAGTTAGGGGTTATTACCCCTCATTCTTGAAACTAAGATGCATAGGAAATGCATCAGTCCAGTGGTGCCCAAAGTCTCATTCTTTGATCTGGATTGATGTTTTGAAGGCTACCTCTCAGGGGTAGTAGGTAGATGCTTCTAATATGAGTTCCTATTAAAGAGTAGTAAGTGTTGCAATGTTGCTGATAAGGGGAGTAATGCATTGGTAGTAAGATCTGAGTTGAGCCTTGATAACTATAGAAGGTCCGGCACCCTTTGCCATTGATGTCAAAGGGGGAGAGAAGTTCATGTAAAAAAGGGAGTAAGTTGCAACTAGAGAAAGCATAAAGTAAGGGAGAGCAAAAAAGCAAAGCAAGTTTGTTTGTCTTGATGGTTTTTCACATCATGTGTTGCCATAAATTACAAAGGGAAGATTGTTGCAAGTATGAGTAGTAAGTGTTGTCATTGATGTCAACACGTAAGGTCATTGTTGTCATTGAGAAGAACAGTGCAGTGTTTTACTCTGCATATCATGTAGATTGAATATAGTTGTTTGCAGTTTGAAAGTTATGTTAAGGGATGTCTATAGTTGCTATATCTCAAGTTTGAGCCTTTGGTGTGAGGATTTGAGTGAGTTCTGTTCACCAGAGTAAAAATTACTTTTTAGAGTATTTAATGGTGATGTTATGTTTGGGATTAAGTTTGGGATGATTTTATGTGCCTTTAGTTGAAGTGGTTCATGATTTGGTGCTCTGCAAGTGATCTTTTCTTTATGACAGTGGTTGACAGTAATGTTTAAGTGGTTTGTTTCAAAGAATCTTTTGGATAGAATGTTTGGAGGTTGTGTGGAAGTTCTTGGTGATTGTAACATGCTTGTGGATGTCTCTAGATCATGTTCCTACTTTTTTATTGGTCTGCAAAGTCTAATTCAAATCATGGTTGAAGCGTGTTCCTAAAGGTCTTAGTGTTAACACCAGTTTTGGCTGACCTGGTTGTTTTCACTACTTGCAGTTATGCTTGGAATTTGTGAAGGCATGTTGTTGCATGGAAGATTACATTTGAGTCCCTACTAAGGTGTGGTGTGGTCTGCATTCATTCCTTTCCACCACGAGAATGTTTAGGTCCAAACCTATTTTGAAAATTGGTTAAGTTTGTTGTTTGTGCCGACCTTGAGGATTGTTTCCAAGATTGGATATGTATAAATATGAGTTAGATGATTGAGAAATTGAGTGAACTTATGGAGATAGACAAAATGGTTGCATGAGAAGCATTATTTATTGCTGGTGTGATCAAAATGGTATGATAGTGATCTGTAAAGAATATCTTTTGATGTAAAGAGGTTGTGATAGATTCAATTGAGTTTGTGGTGGATCTCTGGTTGCTGTGAGATCCGTTCTCATTGTAACTATCTTCTTCTACTTCTGGCAGTGAACCCTTTTGGTAGTGAGCCCCTTCTTTTTGTAGTAAGCATTTTAGGCAGTGAGCCTCTAGCAATGAGCCTTGTTGTAAATTTTGATATATCATTTATATTATGAGTTATTCCTCTCTATGGTTTTTCTCTCATTGGATTTTCCACGTAAAAAAATTGATGTCTCATGTGTTGAATGTGTGAATGAGTTTAAGTTTCTCATTTCATGCTTTTATGGTTAAATCATAATACCAGTGATTAAATGGTTAATGTGTTGATGTTTGAAAGAAGTTAAGTTTTGGTTACAACTGATTCACCCCCCTCTTAGTTGTCTTGTGCATTTCAACATTACAACAGAGGCTTTTGAGAGAATAGAGAAAGGGGTCTATCATAAATAGGAAAGAGAACTACAAGGGGACCAAGGGAAGAATCAATAAGGGAAGGTTCATTCATAATAGAAGAAGAAAAGGGATACAGGCAGTATGGGGGTGAAAAAGGAGTCAGAGCCTAAAATTGCAACATGACTACTCCAAGATCATGCTACAATAGATATATTAAGAAATACTGGGTGGTTAGAATTTTTGGAGAAATTCAAAGGGTTTCAGGAGAACGTAGTAGATGATTTCCTGCACCACCTAAAGAATAACCAAACCAAAGTATGAGGAGTCCCAATCAATGCTTTAGCCACCATCACCAGCCACATTTTAGGGCTACCAGAACAAGGTGGGAGTTTTTATCATCTCAAAACCCTATACTTTGATTTAATTAAAAACTTTTCAGTAGAAGGTATGCTATAAATACTTGATAATAACTAAATATACCAGGCCACTTCAAGGAGGAAAACCTCCAAATATCTCCAATGAGAACACAATTCACAATATGATGATAAAATAAGACTCACATCCTCCTATATATACCTAATTATGCCTAGGCCGAATAGACACACCCCTATATAAGCCCTAGGCCAACCTAATTGTTGGTTAACAGATTTGTCCTGGTCTAAAAATGTTTTGTTCTGACTCTATAACCCTTTCCTTTTAGAACAAATAAGTTAAACAACAAATGGGTGAATTATCAAGAATAATTCCCCTCTGAATTAAGGTATAACTCCCTTTCAAATCTTCAATGAATTCAAACTATTCTAATCATTCATATACACTTTTAACCAGAAAGTGTTTAAAGGCAAACTAACATCCATACATCACTATGCTATGAATGCAATATCTTTCTTCAATATAACATCATTCGGTGATAGAACACATAGCTTCCATCTTCAACAATAATCAAATATGTAAATATGTATATTACTAAACCAGCAAATGATAAAACATATATGATGAGTTATCCAATGAAAGAATAATTACCACATATAAAGAAGAGTTTGCATAGAAACTCAAATCCAAGTACTTAAACACACAGATTTAAGTATGCAGCAATCATTTCTTCTTTTCATTCACAAATAAAAATATTTCAAACAATCATCACATATATTGTAAAACATAGAAGTTCAGCTCTAAAATTCCTTGTGTCTTCTTCTTAACTATTATGTATGTCAGTTTTAACAACTAAAAACATATATATAGTAACCCTAATTAACTGTTCTTTTAAACCTAGAGTTAAAACAAACTCTGTCCCATACGGGATTTAGTTTCTTACAAGCTCATTGAAAAAAAAAGTTTTTTAAACATAACTCCAACTAAATAACTAAATAAAGAAATTATGTAAACAAGATCATGACAGGGGCAGCAGATTGGAATCTCTGGACTTGCTTTGTTCAGCTAGGGAGACACGTTGCACACTCCATTCCTGATATGCAGTAACAAATTCCTAGATTTTTGAGAAGTTGGGAATTCTAATGTGTTTAACCCTTGCTTTTCGAACATCTTTCTCTCTTCAAATTTTTGCCACTTTCTCTGCATGCTCTGGGAGTGCATCGACACAGAGGTGAAGAAGTGATTCCACCTTTGATATCTGAGAGAAATCTTCAATTAATAGGTTATCATTTTCTTTAACAAAACTAATTTTCCCTCTGAAGGATTGAACCACAGTATCAATATCCTTTTCTGGATCCTTGTCATCCTTTATAGATTTCACATCGATACATTCCAAATCATGCTATAAAGATTGAGTGAACTTAGTTATTTCTTTAATCATTTTTGTAAATTCAATTCGTCCTTCACGAGATACTGAGTTTCTCTATTCGATGTTTCTCTTGCTTACATATAGTATATCATCATTCAGACATGTCATATTCTTTTTTGATAAAAACTTTGTAACCCCATAAATCTAAACTTCATCAATTTGATTTATCACATTCATCCATTTCCCTTCATCTTTTACTCACGAAGCATTTTGTGTCTTCAAATCTTCGATAGTAGCCATGGTTTCATCATATATACTTTTCAATTCATTAATGTATTTTGTACCCTTCTGGATGATACCATCCAACCAATCATCAAACACTTTGGTCACCATTTTGTTCCTGTGTATCTGATCTAGCATTTTCTGATTGATCAGAGATTTTGGGTCAAAAGATAGGGGTAGTTGAGAAACAGGTTGTGGGTTTGGATTATGAATAGCATTGATATACTCTTTCATTGATCATAAGGTTTGTTTCAACTCCCTCTTATCTTTTTCATCCTTCCAGGTACGGCTGACTATCCTTTTGGTAGATGATTCAAGATGATGCACATCTGTGGCATGTGATGCAGTCCCAAGATCTATTCTTTCTATTGTGAAATCCTGAACTGTAGATTCTTGAACTTCTTCATCAGTTCTTGGCCAAGCTAATTTTGCACTCCAATTCCATGTATTAGGGTCAATATCTACCCTGGATGTGGTTTTCAACTTTTTAGATTTAGGGGTCTTTCCTAGACACTTGCTAACCATATCCTCCAATGGTAATGAAAATGGAACTATTTTTCTTTTATCACTGATTGAACTTTCCAACCATTTGGGTGCAAGGACCAGAACTTCTTTACCAGGATTCAATTGTTCAGAAGGCACATTTGATATCATCATTAGATTGGCAGGATCTGAAGCAACCTCTGCTTGTGGGTTTGTACTTATCTCTTCTGCCATTGGTGAATCAAACTGATGTAGAGCCACTGGTGGAAATGTGCATGGGATAAGTCAACCTACCGTTGACATACATTTAGGTTTGTATGTATATTTTTAGTTTACCCATCGGTGAGAGAACACCCATCAGTTGACCAAATTTATTCTCCCCCGATCACCTGACTCCTATCGATACCTACTGAACAATTAAGTTGCCTATCAGCAACACTTAACTCATCAACCTCTACGTAACATGTCTCCCTGAAAGCCTTCTCTCAACGATATCGTTATTATCACTTTTGGTTGCCTATCGGCAACACCTACCCCATCGGCCTTTGTGAGATTTGTCACTCTGACATACTCCGTCACGTCGATGTCGTTGACCACCCGATGACCGATAGTGGTATATGCACAGAACATACAAAGGAGGTATACATAGAGTTTGTACCTTGCGATATACACAGAGAATGTATATCAACCCTAAAAGCTGAAAATACAAGCATTTAACATGGTTTTGGCACCCAATCTGATCAACGATAGGATTGTAGCCTATATCCCTCTCATCTAAATGCAATATACTCATAGTTTCTCCTTCAAATCGATCAAAATGAATGGTTTTCACTTTGAATAAACAAACTTCACGAGATTCTATCAAGTCAACATCTGTCAACCTAGCACATCGAAAATGCTAAGGTTCTTCCTAGCAAACTGCATACGACCTTGCAACAAACTACACAAATAGAACAAAACCCTAATCTACAATCTACACCCATTCCACCAATTGCGAAGCAATCTACCAATGGAATGGTTGGAAATCCATTTTGTCTCCCAGGCAATTTCACAGTGAATGTAAAATAGGAAAATAACACAAAACAGGGTCTCTTATTTAACTGGCAGAAAGTGATTACAATTATCTGGTTCATAGTTCCACTCTTCAATTCTCTGATACAAAAATGTTCAACATTAGATCCTCTCCCAAAAGGAACCCAATCTAGGGTATTTGAACTACTCAAAATGGTAGTATCGATTGGATTCCCAACGGCTGGGAGATAAAATCCAACTACTTAACATAACAAACTAACAATCTTATCCTAGGGATTTGCACAGTCAACTGTATGCAAATTACAATCTAGCTTTGGTCAAATAGACCTTACTTAACAATAACAGAATGTATAATGACAAAATATATTTAGTCTTCTCCCTCCAATAACTGTTGAAGGGGTGCTCCTGCACCATACTCCCCGAGAGAATAAATCTCAAGTCCACTTGAGATGAGATGTGGGAGGTCTGCACCATGTGTGTGAATCTATTCTTCAGTCATCCAAACAGCCTCTGAATCAGGTTTGCCATGCCAAGTGACCAAGTATTCCAAATATTCCATGTTCCTGGTCTTCTTTGCCACTCTAGAATCTAAAACTTGCCTCAATTTTGGAGGATCATGTTTAGGAATGTCAGTATTTGTTGAAACCTGTAATGACTCCTGGTCTATGTCTGGATGAAGTTTGTATGGAGTAAGATCACAGACATTACAGATAGGTGATAAACCAAGATCAGAAGGAAGTTGGAGTTTGTAAGCATTTGGTCCACATTTCTTCAAAACTTGACATGGTCCAATCTTCCTCCGCATGAGCTTAGTGTGCTGGCCTTTTAGGAGCCTTTCTTTCTTCAAATGAACCCACACCAAATCTCCAACATCAAATTGCACATCTCTCTTTTTCTTATCAGCATAAGCTTTATATTTCTCTTGGGTTTGTTGGAGTTGGGTTTTGACTTGATCATGTACCTCTTTGATGGTTGATGCAAAAGTTTCTCCATCTGCACTGATAGGTTCTCCTATACGTAGATCTCTTAGCTCTAAAATACCTCTTGGATGAATTCCATATACCACCTAAAAAGGTGATTTTCCTGTACTCCTATTGACAGTATCATTGTAGGAAAATTCTACCTGTGAGAGAATGTTATCCCACTTCTCTCCATGTTGTCTTGTTAAACATCTCAATAGATTGCCTAAGGAATGATTAACCACTTCAGTTTGGCCATCATTCTGAGGATGATAAGCTGATGAGAAAGACAAATTTGTACCAAGCTTCTTCCAAAGAGTCCTCCAAAAATGCTCAATGAATTTCACATCCCTATCGGATACTATGCTTAATGGAAATCCATGTATCCTTACTATTTATTTGAAAAATAGGTCTGCAACATATGAAGCATCACAAGTAGTTTTACATGGCAAGAAATGGGCCATTTTGTTGAACCTATCCACTACAACAAAAACACTGTCATGACCTCTTCTTGTTCTAGGTAAAGCTAACACAAAATCCATGCTTATGCTTTCCCATGGTCTAGAAGGAATACCAGCATTAGTAGATCTTCCTTTTGCCTTTTGACAGATCACACATGTCTCCACAAATTTTCTGACATCGGATTGTAACTTAGGCCAATAATAATGTCTCTTTATTAGATCGAGAGTCTTATCCAAACCAAAATGTCCTGCCATAGCTCCACAATGTTTTTCCCTGATGATATTCAGTCTCATAGAACACTTTGGGACACACAACTGTCCTCCTTTGAAAAGTAATCCATCTTGTATCAGAAATTTAGAATACTCAACATGATACTGATCCCCAAAAGTACATACCTGATAAATTTCTCCAAAATCTTCATCAACATCATACATAGTTTTCAAAGAATCAATACCAACACTCTCTAGCTGGATCTGATTGATGGTCAGAACCCTCCTGCTCAAGGCATTTGCTACCTTGTTCTTGACTCCTTTCTTGTGTTTCAGTGTGAAAGTAAAAGATTGTAAGGTTTCCACCCACTTCATGTGACAGTGATTCAACTTCTTTGACTGTTTATGAAGCTAAGGGCCTGATTATCTGTAAACACTATGAATTCTTTTGGCAACAAATAATGTCTCCACTTCTTGAGTGACTGGACTAGAGCATACATCTCTAAATCATAGATGAGTACTTCTTCTTAGCATCATTTAACTTCTCACTGAAGAATGCAATAGGCCTACCTTCTTGGCTGAGTACAACTCCAATTGCCATGTGACTGGCATCACATTCTACTTGAAAGATCTTGTTAAAGTCAGGAAGTGCAAGGACTGGCTGATGTGCTACTTTCTTCTTCAATGTTTCAAATGAATCATCAGCCTCCTTTGTCCAAAGAAATCTGCACTTCTGTCCTCCTTTGATGGTGTCCAACATGGATGCACAGACATGACTAAAACCTCTGATAAACTTCCTATAAAAGGTTGCTAACCCATGGAAACTTCTGACATCATTCATGGTTCTAGGAGTTGGCCAAGACAATATGGCACTTACCTTCTCCTTATCCATCTGTAGCTTTCCTTGAGAAATGACAAAACCCAAATAGGTGATCTCTTCTTGCATAAACAAACACTTTTCTAAATTGATCATGAGCTGCTCTTCATGCAACCATTTGAGAACCAAGTCTATATGTCTGAGATGCTCTTCCTTTGTATTGCTGAAAATCAGAATGTCATCCAGATATACTATGACAAATTTTCCTATGAATTCTCTTAAGACCTCATTCATCAATCTCATGAATGTACTAGGTGCATTAGACAAACCAAAAGGCATGACCTTCCACTCATATAACCCCTCATTAGTCTTGAATGTTGTCTTCCATTCATCTCCAGGCCTAATTCTGATCTGATGATAGCCACTTTTCAAATCTATTTTTGTAAAATACTTAGCACCTCCCAAACAATCAAGTAAATCCTCTATCCTAGGTATTGGAAATCTATACCTGATTGTTATCTTATTAATAGCCCTGGAATCAGTGTAAAGCCTCCAAGTGCCTTCTTTCTTTGGTGCAAGTACAGTTGGTACTGCACATGGGCTTAAACTTTTGCCAATCAAACTTGTATCTAATAATTCCTCAATGTCTTGTAACTTTTGCATTCTGCTCTGGAGTAATCTTGTATGCTACCTTGTTTGGAAGTGTAGATCCTGGAATCAGATCTATGCAATGGCTGATATCCCTTATAGGTGGTAGGGATCTTGGCATTCTGTCAGAGATGATGTCTTTATACTTATCTAACAACTCTTGGACAGTTGGATCTATAAACCTCTATTTTTTTTCTCCTTTGGTTTCTTGTTGTTGTTCCTTGTTCATATTCAAACATGGAATTAAGGCATATGCAACTGTGCCTTCTTATGCTATCTCCTTCATGAACTGATTGCCTTCTACCAACATTACCTTGGCTTCTTTTCCTTTGGACTCTGCCTCCTTCTACATCAAGGGTAGTAACTCTATGACTTTACCATCTTTGGTGATTGAGTATGTTTTCCGAACTCCATCATGTTGGGCTCTCAAATCATAATGCCATGGCCTCCCAAAGAGAAGATGGCAAGCATCCATCTGAGCTATGTCAAACAACAATTTGTCTTTATATGCTCCAATCTGAAACTCCACCCAAGCCTGCTCTTTCACAACTGTTTGTTGACCTTGAGTGAGCCATGAGATCTTATATGGACACAGATGTGGCAGTCTTTTAAGCTTTAGTTTTTCTATCATTTCAATAGACACAAAATTTTTAGTAGAACCAGAGTCAATCAGAACTTTACATACCTTTCCTCCTGTCTTACAAGTGGTTTTGAAAAGAGACTTCCTCTGTGGGGGTTCTCTATCAGGTACCTTCATGGTAGTCATTTTCCTTCTAATCATCAATGACTCTCCTATCTTTGGATACCCATAGCTATCAGGGGCATTCACACTTTGGTAAGTGTTTGAACTTGTCACACTCTGGCCATCAGATTCTTGAATTAGATTTGATCTTCTTTCTCCCATTGAGCTTGATGCTTTCTCTAGACATCTACTAGCTATATGACCTTCCTAATTTCAATTGTAACATCTGAGAGATCCTCTACCCTAAGATCTCCCTCTGAATGGTTGTCTGCTACCTCGAAAGTTATCTTTCTGATTGTAACCTCCTCTGTGGGTCTGATTACTATCTCCTTTATTATTTTCTTGATGTGCTCCACCTTGGTTTCCAAATCCTTGTCCTCTACCTCTGAAAGGATTTCTTCCCCCTCTCTGCTGTCTTCCTCTTCCTCTGTAATTCTGTTCTTGCCTCCTCTTCAGTTTCTCTTCTACCTTGAGTGCCAATTGATAGCATTTCTGAACTGTATCTGGGTTATGCAGATTTAGATCTTCTTGGATGTTGAATCTCAATCCATTGAGATATCTTGCTACTCTTTCATCCTCATTTTCTTTCGCCTTTGTCTTAACACACAACTTCATGAATTCCTCAGTATATGCACCGACATCTAATTCCTTTTGTTTCAGATTTTGTCTCTTCTTGTGTAACTAAATATTATAGTCCAATGGGACATAGGCTTCTTTCACCAAAGCCATCATCTTCTTCCATGTAACAATTTTGTTCTTTCCTTCCTTCACCCTATCATCTTGGATGAAATTCCACTAGGTCAATGCAAGTCCTTTCATCTTGGACTGAGCCACCTTTATTCTTTGATGATCTGGTATTTCCTTTGTCTTGAAGAAATTGTTCAGTTACTCTATCCACTCCATCACCGAATCAGGATCCATCTTGCCTACAAACACTGGTAGGTCACTTTTCATGTCCATGGTCCTCCTTTCCATGGATTTGAGGGCATCTAGAAAAAGCTTCTGGTCTACAAGAACATCTATTTCTTCCTTCCTAGGGATCTCCTCTTCATCCCTATCTTCTTCCATACCAGAACATACCTTATCCCTCAATTTCTCCAACTCATTTTTCAATGCCTGATTCTAAGCTTTTACAACAATGCTCTCTACAATCTGCTTCTTAACCAAAACAGCCAAATCGGCATTGGTCATCCTTGCCGGGAATTCTTGTGATGCCTCTTCGTCAGACATATTGTCCCTTTCACTTTTCCAGAAAAATGTAACTGGGCTTTGATACCACTATGATGCAGAGCCGCTGGCAGAAACGTGCATGGGATAAGTCAACCTACCGTTGACATACATTTAGGTTTGTATGTATATTTTTAGTTTGCCCATCGGTGAGAGAACACCCATCGGCCGACCAAATTTATTCTCCCTCGATCACCTGACTCCTACTGATACCTACTGAACAGTTAAGTTGCCTATTGGCAACACTTAACTCATCGGCCACTACATAACATGTCTCCTCGAAAGCCTTCTCTTAGTGATATTGTTATTATCGCTTTTGGTTGCCTATCGGCAACACCTACCCCATCAGCCTTCATGAGATTTATCACTCCGACATACTCTGTCATGCTGATGTCGTTGACCACCTGACGACCGATAGCGGTATACACAGAGTTTGTACCTTTCGATATACATAGAGAATGTATATCAACCCTAAAAGCTAAAAATACAAGCGTTTAACATGGTTTTGGCACCTGATCTGATCAGCGATAGGATTTTAGCCTGCATCCCTCACATCTAAATGCAATATACTCGCGGTTTCTCCTTCAAATCACTCAAAATGAATGGTTTTCACTCTAAATAAACAAACTTCACGAGATTCTATCAAGTCAACATCTGTCAACCTAGCACATCAAAAATGCTAGGGTTCTTCCCAGCAAACTGCATACAACCCTGCAACAAACTACACAAACAGAACAAAACCCTAATCTACAATCTACACCCATTCCACTGATTGCGAAGCAATCTACCGGTGGAATGGTTGGAAATCCATTCGGTCTCCCAGGCAATTTCATAGTGAATGTAAAATAGGAAAATAACGCAAAACAGGGTCTCTTATTTAACTTGCAGAAAGTGGTTACAATTATATGGTTCACAGTTCCACTCTTCAATTCTCTGATACAGAACTATTCAACATCAGATCCTCTCCCAAAAGGAACCCAATCTAGGGTATTTGAACTACTCAAAATGGTAGTATTTATTGGATTCCCAGTGGCTGGGAGATAAAATTCAATTACCTAACATAACAAACTAACAACCTTATCCTATGGATTTGCACAGTCAACTGTATGCAAATTACAATCTAGCTTTGGTCAAATAGACCTTATTTAACAATAACAGAATGTATAATGACAAAATATATTTAGTCTTCTCCCTCCAATGACTGTTGAAGGGGTGCTCCTACACCACAAACTCTCTCTCATTAGTTGCTTCACCCAAATCTAAACTCTCTATCATTAGTTGCTTCACCTGAATTTTCTTCAGAGTTTAAATCCACAACTATTCTTTCTTAAGTCTTCTTCTTCCTCTTACTTCTAGTTCTTGACTTGGTGGTAGGAGAAGATGGAATAGTTACAAGGGTTTTCTTGGACCTTTGGGTGACAGGACCCTTTTCAATTTTTGTCTTGGGAGCACCTGCATTGCAGATAGTAATACGCTGATTAGAAGAGCTTATTAGAGATGGTGATTCATTAATTGGTGCACATTGCTAGGAATCTTCATTTTGAACTTCCTTCAGTCTACATTCCCTCAACCATTTCTTAGTTCTCCTTATTACTGGGAGGATTTTAACCTTGATCTGATCTTCTTCATCTCTATTCCAATCAACTTCTAGAATAGGTATCTGTTTTATTTGTTCAAAATAAGGATCAATCACCTATTCCTCATCATCAACTATTCCAGAAATATTCATACTCAAATTGAGGGTAACTATTTTTCCTAAGGAGAACTTGCACCAAAGCCTCTTTCTCACTTCAAATTCATCTGGACAATTCTCCAAATAGTCTTCTATCTGGGGAATGTGTGAAAATCCCATTCCAAAATCCAAATTATCCCTAGGAAAACCTTTGTTGTCAAACTGGGGTCTGGCAGTATAGTATTGAAAATTAAACTTTTTTAGGCCCACCTCTAAATTTAAAGTGTCAGATATTGACTGACATGAATAGTGTCCAAGTTCAATGGGAAAAGATATACCAGATTCTTTTTGCATTGGAAATTTCTTATCTACATGGGCTAACTGCCTGCAAACATCTATCAATACAAAGCAGTCAAAAACATATCTGCGTAGCTTCACAGGTTCGCCATCAAAACCATCAACTCTAATATAAGTAAATATAGGAAACTGAATAAAGAAACTGCCATAAATGATGATTAGTTGCATGGCTTCATTAGACATCCTTTTATTCACATTACCTGTCAATTCATAAGTCATCCTACCAGTAAAAACATCATTGACTCTTCTTTAATTTTCATAAAAAAATTTCATCTGTAACTGTGAATAATAATCATAAATTTTGCTGTCTTCAACCAAGGGTGCATGAGGTAACCCTCCCTATTGTCTTGTATATGCCAGGTAGTAGAAGAGATATGAGGACATATAAAAGTCCTTATTCCCTAAATAATTACTCAAACCTTGATGAAAACATTCAGCTATGATTTCCTCCCAATCCAAATATTGTTCTCCTTGGAGGATCACTTGAATGAAGAAATACATCCAGTCCTCCCAATAAAATGCTTGAGAACTGCCTTTTATCCTATGTAACAATACCATGATGTCTTTAATTTTTGGTATCATATGTTCTCTTGTCAATGCTCTGGGCAGTCTTGAACCTCCCTTTCAAAATTTCAGTAACCAATTTCTTGCAATTACACTCCTGTAGTTTTGTTTCTTTAATGAAAAATGACCATAAGAGGAAGTAATATCAAGATCAAAGTATGGCTCCTTGGGTGGGATTTTCATTACATCTATTAGGGTTTGTCTATTGACAGGCAGTAACACATTGCCATCCGCAGTTCTAATACACCTGTTTTGGAGGTCATATTTGCTCATGCATTCCAGAACTAATTCAGGGCATTGTACTGCCATGGGAAAGGCTACAACTTCAACTAAACCACTTTCCACTATTCTCTCCATCATAGGAGTTGCCATAGGATTTTAACCCTCTCCTTAAAGTCCTCTAAATCATATTGAGCTAAAGAGGTATCTGCAAATTCGGGAAGAGAACAAATAAGGCTTGAACCATGTTTGAAACCAAAATAGGTAGATTTCATGGCTACAGACTAGATAAATGTAATGGAAAATGATTTGAACTTCTTTAATAATACAAGAAATACAAAATGATTCTCCTTTCCAACAAAGTAATGGAATCAGTTATAGGAAAAGTCGAACTCGCCTTCAATGGATCAGAAATTATTATCAAACTGGGCAATAAAAATCTTATACCTCTAGCACTGTTCTCCTTTTGCATCACCCTGTGTATTTACTGTTAAAATTGGCTTGTTCTTTCTAGATAAAAGGCACGAAATTATGTTGAATAATTATTGGATCAATTAATTCGTGCCGAAAATGCTTGATAAGACATAAACTCTGACGAACGCATTAATTATAAGCATCTCTCACACACGACCTTCATGTGTAATTATTATTCATGACCTTTTGAACATTAGAACTTTCTGCTTCATAATATGTTCTGGATATATTTCCCTCTAAATTTTCTACAAATTTTTGACTTAAAGAAGGCTTCGGGAAAAATGAGACTATAGTGAGGGAATGTTGAACCTTTGAACCTTTGAACTCCAATATGAGGTTCAACCGGGAGTTTAAAGATACAATTTGAGTTACACAAGGGGACTAAGAGTACACGACTTCTCAAGAAGCATTAAATATTGAACCATTGAACTCTTGAACTATGAAAAAGGTTCAAGTTCATAGGTTCAATTCTATAATAATTTAGCACATAAGATGATAGGCGGATGAATTTTAAAAATAAAGAGCTGACTTAATAAAGAAACATATGGCCAATAAGGGAAGATGGTAAGTCAACTTTTTGCTAAGGGAAGGATCACGAAAAAAAAATTGAATAAGGGTGAATGAAAAGGTAACATTGGCTCTGACTGGGGACTGCATTTTATGACAAAATGTAGAGAACTCAAAAACTCTGGTTACGCACAAACTAAAACACAGGGACGGAAGAAAAAGAACCAAGGCAAACCAAAACTAGAAAAGGAAAATGACAACACACGACAACAAAGGAAAGACTATGTACAAAATAGGGGACACCTGTTTTACTGTTGATACAATTTAAGGTCCTATCCATTATAGGACAGGGGTAGAATAGATCCATCTGGATATTCCAATTTGAAAGAATTAGGGCCCAGTACTTGATGAATTTTGAATGGACCTTTGCAAAGTGAATCAAACTTGCCATGTGCTCCTTTAGGTTCTCTCCTCTTATCCCATAGCAGCACTTCATCTCCTTCCATGAATTTTCTGGGCCTTGATTTTTGATCAAAAATCTTCTTAACCCTTTCTTGATGAGTGGTAATTTGATCAACCAATTCATTCCTTTCCTCCTTGATCTTGGTTAAGTACATAACTCTCTTTTCTAGGGAATCTTGAAAATATTGATCTTTAATGACATTTTGTAATTTGGCTGCAGATAATTCTAGAGGTAATGATAACTGAGCTCCTATTCCATAAACTAGCTCAAAAGGCACCATTCTTATTGCCCTTTTTGGGGTTACCCTGTTAGCCCAGATTGCTTCATACAACCTCTTATGCCAATCTTTGGGGTTATCACTCACCAATTTCCTCATGATGTCTATCAAATTTTTATTATTGGACTTAGCTTGTCCATTCCCTTGAGGGTACTAATCTGATGAGTGAGAAAGAGAGATACTATGCTCATCAAAAAATGAAGTAAGTTCAATTGAAGAAAAATTGGTAGCGTTATCTGCCACAAGATTATGAGGAACACCAAAACTTGCCAGTATATTTTCTCTGAGAAAATTACATACCACTTCTGAAGTGGTTCTCTTCATAGGGACTACTTCAACCCATTTTGTAAAATAGTCTACTGCTGTTAGAATGTGTGTATGTTTGACACTCGAAGGAGGTGAAAGAGGTCCAATGAAGTCTAAACCCCATTGTTTGAAAGGTTCTTCAATCACGACAGGCCTCAGAGGTAATGCTGCAAGTTGTGGTCTTCCTAAAAACATTTTATTTTTCATAGTTAGCCACCCATCTGTATGCATCTTTGAACATACCTGGCCAATAATAACAATTTATAAGGATTTTAAAAGCTGTGATTGAAGAAGAGAAATGTCCACCACAGGCTTCATTATGAAAAACTTCCAAAAGCTTGTGTTGTTGTTCCTTATCTACACATCTCAGGAAGGTTCCATCTAGCCCCTTTTTGTATAAGACATCACCCCAAATGACATATTTTGCTGCTTTTAACCTTAAATTCTTTTTCCTTCTTTGGGGATAAGTGATTGGGATAGTCTCCATAAATAAGATAATTTGCCACATTCAGGAACCATGGATCTTGTAAACTCACCAATAAGACAGTGGGAAGTTTTCCTATTTTGCTTCTTCACTTTCAGCAATCAATTTGCATAGGCCTTGACCTCTAACTAATTTAGTTGGCCTAATCTCCAAGTCATATTCTTGAATCTTAGCAACCCATGTTGCTCTTTTATTCATCCCAACATCCTATTGAGTCAGAATGCTTTTTACAACTGAATTAGGGACAAATACAATTGAATGAGAATGTAGTATGTAATATCTAAATTGTTTGATAGCCTTTACCATAGTGAAAGCTTGCTTCTCAGTTAACTAATATCTAAGTTCATGCTTCTTGAGAGGAACACTCATAAAGGCTATTGGGGCTTCCACATTCAATTCATTTTTCTGGAGTAAGATACCAGACATGGTATGTTTTGAAGCATAACAATAAATAATAAAATCTTTTTGGAAATCAGGGTTTACCAAAGTAGGTGTTTGTGCAATTGCTTCTTTAATATCTTCAAATGTTTTCTTAGCAGTCTCATTCCACTTGAATGCCTATTTTTCACTCATCATCCCTACAATATGCTTTGTAATCACAGCAAAATCAGGAATGAACCTTTTGAGGAAGTTAATCTGGCCAAAGAAAGACTTAACTCCAGTCCTATTAGAAGGAAGAATTAGCTGTTGTATTGCTCTAACCCTTTCTGGATCAATCTTGATTCCATCCTTTCAAACTAAGTGTCCCAATGACTTACCTTCAGTTACACTAAAAACTAACTTCTTAGGGTTAAGAGATATCCCATGACTACAAGACCTTTGCAAAATGATCTCCAGATCTTTCAGATGATCCTCTCTTCTTCTAGGGAAAATAGTTAAATCATCAAGATAAATGACAATAATTCTATCTTTTAGATCTCTAAAGGATGAATTCATGGCCCGTTGAAAAGTTGCACTAGCATTAATCAAACCAAAGGGCATATGGTTATAAGCAAAAGTTCCCCGGGGTGTAGTGAAAGCAGTTTTATGTTGATCGACTGTAGCCACACTTATTTGATTATAACCTAAGAATCCGTCTATGATGGACATCATCTCTAATCCAACAACTGTTTGTAAAATGTCATCCATCATAGGTAAAGGATAATTATCTCTCAAACTAGCTTGGTTTAGATTCCTAAAATCAACACAAATCCTTATTTCTCCATTTTTTTTGTGTACTGGGACAATGTTTGCCACCTAGTTGGAGTGATGAATTAGATAAATAATCATGGCTTTCAACATTTTGTCGATCTCTTTAAAGATAGCTTCAGCAACTTTTGGGTTATAGTTTCTCAACTTTTGCCTGAATGGAGTTGCATTTGTTTTTAAAGGAATATGATGTTGAAATTGCCCACGCCTAAAATCTTTCAGGTCATCATAGAACCAAGCCAAGACATCCTTATACCTAATCAACAGATTAATCAATTTGTTTTTCTCCTCTGGTGAGCAACACCTACCAATAGAAATCCATTTAGGATCAATTTTACTCCCCATGTTTATCTTTTCATAATTTCCCAATTTGTCAGAATTTTGAGCAAGTTTGTCTTTGGTATATTCATCTTGCCGAGTAAACAAATATTCCAGAGAGACCATTCCTCTGGGGATTTTGTTTCCCTTTAACTGAATTACATCATCCTTTGAATTGATCCTTGGATCAGGACTAAATTCTTTACATTCTGCTTTAGAACCTTTAAAACAAGTCCCCAGGAACATCTTAGCATTCTCCAAGAACTTTCTGATCTATTTGTCATTCTCAAAAACTTGCCAATTTTCAGCATTATCTGGGACATTAGGATGGTAGATCAGTTGTATTCTATATGAAACCTCTTTAAAATCAAGGTGTGGGAGAAGAAGGGAAGCTGACACTACTAGAGAATCCACCCGTGTATTCTAATCTCGGGAAATTGCCTTAATAGAAAAGGCATCAAAATATTCTATCTCATCCCAAACCCTATTTCTGTAATGTCTCAACCTTTCATTTTTGACTAAAAAAATGCCTCTCACATGTTTAATAATCAATTTAGCATCTCCTTTTGCTTTGAGCATCTTTATGCCCTTTTCTTTGGCTTCATTTAATCCAAGCACTAGGGCCTCATACTTTGCAGTGTTATTAGTATTTTTAAATTCTAACCTGAAAGAGTAAGGAAAAATTTTACCTTCAGGTGAGATCAAAACAACCCCTGCTTCTGAACCAATGGTGGCACAACTACCATCGAATTCCATGGTCCATAGATCATCTGAATGAGTAGATTTTGGGGTAGATTCTTCCTTCATGTCTTCAAAAGAGAGAAAGTAATTACCAAATTCATATTCTTCAAATAGGATCTGAGATTTAGGATCATCAGAAGGATACACAGTAAACTTGCATTTAGGATCAAGTTCTAGTTTAACTTTTTGCTTTCCCACTAGAATTGTAGCTTCTGACCAATCCAATTTAATCTCCCCACTTGAGTCTTTGCAGAATGTCCTACTCAACAACATCCCATAACTAGTAGGAATATCTACTACCAAGATAGTCAATTTCACTCTTTTATCAAGATAGGCTGCAAGGGTGACCTGTGCGTCTTTAATTTGTCCAAGCAAAGAAATCTGTTTGCCATCCATGGAGTAACACCTACCAAATGTTTTTTTAAGGGATAGGCCCAGGGCTTTGGCTATAGAAGAAGGCATGATATTATCAGAGGCACTTGAGTCGATAATACAATTATTGAGTTTATGGCCATTTATGAATAAAGAAACATAAAATGGGTTGGGTTTCATATCGACCATATAAGAAGTATCATTAGCTAAGTTGATGGTCATTTTAGGAGTAAACCTGGGTGATTCAGGTGGGGAAGCAAATATTTGGGCAATCAGAGACTCAGCACTAACATTTAGTTGATTTTGGGGCTCAATTTGTGAAGGATCACCTTTGACATATTTAACCAATTTATCAAGTTCTTTGGGGTTCAACTTAAGGTACTCAGTAGGGGATATTTGAATCTTTGTAGACTTACAAAATTCTATAATATCAAAAGAAGTTTCACGATCATTCCTATGTAATAATTTAACTTCTTGGGCCTTCAAACTAATGTCAGAGGTTCTAGTTGTTGGATTTTGGATAGACAACTGAGAGGGGGGTGAATCAGTTGTCCAAAACTTTCTTCTTATTTAAACACTTAAATCCTCTTTGTTATGTAATAGCATATCAATTAATCATTCATGAAAACACAAAGCATAAACACCAGAGCAGATACACATCAACATATGAGACACCAAGATTTTGACGTGGAAAACCTGGTCAAGGGAAAAACCATGGGGTGATTAACCCAAGGATTATTCTCTATTAGAAGAATAAGAAAAATAGATGGCACATGCCAATTAGGGCTTACTACTTGAGCACACTGCTCACAAGAGGCACACTGCCTACAAGAGACACACTGTCTACAAAGTAACAAGTATTACAAACTTGAATTGGAGATTGACATCTTTACCATGCCTAGATCAGTTCCATTTAAGCCCAAAAACTCATGCTCTACCTTTCGCACTTCTTTTCGCTACACCACACTTATCCACTTCAAGACACACTTCAAAATGAATTCACAATCCCTTATTTATACAAGGCATCAACTTAGTAACAGTCATCTAAGTTAGAAAACACCTATAAGATCATTTGCAAGACGTGTAATACATCCAGTCGGCCAGTCTCAGGAAGAACACCAACAACCGGTGGTCTTTACATCAAATCCAAACTCTAACTTCAATGCGGACTGCCAATAAGAATTGTGCATGATCCAAGGATCACCAAAACCTTTCCTGAGTCACCAAGAACATCCACACTTTATCAGCTTACTGGAATTCTTCTCTTCTTCATCCGGAACTTCAAGAACATAGTCTGTCGCCACTGTCACAATGAGAAAGGTGTTTTTGGACCTCCAAACCATGAACAAATCTAGTTGTCACTTCACACTGACTTCTTCAACACTCCCTCCAATCCGTAGAATGAGATAATGCAATTCCGGAGCTCACCAGACCAATCTATGACACTCTGTCACCACTGAACATTTACCGGAACCGGTTCTACTAGAGTGATCATAACTTCTTCATATCTTCATGCAGACCTCTGAAATCTTGACTGGAGCATCTCAAGACTCATATCTGAAAACCCTTTAAACTGTATCCTCTAATCTTCATCTTATCTTGGCCTTTTACCTTAAAGTCATCACTGTTCTTCACTGTTCCTGATTGAGATTAATTTTCTCAATATCCTCAGCACACAGCTCATCCAATCCTTCTCATAGAAAGAAATATGAGTATGTTGACATCAATGACAACACTGGTTATCCTCATACTTGCAACACTAGTAAGAGGCTCCTTACCTTTAATAGGCACTTCTTGAGTATTAGAAAATCTCAGATTCTTCTGACTTTTGGTAAGCACAGTACATGAAGGATCTTCAAGAGTAACCAGTATTTCACCTCCTCTTTCTAAATCTGATTCATATTCTAGGAAGTGTATTTCAAAGTTGCCAGGGTGCTTAGAGTTCCTTTCTTCTTCTGTAATCTCTCCAAATACATCTTGAGTAATGGCCATTTGAGCATATCTAAGAATCTTCAGACAAGATTTTCCGTCATGATTAGTAGTCAAATGAAAGGTACACATATTTCCTCTTCTAGGGGGAGCTTCAATAGTTAACCTTGGTTGTGCTGATGTAAGTGGCAATGTCTTACTAGTATTTACTTGTTGGTTAAAATTCCTCCTACTGACATCTTGATATGGTTGTTGAAATGAAGTACTGACCTTAGGCAATTGTCTTTTTAAGGCAATCATATCATTAACTAGTCTTTGAACCATAGGATCTGTAGAGGATGAGGGATGAGCATTAGGTACCTAGACTTCTTTCTTCCATTTAATAGCCATAATAAGATCATCTTCTAACCCAACTGCCAAGGTTTGTGCGATTACTAAGTCAGTAACTACACCTATTCTAAGATGAAAACTAATATCAGGAGGCATAGAATTAATAAAGAAACATTTCTGATTCTCAGGAGTTGGCCTTTTAGCATTTGGGATTTTGTGCACAATTCTATTGAATTTGGCTATAAATTCCCTCATAGGCTCATGTATTTCTTTCTTGAGTTGAGTCAATTGAGCAAGAAGGGAATGTTCATCTTCTGTGCTTTTGAACCTATTTTCAAAAGCAGTTTTCATATCATTCTAGTTTGTAATTGAAGAGTCAGCTAGATGATAAAACTGTTTTGCTGCAGTGTCAATTAGAGTTTGCACAAAAAGACTTATGGCTACATCTTGATGTTGCACACCTAACACACCACATGCTGTGACAAAGGCACTCAGATGTTCCTCTGGTGATTGTCTTCCATCTCCATTAAATTTGAGTAAGTTTTCCCTTGCATTTTTAGGCAGAGGATTCAGGTTAGCCCCTAAATTTAGAGGCCCTATGGCTGCTCCCCAAGGTTGGGCCATTGGTAGAAAGCTTATAGCAAAGGGAATGATAGTACCAGAAAGGGTTAAGGCTTGATAGATAGAGGATGTAGAGGGCTTAGGAGGGCTAGGAGGTCTACTTCTAGCTCTTCTAGTAGGAGTAGGAATATAAGGAAAATTTAGGCTTTGCAGCATTTGAAAGGTAGGATCCTCAACTCCCTCTCTCCTCAAAGACCTTGTGTATCTTCTGAACTCCAGTTTATGATGTTGTAACTGGGTAAGTGGTTACTAGTTTCTAGGTTGTTCTTGACCTCTTAGGACTTTAGTGGCTTGATTTCTTACTAGATTTTTAGCTTGCCTCCTTTGTCTGAGTAATAGCAACCTCAAATTATCAGCTAATTCTTCTTCCTTTTCTAATACTCAGTTGGCCCTCTATAATCATCAATATTTCAGTGAGTATGCCATGCAAGAGTATTTAACTGACCGATAATATCTTCCTGCTCATCTTGAAAGCCAAGATTAGGCTATAGAATAGGAATTAAATTTTCATGAGGAAGCACCATCGTTGCTTCATATTAAGGCAATTAATCTTTTAACAAATGACTTTGTTCGATCGCCAGTACAGTCACCAAAAATTGTTGGTTAACAGATTTGTCCTGGTCTAAAAATGTTTTGTTTTGACTCTATAACCCTTTCCTTTTAGAACAAATAAGTTAAAAAACAAATGGGTGAATTATCAAGAATAATTCCCCTCTGAATTAAGGTACAACTCCCTTTCAAATCTTCAATGAATTCAAACTATTCTAATAATTCAGATACACTTTTAACCAGAAAGCATTTAAAGGAAAACTAACATCCATACATCACTATGCTATGAATGCGATATCTTTCTTCAATATAACATCATTCGGTGATAGAACACATAGATTCTAGTTCTAACAACAATAATCAAATATGTAAATATGTATATTACTGAACCAAAAAATGATAAAACATATATGATGAGTTATCCAATGAAAGAATAATTACCACATATAAAGAGGAGTTCACACAGAAACTCAAATCCAAGTACTTAAACAATAGATTTAAGTATGCAACAATCATTTCTTCTTTTCATTCACAGATGAAAATATTTCAAACAATCATCACATCTATTGTAAAACATAAAAGTTCAGCTCTAAAATTCCTTTTGTCTTCTTCTTAACTATTCAGTATGTTAGTTTTAACAACTAAAAACATATATATAGTCACCCTAATTAATTGTTCTTTTAAACCCAGAGTTAAAACAAACTCTATCCCATATGGGATTTAGTTTCTTACAAGCTCATTGAAAGACAAAGTTTTTTAAACATAACTCCAACTAAATAACTGAATAAAGAAATTATGTAAACAAAATCATGACTGAAGCAGCGGATTGGAATCTTCAGACTTGCTTTGTTCAGCTGGGGAGACATGTTGCACCCTCCATTCCTGATATGCGGTAATAAATTCCTAGATTTTTGAGAAGTTGGGAATGCTAATGTGTTTAACCCTTGCTTTCCAAACATCTTTCTCTCTTCAAATTTTTGCCACTTTCTCTGCATGCTCCGGGAGTGCATCGACACAGAGGTGAAGAAGTGATTCCACCTTTGATATCCGAGAGAAATCTTCAATTAATAGGTTATCATTTTCTTTAACAAAATTGATTTTCTCTCTGAAGGATTGAACCATAGTATCGATATCCTTTTCTGGCTCCCCGTCATCCTTTATATATTTCACATCGATACATTCCAAATCATGCTGTAAGGATTGAGTGAACTTAGTTATTTCTTTAATCCTTTTTGTAAATTCAATTCATCCTTGACAAGATATTGAGTTTCTCCATTCGATGTTTCTCTTCCTTACATATAGTATATCATCATTCAGACTTGTCATATTCTTTTCTGATAAAAACTTTGTTACCCCATACTTCTAAACTTCATCAATTTGATTTATCACATTCATCCATTTCCCTTCATCTTTTACCCACGAAGCATTCTATGTCTTTAAATCTTCAATAGTAGCCATGGTTTCATCATATATACTTTTCAATTCATTAATATATTCTGTACCCTTCTGGATGATACCATCCAACCAATCATCAAACACTTTGGTCACCTTTTTGTTCTTGTGTATCTGATCCAGCAATTTCTAATTGACCGGAGATTTTGGGTCAAAAGACAAGGGTAGTTGAGAAACAGGTTGTGGGTTTGGATTATGAATGGCATCGATATACTTTACCATTGATCATAAGGTTTGGTTCAACTCCCTTTTATCTTTTTCATCCTTCTAGGTACGGCTAACTATCCTTTTGGTAGATCCTTCAAGATGATGCACATCCGCGGCACGTGATGCAGTCCCAAGATCTATTCTTTCTATTGTGAAATCATGAACTGTGTGATCTTGAACTTCTTCATTAGTTGTTGGCCGGGCTATTTCTACACTCCAATTCCCTGTATTAGGGTCAATATCCACCCTGGATGTGGTTTTCAGCTTTTTGGATTTAGGGGTCTTTCCTAGACACTTGCTAACCATATCCTCCAATGGTAATGAAAATAGAACTATTTTTCTTTAATCACTGATTGAACTTTACAAACATTTGGGTGGAAGGACTGGAACTTCTTTACCAGGATTCAATTTTTCAAAAGGCACATTTGATATCATCATCAGATCAGCAAGATCTAAAGCAACCTCTACTTGTGGGTTTGTACTTATCTCTTCCGCCATTGGTGAATCAAACTGTATCATTAGTTGCTTCACCTGAATCTTCTTCAGAGTTTAAATCCACAACCATTCTTTCTGAAGTCTTCTTCTTCCTCCTACTTTTAGTTCTTGACCTGGTGGCATGAGAAGATGGAATAGTTACAAGGGTTTTCTTGGACCTTTGGGTGATAGGACCCTTTTTAGTTTTTGTCTTGGGAGCACCTACATCATAGATAGTAATAAGCCGATTAGAAGAGCTTATTGGAAATGGTGATTCATCAATTGGTGCACATTGCTCAGAATCTTCGTTTTGAACTTCCTTCAGTCTACATTCCCTCAACCATTTCTTAGTTCTCCTTATCACCGGGAGGGGTTTAACCTCGATATGATCTTCTTCATCTCTATTCCAGTCAACTTCTGGAATAGGTAGCTATTTTATTTGTTCAAAATGAGGATCAATCACCTATTCCTCATCATCAATTATCCTAGAAATATTCATAATCAAGTTGAGGGTAACTATTTGTCCTAAGGAGAACCTGCACCAGAGCCTCTTTCTTACTTCAAATTCATCCGGACAATCCTCCCAATAGTATTCTATTTGGGGAATGTGTGAAAATCCCATTCCAAAATCCAGATTATCCCTAGCAAAACATTTGCTGTCAAACTGGGGTCTAGTAGTATAGTACTAAAAATTGAACTTTTTCAGGCCCACCTCTAAATTTAAAGCGTTAGAAATTGATTAACATGAATAGTGTCCAAGTTCAATGGGAAAATATATACCAGATTCTTTCTTCATTGGGAATTTCTAATCTACATGGGCTAACTGCCTACAAACTTCTATCAATACAAAGCAGTCAAAAACATATCTGGGCAACTTCACAGGTTCGCCATCAAAACTACCAACTCTAATATAAGTAAATTTAGGAACATGAATAAAGAAATTGCCATAAATGCTGATTAGCTACATGGCTTCATCAGACATCCTTTTATTCACATTACCTGTCAATTCATAAGTCATCCTACCAGTAAAAACATCATTAACTCTTCTATAATTTTCAAAACAACTTTGCATCTGTAACTGTGAATAATAATCATAAATTTTTTCTGTCTTCAACCAAGGGTGCATGAGCTAACCCTTGCCATTGTCTTGTAGATGCCAGGCAGTAGAAGAGATATGAGGACATATAAAAGTCCTTATTCCCTAAATAATTACTCAAACCCTGATGCAAACATTTAGCTATGATTTCCACCCAATCCAAATATTGTTCTCCTTGAAGGATCACTTGAATGAAGAAATACATCTAGTCCTTCCAATAAAATTCTTGAGAACTGCCTTGTATCCTATGTAACAATACCATGATGTCTTTAATATGTTCTCTTGTCAATGCTCTGGGTAGTCTCGAACCTCCCTTTTGAAATTTCAGTAACCAATTTCTTGCAGTTACACTCCTATAGTTTGCTTTCTTTAATGAAAAATGACCATAAGAGGAAGTAATATCAAGATCAAAGTATGGTTCCTTAGGTACGATTATCATTACATCCATTAGGGTTTGTCTATTGATAGGCAGTAACACATTGCCATCCGCAGTTCTAATACACTTGTTTTGGGGGTCATATCTGCTCATCCATTCCAGAACTAATTCAAGGCATTGTACCACCATGGGAAAGGCTGCAACTTTGACTAAACCACTTTCCACTATTCTCTACATCATAGGAGTTGCCATAGGATTTTTAACCCTCTCCTTAAAGTCCTCTAAATCATATTGAGCTAAAGAGGTATCCCCAAATTCGGGAAGAGAACAAATATGGCTTGAATCGTGTTTGAAACCACAATAGGCAGATTTCATGGCTACAGATTGGATAAATGTAATGGCAAATGCTTTGAACTTCTTTAATAATACAAGAAACACAAAATGATTCTTCTTTCCAACAAATTAATGGAATCAGTTACAGGAAAAGTCGAGCTCACCTTCAATGGATCAGAAATTACTGTCAAATTGGGCAATAAAAATCTTATACCTCTAGCACTGTCTCCTTTTGCATCACCCTGTGTATTTACTGTTAAAATTGGCCTATTCTTTCTAGATAAAAGGCATGAAATCAGGTTGAATAATTACTGGCTCAATTAATTCGTGCCGAAAATGCTTGATAAGACATAAACTCTAACAGACACATTAATTGTAAGCATCTCTCACACACGACCTTGATGTGTAATTATTATCCATGACCTTTCGAGCGCTAGAACTTTCTGCTTCATAATATGTTCTAGATATATTTCCCTCTAAATTTCTCGCAAATTTTTGACTTAAAGAAGGCTTCGGGAAAAATGAGACTATAGTGAGGGAATGTTGAACCTTTGAACCTTTGAACTCTGATATGAGGTTCAACTGGGAGGTTCAAAGATACAATTTGAGTTACACAAGGGGACTAAGAGTACATGATTTCTCAAGAAGCATTGAATATTGAACCATTGAACTCTTGAACCATGAAAAGGGTTCAAGTTTGTAGGTTCAATTCTACAGTAATTTAGCACATAAGACGATAGGCAGATGAATTTTAAAAATAAAGAGCCGACTTAATAAACAAACATATGGCCAATAAGGGAAGATGGTAAGTTGACTTTTTGCTAAGGGAAGGATCACGAAAAAAAATTGAATAAGGGTGAATGAAAAGGTAACACTAACTAACTAAATAATAATGATAACATGACTTAATTAAGAGTTAATATAGCCACAAGTTGACTATTCATAACTTGATGTACACCAATATTAAGGGCATAGCATGACCCCCGTCTTCAAAGAGGCATTGTCCTCAATGCTAATCAAGTGTGGATTCTTTTGAATGAACTCTTCATCCTCCCATGTGGCATCTTCAACTAGTAAATTCTTCCATTAGATGAGATAGTCAGTGAGAGTTCTATTCCTCAGCTTCTTCGTGTGTGTTTGACGAATGCCCTCTAGTTCCAAAATGATTCTTCCTTCTTCATCAAGCTCTAGTAGTATTGCTTGAGTTGGAATATTATGCCCAATTACCTTCTTCAAACAAGAAACATGAAAAATTGGATGTATCTTTGTTGTTGGTGGCAACTCTATCTTGTAGGCAACACTACCAATCTTTTACATGATTTGGTATGGCCCATAATACCTTGGAGACAACTTATTATTCTTTTTTATTTCTTCAGTGAGATTTTCTTGTAAGGCTACGATCTCAAGAAGACCCAATCCCCAACTTCAAAACATCTTTCACTACAATGTTGGTCCACCTACTATTTCATTCGATTTTGTGCCATGACTAAATTCTCCTTGAGTACTGAATGTACCTATTGTTGATGAAGCAAGTGGTCCTCTACTATTTGAACTCTTAATGACACCTTTAATGATGATGTGATGGAAGGAGGATGATATCCATAAAGTGCCAAAAATGGAGACATTTTTGATGAGCTATGAAAAGAAGTGTTGTACCACCATTTTGCAAGTGGTAACCAATCTACCCATTCAGACTGTTTCTATGAAGTGAAACAATGTAGATATCCTTCCAAACACTTATTAACAACCTCAGTTTGGCCATTTGATTGAGGGTAGTATGAAGAAATATGAGCCAATTGAGTACCCAAACATGAGAATAAATCTTTCCAAAAGTGACTAGTAAAGATAGGATCACGATCACTGACAATAACCTTGGGTGTACCATGTAGCTTTTGGATATTCTCCAAAAAAACTTTTTCCACTACACTTGCTATAAAAGGATGTGGTAATCCAATGAAATGTGCATATTTAGTGAGGCGATAAACTACTACCATGATGACATTATGACCTTTAGATTTGGGAAGCCCTGTGATGAAGTCCATGGATACCTCTTCCCAATGCTGGCTAGGAATAGATAAGGCCTGCAAGAGACTTGGTGTCTTAATTGTCTCCCCTTTATTCCTTTGACAAACCAAACATTCAACCACAATTTTTTTAACATCACCTTTTAGCCCTTCCCAAAAAAAATCTTGTTTGACCTGATGATATGTCTTCAAAAATCTTGAATGACCACCAACTAGAGACTCATATAGTTCTGTGAGAATTTTGTGTTTAAGAGTGGAATTCTTGTAGAGATACAAACACTCTTTATACCAAAGAGTATCCTCCTTCCAATAAAACTTATCTGAACTACTAGGATCACTTTGTAATTGTTGGATGAGATTACTTGTGACAACATCATTTTGCCACTCTACTTTGGCTTCTTCCACCCAATTTGCTTGTACTATTGAAAGGGCACACAATAAGGCTTCATCTTTCTCATCCTTCCTAGAAAGTGCATCTGACACACTATTTTCCTTCCCTTTCTTATATACAATCTCAAATTCATATCCCAACATCTTAGTGACCCATTTTTGTTTCTCTTCAGAAGATAATCTTTGTTCCAAAAAATATTTTAGGCTATCATGATTTGTCTTAACCTTGAAGTGTCTACCCATTAGATAAGGCCTCCATTATTTAACTGTGTGAAGGATCGCTAGCATTTCCTTCTCATAAATAGGTTTGAGCTGATTCTTACCCTTTAATTGACAACTCTTAAAAGAAAATGGTCAACCTTCTTTCATGAGAACTGCTCCTATCCCATTTCTAGAAGCATCACATTCCAGAATGAATTCCTTGGTGAAGTCCGGAGTGGCAAGCTTGGGAGTTGTACACATAGCCTCCTTAAATTTCTCAAATGCTACATTAGCGGACTCATTCCAATGAAAATAATCCTTCTTCAATAGAGTGGTGAGGGGTTCTGCTATACGACCATAATTATTCACAAATCTTCTATAGCACCCTGTCAATCCCAAGAAACCCCTCAGTTTCTTAATGGTTTTTGAAATAGGCTATTCCATGATAGCCTTAATTTTGTTAGGGTCCACCTTTACTCCTTCATGTGAAACTATGTGTCCCAAATACTCCACCTCCTTAAGACCAAAAGCACACTTGGATGGCTTAGCATAGAGTTGATGATCTTTGAGTAATTGTATTGCTTGATCTACATGCTACAAATGTTCTTCCCAAGTCTTGCTATAAATCAATATATCATCAAAGAACACTAACACAAACTTTCTCAAGAACTTCTTAAAAATGGAATTCATTAAACCTTAGAATGTAGATGGTGCATTGCTAAGACCGAATGACATCACCCAAAATTCATAATGACCCTCATGAGTCTGAAATGTTGTATTACAAATATCTTCCTCCTGAATCCGAATTTGGTGATAACCAGATCTAAGATCTAACTTGGTAAAATACATAGTTCCATTCAATTCATCTAGCAAATCATCAATGTATGGAATAGGAAACTTATCTTTAATGGTGTACATGTTGAGCACTCTATAATCTGGACACATGCACCAAGTTTCATCCTTCTTACATACCATCACCACAAGCGAGGAGTAAGCACTTTGGCTATGCTTGATAATTCATGCTTCTAGCATCTCGTCAACATTTTTTTCTATCTCACTTTTTTGTATGTGTGGGTACGTGTAAGGCCTGATGTTTGGTGGTTGGCTCCCTGGAACTAGTTGTATGGCATGATAATGATCCCTCTTAGGAGGAAGTTCCTTAGGAATATCTCCAAGAACCACTAAGTGACAATCAATTATTGCTTGTAAATCTAGATGAGTAGGAGCATTAGATTGAGAGACTTCTAATGAACATAGCTAGGACACAAATCCATCCACTCCTTTCTTAAGCAACTTTTGCATTTGATGAGAGCTTCCCATCTGTGGGGACTTTACCTTCAACCCCCTCATATCTACTACCTTTCCTTCTGATTGAAATCTCATGAATAGTTCTTGGAAGTTCATCTCAATTGTTCCCAATGTAGTAAACCATTTTACTCCCAAAATAATATCTGCTGCACCCATGGATATAGCATACATTGGGGTGTCAAGTTGATAAACTCCCATGGATAACTTAATGCTATGACACTTCCCAGAACAACTAACTATACCACCATCTGCAATCAAAACCTGAAACTCTGGAGCTAGATATATAAAACAATTTAGACGAGTCACCAACTTTTTGTTGATGAAATTATGAGTACTACTTGAGTCAATCAACACTGTTACTTTTTGCTTCTTTAAGAAACCCATTACCTTGAGAGTTTGTGGAGTACTAAAACCTGGGAGTGCATGATAAGAAATGGTTGGTCGAGAATCATGTGATTCCTCACTTGACTCCCTATCATCCTCTAATAAGGGTTCCTCCTCTTCTTCCTCGATTGGACCTTCAATATAGAACAATTTATTTTCACTACATTTATGTCCTCGACTATATTTTCTATCACAATTGAAACACAACCCATTTTCTCTTTTCTCCTAAATTTGTTTTGGAGTCAACCTAGTAGGTTGATGAAGAGGTGTTGAATATCCTTTCTCTCTTGTCACATTAGCCCCTTGCTTCTTAGGAATCAAATACTTCTCCTCTACCCTACATGCTAAGATAAAAGACTCATTTATAGAGATAGGACTAAACATGCGTACCTCATGTTGAATGTGATCCTTGAGACCACCCAAGAATAAATCATTCAAGTTCTCCTCTATAATTGTATCCACTCTTAATGATAAATTTTGGAATTGCTGAATATAATCCTTAACTAATCCTGATTGTTAAAGTTTAGCAAGCTGGCTGAAGAAGTTATCTGTCACACTATTGCTTATTGTGCTTGGAGTTCCTCTATAAAAATTGACCATGAGATGGTGAGATCATTTTTCCTTTGATGAGTACAAAGCCAATGATAATAAATGAATTGATCTGGTTCTAGATATAGGGAAGCCATCATGACCTTTTGCCCATTTGGGATTTGATGTACTTCAAAAAATTCTCCATTTTGTTTATCCATATTAGAGTTACCTTGCCATTGAACTTGTGCATATCCACCTTTAGAAACAAATTCCTAGATCCCATAGGAGTATTAAAATTTGTGTCAATATTAGCCAACTTGGAGGTTTCACCTTGGTTGCTTGAGAACTCCTTTCTTGGTTCATTCATATAGGCGCTTAACATGCTTCATATATTTGATATATCTCCTCTTAGGTCACACATATCCATCTTCATTAAGGAAATGTCTTCCTTGACCTTACTGATTTCCTCATTAGGATTAGTATCCTCTATTGTTACCCCATCCTTATTAGGAGTCTTTCCTGGTGTGACAACTTTCTTTTTGCCCCTTGTTGCAAGCCCAGTCATGATCAAAACTGTAAGGGTAAAATGTGGATTAATCAAATGAACAATGTAAAACCCAAACATCAGCAGAATAGTGAAAACAAGAAAGATTCAATAAAACGAAGCAATGAACAATACAGTGCAAACCTTTCCCATTTCGAAACTTCTGTTGTTCGCCTATCACAATCATCCTTTTGCTAGTTAAGTAGGCCCTCAGAGAGCGCACTCTTTTAGCTGTTTGTAGGAAGTCGATAGTAAATGGCTGTTGTGATATGCAATGAAGATGAGCCTCAAAGCACATATGTGATCTCAAGCTAGTGAATGGTAAGAGGGTGCCAAAGGCGCGTGGTTAGATTTCTGCAGAGTAACAATACGAATAGCCTAGATGAATAGAATGGAGGGATGAAGCTTCTTTTATAGACTCAGAAGAATGAGAATCAACGGTTGAGAGGAGATATGAAGATCAATGGCTGAGGATGGTTGAGGAATATGCAACCAGTAGAAATATGACAAGTGTCCCAGCTCCATCATGAAAGAGGGAATTTGACAAAATTGATTAGAGAGTTAACTCCATTGACTGATCAGTTAACAAACTTGATTGATCAGTTAGAAGAGTGGATTATGGGATTGACTGAATTGATTAACTAGTGAACTGGGTTGATTGAGGAGTCAACAGAATAGATTGACCAGTGAACTCAAATGACTAATTAGTTAACAGATTTGATTGATTAGTTAACTAACTTCTGATTTGAGAAGAAATAGGCCATGTGGGTGAGAGAAAAATAGGTAATTAAATATTTAATATATTTAATTACATGTGCAACCTGATGAGGTGGACAAGGTGAGGTGGAAAAGTGAGGTGTAAGCGTGAGGTGGATTTTTGAAATTTATAACTTAGGATAGAGAAATTTGGATTAATTAAATAATTTATGATTATTTAATTATGTAGGACATTTAGAAGAATTTTAATTAAATAAATAGATTTTATTTAATTATGGAACAGTGAATCGATTAAATAAATTTAGAATATTTATTTAATTGATAGAAAAATGGAATAAATATTTAGAATGATAGAAGGAATTTAGAAAGGAAATAAATATTTAGAATATTTATTTAGAATGAATCGTGCCATTTTTAGGCGTATACATTTTGCCCCTCTTTGATGCAATGCAGTTTACAGCGTTGCTTCAAAGAATAAATAGTCTGATAGTGACACATGCCCTAGTTTGCCCCTGGTACAAGTTTGACGATAGGATGCCCCCTCGGGAGATTGGACGAGGAGGAGGCAGAAGGCGTGAGACGGACAATCTCATGAAGATGAAGGGAACCTAGGTTAGAACGAAGAAATCAGATGAAGAAAGAGTCGAATGATATGAGATGCAAGATGGAATGATGACACACACAAGCAGGCAAGTAAGTATGCACAAATGACACAAGAACAAACAAGGTATTTGTTGGTCATGATGTTAGTCATTCGCAAACATAGAATAAAAGTTACACAACAACCTTTATTCATCTTGAAAGATACGATGAATTCAAAGAATTCATGATCCCAAGTCTCCGTTGATTAGGTCTTAATCTACTGACGTTACTCAGTGGTTGATGTGTGTTGTTGTTTTCCATTCAGGGGCCTTACGTGTTTCTGCACTGTTCATCATCATCATCTTCAAATATCCTGCTATGGATGTTCGCTCTGCATAAGTCTCCAACAATTCTACCTCTGCACTGTAAATTTAGTCAAATAATGTGCATACAGGCTGATATTTGCATGATTTCTACCATTATTTATGATTCTTTGCATGATATTTTCAATACTACATGCATTCAACTCAAATATGCTAAGGATCTTCAGTTACCTACGGGATTTCAGCATATTTGACTGTTTCTGCTTGTTATTTATCATGATTTGCAGTTATGGTGATGAATTAATGAAATTGAAAAAAGGAAAAGGGTTAGAGAGTGAGATTCCTAAAATTACTGGACTTAGATCACTGATTCACATACAAGCTCCCATACTTGCAATGAAAAGAAGGAAAACTAGAAATCATACTTCACCAGGACATTCCACAAATCCGCATGATCTAGTGCAAAGCTTCAAAGGAAAGTTGACAACAACATGTAATGAAATGAAAGCGCTTCCAGTTGAACACAGCATTCACCAGTACATATCCAGAAATCAACAGAAGATTACGTAAAATTTGCAATCAGGATGTAATCTGGAACTTCATATTCATTCAGTATGCTCAAGAACAGGTACATTTACAGTGATCTGAAGAAAGAACCTTGATATTTCAACAATTCTATCCTCATTAGTCTCAGTAATCCGATCTCCTAACTTATTCTACAGTAATTGAATTTTTGCGCCAGATGCGTCTGTGTATTCTAATGTATTTCTTCTCCCCCCCTTTAAAATGACAAGCTCTGGATGTTATATAGAGCAACTGCCAGAAAACGGTTACAATGATCCAAGGATCAGGATCTTCTCATAACAAACAACGGCCCAGATGAAAAGCACATGCTTCGTCAGTTAGCAAATGTACAGCTGGCACAGAATATTCCAGCATCTTCAACTTGATTCGGCCTCCAGCTGGCGAACAGCATATTTGACAATATCCTCTTCATGTCTGGTCCATGTTGACTCTATGCGCAACTTTGTAATGCTCAGCTTCAGCAGCATCATCATGATTTCAACGTTCAGCTTCAGCAGCATCATGACTTCCTGCAAGTAAACAGACAAACATAAGGTTCATCATCATCATGATAAACAACAGGAAGTAAACACTTTATTAAACATACCTCCCCATGTGCAGCTACAGGCAATCAAGCTCTACCTGTGAAAAATATGCACTAAATGCATAAGCAGCATGAAAACAACCAGGTCAACCCTCGTTGACCAAAATCAGGCAGTCGGCCCTTTCAAATTTCCATCGCTTCATGTTTTTGCCCATTCTCTTGTATATCGGGTTCAAAATATGATGATGATGACCCCAAATAAACAAGGAAATAATCGCCTTTCAACCATCCTTAGAATCCGGCCTTACATCATCATCATATTTGCATCGGCGTGACTACATATGATCAGGGTGACAATTTTACCTTAGGCCGACGGCAACAGTTATACCGACGCCAAAAATCATGATGATGACCAACTATATACTTCAAAGTGGCCGCAGGATATCACAAAATATGATGATCCTCCTTTCCTAATGCTCTGATGGAAAGTACATCAGGATGCTTTGTTCTTGCACATTCGGGAAAGAAAGACATCGTCATCATCATCATGATGAAGACAAACAGGAGGACTTGGAAAATGATCCTGCCGTTGAGGAAAATCATGATGACGTCATCGTCATCATCAGGCTTCGTTAAAATGCAAAGGGATGACGTCACCGTCATGTTTCGTTAAGATCAGGAGGTAAATGGAATATCGGGTTCCCTCTAAGGAAGATGATCAGGTCATGAAAGCAGTATGACCCCTTTTTCGGCCAAGGCAATCCGCTCGAAAGATCAGGATGATGAACACCATCATCATCATATTCGCACTGGGCGATCTAAAATATGATCCTGCTGAAAGTCCTGATGACGTCATCAGGATATCCGGGGCTTGCGTTAATCTTCGAAGATGACGTCATCGTCATCATCATATTGACGAACAGGATCATACCCTGGAAAATATCCTGCCGAAGGAGAAGGTGATGATGACGTCATCGTCATCATCATATTCGCAAAAGTTTATACTTCTCGGCAGGAGGATAATACGAAATGTGGGAGAGAAAGATCATGATGATGATGATCTTGTTAACCAGGCAGGAATGAAATAACACCCTCCGCTTCGGAAGATAAGGTGATCATCATGATCACGCAAAAGGAGATCAGGAGGATATTAGGAAATGTCGGACCTCGAAATATCATGATGATGTTGATCACCAAGACTGTCGTGCGCGCAAATTATGCAGATGGCAGATTTCTCTAAGTAAGGTGATTATAATATCAGCATGATATTATAATATCGGGATGTTGGAATATCATGATGATGCGATGCGAGAATATCATGATGCTGATGATGTTAGAATATCATGATGCTCGCTTGACGGGCAAAACACACTAGCATTTAAGATTGACGTCCGGATGTTTCGGGACTGCATGATATTCACCGGGTGATAGAGTAAGATCATGATGATGACCTTTGGCGACATAAAAGACCGCCCGACGGGAAAGGATTAATACGACTTAAACTTGACGTCCGGATGTTTCGACCTCAGGATATTATCGGGGGGCTTTTCAAATATCATGATGATGATGTTCATATAGCAATTATCAGGTTTGACCAAAACTTTGACTGCTCACAACTCCCTCATATGGATGAATTTTCAAGTGATGCAAAAGGCAAACCTGCATGAAATTTCAAGCTCTTTCTAACCATGAAGTCATAGAAACAAAATATGAACTTTGACAAACTAACCTCATGATGATGACCTACCTCATCCTGACCTTCATGATGATGATGCACCTGACTCAATTTTTACCAAAACCGCCAGAAACAGACAACACAAGCCAAAACAAAAGCTGGGTCCCTGTTTTGCCAAGTCAAAATGGGGCGTGTTGTGTAACCACACAACAACTTGCCACCAAAGAAAACAACAAAATTCAAACGATTCAAGTGATGTGATCATATTCATCTATAGTGTTCTAATTCTGTCTAAGTAAATCATCATGATCTTTGAATGATAAAATTTCATTATGGTGATAAAGCTAACAAAGGATCATGTGTGTGCAGATGATTAATTATCCTCATCTTGAAAGTAAGTTGAAAACATAAGTAACTGGTGTTAAACTACATAGTTGGAGATCATCCCTCATAGCCAACCTGGATAGAGCCTTGCTGCCAGCAGGTGTCTATAACCCCGGCAAGGTTATCTATACAATCTCCCTAAGTAGAGCCCCACTGCCAGCAGGCATCCATAGCCCCGGTAGAGTTACTTAGATGGCCTAATTTTATTTTGTTTCTGGTTTTCCTTTAAAAATTTAAATTTGATATCATCATGTCTGCTCATTTGTACAAGGTGTAGTCACTTGCAGCTTTAGGTTGGAGATTGTATTGGTAGCAAGGGAGTCCCTTTAGATTTTTCACTTAACACCTATACTCATATCTTCAACAAACCCAAGGCTGTTAGGTGTTTCATTGTGTTTGATTCACTTTGGACAAGAAAAAGTACCCTGATGAAAAGACATCATAAACCTGATCATGAGTATTTATCAGAATGAATTACAATCTATATCTAAATCTGATCTCATCACTTGAATCCTAACAATTTAGTTATTTTCTTAGGTGATGAAGTGCATCATCCTGACTTACCAGAGCAAGGTCCCAACCAACAAACAACAACAACAACAAGCAAACTGTACAAACAACTATACAAATATACAATATGATACACAAGACTGTCATGAAGTCACTCAGGCCTGGAAATAATGTTTAAGGAATTGTCCATTGACTGGCAATGGGACATCCTCACCTGTCAGGTTCTTAAGCCTATAAGTGCTGTCTCCTAAAATTTCAGAAATCTGAAAGGGACCTATCCATAGTCTATCGAACTTACCATGATCACCTTTCCTTTCATGGGCTTTATCCCACATCAGGACTAAATCTGATATCCTGAAAGCTTTAATTCTGGCTCTCTTGTCAAACCAGCGTTTGACAACAGCCTGATGTTTTGTAAATTGGTCAATTGCTTGGCTTCGTTTTTCTTCCAGATGCATCAACTGAAGCAACCTGACTTCTTGTTTATTATCTATGCCTAGATAGTCTTGGGCAAACTGCAGAGTAGGAATTTTCAAGTTTACAGGGAGGATAGGATCTACCCCATATACTAGCTGGAAAGGTGAGTTTCCTAATGCAATTTTCATTCTAGTTCTGTCTACCCATAAGGCATATTTCAGAAATGAATTCCATTCCCTGGGATTTTTCTCTATCAATTTTCTTATGATACTCAGTAAATTTTTATTGGTGGATTCTGCTAATCCATTTCCCTGGGGATAGTAATTGGATGAGAACTTAAGTATAATCCCATGATCAAAAGCCCAACTTGACAATTTAGTGGAAATGAAGGCAGAACCATTATCACTTACCAATGCATAAGGAGTTCCATACCTGGTGACAATGTTGCTTTCCAGAAATTTAATGACATCATCAGCAGTACAAGTTTTGTTGCTGATAGCCTCAGTCCATCTGGTACAATAATCAGTAATTGTTAGGACATACCTCTGGCCTGAAGAAGATGGAGGATTGATTGGTCCTATGAAATCCATGCCCCATTGTGCAAATGGGCGCTCTTCCATCACTGGCTGCAATGGTTGTGCAGCATATTTTTCTCTGTTGGCAGCAACCTGGCAAACATGACAACATTTAACATGATCAGCTGTGTCTTTAAAAATTGTAGGCCAGTAATATCCTGCTCTGAGGATTGCATGTGTGGTGGCCAACGCTGATCCGTGGGCAGTTCCAAACTTGTCATGTAGCTCTGTCAAGACTTCATTGGCTTCTGGTTTATCTAAGCATCTCAGGTATATCCCTTCATAATTCTTTTTAAACAGGGCTCCTCCCTTCATCATATATTTCTGGGATCTCATCTTTAAGGCTCTTCTCTGTGAAGCCTGCATCCTCAAAGGACATTTTCCAGTGATCAGGATGTGCCTGATGTCTGAATACCATTCTTTATTGTCTTTCTCATCTATCACATACTGTTGACTGATGATGTTTGGATCAGTTTCAGATATCATCTGGCTCAGAGCCTGTCCTCTTACTAGCTTCATGGGTGTGATCTCCATGTCATATTCTTGTAGTACCGTAATCCATTTGGCCCTTTTTTCACCAGGTTCACTTTGCATCAGCAGCATCTTTACTGCTGCATCAGGTACCACAGCAATCACTTTGCTCCTCAGTATATAATGTCTGAACTTTTTTACTGCTCTGACTAATGCAAGTGCCTGTCTTTCAACATCTACATATCTCAACTCAGCATCCCTGAAAGGACAGCTCATGAAGGCAATTGGTTTCTCTTCTTTATCTTCATTTCTTTGAGTTAACACTGCTGCAGAAGTATGTTCTGAAGCAAATGAGTAGATGTAGAAATCTTTTGTATAATCTGGACTAATGAGGACAGGAGCATCTGAAATGGCCTTCTTTATATCTTCAAAAGCAGCTCTGGCTTCCGGTGTCCAGTTAATTTGTGCATCTTTTTTCAACATGGCGTTCAGTGGTCTGACAATCTCAGCAAAGCCAGTGATGAACTTCCTCACAAAGTTTATCTTACCAAAATAAGATTTAAGCTCCTTTTTGCTTCCTGGAAGTGGTAATTTCATAATAGATTCCACCCTGTCAGGATCAATGATAATCCCATCTTCTGTGATCAGGTGGCCTAGTAACTTTCCTGTTGTGACCCCGAATATGCACTTCTTGGGATTCAAAGATATTCCATATTCTTCACACTTCTTCAGCACACTTCTGAGATCAGCAATATGATTTCCCCTTTCTTTGGAGAACACTGTCAGGTCATCCATGTAGATGACTATACATTTTCCTATTAAGCCTCTGAAGGCTATGTCCATTGCTCGCTGGAATGTAGCTCCAGCATTTATCAATCCAAACGGCATACGTCTATATGCAAATATCCCCCATTTTGTGGTGAAGGCAGTCTTTAATCTGTCAATTTTATCAACCATCACTTGGTTGTATCCTGAAAACCCATCCAAGAAGGACATCATCTTGGCTCCATTTACCATCTGCAGAACCTCATCCAAAGAGGGCAAAGGATAGTTATCCTTTTCTGATGCTCTGTTCAGGTTCCTGAAATCCACACACAATCTGATGTCTCCATTCTTCTTCCTGACTGGTACCAGATTTGCCACCCAAGTGGAGTGCCTTACCGGAAAAATTATCCGGGCATTCAACAACTTCTTGACCTCTTCAAGGATGATGGGCTCAAGCAGAGCATTGACTGGCCTCTGCTTCTGTCTGAAAGGTTTAGCATCTGGCTTGAGGGGTATAGTATGAGTTATGACAGAAGTGTCATACGTCTTCAGCTCATCATAAGTCCATGCAATTACATGTATATAATCCTTAAGGGCTTGAGTTATTCCATCTAACTCTTCAGGTGTACAAACCTTACCCAACAAGACATTCTTCTTGTCATCAGCTTGTCCAATATTCACCTGTGAATATTGACCTCCATCTGCCTTAGGCAGATCCTTATGCTTGAGCATATTATCCAGATCAAAGGCTCTTTCTAATTCAATCATACCTTTGGGAATTGTGTTGCCAGGCAACTCTAAAATCTCATCTTCTTCCCAGACATGATCTTCCATACCGTTTTCATCTATGATCTGAGCTTCAAATACATCTCTGTTTGATATGAAATCCAGGATGTGCTGATCATCATCAAACACTTGGAGATTAGTCACATTGTCAGGTACCGAAGGTACTAACACCAATTCTACTGAAAATCTCTTCAGACCAGATATAGACAGTGGTTCCAGCGTACTGGCGGCCTGAGCAAGTGCATCTGCCCTTTGGTTCTGTTCTCTTGGCACATGAACGATGTTGAAGGCATCAAAGTCTTCAACCAGGTCCCACACACGATGTCTGTAATTTGACAGCTTTCTGTAGTTACAAGAGTAAATTCCCCTTACTTGTCTCACAACTAGTTCTGAATCTCCAAAGACATGCAGGATTTTCACCTTCTTCTTATGTGCAAACAACAGTCCATGAATCAGAGCTTCATACTCTGTGACATTATTAGTGCAGGGGAACTGTAATCTGTAAGCTGCTAAATGGGATTTCCCTGATGGATCAGTAAGGTCAATCCCTACTCCAGAACCTTGCTTGGATTTGGATCCATCAAACCTCAGGATCCAAGGCTTATCTTCAGCAGGACATTTATTTGAACTTTCCTTTTTCTTTGCAGCTCTGGCTGCTGCTCCGCCTGATATCCACCTTAACTTAGGTGTGCCATCTTCAAGCTTCTTCTTTCCTTTATCTGATGAGCCTGATGGCTTTTCTGTTTTCTCTTCCATCCTAGCAGGAGGATGATGTTCAGCACATACAGCTGCATGCTTCTTCAAAATGTGCAAGCACAGTGAGCAAGTGGTTTCTGAGTGAGGCGCCTCGTGCAGCCTACACCAACCTTTGATTAAAACCTCCTGGGGAGATCTACACTGTTGTGTCATTTTTTTTATTTCTTTGACCAGAAATTCTTCGAACTTCATCAGGTCACTGCCTTTATCCTCATCAGACAACTCGTAATCCGGTTCCATGAAGCAATCACTACCAGGAGTGATCTTTTCCTTTCTCGCATCATTTGTCTGATTGGACACCAGGATCTCTTCTGTTTCTTGGATATGATCCTCATCAGGATCCGTCGACTCTTCTGTTCCTGCAGAAGACAAATAAAAAATAGTATCATCATCATCATCAGATGTAGCACTCACCTCAGAATATGATGATGATGCTTCACTATACGTCTGCTCCAGCATGATCATGTCTAAGCATGGTTCGCAAGTCTTTTCCGAGTGTACCTCTCCATGTAGTCTGCACCATCCGTCAATCAAAATATCATTAGCAGGTATATTTAATAATTGACAACGTTTTATCTGAGTAGATAAATGCATCTGAAAATCCCTGAAGCGATCTATTTCATTCTCATTATCAGGATCATTATTAAGTTTTACGACTGGCATATCCTCATGATAATCATCATCATGATGATGATGAACATCAAACATCAGGACCTCTTCTATTTGGACAGTTTGCGGCCTGATGTGATAAACTCCAGGTTCTACGTTTACATACATGATCTCATTTGTTCTGTTATATTCGGTGATCATATGTTTCATCCTAGGCTCAGCATCAATCCTGATCTGATTAGGTATACCTTTCCATGGCAACCACATGTGACTGAAGTCTGTGGACATGTATCCGTTAAGCGTTTTAGACCAGTCCCGGCTAAGCAACATCCCATATGTATCAGGTATGTCAACTACCTGAATGTCAATGTAATACTGGATCCTAGGATCAGACGCTAGCTGCATGTGAATATGAGTGAGTTCTCCTACGACACTTACTTCTGTCTTGTCCAGTTGAGTGACCTTCTTTAATGATTTAGCAGGATGCAGTCCTAATGCGTTGCATATTGACAAAGGCATAACATTAGTTGAGGCTCCTGAATCAACTAAGCAGTTGTGCAAATTCTTACTGAACATTCTTATGGTGAGGAGAAACGGTGGTGATTCAGTTTTATCTCTGTACAAGGTCATGTGAGAGGTTTCAGCAGCTTGGACTGTGGCTGACACTTTGGGCTTGACAGTGTTATCTTTAGCAGTATGATCTCTGCTATTGGATTGACTCAAAAGGTGATTATCCTCTTTAGAAGCAGGATCATCCAGCGACTTCATGAATGCCCTTTTGATGGCAGGAGTTTTCAGTAACTCAGATAGGGACAGGCTGATCTTGATTTTCTTCATTTCATCAGCCAAATAGCTGACTAACCTGTCAGACTCATGAGGTGCATTTGCAACTTTTGTTACTGTGTTTTGAGGAGACAAGTATTGAGCATTCACCTTAGGGAACCCAGGGTTATTGCTAGCCTTAGGATCAGGAGGTGTGTTGAAGTTGTTTGGAGGTAGAGATGATGTCAATGGACCGGCAGGTCTATTGGCATTACTCCTCAGGTTATAATTATGCTTACCAGGGTATTGCTGCTGGTATGCATGTACTTCCTCATGCTCTCTTGTAGGTTCATTTTCATCCTCAAAAGGGAAGACATAGTTTGCTTCAAAGGTTAAGGCAGATTCTTCACAGGTCTGATTATAATCCTAATGAGGCTGATTAGTGTAGGTTTCCAGCACAAAAGCTGAGTCATATCCACAAGGAACTATTTCATTTCCTTCTGCCTGAGGTGGATTTCCAGAAGTATTAGACACTTCAGTCTGAAAGATGCTGGCAGCAATCCTAAATTGTGGACAATCTAATTCTGCATGTGCATTGGTATTGTGAATCCTGCACCAATTGGTAAGGGCTGCCTCAGCAAGATTGACTCTAGTAGTCTGTTTGGCTTCACCAGGAGGCTGATTGTCTAGGGGTGATGGTAATGAACCATTATTTGGCCTGGAGTTCCACACTCTAGGCTGCCTAGGAGGATTATTGTTATTTGCAGCATTACTGTTGAAGTTATTGTTGTATCCTCTGTCAGGGTAATTTGGTCTGTCATTGGAATAACCCCTATTCTGACCTGACTGTGAATAAAACCCTTGATTTCTCAAGTGTGTTACTTCTGTGGTGAGCTTTCTCAACTGAGCAGCAATTTCTTTGATTTCCTCTTTCTCCTCTTGAGCTTTGGCCACTACATTTTCAGGCTGAGGCTGGAAAAAGGAAGATCCATGGTTATTATGAGATAGGTCTGTACCCTGAGGTGTCTGAGTATGTGCAGGATATTGTGGCAATTGGCCATTTCCATTAGGAGGAGGCATGATACTCAATGGAGGTACTTGCAAAGGCGCAGGCATGATTGCTGGGGGCATCACTGCTCCATTTGGATATTGTGCAGGATATTGCGAAGGATAAGCTGCAGGATACTGTGCTGGATATTGTGACTGCATGCCAGGCAAAGCAAGGAATGCTATATTTGGAGTAGGAGCAGGTATCAGCTGTTGATTTACCTTGATAGCTTCTTGAAAAGCTCCTGTCAATGTGGTGATCGCAGGATGTGTTCTCCTGATGAACATGGCGGTTAATGGATCCAGGGCTGAATAATAAATACTTCTAGCAGCATCATCAGCCACCACATATGGGGTAACTAGCTTGGACAACATCTTCTGGAACCTAGCATTGAAATTTGCAATAGGTTCATGCTCCAATCTCTTAATTGTGGCAAACAAGTGGTAATTCATGGATGGATCAATAGGGACCTTGAATCTGTCAAGAAAGGCCTTCTCTAAGACAGCCCACGAACCTACAGAAGATTGACCAAGACTGATGAACCAATTATAGGCCTCTTCCCCTAAGGAAAAAGGGAATAATCTGCACACCACATCCTGATGCTCAATTCTGGCTCTGCAGCAAGCTTCTTTAAACGTCCTGATATGATCATCCGCATCCTGATAAGGATGGTATTTTGGACAAAGCTTGTCCGGATACTTTGGTAACTCATGATACGCAGTAAAGGTCAATGGTGATTCTGCTGCAAAGAACGACATTGCAACCTGAGGGGGCTGAACTAGTGGTGCAGTTGGCTGAGGTTGGACTAACGGTATACCCTGAGGTTGAACAGGAGGTGTCACTGGTATACCTGAAGGTATTTGCAAACCAACAGGAGTTATAGGGGGAGGTCCTGGTGAAGCTCTGGACGTACTAGACTCTGGAGTATGGTGGACGTCTACAGTCCTAGGTCTAAAACCTCTAACAGGCAATTCTTCGAAAATTTTACTATGTCTAGACCTGGTATTTATCCTGTGAGCCAGGATTTCTCGATTTGGAGGCCAATTAGCTGAAACTTTGCAAATATTGGCTGGATTCCACCGGACGAGGTGATATTTGCGGTCAACTTGCAAATCAGATTGAATATTTACGCGATATTTGCGAAGATACTGCAAATATGACAGGATAGTGGGATATTTCGACCAGAAGCACCAGATCTCACGTGTCTAAGGCTCAAATCCTCAAAGCTTGAACAAATTTATGCATCTTTGGCCGATATTTAGTGAATTTAAAAAAATCTACTGTAAAGCTTGCAATATTTATGTGAAATTTGGAAATCTTTACACAGAATGTGCAAATACAAACTTGTCGCAGCAAATATTTACGCAATTTGATGAAATTCACAAATGATCTGAAGTTACCTTACTCTGAGCGTCATCAAACCTGAAAATACTGATGATGAACGTGATCTTCCGGAATAGCCCTCCTTCTAGCGCCAATTTATGTTGGTCATGATGTTAGTCATTCGCAAACATAGAATAAAAGTTACACAACAACCTTTATTCATCTTGAAAGATACGATGAATTCAAAGAATTCATGATCCCAAGTCTCCGTTGATTAGGTCTTAATCTACTGACGTTACTCAGTGGTTGATGTGTGTTGCTGTTTTCCATTCAGGGGCCTTACGTGTTTCTGCACTGTTCATCATCATCATCTTCAAATATCCTGCTATGGATGTTCGCTCTGCATAAGTCTCCAACAATTCTACCTCTGCACTGTAAATTTAGTCAAATAATGTGCATACAGGCTGATATTTGCATGATTTCTACCATTATTTATGATTCTTTGCATGATATTTTCAATACTACATGCATTCAACTCAAATATGCTAAGGATCTTCAGTTACCTACGGGATTTCAGCATATTTGACTGTTTCTGCTTGTTATTTATCATGATTTGCAGTTATGGTGATGAATTAATGAAATTGAAAAAAGGAAAAGGGTTAGAGAGTGAGATTCCTAAAATTACTGGACTTAGATCACTGATTCACATACAAGCTCCCATACTTGCAATGAAAAGAAGGAAAACTAGAAATCATACTTCACCAGGACATTCCACAAATCCGCATGATCTAGTGCAAAGCTTCAAAGGAAAGTTGACAACAACATGTAATGAAATGAAAGCGCTTCCAGTTGAACACAGCATTCACCAGTACATATCCAGAAATCAACAGAAGATTACGTAAAATTTGCAATCAGGATGTAATCTGGAACTTCATATTCATTCAGTATGCTCAAGAACAGGTACATTTACAGTGATCTGAAGAAAGAACCTTGATATTTCAACAATTCTATCCTCATTAGTCTCAGTAATCCGATCTCCTAACTTATTCTACAGTAATTGAATTTTTGCGCCAGATGCGTCTGTGTATTCTAATGTATTTCTTCTCCCCCCCTTTAAAATGACAAGCTCTGGATGTTATATAGAGCAACTGCCAGAAAACGGTTACAATGATCCAAGGATCAGGATCTTCTCATAACAAACAACGGCCCAGATGAAAAGCACATGCTTCGTTAGTTAGCAAATGTACAGCTGGCACAGAATATTCCAGCATCTTCAACTTGATTCGGCCTCCAGCTGGCGAACAGCATATTTGACAATATCCTCTTCATGTCTGGTCCATGTTGACTCTATGCGCAACTTTGTAATGCTCAGCTTCAGCAGCATCATCATGATTTCAACGTTCAGCTTCAGCAGCATCATGACTTCCTGCAAGTAAACAGACAAACATAAGGTTCATCATCATCATGATAAACAACAGGAAGTAAACACTTTATTAAACATACCTCCCCATGTGCAGCTACAGGCAATCAAGCTCTACCTGTGAAAAATATGCACTAAATGCATAAACAGCATGAAAACAACCAGGTCAACCCTCGTTGACCAAAATCAGGCAGTCGGCCCTTTCAAATTTCCATCGCTTCATGTTTTTGCCCATTCTCTTGTATATCGGGTTCAAAATATGATGATGATGACCCCAAATAAACAAGGAAATAATCGCCTTTCAACCATCCTTAGAATCCGGCCTTACATCATCATCATATTTGCATCGGCGTGACTACATATGATCAGGGTGACAATTTTACCTTAGGCCGACGGCAACAGTTATACCGACGCCAAAAATCATGATGATGACCAACTATATACTTCAAAGTGGCCGCAGGATATCACAAAATATGATGATCCTCCTTTCCTAATGCTCTGATGGAAAGTACATCAGGATGCTTTGTTCTTGCACATTCGGGAAAGAAAGACATCGTCATCATCATCATGATGAAGACAAACAGGAGGACTTGGAAAATGATCCTGCCGTTGAGGAAAATCATGATGACGTCATCGTCATCATCAGGCTTCGTTAAAATGCAAAGGGATGACGTCACCGTCATGTTTCGTTAAGATCAGGAGGTAAATGGAATATCGGGTTCCCTCTAAGGAAGATGATCAGGTCATGAAAGCAGTATGACCCCTTTTTCGGCCAAGGCAATCCGCTCGAAAGATCAGGATGATGAACACCATCATCATCATATTCGCACTGGGCGATCTAAAATATGATCCTGCTGAAAGTCCTGATGACGTCATCAGGATATCCGGGGCTTGCGTTAATCTTCGAAGATGACGTCATCGTCATCATCATATTGACGAACAGGATCATACCCTGGAAAATATCCTGCCGAAGGAGAAGGTGATGATGACGTCATCGTCATCATCATATTCGCAAAAGTTTATACTTCTCGGCAGGAGGATAATACGAAATGTGGGAGAGAAAGATCATGATGATGATGATCTTGTTAACCAGGCAGGAATGAAATAACACCCTCCGCTTCGGAAGATAAGGTGATCATCATGATCACGCAAAAGGAGATCAGGAGGATATTAGGAAATGTCGGACCTCGAAATATCATGATGATGTTGATCACCAAGACTGTCGTGCGCGCAAATTATGCAGATGGCAGATTTCTCTAAGTAAGGTGATTATAATATCAGCATGATATTATAATATCGGGATGTTGGAATATCATGATGATGCGATGCGAGAATATCATGATGCTGATGATGTTAGAATATCATGATGCTCGCTTGACGGGCAAAACACACTAGCATTTAAGATTGACGTCCGGATGTTTCGGGACTGCATGATATTCACCGGGTGATAGAGTAAGATCATGATGATGACCTTTGGCGACATAAAAGACCGCCCGACGGGAAAGGATTAATACGACTTAAACTTGACGTCCGGATGTTTCGACCTCAGGATATTATCGGGGGGCTTTTCAAATATCATGATGATGATGTTCATATAGCAATTATCAGGTTTGACCAAAACTTTGACTGCTCACAACTCCCTCATATGGACGAATTTTCAAGTGATGCAAAAGGCAAACCTGCATGAAATTTCAAGCTCTTTCTAACCATGAAGTCATAGAAACAAAATATGAACTTTGACAAACTAACCTCATGATGATGACCTACCTCATCCTGACCTTCATGATGATGATGCACCTGACTCAATTTTTACCAAAACCGCCAGAAACAGACAACACAAGCCAAAACAAAAGCTGGGTCCCTGTTTTGCCAAGTCAAAATGGGGCGTGTTGTGTAACCACACAACAGTATTGCCCCTGTCAAGCGATAAACCAACGATATACTAATAATGATATACAACAATGTTGTCATGGCAAGGAACGATGTATCCCTAGACCAACACGGCAGGCATGTTGTCATGGCTGGGAATGATGGATCCCTAGAGCAACATGAAGGATAGTGTCTGGTTTCAGGAAATGAAGCATGTTGTGTAAGACGCGTGTATTGGTCTGATTTCGACAATGCAACATCCTATATAAGACAATTGATTGATTAACTGATCGAGTTGGTTTACAACTAGACAAGGATCAAGACCCCTGATTGTGATTGGATCTTTTGTGCAAGATTGACTTGACGTGATTGGTATGGATTAAGGATGGACCTTGCATTTGGATCATTGCTCAGACTGACTGGACAAAGATGAAAGATATGATGATAGATAGAAATTTGATTGATAGAAGAAAGACTCGATAGAAGGACTCACAAGCATGTATTTGTATTGATACTCTGCATTGTTGGATCTTTATTGCATGGGGTATGGTATGGATGTATAAATGGATATAGGATGGATGCTTTGCTATTGGAGTGCTTTATTTCATCATTGGGTGATTTATTATTGGTACATTTTTGGAAATGTTGTAAGTGAATACAAGCATCTAGGTATAATTGAACCGAGATGACCTGAGTACTACTTACATGGATTTTGATTTAGCAAGTTAATACAAGCATCTAGTCAAAATTGAATCTAGATGACCTGAGTACTTCTTACGTGTCAACAAACAAGGATTGCCCCCGTTCATGTTAGACCTTTGATGTCCTTGATGATCTTTTGCCGATCATGTCCTTAGACAAGGTGTCACACTACTAAAGCTTAATCCACAGATAGCAAACAAAGAAAATAATCATGCCCCCTTCATAGCATCTCTAGCTTTTGGCATCCTTGAGTAGCATAGAAAGACATGATAACAAAAATCAAGACTCGGTAACTTAACCATGGTTCCAATCCACAAAACATTCTTGCATTTAGATGTGTTTGTTTCTTGCCATAATTTGGGTAAAATCATTTAGAAGGCCTTAGGAGTTTGTTTGCTTTGCTTTGGATAGGTTAATGTCTTGCGTCAAAATTTTTGTTTGAGGTGCGGGTTCTGCTTGCATTTGTTTGCTTGGTGAGAAGATTGCACAATCCTTATTGGGGAGACGGACCCTAATGGACTGACCTAGTGCCTTAGGGGCTTATTGCTAAATGGCCTTGCCTACGTGATGACGCAGAGGCAACGTAGTTCTAGGTAAACCCTAATGCACCATGGATGGACTAGAAGAAAGATGACAAGAATGAAGACAAGAAAGGGGACGAATGGGACCGTGGGAGAAATGGAAGCCTCGGGGGCATTAGAATAATGGCCTTGCCTACGTGACAGTGCAGAGGCAACGTAGTTCACGAACTTGGACCATGGACCTAAGATATGGATCAGATTGAGATGATATGGAATAGATATGGATCAAACAAGACATGAAATGGAATAGACATGGATCAGATATGGAACAGATATGGATCAGATATGGATTAGGCAAGACACAATATGGAACAGATGACACCGATGACAAGGAAACACCACGGATAGGTAGATGTACAGGTGATAAAGAATGGAATGGGTAGGTATGAGGATGGGCAATAGTGGATAGAAGGAACAAGGATGGGATCTCCAAGGACTATGTCGCATAAGAATAACATGCCCCATTGTAGGTAGAGTACCTAGGATTTTTCATGACAATGCTAATGACGATAGGAGGATGAGAGGATAATGAAGGATTTGCATGGTTTGGAGGGATAAGGTATGCTAAGAGATATCTAAAACATTTGTCAACATTGTACCCCCAATCTTTATCAAGATCAAGAAAAATAGAGAAATGGAGGATTAGGATGGATGGATGGGATAGTATAGGTATGTAATGGATAGAGGATAGGATAGGAAATGGTATGAAAGGAAATTGGTAGGAGAAAAGCGATATGCCGATGAGACAAAGTGCCCCCAAGTGTAGGTGAAATAGAAGATCAACTTACACATGACGCCTGTTTGCCAGGTTTTCATCATGGTACTTATCTAAGGCACCTGTTTGCCAGGTTTTCACCATTGGATGAAGGGATTTTTCTTTACTTTTTTCTTTTTTTTTCTTTTCTTTTTTTGAAACATTTGGGTAGGAAAATGCGGATATGGAAGGGAGAGACTCAGAGATCTAGTTCCATGAAAGGTGACAGTCCCACTAGATGGATGTTGTCGCATGGACAATGTCAAGTGTTCTCACAGATGTTGGTAGGGGATTGCATGAAAGTGAGATGGAGAAGGTAGATATTGGATTGCGAAAGGTGCAATAGTGGATGATGATGCAAAATATGGAGGGAAGGCTTATGTAAAAGCATGGACCATGGGAGTAGGATGAGGAAGATATGTAGGATACTAGTAGAAGGAAGGGGAGATGGAGGTATATGAAAATGTTGTGGGATGGAAGGGAATCATGACCAATGGTTGCACATACCATGATAAACATTGAAGCTAGTAATGGGAAAGTAGTGTAGGAAGCAACGAAGACTTTTGCTTGTGGATGAATGATTTAGGCATGTAGGAATCCACATAGACTGAGTATTGGCTTGATTTTTGCTTGCCACATGGGATGGAAGGATTTGATACTTTTGGATGGAATTGGAGAAAGTGAATGGTTGGAATTCTTGAGAGGTGGATGCCTCACGTAACTTGAGGGCTTTTTGCTTAGGCACCCAAACCATTTTGTTTTTAGATAGTACCTGTGAAGGTATGGGTTTGGGTGTATGCAGCGTTTGTACAGCTTCTAAGAGAAGTATTTGTTGCTTGGGGACCCACACTTTTTTCAATTTGGTATTGAGGTGTGTGGGTGTATGCAGCTTTTGATATGGATAATTCTTTGATTCTTGGCTTTTATATCCTAGGTCATGAGGACTCTTAGGATTTGTGACTTTATAGGTAGAGGCATCCACATATTTGTCATTGAATCCCCATGGGATGGTGGAAGTGAGGTTGGTGAAAGCTCCTTGTTTAGACAATATGTGCATTTGTCGGCCATGATTGGGATATTTAGAGGAGTCATAGATGGATGGATAAGGTGTTGGAAGAAGTGGTGGTAAAATGTATGGAGGGATATTAGGAGTTGGAAGAAGCAGAGGTAGATTGGATGGTGGAAGGTGTATGGTCACATGCTTTTGATAATTGTAGGATGATGGAGGTGGAATGGCGACATATGTTTTGGGGATATGATAGGTTTTGCGATGGAAATTCGTGAACTTTGGAGGAGTGGAGGAAGTACCAACATCTTGAGATTGTTCACCTTGGGGTATGTATCCAAGGCCATATGAAGGAGGAGGAACATTGACATGGACAGGCTCCAAAATACCTTGTTCGTGAAGGCCTAAGCCTTTACCTTGATAGTTCATATGTTGGAGTATGCGGTGGATAGTGGGATTATGTGTAGGTGGAACACTAGACACAAGTTCTTTATTGGATGGAGAAGATGAGATAGAGGATAATGGTTGCTGGTGTTCTAAGGAGGAACACTCATGAATGAAGGTGGTAAGACCAAGGATATATGGTGGAAGATTTGCAGCATGGTCGATAACGGATGGCGGAGGAGTATTACTAGTTTGATCTTCTATGCTTGCTTGGGAGGCAAGTGTATCATCAAGGGAAGTGGAAGTTGTTGGAACTTGGATAGGACTAGATGGGGTTATAAGCTCAGGACCGTGGAATGCATAAAGTGGGTTTAGAGGATCCTCATGGTCTGCTTGATCATAGATAGGCTCTCCATCATAGATGGGATCTTGATCGTAGATAGGATTTAGCACAATGGGATTAAGGTGCTCTTGTATATGTTCTTCATCAATGATAATATCTTGATCATGGAAAGGATATAGGTTATGGAGAGGTTGGAATTGGATCTCTAGCTCATGTGTAGGATCAAGTTGCTCATGGATAGCTTCTTCATCAAAGATAGGATCTTGATTGTAGAAAAGATAAAGGTTATGCATGGGACGGAATTGGATTTCCTTCTCATGTATAGGTGGTGGGAGATGGATAGGATCAAGTGGCTCATGGAGAGGTTCATTATTATGGATATCATCTCGATCATGGAAAAGATACATGTTATGGATAGGTTGCAAGAAAGTGATTTGATCTTGACTTAGACTGGGGATTAATGTTTCCTCATGCTTAGGATTAGACTCTTGACATACCTCTTGGGTTACTTGAATGGAAGTGGATAGCTCTTGGATAGCTTCTTGGTTGACAACATAGATGTTTGATGGACCTTGACTCTGGCGCATGGTAGAAGGCTCTTTGATAAGCTCAAGGAATTGAGGATCTCATGAAGGGGTTGTAGGATTTGACATGTTATTGGAAGCATCTTTTGTAAGGTCGAGGACCAAAATTTGGGGATATGGTTGATTCTCTGCTAGTAGCCCTTGGATCACATCCTTCGTAGGTGTATGGGTAGACGAATGAGGGGATTTAGCTTTCTCCCAAGCTTTTCTCTAGTTGTATAAATTTGGAAAAACTCTTTCCCACCACTCATCTGATTCTTTTTTGGTCATCCATTTAGAGTTTGAGGAACTAGATGGTGGTGTTGGTGTAGAACTGGTATGTTTTGGAATATGTATCTTAGAAGGTGGCGAAGGAGGACTAGTAGATGGAGTGGTATAGGATTTCCAACTTAAGGTGGTGCTTGCCTTGTCATGAGCATCATTAAGACGGGAAACAGATGTATGAGTTCGGGGCAAGGTGTAGCTAGTACTAGCACGTTTGGCTTGCAAGATTGCCATTTCTTGTTGTCTGACTTGGAGTTCTTGACAATTGCTATACGACCTTGAGGTGAGGTGTCTAGGGTTAATTGCAATTTCAGGTATTTGAGTTCTTGAGCAAGCTCTTCTAATTTAGTTTTCATCTCCATAGAACTGACACAAGACTGAAAGGGGTACTCAGAAAGGTGGAAATTTTTTCCTCAAAAATAGTGCAAATGGATATAAGCGCAGCTCTGTTTTTTGGCAAAATTTTTGGATTTTTCTGGTGTTTTGGGTATTTTTGGCTAGAAAAAGGCCTTCTTGGTCTGATTTTATAAATTAACAGCAAAAAAACACAGCAAGCACAAAGAATATTTTATAGTTTTTCATTATTTTTTTTGGTTTTTTTTTACTCTATTTTGGACTAAACTGAAACAAAAGCAAGCACAAAGATGGATTACAAGGTTTTTTGGCCACTAGAACAAGAGGTGTTTAATGAGGGAAACCATTCGAGTGGTTACACATGCGGCGACACTACTCTCCGTTATGGAGTCTCCCAGCCTCAAAGGGTTACGCCTTAGAGGGTTTTGGGGGAGGTTGGCCATCGGTGTAACACAGCAACACTCGTTGCAGGAGGTTTTCACCTCAAGCACATTTATTTTAAGTGGATTGGTAGGGCTTGGCTTTAGCCTGTTTTCACTCAGGGTCGTCCCCACTTGGACAAGCGTGCATCCAAGGGCAGGACCCTCCTAAAGGTTAAACAAATGGAATAACAAGTCTGGCACTCTGATCACCCAGTAAAGCCTATTGTCATTCGTCAAACACAGAAGACATTGATTAATCCAACCTAGTTAAAAGTAGAAAAACTAAATGAGCTAATATTACTTGTGCACTCACACTGTTGTTAACTTTGAAGTGGTTAAAAAGATAGCATTGTTCATTACCATTTGTGAGATAACAATAATCTAACTATGGAAGATAGCATTATGCAGATATTGTAATGGTTCAATTACTTTCTTCCTAGTTAAGGCTATGTGAAATTTGTATGAACATTCGTTTTACTGTCCTTTTATAAATTGAAGTGTGAGTTTAGTAAATGCAGCTAGATGAGTCTAAACCAGTGGCCTAACCTGCAAAATAGATCCAGAGTATTCTTGCAAAGATGTTAGCATTAGCAAAAATCTTCTAAAAAATCCTAAAATCACTACCTACTATAGAAGCACCACTTCAGAGACTGAATGCGTAGAAACAATCAACAGAAATTTGCATTTTTCTAACCCTAGTTTGTAAAGATTTGGATAAAAATATATGTAGATGATCTCTTAGCTCAAATCTAACCTCACCATTGCATCTGGGGGGGCATTTCCATACATTTTAAGTACAAATTTGCCTAAATTTCATGAAAAATAGAGCGTTTGGTGAAGAAAACAATGTTTTTAAAATTCACTACCAAACAAATGCGCTACAGAAAGTAACATATGTGCTGCAGGATGTAACATATGCGCTACAGAATTTAACATATGCGTTGCAGGATAACAAATGCGCTGAAACAGAGCGTATATGCGCAGAAAGAACATATGCGCCGTAAAAGAAGGTATATGTGCTAGAACAGTGTTTATAAGCGCACTAAGAACGAACAAATGTGCAGGAATAACATATGCACCGCAAAAATGGATATATGTGCCGTAACAGTGTTAAAAGCGCCGCAGGAATACACATAAGCGCATAAATGATAGAAGCACCATAACAGTGGGTATATGCGCCGCATAAATGTTCAAATGCGCTGAAGTAGCCTGTGCGTGACTGTGCGTGACCAGTACAGAACCTGTCTTCAAAAAAGCTCAGATTTTGATGAGATAAAGGGGCAAATGCCCCACGGTGGGCGCCAAAAATGTAAGGGTAAAACGTGGATTAATCAAATGAACAATGTAAAACCCAAACATCAACAGAATAGTGAAAACAAGAAAGATTCAATAAAACGAAGCAATGAACAATACAGTGCAAACCTTTCCTGTTTCGAAACTTCTGTTGTTCAACTATCACAATCGTGCTTTTGCTAGTTAAGTAGGCCCTCGGAGAGTGCAATCTTTTAGCTGTTTGTAGGAAGTCGATAGTAAATGGCTGTTGTGATATGCAATGAAGATGAGCCTCAAAGCACATATGTGATTTCAAGCTAGTGAATGGTAAGAGGGTGCTAAAGGCGCGTGGTTGGATTTCTGCAGAGTAACAATACGAATAGCCTGGATGAATAGAATGGAGGGATGAAGCTTCTTTTATAGACTCAGAAGAATGAGAATCAACGGTTGAGATAAGATATGAAGATCAATGGCTGAGGATGGTTGAGGAATGTGCAACCAGTAGAAATATGACAAGTGTCCCAGCTCCATCATGAAAGAGGGGATTTGACAAAATTGATTAGAGAGTTAACTCCATTGACTGATCAGTTAACAAACTTGATTGATTAGTTAGAAGAGTGGATTATGGGATTGACTAAATTGATTGACTAGTGAACTGGGTTGATTGAGGAGTCAACAGAATAGATTGACCAGTGAACTCAAATGACTAATTAGTTAACAAATTTGATTGATTAGTTAACTAACTTCTTATTTGAGAAGAAATAGGCCATGTGGGTGAGAGAAAAATAGGTAATTAAATATTTAATATATTTAATTACATGTGCAACCTGATGAGGTGGACAAGGTGAGGTGGAAAAGTGAGGTGTAAGTGTGAGGTGGATTTTTGAAATTTAGAACTTAGGATAGAGAAATTTGGATTAATTAAATAATTTATGATTATTTAATTATGTAGGACATTTAGAAGAATTTTAATTAAATAAATAGATTTTATTTAATTATGGAACAGTGAATCGATTAAATAAATTTAGAATATTTATTTAATTGATAGAAGAATGGAATAAATATTTAGAATGATAGAAGGAATTCAGAAAGGAAATAAATATTTAGAATATTTATTTAGAATGAATCGTGTCATTTTTAGGCGTATACAAAAACCAATAATTTTGAAATAAATCACACAAATGAAACATAAATTCTCTAAAAATTTTACTTTAACTTACCAGGGCCAAAATACCTCTCACCCAGAAAAATCTCCAAGAAATAATCAAATTTCTAGCCTTGAGAGTGAATTTTGTGGAAACTCTATTTTTGTAATAACTCACTTATTTATGCTCCAATGTGTCCATATTTTGGGCTGTAGGATCCTATAGTATGTCTTCAAAAACCCAATAAAAATCAAGCTCCAATTTGGAAGGATGTGAGAGATATGTAGATCCCAAATAAATTGTGTAGAAACCTTAATTATGCAATAATTTTCTCAGTTCTATTCCAATTCCTCTGAAATATGGACTGTATCTTCTTTAATATAGTTTTCAAAAACCCTTTAAAAATTAGAAACAAATTCACTAAAATCTGAAAGATATACTCTTCCCAAAATTGCCTCCAATATTGAGAAAAGACCTTGCCTCTACGGTGCCAAGATCATGCTCTAATACCACTTGTAATGAAATAAATTACACAATAGAAGAAGATGGTATGAAATATGTTGCAAGTACTTGATAATAACTGAAAATAATAGGCCACTTTGAGGAGGCAAACCTCCAAATATCTCCAGTGAGAACACAATTCACAATATGATGATGAAATAAGACTCACATCCTCCTATATATACCTAATTATGCCTAGGCTGAATAGACACACCCCTATATAAGCCCTAGGCTGACCTAACTAACTAAATAATTATATAATAATAATAACATAACTTAATTAAGAGTTAAGATAGCCACAAGTTGACTATTCATAACTAGTACAATAATATTAAGGGCATAGCAGAAGGTGATCTTGAGGTCCAGTTACATTTAAGTAAAAATGAAGTCAAAGGAATTGTCAGAACCTCACTTCACCAACCATGGTAGTCTTTAGCCATGTGGCTCATGAAATATTTTACATGTGATAGGAAATTCTCCCTAGTTTTAGGACCCATAATGAAAATGTTATTTTTCTTGAGAAATGGGCATAATCATCCAAAATATAGCATCAATCTCCCAAATTTTTTGTATTCTACTATTGTGGCTTTAGCAGATAAGTACCAATAGAGGAAGAATTCCATGAAACATCATGACCTCATTTTATTAATTGTAAAACATCATTTCTTGTCTCAAGCTGACGGAGATGCTTTGTGGAAGTCATTTTTAGATGACACATTACAAGCCAAAACATCGGGCAGGACACATGGTGCAGAAGAGACTTCCTCCACTCAACAGGATGAGGATGCAACACCTTCTACTTCCTCCCCATCCACTAGGAAGAGAAAGGGAAAGAAGAGAACAATAGAGGAAACACCAACTTTTACCCCACAAACATCAACAGGAAGCCCAACACCTGCCACCACTACTGAGAATAAAAAAGAAAGGAAAAGAAGCCATGGGAGAAGCCTCAGCTACAGCTAAGTAGTTGGTAGAATCAGTTACAAAGCACCCCTTTCATTTGACTTGCTTAGAAAAATGTAAGTTAACCTTAGCTGAGGAGTCAACCCCAACTAAACAGATAAGGGGAGCTATGATTATGGAAGAGGAGATAACACCAGAATTTGCCCAAACATTTGGTCCTAAAAAGCATAGAAAAGAAACAAGGCAGAGGGAGAAAACAAAAAGGCCTTCAAAAACACCTAAGCCCAGCAAGTATAAAAAGGTAGAAGAAGAGTCTGATGATTCAGATGAAATTCCCCTAGTTAGAAGAAAAATAAAAAGAAGAGTAGTTGAGGGGAGTACTCCAAAATCTACTGCCCCTCCAAAGACTCAGACTCCAGAACCACAATGCACTCAAGCCCCTGAGGTAGCAGAGGGAGAAACCTTGACCATCTCTTCAAATACTGAAGGAAATGATCTAGCTCTAGAGGTACAGTCCCCACCAGTGCTTCGGAGAAGTAAACGAAATAGACATCCTACTTAGGCAGAATGAGACACTGCTCTCCTGGATGAGGTCCTCATGGGATTTAGAACTTCCATGGAGGAGGCTGGACCCTCATCAGCCCCAACATTTGTAGAAGTAAGGTAAGAAGAGGCTCAAGAAGAAAAGACCCAGGGAAAAGATGAGGATCAATAGGTAAAGGTAGATGAACAAGGGGAGCAAGTTAAAAATGTGGGTTAGGGAGAAACAGAAACCCTTGATGAAGAAAGGACGGAAGGAGGAGAAATAGGGAATTACTCACACCCTTCCAATCAAGAAGATGTAGAGGTTCCAAGAGAACAATAGTTGATGGAAGAGATTGATAATCTAAAGAGGGTGCTATAGGGAAAGAACTTGATTATCACAAACCTCTAGAAGGTCATGAAGGAAAAAGACATAGAGTAGAAGTAGGAAATAGAGGAGCTGAAAAATGAGCTCAAAGAAAAATAGGGGATCATTCAAAGGAAAGGCTAAAATTAGGGAAAAGGATGAAGAAGCAACAAAGAATACCTCTAGCAGCATTAAATCTAGAGACAATGGCATCAAATTGATTTCAGAACTGATAGAGAAAATGCAGAATTAGACTAAGTAGCTGACATTGGCCAATAATAAGAAAGATGATTAGGAAGAGTTACTTCATGAGCTGACCACTCTAGCTGCTACTGTTGAACATGGGACTCAAACATATCCATAGCTAGGGTTGCTCCCAATAGACATCCTTAAGGCCCTATTTCACTAGGAAAGAAGATGTCGAGAGTTAGAGGAATCCAAGCCAGTGTTACAACTACAAAGGGCAGTAACCGCCATGTCAGAACAAGTATAGGCCCTAGAGGAGAAGGTCATCAAGGTGGCCACTCTCTCTGCTGAGATCATATCCTACAAACCTCCTTCTGGAAGTTATGCTCTATTTTTACAAGAGCAGATCCTCCAAAGGAGAATATCATTGGTTCTCTCTGATCTAACTAAAAATATACAAACTGAGAAAGATTTCATGGAGGTATACATGAAGAGTTCTGATGAAGACAAGAATTTTCTGTGTGAACTATATTTACATGATTTCTTCATTAAAGACCACACTTTCTTTGTCAACTACTTTGTGGGGGAATTCCATCTCAAAGCATTTATGTCACTGATGAGAAATCATCAGATTTGGAATGAATAGATGGAGGCTTACACCAAAAGGGATGTAGAAACAAGCCTAGTCCTTAGGAGAGAATGTCCAAACCCTATGGGATTTGGAATTCATTTCAGAGTAAAAAATTATTCCCCAGAAGGCAGAACAAAAATCTTGCTCCTGTATCAAAAACACCTACAAGAGTGTGCTATTGAGTTTGGTCTCTTCATGCACAACTCATCCAGTCAGATGATCACAATTGGGAAGAAAAGGTGGAACACCCTAACTCTAGAGCAAAAGATGAAGTAGTGTCCCCAGCCAACCTCTAGTTATTTATGAGGAAAGAAATAGCAATGCCTAGATTGATGGACAAATATAAATAGGATTGGATAGGTGGTTGTTTTAGGCCACCCCTCATTATTGAGCCACTACCCATATGGGTTAAGCAGATGGAGGATGCCAAATTTTGAGCATGGTTGAAACAAGTTGAGTAGTTCAAAGGAAATGACAATACAAACCTCACTACTTGGTCAACTAATGAGAAGGAATACAATTTGACTGATAGAATATACCACCTCAACAAGTCTAGGCTGTGAAGTGCAGGAGGACCTGCCAACCTTTAAGTTCGGGGGGAATGATGACTATCAGGTAGCACCCAAAATAATACACCTTTTTACTTCCCTTTTTCCCATCCTTTTATTCTGTTGTCTTGGTAGTTGCACCATAAAGACTGATAAGACTTGTCTTAATTACACTAATGAGAGTTAAGTTACTAAAGATCATTATTTTTTATGAAATGACTAATGTTGCAGCAAACTAATGAAAATGTGCAGAAAAGTCTCTCTTTTTGCATCCACAAGTGCAGTTGTATGGGTAAAGGGAATTTTGAAGATCTCCAGAGTTGGTCCTAATAATCTTTGGAGCTGATATGGACAATACTATAGCAAACTCCAATGTTTTCCCAAAGTATTTGAGGTATTCTAGAGAAGAGGGAGCAAGAAAGCAAGGGGTGAATCATCTCTGGAGCCATATAGGAATCAGGGATGCATCTTCAAAGTTGTTGGCAATATCACAGAGTCTTCAGAGCTACTGGCAATAGTACATAGTCTTTGGCACTGCTGTCTATCTACATCTCAGGAGGCACCTGCAGTGCTCCAGAGTCTACTCAGCCAACACCAAAATGATCTAGTGAAGACTCCATTTGACTACCAAGGATCTGATTCCATTTTTATTTGATTTTGCATGAGTTCTAAAATACTTGTTAAGACCTATATTTCAGGGCCTCGCTGCCCCTTGTTATTTAAGTTAGGACTTCGGATTTAGTGGGACTTCTGTTCCACTAAAGCCTTTTCTAGTTTGCATGATTATACTCTTCAGTTAAATAGTTGTATGTTTTAGTTAGAATAAGAGATTGGTTGTATCTCATAGATAGACTAATAGATAGAACAGTTAGTTCCAAAGACATCTCATCACTTGGACTAATATATGTTTAGATAGGAGTAGCATAACATATACAGATTTTTGCTATTAGATTATTGTAATTTCTATTTTCAGAGAGATATACTTTTTAATACAAGCATACTTGGATGAAATTAAACTAAAGGAAAGATTGTGTTGTTACATTTTCGTACTAAATTCTTGCTTTAGTCTTCAGTCCTAAAGGCGTGGAGCAAGGGCCCACTCCTGCCATTAAGACAGAAGGATAGTATCTATTGCTTTAGTTTATTTATAGATTTCAATAGGAAGTATAGTTTCATTGCTTTCAGAAGATAACTTCATTTCTATTAATAGTTTGTTTTTAATAAATGCATGTTTCTAACTTTATATTAAAATAGGTCATTTTCTAGCAATCTACTACTTTAACATTATTTTTGTGTTTTCAAAATTTCATTTCACAATACATAAATCAGTAGCATTAATTCCTAAAACAATAAAATCAATAGGATTAGTTGAAGGGCTATTGATTTTGAAGTTCCTTATTGCAAATAGCTTAGGATATAGCCCTGGATTTGACACATGAAAACATGATTAAATGCCAAGGTATGACCCTTGTCAGCCTCCTCCTAGATATATATTGATAGTGTTGTGTTGTGTCCCCCCATGTAATGTTAAATGTTTAGGCCTCCTTGGATGACCCTCAATAATCTCGTAAGGTCAAGGATACAAGGAGACTACCTCTATTGTGATACTTCTTCTATTTGTTTCTCTATTCTTTTATTCTCCTTTCTCTTATTGTAATTATTGTGTGTGGTTCCTGTTGATAACTGAGAGGGGGGGGGGTGAATCAGTTATCCTAATTATTTCCCTTATTAAACTTTCCTCTTAATTGAAGCAGCATAAAATCAAACACAAAACATAAGCCATGAAATAAGAAACACATGACACAGTATTTTTGACGTGGAAACCCTGTTAAGGGAGAAAACCACGGGGTGATTAACCCAAGAATTATTCTCTGTTAGAAGAATAGGAAATTACAAAAATGGCACTTGCCAATTAGGGCTCACTGCCCGAGCACACTGCTCACAAGAGGCTCACTGCCTACAAGAAGACACACTGTCTTACAAAGTGATTAGAATCACAGTCTTGAACTGATTGGAAGCATCTGCATATGCTGGAGTTCAGTTCCGGTTAGGTTCAGTATACTGATCTGCTGCACTTCATCTTTCCTCTGTTCTTTAGTCTGCTGTCCTTTCACATACCGGATCTTTCTTGTTACTTCTGCTCTACTCTGGACTTGTTCGCATATATTCACACCCCTTTCACAACTAAATCCATCCTCTATATATATCCGCACAAGTAATTTCATCATCTTTCTAGTCGGCATCCGGAACAGTCTAGTTTCTTACAAACTTAGTTCTGTCGGCTGAATCCTTGCTCACCAAGCAATGCGGATCAAGCATATACTTGTAGATATCATCAATTATGTCGGCCAAACATGATTCATGCCTCCACAACCTTTATCATCATCTGTAACACATCCGGAAAGTAGTTTGATACTCAGTCAGTCAGTTCTTCCTCTGTTTTCACTGTCTCTCAGGAATCCGGTACTCAACTATTCATATCTTTTTCCTTGTCCATCTCCGGAGGCTAAATCCTTGGAATATACTACTCAAGATAGTCCTCTTGACTTCCCCAGATCCGCACTGCACCAAGACACTTCCTCTGAGAGATCCGGACCAATCTGTCGGACCTTGCCACATGCTCTGTTCTTGTTCACCGGACCACCACAATCTTCAATCTGACTTCCGGTAGAGACATATCATGACTTGCGGATATGTGGGATGACCTTTGTTGCCATCAATGACAACAACCATGAATCCATATAGTGTCTCTTGCCAACAATCTCCCCCTTTGGCATTGATGGCAACACTTAGTGAAAAAATGACTAAGTGTTTACACTATGCTCCCCCTCTGCTGATGCTCTGTCTTTATATACAATTTCAGGAACTCCCCCTGAGTTGGATTCCTCATTTTTCACTGCTCCTCACTCCCCCTTTGACATCAATGGCAAAGGGTAGGGTCCGCACACCAAAATTTTCAAAAATTTTCTATATATAGCCGCATATTTACATACTCACATATACTGCAGAATGTCTGCAAAGGATGTCTGCAGTTGAACCATTTCAGTAGCCCAACTTAGCTTCATTCTGTCCAAGATTGAAATGTGACCACTCAACAAAAATGCAAAAGCTTCTGCCCGCCTGAGATCTGTCGGATCTTTTGTATGGGCGGTGGTCTGGGCATCACTGATGGCCTCATGCATAGTTTCCAACTTAGGGACTATAATCCTTCTAAGTTCTCCCATCCGGTTGGTAATGTTCTTCCTCTCCTTCTCAAGATTCTTTATTTCATTCAAGACTGCAATAGTCTGACATTCTTGATTTATTATAGAGGAAGAGAGAGGATCAAAACTTTGAGATAAGCTTTGAAGCTTGTCCTGTTCCTCTTTTATTTTCTTGTCAATTGCTGCTGTTGCCTTTGACCAAGATATACAAAATTTGTAGATGTCACCGCCATCCTTAAGAGCATTTTCTAAACTCTTTATTCCAATGCTTACAATCTTCCTATCCTTAGAGATTAATTCTAATATTTCAGAAAATCTCTTATCCAAAAATTCCTTCCGGACCTTTTCTTCAGCTGATTTTTCTAGAGAATTAAAATGTGTATCAATACTGCTGACTAAGGTTTTTAGATTACCGGAAGTGGAGGCTGTCGGATCTATTTGGATTGATGGCATGATCTTTACAAGTACTCCGGAAGCAGCCTCTATCAACTCACAGTCTTCCATATGAGACTTCAGGAGCTTTTCATTTGCCTTGGCATTTGCAAATGAAGCTATCTTCATTGTTTGTACCGGAGAGAGAGAGTCAAAATCAAATGGACCTTTTAGAAGCTCCGGTTCATCAATCTCTAGAGTTTCTTTGCTCAAAAATTGTTGAACAGTTTGTGCAGTGTCTCTTGCCGGAGACAGATGTTTCTTTTCTTCTGCAGTCTTAGAACTGTCAACCTCTTTGTCTGTCACCACTGCTTCCTTCTCCTGCAACTGCTCTTCTTCTTTGGATCCGGAGACTGTAGGGGAAACCGGAGGAGAGATGCTTGCTTGCTCATGGGCCACTTCTTCTGGAGCAGAGGGTCCCAAGTCCTCACTTGTCTGTTCATGGCTCACTTCTTCCGGAACAGAAGATTCCAAATCAGCAGCTGTTTCTGCACCTAAGTCCTCTACAACAGGAAGATTGAACCTTTTGAAGGCCTTCCGGAGGATCTCTTCTGTCTCTTGTGCCACTTTGTCAGTCTCACCAAGCATGAGCTGATTCATCCTGGCTTTACTTCTGAACTCATCTCTGCAGTCCTTGAAGATCATGTTCATTGTCTTGGGATCAATTTGAGGATATAGCTGAATAGCTATCTGCTCCCGGATCTCAAGATCTTTGGCATGAGCATTATTCTTTCTTACTTCCATTTCCTTCTCTAGGCTTTTAGGAATGAGTGATATGATCTCAATGAAAGCCTTATTGTATGTGTTCAGATATTTAACTGTGGCTTCCTGCAGAGTCTTTTGGTCTGCCTCACTGAAGTCATCATAGGATTCAGTCATTGGTTGAAGGTTTCCATCCACCGTGACCGACTTGATTATGCTCTCTAGTGACAGAGTGGGCTTTTCAACAGTTACCTCTGCCATTTCCTCCTTGTCTTGGCCTGTGGAGGGCTTACCGGATCCTTTCTTTTTCTGTTTCTTTACTTCTCTTACTCCTTCATCTGATTCTGTCTCCTCTTCATCCTTTTGGCTTTCATAAGCCCTTGATGCTTTTGTCTTGGATCTTTTACCGGATGCCTGGACTTCCGGTTTTGAGCTTTTGGTTGTGGAAGGTGCAGATCTCTTTGATGATCTGGTCTGGGTGGGGGTTTCAACCGGAGCACTTTCTTTGCTTTTCTCTTCTTCCTCAGCCTTTCTCCTCTTTTCCCGGCTGGCATCAAGTGCCTCTTTTGAGATGCCTAGGCCTTGAGCAATGTGCTCTACTTCTTTTCTCACTTTTCTTTTAATCTCAGGTTCCCTGAGTTCTACATGTAATTTCACGCTCAGCTCCTCAAAGGTTCCAAACCTTTCTGCCTTAGGATCTTTGGGCTGACTTAGCATGTGTTGAACATGCAGCTCTACTATCTGTTCATCAACTTCATACCCCATGGGCATGATCCAGACAGTCCTTGGCTCCACTGCCTCCATTAGGCACTGATCAGTGTCAACCATAAAACATACTGAGTCCTTGTATTTCTCAATGAGTGACTGGGGAATTCTCTCTCTTGCTTGCATCATGCTCTGAAAGTTTTTGAAGTATCCCCATAGAGCTGTATTTCTCGCTTTTGCATCCCCAAGTCCATGCAAATAGTCTCTTATCTGGACTGCAACAGGTTTGTCATTCTGCCATACCCATCCACTTGTTCCGGGTAGCTCATTCATGAAGTAGAAGAAGAGACATACAATGAGAGTACCATACTTAAAGGAGTTCTTCTTGTCTTTCTTGATTTTCTGTACATTTTCCATCAATTGGCTTAGTAGTAGTTCACAAAGATCATAATCTGCATTCTTTCTTAGCATTTCATATGCTGTGTATATTGCAGTTCCGGATACAGAATTCTCCCTGCTGGAGTGATAGATCTTGTATCCTATTATCATTGATGCATATTTGATATCCGGATCCGAAATATCTTCAATGGTCATTGCTCTCTTATCATATTTTGATCCGGTGGCCTCAGTTACAACGTTGTTCTTGACAGATTTGAGGATAGGTACCCCCCCGGAAGAGTATAGACCAGTTACTGCTCTAATTGCTTCTTTTGTGATCTTGCAGGGTCTATCTAGCCAAAGGAAGTTGTCATGCATCCTGCTCAGTACATACCGGACCCATTCATCTTCTTCAAAGCTAGGGAAATGAATGAATTGCTCAAATTGTTTCTTCTGGATACCCTTATACTCTGGTTTGAGCTCAAAAGCATTGTCTATCAGTTGTTTGTGATAGAGGTCTCTTAATTTGAATTCCCCAAATTCCTCAATGTTTGCGTGTATGTAAACCCTAATATCTTCAGTATGTAAGACTCCGTGGGGAACACTAGAGAAGGCTCCTAGTGGATCTACCTCCAACGATTTGTAGGGATGTTTCTTGAATGAGGGGCGAGGTCTATTAGAGATCTTAACTATGTTTGGAGTAGCCATTCTTCAAAGATTTGCAGTGAGGCAATGAAAAACGAAGAATACCTTATGCGCCTTCGGTTTGCACGGAGTGGTTGGATTGATTTCTTTATGCAATAGCTTCGGCAGGAGATCCTTGGTGTGCTTGATGAACCTTGTTGCAGAGCTCCACTATTCGCTTCTTCTCAAGTGTAGAATGAGCAGATAACTTTTGAGAAATCCCTTATATTGCTCCGCAAACCCTAATATCTGTCTGCAATAAATGCTTCACCTGCATTATTCCGGTTTACCATGTCTGGACAGCTTGGAGTATCCCGGATTAGTCCTGATCACTGAATATCATTCGAATCTTTAAATCATGAATAAATCTAGGTAACATATTACAAGAACATCCCAAACACTCTGTCCAATCCGCAAGACAAGATCGTGCACTTCCGGATCTCTCCGGACCTTTTTGTAATCCTTTATCATACCGGAGCACCTCCCTGAACAGGTCTAACTTAATCGAACACAGCTTCTTCATAACTCCATGCGGACCTCTGAAAACTTGACTGAAGCATCTCAGGACTTATATCTACAAACCCTTTAATCCGCATCTTGTGCCACATCCGGCACAACTTGTTTGGCTGGGGGAACAGAATCTTCTTTGAGTCTCCCCCTGAGCCTGAGCTCACTTTTTAATTTCCGGAAGAAATATCAGCACCAGAATCTGGTGCGGATCCAACCTCTACATTCTCTGAGCTTTTCTTCACCCAAATCTTGCTCATCTGATTCCTAACTTCATCCGCATTCATCTTTTGTTTACCCTTGTCTTGATTCTGATTATACACCGGACCTCTTTTGTCCTGATTCTTGTTTCTGCAGACTTTAGCATTATGACCGGACCTATTGCAGATTTGGCAAATAACATTTCTTTGCATATTTAACTGATATCCCCTTGATCTGCATTGATTAGCCATATGACCTACTCTATTGCATGTAAAGCATCTACCTTTGAATGATTTGTTTACTTGCATAATTCTGCATTCATGGGATTTGTGTCCATACCTTTTGCAGTTGAAGCACTGTCCGGAGAAGGATGAATTAATCTGATTCATTCTCATTCTGCACTGATTAGCTTTGTGACCAAAATGGTTGCAGCTGTGGCAGTATCCATTGAAGGATGGATATTTTTGAGCATTTGGCTGTCTTACCGGAGGTCTTCTAGGCCTGCTCCTTGGATTTTCTGATCCAAGATTCCTCTGACCGGATCCGGAGCTTTCTCCTTTCTCATATCCCAAGCCATACTTGTCATCTGTCCTCTTTTGACTTCCAAGAAGAATTTCAAGTTGAGCAGAACTTATCTTGAATTTCTCTTTATATTCATTTGCTGTTTGAAGGTCTCTTTTGAGAGAGGCAATTTGATCTTCAAGTTTTCCTTCATTATCTTTGGAATCTTCAAGATCAGATTCAAGGTGTCTGATAATCCTGTCCATCTGGTGGCATTCTTCTGATTTTTCTTTAAGAGATTGTCTTAGATTGTCTTCAGCCTTTCTTTTTTCTTCAATCTCTTGAGTAAACTTTATAGTTCCTGATTCCATTTCATGTCTTAACATAATGACTTCTTTTGATAACTTTTCACATAACTTGGTTTGCTCAGTCAATTCCTCACTTGTATTGCTTTCTTCACTTTGTCTTGCCAACTGTTGAAGCAGCTCCTTTCTCTTTTTCATAGAGAGACTTAATTTGTCTTTTAATTCTCTCATGAATTCATCAGCCTGTTTGAGTCTTTCCTTTAATTCACTGACTTCAGAATTTGACTGTTCAAGATCCTCAAGGGCAGTCTTGAGTTGCTCCCTTAAACCATATGCATCCATTTGAAATCCCAGATCTTCCTCAAGCTGTTAGGCTCTATTAGGAGGAACTTAGCTCTGATACCAATTGTTGATAACTGAGAGGGGGGGGGTGAATCAGTTATCCTAATTATTTCCCTTATTAAACTTTCCTCTTAATTGAAGCAGCATAAAATCAAACACAAAACATAAGCCATGAAATAAGAAACACATGACACAGTATTTTTGACGTGGAAACCCTGTTAAGGGAGAAAACCACGGGGTGATTAACCCAAGAATTATTCTCTGTTAGAAGAATAGGAAATTACAAAAATGGCACTTGCCAATTAGGGCTCACTGCCCGAGCACACTGCTCACAAGAGGCTCACTGCCTACAAGAAGACACACTGTCTTACAAAGTGATTAGAATCACAGTCTTGAACTGATTGGAAGCATCTGCATATGCTGGAGTTCAGTTCCGGTTAGGTTCAGTATACTGATCTGCTGCACTTCATCTTTCCTCTGTTCTTTAGTCTGCTGTCCTTTCACATACCGGATCTTTCTTGTTACTTCTGCTCTACTCTGGACTTGTTCGCATATATTCACACCCCTTTCACAACTAAATCCATCCTCTATATATATCCGCACAAGTAATTTCATCATCTTTCTAGTCGGCATCCGGAACAGTCTAGTTTCTTACAAACTTAGTTCTGTCGGCTGAATCCTTGCTCACCAAGCAATGCGGATCAAGCATATACTTGTAGATATCATCAATTATGTCGGCCAAACATGATTCATGCCTCCGCAACCTTTATCATCATCTGTAACACATCCGGAAAGTAGTTTGATACTCAGTCAGTCAGTTCTTCCTCTGTTTTCACTGTCTCTCAGGAATCCGGTACTCAACTATTCATATCTTTTTCCTTGTCCATCTCCGGAGGCTAAATCCTTGGAATATACTACTCAAGATAGTCCTCTTGACTTCCCCAGATCCGCACTGCACCAAGACACTTCCTCTGAGAGATCCGGACCAATCTGTCGGACCTTGCCACATGCTCTGTTCTTGTTCACCGGACCACCACAATCTTCAATCTGACTTCCGGTAGAGACATATCATGACTTGCGGATATGTGGGATGACCTTTGTTGCCATCAATGACAACAACCATGAATCCATATAGTGTCTCTTGCCAACAGTTCCTTGGGGGCATAACTTTGTGGAGGATGTCTTGGGGGAATTTTCCCATGTTGTGAACCTAAGTCACCTTTGTCTCCTCTCTCATTTTTCGTGTTTACATTCTTTCGTGGCTCTACTAGTCAGTGATGACGATAACAAATATATACTGATAAGGACCATGTGTACCTATGTTGGGTGAATATTTTGTCGTCAACTTGCTGATAGTAAAATGGTTATATCAACCATAGTGTGATGACATAAATCTCTCCTCTCAACAAGTGGAGGTTCCCTTTTTTTAATTACTTTCAAACTTATCTATTCTAACACTAATCTTCAGGGTAAATCCATATCATCCATTTCTCTTTTTTCATAAATGATGTTTACAATTTAAAATAGCAACTTCACAATACAAATCAAATATAACCAAGAAACCCACAAGAGCACAAAGTCTATCATTGTTCCTTTTGCTGATTTAAAATTCAGAAACAAATAGGATAAGGTACAGCCCAAAGTCCTCACTGATACTATAATGAAATCACACGATCATAAAAGATAACAGCAGCTCAAAGTCTTTCCAATATCTTTTACTCCAAAACATAAAATCACAAACCCAAAGATAATTATTGCAGCACAAAGTCTCTAATATTAGCTTTAGAACATCTCCCAGATTATCCAAACTGACACTACAATTCGATCAAATAGATAAGATAGTATAAGGAAGAGGACATAAGAACAATTTCCAATACACCACAAGTTATTCCAATGCAAAGATTGAATGATCGCTTGCTTTTCTATTCACTTGATAAAATATGATTTACAATTTGAACACAAAGTCTCAAAATGCTCTTCAATTTGGTAGAGTTTTGCTTCAATAACTAAAAGATTAAAAAAAAATACAATAGAGGCCCTCTTTATTTATAGGGAGGAGCCTAGAGAAAAAATAGGAAATTTACAACTACTTTGACTTATTCAAACAAAAGAGTCCTATTTGACTTGGGACTTCCTTTGTTTCACATGTAATTACATTTTGGAAAATTACACATGAATATGTCCATAAAAAATTTAATTTACATATACAAGAATGAAAATAAACTAAGATATCAAAAATGAACTTCAGCTTCCTCCATCATTCTTCTTTAGAAAGTTCTGATACATGGCCTGTATAGCTACCATTTCACATGCGTCTGGCTTTGCTGTATTCTCTAAGATAGCGCAGGCCCAGAGAATTGCATCTTCACTGCCTTTATCACATTTTCATGCTTGTCAAGGTTGTCCCTTTGGTTTTCAAAAGTTGAATGCTGATCATAAAGTCTGTCCATAGAAAGTACTGAGGATACTTCATCTTTGAATTTCTGTTGAACCATCTTTTCAAAGGAGTTTATCATTTCATCTACTGAGAGGAACTTATGACCTTCACCTATGAGAGTGCATGGGAGCTCTTCCAACCTATGTAGAAGCAAGACATTGCTGTCTTCACTACTTTCATGAGCTTGGCATAAGTCATCAAGTAAGCCTTTTATTATATTGATATGATGAACAAGAGATTCCTTAGTCTTAAGATATGATTCCTGATTTGAGATGACCCCAGTGGCAATTAGATTCTTTATCTTAATCTTCTTCATCTCTATCCACTCCTCCAAACTCTCTTCCTAATCCTGCAGTTCTTTAGAAAGTAAGTCAACCATGTTATCAAGCTCATCTTTTGCTTTATCCATCTTTTCTTTTCTTTCTACAGTAGTTTTCAACAGAACTCTTCCCTGTGCTAGCAACCATTCCACAATATCTCCTACCACTCTTCCTCTAGCCTGAGATTTTTCCACTTTCTAAATTAGAGGATCTTCTATAGTTACCACCATGGGTTCCACAATTTTAGATGACTTTACTATTTTTTGAAGAATAGCGGCAAGTTGTTCTGCTTTAGCTTTATACTATCTTTCTCTTTCTTGACCTCATCATATTTCTCAAGCAAGGTGCTGGCAGTAGTTCAAAAATCTGCCTTAATACCTTCATGAGTTAGCTTTGGATGGAGACAGCTCCAACATCAGCTTTGAAGAGAAAACTAGAAATAGCATCTACCACAAATGTTTGTTGAAAACTACAAAAAGCCATGATCTCACAATTAGGGGAAAAATGGGTAAATTGGGATTACTGCGATTTGATGATCATGAACAAGGAAGCATGTATTGAAGGGCTTGAGTGCACGCAAATCAAGGTAAAAGGGGAAAGCGGGTCAACAAGATCTGAAAGGAAAATTTTCCCCAGTGTTAGAAAAAAATTAGGAAAATGTGCATGGGTAGTCAAAATGACCTCTCCTGCACAAGGGACCATTTATTTGTCATGCAAAGTCAGTCAATTTAGCCGCTATTGCATGTATGAGGTAAGATAACGTTGATGATGTAAGGGCGGTTAATTTAACAACTCTTACATGAGGATAAAACATCAATTTTATGTAAGAGACACACAAAGGTGGTGAAAAGGTCAGCCAATGCATGTTGAAGGGAAAAGCTTCAATGTATAGTTGGTCAATGTGACCACTAATGCAGATGTTTTAGAAACTCCAAGTTAGATATGCAAGACTATGAGTTTTGGCCACTTATGCACATTGGAAGGTAATGTATAAAGGTTTGTGTAAGGGCAGAGGTTTTAACCACCCTTACATGTAGGGAAGACCAAACATATACAAGTCATGTAGGGGTGGTTAAAACTGCCGCCCTCACATGAAGTATCAATAGACGAAGGAAAGAATTGCAAGGGAAACGAAAACCATCGCCCTTACATCTACAAGGGTGAAAATGTGTATCATCAAAAAGCCTAAGTGTCACAGATCTTATCTAAAATCCGCTGCTTGTGCTAAGGATTAGGGCATGATAAAATCACTGACAATAAACAAAGAACGACGAGTGACAAACAGATGAACATTCTACTTAAGGTTTTTAAAATGTACAAAAAGATGATTCAAACCAAACAAAAACATTTACATAAATTACAAATGGACATCACTATTACAAACAAACCCTAATAAAAAGAAGGAAAACAACAACAAAAAAATGAGAAACATAATCCTACCTCGCAACAATAATGAAAAACCCTAGGCACAAGATCCACACAGTCCACGAGTTCCACAGTTCAATCCTCTTTGCAGAGGGTAAAACAACTTATTTCTAGAAGTTTGAGAATGAAAATTAAGAAGAACAATGGCCAAAATGCTTTTAAAAAGGTTTAAAATGATGTATTAATGGTGACACGAGCACCATTAATGACATTTAGAGTTTAAGATTTGCGAGATCATGCCAAGGCGGTGAAAACTACTAACCACACATGAGCTAGGAATCTTATGTAAGAGTGGTACCTAGGACCACCTTTACACCTTAAACTATGATAAGGAACATGCATGGATGGTGATTTTCACCGCTCATGCATGTTCAAAATATCAATAAGACAAAACATTTAAAAGCGGTGAATTTAGCCGATATTGCATATAAAACATAAAAAATTTGTAACACCTCAAAATACCCAGAATTGATATTTTGACAAGCTTACGACCTAGTCAACTTTCACGAATTTTGAGGAATCAACCTAGGCGAATGTTGCAAACCATTCCAATGATGTTAAAGGACTTTGCATGAGGCAAAGATAACTTGTCTTGATAAGCAAACTTAGAGTGTAGACTACAAAACAGACAAGTCTCGTAGGGGTTGTCTACAAAATTGAGCATAACTAATTTTGAGAACAACAATTGGCTCTAACTGGGGAACTTCCTTTGATCATTCTTTGAAACAATCAAAGGAAGTAGAATCTAGTCTCTAAGTGCCTTCATCCATGCCATTGGGCCATAGAGTCAAGCTACCAAAAATAAAAAGACACAAAAGACTAAAGAAAAATAAAAACATAAAACTATACAATATGTACAAATGAACTTATTTGATACTTCAAGGATTGAAGTGCTTCAAATGTTGTCCATTGTGAGGCAAGATACTCCAACAAGAAGCTATTTTCACCACAAAGTTGACGAATGAAAAATGGGCCTCTCCATAGGGAATCAAACTTCCCATGCATTCCTTTGGCTCTCTCCTCTTGTCCCATAACAAGACTTGATCTCCAATTTGAAACTCACGAGCCCTTGCTTTCTTGTCAAAGAGTTTCTTCACCTGACTTTGATGTTCAACAATATGGTCTACTACCATAGCCCTCTATTCTTCAAGTTTAGTGAGGTACATTATCCTTTTATCAATAGAACTTTCAAAAGTTCTATCTTCTACTTCCTTTGCCAACTTCAATGCTGGCAATTCCAAGGTAATAGGTATTGTTGTCACATGAAATTGCACCCTGCTTGGAAGGGTTCCAAGCATTCCAATGACACAATGGGAATGATTTTCTAAGTGTGGGACTTTGCTAAATGAGATGAGACCTCCGGAGAAGGCTGGCTTCCTTGCCTGATTATCACCTATAACTACTAAATTTTGAAGGGAAAAGGGAGAAGGAATGCTTGAAATATGAAATAACAAAACTTGAAAACATAAAAGGGTGATGCACCAGACTGATTTAAAGAAATTTTCACAACACTGAGAAAATGCACAATATAATTAGATACAATAAGTAAACATACACAGATTAGATGATTCCAACAGAGGCAAGAAACAATATGATTGAGAGGAACAGAATGTTCACAAATAATCTCATGCAGATTTACACATAACTGGGAAATCAAAAAGGAGGTAAACTAACTTGCATATATCTAATCAAAGGCAAGGTTACAGCATGTGAAAACTCTATTTAGAAACAGAAAAGATGAGAATGCCCAAAAAAATTTCCAAAACTTGTTTACATCTTCTGAATGCATATATATAGCATTCCAAAACTAGCCTAGGTCGGTTACAAAATTAGCTCTAAAAGTTGCCTCAGAAAAATATCCCCATCTGTAGAATTTATGGCATCTAATATCTAGCGCTGGGCAGATAGAAGATATTTTTGGAGTCTTTAATGCAGGATGCTTACTCATCGATCTGCAATAATAAAAATGAAAATATATGAAATAGGACGGTGGAGAGATATTTTTGATCATCAATACGAGCTGCTTCATCATTGTGCAGCAATGAATGCAAGAAATATCTGCAACTGCTCAAAAGAAGTCACTGAAACGTCCACTCACCCAGAATGTGCAAATCTAGATCCAAAACTGAAAGTTGACAAAAACCCCTGAAAACCCTACCAAATGAAAAAGGGGATAAAAATATGCAACTTTGCCTTTTACAGCATGTGAAAATTCACTAAGATGGAGGAGATACAGGTGGTCAAAGTTTTGGTCAACTGCTTGTATATATCACTTTGCATCTATGTATATATCGCTTGAATTTGCCGCCTAAATCAGCCTCTAAAACCTTCTTTGCAACTCCTTTTGCTTATGCCAGGCGCTTTGTATATTGGGTTATGAAATGTCTTTGTATTTTTCAATTTGTATATACATATAATTGCCTTTGTATGAGTGGGCCCCACCTTTTTGTATCTCCTTTGTATCTTGGCGTATGCAAAACCCTTTGTATATTCGAATGTATGTGAAAACATACAATCGCAAATATACATACAATTGCACAGATCTCAAAAACTATCAACTGCTTTGACTGTTGGGTTAGGTCCGGTTTGTATATTGCTCCTTTGTATATGCAAAGTGCATGTACATACAAGTGGTGGTCCCCACTCCTTTGTATATTTCTTGCATGTATCTTCCCCTTTGTATGTCGAAACATACAATCACCCTTTATACAAGGCAGACCCGAGAACAACATAGAATAAATTGAAATTTCTATTCAGGTCTGGGTTGTATATGTTTCTTTGTATATCTCTGATTTGTATATGCAAATATACAAGCCGCATATACAATGCATTGTTCATGACATACATTAGCCTTTGTATATGTGCTCTTGTATGCATGGCCCTCTTATACATTTGACTTGCATCTTTTCTTTGTATATCTCTGATATACAAATGCCCTTGTATATTGTGGACCCCACCTCTTGCACATTCGGCCTTGTATATTTTCCGTTGTATGTTTCAATTGTATGTTGGAAACATACAACGCGAAATATACATTCTCTTTTGTTCATTACGTCGATGCACCTCTACTATAGCCGATGCATATATCCTTCTATATCAGCTTTGTATATTCGGACATACAAGCCTATATACATTCTACTGTAGCATTTGATCCTTTGTATGTAGAAGACATACAATCTTCTTTGTATATGCACGGGCCCCACAAGTTGCATCTACGTTGTATATCGGCGAATGCATGTGAAAAAATACAAAGCAAAAAAATACAAGACACTGTAACAAATGCATCTAAGTCAGCCTAGTATGTTGCGAATTGTATATTGCGTTGTATGTGCAAACATACAAACCCGATATACACCTATCTTGATATACATTTGCAGAATATTCCAGGAATCTGTGAAAGATTCTCCAATGTATATGTAGGCCTGATATGCATTGAAAAATGCATACAACTCATTTTTTCACCATTTTCAAAGGCCGATGGAAACTTTGCAAGCTCGCCAATGTACATTTTGCCTTGTATATACCCTTTGCATATTCCTTTGTATGTACAAAGGCGAATGTATATGCAAATATACATACAAATACAAGTTATAAAATATGAGAAATCCTAGCAATAGAAAATACTTGAGGCTAAAAGATTTCTAGGTTTTTCTGGGTTTCTTGCAGGGAATCTTTAGGCAAGAGCTTGGGATTTTTTTTAAACAGGCATGCATAAGTACTTGGAAGATTTACACCTTGTATGGTCATTTCTAAAGAATTTTCAAAGAAAAGCAAGGTGAACTATTCAACTCTAGGCAGAGGTAAAACAGGTCAACAATTTGGCGACCTCTATGGGGTGTTAGCCTACTAAACAATTAGACCAGTGGCCTTGAGCATCTATTGGGCATGGGGTCATTCAAAGACAAAAGATATGTCTTGACAAAGAAACCTGACTTAGCAACTCAGCATCTTGATAGTGAAGAACATTTGGAAAACTAAGCCAAGACAAAATGTTGAAGGCAACCCCTCCAACTGTGCTAGACAACACTTAGGAAAAACAAAAGGATCTAAACTATTGTGCAGCAGCACTTATGGAAAGCAAGAAATCTAATCCATTAATTTACAAGGTACTCATACCTCAAAACACCTCTTCAAGTGTATCCCATTGACTGGGATATGCAGATTTTCTCCATTCATATTTGACAACTGAAATGCATTGTGCTTCTTGCATTCAATAATGAGAAATGGGACACTCCACATGCTGTCAACTTGGAATGCTTTCCTGGTCTGCTTTTCAACTCATCCCATTTGAGCACCATATCACCCATTCTAAAATTTCTTGGGGTGGCCTTCTTATCAAAATTCCTTTTGGTTTGAAGCTAATGATACTCCATAGCTTTCATGGCTTTATCTCTGATTTCTTCAAGCTCCATCAGTTGTGCATATCTGATAGCCATGGGATCCTCTGCTTCAAACATCTCCAGCTAGTTCATGATGTCTAGTGCTGGTAGTTCCATAGACATAGGCAACCTTGCCTCTTTTCCATACACTAGAAGATATGTGGAATTCCCAATAGACCTTTTAGGAGTTATTGTATCTACCCATAGAGCAAATTTCAAGTCAGTATGTTAGGTCCTCTGGTTATCCTCCATTGATCTTTTAATAATCCTTATGAGATTTTTGTTTGTAGATTCAGCCAAACCATTACCCTGTGGATAATAATTTGATGAAGTATTCAGATAGATCCCATTCTTAACAACCCAGTTAGTTATCTTTAGTCCAACAAAGGCCAAAGCATTGTCAGAGATGATAGACTTAGGCACTCCAAATCTAGAAACCAAATCACAATAAAAATTTAAAACAACATTTTCATTTGATTCCTTCAGAGCCACTGCTTCAGTCCACCTTGTGAAATAATCTATAGTTGTAAGTATCCATCTGTGGCTTGCACTTGATGGTGGATTAATGGGACCTATAAAATTAATGCCCCATCTCATAAAGGGCTGCTCTACCTGAATTGGCTATAGAGGTAAAGCTGGCAGCCTTTATTTGCCTGCAAACATGGCACATTTAACACATTTTCTAGCCCATGCATGGGCATCTCTGAATAAGTTGGGCTAGTAGTAGCTAGCTCTCGTTATTTTCCAAGTAGTAGTCCTTGGGGCAAAATGACCCCTTGCCATTCCATCATGAAATTCGTGAAGCAAATTGTTAGTCTGATCTTTATCAATGCATCTTAACAATACACCATTAAAATCCTTTCTAAAAAGGACGCCATTTATCAAAGCATATGGGACGGACTGTAGTCTAAAATGTCTTCTTTTAGTTCTATCTAGACCTGCTGGACATTCACCAATTTACAAAAATTGAGTCATGTCATTAACCCAACTAGTGTCTATTGCTGCTATATCATTCTGATGCTCCTCTTTATTTGTCAGAAGCACCTCCTCTTCTTTTTCTGTTTCATTCTCTGAACTGGTAGCAAGTTGTTCGCTGAGTCCTCTGCCTCTGACAATCTTGGTTATCTTGATCTCCATGTCATATTCCATGAATTTGGTGATCCAACTGGCCCTCTTTTCATTAACATCTTTACTCAACAGGAACTCTTTCACATTGGGGTGAGCAACCATCAAATATATCTTATTATTAGAAATAAGATGTCTAAATTTCTTAAGGCTCCTTATCACTGCAAGGACATGTTTTTCAATGAAGCTATATCTTTGCTCATACTCCTCCAACCCTTGACTGAAGAAAATGATTGGTTGCTCAAGACCCTCACTCTGCTGCTGTACCAAAATCCCAGAGATTATATCTAGGCCACCATAAGCATATAAAATGAAATCCTTAGAGAAATCAAGATTTACCAAGGTTGGCGTGGCTGCCAATGCTTCTTTTATGGATTCAAAGCTGCATTTGGCCTCTATCGTCTAACTAAAAATTGTATTCTTCTTCAACATAGATGTCAAAGTTTTTAGCAGATTTGTAATGTCAGGGATAAATCTTTGCAGAAAATTAATTCTGCCAATAAAATTTTGTAGCCCCTTCTTGTGACTGGGTAAAGGCAGCTCCAGAATAGCTCTTACCCTTTCAGCGTCAATGGTAATGCCTTCCTTTGACACAATATGCCCTAGCAACTTGCCTTCATGCACAGCGAATATGTATTTCCTGGGATTGAGAGATATCCCGAACTCCTTGCATCTCTTGAATACTAGCTTTAAATGGGATAAATGCTCAAATGCATTCTTAGAAAAAACCATGATGTCGTCCAGGTATACCAGTACCAATTTATACAGCAAACCCTTAAAAGCCATATCCATGGCTCTCTGAAAAGTAGAGCCAGCATTTGAGAGACCAAAAGGCATTCTCTTGTAGGCCATGGTGCCCCATTTAGTGGTGAAAGTAGTTTTGAACTAGTCCTCTTCCTTGACTAACACCTGATTGTAACCAGAAAATCCATCAAGCAAAGAAAATCTTTCTGAGCCAGCCACTACCTGCAGGATTTGCTCCATTGAGGGCAATGGGTAGTGGTCCTTTAGGGAGGCCCTATTGAGGTCTCTAAAGTCAACACATAGTCTAATCTCTCCATTCTTCTTTCTCACAGGGACAAGGTTAGAGACCCAAGAAGTATGCTTGATTGGAAAAATGATTTCCCCCTCAATCAGTTTAGTCAGTTCTTTAATCATTAGGGACTCAAGCTTTGGATTTAAAGGTCTTTGCTTCTGCCTCACAGGTTTAGTACCTGGTTCTAATTCTATGGTGTGCTGGGCAATCTGAGGTTCAAAGCCTTTTAGGTCTAAGTAATCCCAAACAAAAACATCTTCAAATTCTTGACAAAGAGCAACAAAAGCTCTTATGTCCTCAGCTGAGCAAATTTTACTGATTTTAAGAAGCTTACCTTTAAAATTTGCTAACTCTTCATAATGTTCTTCTTTAACCTACATGCTAGTCTTGTTTTCTTTAGATGATCATCTGTGCTAAAAATAGATTCCAAGGTTACTAATCCCTTGGGCAGCTTGTTTGTTCTCAGCTGAACAATTTGATCATTGCCCTATTGTTGTTTGAGCTTATCCTGATTAATCATAGAAAGTTCATCTTCTTCTAACAAGAAACGTAGGATCTACTCGTCACTTTCAAAAACTTGCCAATGAATATTATTATCAGGGATGGAGGGCCTATCAACTATTTTTACATGAGGTTGAATTTTCTCCCTTTGAATATCACTGGGGATGTCAAACTGAGCCCCAATTGCAGCCAACCTATCAGCATGATAATTTTGATTTCTTGGAATAGAGATCAAGTTGAAAGCATCAAATTCTTTGACCATGTCCCACACCCCATGTTTGTAGCATTTGAGAACATCATTTTTTGTAAGATGGAGCCCTCTTACCTGATTCACAATGAGTTCACTGTCACCATAGACCTGTAAACAACCTATTTTCCTCTTTCTTGCCCACTGCAAACCTAGAATTAATCCTTCATATTCAGCAATGTTATTTGTACATGCAAAAGAAAAACAGAAAGAAGAATAATATTTTTCACCTTGTGGTGACACCAACATTGCACCACCACCAGATTCGTTCTTGCTCCTTGAGCCATCAAAGTACATTTTCCACACTTCATTTAGCTATTCTGTCTGCTGATCAGCATCTTTTACAAGATTTGGTATTGTTGTTTCATGCTCATGCAGTATGTAAACACCCATACCATTTTCTTGGGTGTGTCCTTCAACATCATCCCCACTATTTTCTAAGGCCCACTCCCTTAAGAGTACCTCTGGTATGCCTTCAACTTGTAGTTCATGAGCAGCAACTAATTCAGGATGATCAGAAATAATACAATTTGCATTAACAACACTTGGTGTGTAAGGCTCTATGTGATGATTTGAAAGTAACTCAGATTTCAAAGTTACTTTGGTGCCATATCTGGTCCTAAAAAACATGTGGGACCAGTCTGAGGATAAATATCCTCCTATCTTGGCTATAAATTCTCTTGATAAGCACATTGCAAAGTAAGGAGGCAAATCTATGATGAATACCTCCTAGGAAATGGAAACATTGGGACAGGTGTGTAGAGTGAGACCCAGGTCTTTGATCACACCTACAGTATTAATAGTTGTGCCATCTAATTGGAGTACACCCTTTTCAAGAGGCTGGTATTTCAGCCCTAATTGGTCTACAATTTGTTTAGGCATCACATAACTGCTTGCTCCACTATCCACCATACAATTATGCACTAACTTGTCTTTAATTATCAATGAGACATAGAATGGGAGTGGTTTGGCACTTTTGTTTGGCTGTTTGTTGTTATCCTGAGATGAATTGGTAAGGACAGCCCCATTTGGGTCAACAGTTAGATCTTTTGACACTTTCAAATCAGTCAAGGTAGATTGCAATATGTCTTTTTGACCTGGGATGGCTAAAGAATCCCACATAGACATTGTCACATTCATCTTCTTCATATTTTCAATAATATTGAAAGATGGAATGGCACTTACCTTCTGATTTGATTTTGTAGCAGCAACCTCTGCTTGCGAATAAGGCATCCCCCTTGTGGCCGCTGGATTAATTCTTTGTAGAATATGGGGAATATGTGATATAGAAGCACCAACATGTCCTTTCTCTTTATTTGTTGCTTGGTCTATCTCATAACCCCTCTTCTTGGCTCTTGTATTTGCTGCAACTGAGGTGTTATCACTGTTTACACCACATAATTCACCTTCTTGCCAATTTATGAAGGTAGAATCATTCTGAGGTTGCTCTTGTTGTTGTGCGGCTCCATTATTTGGGATGTTTGGCTGTGAGACTACCACGTTTTGCACCATTAGAGCTTGATTTATCACCCCATTTGAATAGGTTGCTTGACTGTGTGGTTGATTGCATGGATAGCACCAGTCATACTAAGCTGCAAGGTTGTTCTGAGTAGGGACAAGGTCCCTAACAACATTAATAGGTGCCAGATTATAAGGTTGAAATGGCCTTTGATTCACATTTTGCCTGGCACCTTGGTAGTTGCTCTGATAAGGTGGCATGTTACCTTGATAAGGTTGATTTTGGCCTTGATATGGCTGCTGATTTTGGCCTTGAAGTTGTGGCTGATAAGGCTATCTATTCTAGTTTTGCTGCTTTTTAATGTTTACCAACTCATTCCCAAAAGTCTGCAGAATGTTTTCTATTTTTTGTTGGCTATTTTTTATCTCTTTCAGCTCTTGAGACGAACTAGAGGCAGCAGGCTCAGAATTGATAGTGCTTGGTGATGCTGCTATAGTGGGTAAAGGGGCAAAATATGGGATTGGCAATGGCATCGAAGCTTGGATCTTAGGAAAGATGGGCACTGGTGGTCTAGGTGTTATTTTTCCTACCTGAATCAAGCTATTCTCTGCTCTAATAGCTATTTCATAAGCATTAGGTAAGCTAGTACCTCCTAATGATTGTCCCATCACTGAAATATCACTATTTAGGGCTTTCAAAAAATACAAGAATGCATATTCAACTGGAGGTCTTACCATGGTAGGGATTCTGTCCCATGTCTTCTGAAATCTGAAATTGAAATCCATCATTTGCTCCTGAGGAGCTCTCTTTATAGTGGTCATCTGTTCAACCAATGATAATTATCTAATTTATCTTGGAATTGTTTGTTCAGTTTCTCTCCTAGATCATCCCAAGTTCCTATAGTCTGCATTGGTAAACTTCTAAACCATTATAACACTTTCCCTTTGAATGAGGTAGCCAGCAGCCTGATGGCTACATTCTCTTGTGTAACATGATGTACACCACATAAGGATGCTATGTCTTTGATGTGCTCAATAGGGGTAGTCTGATTTTCCCCTGTGAAATAAGATAGATTCTTCAAAGCTGCCATAGGTATGGCATCATGTACCGTTAAGTTTAAAGGGTTGCCCCCATCAAAAGTCACGAATGGCTAATTTCTTGCCATCTGAACAGCTGGGGGTAGATTTACTTGAGTTGATATAGGAACTACAGAAACAACTGGTCAGAAATTTGGTGGAGTTGACTATATCCTTTTGGCAACTAGAGTCCTTGCTACAACTCTCCCCTGTCTTCTCGGTGGCGACAACTGATCTGCTCGAACTTGAACTGATCTGCAGAACTGATCTGCTTGTACTTCCTCAGTGTGAGTTGCCAGATATGTAGGTTTAACTTCTTACAGGTTTGAAAATCACTGGCTACACATCAAAACTAGTAATCAAAGTTGTATGAGTCCCACTGGGCATGCTAGAAACTGTTGTCACATGAAATTGCACCCTACTTGGAAGGATTCCAAGCATTCCAATGACACAATGGGAATGATTTCTAAGTGTGGGACTTTGCTAAATGAGATCAGACCTCTGGAGAAAGCCGGCTTCCTTGCCTGATTATCACCTATAACTACTGAATTTTGAAGGGAAAAGGGACAAGGAATGCTTGAAAGATGAAATAACAAAACTTGAAAACATAAAAGGGTGATGCACTAGACTGATTTAAAGAAATTTTCACAACACTGAGAAAATGCACAATATAATCAGATACAATAAGTAAACATACATAGATTAGATGATTCTAGCAGAGGCAAGAAACAATATGATTGAGAGGAACAGAATGTTCACAGACAATCTCATGCAGATTTACACAGAACTGGGAAATCAGAAAGGAGGTAAAATAACTTGCATATATCCAATGAAAGGCAAGGTTACAGCATATGAAAACTCTGTTTGGAAACAAAAAAGACGAGAATGCCCAAAAAAATTTCCAAAACTTGTTTACATCTTTTGAATGCATATATATAGCATTCCAAAACTACCCTAGGTCAGTTACAAAATTAGCTCTAAAAGTTGCCTCACAAAAATAGCCCCATCTGTAGAAGTTATGGTGTCTAATATCTGGTGTTGGGCAGATAGAAGATATTTTTGGAGTCTTTAATGCAAGTAGCTTACTCATCGATCTGCAATAATAAAAATGAATATATCTGAGACAGGATGGTGGAGAGATATTTTTGATCATCAATGCGAGATGCTTCATCATTGTACAGCAATGAATGCAAGAAATATCTACAACTACTCAAAAGAAGTCACTGAAACGTCCACTCACCCAGAATGTGCAAATCTAGATCCAAAACTGAAAGTTGACAAAAACCTCTAAAAACCCTGCCAAATGAAAGAGGGGATAAAAATATGCAACTTTGCCTTTTACAGCATGTGAAAATTCGCTAAGATGGAGGAGATACAGGCGGTCAAAGTTTTGGTCAACCGCTTGTATATATCGCTTGAATTTGCTACTTGAATCAGCCTCTGAAACCTTCTCTGCAACTCCTTTTGCTTATGCCAAGTGCTTTGTATATCGAGTTATGAAATGTCTTTGTATTTTTCAATTTGTATATACATACAATTGCCTTTGTATGAGCAGGCCCCACCTCTTTGTATCTCTTTTGTATCTTGGTGTATACAAAACCCTTTGCATATTCGATTGTATGTGAAAACATACAATCGCAAATATACATACAACTGCACGGATCTCAAAAACTATCAACTGCTTTGACTGCTGGGTCGGGTCTGGTTTGTATATTGCTCCTTTGTATATGCAAACATGAGAAGTGCATTTACATACAAGTGGTGGTCCCCACTCCTTTGTATATTTCTTGCATGTATCTTCCCCTTTGTATGTTGAAACATACAATTGCCCTTTATACAAGGCAGACCTGAGAACAACATAGAATAAATTAAAATTTCTATTCGGGTCCGGGTTGTATATGTTTCTTTATATATCTCTAATTTGTATATGTGAATATACAAGCCGCATATACAATGCACTGTTCATGACATACATTAGCCTTTGTATATGCGCTCTTGTATGCGTGGCCCCCTTGTACATTCGACTTGCATCTTTTCTTTGTATATCTCTGATATACAAACGCCCCTGTATATTGTGGACCCCACCTCTTGCACATTCGGCCTTATATATTTTTTGTTGTATGTTTCAATTGTATGTTGGAAACATAGAATGCGAAATATACATTTTGTTTTGTTCATTATGTTGATGTACCTCTACTGTAGCCGATGCATATATCCTTGTATATCGGCTTTGTATATTCGGACATACAAGCCTATATACATTCTACTGTAGCATTTGATCCTTTGTATGTAGAAGACATACAATCTTCTTTGTATATGCACAGGCTCCACCAGTTGCATCTACTTTCTATATCAGAGAATGCATGTGAAAACATACAAAGCAAAAAAATACAAGACACTGTAGCAAATGCATCTAAGTCAGCTTGGTATATTGCGTTGTATGTGCAGACATACAAACCCGATATACACCTATCTTGATATACATTTGCAGAATATTCCAGGAATCTGCGAAAGATTCCACAATGTATATGCAGGCCCGATATGCATTGAAAAATGCATACAACTCATTTTTTCACCATTTTCAAAGGCCGATGGAAATTTTGCAAGCTCGCCAATGTCCATTTTGCCTTGTATATACCCTTTGCATATTCCTTTGTATGTACAAAGGCGAATGTATATGCAAATGTACATACAAATACAAGTTATAAAATATAAGAAATCCCAATGATAGAAAATACTTGAGGCTAAAAGATTTCTGGGTTTTTCTGGGTTTCTTGCAAGGATCTTTGGGCAAGAGCTTGGGATTTTTTTTAAATAGACATGCATAAGTACTTGGAAGATTTACACCTTATATGGTCATTTCTTAAGGATTTTCAAAGAAAAGCAAGGTGAACTGTTTAACTCTGGGCAGAGGCAAAATATGTCAACAGGTATCTCCACATTCAAACCATATAGAAGCTAAAATGGTGACATACCTATTGCTCTTTTGGGGGTAATCCTGTCTACCTATAAAGCATCAAACAATGCTTGATGCCAAGTTCTCTAATTATCCTCCACCAATTTCTTGACAATAGTAACTAGATTTTTGTTACTATATTCCACTTGACCATTTCCTTGCGGATAATAGTCTAAAGAGTGAGAAAGAATGATCCCATGTTCATAGCAAAAGCCAGTAATCTTGTTGGAAGAGAAACAAGTAGCATTATCTGCTACAACTTTGTTTGGAACTTCAAACCAGAAATAATATTTTCCTTAAGAAAATTACATACCACTTCAGAAGTAGCATGCTTTACTGGGATCGCCTCCACCCACTTGGTAAAATAATCAATTGCGGTGAGAACAAAGTCATGTCCCACACTTGATGGTGGGTTCAAAGCACCAATGAAGTTAATGCTCCCTTGCTGAAAAGGTTCTTCAATTACAATTGGCTTGAGAGGTAGTGCAACCAACTTAGGCTTTCCAACAAATTGCTGACATAACTCACACCTGCGTACCTAGTTGTACACATCCTGAAACAATGTGAGCCAATAGTACCTAGCCCGTAGGATCTTATGAGCCCTCACAAGTTTAGAAAAATGTCCTCCACAAGACAAATTATGAAAAGACTCCAAAAGTTTGTTTTGTTGTGCTTTATGCACACAACAGAGAAAAACTCCATCAAGGCTTCTTTTATACAAACCATTGTCCCACAAGATAGTTCTTAGGCTTTAATTTGATAGTTCTTTTCTCCTTATAGGATAGGTGATAAGGACACTCACCATAGGTAAGGAAATAAGCAATATTTGAATACCACTCATTTATAGTAGTGACAAAGAGAATAGTTGGCATATCCTCAACTTCTTCTTCATCTCCTATTTCTTTTGGTACATTATCGGCAATCAACTGACACAAACCTCTACCATGCACAAGCTTGGTAGGTTAGATATCAAGATCAAACTCTTGAATCTTGGCAATCCAATTGCCTCTTTTGGTTCCAAATTTTTGTTGAGTCAAGATCGACTTCACTGTTGTGTTTGGTACCAAAACAACAGTGTGTGAATTCAAAATATAAAATAAAAAATGCTTTACCACCTTGACCATGACATAAGCATGTTTCTCCATATTTGAGTATTTCAATTCGTGAGCTTTCAGAGGACAACTCATAAATGAAATAGGAGATTCCACACCTTCCTCATTCTGCTGAACAAGAATGGCTGAAAGTGTATGCTCAGAAGCATAACTATATACTATGAAGTCCTTGGTATAATTAGGCCCCAGAGCATGAGCTATGGCCTTCTTGATGTCCTCAAATATTGCTTTACCTTCTACACTCCAACGAAAAGTAGTCTTACCCTCCATCATGTTGACATGTGATAGGTTTTCTCCACGAATTCTAGAATGAATCTCCGAAGAAAGAGTGAACTGCAGTCTTACTAGTAGGCAAAGTAAGACTCTGGATAGACTTGACTCTTTCTGAGTTAATTTTAGTACCTTCTCTAGACACAACATGACTGAGAATCTTACCCTCCATAACCCCAAAAACTAAATTCTTGGGATTAAGAGAAATACCATTTTGTCAACATCTTTCCAGCACCTGTCGCAATGATATGCATGATCTTGACATTGTTTGGAGAAAATGGTCAAGTCATCAAGATATACCATAATAAATTTCCCCATCTCATCTCTGAAAGTGAGATCCATTTCTCTCTAGAAAGTAGTGCCATCATTGAACTGCAGTCTTACTAGTAGGCAAAGTAAGACTCTGGATAGACTTGACTCTTTCTGAGTTAATTTTAGTACCTTCTCTAGACACAACATGACTGAGAATCTTACCCTCCATAACCCCAAAAACTAAATTCTTGGGATTAAGAGAAATACCATTTTGTCAACATCTTTCCAGCACCTGTCGCAATGATATGCATGATCTTGACATTGTTTGGAGAAAATGGTCAAGTCATCAAGATATACCATAATAAATTTCCCCATCTCATCTCTGAAAGTGAGATCCATTTCTCTCTAGAAAGTAGTGCCATCATTGATCAAACCAAATGGCATCCTACCATATGCAAATGTGCCCCAAGGTGTTGTGAAAGTAGTCTTGTATTGATCTGCTTTGCTGACCTCTACTTGATTATAGCCTAAAAATCTGTCTAACATAGATAGCATCTCCAAACCAGTTACAGTCTATAACACTTGGTCCATAATAGGTAAAGGGTAGTTATCTTTTAAAGAAGATTGGTTGAGATTTCTAAAGTCAACACAAATACAGATTTTTGTGTTCTTCTTTCTCACAGGAACAATATTCGCAATCCAAGTAGAATGATGAATAGGAAAAATTATTCTTGCATTCAACATTTTCTAGATCTCAGAAAGAATAGTACCTAATATTTTGGGATTATATTGCCTCTGTTTCTGCTTGTGAGGCAATGACCCAACTTTGAGAGAGATTTCGTGCTTAATCTCCTTAGGTCTGAAAGACTTCAGATCATCATAAGAATATGCTAGAACATCAATGTAATGGCAAAGAAGTGTAGTGAATTTGAATTTCTCGTCAGCAGTGCAACACTTCCCAATGTTAACCATTTTGGGATCTGCTTCAGAACTCAAATTTACTTGTTCAAATTCCATAGATGAACTTGAATCAAGTTGTTGCTGCTGTTTTGCATATCTATCATGCTTATCAAATAACTTTTCTAAAGATACCAAACCTTTTGGAATCTTATTCCCTTTTAACTGAAGAAAATCCTCACCAGTTTGTGAATCTATTTCAGAAACATATTCACGTGGCGAAGAATCACTACCATCAAAATAAAGTTCATTAAAGATATCTATCTTTTCTAAGAAGGCAATGATCTGATTGTCACCATTGAAGACCTACCAATGGTTAGCATCATCAGCACACTTGGCCAGAAAACCAATTCAATTGTGTACTTGTTACCTTTGAATTCCTTATGGGGAACCATGAGGGTGGCAGAGATAGCTAATGAATCAACATGATCATTAAACTCTCTCGGTACTACAGAAATGTTGAAAGCATCAAAACCTTCGATGCAATCCCAAACACGGTTATGGTAATGCCTCAACCTTTCATTTTTGGTCTGATAAAGATTTCTTACTTGACAAACCACAAGTTCAGCATCACCTTTAGCATGAAGATTTTTAACACCTTTAACACGAGTAGCTTCCAATCCGAGCAACAATGTTATTGGTATTATCAAACTGTAGCTTATAAGAGAAAGGAAATATATCACATTGTGGAGATATCAAAACAACTCTAGCTCTAGATCTAGTGGAAGAACAACTGCCATCAAATACTAAAACCCAAACATCATTTGAATTTCTTACTTTGATGTTTCTATTACTAGTAGATTCTTCTTCATCAGAAAGAGAAGATTCTGGCATCACTATGCTCTCATCTGAACTTTTGTCTAATTTACTAGAAGTATCCTTTGATTCTACATCTAAAATGTCAGAACTCTCATCTAATGAACTAGAAGTATCTTCAGTAGACAATAAATAATTACCCATTCCCGAAGACTCAAACAAAATTTGGGCTTTGGGATTTGCAGTTTGGGTAACAATATATTTTGCCTCCTTCTCAGGAAGCAACTTTTGCATGACACCTTTAATAGGTATCCTTGCTTCGGATAAGTCCATGTTCAGTTCTCCACCCACATCTTTACAAAAATTATGCCCGAGCAGAATGCCATAAGAAGCTGGAACATCAGCCACTAGGACGGCTTGATCCTCTTATTTGGAAAGGCTGCAAATGTAAATTGGGCATCTTTGATATGGCCCAACAATGGCACTTTCTTATTTTCCATGGAGAAACATCTCCCAAAGGTCTTAGTCAAAGTAAGACTGAGGGCATCTGCCACTTTGGCAGGCATGACATTATCAGAAGCCCCATAATCTATTATACAATTGCTCAACTTGTGACCATTTACCAATAGAGAAACATAAAAAGGCTCTATTTTCCCTGGGGAAACAAGGGGAGTAGTGACAAGATTATTTTGGGTGGATTTGTTCTTTGAGGAGTCATGGGCAACTTTGGGAGAATCTTGCCCTGTAGGGACAATCTTGTTTTTAACGTATTTAGCTAACCTATCAAACTGTTCAGGATTAGCTTGTAAATACTGAACCTTAGATATTTGGATTTTGGTTTTCCTAGCATGATCTATTATGTAAAATAGCTAAAATAAACTAGATACAAAGGAAGGAAATCCATCATTCTAAGTTTTATTTGAGGTAGTACTGTCTGAGAAATAGAAGTAGAAGAAACATGATTGTTAGATGTACTTACTTGCTTATCGACAATTGGGTCCTTTGAGTAAAAAGGCAACGGAGTTCCCCGTTTGGCAATCGAGATCACCAGCTGAGGTTCTTCTCTTGTCTTTCCTTTATCAGCTTACTGATTTGGTTGATTCTGGGACCTAGTAAAAATAGCATATGCTCCATCATATACTTCTTCTCTTTCAGCTTCATCTCGGTAATTTAGAAAGACAATGGTAGAGTTACCAGCTAATTCTTCTTCTCCTTCTATAAAAAGATTAGCATCATTCTCCTGATCCAACTTGGGTTGGAAATAATGGTCATGTTCGATATAATAGCCAAATACCTTGAGACATTTTCCTTTTCAAAGTTACCAATTCATTTGCTAACTTTTGCACCATAGGATCTGTGGTGCTTGTGGAAGGATTATCAGTAGAGGATTGACCTCTATTTCTATTGGAATCTCTTCTTATCTTACCCGCAAGGATAAGATCATCCTCAAACTCCATAGCCAAAATTTGAGCTATGGGAAGATTTGCAGGGCTAGCCCACCTTAACAGAAAGCTTACCTTAGGAAGCTAAGTATTGATGAAGAAACATTTAAGATTCTCTGCCATTGGTTGAGCTGTTGTAGGAATCCTATTTTCCAGCTTATTAAACTTAGCGATGAAGTCTTGCATGGGTTCATGTGGCTCTTTCTTCATCTGCGTTAGCTATGCTAAAAAGGCATGTCCATCTTCTGCAAGTTTGAATCTAGCTTCAAACTTAGTTTTGAGAGTATTCCAACTTGTTATAGTTTGAGCTTGAAGATGGTAAAACCAATCTGCAGCACCTTGCAGTGTTTCTACAAAAAGTCGTACTGTCACATCTTCATGTTCCACCCCAAGCACACCACAAGCTATGCAAAAGGTTGGAATGTGTTCATTTAGATGGACTTTCCCATTGCCATAGAATTTAGGGAAATTCTTCCTTGAACTACGAGGTAGTTCATGCAAAGGTGGTGTTAAAGTCAAAGGACCAAAAGTATTACCCCATGGACCTTGAGCTGCCATTATGCGCTGATTGAAAGGTGGGATAACAAACCTTTGAGGGATTCAAATAGATAAAACTCTATTAGCACTAGAGCTAGAAGCTTCACCTAGTATTGGAGACCTAGCATTGGTAGGAGGAAATCTCCTAGTTCGTTGAAGATGAGGTCATGGAGGCAAAAGACTGAAGTTATTTTGCTACATCAACTTAAATACATGATCAATAACTCCTTGAGCTCTCTTGCTTCTTGTATACCATGGGCCTACCAGAATGCAGTGTACTCAACAAAGATTTGCAAACAACTTTAAAACAATGGAAGAGGATGAAATGCTTCAACTCAAAGCGTGAGGCTCTAAGTTGTGCATTCTTCCCCAGCAAAGTTGCCAAAAACTGTTGGATGAATATTTTGTCATCAACTCACTGACGGAAAAATGGTTATATCAACCACAGTGTGATGAGATAAATCTCTCCTCTCAGCAAGGGAAGGATCCCTTTTTTTAACTACTTTCAAACTTATCTATTGTAACAATAATCTTAAGGGTGAATCCATATCATCCATTTCTATTTTTTTAGAAATGATGTTTACAATTTAAAATAGTAACTTCACAATACAAATCAAATATAACCAAGAAATCCACGAGAGCACAAAGTCTATCGTTGTTCCTTTTGCTGATTTAAAATTTAGAAACAAATAGGATAAGGTGCAGCCCAAAGTCTTCATTGAATACTATAATGAACTCACATGATCATAAAAGATAACAGCAACTCAAAGTCTTTCCAATATCTTTTACTCCAAAACATAAAATCACAAACCCAAAGATAATTATTGCAACACAAAGTCTCCAATATTAGCTTTAGAACATCTCCCAGATTATCCAAACTCACACTACAATTTGATCAAATAGATAAGATAGCGTAAGGAAGAGGACATAAGAACAATTTCCAATATACCACAAGTTATTCCAATGCAAAGATTGAACTATCACTTGCTTTTCTATTCACTTGATAAAATATGATTTACAATTTGAACACAAAGTCTCAAAATGCTCTTCAATTTGGCAGAGTTTTGTTTCAATAACTAAAAGATGAAAAAAATACAATAGAGGCCCTCTTTATTTATAGGGAGGAGCCTAGAGCAAAAATAGGAAATTTACAACTACTTTGACTTATTCAAACAAAAGAGTCCTATTTGACTTAGGACTTCCTTTGTTTCACATGTAATTACATTTTGGCAAATTACACATGAATATGTCCATACCAAAATTCAATTTACATATGCAAGAATGAAAATAAACTAAGGTATCAAAAAGGAACTTCAACTTCCTCCATCATTCTTCTTTAGAAAGTTTTGATACATGGCCTGTATAGCTACCATTTCACATGCATCCATCTTTGTTGTATTCTATGAGATAGTGCGGGCCCGGAGAAATGCATCTTTCATTGCCTTTATCGCCTTTTCATACTTGTCAAGGTTGTTCTTCAGGTTTTCAAAAGTTGAATGCTAATCATAAAGGCTGTCCATAGAAAGTACTGAGGGCACTTATCTTTGAATTTCTATTGAACCATCTTTTCAAAGGAGCTTATCATTTCATCTACTGAGAGGAACTTATGACCTTCACCTATGAGAGTGTATGGGAGCTCTTCCAACTTGTGTAGAAGAAAGACATTGCTATCTTCACTGTTTTCACGAACTTGGCATAAGTCATCAAGTAAGCCTTTTATTATATTGATACGATGAACAAGAGATTCCTTAGTCTTAAGATATGATTCCTGATTTGAGATTACCCCAATGGCAATTAGATTCTTTATCTTAATCTTCTTCATCTCTATCCACTCCTCCAAGCTCTCTTCTTGATCCTTCAGTTCTTGAGAAAGTAAGTCAACCATGTTATCAAGCTCAGCCTTTGCTTTATCCATCTTTTCTTTTCATTCTATAGTAGTTTTCAATAGAACTCTTCCTTGTGCTAGCAACCGCTCCACAATATCTCCTACCACTCTTCCTCTAGCCTGCGCTTTTTCCACTTTCTAAATCAGAGGATCTTCTACAGTTACCAACATGGGTTCCACAATTTCAAATGACTTTACTATTTTTTGAAGAACAATGGCAAGTTGTTCTGCTTTAGCTTTATACTGTTCTTTCTCTTTCTTAACCTCATCATATTTCTCAAGCAAGGTGCTGGTAGTAGTTTGAAAATCTGCCTTAATACCTTCATGAGTTATCTTTGGATGGAGACAGCTCCGACATCAGCTTTGAAGAGAAAACTAGAAACAGCGTCTACCACAGATGTTTGTCGAAAACAACAAAAAGCCATGATCTAGCAGTTAGGGGAAAAATGGGTAAATTGGGATTACTATGATTCGATGATCATGAACAAGGAAGCATGTGTTGAAGGGCTTGAGTGCATGCAAATTGAGGTATAAGGTGAAAGTGGGTCAACAGGCTTTGAAAGGCAAATTTTCCCCAGTGTTAGAAAAAATTTAGGAAAATGTGCATGGGCGGTCAAAATGACCACTCCTACACAAGGGACCATTTATTTATCATGCAACGTTGGTCAATTTGGCCACTATTGCATGTATGAGGTAAGATAACATTCATGATGTAAGGGTGGTCAATTTGACCGCTCGTACACGAGGATAAAACATCAAGTTTATGTAAGACACATGCAAAGGCAGTGAAAAGGTCCACCAATGCATGTTGAAGGGAAAAACTTCAATGTATAGTCGGTCAATGTGACTGCTAATGCAGACCTTTTAGAAACTCCAAGTTAGATATGCAAGAGCAAGAGTTTCGACTGCTTATGCACATTGGAAGGTAATGTATAAAGGTTTGTGTAAGGGTAGAGGTTTTAACCACCCTTATATGTAGGGAAGACCAAACATATACGGTTCATGTAGGGGTGGTTAAAACCACTGCCCTTACATGAAGTGTCAACAAAGGAAGGAAAGAAATGAGAGGGCAGTGAAAACTGCCACCCTTACATGTACAAGGGCAAAAATGTGTATCAGCAAAAAAGTAAGTGTCACAGATCTTATCTAAAATCCACAACTTGTGATAAGGATTAGGGCATGACAAAATCACTGACAATAAACAAAGAACGGCGAGTGACAAACAGATGAACATTCTACTTGAGGTTTTTAAAATGTACAAAAAGATGATTCAAACCAAACAAAAACATTTACATAAATTACAAATGAACATCACTATTACGAACAAACCCTAATAAAAGGAAGGAAAACAACAATGAAAACATGAGAAACATCATCCTACTTGGCAACAATAATGAAAAACCCTAGGTGCAAGATTTGCACAGTCCACAAGTTCTGCGGTTCAATGATCTTTGTAGAGGGTAAAATGGCTTATTTCCAGAAGTTTGAGAATGAAAACTAAGAATAACAATGGCCAAAATGCTTTTAAAAAGGTTTAAAACGATGTATTAATGGCAACATGAGCGCCATTAATGACACTTAGAGTTTAAGATTTGGCGAGATCATGCCAAGGCGGTGAAAACTACCGACCACGCATGAGCTAGGAATCTTATGTAAGAGCGGTACCTAGGACTGCCTTTACACCTTAAACTATGACAAGGAACATGCATGGGTGGTGATTTTCATTGCTCATGCATTTTCAAAAGATCAATAAGACAAAACATGTAAAAACAGTGAATTTAGCCGATATTGCATATAAAACATAAAAAATTTGTAACACCTCAAAATAGCCAAAATTGATATTTTGACAAGCTTACGACCTAGTGGACTTTCATGATTTTCGAGGAATCGACCTAGGAGAATGTCGTAAACCATTCCAACAATGTTAGAGGACTTCACGCGAGGCAAAGAGAACTTGTCTTGATAAGTGAACTTAGAGTGTAGACTACGAAACAAACAAGTCTCGTAGGGGTTGTCTACAAATTTGAGCACAGCTAATTTTGAGAACAACACCCTACAACAAGAATAAAATGGACCTAGTTGATATATGAAGATGGGGTTAATATGTTACTGACACTTGACTAGTAGAATCACTTTGTGTTGTGAAGTGTTGTGAAGATTCTTGTAACAATCCTTTACAATACTATAAATCTGCTTCTAGGCACTTTGATATGTTTTGTGTCTCACCTTGTGCCACACTCAGTTCTGAGATACTTGAAGTATAACCTCATGACTATGCTCGGATTCGAACCTGCAAGTATAGCCTTGATTTGTTTATGTGGTGTGTTACCATATTTCTGTGCATGAATATTATTTTAATTAGAATTTTATACTAATGTGTGTGATTATTGGGAACATTCAGTGATTGTAAGCACATATCACCTTTGGGGCATGGGCTTTGCAAAAGCTCTTGTTCCCTTGTGTGTTTTCAACTTTACCTTAAACATGTTTGATACCAGAAAGTGGGATCAACCACTGTAAGGTGGAGGCATATATTGTGGTATAATGTTTGGATATTTTAGATATTGTGATAAAGTGTGTTTGCATATACTTTCTTTTCATTGTAAGGCATCTCAATGATGTAGGTGGGGTTGTATACTTTATTTTGTGTGTTGCGTATGCTTCCTTTTCACTGTAATGAATCTCTGTAATGTAGGTGGGGTTGTATACTTTGTGCACATGTTTCCTTTTCACCATAAGGCACTTGCACGATGCAGGTGGGGTGGCATTTTGAAATCCCTTCTATGGAAGGTGGGATTGTGTCTTCCCTTGAGTGGTTGCACATCCTTTTAAAAAGTCCTCTATAGAGGTGAGGTTGGATCTTGAGTTATTCACCCTTAAGCGTGTCTTTAGTGGTTGTTGTAGCATAGCTCAACTGTCATGTGTGTTTGTGTTGGAACTAAACAACTGAGAGGGTGGGTGAATTAGTTGTCCCTTAAAACATTTTCTACCTTTAACCTTCTTTATTATCTTACTATTAGATTAGTAATGCAAGCATTTAAGCATGAATCAATAACATAAGGGTAGAAACCTAATCAACACACTTGACACCAAGATTTTGACGTGGAAACCCGGTTAAGGGAAAAACCACAGTGGGGGTTAACCCACAAAATGTGTACCCTATTAAAAGTACTTAGAAAAATAGAAGGCACATGCCTTCGAGCACACTGCCTAGAGTTCACTACTCAAAAGGAGAGGCTCACTGCCTACAAAATTTATTTAGAAAGAATTAATTAAGAATTATCATCTATTTCATGCTTGATTTAGTTTCAATGAATGCTCAAGAACTCTTGCTTTGCCTCAAACTCTTCTTCACTCTCTACACTGCTCTTTCTCCTTTCCTTCTCTACTCTGCTCCTAATCCTTCCTTTTGATTTTATTTGTTTTGCACAAGGATTATTTCGGTACTTCTTCAACACGTGTTTATATACTTCATCTACCTTGGAATGATCAACAAGGTCAGCTAAGCTTGACACGGATCATCACACTATCATCCAAATACAACTGAGATTTGAAGCTTCTTCTACAAGCACTCCACACTTCATAGAAATGTGTTTAAGGCATCTGCAATAGGCTAGGAACATCCGGTCGGCCAAGATTGGGAAGAACATTAACCTTAATAAGAAATCTTTAATCAACAAGCTTAAACTTCAATGCGGACCTCCAACATAGTAGCTACATAATCTAGAGACCTCCACAAGCACATTGGAACCACCAATAACATTCACTCTAAACCATATTATTAGAAACATTTGAATCTTCCTTTGGAACCTCAAGAACACACTCTGTCATGACTATTAGACTGGAAGGATAGCTTGCGGGCCTCTAAACCACAAACCACTAGATTTGTTGATACACATTAACTTCCCAAACATGCCTTTGGATCCGTAGATCATAATCGTATATTACCAGAGCAATCTGGACCTCTTTCCTATCACTCTGTCTTTCCTGATTATTATAGGAACCAGTTCTACTTAGACGGCCATAACTCCTTCAAATCTTCATGTAGACTTCTCAAATCTTGACTGGAGCAACCTCTGACAATCCTCTACATGTCCACATGATCCGCATGCATTGATTGTTATTAATTTTCTCAATATCCTCAACAATATAGTCTTCTACACAGACAACAAAATAGGATACAATTGACACTAATGGCAACAATAATATGTTGACATCAATGACAACACCACTTAGGCACATATTTGCAACAATCTCCCCCTTTATCATTGATGGCAACATGTGAAGTGAAAAATTGAATCTAACCATCAAGACAAAAACTTCTCCCCCTTTCTCTTCTCACTTCTGCAACTAATTTCTTTATTGCTCCCCCTCACATCAGCAACTAGTTTTGCACATGACTTCTCTCCCCCTTTGACATCAATGGCAAAGGGCACATATTTGCTATCTTTTCTTTGATCCCAAAATTTGCATATTGACTACTCTCCCTTTGAGTAGTACCTCTTTAACATCAATCCAGATCACAAGATATGGATGTGAATCCCACTGGACTGATGCACCTTAATGCATCTTAGTTCTACTCAGGAGGTGTAATAACCCCTAACTTCTCTCTAAGATACGCAAAAGTATCCTTGGGAAGAGGCTTGGTGAAGATGTCTGTAATCTGATCTTTGGAAGGCACAAACTCCAACTTGACTTCATTCTCATTTACTTTCTCTCTCAAGAAATGAAACTTGATAGATATATGTTTTGTCTTTGAATGCAATACCAGATTCTTTGAGATGCTTATTGCACTAGAATTATCACAGAAAATTATGACTGGCTCCTCAAACACAATTCTGATGTCCTTCAACATTTGTTTCATCCACAAAACTTGAGTGGAATTATTTGCTACTGCTGTGTACTCTAGTTTTGCAGTAGACAGAGATATTGTCTCTTGCTTTTTGCTTATCCAAGAGACCAATCTTCTCCCCAAGAAGAATGCACCACCACTAGTACTTTTTCTATCATCCACATCTCCTACCCAATCAGCATTTGTATATGCATGAAGAGTGAAGTTATTGTCTTTTGGATACCACAATCCATAATCAATTGTCCCCTTAAGATATATGAAGATTCTTTTGACTACCATAACATCGGATTCTTTTGGATCAGCTTGAAATCTGGCAACAAGTTCAACTGCATTCATGATATAAAGTCTGGTTTGAGTTAGATAAAGTAGTCCTCCAATCATTGATCTATATCTTTTTTGATTTGCTTTGGGAGAGTCGTCATCTTTTCTTATCTTGCATCCGGTTACCATAGGTGTACCTATTGGCTTTGAGTCTTCCATTCCAAATTTTTTTAGCAGTTCTTTTACATACTTGGACTGAGATATGAAGATACCTTTATCCAATTGAACAATTTGCAGACCTAGGAAGAAATTCATCTCACCAAACATTGACATCTCAAACTCACCTTTCATCTGATCAGTAAAAGCTTTACACATGCACTAATTTCCACCAAAAATGATATCATCAACAAAAACTTCAACAATTAGAATGTCCTCATGATCAATTTTGAAGTAGAGATTACTATTAGCAGTACCTATACTAAATCCTAGCTTAAGCAAATGCTTATCCAATCTAGCATACCAAGCTCTTGGAGTTTGCTTGAGTCCATACAAGGCTTTTCTCAATCTACAAACCATATCTCCCTAATCAAACAACTGAAATCCTTCTGGTTGCTTAGTGTAGACTTCTTCCTCCAAATCTCCATTCAGAAATGCTGATTTCACATCCATTTGATATACTTTAAAATCTTTGAAGGCAACAAATGCAAGAAATAATCTAACTACTTCTATCCTTGCAACTGGAGCAAAAGTTTCTTCAAAATCAATTCCTTCCACTTGAGAGTAACCTTTACATACCAACCTTGCCTTATTCCTTACTACCTCACCATCTTCATTTAGTTTATTTCGGAAGACCCATTTGGTTCCAATCACATTTTTGTCCTTAGGTCTAGGAACTAGATCCCATTTGTGATTCTTTTCAATTTGCATCAATTCCTCTTCCATTGCTTTAACCTGGTTTTCATCATTGTAAGCTTCACTTACTAATTTAGGTTCAATCCTTGAAATCAAACAAATCTCTTCTTGATCTTTAGACATTTTTCTTCTAGTTCAAACACCTTTACTCTTATCTCCTATGATCTGGTCTTTAGGATGATTTAACCTTACATACCTGGGAGTTTTGGAAATTATTTGAGCTTTTGTTTCTTGAACTTGTTCCTCATCATCTATGTTAACCTCTAGAGTCATCGGTTCAAACTGAATTTGGGTATGAACTTCAACTTGCCTTCCTTGATTTTGACTTTCATTATCTAAATCATATCTAGAGTATCTGGAATATCCTTATTTGCTTTCATCAACTTTAACATTCGCACTTTCAACAATCTTCTTCAATCTCTTATTGAAGCACTGGTAGGCCTTACTTTGAGTTGAGTATCCCAAAAATATTCCTTCATCACTTCTTGCCTCAAATTTACCTAAGTCCTCATCTCTTTTGATATAACATTTACTACCAAAGACTCTGAAGTATCTCATAGTAGGAGATTGACCAAACCAAAGTTCATAAGGAGTCTTTCCAGAATTTCCTTTGATCTGCACCATGTTAAGAGTGTAGACAACAGTACTCACAACCTCTCTCTAGTAAACTTGAGGAACATTTGTTTCCATCATCATGGTTCTGGCAACTTCTTGAATGGTCTGGTTCTTTCTTTCCACAACTTCGTTTTGCTGAGGAGTCCTAGGAGTAGATAACTATATTTTTATTCCATGCTTTTCACAGAAAGCATCAAACTCATCGAAGGTAAATTCTCCACCTTTGTCATATCTCAAACACTTTAATTTCCCACCAATCTCATTTTCAACCATCATCTTGAACACCTTAAACTTGTCAAGGGCTTCTAATTTTTCTCTCAAAAAAGTTGCCCACATCATTTAGGAGTAGTCATCAATTAGTAACATGAAATATCTATCTCCTTGCACACTCCTAACTCTAGCTGGGCCACAGAGATCAGTATGTACCAGTTCCAATATTTCACTTGAAACTTGTTTCTTACTCTTAAAATAAATTTTGTTCTGCTTGCCCAATTGACATTCTCTACATATGTTATTAGGTTTCACAAGTCTTGGAAGATCTCTTATAGCATGAGTGGAACTTATTTTGACAATATTGTCAAAATTCACATGACACATCCTCCTATGCCATAGCTAACTTTGATATGTCTGAGTAATCAAACAACTTTTACCAGAACTACTTAAGTGAAAGATGGTATCTTTGGTTTGAGTACTTGATGCAATTTTAGTTTTGGAGCTTTCTAAGATTCTATATTTTCCATCCTTGAACTGAAGATCATAACCCTTGTCAACCAACTATCCAACACTGAGAAGATTATGTTTCAATCCTTCCACATATAGAACATCATTGGTGTTGTTCTTGCCATCAAAAGAGATGGATCCACTACCACGGATTCTACCAGCTAAGTTGTCTCCAAATTTTACAAGGCCTCCTTCATAGTTTTCAAAGTTCACAAACTTACTCTTGTCACCAGTCATGTGATGAGAGCATCCACTATCAATCATTCATCCCTTTCAATAACCTGAGCAACCAAGGCACTTTCCATATTTTCATAAGTAGCAGATTCAGTAGACACCAGATCTTCTTCTTTGATAGCAATAAACACCCAATCATTTTCAGAGGAGCCTCCATGATCAGATTCATCATCTATTACCCCTTCTTCTCCATTTTCTTGGACATAGTAGCATTTATTTTGACCTTTAAACCTGTTAGGGTTAGGTTTTTAAAACCTTTCCAGACATATTGAGGCAAAATGACCAATCTTGTTACAAGCAAAGCATTTGAGTGGTAATTTTCCTTCATATTTACCAGATCCTCGTGGCATTCTTCTGGCAATAAGAGCTTCAAGGTTTGATGTTTCTATCTTAACATCTTCAAGGTCCTTTCTTGTCTTTGCAATTCTATTTGATCTTGCAGAAGAGCTTTCACTGGATCATATCTTTATTTTCCATACATACTAGCCTTAAATATAGATTTTGACTTGGGAAGAGAATCACCAAACTCACTTAATTCAAAGGCTGAAATTTTGCCAACTAGATGATCTCTTGTAACCTCTGAGACTGTCCTAATTTATTCTATAGCTACAACCTTATGTTTGTAAGAATCTGGTAAAGATCTAAGTACTTTTGATACAATTTCTGATTCTTCCAAAACTCCACCAGCACACCTAATTCCACACATAAGTTCATTTATCTTTTGCATGTAGATTGTGATGTTTTCATCTTCACTCATCCTCATAGTTTCAAGTCTTCCTCTCAAACTTTGCAGTTTTGCACATTTGACATATTTGTCACCTTCATACAGATACTCCAACTTTTTCCAGATTTGATAAGCAGTTTTTAGACCACAGACATTTGCCATTTCTGAATTAGTTAGGGCACTCAACAAGGCTTCTTTAGCTCGAAGATTATTTTCTGCATCTTTGACTTGATCAGGAGTTGAAGGACCTTTCTCTGGAGGTTTGTACTCAACACTAGTTATTGCCCAATAGGCATCGCCCATGCATTGCAAATGGCACTCCATGTGATCTTCCCAAATAGAATAATTTGTTCCATCAAATCTTGGACTATCCTCCTTGTAGGTCAACATCTTAGATCTCCTCAAGAGGTTAGGCTTTTATGTGAGGATCTAGCTCTGATACCATTTGTTAGAACTAAATAACTAAGAGGGGGGTGAATCAATTGCACCTTAAAATTTTTTATGCCTTTAATCTTCTTTATTATCTTACTATCAGATTAGTAATGCAAGTATTTAAGCATGAATCAACAACATAAGAGTAGAAACATAATCAACACACTTGACACCAAGATTTTGACGTGGAAACCCAGTTAAGGGAAAAACCACGGTGGGGGTTAACCCACAAAATGTGTACCCTATTAAAAGTACTTAGAAAAATAGAAGGCACATGCCTTTGGGCGCACTGCCCAGAGTTCACTGCCTACATAATTTATATAGAAAAAATTAACTGAGAATTAGCATCTATTTCATGCCTGATTCAGTTTTGATGAATGCCCAAGAACTTTTGCTTTGCCTCAAACTCTTCTTCACACTCTACACTACTCTTGCTCCTTTCCTTCTCTACTTTGCTCCTAATCCTTCCTTCTAATTTTATCTATTTTGCACAAGGATGATTTCAGTACTTCATCAACCTTGGAATGATCAACAAGGTTAGCTAAGCTTGACACAGATCATCACACTGTCAGCCAAATACAATTGAGATTTGAATATGCTTCTACAACCACTCCACACTTCATAGAAATGTGTTTAAGGCATCCACAACAGGCTAGGAACATCCAATCGACCAAGACTAGGAAGAACATTAACCTTAGGAAGAAATCTTCAATCAACAAGCTCAAACTTCAATGCGGACCTCCAACATAGTAGCTACATGATCCACAGACCTCCACAAGCACATTGGAACCACCAATAACATTCAATCTAAACCATATTATCAGAAACATTTGAATCTTCCTTTGGAACCTCAAGAACACACTCTGCCATGACTGTCAGATTGGAAGGATAGCTTGCGGACCTCCAAACCACAAACCACTAGAGTTGTTGATACACACTAACTTCCCAAACATGCCTTTAGATTTGCAGATCATAATCTTATATTACCAGAGTAATCTAGACCTCTTTCCTATCACTCTATCTTTCCTGATTATTGTAGGAACTGGTTCTACTCAGATGGCCATAACTCCTTCAAATCTTCATGCAAAATTCTCAAATCTTAACTAAAGCAACCTCTGACAATCCTCTACATGTCCACATGATCCACATGCATTGATTGTTATTAATTTTCTCAATATCCTCAACAATATGGTCTTCTACACAAACAACAAAATAGGATACAATTGACACTAATGGCAACAAGAATATGTTGACATCAATGACAACACCACTTAGGCACATATTTGCAACAGTTTGATGTGTCTTAGATGGTGGAGCATAGCGATGAGCTCCTCCCCATCACCTGTGTTTGTCATGTATAAGATGTATAGTGTGTCAATGACATACTCTATGATTCTCATGTATTTCGTGTGTTTTCTATGTGTCTTCCTTGAGTGTCTTGTGCGTTTTAGTGGCAGTGCATAGCGATGAGCTACCCCCACACCATGTGTCTTTCTTGCTTTTGTGGCAGTGCATAGTGATGAGCTCCCCCACATTGTGTGTTTTGTGTGCTTTTGATGGCGGCACGTAGTGATGAGCTCCCCCCATCGCCTAGTTAGGGTTATATAATTGGTTAATCATGTCTTATCTTCATGTATACCTTGTGTATTGTGTGCTTCACTATCTTCTATGTGTATTACATGCTGCTTTACTGTCTTCTTCATGTTTTGTGTGATTATCAAGTGTTTTCTTATGATTTCCTAAGATTGGGGGCTAGAGATAGTTCTCCAAGCTTAGGGTGTGCTTTTAGTTCTAGTGTTTGTTGTGTTTGATGTGTTTTGACCATACTTTAATGAATGTATTGATTGTAAGATCATACACACATTAAAGTGGGGGCTAAATGTTATGGAGTAAAAAGTGTCCACTTACCTTTTTACCTCCTTGTTTAGTTCCTAGGCCCCATTTATCTCATTATGCATTATAGTTGATCATCTTGAAGAAAATTACCCAACACCCATGACAATTTGGGACCTTAGGACCTCACTATTCTTATCCCAAACTAAAAAGGTGTGCTTGGACTTGGGCACAAACCACCCAAGTCCTCCCTAATTGGTTAGGGTAAATTAGTGGCATATCATCATAAGACCTTTAAAAAGGTCCCTCCTTGTCAGCTCTTTTGGTTTAATTTCAAAGTTGTTAGCGAGAAAGCATATATAAGTGTGTTTTTGAGTTCATTTGTAACCTAGATGGAAATAGCTAACTTATGTTATTGAAGCAAAGCAAGAAGATCATTCATTATGATTCTAGTGCAGATTTGTATGTATTATTATCATGTTGTTGTAGGTTTAAATCTATCATCTATCTCTCCTTAGGTGTTGAAGGATCTTCATCTTCTTAAGGATTTCATCACATATAGTTGTTATTTATCATTGTTTGGATCATTCCATCATCATTGTTTTTAGCCTTTGCCTTGCAAGGGCACACTCTCTTTATCAATCAACGGTGTTGGGAAGCTTGAATACTATCTCAGGATTTGACTGAGGCAAGTCACTAAACACCATAACCCCCCAAACCCTCTCTTGTTATCTTGTGTGCAAGTTACATGAGTGAGATCCAGAAAATGTGAGGATACAAGAAGACTAAGAAAGGATTAGTATTTTAGGATCTGACAAAATTTTGGGAATATTTAGGGTTATATAATTGGTTAATCATGTCTTATCTTCATGTATACCTTGTGTATTGTGTGCTTCACTATCTTCTTTGTGTATTAAGTGCTTCTTTACTATCTTCTTCATGTTTTGTGTGATTATCAAGTGTTTTCTTATGATTTCCTAAGATTGGGGGCTAGAGATAGTTCTCCAAGCTTAGGGTGTGCCTTTAGCTCTAGTGTTTACCGTGTTTGATGTGTTTTGACCATGCTTTAATGCATGTACTAATTGTAAGATCATACACACATTAAAGTGGGGGCTAAATGTTATGGAGTAAAAAGTGTCCACTTGCCTTTTTACCTCCTTGTTTAGTTCCTAGGCCCCATTTATCTCATTATGCATTATAATTGATCATCTCGAACAAAATTGCCTGACACCCACGATAATTTGGGACCTTAGGACCTCACTATTCTTATCCTAGACTAAAAAGGGGTGCTTGGACTTGGGCACCAACCACCCAAGTCCTCCCTAATTGGTTGGAGTAAATTAGTGGCATATCAGCATAAGACCTTTAAAAAGGTCCCTCCTTGTCAACTCTTTTGGTTTGATTTCAAGGTTGTTAGCAAGAAAGCATATATAAGTGTATTTTTGAGTTCATTTGTAACCTAGATAGAAATAGCTAACTTATGTTATTGAAGAAAAGCAAGAAGATCATTCATTATGATTCTAGTGTAGATTTGTATGTATTATTATTATGTTGTTGTAGGTTTAAAGCTATCATCTATCTCTCCTTAGGTGTTGAAGGATCTTCATCTTCTTAAGGATTTGATCACATATCATTGTTATTTATCATTATTTGAATCATTCTATCATCATTGTTTTCAACCTTTGCCTTGCAAGGGCATGCTCTCTTTATAATCAACGGTGTTGGGAAGCTTGAATGCTATCTTAGGATTTGACTGAGGCAAGTCACTAAACATCATAACCCCCCAAACCCTCTCTTGTCATCTTGTGTGCATGTTACATGAGTGAGATCCATAAAATGTGAGGATACAAGAAGACTAAGCAAGGATCAGTGTTTCAGGATTTGACAAAATTTTGGGAATATTCCTCTACAAAGACTTGGGTGGTTAGTGCCCTAGTCTTCTGGGCCTTTTTCTAGATCTGGCTCTCAAGTAGTCTAAAAGATTTTCTCAGTTCAGACCACCAGAAGATTCTTACTTCTAGAACTTGGGTGATTCCTATTTCATCCTCTGACACTTCTACTTTTTGGGGATAGGTTTTTATCATCACCCTGATCATTCTTATGTATTTGGATTCTAGGTTTGTCATTTTCTATCTATTATAAGTTGATCATCCTAGAACTAGGGTTTAGTGCCTATTTGACCTAGGGTTTAATAAAAGGCTTGGTTGAATCTAATCTTTCCATAGAAAATAAGAGTAAAAGATCTATAGCTGAATCCTCCTCCATTTGGTAGTGATTTGGCTTGGTCTTGTCTTTGAATGTTATTGTGGAAGAGGGTTTGATCTAGTTTGCATGCTAGTCTTATTCATTCTCTTTTCCATACATAACACTTACTATCCCTAAGGGATAAAGAGAAGAGTGGGGTGCAATCCACCAAGGGTTCAGGTAAGAAGAGAAAAACTATTAAAATTAAGTCTGCCTCTACTAAAGTAAACCTAGATGCTAGGTTTGAGGAATTTCAACCACAGGATAACATGGCAAACATATATGATCATGTTGCTTCTATAGGAAGAAGGTTTTCTAGGATTGCAAAGGCTACTATGCAAAATTCTAATAACAACATAAAAAATAATAAGAAAGTGGAAATTTCTATAGAGGAGATTGCTTCAGACACTTTATCAGATGGCATCCCTATTGTGGCTAATGAGCTAGAGGAGGACTTAGACTTAGACCTTGTAGAGGAGGCTTAGATTAAGAGGGAAATAGAAGATATTGAGAATGTTGATAATGACCAGCATATGTAGTATGAAGAGGAGGAGGTGAGGAAAGATTCTAACTTGACTTTCCAATTTGACCAAGGAGATGTTAGGGGTAATTCCTTTTGGTGAGAATTACTATGATGATGTTGGAAATGACATTGGGACCTTTGAGACTGATTTGAATAAGTTTGATAAGAATGAAAAGGACTACAAAGACTCAGTTGAATGAGTTGTCAAATAGATTAGAAGAAATTGAAAAAAAAATCATAGGATATTGGAATGTACTACTTGTCAAGATAGTTGGACAAATATGTATGACATGCTTCAAATGTATCAGCAGAGAATTGTGAGATTGGAACAGGGTCTCTAAGATTTGGCACAATTATCTAATGACATTATGAGGATAATAGCCTCTGATGTCAAAGTCATTAGGACCCATCTTAAGAAACACAAAGTACAATAGGTGAAGGAGATGGATGTTGGTAAAAGATAGAAGATTGAGCATCAGAAAAGCTCATCTTCTTGGGAGAAGATGATGGCTCAAATGTGTAAGGATTGGAGCATATCTAATCTTTAGTATGATGGTTTGTGTTTGGTTTTTTGCTCTTTGTTACTTTCTAAAAACTATTGTTATCTTGTTTTTTGGCTACTTCTTAGGCTTGATTGAATTATTATCAAGGATTACTATTAGTATTTTGCTTAAGATGCTGAATTACTAGATCTTCTATGGTTTCCTTGTCTCCTTGGCCCAGTTAGAGTTATTATCATGGATTATGATGTTCTACTGGACTGATTTGTGGACTGTTAGTTCTTTTTTGTTTGGAACTAGTTCTAATGTGGTTCTCTTGTATCCCTAGCCCAGGTTGGGTTATTATTAGGGATTTTGATGTAATGGTGGACTGTTAGTACTCTTGTATGGGATTGGGACTCTTTTCCCAACTAAACTTAATAAAAAACATAACACTATATATGATGTTTCCTAGATACTAGGTTTTTACTTATGCTTAAAATCTGGCATCGTGTAGTTCATGCACGACTATTGTTTAAAGTTTTTAACAAAAAAACATAAATGTTAAAATATTTTGTTTCTTAATCAACAAAGAAATTGGGAAAACTTATGAAATAGACTTTCAATAGAATTTTTTTCTTGTGGATTATTTTCTAAGCCATTTATGAATCACGTTGTCAACTATCTTCAATTATTTCACCAAATAGGGGATAGGTGTGATGAAAGGGGGCAATTTCTTATTTCCATAACTTCTTTGGAACTGCCTTTGGGATGTGAGCATTCTGAATTCATGAAAATTCTAGAGCATTCATTTCTATTCCCTTTGGAGTCAATCTTCTGGACATGGATAAAATTTGTTAGCTTCTTATTACCCTATTTCATCAAAAATGAATCTTTTCCACCACAATATATTATCATTGAAATTCCTTTTAAGATAGAATAGAAAAATAGAAATATATACATCATTCCTAGTTAGGATAGACAATAATCATATAATCAAATTAATAATAGTATGACAGGGTTTTTAGGCCAGAAAGGAAAGTACTTTATTCAAAATGTGATGAGGTTAATCTTCACCTCATCACTGGCCCACACCTAAGGTTTTGCAAGTCCTCCTTATTGTTGTGTAGGTCTCTTTATTTTTTGTTGTCTTTCTACTTCTCTTATTTTGTAGTATTCTTTAAATTTTTGGCTATTATCATATATTAAATATGTAGAAGCATCTAATTCTCTAGGATCAATAATAAATCATTTACCAAATTCTACTTTATTTTCTATGTTTGAAATTCCCAATCAAATTATTCACTATTTAAAAGTACTGGAGATACATGTTGAAGAAGTAATGGAGGTTTGAACCTCATGCCAATCCAACCCACTCTCAATTGATGCATCATTTCTTCTATTGCTTTATCCTAGTAGAAGGACCACATAAGATTACCTAGAGAAATGATTTATCATCTTTTGAGATGCATAGGTAGAGAATTATACCTCTCTTCATAGGTTGTAAAGGCAACTTTGGCCAATTGAGGGATGATATTTTGTGGGGTTTGGTAACATTTCTTTAAACTATTGATGTATTTTTCTATCAACATAAGATATTAAACTATCCTCTTAAATTCTTCCTTGAATACTTTTGGTTTATGATGTTGATGTCTCATCAGCAATCCAACAATTTTCTTGGCTTGATAATATTCTCTTGTTCTTTCCTACCAAGCCACCTGATTATGCATGATAGAAATAAAAGATCTCAACTGCACTTCCCCAACAAAAATATTGATATAAAAATCTATATGACTTTCAACCAATAGATCATGTATAAAGAATTCACCTAATGTTTTTTGCTGTTTTAGAGAAGCAATATTATATACTTCTATAAATTCTTTGTCATTAGGGTCATGTGGTAGATTATAGAAAATCCTTAAAAATTTCCACCTTAATACCTACTCATTCAAAAATATATTGTACATAAGTGAGGGTTTCCTACATGTAAGAAAAATTTATTCTATTTTATAGGCTTCCATCCTGGCTTCATATAATTGATCATATTTATTTTATAAATTTGTCAATTGTACTTTCAATCTATCAATTTCAAAGCCTGCATGTCTAAGAAAATGGCATTGAGCTATCCATGTCTGAAGAAATTTAGGAATATGAACTTGAAACCATTCCATGGAACTTGGTTCAATTTGTATTTCTTTATCCTCCATTAGAGGCTTTGTTATGAGTTCTTGTATTTCTTCCTTTATTTCAACAATTTGGCTTGTGGCAGTTGTCAATGCTACCTAATCTTCTTGACTCTTATTCAAAGATGTTGCAAGGGCATTTGCTAGATTATTTGTGAGATTTCCAATTTTCTATAAATCTTTTTCTAGAAAAATTTCTTGGAGGCCTTCATCTTGAGTCATCCCTATTGATACTTCTACTGGTTTATTTACTTGTTCCTGTAAGTACAAAATTTCATCTTTTTCGACCAATAATGTTCTTAATTTTTTAATCTCTAGTTGTTTTTAGAAAATTATTTTCTCTACCTTTGGTAATTCAATTGTCTTCATAATTTATTACATTTCCTCTTTATTTCTATTTTCATCATCCTTTGGGGTCATTATAGGATCCTTCCCTTTGGTTGGGCTCTTTGAAGAGGAATATCACATTCATCTATGCTCCCGATTATTTCCTCCTTCAAAACTATGTTATTTCTTGTTCAAGAGGTTCAATGACAGGAGACCCATGCAATTCCAGAGGAACAAAAGTATCTTCCAAAGTAAGCTTTGCATCTTTTGAAAGTAATTCCTTGTTAGGTTCTTATTTCATTTCCATTGTTACATCTCCTAGAGGAGTTGTTGGCACCTGTGATGATTCTTGAGTTGGAACTTTTGGAATTTTAGAGGGTTCCATTTGAACATCTATTGATGGAGGTGTGTCATGTTTTTGTAAATCTTCTTGTGGTTCTTGCAATTGGGTGGTGGCATGAGTGACGTTGGAGGTAGATTTAGAAATTCTCCATCTGCTCCTCCAAAGAGGAGGAGGCCTCTGCATTGTTCATTTCATTCTTTTCTTATTTGCAATTGGCAGCTTTGTTTCCCCTTTTTCATCTTAAGTAATTGCCTCTATTCTCTCATGTGGAACAAGACTTTTGTCTAGAAATGAGGCTTCTAAAGTCTTTACTCTCAGCTTAGGTGGTAACATTTCATTTGATGGGTGGGCCAGATCCTCTAGATCTTTCCACATATTTGGGGAGGTTTGAACCTCTAGAATTTGTTGTTTCACTTCTAGAGTTACTTCCTCCATATCTAGGCAAGTAGCTCCAGATGCTTCTCCCCTTTCCAATTCTTGGTACTAGTTTTTATCCTTAATGTTTTATAAAAACTTCAACCACTTCCTACCATTTTTATGTTTTTTCAAAATTTGATGCTTGTACAACAATGGAATGAGGCCATGGTGTGTCAAAGGCCTAGTTCCCTTATTATTTTTTTCTATCATAATCTTTAAAGACTTAAACAAATAAGCAGGTAGGTTGATTTTTACTTTAGGATTCTCAGCTCCACAACGCAGGTGGGTCAACATTTGAAAGGCTAGTCTCACTACTGTGTTGAATTGTCCTTCACAGGTAAAAATTTTCATCACCCATGTCACTATTGACTTCCAAGGCTCAGAAATGGTGTCCTTGTTGATACCCTTGTTAAATCAATTTTTGCCCACTATAACTTAGGGAAGGGGTTCACCTTCTTGTGAGAATTTGTCTATCATTTCTTGGTAGGTGATATGTTTATCATGGAAAAGGTTAATACTTATGCATAAATTTTAGATAACTTAGAAAGGATTTCTATACTCACCTTAAGTTTTCATCCACATATCATGAAATGGTTTTTGGAGAAGTTATACACAAATTCATCCACTTGGTCTGCATTGTATCCTTCAAATTTTTGGATAAAATTCAACTAACTTACTACCTCAAATACATTAGCTATTGTCTAGCCTTCCAACAATTTTCTAGTTGAATCAGGTTTTGCTTTCCTTTTAACTCCCATGGTTGCCTATTTGATTGTTTAAGGTGAAGAGAGATGCTGGTGCAAAAAGGTGTTGAGTCATAATTTAAAGAGATCGATATACAGATACCTATGGTAGGAAAAAGAGAGGTAAGATAGAAATTTGAAACAAATAGAGGGTAATAATGGTGACTGGTCTTGTTTTGCATTAATTTTTAGTAATTATTTCCCATAAATTTCATAATGGCTACACGTATGGGCTGTTATTTCACCAAATTTTCCACCAGTTAGAGTAGAATGACATCATTATTAAATGACTACGTTATTATTGACTGAGGAAAAATTATGTGGATTATTCTGATTATACAATAAAAATGATTACTTTCCTAATTTAGAATGATGTACATACCTTTCACTATCATTGCCATCAATAGGAATTTCCACGCTGTAGAATGTGTGACATATTAGAATCATGATGAAGATGTGTATTTCCAATATTAAAAGTGATCTATTGTACTTTGTACAATACATTCAAAAAAGATAACTTTATTTGATGGTGGTATTGGGACAACTAGGCTCTTTTCCTCTTATGGTAATGGTAGATATGCGAGCTTGTTCAATATGACCAATAGTGGATGATTCATAGGTATATTGGATATTCTTCCCTTTATTAGAGGTACTTGCCTTGTCATGTGATGGGAGTGGATTCTTAAAAGAATCAAGGTCATAATTTAAGGTTTATTTAGGTGGATCAATGCTAATGGCTCCTTGATCAATAAGATTTTGAATCACATGTTTCAATTTCATGCATCTAGATGTTCTATGTCCTTTCACCCTATGAAATTCACAATATTCATTATCTTTGTACCAATTGGTCTTATACTGTGGTTCTTCATATGGTTGAGTCTCAGGTAGTGTTATCATGCCCGCTTGTATACATTTCTTTAAGACCAATTCAATAGGTTCTCCCAAAGGAGTGAATTAATGCTTAGGTAATGGATTCATTTTAACTTGGTCTCATGGAAGAAATGGTGTGATTTTGTTTACTGCTTGGATATGGATGGGAGGTTTCACAGTTTGAACATTCTTTGCATCAACAATACCATCATTTACAACATTTTTGTTTTTGTTACAAAAGCGAGATTTACCATTTGAGGATTGTGCATTGTCTTTGGTTTCCTTAGAAATCTTGATAACACTTTTAGCAATTAAAGCCTTTTCAATGTTGGTTCCTTAGATATGAGCTCATAAAAGGTGGTGGCAATTTGTAGTTGTAATTGAAATGATAGCTCAGAATGAAGGTTTTTAACAAAGATATCCACTTGTTGCTTCTCAAGTATGTGCCATGAAAGTTTGCTAGCCATGTTTTTCCATCGTTGGATGAATAATGAAAAAGTTTCCCCATTGCATTGTTTATTGTTGACAAGATCATTCATGGTTACCTCATATTCAATGTTGAAGGCAAAGTGTGAGATAAATTTTCTTCAAAGTTCTTTGAAAATTTTGATACTGGGTGGGAGATGCGAAAACCATTCCAAGGCTTGTCCCCTAAGACTTTGAGGGAATAATCACAAAAGGTATGTGTCATTGTAGGCGACATCAAGTCAAGCGACATAGAATGTTTGAAGATAGTCAGTTGGATCTCCTTTTCCCTTGTATTTGTCAAATTGTGGGATCTCAAAATGTGGAGGGAAAGGTATCATTTGTGTTTTATATGAAAAGGGGGGATGATGGGGTTATTTGTTTTGGTTTGAATCCTCCTTTCCACAAAACATTCCAAGGGATTTTCAACTAAGTGCTTCTCCCATCGAGAGGAGAGTCATCTATCAGACTGGGTTGCCACTTGGTTTTCTACTAGGAAATTCAGAAGTTATCACACAATATTGCCAATTAATGATTTTATGCCCTTAAAACCCTAATTTAAGAAAAACAATAATTAAATCTACGAATTACGACAAATGCTATAGGAATTAGACAAAGGGCAAAGAACCTTAACTCACTATTTTTGATAGTTCAAAAAATGGAAAAGTCAGGGACAATAGTGATGGCACCCTAGTCCAAGATACTAATTTTTCTGTGGATTCCTGATCTCCTTCTAACACTGATCTCTTCTATATCTCTAGTTTTTGGTGATTGAAATGTAGAGGACAAGTTTGATGGTGCCCTAGTCCAAGAATCCCACATAGTGTCTGCTTCTTTTCAGATCCCAAATCTTCAATGTTTTCCTATCTTCCCTACAACTCCACTTTCTCCAGATCTGATACATGTAACCTACAATCACAAGGAGTGTGTGAGGGGGTTGTGGTGTTTAGAGGCTTTCCTCAGTCAAGCCTCAGAGAGACATTCAAGTCTTTCAAACACCATTGTCACAGAAAGAGTGCGTATCCTTGTGGGATAGAGGCAAAAATCCAAATGATAATGATGATAAAACACAATAAATGTCACCTTGATGATGAAGCTCTCATGGAAGGAAGGTGCTCTTCAATGCCATGAAGAGGAGATGAAATCAAACCTACAAAAACAAACACAATAACAATGATATGCTTTCCAACACAATGAATGCCTTGATCACTTTAACATAAGCTCATGAATCACAATGTCCATCTAGTTTGTAAATGATAACCTAAACATGCTTATATATGCAACTGTTAAGATTTCTGCCAATCTGAATTTCATATTTGAAACTTATGATGTCAACTTGGAAACCAAATAATGGTCACAAACCTGACATTTGAATTTAGGATAGACCCAAAATCAGGCTAGCCTAGGGTGCTAGTGCCCTTGTCCACCCCTTGTCTTTGTTTTGGCATTGTTAAATTAGTACCCCCTATGTCCTATTTGTCAGAAGACCCAAGGGTTTTCTCATAGGGAGTCTAAATTATCATGCAAGATGCTCTAAATGCAATCTAAGGACCCAAGACCTAAACCTTAATGGAAAAAGCCCCCAAGGGTGCATTTTTATGACATAACATTTAGCCCCCACTTTAATGTATGTATTAAATGCAAGGCCAATACATACATTAAAGTAAGGTCAACAAACACGCCAAACATGCCAAACACATTGAAGACAATAACAGGCACACAAAACATAGTTACAGTCACACAAAATATGAAGAATATAGCATTAAAGACACACAGAGCACAAAGAATACAATGGATGTAGTGATTATTTTCTTTTTTATTTTTTCATATTAAATGTTTAACATCAAAAAATGTCCCCTTGGGGGATTTTCCATCATAAGGTTTAGCTCCTGGGTCTTTAGTATACATTTAGGACATTTTATTTCATATTTTGGCATCCTGATGGAATGAGACCTAGGTGGACCCCTTGAGCTATACCCTACCCAAAATAGGGGGGAGGACTTGGGTGCCCACACCCTAGTCCTGCCCTATTTTGGGGTAGCCCCAATTTTTGGGTGTCAGTTTATGACCATTAGTTGGTTCTTTTGCCGACACAGTAAAGTTTGATTTTTAAAATATTGGCAGGAATGCTTGTAGGTGCATATATAAGCATGTTTAGGCATTCATTTATAAACTAGATGGCAATTGCGATGTTCAAGTGTTCTCAAGGTGATTCAAGGCTTTCTATTGTGTTGCAAGAGCAGACTTGTGTGTTTTGTGTGTTGATATTTACAAATTTGAGCATCTTCCTCCATGAGAGCTTCACTACAAGGTGACATATCATTATTTTTTATCATTGATTCCTTTGGTTTTTACCTTTGCCTCACAAGGGCATGCACTTTTTTTTTGACAATGGTGTTCAGAGACTTAAGTGTCCTCTGGGGCTTGACTAAGACAAGCCTCTAAACACCACAACCCCCAAACCAAGTCTTGTGATTATAGGTTACAGGTGTTGCATCCAGAAAAAATGGAGTTATAGGAAGGCTTGGTAGGCATTAGGGATTCAGGATCTGAAGAAAAGTAGGACACAGGAGCACTTCCAGGACTTGGGCACTTGCAACAGTGTCCTCCGCAGACAGATTTCAGGAAATAGAAGTTACATGGTTGATCAATGTTAGAAGGAGGTCTAGATTCCCTAAAAAAGTAGGTACCTTGGACTTGGGAACCTGCACCTTAGTCCGTAACTATTCCACCTCAGAACCCCAGAAACATGTATTCTATGATCTGCTATTTTATTCTCGTCTACAAGAGCTTTTTCCATCTTTCGTCAATTTGTTGTCGTATTTGCATAATTTGGGTTTTAATAGTCAATTGGGCATAAGAGAAGGAAAATTGATAATTAAATTCCCTAATCCAAGTTTCCCTACATTTGCAAGTGACCTAGGGTATGATAGTGCTCATCATTCGACCCTAGATCCTTCAATGTTTAGTGGAGAGGCGGATTTTAACATCTAAACAACAAAAAATTAACAAAATCCAATTTTACCCTAAAGATTTTGGTGAACTTGTGTTTTTGGACTTAAATTACAACTTGCTGAGTGTTTGTCTTCATATTTGGTGTGATTTCATTCATTTATATAGGCATTTACTTTATTGCATTGAGAAAATTTCAAAAAAAAATTGAAAAATTGGAAAAATACAAAAAAATTGCATTGTTTTGCTTACTAAATTACATCAATTCTTCCTAAATTTTCCTAATTTATGATTTTTTCATCAGATCTAATATAAAATATAGAAAAATCTAAAAAATTAGAAATTTACATTGCATTTTCATCATTTAATTGCTAGGGTTTTGTGGAATTTTTTACAATTTTATATAACCTAGTAATTCCAAAATCTAGGGTTTGTAGGAAAAATCTTTTATCAAATTTTTCTACTGATTTTAGAGGCTCATTAAAATTTTAATTTGGCTGTAGTCTTTCATTTTAGTGTGAATTTTCATTTAGATTTAAAATATTTGCATTTTTGCATAGAAAATTTCAACAAAAACTAGCAATTTTGATGCATTTTCACTAAATTTGCATGGGCATTTTGCATGATCAAGCTTGAAAATTATTTTTAGATCTGAGAGTAAGTAAATTTCATCATAAATCAGACTTCAAATCATTCACATAGAATATTATCCCAAGATCTAAAACCTAGGGCTTCAAAAACAATGATTTTCGCTAAATTTGGCCTTATCGACTCTATAAACTTGCACTATAGGTGTGTTGTGAAGGATATTTTTACATTAATTTTCTATTATCAGGGTAAAAATTTTCTTCCCCTCATTAAAATCTTCACAACACCCTTTTATTGAGCTCTTGTAGTGAAAATTTTGTAAAAAACCAAACATTTTGGCTATTTTGGCCCTAGGGTTTGACCTAGTTTGCACTCCAAGGGTGTTGTGAGCAATTTTATGGATTGAGCTGACTGATATTATTGATATTATTTTTTTTATCTCCTAAAATTCCTTACAACACTTCCTTTTCTAGGTCTTGGAATTGAAAAATCATGAAAAATAGCTTATTTTGCTATATTTTCACTAGGGTTTTACCTTAAGTGGCGCTAAAAGCATGTTGTGCTGGGTATTTTGACACCAAGTGGCTGTTATTACTAATATTATTTTCTTTCCATCATAATTTTCCTCACAACAGCCTTTGTTATGGTCTTTTGCATTTAATTTTGGTGAAAAAATTGCCTATTTTGACATATTTTCACTATATTTTGACTTGGCATTATCTTGGATTTGCAACAAGAGTGTGTTGAGAGTGATTATATTGTTGTTTTGGACTGATATTAGACATCTAACTTTCTTCCCTCAATCAAAATAATTACAACATCTTTTGTTTCATTCATTTGCATTGAAAAGAGTACAAAAAATCAAGCATTTTGGTTATCAATCATATCCTTCTCCTAGGATTTATTCTCTTAGTTTGTGCATTGTGTGTTGTATGCTTTTGTATAAGATTTATGACACACTATCCTAAAAACAATATCCCTTTGAGAAGAAGTAAAATATTAATGGGATCTACTGCTCTTGAAGAAGTTGGTACTTTGGACACCTTCTTTACAAAGGGAGAAACTCAAATTATGCAAGATATTATACATCCTCCAACCTCAATGGAAGAACAAAATTTTCATGATGTTGATAACACTATTGAGGTAGTAGGATATGTATCTGATGAGCAAATAGAAAAGTTGGATAAAGACCTAGCTGAATTTCAAACACTTATGGAAAATGAGAGAATAGTTGAAGAAGTTGTTCCTACAATTCATAATATAAGAGAATTGATAAAAGAACAAGATGGCGTTAATGCACTTCGTGGTCTAACACATATTGTACAAACCAATATCATGCTAGTAACTGAATGTACGTAAACGATAAATAATACTTTATCACCATCTCATACTCAAGTTTCCATACCTATAACAAATATAAGAATATCCACTTTTACATCAATGATCTTAACAACTAATGTGAATGCTTGTAGTAATGCTACCACTAGTATTGGAATATCTAATGGCACTAATTACAAAGCTGTGGGATTTAATTATTAGAATTTGATTCCTAAAGGGACATCTTCTATGAATAATTGTTCTCAACCTCCTATCTATTCCACGCATTTCCAGCTACCTATTACATACTCACAACCATCTTCTACCTATCATTATGGCCAACCACCATTAACATATTCTTAGCCTTTGCCTATAGTATCTCAAGCTCAATCACCTCCTCACCTTGGTTCCAATTCCTCACAACAAACCGTATCTCCCAATGATGCCATCCTAAATCAACTTTTACAAGGCATGACTACTTTGCAACAAAAGGTAACAAATCTAACAAACTTTTTGCAGCCTAGTCTACCAACATATCATGCATGTAATCTGTTGTCCTATGCAATCTTGAGAACTCCTATGACTAAGAGGTTTGAGACTCCTCTCTTTTAAAAATATGGTGGAAAAGGTAATCCTAATATCCATGTGGCAGCATTCACAACTATGTGTAGCGATTTCTATTTTGAAGAGGATTTGTTGGAAAAACTTTTCTCTTGATCTCTCAAACATACTGCTTTAGAATGGTTTTGTTCATTGCCTCCAAATTCAATACACTCCTTTTCTCAGTTGATTGATCAATTTTTACAACATTTTCAAGCAAATATCAAACCCCAAGTCACCCTTATTGACTTGGTTCAATGCAAACAAGGTCGCAAAGAAAATTTGACTGAATTCATTAGTTGATATCAAGGACTTTATGCATAGATTCAGTATCAAATAAAATATGAGGATGTTCAAAATATATTTATTACAAATCTACAACCTAATATTTGTGATAAGATTCTCTTGATGAAACATAACTCCTTTCAACACTTATGCACCGCCCTTCGTGACTATCAACTTTTGTCTAGTCAGTATGAAAACCAAAACTCATTGGCTCAAGCTGGTCAATCCATGGGTAGATCATAACAAAACAATTTTAAGAGGAACAATAATAGGATTTTCATCAAGATCAATGGACCAAATACAAATGTGTCTACTATAAACAATCCAAAGAAACCATCATATCAACTAAGAAAGTTTACTTTGATATCTGAGTCCTATCATTCTATCATGAATCAAGCTATGAGTAACAACATTATAAAGCTTCCCTCGATCAAACCTGTTGATCCTAGTAAACAAGGACCTTACTTCGATGCTAATGCCTTTTTCCATTATCATTGGACACAAGAACATGACACTGAATGATGCATGCATCTTAAACATGAGATACAAGACCTTATTGATTCAAATATCATCTAGGTATCAGGTGTGAACGATAATGGAAATAAGTCGGTTGCTCCATCGAATTAGAATTTACAAATCTTCACTAATCCTTTTCCTAAGCATACTGAAAATAATATGGTGGAACAAGGTTTAATGGAAGTAGACAAGGATGATTACTTGGACTATGATAGTATCATGAGTATGATTGAAGTTGATAAGAAACAAGTGGATAATTCACCTCATCCATGAAGAAACATAATTTATGCTGAGGTTCCTCCTCTGTTATCCCTATATGGATCGAGAGGTAATCAAAATACATCAAAAAATAAAGAACAACAACTGATATAGATGAGTAAGATGGTACATGATGATTCCTGTTACTATTCTAGAAATATTCAACAACTAAAACTCGCTTAAAATCAAAAAAGAGAAAGATGACAATCAATAGTTAGAAATAATAGTGGTTCTCCCCCTCATAAGCACCAAAAAGTCTCATTTAAACAAGGATTTAATGAACAAGCATCATATGATAACAAACATGACTTTCATAAGAACCACTCAAATTTTGCATTAAACATGATCGAGTACCTCTCCAAGAGGTTCACGAGCTCCAAGATATAATATGAAGACCCCACAGGTAAGTATCTCTAACCCTTTATCTCTCTCATGATGTGCTTCCCCCATGATGTATTATGTGTTATTTAGGCCTCCTAGGATGACCTCAGATTCTCCCATAAGGTTCAAGATACTAGGACACCACCTCTATTGTGACCTTCTTCTATTTGTATCATCATTCTTCTATATTGCCTTTCTTTGATTTCATTATTGTGTGTTGTGTCTTACGAACATAGCATCATGGTTGGTAACTTGGGGGCACCCTCCTACATGACAATCCTTAAGACAGTTATTTCTCCTCTTATATATTGTTTCCCTTCCTTTAGTGTTTCCATCTAGTGAGCAGATGACAACAAAAATTTATACTGATGCGGACCTAGTGTCCCTTTCGAGAGAAATAAAAAACTAGACTTAGTTCCTAATATGACGATGGGTTTGTATATCTTATCCGACACTTGGTTAGTGGAAGCACTCATGCTTTTTGTGTAGTGAATTTTATGATGTTTCTGTCTCATTTACAAACCTTAACAATACTATTGCTCCATGCACCTTTTTTTTCCTTTGAATCTAGCCTTGGTGGTACTCGATTCAGAGAGCTTCATGATATAGCCTCATGGTTATCCTTGAACTCTGAATTCATTGTATAACCTTGGCTCTTTGTGTGGTTAATCATATGCATTGATGTTGTTGTTTATCATGATCTTGTAGACACTAACATGTTTCTTGTAGGGATGTGTTTGTGGGAACATTTGGCGATCGTAAAGTACATGTCACCTCCGGGGGCATGGGCTTTGCGAAAGTCAGTGTTCCCTTGTGTGTTTTCTTCCTACCTTAACGTGCTTGATATCGATAACTGATATCAACCACCTTAAGGTGGGGGCATATATAAGGTAAGCTATATGTTATAGATGTTAGCAATGTGTTTGACCTTAGATGCAGAGAATTGCACCCCAAGGTAGTGCATCGTGCATCTTGAGTTTGTTTGCAATCAATCAATCAATCATGTAAGCCCTCTATAGAGGCGGGGATGGTGTATTTCTCAGAGTAGATTGCATCATCCTATCATTTTCAAAAGTCCTTTGTAGAGGCGAGGAGCGATTCTTTGACTAAGTCAACCCTTAAGCGTGTCTTCATTGATTGTTGTGGAGAAGCCCAATTGTCAATGTGTGCCTGTAATGTGCCTGAGATGGTGTTGGATGTAGAAATAGGTACACTCCATCACTTGTCTATTGTGTTTTCTTTGTCTCTTCAAGTGTCTGTGTTTTGGGCATGCTTGTTTTTTGTGGCATGTTTGTTGCCCCATATGCAGAGACCAGTGCCCTCAGGTAGTGTTTCCTACATTTTGGAAGGTTTTGCATGTCTTGCATGTGTGTTGCTCCATATATACTGAGACCTGCACCCTTGGGTAGTGCATCCTGTATTATGGGAGGTTTCTTTACTTTCCAGTACTTGCATTTGTATTTCATATATATAAGAAAAAGAAAAGAAAAAATATCATTTTTGTCTTCCATGCATTAATGTGTCTTCTATGCATTGACTATATTTTCCATGTTCTGCATTACTGTAACTATCTTCTCCATGTTTTGTGTGTCTGTTACTGTCTTCTATGTGATCGGTGTGTCTTCTCCATGCTTGGCATGTTTTCTATGTTTGTGACCTTACTTTAACGCATGTATTGGCCTCAAATTTATACATACATTAAAGTGGGGGCTAAATGTAACATCAAAAAATGTCCCCTTGGGGGCTTTTCCCTCATAAGGTTTAGTTCTTGGGTCTTTAGTATGCATTTAGGACATTTTAGTTCATATTTTGGCATCCCAATGGAATGAGACCTAGGTTCCATGGCAAATTGGACCTAGGTGGACCCCTTGAGCTATACCCTACCTACAATAGGGGGGAGCACTTGGGCACCCATGCCCTAGTCCAACCCTATTTTGGGGTAGTCCCAATTTCTAGGTGTTAGTTTATGACAATTAGTTGGTTCTTTTGCTGACACGGTAAAGTTTGATTTTTGAAATCTTGGCGGGAATGCTTGTAGGTGCATATATAAGCATGTTTAGGCATTCATTTGTAAACTAGATGGCAATTGTGATGTTCAAGTGTTCTCAAGGTGATTCGAGGCTTTCTATTGTGTTGTAAGAGCAGACTTGTGTGTTTTGTGTGTTGATATTTGTAGATTTGAGCATCAATCTCCTCATGGCATGAAGAGCATCTTCCTCCATGAGAGCTTCACTACAAGGTGACATATCATTGTGTTTTTATCATTGATTCCTTTGGTTTTTGCCTTTGCCTCACAAGGGCATGTACTCTTTATCTAAAAATGGTGTTCGAAGACTTAAGTGTCCTCCGGGGCTTGACTGAGGCAAGCCTCTAAACACCACAACCCCCAAACCAAGTCTTATGATTGCAGGTTACAGGTGTCGTATCTAGAAAAAGTGGAGTTGCATGAAGGCTTAGCAGGCATCAAGGATTTAGGACCTAAAGAAAAGTAGGACATAGGAGCACTTCTAGGACTTGGGCACTTGCAACAGTGTCCTCCGCAGATAGATTTTAGGAAATAGAAGTTACAGGGCTGATCAGTGTCAGAAGGAGGTCCAGATTCCTTGAAAAAGTAGGTACCTTGGACTTGGGTGGTCGCACCTTAGTCCTTGACTATTCCACTTCAAAACCTCAAAAATAGGTATTCTGTGATCTGTTATTTTATTCTCGTCTACAAGAGTTTTTTCTGTATTTTGTCAAATTGTTGTCGTATTTGCATAATTAGGGTTTTAATGGTCAATTGGGCATAGGAGAAGGAAAATTGATAATTAAATTCCCTAATCCAAGTTTCCCTACATTTGCAAGTGACCTAGGGTATGATAGTGCTTGTCACTCAACCCTAGATCCTTCAATGTTTAGTGGAGAGGCAAATTTTAACATCTAAACAACAAAAGATTAACAAAATCCAATTTTACCCTAAACAAATGTAAAATACAGGTACAAGGAAAGTAAACAAACAAATCTCAAAAAGTGTAGAGGTGTTGTTCACCACCTGTCTTGCACTTTTGAGAATAGACACTCCAGACAAAATCCCAAGGTGTAGAGGAGCTATTCACCACCAGTCTAGCACCTTGAGAACAAACATGCCAAACAAATCCCAAAGTGTAGAGGAGCTTGTAGAGGAAAACTAATGTGTTGTAGACTTAACATAATTCAGGGGTAAACCTATCTAAACAGTTCACTATATCATTGCATTCCTACATTAAATTATCAACCAAGGAGCATAAGCTTATGATGGCACTGCACTGTATGTGCAATCAAGACTCATATCTATCCTAAACTATCTTATCTAAACCTACTCAGAGTATTCTACTTGGCTGGAATTCTCAGAAATACAAAAATAGTAAAAACAACTACAGAACCCAGTGGCTACGGGTACCTGCAGCATAAGTTGTAGATAATTGTATTCAACAAGGAATTACAGAATTAACTCAAAATGTCCAGAATGATAAAAGAACTAACACTAACCTTCAGAGGACTCAAAATAGACAAAGCATGCACTTGTTCATGAACCATCTATTGTAACATCACATTCAAAGTATTCTAATTGACTCGTGATGTGTTTATACATATAAATGAAGAACAAATTTAACAAGTAATGCATAAAGAAATTAAGAAATAAATGAAGTGAAGATCAGTACCTTGAGTGGCTAGCTCAGGGAACTATCTCACTGAACTAAAAACCAAATCTAATTTAAATATTCACACATCTCAACTCACATAGTTCCATTCATTGCAAATCATAAACATAATCTCTTTAGATTGTATTCAATAATAACATTCCTTAATAAAACATGTCTGATGGAAACATAGTAATAACTGAATAACTAGAAAACAAAGTAGCTAGCTTTTTATCTAACTCATCCCTCATAACTTATATAGAAATGAGAGAGTGTTATGCAACTACCAACTAACTTCGATCATCAATCCATCCCTACGTATCAGGGTACAGGTTTGAGATTGTTTTATTAATCTAACTGAACAGAGGAAGCAGAGTCCTATTCAAACAAAAATTCCTAAACAACGACTCATATCTGAAACACATAAGTTGCAATTAGAATCCTAGAACAAGTCTTCTTCTTTTGTATCTATTCTTCCATATTGATCACATTTAGCTTTAGTTAGCACTTGACTATGACTTCCTTTGATGCCCTATTTTGCAATGTGCTACGAATTCTCCTTTCCTTGATGCCACTACTCGCTGCTGCATAGGGGTTAATCCATAGAACATATGCATGCAAATAACCTTCATAATTAAACTATAAAATCTCATCTATATATATACATACTCATGTCTAACTCATTCAATTGACAAATATTATCACCATATTTCATGTTGACAGAATAGGTTCAAGGTTTGTAGGATATATAAAAATACAACATATTATGATGGTAATGTGTTGGAAAAGTATCTGGAATATCATAGGCATAAAGTCTGAAAGCATATAAAAATAACATAAAAGAAGCCAATATTTGAACCCATCATTTCCCCCCAACTAGACTTTTGCTTGTCCTCAAGAAAAACACTCAATTAAACACCTAGGGGAAAAGATTATAATGCAAAGTAATCTATCTAAGGTCCATAACCTCTCTAACCCCCTATCCTTGCTTGAGATAAAAACCATTATAGAATGCAAGTCTATCCATCTTGATTGATTCTACACTCCTATACTCATCACTTTTTCCTCTTGCCTAGTATGGTACTGGATAAAGGAGAATAGGAGGGTGATAAGTAAGAGGTAGCCATGCCACTCCTCTTTGCTCTGAAATCTAGATATACCTATGCAATCTCTCAAACATATTCATAAAATTGTGGAAAGAGTGAGGCTCTTTCTTCGGCAATTCTGGGGTCAGACTATCCCATCTATTTTGCACATACCTCTAGCAGTTCTGAAGAATAGACATTGCTAACAGTTGTATCCTTCTATAGTCCCTGAGTCTCAAATCTAAAATTACTTTACCTGGACCCCTATGAGAGAGGAGTTCTAACCATTGGGCCAGGATCACATTGGGATTTAAGGATTCTTTCATATTCTGTAGTGGCACTTTCTTTTCTTGTTCCTCATACCTATCCATTAGTTCCCCTCTGAGTTGTTCATTCCTGAAGTAAGATGACAGTACTCTAACTTGAGAATCCCCAACATAAATTAAGGGATTCCACTATATATCTTCTGCCATCAAGTAATTGTATAAACAATATTCACACCACTGATCTTGTTCCTCTAGAGTGACTTCTTGAAATAACTAAAAAAAATTATGGCGTGAATAGATAGAAATAGGCTAATCATTAATGAATCTATTAAACTGAAAACTGAGAAATTTTTCTTTAGGAAACAATGCATAAACTCTAGGTGGAGGTCTACACTCAATGATTTGAATTGTTCAATCAATTACCTCTGTCAGCTTCCCTTTCAACCTTTTCAATTTAGAATTTTTATTTTCTAATGATGCATTAAGAATTTGTTTCTCTTTCTCCCAGTTTTCCTTTTCTTGCTTGAATTCGTTATTGAACTTCATCAATTCAAAACCCAAAGATAGAATAGTGAGGCATGTTGGAGGTCTTATTATAGGAGGCTGCAAAATTGATGCTTTACTTCCCTAATTTTCCATTTTACTCTCAACCACCTGTGCAAATAGATCCATATTGATTCCATGACCATAGGTTTGAATTTTCTCCTCCAACTCTTGTATTCTTATCTCTTTTTCCCTATCCTTTTCCTAATATTGTTTCACTTGTTCTTCTAAATGTTTTATCCTATCAAGGGCTTCTTGAAGTTATTGCCTTATATTCATATCTTCCAACAACTCTTTTTCTTTCCAAAATCAAAACTTTCATCCTTATTTTTAGTGACATCAAAAATTTCTTTAGCAAGGCTACTAGGAACTGACTTTCCCATCTTCTTGGCAATGAAAATGTCTTCTGAATCAGAACTAGAAGATGAAGAAACATACCCTCTTCACTTAGCAGGTATACTGGCATCAGTAGGAGCATTCTCAGGGGCATTTCCTTCTTTTATGAAACTGTGTTCCTCATCAACTCTTTTTCCCACATTCTACCTCTTCAACCTTCCTGAATGCTTAGGTGTGATAGTTTCTAGCTTCTCTTCACTTTTTCTCTTTTTCTTACTTCCCCTCTTCTTCCTCTCCCCTACACCCTTCTCTTTCTCAATGCCATTATTTTTCTCTACATTCTTCTTACACATCTTCTTCTTAGAAGAAGTAGAAGCATCACTTCTCATAGCTCCTCTCATAGGTTTAGGTTAGGAGGTGAGGGTTCTTCTATTGTCACTAGCCTAGTTTCTGGAGGAATTTCCTCTTGTGGCTCTTCCTATTCAGGATCAACTTCAATTTCAACATCTGGTTCTAGCTCTTGTTGAGATTCATCTACTTCCAATAATTCTGAAATATCCATGCATTGTTTAAAAGCATCCCAATCAACCTGTGGGTGTTGAATTCTCAAACTCATTTTAACCAATAGAGCTATCAAACAATGATGGGACAATGTAGTCTTTGTTTGCCTTTTATGATACTCAAATACCATTCTTTTCAACATTTTATAAAGATAATTGGGAACATTAACCATCTTGTCATGATGCAGGTGATTCAACAACTTAAAATGTATAGTGTACAACAAATTATGTCGACCATCACAGGTAATATATTTGATAACATATGAAGCACATTTCCCGCAAAAGAATGGAAGGGATAATCTCTTTGTACCTTGTGTGGTCAAGTCCAAGTTCTCTCCATGCTCGCAGAATTATTCCCTCACCATAGCTGCATCAACATGAGTTGGATACTTAGACCTTGTATGTGGTAATCTGGTGACTTGGGCAATGGCTATTTCAGAGGCATCCACAACCAATCTCCTGACTGTTGCTTCATCATACTGCAACATTGCTACAAAATCCCTTGTCATTTCATTATCATACTTTGTTAATTTCATAAAGTAATCTAACCACCCTACTCTGGTAAAGAGTGGTAGAACCAATACATCCTCTAATATCTCCTTATGCACTGATGGCTCTCTTCTGATAACATCACCCCCATTACACCTATATTCTACACTCTCATCAATTCTTAATTTTGCCTAATTTCAATTCTACCACCTTCAGAAAACTACCTTTCAATTCTCCCCCCAATGGTAGCTTTTAGAGCTCTTTGTTATGAAAATTTTTGAAATTTCAGCTCACTCACAAGGAAACAACAAGCTCACAATTTAGGGCTGGTCGATTATCATGGAAAACGAAACATGAAAACCTTGACAGCTTCTAAAAACTTGGTAAAAAATAACTGATCATATACCCCTCCCCCCAACTGAAATGTGAAGTGACCACACTTCACAAATGAATTTACAGGGATGAAAGAGCATTGATGAAATAAAAAGGGTGATATATTTCCGCATGCATGAAATAAACAATAAGTAATAATGAATATAAATAGAAAATTTAAGTTAATCATTAAAGGTTACCTTATGTGCATTTGTTATGGAGAGCATTGAGCGGTGCACCTTGGAACTAGAGAGCACGTACTTAGCATTTATTTGGCACGAGCAGAGTGATATGCAGAGTAGATGGGAGGGTGGTGGGTACATCAAAATTGATTTGATGTGACAAATTGATGCAACAACTTGTGAATGTGATTTGAACAAGCATGTTGCAACCATTATTTTATTGAAAATGGATGAAGCACGTGTAGAAGGAATGAAATGTGTGGGAAGAAGAATGGAATTTTGCCAAAGTGTTGAAAATTTCTAGACACTTTTTTGCTACAGGCACCCACAGTACAGGTCCAGACCAAATGTGTACATAATAATTATACCAAGTTCTAACTACAACTGGTCCCTGCTACATGTTAAAAATAGGTCCCTCTGAGAGTGAAAAATAGGTCCCTCTAAGAGTGAAAAATAGGTCCCTCTGGAGTTGACTGCGGTCATCATGGATAATATGTTGTGTGTGCATGTGAATTATAAAACATGAAAAATTAGGTCTCAGTGATAGGGGTTGAGTATTGCAACTCAACCTCTGCATCACTAGACATGATTGGTGGATCATCTTTTGATGGTGTATCAGCTGGTGTCACAGAACCTTCATCAAGAGTGCCGGAGTACTTTACTGAGTAGCTAGAGAAACAAGAAAGTCATCCTTCTGAAGTGGCTTATTATATAGTTTCAGCTTGTGTCCATTTACTAATAATGAAAACTGAACCTCATCAATGGTCTGTAATTGGACTACACCATTAGGGAAGACTTGTTTAATTTCATAGGGTCCCAACCAATGAGACTGAAGCTTTCCCTTGAAGTCCTTGTATCTTGAATCATAAAGGAGTGCCCAATCAATAGCAGTGAATTCTTTAGTCTTGATATACTTGTCATGCCATTTGACTCTTTTTTTCTGTATGACCTCTACGTGGTGGATGGCTTCTAATCAGATTTCATCTAGAGCATTCAAATGTTGTAGTCTATCCTATTGAGTTGTCAAATCCATCCCTAATTCTATTGTTGTCCTCAGGGTTTTGTATTCAAATTCTATATGCAGGACTAATGTCTTTCTATAGACCAATTCATAAGGTTTAAACCCTATAGTTGTCTTCCACATAGTTCTATATGCCCAAACAACTTTTGTAATCTAGAAACCCAATCTCTTCTATGAAGTTGTACTATCTTTGTCAAGATGTTCTCAATTTCTCTGTTTGTGACTTCTACTTGACCATTAGCCTGAGGATGGTAGGGAGTGGACTTCTTGTGTCTAATCTGATTTTCCTCTACCAGTTTAGTGATTAAATCTAAGGTGAATTGTGGGCCTTGATCAGCCACTATCTCCCTTGGTGCACCATATCTAGTCAAGATGTCCTCATATAAACATTTTGCCACATTGACATCTCTAGCAAATTGTAACACTTTAACTTCCACCCATTTGGTTAAGTAATCAGTACATACCAGGATATATTCCTTGTTGTTTGATGTAGGAGAGATAGGACCAACAAAATCTAGTCCCCACTTATCAAAAAGAGATAATGAGATTTGTGGTTGCAAAGACATTTCATCACTTTTGGTAGGTCTCCCCATCCTTTGACACCTATCATAGCTTCTAGTATATTTGACAGCATCTTTATGAAGTGTTGGCCAATAATATCCTATTGTCAATATTTTGAAGGCTGTCCTTTTGGTTGCAAAATGATCTCCATAGGGTTCATCATGATAGGCCTTCAATATATCAAACACCTCATCCTCTCTGATACATCTTCTCATAATGTTTTTCTGGGCCAGTGTAGAAGAGGAATCCAGAAATCCAAGAAAAAGGGAAACATTTGTGAACCAACTATCTCTTCTCCCTTGGAGAAAAGTAACCTAGAATCTACCCTGAAACCAAATAATTAGTTGTCTGCATACCATGGAGTGTGTATGGCTAGAGCAAATAGATGCTCATTAGGAAAAGAGTTATCAACCACTCCTTCTGATGATTGTGTGGGAAGTCTAGATAGAAAATCAACAACTACATTAGCTTTCCCTGGTTTGTCAACAATTGTTATGTCAAATTCTTGTAGTAACAACAACCATCTGACAAGCCTACCACCCACTATTGGCTTATTCATCAAATATCTAATTAATGCATGATCTTTGTGTATGAACACTTAATAACTAGTAATGTAGTGTCTGGATTTGTTAATGGAATAAACAACTACCAACATCTCTTTTTCTATCACAGTGTAGTTCAACTTAGCTCCTTGTAGATTTTTACTTACATAGCATATTACATACTTCTTAGTTCCTTCTTGCTGGCCTAGAACTACTCCAATGGAAAAGTCTAATGCATCTGTGTGGATGTGAAAAGGTAGTGTCTGTTGCAAGTATGGGCCTAACCGGTGTTGTCATTGATGTCAACATACTCCTATTGCATTAACGACAAGGATTGGATGAGTTATGTGCTGAGGATATTGAGAAGATTAGTCTCAATCAGGAACAGTGAAGAACAGTGATATCATAAGGTAAAAATTCTAAGACAGATTGAGGATCAGAGGATGCGGATTAAAGGGTTCAAAGATATGAATCTTAAGATGTTGCAGTAGAGATTTTAGAGGTCCTCATGAAGATATGAAGAAGTTGTGAATCGCTCAAGTAGAACCAGTTTCGGTAGATGTTCAGAGGTGACAGAGTGTTACAGAAAGGTCCAGTGAGATCCAGAAATGCTTTGTCCTATTCTACAGATTCGAAGGAGTGTTTGGGAAGTCCTTATGATGTGTCAACTCTATTGGTTCATGTTTTAAAGGTCCGCAAGCATCTATTCCCTTGTGACAGTAATGACAGACTGTGTTCTTGAGGTTTCGGATGAAGGAGAGAAGGATTTCAGTAAGTAAAGGAAGTGCGGATGTTCTTGGTGATTCAAGCAAGCTTGTGGAGGTCCTTGGATCATGTTCAGTTTGTATTGATGGTCCGCATTAGAGTTGGAGCCCGAAATTGAAGAAATGCTTCCGGATGAAGGTGTTCTTCCTTAGGCTAGCCAATTGGATGAGTTACTCAACTTGCGGATGTTCTTGTGGATGATTTTTGACTTAGATGTTTGTTCCTAAGTTGATGTCATGTATAAATAAGGGATTACAAAGTCATTTCAAAGGGTGTGGTGTGGAGAGGAGGGTGTGGTAGCGAAGAGGAGAGTGAAAGGCAAAGTAGAAGTATTGAGCTTAATGTAACTAATTCAAGCATGGTGAAGATGCTATTCTCCAGTTCATGTATGTGATACTTATTTCTTTGTAGACAGTGTGTCTCTTGTAGGCAGTGAGCCTCTTGTGAGCAGTGTGCTCAGGCAGTGAGCCCTAATTGGTAGGTGCCATTTTGTTCTTTCTATTCTTCTAATAGAGAATACATTCTTGGGTTAATCACCGTATGGTTTTTCCCTTAACCGGGTTTTCCATGTCAAAATCTTGGTGTCTTATGTGTTGATGAGTTTATGCTTTTGATTTGAATCCATTATGTTTCATGTTTAATGTACTGCTAATCACTAAGAGGATTTAAGTGTGTAAATTGGAGAAAGTTTTGCACAACTGATTCACCCCCCCTCTCAGTTGTGTGCCCTAAGTCTAACAATTGGTATCAGACCCAAGTTCCTCTAAAATGAGCTTAACCACTTGAGGAGATCCAGGATGTCATCTTACAAGAAGGATAGTCCAAAGTTTGATGGAACCAACTTTACTCTTTGGAAAGGTCGCATGAAATGTCACTTGCACTGTATGGGATTGGCGTACTGGTCCATGGTTACAAAAGCATATGTACCTCCATAGGGTGGTCTGACAACCCTAAATGAAATCACAGATGTTGAAAACAATCTATGGACCAAAGAGGATCTTCTAAGTGCATTATCTGACTCAGAGCTCTCAAATGTTATTGACCTACCAACTACCTTTGAGATTTGGAATAAACTAGAACTTTTGCATGAAGGAGACCAGTATGTTAAATATGCAAGGTTATAGAGTCTGAAAGGGAAATTTGAAAAACTGAAGATGAGAGATGATGAAAATATTACTACTTTTATGCCAAGAGTGAATGAGTTGGTTTGTGGAATTAGAAATGCTGGTGGAGTCTTGGATGAAAATGAGATTGTTGGTAAAATTCTTAGATCCCTTCCTGCTTCTTACAAACTCAAGGCTGCTGCCATTGAGGAATTTAGAGCCCATACAACTATCACAAGAGATCAATTGGCTAGGAAATTGGCTGCATTTGAAATGATAGAGTTTGGAGATGACCCTCCCAAGACTAAATCTGCATTCAAAGTCAGTGCCTCTATTAAAGGTAAACAAAGGTTTGATCTCAGAGAAAATTCTTCAAGGAAATTGTCATGGTAAGAAAAAGCAAGAAAAGATCTAGAAGAAGAAGAAGTAGAAACTGCTCAACTTGAAGCCCTCATTGCAAAAAAGCTGCCAAGAGGATCCGGTAAGTATGAAGGAAAATTACCTTTTAAGTGTTTTATCTGCAATAAGATTGGTCATTTTGCCTCAAGGTGTCCAGAAAGATTTTCAAGGCAAAATCCTAACAAGCCAAGGTTCCAAAAGAACTGTTACTATGTACATGAAGATGATGATAATGAAGGAGTAACAGATGATGAATCAGAGATAGGAAACAAATCTAGAAATGAATGGGTGTTCATTGCCATCAAGGAAGAATATCCAATGTCCTCTGTATCTGTCAATCTTAAGACTGTGGAAAGAGCTCTGGCTGCCCAAATTGAAGAGAAGGATGACTGGGTCATTGACAGTGGATGCTCTCACCATATGACAGGTGACAAAAATAAGTTTATAGATTTGGAAAGGTATGAAGGAGGAGTAGTAAATTTTGGTGATAATTCTACTGGTAGAATCAGAGGAAGAGGAACTATTTCTTTTGATGGAAGAAACAAAACTGGTAATGTACTGTATGTTGAAGGTTTGAAGCACAATCTTCTCAGTGTTGGACAGTTGGTGGACAAAGGCTATGATCTTCAATTCAAAGATGGAAAATGCAAAATCTTTGAAAGATCTGAAATAGAGATTGCATCCGGTACTCAGACTAAAGGTAATATCTTCCACTCGGTTGGTACTGGTAAAAGCTACTTATTTGTTCAAGTTGATCAAAGTTGGTTATGGCATAAAAGGATGTGTCATGTGAATTTTGATAATATCATCAAGATAAGTAATACTCAGGCTATAAGAGATCTTCCAAAATTGGTAAAACCTACTAATAGCTTGTGCAAGGAATGATAGGTTGGTAAGATGAGCAGAGTCTCATTCAAAAGCAAGGAACTGTCCTCAACCAGATTATTGGACTTAGTTCACACTGATCTTTGTGGTCTGGTAAGAACCAGGAGTATTCAAGGAGATAGATACTTCATGCTGCTAATTGATGACTATTCTCGGATGATGTGGGTAACCTTTCTAAAGGAGAAATCAGAAGCTCTTGAGAAACTCAAAATATTCAAAGCTATGGTAGAGAATGAAATAGGATTAAAGTTGAAATGTCTGAGGTCTGATAGAGGTGGAGAATTCACATCCGGTGAGTTCATAGAGTTCTGTGAGAAACATAGAATTAAGAGACAACTGTCTGCTCCTAGGACTCCACAACAGAATGGAGTAGTGGAGAGAAAGAACCGGACCATCAAGGAAGCATCTAGGACCATGATGATGGAAGCAAATGTTCCTCAGATCTATTGGAGAGAAGCTGTCAGCACTGCAGTCTATACTCTCAATCAAGTTCAAATCAGAAACAATACCGGTAAGACCCCTTATGAACTTTAGTTTGGCATTACTCTTACTGTAAGATATTTTAGAGTCTTTGGTAGCAAATGTTACATCAAAAGAGATGAAGGTCTAGGCAAGTTTGATGCTAGAAGTGATGAAGGAATATTCTTGGGTTACTCTACTCAAAGCAAAGCATACCGGTGTTATAACAAGAGACTAAGAAAGATGATAGAAAGTACAAATTTGAAGGTTGATGAGGGAATAGAGAAACTGTCAAGGTTCTATGAGTATGATGAAGATGATCAAAATGGTGTTCTGGTTCAAGGAGTTCAAACCTCTTCTGAAAATTAGATTCAAACTAATTCGGTAAATTAGGAAGAAGAGATAGGTCTGAATGAGCCTATTCAAGAAGCATAAGTGCAAGAAGCTCCCAAAGCTCCAAGGTATATAAGACTGAACCACTTTGAAGATCAGATCATAGGTGACAAGAGCAAAGGTGTGCAAACTAGAAGGAAAATTGCTCAAAATTTAGATGAATATTGTCTGATTTCAAAGATTGAACCTAAAACAGTAAATGAAGCTTGCAAAGATGAAAACTAGACTAATGCAATGGAGAAAGAACTAATGCAAATTGAGAAAAATCACACTTGGGATCTTGTTCCCAGACCTAGAAACAAGAATGTGATTGGAACCAAATGGGTCTTCCGAAACAAATTGAATGAAGTTGGTGAAGTAATCAGAAATATGGCCAGATTAGTTTACAAAGGTTACTCTCAAATAGAAGGAGTTAATTTTGAAGAAACTTTTGCTCTGGTGGCAAGAATTGAAGTAGTCAGATTATTTCTTGCATATGTTGCCTTCAAAGATTTCAAGGTATATCAAATGGATGTCAAGTCTGCCTTCCTAAATGGTGACTTGGAAGAAGAAGTGTACATTGAGCAACCAGATGGATTTCAACTACCTGAAAATAGTCACATGGTCTACAAGTTGAAAAAGGCACTGTATGGACTAAAGCAAGCCCCAAGAGCCTAGTATGAAAGACTGGATAAACATCTCTTGAAGATTGGTTTCAACAAAGGTATTGCTGACAGTAATTTATATTTCAAAATTGATCATGAAAACATCTTAGGTGTTGAAGTGTTTGTTGATGATATCATCTTTGGAGGAAGAGATAATATGTGTAAAACTTTTGCAAATCAAATGAAAAATGAGTTTGAGATGTCCATGCTTGGTGAAATGAGTTTCTTCTTGGATCTGCAAATAATTCAAACAATGAAAGGTATCTTCATTTCTTAGACCAAATATGCAAAATTGATTTTTGAAGAAATTTGGGATGGAAGATTCAAAGCTAATGAACACTCCCATGGAAATCGGATGTAAGTTGAGCAAATATGATGACTCTCCTAAGGTAGACCAGACAAAGTATAGATCAATGATTGGAGGATTGTTGTATCTCACTCAAACTAGACTAGATATTATGCAAGCTATTGGTCTTGTTGCTAGATTCCAAGCTGATCCTAGAGAATCCCATGTCATGACAATCAAGAGGATCTTTAGATATCTAAAAGGGATGGTTGAGTATGGTCTGTGGTATCCTAGAGATCATGATTTCTCCCTTCATGCATATACAAATGCTGATTGGGCAGGAGATGTGGATGACCGGAAGAGTACCAGTGGTGGAGCTTTCTTTTTGAGAAAGAGATTGGTTTCTTGTCTAAGCAAGAAACAAGAGGCAATATCCCTATTTACAACTAAAGAAGAATACATAGCAGTAGCAAGTAGTTGCACTCAAGTTTTGTGGATGAAGCAGATGTTAAGAGATATTAAAGTAGAGTATGAGGAGCCTATCATAATCTTCTGTGATAATTCAAGTGCAATAAATATTTCTAAGAATCTGGTGTTGCATTCTAAGACTAAGCATATATCTATCAAGTTTCACTTTTTGAGAGAGCAAGTGAACAAGGATGAAGTCAGACTGGAGTTTGTGCCCTCTAAGGATTAGATTGTAGATATCTTTAGTAAACCTCTTCTTAAGGACTCTTTTGATTATCTCAGGGAGAAGTTAGGGGTTATTGCCCCTTCGGTGATGAACTAGGATGCACTGATGTGCATCAGTCCGGTGGATATCATAGTCATATCTTGTGATCCAGATTGATGATGGGGAGCTACTACTTAGGGGGAGCAGCAGGTATGATTCTGAAGTATTGGAGTCGCAAGTATGAGCCCTTTGCCATTGATGTCAAAGGGGGAGAGAAGACATGTGAAAAACAAGTGGTTGATGATCAAAGGGGGAGCAGTAAAGGAAGAGAAGACATGTGAATAGTTGTTGTTGATAGGGGGAGTTGTGACAGTAAGGAGAAGTTCTTGTCTTGATGGTTTCTCACATCATATATTGCCATCAATGACAAAGGGGGAGATTGTTGCAAGTATGGGCCTAACCAGTGTTGTCATTGATGTCAACATACTCCTGTTGCATTAACGACAAGGATTGGATGAGTTATGTGCTGAAGATATTGAGAAAATTAGTCTCAATCAGGAACAGTGATATCATAGGGTAAAAAGTCCAAGATAGATTGAGGATCAGAGGATGCATATTAAAGGGTTCAAAGATATGAATCTTAAGATGTTGCAGTAGAGATTTTAGAGGTCTGCATGAAGATATGAAGAAGTTGTGAATCACTCAAGTAGAACTAGTTCTGGTAGATGTTCAGAGGTGACAGAGTGTTACAGAAAGGTCTGGTGAGATCCGGAAATGCTTTGTCCTATTCTGTGGATTTGAAGGAGTGTTTGGGAGTCCTTATGATGTGTCAAGTCTATTGGTTCATGTTTTAAAGGTCCGCAAGCATCTATTCCCTTATGACAGCAATGACAGACTGTGTTCTTGAGGTTCTAGATGAAGGAGAGAAGGATTTCAGTAAGTAAAGGAAGTACAGATGTTCTTGGTGATTCAGGAAAGCTTGTGGAGGTCCTTGGATCATGTTCAGTTCGTATTGATGGTCTACATTAGAGTTGGAGCCCAGAATTGAAGAAATGCTTCCGGATGAAGGTGTTCTTCCTTAGGCTAGCCAACCGGATGAGTTACTCAACTTGCGGATGTTCTTGTGGATGATTGCCAACTTAGATGTTTGTTCCTAAGTTGATGTCGTGTATAAATAAGGGATTGTGAAGTCATTTCAAAGGGTGTGGTGTGGAGATGAGGGTGTGGTAGCAAAGAGGAGAGCGAAAGGTAGAGCAGAAGTATTGAGCTTAATGGAACTGATTCAAGCATGGTGAAGATGCTATTCTCCAGTTTATGTATGTGATACTTATTTTTTTGTAGACAGTGTGTCTCTTGTAGGCAGTGAGCCTTTTGTGAGCAGGGTGCTCAGGCAGTGAGCCCTAATTGGCAGGTGCCATTTTGTTCTTTCTATTCTTTTAACAGAGAATACATTCTTGGGTTAATCACCCCGTGGTTTTTCCCTTAACCAGGTTTTCCACATCAAAATCTTGGTGTCTTATGTGTTGATGAGTTTCTACTTTTGATTTGAATCCATTATGTTTCATGTTTAATGTACTGCTAATCACTAAGAGGATTTAAGTGTGTAAATTGGAGAAAGTTTCACACAACTGATTCACCCCCCCTCTCAGTTGTGTGCCCTAAGTCTAATAGTGTCCAATTAAGACCTCTAAGAAGTGGAGCTTGTGTCAAGGATGCTTTCAGATTTTCAAAGGAAGTTTGACAATCTAGTGTCCATTCAAATTCACTTTCCTTTGTCAATAGAGTAAACAGAGATGCAGCAATTTTGCTAAAATCTTGAATGAACCTCCTGTAATAACTTGCATGTCCCAAGAAGCTCCTTACATCCTTCTATTTCTATGGAATAGGTAGGGTAGAGATAATTTCAATCTTCTTTGGGTCAACTTGTATGTCTACACTTGAGATAAAATGTCCCAAAACTATTCCTTGTGTCATCATCATAAAACACTTTTTATTGCTCAAAGATAGGTTGTGCTCTGTGCATCTCTTCAAAACTTTCTCCAAATTTTGTAAAGCTTCATCATATGTTTCACCATATGTGGTGAAATCATCCATATAAATCTCCATACTGTCATGGGTAAAATCAAAGAAAATACAAAGCGCTACTCTTTGAAAAGTGATTGGAGTATTGCATAGACCAAAAGGCAAGACATAATATGCATAGGTCCCCCAAAGTCATGTAAATGTTGTCTTATCTTGATACTTTGGTGCAATCTTGATTTGGTTAAAGCCACTAAAATCATCAAGAAATGAGAAATATTTCTTACCTGCTAAAGAGTCAAGAACTTGATCAATGAAGGGCAATGGAAAGTGATCTTTCCTGGTTGTAGCATTTAGTTCTCTGTAACTAACACAAAATTTCCAGTTGCCACCTTTTTTCAAAACTATGACCAATGGTGAAAGCCATTCAATATCTGAAATGGGGTATATGAACCCTGCATCTAAAAGATTTTGAAGTTCTACTTTCACTATCTCTCTGAGAGAAGGATTCATGCTTCTCTTATAGACTTGTGGCCATCATCAATGTATATTTTATGCATACACAAATCAAGATTTATGACCTTCATGTCACTATAATCCCATGCAAATGCTATTGAGTGGGTTTGTAATATTGCATGCAAGGATTGCTATTGCTCATTAGTCAATGCATTATTAACAATCAACACTTTTCCTGGCTTGATTTCTAATGGATTAGACATTTCTTACACAGAGGACAAATTAAGGCTAGGTATTACTGGTAAGCATTGCTATGGTAACAAAGTATGAAATATTTGAGATACTTCCTCTGAGGAATTGGTAGGTATTATGCTTCCTAAAGGATCTTGTAAGCAAGATAAACAATCTTGCTGTTGCAGATGCCTTCCATAGTCATTTTGTACAATGTGAGAAATCAACTCATCTTCATCTTGAATATCCAGTAAGGGGTTGCATTCACTAGTCATTAGGGTTTGTAAGGAATAGTTGTCCTCATCTAATGCAACTCAAGGTTTAAGAGTCTTATCAGAGAGCTAAACCAAGCAACAAAAGACAAAATCACAACACAACAACAACATGGAACAATAGAACAACAATGCTTTATTCATATGCAACATAGATTACAATAGGAGTACAAAATTCATTACTGAACATTGGCCTCAGCCTTACAATGCTTCAAGTTGCAAACCAAAACTGATCGTGCAAAACTAGAAAACATTTAAGAAGTCTCCAAAAATGTATTACAATCTTGAGTGAGGAGAAGCTCCTAAAAAGATCAAATCCCACGTATTTATAGACTTCTTGGTGGCCACCGACCTTCATTAATGATTTTGACATGTGTCATGCCCTGATTTGCCCTTGGAACGGCCGTACATATTATCAAAATTGACCTTTTGTTGTTTTTGGTTTGCTAGTGGGAAAGTCGGTACAACTAGTTTTTAGTGCAACAGGAGAAAGTGCTTGATCTGGCTTCAACTAACTTGACTGAGAAAAGTACTGAAATTAGTCTCAATCGACCTTGATAGAGGAAAGTGTTGAAAATGACCTCTGCTAACTTACCACAGAAATCAACCTTGTCTGACTAGCACAGATTTTGCCTTCCTCTGACTTTGTCAGTGTAGTTCAATTTTAGCGCAAGTTGGTGACCAAGGTTTTTAGCAATAAGCGACAATTTTCCATCTGTCCAACTTGCACAGATTTTTATGTAAACTGACTTAAGTAGAGGAACTAGTATTTAGCACAAGGTCAGCAATGAAGAGATTTAGCGTAAACAGTGTAAAATTGTTCAGTGTGGATTTTGGCGTCAGCAAACTTAGGCAGTGGGACCAGTTTTTAACGCAAGGTTGGTGATGAAGACTTTTAACGCAAGAGGTGTGAAAGCGCTTAGCAGGAAATGATGATGTCACTGACTTAGCAGAGGATTTGAAGGTGTTTGACTTGGTGGGGATTTTGAAGGTAATGGACCTGGTTGGTAGGAGATGTTTGTAGCGCAAGTTTGAACCTTACGATTTTAGCGCAAACTCCTTCATTGACTGGGCAGATTTCCAATGTCATAGGATTTTAGCACCAGGTCAATAGGACCCAAAAGTCATGCTAGAGAATAACTTTGCCAATTTTGATCAGCTCTTCACTAATATTGAGGTATGGATACCCATTTGGGCCTTCTTCAAGATCAACCCCTTACTTGGTCAATTTCCTTAAGAAAATTCTCCAAATTGATCAATTCATCCCTAAGGTAACTCCTACAGACAAAAACAAACAACAAGAAAGTAAAAACAAATCTTTTTGGTTGATGAGGATTGCACATGAACCTAGATGCTCCTACATCAGACACGCTAGGTAACTAAAATGTTCCATGAGTTGAAAACTCAAGAACATTTTGGCAAGTCTGGAACTGAGATACCAAACTTAAAAAGTTCTGTAGTAGTCAGCCAAGAAGCTTCATCTACAGCTCTATTCTTCCATCTGACTAGTTATTCCAAGTACTCCTTGCCTCTAATCCTTTTAACCACTTAGGAGTCAATCACTTTATCCACTTCTTCCATCTTCTTTTCAGACAACTGATCTATCCACCTTTGTGCATTAGGTGAATGTGAATGTATCCCTCATTGTGAACTTGAGTCTCCCTCATAAAACTTATACAGATTAGCAACATTGAAAATAGGTGAGATGTCTACTCCTGTCGGCAACTCAATCTCATAGGCATTGGATGAGAACTTCCTCAAAACCTTGCACGGACCTATCTTCTTGAATTTAAACTTATTATATGTCCCCTGTGGAAACCTTTCTTTCTAGAAATGTACCAAAACTAAGTCTCCTACCTGAAACTCTTGTTCCCTCCTATGCAAATCATCATGCTCCTTGTACTTGCTGGCACTCTTCTCCAACTTTTCTTTCACTTCCGTATGAACCTCATGTAGGTATTCTACAAAATCTTTGGCAATATCACTCTTCCTGTTCAAATCTGCACTATTTCAGAGTTCATCAACACCTCTTGGGCTATACCCATAAATTGTTTGAAAAGGACTCCTTCCCGTACTTCTATTCACTAAGTTATTATAAGTAAATTCTACTTGTGCCAGGATAAGATCCCATTGATGTTGTTTATCTCCCACCAAACATCTTAATAGATTTCCCAAACTTTTGTTCACAACTTTAGTTTATCCATCAGTCTGTGGATGGTAAGCTGAACTGAAGCCTAATTCAATGCCCATTTTCTTCCATAAGGTATGCCAAAAATGACCAACAAACTTTGTGTCCCGGTCTAAAACTATGCTCTTAGGCAACCCATGCAACTTGACTACCTCTCTGAAAAATAATGTAGCTATGTGGGATGCATCACTAGTCTTCTAACATGGTATGAAATGAACCATCTTTGAAAATCTATCCACAACAACGAAAATGGAATCATGACCTCTCTGTGTCCGAGGCAATCCAAAAAAAATTCCATACTTATATGCTCCCAAGGTCTATCAGGTATGGGTAATGGTTAATACAATCCCGTATTCTTTCGTACTCCCTTGGCATGTTGGCAAATTCTACAACCTTGTACCAATTTCTTCACATCTACACTCATTCCAGGCCAAAAAAACTATCATTCAGTTGTGCCACTACCTTATCTACTCCAAAATGTCCACTTAAGCCTCCACTATGCTTTTCTTTGATGAGATTCTCTCTCATTGAGCTTCTAAGTATGTATAACTTCTATCCTTTGAACAATAAACCATCTTGGATAAAATATTCCAACCATGGTGTCCTATCTCCAGTCACTGGACTCTTACTAACAACCCATTCTTCCTTAAAATCAAGATCACTTGGATACAAATCCTGCATTGCACCAAAGCCAACAACATTAACCCTTAACTCATTCATCAATAAACATCTTCTGCTAAGTGCATATGGTACCCAGTTTGACTTACCACTTCGATGTTTCAAGACAAAAGAATAACTTTGCAAGAACTCCATGCATTTCATATGTCTTTGGTTTAACTTGCCTTGACTATTGATATACTGTAGGGCATGATGATCAGTATACAACACAAACTCATTGGACAATAGATAATGCTTCCACTTCATTAAGGCCTACACTATAGCATAGAATTCTTGGTCATAGACTGAGTATTTCCGTTTTGCTTCATTGAGTTTCTCACTGAAGTAGGCAATGGGTCTACCTTCTTGGCTTAACACTCCCCCAATTGCACTACCACTAGCATCACAATCCACTTGGAAAACTTTGTTAAAGTTGGGCAATGCCAACACTGGCTATTCTCTCACCTTCTTCTTCAATGTTTGAAAACTCTTTTCTATTGTTGACATCCATTGGAACTCTTTCCTAATACCTTTCATTGTTTCGGTGATTGGTGCACATATTCCTCTAAAATTTCTGATGAACTTCATGTAGAAACTCACCAAGCCATGAAAACTTTTGGCCTCAAACATGTTTCTAGGGGAGAGCCAATCCAGTATTGTCTTAACCTTCTCTAGATCCATCTTCAACCCCTCTTCAGATACTACAAAACCCAAATACACTAGTTCCTTCTGCATAAAACTGCACTTATCCATATTCACCAGTAACTTCTCTTCTTTCAATCTTTGCAAGACTACCCTTAGATGCAGTAAGTGCTCTTCTCTTGTCCTACTAAAAATTAAATGTCATCCAAATAAACTATGACAAACTATCCAAGGAATGGTTTCATTACCTCATTCATCAGTCTCATAAAAGTGTTGGGTGCATTTGTCAACCCAAATGGCATCACTAGCCACTCATACGGCCTATCCTTAGTTTTGAATGTTGTCTTCCATTCATCCCCTTGTCTAATTCTGATTTGGTAGTATCCACTCTTCGAATCAATCTTTCTAAAATACTTCGCTCTGCTCACGCAATCCATCAAGTCATCCATAGGAGGCAATGGAAACCTATACTTAATGGTGATCTTGTTTATAGCTCTTGAATCAGTGCAAATCCACCATTTTCTATCTTTCTTAGGTGCTAGTACTGCAGATACAACACATGAACTAAGACTTTTCCTAATCAGTCCTTTTTCCAATAGCTCCTGCACTTGCCTATTCACTTCTTCAATTTCCATAGGTGTCATCCTATATGGTGCCTTGTTTGGTAGGATTGCTCCTGGTATCAAATCCATGCAGTCGCTTAGGCTTCTAACTAGAGGTAATCCATCTGGTAAATCCTTCATTAGTATGTCATCAAACTCACTCAAAATTTCTTGGACCTCTATGGGAATTGCTTCCCTTTTCTCAACTGTCATAGCTTCTACAAATTGAGGTAGGAAGGCATAACAAACCTTCTCCTTTCTGATTTCCTTTAGGAATTGTTTTCCAGTTACTAGACAAACCCTATTTCCCTTCTCAATATCCTCATCCTTATCATTCAAAGGGTTTAACACATACTCAACCCCATCCTTCTTGAGTGTTATGCAATTAATCTTGCCATCATGAATGGCATGCCTGTCATATTGCCAAGGCCTACCCAATAGTAGGTGGCATGCATCCATTGGCATGACATCACACATGATCTAATCTTTGTAATTACCAATATGGAACTTGAAAAGGTATTGTTCACTAACCAATAACTGATGTCCCTTTTGTAGCCAAGAGACCTTGTAGGGAGTGGGGTGCTTCAGTCATTTCAGATTTAATTTCTAAACCATTTCTTCTAACACCAAATTGTCAGTATTGCCGTTGTCCACAAGGATGTTGCAGCATTTTCCTTCAGATTTACATCTAGTTCTAAACAGACTTTTTTGTTGTTTTGGTTCCTCTCGTACCTTCTCTGATGCTAGAAGAACTTTCCTCATCATTAAGGATTCTCTATTCTTAGCTTCTTCTCCATGCTTCGGTGATGTTGTACTAACCACACTCTCTTCCTCAGCTTGTGGTATATGGATTCTAGTTTCCTTCCCTTTGCTACTACTCTGTTATACTTGAGGACATTTAAATGCCCTATGTCTAGTTTGTCCACACTAGAAACATGTTCAACTAAACCATCTTCCTCTTCCAAAATTTCCTCTACCTCTAGGGTAATCACTTCTTCCTCTACCTCCATAGGTATTGGAAGAACTTGCTTCACCTTGTTTATCCTGAGATCCACGCCCTAGATTTGACTAACCTCTTCCTTTGGAGGATTTACCTCTTCCTCGCAAGCTATTTTGCCTTCTAGAGATCTTTTCTTCTACCTTCAATGCAAATTGATAGGCTTCCTCTATGCTGGTAATCCTAACCATGCTAATTTCATCTTGGATTGAATAATGCAACTCATTTACATACCTGGAGATCTTCTCAACATCATCTTCAATGTGACCAGCTCTAATATTCAATCTGTAAAATTCTTCTGTGTAATCTTGTACACTTTTCTCCCTTTGTTTAAGGTTCTGCAACATCTTGAACATGGTGATCTAATGATTGGTAGGTAGGAATTTTGCCTTCAACTTTGTTAACATCCTTTCCCAGGTTTTAATCTTTTCCTTTTCTTTCCTTTGTCTATTAATTTGCACATGATCCCACCACAGAGATTCATGTCCTTTCAACATTGACGCTGCAAGTTTTACCCTCTTAGGGTCTTCAATCGATTCTAACTCAAAATATTTTAACATCTCTACAATCTATTCTATCAACTCGTCTGGTTTTAGACTTCCATTATAACTAGGTAGTTCAACATGGGGTTTATTGGCAATCTTTCTCATTGCATGTAGAAATCTCCCCTCAAATCCATCTTCTCCTTCTTCTAATTCTTCTTAAATGACTTCTGCCTCCTCATTGTCACTTACATCTACTATAGGTACTCCCCTGCGCTACGTTTTCTCCCTTGCATCTAGCCTAGCCATGATGCCTCTCAACATTTTTGCCAACACTGCACCTCTAATCCTTGGAGGTGGTCCTCTCCTTCTTCTATCTCATTGTGCTAGGTCTATAGACCAGCTGCAGTAATTCCCACGGCCTCAAGGAGTGCAAAAAACCTTGCTCTGATACCACTTAATGTAGGTCAAGGTTCAAGAGTCTTATCAGACAGCTAAACCAAGTAGCAAAAGACAAAATCACAACACAACAACAACATGGAATAGTAGAACAACAATGCTTTATTCATATGCAATAGAGATTACAGTAGGAGTATAGAGTTCATTATAGAACATTGGCCTCGGCCTTACAATGCTTCAAGTTGCAGACCAAAATTGATCATGCAAAAATGGAAAACGTTCAAGAAGTCTCCAAAAACATATTACAATCTTGAGTGAGGAGAAGCTCCTAAAAAGATCAAATCCCACATATTTATAGACTTCTTTGGCCACTAAACTTCATTAATGATTTTGACATGTGTCATGCCCTAATTTGCCCTTGGAACGGTTGTACAGACTGTCAAAATTGACCTTTTGTCATTTCTGGTTTGCTAGCAGGAAAGTCAGTCCAACCGGTTTTTAGCACAATAGGAGAAAGCGTTGGATCTAGCTTCAATCGACTTGACTAAGAAAGCACTGAAATTGGTCTCAACTAACCATCATAGAGGAAAGTGCTAAAAATGACCTCTGCCAACTTAGCACAGAAATTGACCTTGTCTGACTAGTGCAGATTTTGCCTTCCTCCAACTTTGTTAGTGCAGTTCAATTTTAGCACAAGTCAGTGACGAAGCTTTTTAGCACTAAGCAATGATTTTCCATCTGTCTAACCTACATGGGTTTTGACGTCAACTGACATAAGCAGAGTAATTGGTATTTAGCACAAGGTCGGCGATGAAGTTTTTTAGCACAAACAGAGTAAAATTGTTCAACGCAGATTTTGGCGTAGGTGGACTTAGGTAGCGGGACCAGTTTTTAACACAAGGTCGGTGATGAAGACTTTTAGCACAAGAGGTGTGAAAGTGCTCAGCAGGAAATGATGGCATCACTGACTTAGCAGAGGATTCAAAGGTGTCTAACTTGGTGGGGATTTTAAAGGTAACAAACCTGGTCAGTAGGAGCTATTTGTAGCACAAGTCTGAACCTTAGGATTTTAGCATAAACTCCTTCATTGACTGCCAACGGGGATTTCCAATGTCATAGGATTTTAGCACCAGGTTGGTAGGACCCAAAAGTCACACTGGAGAATAAATTCTCCAATTTTGATCAACTCTTCACCAAAATTGAGGTACGGATACCCATTTGGGCCTTCTTCAAGATCAACCCCTTACTTGGTCAACTTCCATAGGAAAATTCTCCAAATTGATCAATTCATCCCTGAGGTAACTCCTGTAGACAAAAACAGACAACAAGAAAGTAAAAACAAATCTTTTTGGTTGATAAGGATTGCACATGAGCCTAGATGCTCCTACATCATCATCTTCCAGGGTAGGCCAAATGGTCTACTCAAACTCATGGTATGGTTGGGCCGGTGGGTATAGAACCAATTTATTGGTCACAGTCCCATTGGATATGATCATTTTAGCAGACTTGCAACCTATAAATGCATCTACTGTGGAAAGCCATGGTCTGCCTAGTATAAGAGGATAACCAACAAGATTAACCTTTGGCTATAGAACTAGGAAATCAGCAAGGTATTCCATGAATCTAATGCAATGACCAAATCCTCAATGACTCCTTCAGGTTTGACTGTAGACCTATCATCTAATTGGAAGACTATTTGAGTAGGCCTAAGGCCATTCAACTAGAGTGTCTACATTGTCTCCTTAGTCATCACATTAATTGTATCACCTAAATCTATCAGAGTATTCTTAATCAGAGTCCCATTGATTTTGACATCCACTACTAGACTACCTGGATCTGTGTATTTGGGAACAATTATATTTCCCAACATTATGTCAGCAATGTTACCTAAAACATGAATTGTATTTGGGTCTATCCTTTTTCTTCCTAGTTTCTTTATACAGAGATCTTGGATAGTCTTAGTGTATATGGGAATATCTTTGATGGCTTGGATTAAGGGAATCTTTATGCTTATATCTTGCAACTAGCCTATAAGGTCATTTTCAAATTGTGTTGGTTGTTTCTAGATAGCCAAGTGTTCAAGGAAAGAAGGCTTAGGATGCGAAATGGTCTGAGGTTCCTGAGTTGATTCAAGTTCCAAAGGTGGTTTATCTGAGGCTTCCTTTGTGGGTTCTTCATCTTCAAGTTCTGTAATTTGGGGAGATGAAGGCCCTACAAGTTGCTTCCCTGATCTAAGATGGACATTACTCACATCTACCCCATAGGTAGGGTATTGCATCACTTCATTAGTATAAGCATGTTGAACAGGCTTATTGTTAGGGTTAGGTGTAGGTTCGGTAGGGATTTGGGTCAGTCTAGGAGGTGGATTTTGAGGTGTTGTTGGAGGCATTATGGTTGGCTGCTGAGGTTGATGTGGAAGCATATGCTACTGGTAATTTGCATTTTGCTACTATTGTTGGTTCTTATTCCATTGGGGTTGCCATTGAGGTTGTTGTGTAGGCCACTAAGGATTATATTTGGCACCTTGAAAACCTTGTTGGGGCCATGGGTTTGGCTGATGTTGGTTCCAATTAAGTGGTGGAGTAGGCCATTGTGAGTTTTGCCAAAGATTTTGATTATTAGGCCATGGCTAAGAAATCCAATTAGAGAAATTTTGGTTTACAGTAGGAAAGGGTGAACTAAAATTTAGTAGATCAGAGGGCATACCTTCTCTTTTCTGCCAAGGTCTCCTTTGAGCTATGAAGAACAATTGTCCATCCTCTCCTTCAAATGGCTAGAATTCTGGCCTTTCAACCTTCTCATGTTGGATGCTATCCACCCTCTTGCATTTACAACTGGCCTTCCTTTGCCTACAACTGGGATAGTACTCAGTAAGCATTGCATCATTGTCTTCTTCTTTCTTCTTGATGTGAAGAGTGTCTAGCTGTGCAGCCATATGGCTGATTATGTCCTCCTTCATGTTGGACAGCAAATTACTGATTTCCACTCTTGAAACTCCATTGGTTGCCTTGTTTGTAATGGATGTCCTTTCTCCCCTTGGTCGTCTAGTGAAAGTACTTGAACAATTTTGGTAGACTTTACAAATGGACTCAAAAGGTAGCTGAGAAATATCACCTTGCCCAATGAGATTCAAATCATCCATGCAATCATCCTTAACCCCTCTCAAGAAAACTAGTTTTAATGATTCTTCAGATAATCTGTTTTGGGGGTTCTTCTTCAGAGAAAACTGGAATCTTTCAACATAATCTTCAAGTGGCTCCTCCTCCTTTTGTGACATCCTAAAGCTACCATCTCTCCTCCTATCATGTCATTGGCAGTAATCTTGGTATTTCTCTAAGAATTCCTCCTTCATAGTATCCCAGTCTAGAATGACATCTTTTCCTAGCCCCATAAACCATCTCAACGCTACATCCTTGAGGGTAGTAGAAAAGAGTTTCATCTTGTGAGTGTCTGAGGTGTAGTCATAGCTCCTACACAAGATATCAAACTCAAACAAGAACGTATCTGGGTCCTCTATCACTAGGCCATAGAAGACTGGTAATGCTGATAGTGGAATATTTTTCAGCACTGTAGCCCTTTCCTGATCAGTGATAGGAAACTTGAATGTTGTTGGCTCTGGTGGATCCTCCACCGTAGTGTCTACCATGGTTTTAAAGGTCTCTTCTATAGTTGTGGAGGAAGTTGATGAATATGTAAGAGGAAATTCTTCTTCAACACTTTCTACTGTATAATCAATAAAGTCAGTTGTTTCTTCACTATCCTAAAAATTTGAAGGGAAGAATCTACCTCAGTTATCTCTCTGCCTCCACATACAATGAATTTAGCTTTATATTCTAGTAGTCCTACACAATGTTAGTATAATGTTTGGTGTTTCCTGAAAAGTGAATTTATTAACTCTAATGTTGGAATCAAAATTTAAACTATGAAAGCATGTAAAATGAGCCTAAGAAGGTAGTTCCATCCTCGGCAACAATGCTAAAAATGTAGAGGAAAACTAATGCATTGTAGACTTAACATAATTCATGGATAAACCTATCCGAAAAATCCACTCTATCATTGCATTCCTACATTAAATTATCAACCAAGGAGCATAAGCTTATGATGACACTACACTGTATGTGCCTTCAAGACTCATATCTATCCTAAACTATCTTATTCAAACCTACTTAGAGTATTCTACTTGGTTGGAATTCTCAAAAATACAAAAATAGTAAAAACAACTACAGAACCCAATGGCTACGAGTACCTACAGCATAAGCTATAGATAATTGTATTCAACAAGGAATTACAGAATTAACTCAAAATGTACAGAATGATAAAAGAACTAACACTAACATCTAGAGGACTCAAAATAGACAAAGCATGCACTTGTTCATGAACCATACTATTGTAACTTAATATTCAAAGTATTCTAATTGACTCGTGATGTGTTTATACATATAAATGAAGAATGAATTTAACAAGTAATGCATAAAGAAATGAAGAAATAAATGAAGTGAAGATCAGTACCTTGAGTGGCCAACTTAGGGAATTGTCTCACTTAATTGAAAACCAAATCTAATTCATATATTCACACATCTCAAGTCACATATTTCCATTCATTACAAATCATAAACAAAATCTCTTTATATTGTATTCAATAATAACATTCCTTAATAAAACATGTCTGATGGAAACAAAGTAATAACTGAATAACTAGAAAACAAAGTAGCTATCTTTTTATCTAACCCATCCCTCCTAACTTATATAGAAATGGGAGAGTGTTATGCAACTACCAACTAACTTTAATCATCAATCCATCCCTAGATATCAGGGTGCTGGTTTGAGATGATTTTATTAATCTAACTGAACAGAGGAAGTAGAGTCCTATTCAAACAGAAATTCCTATACAATGACTCATATATGAAACACATAAGCTGTGATTAAAATCCTAGAATAAGTCTTCTTCTTTTGTATTTATTCTTCCATAATGATCATGTTCAGCTTCAATTATCGCTTGATTGTGACTTCCTTTAATGCCCTATTTTGCAATGTGTTGTGAATTCTCCTTTCCTCGATGCCACTACTTGTTGCTGCATAGGGGTTAATCTATAGAACATATGCATGCAAATAACCTTCATAATTAGACTATAAAATCTCATCTATATACATACATACATACTCATGTCTAACTCATTCAATTGACAAATATTATCACCATATTTCATGTTGACAGAATAGGTTCAAGGTTTGTAGAATATATAAAAAGACAATATATTATGATGGTAATGTCTTGGAAAAGTATCTAGAATATCATAGGCATAAAGTCTGAAAGCCTATAAAAATAACATAAAAGAAGCCAATATTTGAACCCATCAGAGTTCATCACCACCAATCTTGCACTTTGAGAACAAGTACGCCATACACACACACACTAAAGACATGGAGAAGACATGATAGACAAGTGATGGAGTGAAACTATTGCTAGGTTCATCACCATCTTAGGCACATTATAGACACACACTGATGATTGGGCTTCACCACAACAACCACCGAAAACACTATTAAGGGTTGAGTTAGTCACAGAACTGCTCCTCACCTGGTGATGAGGACTTTTGAAAATGACAGGATAATGCAATCTATCTAAGAAATAGACCATCCTTGCCTCAGGATGAGGGCTTAAGATAAAAAGGATATGCTTGATATTCAGCCTCTACAGAGGGCTTAAATGATTGTGATTGATTTTTAGGTTGTTTAAACACACTTTACTATGATCTAAAGAAGACAGCTTACCTTATATATGCCCCCACCTTAAAGTGGTTGATATCACGTACTGATAGCAAGCACATTAAGGTAAGAAGAAAACACACAAGGGAACACAAGCTCTTATAAAGCCCATGCCCCCCAGAGGTGATATGTACTTTATGATCACCAAATGTTCCCACAAACACATCCCTGCAAAAAATGTCTTAGTGTCCAAATAATCATGATAAACAATGATGCATATGATCAACTATATGAAAGAGCCAACTAAGGCAATAAACAAAGTGCACAGAGCTACAATATTGTTAAAGTGTTGTTAGAAAGATAAGATAACATCAACATCAACATCAAGATAGAGAAATCATGGAGTGATTCCACTAGCCAAGCGTCAAATAATTTGTTACAACCCCATCATCATATATGGACTAGGTCCATTTTTTGATTACTCGCTAAAGGGACACTAGGTCTGCATCAGTATAATATGTTTTTTGTCATCTGCCAGCTAGATGGAAACACTAGAGGAATGTAAAAATTAAATCCAAGTCACGTAGGAAGGTGCCCCCAATTCACCAACCGCAACGCTATATCCGTAAGACACAACACACAACAATGAAATCAGAGGAGAGGAAATATAGAAGACTGATGATACAAATAGAAGAAGGTCACAATAGAGGTGGTCTCCTAGTATCCTTGACCTTACAAGAGAGTCAAGGGTCATCCTAGGAGGCCTACAACACATAACACATCATAGGGGAAGCACATCACGAGAGATAAAGGGTTAGAGATACTTACCTGTCAGTGAAATCGTGCTAAAGTTTAGAACTTGCAAACTGATGAGGTATAAATAACCTCATTTCTTTGATGGAACAAATAGCCCTTTTTGCATTACCCAATTCCCTAGCCTTGCCAATTTATTTATTATTATAAGTGATTTATCTATTTTTAATAAAATGTTGTACAAATCCTTATTTCCTAAATTGATTGAAACTAGCTTTTAAATGTTGATTTAATGGCATGAAAAGTTGGGTAATTGTGCAGGTTAATGCATTTCCCACAAAAGAAGTGGACATCATGCAGTTGCAGATGAGTGCACTGGAAGTTGGGGGCACCAGAAATTTTAGGCATGCATTCAATGAAGACTTTTTTTTAATTCTATTATTTCTGTGGTTACCAAAAAGACATTATGGCTCCACTCGGAGTCCTTTTTATGTTTTAAAAGACAACAATAGTAAAGATTCTATTTTTTAGTTATAAGACTTCCTTAAATGGCATTTTCTTGCCATCTGAAATTTAGGAGTTTTGAAGTAGTTCAGTTTTAATTGTTGCTCAAAACATGGATATAAATATATATTATGGATGAATGAAAGACAATCCCTTAGTTTTTAAAATAATCAGAGCTATGTACTTGCAATTTTTCCTGAATGCAAATGATGTTATTCTAAGTTTTAGTTTACTTGGAAATATGAAGATTTGAATGGAGTTATCATGTATTGTGAAAGTGATTGAATGTGACCATTTTTCTTTTTGGTATATGTTGATTCTCTCCTAATCCCTAAAGGGATAACGGAGGAGGAATTTTATAGTAGATACCTCTTCTTCATGGATGAGGTGATACTTGAGTATTTTCCTTATCCACTTCAATTGTAGCAATTATTTCATCATAATCTAAATAATCCTCTTCTACTTGTAGTGTGTTTTGTTCCATTAAATTGCTATCGGTATGCTTAGGAAAAGGATTAGTGAAGATCTATAAATTCTGATTCAGTGGAGCAACCGACTTATTCCCATTATCATTCACACCAGATACCTGTATAACATTTGAGTCGATGAGGCCTTGTATTTCATGTTTAAGATGCATACATTGTTCAGTATCATGTCCTTGTGTCTGATGATACTAACAAAAGGAATTAGCATCAAAATAAGGTCCTTACATTCTATTAGGATCCACTGGTTTAATCAAGGGAAGCTTCAAGGGATTATTACTCAGAGCTTGATTCATGATAGAATGATAGGACTCAGATATCGGAGTGAACTTTCTTTGTTGGTATGGTGCCTTCTTTGGATTAGTGATAGAAGACACTTGAGAAAAGTTATTCGGTCCATTAACCTTGATGAAACTCTTATTATTCCTCTTAAATTTGTTTTGTGATGATCCACCCTCAAATTGACCAACTTGAGCCAATGAATTTTTATTTCATATTGACTAGAAGAAAGTTGGTAGTCACGAAGGGTGGTACATAGGTGTTGAAAAGAGTTATATTTCATCAAGAGGATCTTATCATGGATATTAGGCTGTAAATTTGTTATAAATATCTTTTGAACATTGTCATCTTTCATTTGATATTGGCTAATAAACTCAATCAACTTCTCTTTCAGACCTTGCTTGCAATGAACCAAATCAATCAGCGAGACTTGGGGTTTGATGTTTGCTTGAAAATGTTGTAGAAATTGATCAATTAACTACGAAAAAGAATGTATTGAATTTAGAGGTAATGAGCAAAACCATTTCAAAGCCATCTTTGAGAGATCCTGGGAAAAGCTTTTCTAAAAAGTCCTCTTCAAAGTAGAAATCACTACACATAGCTGTGAACGCTACCACCTGAGTATTAGGATCGCCTTTTCCACCATATTTTCAAAGTGAGGAGTTTCAAACTTCTCGGGCATATGAGTTCTCAAGATTGTATAAGATAAGGGATTACGAGCATGGTAAGTTGGTATATTAGGTTGTGAACCATTTGAAAAGCTTGTCACTTTTTGTTGAAAAGAGGTCATGCCTTGCAAAAGTTGATTTAGAATGGTGTCATTAGGAGATGTAGCTTGTGGTGAGGAATTGGAACCAAAGTGTGGAGGAGATTGAGCATGGGTAGTGACAAGCATAGGTTGTGAATAATTGAGCGGTGATTGAACATAGCAATCAGTGGAAAATGGTTGAGAAAAAGTGAACTGAATGGGTGGTTGAGAGTAATATGAAGACACCTTAGGGGCAAGGTTTTGATAGTTGAATCCAATAGCTCTGTAATTTTTTGAATTAGTGCCATTAGATACTCCAATAATAGTGGTGACATTACTACAAGCATTTGCATTAGTTGTCAAAATATTCAATGTAAATATAGATATTCCCACAGTCGGTATAGGTACCGATACTTGCGTATGAGATGGTAATAAAGTGTTATTTATCACATTTACACATTCATTCACTGGCATAATATTGGTTTCTACAATATGTGCTAAACCACAAATCACATTAACACCATCTTGTCCTTCTTTTATCAATTCTCTTATGTTATGAATTGCAGGAATAGCTTCTTCAACTATCCTCTCATTTTCCATAAATGCTTGGAATTCAACTAACTCTTTATCAAGTTTATCTATTTGTTCATCAGATATGTGTCCTACCACCTCAGGAGTATCATAAACATCATAAAAGTTTTCTCTTCCATCGTACTTGGGATAGGTATAATATCTTGTAACATTTGTGTCTCTCCTTTTGTAAAAAGGGTGTTCAATGTACCAATTTCTTCAAGAGCACTAGATCCCATGAGCCTTATGCTTCTTATTAAAGGGATATTTCTATTAGTTCAGAGAGTTATAATACTCATGCAACAGCATGCACAAACTAATAGAATAAACCCTAGAAGCAAGATATGTTTAAAAGTAAAAATGCTTGATTTTTAAACTCTTCACAGTATAAACCAGTGAAAGAAGAGGTGTTGTGAAGATTTTTAGGAGGGAAAGAAAATTATATGCCCAATAAGAGTCTACTAATGCAATAATACCTTTCACAACATGCTTTTGAAGCAACTCTAGAAAGTTGATAAGCCAAAATCTAGTGAAAATAGACCAAAATATGCGATTTTTTACCAAATCTTCATGCAAACAAATGAAATAAGAGGTGTTGTAAATACTTTTAAGAGGGCAGAAAATTATATTCCTAATAACAGTCCACTAATTGAAGAATATCTTTCACAACACGCTTTTGAAGAAACTCTACAAAGTCAATAAGCCAAAACCTAGTGAAAATAGGCCACAATATGCGGTTTTTCACCAAATCTCAATGCAAAAGAGTAGGGCAATGGGTGTTGTAAGGAAAATGATGATGGAAAGAAACTTATAACAGTAATAACAACCACCTAATGCCAAAAAATCTATTACAACATGCCTATAGTGCCACTCTAGATCAAACCCTAATGCAAAAAGAGCAAAAATATACAAATTTTCACAAAATTTCAATGCAAAGGCTCAAAAGAAAAGGTGTTGTAAGGAAATTGAGAAGGAGAAGAAGATAATAATTCCAATAACATAAAATTAGTGCAATAAAATCCCTTACAACACGCTTGGAGTGCAAGTCTAGCAAGACAAAAAGGCCAAATCTAGTGAAAAATGTAAGTTTTTGAAGCCCTAGACATGAAATTTCACAAGGAGGCCACTATAATGCAACACTACAATTAGAGATCAGACCTAATGAGTGTCTTAACAAGGTAGTAGAATATGAAAAAAGATTTTGACTAAAACCCTAGCTAGATTTTCTTGAAAAATGCAAAATTTCAAGCAATTTCTAACAAAATGCAATGCAAATGAATTGTAAATGATGAATTTCTATATTTTGGATCAGATCTAATGCAAATAACAAAAACTAGTTGAAATTAAATTCCAATTAATTTAATTTTTACAAAAATGCAAGCCTAATATGCCAATTTTTGTAATTTTTTCAAATTTTTTGTCATTTTTCAAATGCAATATTGAAAATAATGAATTGAATGATAATGAATTTTAGATCTTATTTAAGGTAAAATTGGGATTTGTTAATTTAGTGTTGTTAGATGATTGGATCCTCCTTTCACCCTATACATTCAAGGATCTAAAGTTGAGTGGCCAAGCACTATCATACCCTAGGTCACTGTGAGATGTAGGGAAACTTGGATTAGGATATTTAATTATCAATTTTCCTTCTCCTATGCTCAGTTGACCTTTAAAACCCTAATTTCACAAATACGACTGTAAATGGAAGAATAATTGAAAAAGCTCTTGCAGAGGGAAGCAAATTATCAAATCACAGAATACCTATTATTAGGGTTTTGAGGCAAAAAAGTCAAGGACATAGGAGCGGGCACCCAAGTCCAAGGTACTAGTTTATTTGTGGGATCCTGACCTCCTTCTGACACTGATCTGTACTATAACTTCAATTTCTAGAAATTCAACTATGGAGGACACAGGAGTGAGTACCCAAGTCCCAAGAAGGCTCCGGTGTCTTGCTTCTCTTTAGATCTTGAATCCTTGATGTCTGTTGATCCCTCCTGCAACTCTACTTTTTCTAGATGTGACACTTGTAACCTAAAATCACAAAACTTTGGGAGGGTGTTGTGGTGTTTAGAGGCTTACCTCAGTCAAGCCTTAGAGGACACTTAAGTCTCTGAACACCATTGTCATATAGAGAGTGCATACCCTTGTGAGGCAAAGGCAAAAAATAAAGGAAATGATGATGAAAACACAATATAATGTCACCTTGTAGTGAAGATATCATGGGAGGAAGATGCTCTTCATTCCATGATGAAATGGATGCTCAAATCTACAAACACAAACACATAAACCACTCAAATCTACTCTTGCAACATAATGAAAGGTTTGAATCACCTTGAGAATGCCTAAAGTTCACAATTGCCATCTAGTTTACAAATGAATGCCTAAACATGCTTTTATATGCAACTACAAACAATCCTACCAAGATTTTCATAATTCAAACTTACCGTGTCACCAAAGGACCCAAATAACAGTCATAAACTGACACCCAAATATTGGGACTACCCCAAAATAGGGCAGGACTAGGGCATGGGCATCCAAGTCCTCCCTCCCTATTTTGGGTAGGGTAAGGCTCAAGGGGTCCTCTTAGGTCCCATTTGTCATGTTACCTAGGGCTCATTCCATCGGGATGCCAAATTATGAACTAAGATATCCTAAATGCATGCAAAAGACCCAAGAGCTAAACCTTATGAGGGAAAAGCCCCCAAGGGGACATTTTCTGACGTTACATTTAGCCCCCACTTTAATGTATGTATAAACGTGAGGCCAATACATGCATTAAAGTAAGGTCACAAACACAACAAACACACCAAGCACAGAGAAGACACACCAATCACATAGAAAAGAGTAATAGGCACGTAAAACACAGAGAAGACAATTATAGTCACATACAGCACAGAGAAGACAGTCAATGCATAGAAGACACATTAATGCATAGAAGATAGACATGATTCTTTTCTTTTCTTTTTCTCATATATATGAAATACAGATGCAAGTACTGGAAAGTAAACAAACCTCCCATAATACATGATACACTCATCGTGCAGGTCTTTGTATATATGGGGCAACACACATGAAAGACACACAAAATCTCCTAAAATGCATACTGCATATGGGGCAACAGACATGCCAAACAAAAAAAGCACACCAAAGCACACATACTTGAAGACACGACAGACAAGCGATGGTGTGTTCCTATTTCTAGGTTCAACACCATCTCAAGCACATTACAGGCACACATCAACGATTGTGCTTTGCCACAACAATCATCAAAGACACTCTTAAGGGTTGAGTTAGTCATAGAACCGCTCCCCGCCTCTGTAGAGGACTTTTGAAAATACAACCCCACCCTCATCATAGAGATGCCTTACAGTGAAAAGGAAGCATGGCATACAACCCCACCCACATCACAGAGATGCCTTATGGTGAAAAGGAGGTATGAGCTCAAAAGTATACAACCCCACCCACATCACAGAGATGCCTTACGGTGAAAAGGAGGTATACATAATAGATTTAAAGATAGATTGGTTGATTGCAAACAAACTCAGGATGCAAGAAGTACTCATCACACTAGTCTACACTTGAGAACAAGCACATTGCTAACATCTATAACAAATAGCTTACCTTATATAAGCCCCCACCTTAAGGTGGTTGATATCATGCAACGATATCAAGAACATTAAGTAGGAAGAAAACACACAAGGGAACATAGACTTTTGCAAAGCCCATGGCCCTCGGAGGTGACATGTACTTTACAGTCACCAAATGTTCCCACAAACACATCCCTGCAAGAAACATGTTAGTGTCTACAACATCATGATAAACAACAACATAAATGCATATGATTAACAACACAAAGAGCCAAGGTTATGCAGTGAATTCAGAGTTTGAGGATAACCATGGGGCTACATCACAAAGCTCTCCAAATAGAGTACCGCCAAGGCTAGATTCAAAGAAAAACAAAGGTGCATAGAGTAGCAGTATTGTTAAGGTTTGTAAATGAGATAAAAATATCATCATAATCACTACGTGGAAAGCATGAGTACTTCCACTAGTCAAGCATCGGATAAAATATACAACCCCATCATCATATTAGGAACTAAGTCCATTTTTTTATTACTCTCAAAAGGGACACTAGGTCTGCATCAATATAAATGTTTGTCGTCATCCGCCTGCTAGGTGGAAACACTAGAGGAAGGGAAACAATAAATAAGAGAGGAGAAACAAGATTCTTAGGGATAGTCATGTAGGAGGGTGCCCCCAAGTCACCAACTGCAATGCTATGTCCTTAAGACACAACACACAATGATGAAATCAGAGAGACAATTTAGAAGAATGATGACACAAATAAAAGGTCACAACAGAGGCGGTCTCCTGGTATCCTAGAACTTACAAGAGAATCAGGGGTCATCCCAGGAGGCCTTAAAAATAGATAATACATCTGAGGGAAGCACATCTCAAGAGAGAGAAAGGGTTAGAAATACTTACTTGTAGGGTACCATCGTTAAGAATATACATGTCTAGGATATCTGTCATGTTGTTTTGATCTTGTTGAATTAACATTAAGTGTAGGATGATGGGAGGCTTTCTTTTCTTTAAAAGGACTGTATCCAATGCCACTTGAGTAATGTGTTGAAGCGGATTCTTTAGGTACTCAAATCCCTTGTTAATTTACACCACATCCCTTACCTTCATATTCACAATTGTTATAAAGGATTTTAAATCATCGACCATAAAGAGATGTCATTTCCTTAGAAGATGGTGAAGCCTCATAGGTCTCGTAATTTGTGGTATAAGTGAGTTTTATTTTTATTTTCTACCAAGGGGACTTTAGGTTTCTTAGATGTTTCAAAGGACTACCTAGGTGAGATTGTTGTTACTTTTGATGTGTCAAGGCTATTAATTTTATATTCCCCTATACTGCAAGGCTTAAAATCTAATGAGCCCCAATTATCACCAAAGAGTGCATTTGATGGTATATAATCTTCACAACATCATTCGTGGCTAGAGGCTTTTATGAATTAGGTTGTAAATTGTTTAAGCTCATATGATTGTAAACTAGTTTTTGCATTTCACTATGTATATAGTTATCTGGTTCAGGATCAGCATGGATAGTATGAAGTTTACCTTTGAATATAAATTTGATTGAGTGATGTAGGGTTGAAGGAACCACCCCCAATGCATGAATCCAAGGTCTACCAAGAATCATGTTGTAAGATAAAGAACAAGGCATGACATGAATCAGGGTAGGCACAAGCATAGATCCTACTTGTATAGGTAAAGTTATAGTGCCCATGGATTGTCATCCAACATTATCAAAGCCATGAATGCTAATTCCATTTGGTGTGATTTGATATGTGTCATGCTTGATTTTGTGTAGTAGGTCAATGCTACAAACATTAAGAGCTAATCCATTGTCAATCATAACTCATTTTACCAATGTTTTGTTTATTGTGACAAAGATTATAAGTGGATCATATTGGTTTTGAACTTCAATTGACGGTAATTCATGTGGTTGAAAGATAATATCCATTTTTGTTGCATGTATACTATCCAATACAGCTGCTACATCATTAGGCTTAGCATTAGGTGGGACAATCACCTTTTACAAAGCTTCTTGGAGCATTCCATGGTATGTAGACGATGTTTGTATTAAATCCCAAAGAGAGATCTTAGCCGGAGTAGCACGAAGCTGTTCAACAAGATCATACTCTTGACCACTTTTATGAGTAAGACAAGGTGGTAGAGGAAGCCTAGGTTGAGAACATGGAAGAGAGACAGGCACATGCAGTGCTTGGTTACTTTGCTTGTTATTACGGGTGTTGTATGTGTGAGAAATCACATTGTGGTGTGGTTGTTGTAACACATTTTAAACACCTTGAACCATAATCACTAGCTTTAAGCAAGAAGGTGTATTAGGTACCCCCCACACAACCATCTTAGGAATAGTGCTACCAAGTCTATTAACAAGTATCAAATTAACACTGTTTCCCTCTTTATTGCACCCAACATCCATCCCTGAAGTATTTAATGTGAGAGACCTTTTCTCATCCACTAATGCTACATCTTGGCTAGGGAGAGCAATGGGATTAGAGGAAGGTACATCATCATCATCATACTCTATGGCAAAAAAAGGGTTTTCACTCTCATCTTTCTCATGAGTATTCCTAGAGATGAATTTGGTTAAATCTTCTAATATCAAAGGATGTTCACTCATGAGGATTAGGAATTTGTCAAAATCAAGATCTTTGATAAATGCATGAAGAGATACCATAGAAAAATGACATGAAGGTGCCATTGCATTGTTTTAAATGTAAATTCAGATTTTAAAATCTTTTCAAATTTGATGCAAAAGACAAGTGCAAAAGAATGTATGAAAATGACTTAAAATGCTTGATTTTGTACTTTTTCAATGCAAATGAATGAAACAAAGGGTGTTGTAAGGATTTTTTATCAAGGGAAGAAAGTTATATGACTGATATCAGTCAAAAATAGAAATATAATCCTTCTCAACACACTCTTGATGCAAATCCAAGATAATGCCAAGTCAAACTATAGTGAAAATATGTCGAAATAGACACTTTTTTCACCAAAACTTAAAGCAAAAGAGCATAACAAAGGATGTTGTGAGGAAAGTGATTATAGAGAGAAAATAATATCAGTAATAACAGCCACTTGGTTCCAAAATACCAAACACAACACGCTTTTAGTGCCACTTAAGGTAAAACCCTAATGGAAATATAGCAAAAATAGGCTATTTTTCACAGTTTTTCAATTCCAAGTCCTAGTAAAAGAGGTGTTGTAATGAGTTTTAGGAGGTACATTAAATAAAATCAATAATATCAATCACCTCAATCCATAAAATTAATCCCAACACACTTGGAGTGCAAACTAGGTCAAACCTTAGGGCAAAAATAGTCAAAATGTGTAGTTTTTTGTCAAATTTTCAATACAAGAGACCGTTAAAAGGGTGTTGTGAATATTTTTAGGAGGGGAAGAAAATTATTACCCTGATAAAAGCCAATTAATGAAAAAATACTTTTCACAACACTCCTATGGTGTAAGTTTATGGAGTAGATAAGGCCAATTTTAGTGAAAATCATTGCTTTTGAAGCCCTAAGTTTGAGATGTTGACACAAAATGCTAAGTGAATTTTTTGAAGTTTGATTTATGATTAAAATGAAATGAAATCAGATCTGAAAATGATTTTCAATCCCTAATATGCAAAATTCCAATGCAAATCTAAAGAAAATGCATGAAAATTGCTAGTTTTTTGTTGAAAATTTCCTATGCAAAAATGCAAATATTTTGAATCTAAATGTAAATTTACACTAAAATGCAAGAGTAAATACAAATTATAATTTGAATGAGCCTCTAAAATCAGTAGAAAAATCTGAAAGAAGATTTTGCCTACTAACCCTAGATTTTGGAATTACTAGGTTATATGAAACTTGTCAAAATTTCTACAAAAGCCTAGCAAATTAATGATGAAAATGCAATGTAAATTATTGAATTTTTGTATTTTTCTATAGTTTATATCAGATCTGATATAAAAATCATGAATTAGGGAAATTTAGAAAGAATTGATGCAATTTAGTAATCTATATGAAAATGCAAGCTAGAAATTTCAAATTTTTGCAAATTTTTCAATTTTTTTGTAATGTTCTCAATGCAATAAAATGAATGACTATATGAATGAATGAAATTAATCGAAAGAAGACAACCACTTAGAAAGTTCCAATTTAAGTCCAAAAACATAGGTTCACCAAAATCTTTAGGGTAAAATTGGGATTTGTTAATTTAGTATTGTTAGATGATTGAATCCTCCTTTCACCCTATACATTCAAGGATCTAGGGTTGAGTGGCCATGCACTATCATACACTAGGTCATTGTGAGATGTAGGTAAAATTGGATTAGGATATTTAATTATCAATTTTCCTTCTCCTATGCTCAATTGACCATTAAAACCCTAATTTCACAAATACGACTGTAAACAGAAGAATAATAGAAAAAGCTCTTGCAGAGGGAAGCAAAATATCAAATCACAGAATACCTATTTTTAGGGTTCTGAGGTAGAAAAGCTAGGGACACAGGAGTGGGCATCCAAGTCTAAGGTACCAGTTTCTTTACAGGATCCTAACCTCCTTCTGACACTAATCTGCACTATAACTTTTGTTTCTAGAAATTCAACTATGGAGGACACAGGAGTGAGTGCCCAAGTCCCAAGAAGGCTCCAGTGTATTGCTTCTCTTCAGATCCTAAATCCTTGATGTTTGATAATCCCTCCTACAACTCTACTTTTTCTAGATGCGACACCTGTAACTTGCAATTACAAAACTTTGGGAGGGGGTTGTGGTGTTTAGAGGCTTGCCTTAGTCAAGCCTTAAAGGACACTTAAGTCTCCAAACACCTTTGTCAGATAGAGAGTGCGTGCCCTTGTGAGGCAGAGACAAAAACCAAAGGAAATGATGATGAAAACACAATATTATGTCACCTTATAGTGAATATATCATGGGAGGAAGATGCTCTTCATTCCATGATGAAATGAATGCTCAAATCTGCAAGCGCAAACACATAAACTACGTAGATATGCTCTTGCAACACAATGAAATCTTTGAATCACCTCGAGAATGCATAAAGTTCACAATTGCCATATAGTTTACAAATGAATGCCTAAACATACTTTTATATGCAACTACAAACAATCCCACCAAGATTTTTGTAATTCAAAATTACCATGTCTACAAAAGGACCCAAATAACGGTCATAAACCGACACCCAAAAATTGGGACTGCCCCAAAATATGGTAGGACTAGGGCACATTAGCCCAAGTCCTCCCACCCTATTTTGGGTAGGGTAAGGATAAAGGGGTCCTCCTAGGTCCCATTTGTCATGTTACCTCGGGCTCATTCCATCGGGATGACAAATTATGAACTAAGATGTCCTAAATGCATGCAAAAGACTTGGGAGCTAAACCTTATGAGGGAAAAGCCCCCAAGGGGACATTTTCTAATGTTACAGATCTGATGTAAAAATTACAGAATTAATTAAATATAATTGAATGAATGCAAACTATGTCAACAATCAAACCCTAGAATGCAATTTTTTTCAATTTTTCCAAATATATCATTTTAAAAAAAAAAAATTGAATGCAATAGAGTGAATGAATACAAATTTATCAAACAACACTTAGCAAGGTGCCAAAAAGTTCAAAACATGGGTTAACCAAAATGTTTTATATGCAAAGGGGGGATGATGGGGTTGTTTGTTTTGGTTTGAATCCTCCTTTCCACAAAACATTCCAAGGGCTTTTCAACCAAGTGTTTCTCCCATCGAGTGGAGAGTTGTCTATCAAATTGGGTTGCCACTTGGTTTTCTACTAGGAAATTTAGAAGTTATCACACAATATTGCCAATTAATGCTTTTATGCCCTTAAAACCCTAATTTAAGAAAAATAGTAATTAAATCTGTGAATTATGACAAATGCTATAGGAATTAGACAAAGGGCAGAGAACCTTAACTCAATATTTTTCACAGTCTGGAAAATAGAAAAGTCAGGGACAATAGTGATAGCACCCTAGTCCAAGGTACTAATTTTTCTATGGATTCCTGATCTCCTTTTGACACTGATCTCTACTATGTCTCTAGTTTCTGGTGATTGAAATGTGGAGGACAAGGTTGATGGCACCCTAGTCCAGGAATCCTACATAGTGTCTACTTCTTTTCAGATCCTAAATCTTCAATGTTTTCCTGTCTTCCCTGCAACTCCACTTTCTCTAGATCCGATACCTATAACTTGCAATCAAAAGGAGTGTGGGAGGGGGTTGTAGTGTTTAGAGGCTTGCCTCAGTCAAGCCCAAGAGAGACATTCAAGTCTTCTGAACACCATTGTCAGAGAGAGAGTGTATATCCCTATGGGATAGAGGCAAAAATCCAAATGATTATGATGATAAAACATAATAAATGTCACCTTGATGATGAAGCTCTCATGGAAGGAACATTCTCTTCAATGCCATGAAGAAGAGATGGAATCCAACCTGCAAAAACAAACACAATAATAGTGTTATGCTCTACAACACAATGAATGCCTTGATCACTTTAACATTAGCTCATGAATCACATTGTCCATCTAGTTTGCAAATGATAACCTAAACATGCTTATATATGCAACTATTAAGATTCTCGCCAAGAATTTCGTATTTGAAACAAATGATGTTGGCCTGGAAACCAAATAACATTCACAAACCTAACATTTAAATTTAGGGAAGACCCAAAATAGGGTTGGACTAGGGTGCTAGCACCCTTATCCACCCCCTGTCTTTGTTCTGGCATTGTTAAATTAGCACCTCTAGGTCCTATTTGTCATAAGACCTAAGGGTTTTCTCATCAGGAGTCTAGATTATCATGCAAGATGCTCTAAATGCAATCTAAGGACCTGAGAGCTAAACCTTAAAGGAAAAAGCCCCCAAGGGTGCATTTTTTTGACAAAACAATTTGTAATGTCTTATCAAAAGGATAGGGGAACACATCCTCAAAAGAAAATATTTTCTTTGTTTGTCCCATACTCATGTCTTCGAATCATTGTTGTGATTGATTGAATCACTGCTCCATATTGGATAGTTGTTATTGTTGCATAGGATTTTGGTGGCTTGGATGCGGTATTTAGTATACTGGGGTGTTGTCTAGGGGTATTGTTGTGAGACATTATGTGGTGGGGTGTAGGTGTTTTGAACTTGATTATCAAATGATGGAAAAGTGTGGCTATTTGAGGATGGATTGACAGCTTGAGTTTGTATCGCTTCTGAACCAAAGGATGGATTAATGTATGACATTTATGGATTAGAAGTTTGTGGAGTTTGAGATACATTAGATGAATTGATATAGGATATATGAGGATTAGAATTAGATGGAGCTTGGGATACAATAGGCGGATTAACATAGGAATTTTGTTGGTTGGATGGTTGTAGTTGAAGTGAATGGAGTTGATCAATGAATGGCTGTGATCCAAAAGTTTGGTCAACAATGAGCATATTAGGATTGGATAACACTTGCGATGTTTGGACTAGATTCATGGATGTGGTGTTAAGATGGGAAGATACATTGGATGGTTGGGATGGTTCAACATGTGACACAATTAGATTGGTATGAGGTGCATGTGTGACATGCGAAGGGGTTGTGTTCATGGAGGAAGATACCATGGGATGGGATATATAAGATGTAGTAGCATGTGACACACTTTGGTTAAGCACTTGAGGTGTTTGGGGCACATGCAAAGGAGCTATGTTTATGGAAGAAAGTAGAGCAGATTGAGATACATGAGATGGGGTGACATGTGACACATTTTGATTAGGAATTTGAGGGGCTTATGATGCATAAGAGCTAATAACATCGGTTAGTGTTAAGAATAGATTGATGGATGTGGATGGAGGTGGTGCATGGAATGGAGGAATAGATAGAGTGGTGGAAAGTGATGTTTGGATGTTGTGTGGAGATGGTGTAGATATGGTAGTGATGGTAGTAATGGCCTTATGGGTATCCTTTGCAACAACAACATTGTTGGTTGGCTCATGTTTTTGGATTGTGGATAGATCAAAGTCACTTGGCAATTTGACTCCTTGAGCTAATTGGGCAAAAAATTGTTCACGGTTTGACCTTATGATCCTATTGGCAAGTTGCATAGATTGATCATCTTGGAGGGCCTCTAGATCATCTGAAGAGTCCTCATCGGTAGGTTGATAATGTGGCACATAAGTGGATGAGGAAGGTCCAAAACAATGTTGTGGTATTTGAGTGGTTGATGAAGATGCAATAATATAACCCTTAGGTACAATCTGGCTATCAAGAGCCATCAAAAATACATATTTGAAAATACTATTTAAATGGAATTTATTATGAATGGATCTAGAACATCATTAAAAATATGTTCCAAAGGAAAATGCAAATAATTTCTAGAGCATTGTTGAAAGGATGCTTCCAGAGAGCGTGGATGCCTTTTGGAGCATCATTGATAGGATGCTTCTGAAGGAAATAAGAACAATCTTATGGAGCATCATTGAAAGGATCTTTCAGAGGAAACAAGAATAGTCTTTCAGAGTATCATTGAAAGGATGCTTTCAGAGGAAACACAAACAATCTTCCAGAGCATTATTGAAATGATGATTACATGGGAAACATGAACAATCTTCTAGAGCATCATTGACAGGATTCCTTCGAAGGAAATAGGAATAGTCTTTCAGAACATCATTGAAAGGATTCTTCTAGAGGAAACATGAACAATCCTCCAGAGCATTTTTGAAAGGATGCTTTTGGAGGAAACATGAACAATATTTTGGAGCATCGTTTAAAGGATGTTTTCAGAGGAAGCATGAACAATCTTCTAGATAAAACATAAACAACTTCTGAAAAAATATGAACAACTTTTGAAGTGAGCATAAACAACTCTTGGAGAAATATGAACAACTTTCAAATCAAACATAAACATATTTTGGTGAAATATGAACTATTATAGAAAACAAAAACAACTTCTAAAGAAACATGAACAACTTCCAAATAAAAAAATATTTATCTATACTTTACGTATTCATCAATTTTTTTTAAAGTACTTATTTAAGTTAGAGATACTTACCTTAGTTTTCTAGACTCATCACATAAAAAATGTTTTCCTATTCTTCAATCATGTGGATGAATTCTTCCTTGCTTACTAGCTTTTGATATAAACATAATATGTGACCATTTACTAGAAGTGTTCTTGTATCACCATTAATTGGCTTTAGATGCATAACTTCATTACTAAATATTTATTCTACTTCATAAGGCCCCAACCATCATTTTCAAAGTTTCCCTTTAAGGTCCTTATATCTAGAGTCAAATAACAATGTCCGATCTCCATTTTGAAACATCCTTTCTTTTACATGATGGTCATGCCATGCTTTTCTTTGTTGTTGCATCAATTCACTCTATTGTATAGACTCTAATTAAAGCTCATCCAACTTGTTTAGTTACATAACTATTTCTATCTATGCTCTATTTAGATCTAAACCTATGTCCATGGATATCCTTAATGTTTGGAGTTCAAATTCGATAGGTAGGATGGACTTCTTTCCAAAGACACTTCATATTGTGTGAAACTTGAAGTTGATTTCCAAGTAGTATTATATGTTGCACATATGTTACCTAAGGGTGTGTTGTGATTTTCATTGATGTCAACATTTAGTTTGGGTTGTCACTAATGTGGTTGTAACACTCTTGTCTTCACTCAGTTTGGGCTATCTAATATGTTGCTAATGTTGAATGTGATGTGGTTACTGAAGTTCATGGTTAGATGTCATGCCTCAGTCACTGTAGTATTGAGTATGAAGTTATATTAAGATGGGATATAGAAGTATCAAAATGATGCATTAAGATGGGAATTAGAAGCATCAAGAAGATTTAGAAGCACTTCTAAGGATGTATGAGTTGTCACAAGAAGGTTCTAGTCTCCGAAATTTGATGAAGATTTCTACCGCAAGAAGCTACTTGGGAGACTACTTTGGAAAATGCTTCACATTCCTTCACATTTGAAGATATGGTCATGCAGTTTAGGATCCAAGTTTAGTATGTTTTAAAGGTGTTATAACCAAGAGATAAAGTCTGTATACCTTCATTAATAAAAGTTCTTTGTAACAGAATTCCAATCTGTGTTTTGGAAGAGTAAAATGGTGGTGAAGACTTGTTGGAATGCTCTGCATTCTTTTGGATGTGAAGATTTGTCAATACAATTTTGTGAACATGTTCACAAACCCATTCAATGCATACTTTTGTAAAGTATCTAGTGACTTGGTGTGCTGCAAGCAATTTTTAATCTTCTATTTGTACTGCCAAGGTAAAATGACCGATGTGCTACAAGCTTCATGTGTTCTTACTTAAGGGAAACCTATTTCAAATGGGTGTGACGTGTGGATGTTATTCTTCGAAGGATGATTCTATGAAGAATCTTTATGACTGGGTTAAGCTTGCGTTGGAGTCCACAAGGCATGTTTCTTCTCCTAGAGTAGCGTGTAGTTCATGTTAAGGCTTGTCCTCTACATGGTTCATGATGTGTGATCTTTGGCCAACTTGTAAATTGTAATATTCTTGTTGTATTGGTTGACTTGTAATGTAATCAATGTAATATCATGTATATATTGTGAACCTAGTTGATCTAGGTGGAGTATGATTGTGAAAAAGAGAATGAGTGTGTAAAGATCAAAATATGAACATTTATGATGTGTGACTGAAGGAGAAAGAGAAGAAACAATAAGGGTTGTCATGATTTATCTTGAAGATATCTTTGTGACAAGAATAAAGTGAAGAGTGTGCCTAATTGATCCAATCATTAGAAGAAGTACAATTACAATCATCAAAGTTGTGAGCTTCAATGTTAGTTTTTAGGCAGTAGAAGGATTGCCATATTGTAATCCTTTCTAAGTTCATTCTTAGTTCAGGGAGTAGTTGCTTCCTTGGGTTGTATCCCTAAAACAAAGTTTTCATAGAGTGGTAGCTTCCTTCGGAGTGACCCTAAAACAAAGTCAGCAAGGAGTAGTAGCTTCCTTGGGTTGTAGCCCTAAAACAGAGTTGTAATTTTTATAAGCAACGAACTTCATATTGTGAGAAAATCCTTACCATGGTTTTTCCCTTCATACGGTTTTCCACATATATATGGTGTTATGTGTTGATGTCCATTGTATTCAACTTTTATGTTTATGTTAATGATGTGATGTTTAAGTTTTAATATGCTCTAGAGGACTTGAAGTGTGATTAGATACTGATTCATCCCCCTCTCAGTATTTTGGTGTGTTCAACAATTGGTATTAGAGCCAAGTTACTTAGAAGAATCTTAACGACTGGAGGAATTTTTGGGATGACTCGTAATGGTTCTATCAAGGTACCTATGTTTGAGGGAACAAATTATTCCTTTTGGAAGCTAAGGATGGAAAACTATCTATCTTATCTAGGGTATGGCATTTGGCAATCAGTCAAGAAGGGTTACACTGCTCTTGGTAGTGATCCTACAGATGTAGATGAGATTAGGTTGTATGAGAACAATGCCATGGAAAAGAGTGCTATCATGAGTGGGCTAGATGATTCAAAACTTGTGAAGATAATGGGTTGCAAATTTGCTAAGAAGGTCTAGGTAAAACTTGAAATCATTTATGAAGGAGACAGTAAAGTGAAGAAAGCTAAGATGCAAATATTCAAGAGAAAATTTGAGACCCTGAGGATGACAGAAGATGAAGATACTGCTAGCTGCATGCTCTGAGTGGATGAAATAGTTAATGGAGTCAAAGGTCTTGGTGGAGAAGTGAAAGAAGATGAGATTATGAAGAAGGTACTGAGAACTCTTCCTAAATCTTATAGTCATAAGGTATCTTCTATTGAAGAGACTCAGGATTTGGATACATATATAGTAGATAAATTGTTTGGCTCTCTCACAGCCTTCAAAATGAGAGAATTTGACACAGGTGTTCCAAAGAAGGAAACAACATTTAAACCAAGAAGACAAAAAATGAAGCAACTAATCAAGATGATGACCTTGATGGAGTAGAACCAAACTTTGTAAGAAATTTAAAGAAAGGTACATGCAAATATAGAGGTAAGTTACCCTTCAAATGTTTCAATTGTGGAAGGATTGGTAATTTTGCTTCTAAATGTCCTTTTAAAGAATCAAAAGGTAATAGCAAAAGATAGATGCCCAAAAGAAGTCTGTATTCTAGGGAGAATAGTTGTTCCTTAGAAGATGAAGATCATGATGATTCAAATGATGAAACACTTTTCATGGCCTTGAATGTTGGTTACAAGAATGATGATTTTGGAAATTGTGAAAGGTCTGATACCCTGCAAGATGACCAAAATAATGATAGATCAATGTTTGTATGGACTACCTTTCATGCAAAAGAAGCCAAGAACTAGGTTATTGATAGTGGTTTCTCTAATCATCTGACTAGTGACAAGGAGAAGTTTTTCAACCTTAAAAAGTGGAACGGGGAAGTTGTTAAGTTTGGCGGTGATGAGTTAGTACAAATATGTGGAAAGGGTGCTATAACTATTGATGCGAAGAATAAGACTGAGGATGTCCTCTATGTCAAAGGGCTAAAGCACAATCTTATCAGTGTTGATCAAATGTGCAGCAAAGGATACAATCTTAACTTTCATGCCAAAGGTTGTGAAATCAGGAAGGCAGGGTTTGGACAACTAGTTGTAGAAGGTATCAAGTCATATGGTGGTATCTATCATCTGAATGAGGTAAATGGAAGAACATGCTTATTAGCTTAGTTAAGTGAGTGTTGGCTATGACACAAGTGAATGGGACACATCAACTTTGATAATATGGTAAAGATCAGCTCTATTCATGTGGTGAGAGATATGCCTAAGATAACCAAGCCTACAAACTCATTTTGCAAGGAATGTCAAATGGGAAAGTAGACAAAGACAAATTTCAAGGGCAAGGAGTACACTTCTTCAATGTCATTGGAGCTGATTCACATTGACATATGTGGCCCTATAAGAATAAAGAGTCAACAAGGTGAAAGGTATTTCATGTTACTTATTGATAATTATTCTAGAATAACTTGGGTTACATTCTTAAGAGAAAAGTTTGATGCCTTTGATAAGTTTAAATTTTTCAAAGCAATGGTTGAGAATGAAATGGATGCTAAGATCAAATGTTTAAAGTCTGATAGAGGAGGTGATTTTACTTCAAATGAATTTGAAAAGTTTTGTGAAGATCATGGCATTAGGATACATCTGTCAGCTCCTAGGACCCCTCAACAAAAAGGGGTTGTGGAAAGAAAGAATAGGATTGTGCAGGAGATGGCTAGGGCAATGTTGAAAGATGTAGATCTACCTAAAATGTACTAGAAGGAAGCAGTTCATGTTGTTGTCTATCTGATTAATAGAGTACAACTGGGGGTCAATAACACTAGGACCCCTTATGAGCTATGGTATGGAAGGCCTCCCACTATCAAATACTTTAGGATCTTTGGCAGCAAATGCTATATCAGAAGAGATGAAGAAGACCTAGGAAAGTTTGACTCAAGAAGTGATGAAGAGATCTTTCTTGGTTACTCAACTAGAAGCAAGGCTTATAGATGCTACAAAAAGAGATTGGGAAAGATAATTGAAAGCACAAATGTCAAAGTAGAAGAATACTTGTATCAAATCTTACAAGAACTAGAATACTATGAATCTGATATATTTCTATGCATTGAAGAAGAAGAAGAAGAGAAAGAAGAGAAGGAACAAGAATGAGAGGAAATCCCTAAAACTTCAACAAAATATGTTCAGAGGAACCATTCTGTAGATTAGATCATTGGAGATAAGAATGAAGATATGCAAACCTAGAGAAGGTTTGCAAAGGTAAATGACCAAGTGAATTTGTGTTTATTATCAAAGGTAGAGCCCAAAACCTTTACTGATGCTAGCAAAGATGATGGATGGATGAAGGCAATGGAAGAAGAATTGAATCAGATAGAGAAGAATCAGACATGGGAATTGGTTCCCAGACCACCCAATAAGAATGTTATAGGAACAAAGTGGGTGTTCTAGAAGAAACTGAATGAAGATGGTGAAGTTGTGAGAAACAAAGCAAGGTTGCTATGTAAAGGTTATTCACAAGTTGAAGGCATTGATTTTTAGGAGACCTATGATTTGGTAACTAGGATGGAGGCAATCAGGATGTTTCTAGATCTTGTTTCTCACAAGAACTTCAAATTTTATCAGATGGATGTCAAGTCAGCATTTTTGAATAGTGATCTAGAGGAAGAGGTCTACATTGAACAACCTGATGGGTTTTAGTTGTCAGAAGATCTTGACATGGTGTGCAGAATCAAAAAGGCTTTATATGGTCTCAAGCAATTGCCTAGAGCTTGGTATGCTAGATTGGATAAGTACTTACTTTAGCAAGGCTTCAAGTAAGGTACCAAAAATTGTAATCTTTACATTAAGGAAAAGGAAGACATGATTCTAATAGTTGTAGTATATGTTGATGATATCATCTTTGGTGGAAATGATAGTATATGTAAGTGGTTTTTAGAAGAGATGTAAAAATAATTTGAAATGTCTGATTAGTGAGATGTCTTTCTTCCTTGGGCTTCAAATTTCTCAGCTGGATGTTGGTATCTTTATTTCTCAGGCTAAGTATGTTAAAGATATGTCGAAGAAGTTTGGTATGGAGGATTCCAAACCATTAAGTACTCCTATGGTTACTAGCTATCACTTCTTCTACCCAATCAAAATTTTTGCTTCATTAAGGCATTTTGTAAGAGTCTAGAAAATTTGTCGTCAAAAAAGTCAAAAAGTCAAAATTTCTAAAAATAAAAATTTTCTATTTTTAGAAAGTTTCTAAAACTAGACGTCAATTTAGGTTTTCTGGGTTTCTTGAGATACGGATGCTGACAAAATTTTCTAAAAATAGAATCTCTGATTCAAGAGTCGTACCTGATTTTGATTGGCTAATTTTGCTTCATGATCAAGGTTGTCCAGACAGAATCTACAAAAGGTCATGTTTTCCTGAATTAGTTAATTCTACTTTTTTAGAAGGTGAAGCATGAGTTTCGAAGCCATTAATGGAGGGAGTTCATCTGCCACGGGTCAGTTTCGAGTTTTTAGTGATGTTCAGATAACGTAAAAATGTCAAGCAGTCATCAACCGACAAGAAATGGAAAATGGAGAATAATGAATCTAGAAAGTGAAGAAAAGTTAAAAATCCTAAAAATTGTTTACGTTTGGAAATTCTAGGTGCCCCTAGAGGCTGGGGGCACCAAACCTTGGTAGACTTAGAATCTTTTTCATATTTTTCAGAAAACGTTAAAATGCCTCCTTCAGCCAGTTTTCAGGTGGAGAAAAGAAGTCATTTTGGTCAATAGGTCCTCAAAAGTTGGGATCCACATTAGATATACCCAGGCTATCCATTCCAACCCTCCTCCAATGGCAGTTGTCTAACGAATTGTCAAGATCGATGACAGGAAGTAGTTGTCGGCACGAGAAATGAGGTAAACTATAGAAAAAGTCAAAAATCATAAAATTGACTAAGGCACAATTTCCAAAGTGCCCCTGGAGGTCGAGGGAGCCCATCACTCTTAGTGTTAGAATATTTTTCACATTTTTTGAGAAACGTTAAAAAGTCTTCGTTAGCCCACTTCTAGGTGGTCAAAATTAGTCAAACTCAGTCAAAATCCTGTTAAAGCTAGAAATTCATGTCAGGTATGTTTAGGCTACTCAGATCACCTCTCATCCTACTTTAGCAATCAACCAGACAACCAAAAATAAAGATCGAATGGGACTTGCGGCACGTAAAATGGAGAAATTGAATGAAAATTGAAAAATCTCAAATTTTTTCTAAGGCATAGAATCTCAGGCACCCTAAGAGGCTAGGGGCACCCATCATCTCTAGACTTAACCATTTTTTCATGTTTTTTCTAGAAAATGACAAATCTTCCTCTGTCAGCCTGGTCAGATTCATAGAAAATTAGTTTGGCTTAGTTTTCGAGGCCGGTAGAAGGTACAATCAGTTCAGTTTTCATCAGGCTTGCCTAATTGCCTAACCATTAGTCACAATTTTTCTCCAGCAGGTGAGATTCAATAGCCTAACTGGGTACCATAGTCACCGGAACACGTGGAAAATAGAAAAGTGAAAAAGTTGAAAAATTCCAAAATTTGGCTAAGGCATTGAAACCCAAACACCCCTGGAGGCTAGGGCACCTAGAGTCTCCAGAGTTAGACTTTTTTGTGTTTTGCTGATGTCATCCGACAGCCACTTCCTGATCTTCATATGATAATAGTTTCTAAAAGTCAGATTTGCAGTTAAACATCGTCAAATCATCAATTCAAGGCTGGGGATCAAATTAGAATTGATGAAACTTCAAGATGCCATGATCAACCAGCTTTTTCAATCAATGGTGATAGTTTTTCATCTTGTTGAAGTTAGAGGTAGGTCATGCTGGAGTCAGAATGAATGCAAAAGTTTCAAAAGAAGGAAAAATTGGCTAACACTTTTGCAACTTCATGTGTTTGATGACATCATCAAAGAAGATTTATTTTAATCATCTCACATGTGAAGCCATAGGCAACTATAAAATAGGGATTCTTCCTATTCTAGTATATCTACTTGGATTTGTGCTTTAAAGGATGCTTTCTTCATGGATAAGTTTCGAGCTTTGTGCTTTCACAAAGAAAGTTGCTTTTTTGCCCTAAAGTTCTATAAAGACAACATTTTGGCCTCCTTTATTCATTATTTTTTTAGGTTGCATCCAGAGGAAAGAAAACATATTTTTCTTCTCACGAAGATTTGAGAACCCAAACGGAGTGCTTTTTCAGTGTTCTTTGTAGTTTTGAGATTGGGAAGCACAGAGGCACACTTTTTCAAGGTCCATTTTTCTAGGGCATCATTTTTCAAAAACAAGGCTGAAGATTTTTCAATTTTCATCAAAATGGGTTCATCTGGAATTACGTCCTCTTGAAGATTGGAAAATTTTAGTTTTTCTAAAATCTATTTTTTGGCTACTTTTTTGAGAAATCCTCTGCTTTTTCAAAATCTGACAATCTGGGTTGCTTCAAAATGAGATTGTCTATAAAACCCATGTGCTAGGTTTTTTTTTTCTCAAAAGCTACTTTTTAAGAGAAATCAACAAATAGTTTTCACCCTTTTGTGTAAAATATTTCCAAATATAGGCATGTTCACATGCATTCTTCAAGGTTTTCAGTATGTAGTATGTTGTAGCCTCATGCCTAATGACATTGAAAAATGTTTTTTCAATACCAACATGGAAGGAGAACTTTGTCATTTCCATTGAAGAATGCAAGAGGGCATGGTAAAATGACAAGGAAAAATATTAGAAAAAGATTTACTCGAAAGTAGCTGAAAGAAAGTAGAATGTTTTGCCAAAGAACATTAGATGTGGATGACTTCAAGGTGGTCAAATCCAATCTTGGTAGAAGTACTTGACACACAAATGTGAATCTTTTTAAGGTTGCAGCAGATAATCTGAAGGAAAGAGTGTTCAAGGATGGGGAAGATAAAGCAGCCCTCAAGGCTGCAAATAGGCAACTGTGGCAGTATATTTCTAATCTTTTTCATAGCACTTCGCAGGCCAAGTTACTGCTTCCTCAGATTCTAGAATCACCAACTGATCAGCAACAGCGAAGTCAGTTGGTCATTTATGGGAGGCACATGAAGGATTGGGTGGAAGAATTTGTAACTAAAGGCAAATATTTACTTTCATAGATCTATCAATTAAAGTACAACACTCATGATTTGCGTCAAGGCATTTAGGGGTTTCAACAAACTATGGCTGAAAATAGACTGGTTTTTGAGATCATAATCTCTGACTTGAAGATAGCATATGATTCCATTGATTCAACAAAAAATAAGAAGATGTTGCAAATATGTGCCTAATCGGTGTTGTCATTGATGTCAATATATCCCTGTTGCCATTGGTGTCAACTGTATCTTATTTTGTTGCCTATTTAAGAAGATTGGAATGTTGAGGATATTGAGAAAATTAATAAAGATCAATGTATGTGGACCATATGGCTATGTAGAGGATTATCTAAAGTAGCTCCAATTATGATTTGAGAAGTCGGCATGAAGATTTGAAGAAGCTATAGCCATCTAAGTAGAATAGGGTTTTGTTGTGTTCAGAAGAGACAGAGTGATAGTAAATTGTTCTGGATTGCTCCACATTGAAATATTATGATCTACAGATCTAGAGGCATGTTTGGGAAGCCAGTGTGTATCATCAACTCAAGTGGTTCATGGTTTGGAGGTCCACAAGAAATCTTTCTAGTGTGACAGTCATGGTAGACAGTGTTCTTGAGGTTCTGGATGAAGATGTAAGTGATTGTGATGATTTCGAGGAGTGCAGATGTTTTTATTGAATTCAACATGCTTGTTAAGGTCTCTAGATCATGTGACTACTATGTTGGAGCTCTACATTGAAGATTGAGCTTGTTGGTGAAGATTTCTTTCTTGGTGTTGCTATTCTTCCTAGTCTTGGCCAACTAGATGATTTAAGCATGTTGCGAATGATCTGAGAGCAATTCTCTGGAGCGTGGCATGTTGTTGGAAGAAGATTCAAGTCTCAACCATGTTTGGCTAACAATATAGTGATCTTGGTAAAGTCAAGCCGACCTTGATGTTCATTCCAAGGTTGATCAAGCGTATAAATAATTGTTGATGAGTTGTGGAAAAGTGTCCTTGTGTGAAAATGATAAAATCTTAAGAAAGGTACAGAGGTAGAGCAGAGAAGAGGAGTAGAAAAACAAGAGCAGTAAAGGATGAAGATATAGTGAAGAAGTGTTTGAGGGAAAAAGCATAAGTTTGTGAGCCTTCAATGGGACTGAAATAGGCATGAAGAAGATGCTATTTCTCAGTTCATTATCTCTGTGTTAAACATAAATTCTTTTAGGCAGTGACCCTCTTTTGAGCAATGAGATCTGGGTAGTGCACCCAAAGGCATGTGCCTTCTCTTTTCATCTAAGTACTTTTAATAGGGTATGAATCTTGTGGGTTAACCCCCACCATGGTTTTCCCTTAATTGGGTTTCCACATAAAAAATTCTAGTGTTATGAGTGTTCATTTTTATTTCTACTCATGTGTTGATGATTCATGCTTTAATGTTTACATCATTAATCTGTTTTTAAGTGGTAAAGAAGAATCAACTGCTGCAAGTGTTAAAGTTTTGGGATAACTGATTCAACCCCCCTCTCAGTTATCCTGCCTAATTCCAACAGAAAATGGTTTCTACTTGAAAAGAACAGTGTTGTACCCAACCAAATTTTTTGCTTCATTAAGGCATTTTGAAACAAGTCTAGAAAATTTTTCGTCAAAAAGTCAAAAAGCAAAATTTCTAAAAATAGACGTCGAGTTAGGTTTTCTAGGTTTCTTGAGATATGGATGTTGGCAAAACTTTCTAAAAATAGAAAGTTTCTAAAAATAGAATCTCCAAATCAGGTGTCGCGCTCGATTCTCATTGGTCGATTTTGCTTCACGATCGGCGCGGTTCAAACGAAATCTTCAAATGACCAAGTTTTCTCTACTGGGTCATTTTTTCTTTTTCACAAGGTGAAGCATGAGCTCAAAAGTCATCAACACATAAAAGTTCACCTGCCAGAATTCTTCGACGAGTTTCCAACACTGTTTCAATGATGCAAAACAGACAAATGGCCGTCGACTCGACGATGCACGTAAAACGATGCAAGATGGATCCAAGGTGAATTGAAAAGTTGGAAAATCATAAATTTGGCTAAGTCTGGTGAAACTGGGCACCCCTGGAGGCTTGGGGCGCCCATCTTCTCCTGTGTTAGTTTTTTATTCACGTTTTTTGAGAAACGTCGAAAATGCTTCGGTCAGTGCTTTTCCTGTTGGTCAAACTTGGTCAAACTTGGTCAAAAGTCAGTCAAAGCCAGGCTTTCATCATAGATATGTTTAGACTACTTAGATCACCCTCCATCCCACCTTGACAGTCATCAAAACGACTAAAATCAAAGATTGAACAGGAGCTGTGGGTACAGAAATCGAGAAAAGGTACAAATTTGAAAATTTTTGAAAAAGTTTCTAAGTGTTGACAAACCAGGTGCCCAGGAGGCTTGGGGCACCCAAACTCTCTAGAGTTAGATTATTTTTGATGTTTTTCTTGAAAAACATGAATCTCCTTCTGTTAGCCCGGTCTAGTTCAGTATTGATCAGTTTGACACATTTTTTGAGGCAAATAGAAGGTACAATCAGCTTAGTTTTCATCAAGCTTGCATATTTGCGAGATCATCAGACTCATTTTCATCCCAGTAGATAGAAATCAACAGCCAAATAGGGGTCATGTGCCTTCGGAATGCGTACGCAAACCAAGAAATTGGAAAAATTGAAAAAATGGCTAAGTGTTGGGAAACCAGGCGCCCCAGGAGGCTTGGGGCACCCAACTTGAGCAGTGTTAGAATATTTTTATGTTTTCAATGTTTTCTGACATGCTTTGTTACCAATCTTCACCCGTTGGCAGTTTCCGGGAGGTCAAACTTGGTCAAACGATGTCAAATCATCAAACGGAGGCAGGGGATGGAATCTCAGTTGATCAATCTCCAAAATGTTAGGATCAGTCAGCTTTTTTAGTTAATGATGACATTTTTTTGCCTTGTTAAAGTCAGAGACAGGACATATTTGAGTCAAAACGAGTGTTGAAGTGTCAAAAATGAAGAAAATTTTGTTAGCACTTCTTTCAACTCGTGTGTTCGATGACATCATCAAAGAAGATATTTTTTTTTTCATCTTGCACATGAAGCCATAGGCTCCTGCAAAATAGAGATTCTTCCCATTCAAAGACATCCACTTGGATTTATGCTTTAAAAGATGCTTTATTCATGGATGAGGGTGAAGTTTTCTTCTCACACAAATAAAGCTGCTTTTTCGACCAAAAGATTTATAAAGACAAGCTTTGGGCTTCTTTATTTCATTATCTTTTGCAGGTTGCATCCAAAGGAAAGATTTTATTTTTCTTTCAATGAAGATTCGAAGACCCAAACGAGGTGCTTTTTTAGTGTTCTTCATAGATTCGGGTTGAAGAAGAAGAGAGGCTTGCTTTTTCAGGGTCCTTGTTTCAAGGAGATCATTTTTCAGAAATCTAACCAAAGCTTTTTCAATTTTTGTTGAGATGGGTCCATCCAGATTATTATCCTCTTGAAGATTGGGAGTTGTGCTTTTTTTTGAGAAACTGCCTTTTTCCCACTTTTTTGAGAAAATCTCCTCTTTTTCAAAATCTGACGATCTGGGTTGCTTCAAAACATAATTGCCTACAAAACCCATGTGCCAGGTTTTTTTGCTTAGAATCAGCATTTTTTAGAAGAAATCAGCAAAAGAATGTCAACGGATGACATCAACAAAAAGCTAGAATGTTGATGAGGATGCATTTCAAAATAAAACAGCTTTAAAACATATGCTTTTTGTTTTAAAGCATGTGCTTTCATCCTAAGCTCATCCATTCTATATTTAGAAAGAAATCACCTTGTGATAGTTGGAATCTTCTTTGCTTTAAAGCATTTGTTTATTGTATCTTTGTCTTAGAATAGTAATGCATCTTGCGAGTTGGCAAGTTAGGGTTAATCAAGGAGATTTTAGGGTTCCCTACTCCTTTGATTTTAGTATAAATAAGGGCATCCTTGCCCATGGTTTGTAATGACTTTTGTGATAGCAAATTTGTTGTGCCTATTCTAGCCTGCAAACATTGTTATTCCAAGTGTTTGTTCACTTTGTGTTCATTGTTCTCCGGTGTTTGATCGCTTACTTTATGCCTACCTTTTGCTACAATATTGTTGTCCTGGAGTTGTATTAAACTTTGTGATATTGAATAGAAGTCTCATGCCTACTTTGCTCTGATATTCTATATCAATTCATTAAGTTATCGTCGTCAGATGTGTATCTTCTGTAGCTTTCATTTTCAGCTTTCATCATTAAAGTACTTTTAGTCTTGTGATGTTAATCTGGAAGAAAATTGCTTAGGTTCTTGTATTAACAATCATTCCTTGTCCACTTTCAACTTCCTTTGCTCTGAATTTACTCAGGAGGTTGAAAGCATCATTAGTCTATGCTAGTTTAGTAGAAGTTTTATAAAAAGGAAAAAACCTCTTCTGCAGCATTTAGAGTTTTATAACCTTGTGCTCGCAGCTGAGAATCAAAAAGAAGATAGGCGAAGTTTCATTCAAGTTATCTTTTTAGTGAACATCAGCAAGAAAGGGAACTCCCCCTTCCAATAGGAGAGTAGTTTATCTGTGCATAGTTGTCCATTTCCAATTTGCATACCAGAGGTGCAAATTGAAACGCCAACAAATAGTATCTTTCCACAGTAAAAACCTATGAGAATATAACCTCAAAGTTAGTGGAATGGAAAGAAAAAATGACAAATGTTCTCAAGTTCATGAGATATTTTGTTTCTTAGATCACGTGCTCATATGAGAGAGAAGATGGTACCCTATATGATCTTAGGGACGTACAGATAGAATTCCAAACTCTCATTCGCAACAATATTAATGGTGATCTCACTGTCGGCAAGATGGATCATTTTGCCGCAATGACAGTAAAATTTGATAAAGTTGTGGGTGAAGTTCATGAATTCCTCCATATGGTTGCAAATGGTGAAGAAATGTTAGAAAATTAGAATATCATCTTAGAGAGTATCAGTGTTCCTAGCAAAGATGCGATCACTAGCTTTTTAGAAGATATTATTTCCCAAAATACTAGTGGATGATGTCACCAATAAGGCAGCAATAAAGATGGGGATGTGACTTAAAAGAAAGTAGCTTTAACTCAATACTTTTTGTTTTAAAACATTTTCTTTCATTCAAAGCTTATCCATCCTTAAAATAGTAAAAAATTACTTTGATATAGTTGGAGCTTTCTTTGATTTAAAGAAAATTGTTTTAAAGTTGTTGTTAGTTGTAATATTTGTCTTAGAATAGAAATAAATCTTGCGAGTTGGCAAGTTAGATAAAATCAAGGAGATTTTAGGGTTCCCTACTCCTTTGATTTAGTATAAATAAGGGCAGCCTTGCCCATTGTAAAAAGAACTATAATTGTGATAGCAAAATTTGTTGTGCCTATTTTAGCCTACAAAAATTGTTATTTCAAGTGCTTGTTCACTCTGTGTTATTTGTTATCTAGTGTTTGATCATATATTGTATTCCTACCTTTTGCTACAATATCGTTGTCCTAGAGTTGTAATAATTTATGATATTGAGAATAGAAATCTCATGCCTGCCATTTGCTTTGATTCTCTATCTTGTGATCATCTAGTTTTGTCATCAGATGTGTGGCTTGCGTAATCTTACTTTTAGTTTTCATCTTAAAGTACAATGAATATTCTAATGTGATCTGGAAGAAGTTTATTTCAGCTTTTATGTTAAAAAAATCATTCTCTGTTAACTTTTGATTCCTATGCTCTGAATTTACTTAGGTGATCAAAAGCGTCATTTAGTTTAGGCCTAGCTGTAGTTAGAACTTAAAAACAAAAACCTCTACTGCAGTGATAGAGTTTTATAACCTTATGCTCACAGCTAAGAAGTAAAAAGATAGGCAAAATTTAATTTATTTATCTTTTGAGCAAACATTAGCAAAAAGGGAACTTCCCCTCATAATAGAAGAGAAATTTATCTCTGCATAGCTGTCCATTTCCAATTCGTATTCCATAGGTGTGAATTGAAATGCCAACAATTTTTGGGCACCCATCATGGGGCATGAGGCATAAAACTTCAAGAAAGCTTAAGCTTGTGTCATGGGAATGACCATCCAGCATCCTACTACTCCTATTCAACAACCAAATCTTACACCACCTACTATTCAACCAAATCTTGTACGTGTGGAAGGAGAGAAAATAGACATCATTAGTAGCCTAAGAAGTTTCATATTTGTGCAAAGGGAAAGTCATGCTTAGTGGATAAATGTGGCTACTATTCTTGATGAAGAAGAGAATAAAACAAATCTTGTGGCCGGAAGACCAGTATTACCACCTCCCACGTGGTAATAGATAATCTTGGCTCACAAGGTTTATACAAGAAGGGGGAAAGATGGTACTACAGATCCGTTCTTCCAAGATCTTGTTCCTATAGAAGTTGGAGAAGCATCCAACACAGTTCCTGAAGTCAAGTAGGAAAAATGTTAAGAGAAACTAGTAATCCAACCTAGAGCAATGGGTGATGTAAATAATAACAATTGCAATAATTTGAATTAGAGGCGTCCACCGCCATTACCTTGGGGTAACAACATTGGACCTTTAGCCCTACAAGCACATCATGAGCTACCAAAGGGGTCAAGGAAGCACTTTCCTTGGTTCCATGGCGATGGGACTCAACACCCTGATGAACACATATCTACATTCACAACAACTTGCACCATTTTGCATGTATCACATGAAGACGTTGATGTGCATCTCTTTATTGAGACTCTTGTGGGAAATGTTACTGATTGGTTCAATCATCTATAGTGAAGCATTGTTACAGATTGGGCAACTATGAGTGAGAAATTCTTGGCAAGGTTCAAACCTACTGAAGACAGTCATTGATTGTTCGCCCAACTATCAAAATCAAAGATGGAAAACAATGAACTAATGAGGGAATTCATAGAAAGGTTTAATCACCTAGTTACATGCCTTTCTCACACACTCAATCCATCTCCAAAAATTCTATTGAGCAGTTTCATTAATGCTCTTCCTTCTGAGATAGCCTTCTTTTTGAGGTTAGCTAATGAAATAGAATTATCCAGTGCACAAGAAAATGCCATCAAGTTAGAGGATAACATGATTACCTCTGGTAAAATGAAGACGAATCAATCAGGCCTCTTGTTTAGAGTTTTGTGGACCCATTGCTATAGAAGGTAGCAAATGAAGTGACTATTATGAAGAGGTAGTTGCCTACTCAGGGGAAACATGTGCAACAGCTATACATTAGTCACCACAACAACAGTACCAACCCCAACCACAATTTCAACTGCAGCAACACTATCAACCACAACAACCATATCAACCTAAGAGGAATAATTTCTAGCCTTTTAATAACTACAGGCCTAGGTTGCTAGCACCTCCACCAAGACAAGCAGTTGATGCTACTCAAAATGTAGTGTTTTGCTCCTTTCATGAAACCGAAGCACATACTGGTACCACATGTCCTAAAAATTTACGAATGAATCAGATTATGGGATACACTGATGACGCTCCCATATCAAACATTGTCCCTTCCCCAAGTGTGAACGTTGTCTTACCACAGATGGACAACTTCGATGGCGACTCTACTATGAGATACTTCCAGAAAGAACTTGTTTTAATAAAAAAAGAACAAGAGGATCTTCGTCAATATTCTCTTGTGGTGAATCATGAAAATATTTTGATGCATGTGTTTACACATGCTCAGCATTTCAAGGCACAGAAAGAAGAAGAGGATAAACTAAGATCAAAAGAAAAGGGGAAGGAAGTGGCTTCCACTTCTAATGTTAAGTCTCCACATGAAAATGTCAAGGTTGCTCAAGATCTGTCTTCGACAAATTTTGATATAGTGGATTCTATAATGAAGACAAAGGTGCAGATTTCTCAGCTGGAATATCTTTAGGATCATCTAGATCAGCTAGATAGAATTGTTAAGTATGTCAAGAAGGAGGCTACCATACAACCTACATTGCTTGAATCTTCTATTCTAGTGGAAGAGAAGCCCAAGACTTTCTATATCTCTCTGTACATAGGAGGCTATAAATTGAGCAATTGTATCATTTGTTAGGGTTAGCCGGTAGAAGATATCAATTAAATGCAAATAAAGATTAAACATAGGAATGAAAATACACAGAAATAACAACAGCAAGAGACAAGTTTTAATGTGGTTCACCCAAACTCGGGCTACATCCACCAACAAAGAGTTTAATATTATTATCCAATAAATCAAACTGATTACAACTAGCAATCCTTGCAACTTAATACCACTGCAAAATGCTACAATACATCAATGGAAACCTTAACCCTTAGCTGCTTTTATCAAGCCTTATGTCGATTACAAAATAGGGTTTTTTTATGTCGGCCAATAGAAAAAATAACTCCCAATGCCTTTATAAAATAATAAAAAATTGTTGGAGGTTTCGGGAGCACTACCCCCTAGCCCCCACGAGGGCGCTACCCCTCGACCCTATCTTGGGGGCATTGCCCCCAAACCCCCGCAAGGGGCACTGCCCCTTGACCCTGTTAAAAGATTTGGGAGGAAACCACACTGATAAAAGTAGGGAAAATTTAACCTCTGAGTCTAATTAGGCTCTATATAACAACATCATTGATTCTGGAGCCTTGAACAATGTTATGCCTTTGCAGGTGATGAATGCATTAGGACTCTCATGCACCAAGATACATGACAAGTGTTATTCACTTGAGTCTATGTCAGTACCATTGGTCATACAACTGAAGGATGCTCAAGTACGGTTGGCGGCTTGTCCCGAGAAGAAAATAATGATGACTATCTTAGTAGCCGACATTCCATCCAGTTATGGGATGCTTCTACAAAGATCTTGGAGGAGAGATACAATTGGATTGGTCATCTGTGACCATTCCTTTAAAGAAAGGCAGTTTCAAGTTAGAAGCAGAAACCAAGTCTCGATTCAATGTGGTGAAGTCTTAGGATCCTCAAGCACAAGTGTTATATCAAGAAATGGGACCTAATACCTATGTTATGTTGTTAGAAATAACCAAAGAAAACCAGGAAGTTGTGTGTGCAGTTGGCAAATCAAAGGAAGAATCTGAAGAAATGTACAACTTGCATACTTTCTATGAGGAAGAAGAAGTGCAACAATCTTCTCAAGAGCAAAATACAAGGAAGAGATCAAATATGCTATAGAAAGCAATGGTGAATCCAATTTGTTCTTCTCATCTTTTGAAGGTTGGTTTGAAGAACCTGTGTCGATACATTCCAAGGAGAAGAGACCAAAGAAGCATTACAATAGGAGCAAGAACAAGATCTTCATTTTGAAGATGATTCATCATTGGAGATTATCGACAGTTTTCTACATCACTTGGAGAGTGATTCTACAATAAAGGATATTGTAAATTTTCCATTACAATTTAGCCTGTCTTCATCTTGGTCTCAAGAAGTTTTCATACATGCTAGTGAAGAAAATGAAGCTAAGCTTTCAGAGGTTATCCATGAAACTATGCTAGAAAGAAACATCATAGATATGATGAAGCCAACACAAAATGCAACATATGAAGAGACTTGTGGAGAAGAAAATTTCATGGAATATTTAGTCTTGGTCATTGAAGAAAATCATATGGAAAAGTTAGAAATTTTTGACAAGTGTCTTGTGAGATACGCCATATGTGAAATTGATCAAGTAGATGAAGAAGAAACATATAGCTTTGAAGATCATGTTTTTGATATTGCTTGCTTATCAGAAGAAGAAAGCTACATGGTCGCTACAGACGAGATGCTGCCAGATATTCCTGAAGAGGAAGATACATTTATTGAAGAAGATTGCTCTATCAAGGTTGATGAGAGTCAAAATGATGGATAGCAAAGTGAGCTTCCAAGTGAAGATGTTATCCATCAAGTATACTTTGATAATGATCAAGAGCTCAAGCATTCAGACCTTGATGATTTATCATATTTTGAGGGTTGGATGGACAAAAACATGACCAATGAAGGTAAAGAAAAAGTACCTGAAACAATAGAAAAATGGGTGACAACAGTTGTGGATCTGGTAAGCCAAGAATCAATAATGAGGATTGTTTATGAGCAGCTTAGACCATTTTTAGAGGATGATACATTGACTGAGTTCAAGGTTGCATATGTTGAAGACATAAATGAACGTCAAGTTCTATATGTGGTGACTACCATTCCCACAAGCATACACAAGACCTTGCTCCATATCTTCAAAAAGAGGTTTTGTACCTTCACCTATTGCAGAGGTTATTCAATTTGGAAGAAGATGATCCACCTAATCTTTGGCGTATCAATCAATTCATCATGAACTTCTCATGGCCTGAACGTGATTACCCACCTAAATCATGTCTCTTTGAGAAGATGTTGCAGAGAAAGAAAAGTTTTGTGTTGCCAAGACAATCTTCATGGCTAAGGAAAAATGGTTCTTATTTTTTTGAACCAGTTGACAATTTTGTGTGACAGTCTTTGTTCTTCTCATCCTTGCTCAGAAAAAAGATCGTTTGTGTACACTTTCTGTTCTCATAATGTGTTCCCCCTTTCTGTGATGTGATCATTATGTCGTAATGTATTTCCCTTTTCATAATGTGATAGTTGTGTTCTTTGTGTTTCTGGGAAGTTCCAACTCTTAGGTGATTTTAGGAAGTCTGGTCTTAGGTGATTTTTAGGGAAAAATTCTTGTTCTAGGTGATTAAGAAAATGTCTTGACTCTATTGCCTAATGGATAACGCACTAGTCTAAGCTAGAAAATCTAGAGATTCTCAGTTCTCCTATGTCATAAGTATCTAACATGGTCCCCAAATAGAGCCAATTGTTGTACCCAATCAAAAATTTTGCTTCATTAAGGCATTTTGTAAGAGCCTAGAAAATTTGTCGTCAAAAAAGTCAAAAAGTCAAAATTTCTAAAAATATAAATTTTTTATTTTTAGAAAGTTTCTAAAAATAGACGTCAATTTAGGTTTTCTAGGTTTCTTGAGATACAGATGCTGGAATTTTTTTCTAAAAATAGAATCTATGATTTAGGAGTCATGCTTTATTCTGATTGGCTGATTTTGCTTCATGATCAAGGTAGTCTAAACGAAATTTGCAAAAGGTCGTGCTTTCCCTACTAGGTCAATTCTTCTTTTTTAGAAGGTGAAGCACGAGATCCGAATCCATTAATGGAGGAGGTTCATTTGCCAAGGGTCAGTTTCAAGTTCTTAGGGTTATTTAGATAACATAGAAATGCCAAGTAGTCATCAACCGATGAGAAATGGAGAACGGAGCATGATAAATCTGAAAAGTGAAGAAAAGTTAAAAGTCCCCAAAATTGTTTAAGTTTGGAAATTCCAGGCACCCTTGGAGGCTAGGGGTGCCCATCCTTAGCAGCCTTAGATTTTTTTTTCATATTTTTTAGAAAATGTTAAAAATGCCTCCGTCAGCTAGTTTTTGGGTAGAGAAAAGAAGTCATTTTGTTTAATAGGCCCTAAAAAGCTAGGATCCACATCAGATATACCCAGGCTATCTAGTCCATCCCTCATCTAGTGGCAGTTGTCTGATGAATCATAAAGATTGAAGACAGGAAGCAGCTATCAGCATGAGAAACAAGGTAAACTGTAGAAAAAGTTAAAAATCATAAAATTGACTAAGGCATAGTTTCCCAAGCACCCCTAGAGGCTAAGGGTGCCCATCACTCTCAATGTTTGAATATTTTTCACTTTTTTTGAGAAACGTAAAAAAGTCTTTGTCATCCTGCTTCCAGGTGGTCAAAATTACTCAAACTCAGTCAAAATTCCCATAAAATCTAGAAATTCATCTCAGGTATGTTCAAGCTACATAGATCACCTCTCATCCTACTTTAGCAGTCAGCCAGATGGCAAAAAGCAAAGATCAAATGGGACTTGTGGCACGTAAAATGGAGACTAGGGGCACCCACCATATCTAGACTTAACCATTTTTTCATGTTTTTCCAGAAAATGACAAATCTTCCTCCATTAGCCCAGTTAGATTTATGGAAAATCAGTTTGGCTCAGTTTTCAAGGCAAGCAGAATGTACAGTAAGTTTAGTTTTCATCTGGCTTGCCTGATTGCCTGACTATCAGTCACAATTTTTCTCTAGCAGGTGAGATACTATAGCCTAATTGGGTCCCGCAATCACTGAAATGCACGTGAAAAACAAAAAAATGAAAAAGTTGTGTTGATGATGATTGTTAGTCATAACAACATGCATAAAAATTTGCACAACAAACCTTTATTATCTTGTAAAGTATGATCAACTTAGGCTAAGTCAATGACTCCAAGTCTCCGTTGATCAGGTCATGATCATCTGACGTTACTCAGAGGTTGATGTGACATGTTGTTTTCCATTTCAAGGGGCCTTACATTTGTTTGAATGATCAGTATGATTCTCTTTCCTATAAATATACTCCACAAAGGTTATTTCTACTCTATTTCAAAGATAGTTGATGTATTTGCAAGTTTGATCAATTCTTCTGATTATTGACCATCATGAACTTGCTCTTTCTTCTACACAGTATATTTACTCAAATGATATGTCTGTAAGTAGATATATGCATGAATTTCATGGATTTATGTGTGAATTTGCATGATATCTATCAATTTAACATGTTTTAACTCAAAATATGCTATGTATTTCAAATTATCTACGAGATGTCAGCATATTTCATGTTATTTGCTTTTAATTCTCTATTGTATGCAATTATGGTGATGAATTGTTATGAAATTGAAAGAAATTTAAAAGAATGCTTCTAATTTTGGTGAATCTTTAGCTATTGAACCACATACATACAAGATACATTCATAAGGAGAAGAAATCAAACCATATTTTCACCAGAATGTTCCACAACTAGATATAGATGATGCTAACTTCAAAGGATAAGGAATGAAAACAACACATGCAGACTGACAAGCACTCCAAGGGACGCAGCTAATCAAAGCAAGTATCAAGATTTCAAACATAGATTACTCAAGATTTGTAATGATTTGTAATCAAATTATCTTCTCTTTCATTCAGTATGCAAAACATGTATGTTTACAACAAATTTGAATATAAATCCTGATATTTCAGCAATCAAATTTCAATTAAGCTTTCGACTAATCAAAATATGGCATCCCTACACCTTTTATAGAATAAGGTGAGGGAGCATTTACAAATGACCTACGGTCATGATTTGTCGATTAAGATCAATGGTAAATAATCTTCCTTTGACTCAGTCAACCTTCCATTGTGGCATAGGTTGCCAGCTAGCAACCATCTGCATGACTCATTATCTTATGAGTACCTGATGCATATGTCTTCTTTGTGCTGCATCTTCATTCATTCCTCAGGTTCCTCCTCTTTATCTTCTTCTTCATCATCATGATCATGTTCTTCATCACTTTCTGTATCTCTATCACCCTGATGAACATCATCCTATAGATGGACCTTCATTACTGTCCTGATATTTTCATAGGCTTGTACTATTTTGTCTACCTCCTCGCCATCTGGGTTTTGGCTTTTGTAATGGCATGCTTATGAGCCTAAAATTTATCTGAGTGCCTCTAGCTTGCCTTTTCTATTATTTAAAGTTTCATTGTAAGTCTCCATCCTGACCTTTATCCTCATGATCTTGTTCATCACCTCTTCTGTCAGGTGGGTGAGGGGGTCATCAGCTATTGGCTGGAAATTATCATGCAGAGCCTTGATAGCAAAGTCTGCATCTTGGTTTGCAATCTTTCCCTTCACTTTTCCTTCTAGAGCTTCAAGGACGTCTGCTTCATGTGCCATCATGTTGTGTAGCTTTATGCTTATGTCCCTGAGCTTGCCACTGCATTTCTTCAAGATATCACATTCGAACCTAATATCCTCATACCAAATGTCTATTATTAGGGCAATATTATTATTTAATACTTGATTACTTATCAATATTTGAGGATCAATCCTCTTTATTTCACTTAGAGTAGTTAAGGCCTTTTCTAATTGGAATGAGCTCCTTCCAGTTTCACTCTGCATTTTGTCTACATTCCTCTTCAAAATGCTCAAAGAATTCCACCTCTCTAAAGAGGTTCTCAACACATCCTCAGCGCCTGTGAGGGCTGACAGCATCCACTTATCCATGACTATGGCCTGATGCTTCATGAGGTCTTGCTTATTAACTTCCTCCTATGATATAACAGTCAATGGGATTGCTGGATCCACTGGTGTACTATTAGGGTTAATCAACCCCTTTATATATGAATGCAGCTAAGCAATGTGCTCTTTATGCTATTTATTTTTCTATTTCTCCTTCTTAACCCTTTGGGTCAAAGAATCAATGATATCCTTCCATTCTTGACCTTTTTGGCCTTCATTAGAAAAACCCAAATCAACAGTTGTGATCTGGAATTCCTCAAGGGTGATTTTGCCCTTCTCCTTTTCTACAGTGGGAAGTGCTACTTGGGCAATCCTTTTGCCTGTAGCAGGATCTCTTCTGATAGCCGATGTTAATCTGGCTTTCCTCTTTGGCTTCATGATTGTCTCTACAAACAAGGTTGAAACATCAAATTCTTAGATTTCAAAACCTTGCTCCGTACCTATTTCCCACTTCATCCCCAGATCCTGGTTGTCTTTTGTCATCATCATGTTCACCATCACCTCCAGTATCTATCTCTATTCTTGGTGGAGAAGGTGATTTCCTAATTTCTTCCTCATGTTGTTCCTCATGAGGGGGACTCTATTGCATCTCTTCCTCTTGAGGGGTATCCTTCTATGGGGGAGGATCTTGTGGAGTATCCACATGATGATCCTGCACTTGATCTTGTACTACCTCTTTCTGTGTTTCATCTACCTTAGTATGTTCCTCATCTTGAGACATACTAACATCTGTGGATGTTTGTGTGTTTGGTCCTAGTGCATTACACTAATCTTGGGTCACATTTTGTTCCACACCTAATGAACTGACATCTTGTGTCTTGAGGTCCTCATGACCTGATTTATTTTTATCTCTTGTGGCCTATTGAGTTTGGGTGGCATCATCACCTGATGTGTCCTTATCACCTCCACCCTTTTGTTGGACTTCAACTATTTTTGGCTTAGTGGGTATCTCCTATTGTTTCTAGCCCATATCTAATACCCGAGGTGCACCTGCTTTGTCTTTGGGGCTCACATTCCCCCTATACGTTAAATCTATTACTGCAGGGCTAGTCAACTGATCCACCAACTGGTCAAGACTGATTTGTTGGGTTGCCCTTTTTGGGCTACTTTCTATCTCTTCTCTCTCTGTTTGCTTCAACCCTTCCAATACCACCATCTGTGCTGATGGGGTCCCATGTGGGGTCATGTAGGTACTGGAAGCAAGGGTTTCCATCCTCTGAGAAGCTACATTTTACACTACTTCATCATCTGATAGGTCTACGGTGTCTTCCAAGGAGAAAGGACCACTCTAACCTGCTTTGAAAGTCTCCTTTGCTTGTTCTTCTACTTTCTCAGTCTTGAACTTGATAATGGTGGGAAGTGGTACCTCATGTTGCATCTCCTTTCTAAAAACTTCACCACCAACTCCTCTTAATACTATAGGATCAGCCTGGACATCACCTTGCATAGATGTTCTTTACTTCTTGGATGGTGATGTCAGAAGTGCCGTCCTCCTCTTCCTGTTGACCATCATTTGGTCATCACCTATAGGATCTTTATTTACTGGCTCTTCCTCAAGAGGGATATCTTCTTCAATATTCTATTGTTGTGAGGCTTGGCATTCATCTTGTACTTCTGCAGTCTCTGCAGCTGGCCTTAGGATTCATTTGGTCTTTGGTTTATCCATCAGAGGTGGTGTAGATGAGGTGGATGCCTATCCTGATGTGGATGCATCTGCAACTGGTATAACAATTCTCTCAATTATCACCCCTTTAGGCTCATCATCAGTCTTCTTTCCTCTGGGGGGACCTTTCCTCTGTTTCTAGGTAGGTACCCTTTCCCCATTAGATTTTCTTTTCTCATCAAGGAAGTCATCATACTCCTCATCAGGGATCTCTTGCCTTTTCTTCCTGGGATCCACTGTAATGGCTACACCCCTTTTCTTCAGTCTATTTATTTGTTCATTTACCCATGCTTAGGTTAACTACAACACCCCACCTGTAAACTGATCCAAGGAAATATCCTCTAGCTATGTTAGGTTAGGGGCTAAGAGGTGTCATTATACACCTTATCTTCATATTCATTTGACATGGTCCTGCCATCATCTTTCTTCAGCTGTGTTGGCACTGGGATGCAGTCAAATGTCCTTATCTGATTTAGGGTGAGCCTCTGATATTTTCTTCTTCTCACTTCTATCTCATCATCACAATCAGTCCAGAAATCCTCCAGGTGCTTCTGATGAATAGGTTTCCCCATTATTTTTTGCATCCTGCCACAGGGGTCATATGATCTAGCCAATGGAAATGGCTGTAGGTACATTAGTTTTAGCACCCCTATGGCATCTTTTATACTCTCTGAGTCAAGGCACATATACCACCCCATTGATATTGGAAATAGTACTCAGGGAATTTTCTTATGTGCCTTGTATGCCTCTAGTATGGTAGATACCTATCTAAGAAATTCCATTAGGACCACCCCATCAGTAGGGTACCTAGGTAGCATAAGGGGTTGGTCCTCAAACTCTTCCACTCTTATATATGAAAATGTGGCATATTGGATGAACCAGGCTCCATGCCTGTATAAAACTTCCTGAGCCTCCATGCTCAGTCTCTTAGTTCTATCCTCTTCCATAGTTCTAACCAAATGCATAGAAAATGCATCATTCACCAATTTTTAATCTTGGAGGTAGTTTTTTCTCTATAACTGAGGATAGTGATCCCATGTGTGGGCATCATCTACATCACCTCTAGCCTTACCCACTGTAGTCAAAGCATCAAATGTTCCTTTGAAGGCACATGAGTAAACAACATATGAGGTCATATGGAATAAGCATTCTTGACCTCCCATGTTCATCATCTGTTCATCCAATGCATCACTGATGACCTTTTCCCACAATGGCTTGTTATCTATATAGAGGACCATCTGGATGATTCCAAACATCTAATTCTTGAAATTCCCAGCATGAGGTTGGCATGTCATCCTGCTGATCAGGGCAATCATGTATTGATACTCATCATCAAAATCAAACTTGTATAGGTGGACAGGCAACTTAGCAGAGGCAATGTAGGTGTTGTTCTTGGACCTCCACTGGTACATCCTCTTCCTTGCATTTTTCTTATTATTTTCATACCCTTTCTCCAATTTGTATAGATCTACACTGACCACCCTCTTTCCAATAGGCAAATTGAAAGTAGATGCGATGCCCTTAATGGAAAAGTCGGTGTATACCCTTCCATGCTTTTCCATTCACCGAGTCTGAGGGTTATAGTTCCTGGCTCATTCTATTACTAGTTCTGGGGTTTCCATGGCATAAGGGAATCCAGATGCATGCCACATTCTTGATACATACACTGCATCCAGGAGGGTATTGTCCTTATCATGATCAATTCTAGTAGACCATGCTGCTAAATCAGTGTCTCCTTGGTGAGTATCCCCAATAATGCCATACTTGAATTGCACCCCCTTGGGCTGGACAAACATGGGTTTAAGAAATTCTACCTCAGACATGTTCTTCCTAACATTCGCCATGGATTCCTACAATAAACATGACCAGTCTTACCATACAATATCTATGTGCATTCTTACAACATTTATGTATAACTTCACAGCATTATGCCTAATTTATTCATCATCTTTACATCATGATATGCATACTCATAAATTCAAACCATTGGAAAGGGTATACTACCTAGACATGTAGAAAATGACAACAGGAGGGTTTTCAATTACTTACCTGATAATGCTTTCCTCCTGGGTTAGATGGATAATTACTGAAAAGGGCCGCAAATGATGATAATTACCTGATCTGTTGCACTGGAAGATCTCATCCATTCATAGGTAGCTCGTATGAGGGGTTGACTTCTGCTTTGTAAATTTCTTATTTTTTTGCAAGGTAAATGAAAATAACCTCAGAAAAGTTACCCTTAAACTCATCCGTAGAGCAGATTAGGGTAAAACGGTGTTAAATCGGTTAAATCCATTGATCCTCTATAGAGAATCCATGGATGATGCCAAGTGTTTGAATTGTATTCGCAGTCAATGGGAATCCACCTACCGCATTTATGTCCATTTAATATCAAGAAATAGGGAGGGGGGTGATCTTCGAAAGATTAGGTGATATATAAAATGACCTTCTGCCTTTGAGCGGTAAAATTAATGCAAAAGAATCAGGTGATGTGGTCAAAGGTTGACCATGTGTATATCAGGTCATGAATTTAAGATTAGGGGATGTTCAAAATATGACCCCCGCAAAATAAAATGACCCCCTTGGGAAAATATCGGTGTGACGTCACTGTATTGGCGACCACATTTAAGTGTTGTGTTGTGATGACGTCACCGTCATATTGTTGAATATGGTAGGGCATCAGATATATATCTCCATGAGGTAAAATGAAATGATGACGTCACCACCCAGGTGATTTTCTTGGTTTGTTGGGTTTGGATGACGTCATCAGCATATTAGCATTGGGTGATATTTTGTGACAAGGGTGATATTCGTAATATCGGGTGATATTGAAAAAATGAGCCCCGCAAAATATATGAAGTCGTTTGACAGACCAATAATAGCTATCACGTAAAATTGATGTTTGTAGTTTGTGGACCAAGTGGTTGTTAGGTGATGAACTTATATCAGGGTGATCTTACATAATGTGACTGATGTTTGAAATATGACCCCCCCTCAAAATATCAGGTTTGACCAAAACTTTGACTCAACATAACTTTCTTCCCTTAAGGAATTTCAAGGTAATCCAAAAAGCAAACCTACGTGGAATTTTATACACTTTCCAACCATGAGGTTAATAACACGAAATACTAACTTTGACAAAATGACCTCATCATAGTGCTCTGTCTACCCTCTGTAGGGTTATCATTCATGACTTAATTTTACCAGCCTGCTGCAAAGTAGAAAAAGAACAACAAGCCAAAGCAGCAAAAAGTTAGGTCCTTGTTTTGTCAAGTCAAAATGGGGCATGTTGTGTAACCACACAACAACTTGCCACCAAAGAAAACAACTAAATTCCACTTATCCAAGTGATGTGATCAGATTCTAACATAGTATTCTAAATCTTTCTATGTATAAGCATTATAATCATTTTGAATGATAAGGTTTTCATCATGGCAACAATGCTAACAAAGGATTAGGTGTGTGCAAATGATTAATTATCCTCATCTTGAAAGTAAGTTGAAAACATGAGTAATTGATGTTAAGCTACATAGTTTGGGAACATCCCTCATAGCCAACCCGGATAGAGCTTTACTGCCAGCAGGCATCCATAGCCCCGACAAGGTTATCTATGCAATCCCCCTAAGTAGAGCCCCACTACCAGCGGGCATCTATAGCCATGATAGAGTTACTTAGAGGGCCTAGTTTTATTTCTTTTTTTGATTTTCAATGTTCATCTTCTATATTCATATGATGTCATCATGTAAGATTAGTATACAAAGTATGGTCACTTGCTGATTAGGTTGGAGATTGCATTGGTAGCAAGGGAGTCCCTTTAGATTTTTCACTTGACACCTATACTTGTGTGTTCCACAAACCCAAGGCTGTTAGGTGAGTCATTGTGAATAAATCACTTTGGTAAAGAAAAGGCTCCTTGATTAAAAGATATCATAGACCTAATCACCAACACTTCTAAAAATGAGTCATAACCTATATATGGATTTGTTCCCATCACTTGAATCTTAACAATTTGGTTATTTTCTTAGGATGATAAGTTGCATCATCTTGACTAACCAAAACAAAAATCAACAAGAAAACAAACAAAACAACACAAAATTGTACAAACAACTATACAAATATGCACACTATGATACACCTGACTTACATGACATTGTTTTAGGCTTGAAAATAATGCTTGAAAAAATGTCCATTAACTGGTAATGGAACATCCTCACCGATTAAGGTCTTAAGCCTGTAGGTGTTGTCTCCTAAAATTTCTGACACTTGGAAGGGACCTGTCCAGAGTTTATCAAACTTACCATGATCTCCTTTCCTTTCATGTGCTTTGTCCCACATTAGGACTAAATCTGAGATTCTAAAGGTCTTAACTCTGGCTCTTTTGTCAAACCAGTGCTTGACAACAGCCTGATGTTTGGCAAACTGATCAATTGCTTTACTTCTTTTTTCTTCTAGGTGCATCAACTGAAGCAACCTGACTTCCTATTTGTTATCTATGCCTAGGTATTCTTATGTAAGCTGTAGTGTAGGGATCTTTAGGTTAACAGGGAGGATGGGATCCACCCCATATACTAAGTGAAAAGGAGAATTTCCTAATGCAGCCTTCATTCTGGTTCTATCTACCCAGAAGGCATATTTCAATAAGGTGTTCCACTCCCTTGGGTTCTTTTCTATTAACTTCTTTATGATGTTCAATAAATTTTTATTTGTGGATTCTGCTAATCGATTCCCTTGGGGATTGTAATTTGAGGAGAATTTCAAGATGATTCCATAGTCAAAAGCCCAACTTGATAATCTTGTCGAGGCAAAGGCAAACCCATTATCACATACCAAAGCATAAGGAACTCCATACTTGGTCACTATATTGCTCTCCAAAAACTTGATGACATCTTCAGCATTACATGTCTTACTACTGATAGCTTCAGTCCACCTGGTACATTAATTAATAATAGTCAAAACATACTATGACCTGAAGATGATGGAGGATTGATAGGTCCTATGAAGTCCATTCCCCATTGAGCAAATGGGTGCATCTCCATCACTGGCTGCAAAGGTTGAGCAGCATATCTTTCTCTATTTGCAGCAACCTGACACATATGACAACATTTGATGTGTTCAGCAGCATCTTTAAAAATAGTGGGCCAATAATACCCTTCCCTAAGGATAGCATGAGTGGTAGCTAAGGATGATCCATGTGCAGTTCCAAACTTGTCATGTAATTCTGATAGCACCTTATCTGCTTCCTACTTTTCTAGGCATCTAAGGTATATCCCCTCATAGTTCCTTTTGAAAAGGACTCCTTTTATCATGTATTTCTATGACCTTATCTTTAAGGCTATCCTTTGTGAGGCCTGCAATCTTGAAGGACATCTTCCAGTAATCAGGATGTGCCTGATGTCTAAATACCATTCTCCATCTTCTCTTGTATCTATGACATACTGTTGGCTCATAATGTTAGGATCAATTTCTGATATCATCTCGCTCAATACTTGTCCTCTCACTAATTTCATGGGTGTTATGTCCATATCATACTCTTGGAGGACAGTGATCCATTTAGGTCTCTTCTCACCTAGTTCACTTTGCATTAAAAGCATCTTTATTGCTGCATTAGGTACTACAACTATCACTTTAGTTCTCAAGATGTAATGTCTGAACTTCTTAACTGCTTGAACCAGAGCAAGTGCTTCCCTTTCAACATCCATGTATCTGAGTTCTGCATCTCTAAAAGGACAACTCATGAAGGCTATAGGCTTTTCTTCTTTAGTCTCATTTCTCTATGTTAATACTGCTGCAGATGTATGCTCTGAAGCAAATGAGTAAATGTAAAAATCCTTGGTATAATCTAGAGTGATCAAAACTAGAGCATTAGATATGGCTTTCTTAATATCTTCAAAAGATGCTCTAGCTTTAGGTGTCCACTCAATTTTGGCATCCTTTTTGAGCATGGAATTCAAGGGTCTGACAATTTCTGCAAAATCAGTGATAAATTTTCTAACAAAATTAATCTTACCAAAGTAAGATTTGAGCTCCTTCTTACTTCTGGGAAGTTGTATCTTCATGATTGATTCTACCCTCTCAAGGTCAATGATGATCCCATTTTCTATTATCAAGTGGCTCAATAACTTCCCTGTGGTTACCCCAAATATGCACTTTTTAGGGTTTAGGGATATCCCGTATTTGTTGTTATGTGGAGCCTAATCAGACTCGGAGGTTACATTTTCCCCACTTTTATCGGTGCAGTTTTCCCCCAAATTCCTATGGGGTCAAGGGGCAGCGACCCTTGCGGGGGTTTGGGGGCAGCGCCCCCAAGACATGGTCAAGGGGCAACGCCCCCAAGACATGGTCAAGGGGCAGCGCCCCTTGCGGGGTCCTAGGAGTTATTTTTTCATTGACCGACATAAGAAAACCCTATTTTTGTAACCGACAAAAAGCTTGATAAAAAGCAACTAAGGGTTAGGGTTTTGATATTGTATTGTAGCATTTTGTAGCGGTATTGAGTTGCAAGGATTGCTGATTGTAATCGGTTTGATTTACTGGATAATAATATTGGACTCTCTGTTTGGTGGATGTAGCCCAAGTTTGGGTGAACCACGTTAAAACTTGTCTCTCATTGTTATTATTTCTGTGTATTTCCATTTCTCTGTTTAATCTTTATTTGCATTTAATTGATATCTTATGCCGGCTAACCCTAACAGTATTGTTCACATTTCTTTAGATTTCCTCTCTTTAGAGAAAACTGTCAAGTCATCCATGTATATGACTATGCATTTACCAATCAAGCCCCTGAAGGCTATATCCATCGCTCACTGAAATGTTGCTCCAGCATTTATTAACCCAAAAGGCATGTGCCTCTAGGCAAATATTCCCCACTTTGTGGTGAATGCAGTCTTTAATCTATCTATTTTACCCACCATCACCTGGTTATAACCTAAGAAACCATCTAGAAATGACATCATCTTTGCACCATTCACAATCTGTAAAACCTCATCCAGAGAAGATAAAGGATAGTTATCCTTCTCAGAAGCTCTGTTTAAGTTTCTGAAGTCTACACACAATCTGATGTCACCATTTTTCTTCCTTACTGGGACTAGGTTTGCCACCCATGTGGAATGTCTCATAGGAAATATGATCCTGGCATTAAGCAATTTCTTAACTTCTTCAAAAATGATGGGTTCTAGTAAAGCATTGACAGGTCTTTGTTTTTGTCTAAAAGGCTTGACATCTGGCTTCAAAGGTATAGTTTGAGTGATGATTGATGTATCATAAGTTTTCAGCTCATCATATGTCCAAGCAATGACATGGATATAGTCCTTAAGCTCTTGAGTTATCCCTTCCATCTCTTCTTCTGTACATACTTTTCCAATCAAGACATTTCTTTTTTCATCATCCTGTCCAATGTTGACCTGTGAATATTCCCCTCCATCTGCTTTTGGGAGATCCTTTTGTTTCAGCATGTTGTCTAGATCAAATGCTCTTTCCAGCTCTATCATTCCCTTGGGAATCTTGTTACTAGGCAACTCTAGGATGTCTTCTTCTTCCCAGCTATGGTCTTCCATATTTCTTTCATCTATGATCTGTGCATCAAAGACATCTCTGTTGGAAATGAAGTCTAGAATATGTTGATCATCATCAAACACTTGAAGGTTAGTTACATTATCTGGCATAGATGGCATTGATTCTAGTTCAACTGAGAATCTCTTTAAACCAGATATGGATAGTGGTTCCAGAGTATTGGCAGCTTGGCCTAAGGCATCTGCCCTGTGATTTTGTTCTCTAGGTACATGGGTGATGTTGAAAGCATCAAAATCTTCTATCAAGTCCCATACCCTATGTCTGTAATTGGACAGCTTCTTGTAATTGCAAGAGTATATACCTCTTACTTGTCTCACAACCAATTCTGAGTCTCCATAGACATGCAGAATCTTCACTTTCTTTCTAAGTACAAATAATATCCCATGAATTAGAGCTTCATACTCTATCACATTATTTGTACATGGGAATTGCAATCTGTATGCTGCTAAGTAAGATTTTCCATATGGATCAATAAGATCTACTCCTACTCCAGCCCCTTGTTTTGATTTGGATCCATCGAACCTGTGGATCCATGGCTTATCTTCAGCTAAAGGCTTGTCTGGGCCTTCTCTTTTCTTTTTAGCTCTATTAGTTGCACCATTTGATATCCATTTTAACTATGATGTTTCATTTTTCTCAAACCTCACCCTATCTGCCTTATGTGAAGCTCATATTTCTTCTTTCCTTTTATTATCAGAAGGAAAATCTTCTAGACTAGGCAACATATGCCTTTTCAGAATATGTAGATATAATGAACAAGCAGTTTCTGAATGTGGTGCTTCATGTAACCTGCACCATCCCTCAACTAAGACATCCTGTGGAGATTTTTGTTGTTGTGTCATCTTTTGAATCTCTTTTGATAAAAACTCTTCAAACTTGGACAGATTACTGCCCCTATCTTCATCAGATAACTCATTATCTGATTCTACTAAACAATCACTTCCTGGGGTGATTTTCTTGTTTCTTTTAACATTACTCTTGTTACATACTAGTATCTCTTTTATCATCTGAATAGAACTCTCATCATGATGTGTGCATTCTCCTGCTCCTGTAGATGACAAACGAAAATCAATGTCACTATCACTATCTGCAGAACTTACCATGGATGATGATGATGATGCCTCACTGCATGCTTGTTCCCACTCCATCATGTCTAAGCAAGCATTATAGGTCTTTTCAGAATGTGCCTCATCTTGTAACCTGCACCATCCTTCAACTAGAATATCATGAACATGCATTTTTAAAAACTGACATCATTGCACCTCTTTAAACAAGTGCATCTCAAAATTCTTGAAATGATCTACCTCTATTTCATTTTCAGGCTTACAATCAGATTCTAAAATTACTTTATCATCATGAGGGTCATCATCATGATCGAAAACACCATACATCAAGATCTCCTCTATCCTGACAGTCTAGGGTCTGATGGAGTAAACTCCAGGTTCTACATCCACATACATGATCTCGTTGGTTTTATTATATTCTATGATCATGTGTTTCTTACGCGGCTCAGCATCTATCCTTATTTGATTTGGTATTCCTTTCCAGGGCAACCACATATGACTAAAATCAGTTGACATGTATCCATTAAGGGTTTTTGACCAATCCCCGCTAAGCAGCAGCCCATAGGTATCAGGTATATCAACTACCTAAATATAAATATAGTACTGGATTTTGGGATCTGATGCTAACTGCATGTGAATGTGAGTTAGTTCTCCTACCACACTCACCTCTGTTTTGTCCAATTGGGTTACTTTCTTTAATGACTTAGCAGGATCCAACCCTAAAGCATTGCATATAGATAGGGGCATCACATTGGTAGATGCTCCTGAGTCTACTAAGCAGTTGTGCAAATTCTTACCAAACATCCTTATAGTAAGGAGAAAAGGAGGTGACTCACTCTTGTCTCTGTAAAGAGTCATGTGTGAAGTCTCTACAGCATGAATAGTAGCTGGGGCTTTGTGTTTAACATTAACATCCCTAGTAGCATGATCTTTATTTCCAAACTGACCTGAGGTATGACTATCCTCTTTTGGAGTAGGATCATCTAAGGATTTCATGAAAGCTTTCTTGATAGTAGGGGTTTTAAGCAACTATGATAATGACAGGCTAATTTTAATCTTTTTCATTTCGTCTGCCAGATAAGTGACCAACTTATCAGACTCAGGAGGAAAATTAGTAGCTTTTGGTGCTATATTTAGTGATGCTAAGTATTGAGCATTAACCTTGGGAAATCCAGGGTTATTACTTGCCTTAGGATCAAGAGGAGTGTTAAAATTATTTGGAGGCAAGGACATGGTCAAAGGACTAGCAGGTCTATTTGAGTTATTCCTCAGGTTGTAATTATGCCTACCCTGATATTGTTGTTGATAAGAATGTACCTCTTCATATTCAATTGAGGGCTCATTTTCATCCTCAAATGGAAAAACATAGTTAGACTCAAAGGCCATGGTTGACTCCTCACATGCTAGGGTGTAATCCTGATAAGATGTCATTGTTTGCTAATGAGGATGATGCATGAAACTTTATAGCACTAAAGTAGAATCATATCCACAAGGGACAATTTCATTTCCTTCTACATAAGATAGATTACCTGAAGTATTGGACACTTTAGTTTGGAATATACTAGCAGCAATCCAGAACTAAGGACAATCTAGCTCTGCATGAGCATTGGTGTTATGTATCCTTCACCAGTTTGTAAGGGCTACCTCTGCAAGGTTAACTCTAGTGGTCTACTTAGGTTCACTAGGAGGCTGACTATCTAGGGGTGATGATAGAGAACCATTGTTTGGCCTAGAGTTCCACACTCTAGGCTATCTAGGGGGATTATTATTGCCATTGTTGTTATTGTAGTTGTTATTATATCCCCTATCAGGATAATTAGGTTTATCATTAGCATATCCTCTATTCTGATTTGGCTGAGAATAGAAGTTCTAACTCCTCAGATGAGTGATCTCAGTGGTGAGTTTTCTCAACTGTGCTCATATCTCTTTAATTTCTTCCTTCTCTTCCTGAACTTTGGCCACTACATTCTCTATTTTGGGTTTGAAAAAGGAAGATCCATTGTTATTATTATTGGATTGATCTACAACCTAAGGTATTTGTGTATGTCCTGGATATTGTAACATCTGACCATTTCCATTTGGAGGTGGCATGATACTGAATGGAGGTATCTACAAAGGGCTTGGCATCACAGCTAGGGGTATTGTGGCTCCATTAGTTTGTTGTTGAGAAGGATATGTAGGATAACCATGAAGTTTAGGAAAGGTAATATTTGGTGTTGGAGCAGGAACCAACTACTGACTGACTTTGACAACTTCTTCAAAAGCTCCTGTCAAGGTTGTGACACCAGGATGTGCTCTCCTAATAAACATAGAAGTCAGGGGATCTAAAGTTGAGTAATATATGTTCTTGGTAGCTTCATCTGCTACAACATAAAGTGCAACTAACTTTGAGAGCATCTTCTGAAATCTTGCGTTGAAATTAGCAATAGGTTCTCCTTCAAATCTCTTGATCGTGGCAACATAAATGATAATTCATTGAAGGATCTATAGGTATTTTGAATCTGTCCTTAAAGGCTTTCTCCAAGGTGGCCCATGAACCGACTGAACCTTGACCAACACTAATATACCAGTTATAGGCCTCTTCCCCTAAGTAAAATGGAAATAACCTGCATACTACATCTTGATGCTCAATTCTAGCCCTACAACAAGCCTCCTTGAACGTTCTGATGTGGTCATCAGCATCCTGATATGGATGATACTTATGACAAATTTTATCAAGATTCTTAGGCAAAGCATGATATGCCGTGAAAGTTAGAGGTGACTCTGCAGTAAAGAATGACATTGTAACAGGTGGAGGTTGGACCTGAGGTGTGATAGGTGGTCTTGTAGGTGTTTGTAACCTAATAGGAGTTACAGGAGCACATTCTGGTGAAGCTCCTAACACACTAGAACCAGGAGAGTGATGAATATCTACTGTTCTAGGTCTAAATCCTCTGATAGGTAATTCTTCAAAGAGTCCACTAGATCTAGACCTTGTATTTGGCCTAAGAGCCAGGATTTCTTGAATTTTAGGGTATTTTGGCTAGTCTACTGTAAAGATTAGCTAAAACTCCCTAGTGAAGGCCATATTTATGGTCAAAATTTGAAACTGACTGGATATTTATGCAATATTTGCAAAAATGATGCAAATAGGAGGTGATATTAGACTTTATGTCATAGGCAATCAGATATCAGGTTTCTAAAGCAGGTTACTTTAGAGTTTTAGCAAGTTTACTTGAAATAGAGCTTATCTTTGAAAATTCATAGTGATCGACCACAAAGCTTGCAATATTTATGCTCAATTTTGAAAACTTCACAAAGGATTGGCGTGCACAGACTTAAAACAACAAATCTTTGCATATGATTCAAAATACAGAGTAGTATGAGTGTTGACCTTTATGTCTTTATCATCAAATCAGACGAAACCTACTGATGATGAGGGGCCCTCCTTCTAGCGCCAAGTTATGTGGATGATGATTGTTAGTCATAACAACATGAATAAAAATTTGCACAACAAACCTTTATTATCTTGTAAAGTATGATCAACTTATGATAAGTCGATGACTCCAAGTCTCCGTTGATCAGGTCATGATCAGCTGACATTACTTTGAGGTTGATGTGACATGTTTTTTTTCCATTTCAAGGGGCCTTACATTCGTTTGAATGATCAGTATGATTCTCTTTCCTCTAAATATACTCCACAGATAGGTTATTTCTACTCTATTTCAAAGATCGCTGATGTATTTGCAAGTTTGATCAATTCTTCTAATTATTGACCATCATGAACTTGCTCTTTCTTCTACACAGTATATTTACTCAAATGATGTGTTTGTAAGTAGATATATGCATGAATTTCATGGATTTATGTGTGAATTTGCATGATATATGTTAATTAACATACTTTAACTCTAAATATGCTATGTATTTCCAATTATCTATGAGATGTCAACATATTTCATGTTATTTGCTTTTAATTCTCTGTTGTATGCAATTATGGTGATGAATTGTTATGAAATTGAAAGAAATTTAAAAGAATGCTTCTAGTTTTGGTGAATCTTTAGCTATTGAACCACATACATACAAGATACATTCATGAGGAGAAGAAATCAAACCATATTTTCACAAGGATGTTCCACAACTAGATATAGATGATGCTAACTTCAAAGGATAAGTGATGAAAAAAACACATGCAGACTGACAAGCACTCCAAGGGATGCAGCTAATCAAAGCAAGTATCAAGATTTCAAACACAGATTACTCAAGATTTGTAATGATTTGTAATCAAATTATCTTCTCTTTCATTCAATATGCAAAACATGTATGTTTACAACAACTTTGAAATAAATCATGATATTTCAACAATCAAATTTAAATTAAGCTTCCGAATAATCAAAATATGGAATCCCTACACCTTTTATAGAATAAGGTGAGGGAGCATTTACAAATGACCTACGATCAAGATTTCAAACACAGATTACTCAAGATTTGTAATGATTTGTAATCAAATTATCTTCTCTTTCACTCAGTATGCAAAACATGTATGTTTACAACAACTTTGAAATAAATCATGATATTTCAGCAATCAAATTTCAATTAAGCTTCCGAATAATCAAAATATGGCATCCCTACACCTTTTATAGAATCAAGTGAGGGAGCATTTACAAATGACCTACGGTCATGACAAGCACTCCAAGGGATGCAACTAATCAAAGCAAGTATCAAGATTTCAAACACAGATTACTCAAGATTTGTAATGATTTGTAATCAAATTATCTTCTCTTTCATTCAGTATGCAAAACATGTATGTTTACAACAACTTTGAAATAAATCGTGATATTTCAGCAATCAAATTTCAATTAAGCTTCCAAATAATTAAAAAATGGCATCCCTACACCTTTTATAGAATAAGGTGAGGGAGCATTTACAAATGACCTATGACCATGATTTGTCGATTAAGATCAATAATAAATAATCCTCCTTTGACTCAGTCAACCTTCCTTTGTGGCATAGGTTGCCAGCTGGCAACCATCTGCATGACTCATTATCTTATGAGTACCTAATGCATATGTCTTCTTTGTGCTGCATCTTCATTCATTCCTTGGGTTCCTCCTCTTTATCTTCTTCTTCTTCATCATGATCATGTTCTTCATCACTTTCTATATCACTATCACCCTGATGAACATCATCCTGTATATGGACCTTCATTGTTGTCCTGATATTTTCATAGGCTTGTACTATTTTGTCTACCTCCCCACCATCTTGGGTTTTGGCTTTTGCAATGGCGTGCTTATGAGCCTACAATTTATCTTTGAGTGCTTCCATCTTTCCTTTTCTATTATTTAAAGTTTCATTGTAAGTCTCCACCCTAACCTTTATCCTCATGATCTTGTTCATCACCTCTTCTGTCAGGTGGGTGAGGGGGTCATCAACTACTGGCTGGAAATTATCATGCAGAGCCTTGATAGCAAAGTCTGAATCTTGGTTTTCAATCTTCCCCTCCACTTTTCCTTCTAGAGCTTCAAGGACCTCTGCTTACTATGCCAACATGTTGTGCAACTTTATGCTTATGTCCCTGATCTTGCCACTACATTTCTTTAGAATACCACATTCGAACTTGATATCCTCATACCAAATGTCTAGTAGGGTAGTGTTATTATTTAATACTTGATTACATATCAATATTCAAGGATCAATCCTCTTTATTTCACTTAGAGCAGTTAAGGCCTTTTCTAATTGGAATGACTTCTTCCAGTTTCATTCTGCATTTTGTCTACTTTCCTCTTCAAAATGCTTAAAGAATTCTACCTCTGTAAAGAGGTTCTCAACACATCCTCAACTCCTATGAGGGCTAATAGCATCCACTTATCCATGACTATGGCCTAATGCTTCATGAGGTCTAGCTTATTAACTTCCTCCTATGATATAACAATTAATGGGACTGCCGGATCCATTGGTGTACTATCAAGGTTAATCAACCCATTTATATATGAATGCAGCTGAGCAATGTGCTCTTTATGTTGTTTATTTTTCTCTTTCTCCTTCTTAACCCTTTGGGTCAAAGAATCAATGATATTCTTTCCCTCTTGACCTTCTTGGTCTTCATTAGCAAAACGTAAATCAACAATTGTGATCTGGAATTCCTCAAGGGTAATTTTTCCCTTTTCCTTTTCTATAGTAGGAAGTACTACCTGGGCAGTCCTTCTACCTGTAGCAAGATCTCTTCTGATAGCTAATGTCAATCTGGCTTTCCTCTTTGGATTCATGATTGTCTCTGCAAACAAGGTTGAAACATCAAATTCTTGGATTTCAAAACCTTGTTCTATACCTATTTCCTTTTCAAGCCACTGAGGCAATTCATCCCCGGATCTTGGTTGTCTTTTGTCATCATCATGTTCATCATCACCTCCAATATCTGTCTCTATTCTTGGTGGAGAAGGTGATTTCCTGATTTCTTCCTCATGTTGTTCCTCATGAGGGGGACTCTATTGCATCTCTTCCTCTTGAGGGGTATCCTTTTGTGGGGGAGGATCTTGTGGAGTATCCACATGATGATCCTACACTTGATCTTGCACTACCTCTTTCTATGTTTCATCTACCTTAATATGTTCCTCATCTTGAGGCATACTAACATCTCTGGATGTTTGTGTGTTTGGTCCTAGTGCATCACCCTGATCTTGGGTCACATTTTGTTTTGCACCTGATGAACTGACATCTTGTGTCTTGAGGTCCTCATGACTTGATTTATGTTTATCTCCTGTGGCCTATTGAGTCTGGGTTGCATCATCACCTAATGTGTCCTTCTCACCTCCACCCTTTTGTTGGACTTCAACTATTTTCAGCTCAGCGGGTATCTCCTATTATTGATGGCCCATATCTATTACCTCAGGTGCACCTACTTTGTCTTTGGGACTCACATTCCCCCTATATGTTAAATCTACTACCACAGGGCTAATCATCTGATCCACCAACTGGTCAAGCCCAAATTGTTGAGTTGCCCTTTCTAGGCTACTTTCTTTCTCTTCTCTCTCTATTTTCTTCAACCCTTCTAATACCGCCATCTGTACTGATGGGGTCCCATGTGGGGTCATGCGGGTACTGGAAGCAAGGGTTTCCATCCTCTGAGAAGCTACATTTTACACTACTTCATCATCTAATAGGTCTATGGTGTCTTCCAAGGAGAAAGGACCACCCTGACCTACTTTGAAAGTCTCCTTTGCTTGTTCTTCTGCTTTCTTAGTCTTGAACTTGATAATGGTGGGAAGTGGTACCTCATGTTGCATCTCCTTTCTAAACACTTCACCACTAGCTCCTCTTAATACTATAGGATCGGCCTAGACATCACCTTGCATAGATGTTCTTTGCTTCTTGGGTGGTGATGTCAGCAGCGCCACCCTCCTCTTTCTACTGACCATCATCAGGTCATCACCTACAGGCTCTTTATTTACTGGCTCTTCCTTAAGAGGGATATCTTCTTCAATATTCTGTTGTTGTGAGGCTTGGCCTTCATCTTGTACTTCTGCAGTCTCTGCAACTGGCCTTAGAATTCTTTTGGTCTTTGGTTTTTCCATCAAAGGCAGTGCAGATGAGGCAGATGCCTGTCCTAATGTGGATGCATCTGCAGCTGGTATAGCAATTCTCTCAATTATTGCCCCCTTAGGCTCATCATCAGTCTTCTTTCCATTGGGGGGACCTTTCCTCTATTTCTGGGTAGGTAGCCTTTCCCCATTAGATTTTCTTTTCTCACCGAGGAAGTCATCATACTCCTCATCAGGGATCTCTTGCCTTCTCTTCCTAGCATCCACTGTAATGGCTACACCACTTTTCTTTAGTCTATTTATTTGTTCATCTACCCATGCTTGGGTTAACTATAGCACCCCACCTGTAAACTAATCCAAGGAAATATCCTCTGGTTGTGTTAGGTCAAGGGCTGAGATGGTGTCATTATACACCTTCTTATCTTCATATTCATTTGACATGGTCCTACCATCATCCTTCTTCAGTTGTGTTGGCACTGGAATGCAGTCAAATGTCCTTATCTAATTTAGGGTGAGCCTCTAATATTTTCTTCTTCTCACTTTTGTCTCGTCCTCACAATCAGTCCAGAAATCCTCCAGGTGCTTCTGATGAATAGGTTTCCCCATTATTTTCTGCATCCTGCTATAGGGGTCATATGATCTAGCCAATGGAAATGGCTATAGGTACATCAATTTCAGCCCCCCTATGGCATCTTTTATACTCTCTGAGTCAAGGCACATATACCAGCCCATAGATATTGGAAATAGTACTCAGGGAATTTTCTTTTGTGCCTTGTATGCCTCTAGTATGGTAGATACCTGCCTAAGAAATTCCATCAAGACCACCCCATCAGTAGGGTACCTGGGTAGCATAAGGGGTTAGTCCTCAAATCCTTCCACTCTTATTTATGAAAATGTGGCATATTGGATGAACCAGGCTCCATGCCTATATACAACTTCCTGAGCCTCCATGCTCAGTCTTTTGGTTCTACCCTCTTCCATAGTTCTAACCAAATGCATAGAAAATGCATCATTCACCAATTTGTAATCTTGGAGGTAGTTCTTTCTTTGTAACTGAGGATAGTGATCCCATATGTGGGCATCATCTACATCACCTCCAGCTTTACCCACTGTAGTCAAAGCATCAAATGTTCTTTTGAAGGCACATGAGTAAACAACATATGAGGTCATATGGAATAAGTATTCTTGACCTCCCAGGTTCATCATCTGTTCATCCAATGTGTCACTGATGACCTTAGCCCACAATGGCTTGTTATCTGTATAGAGGACCATCTAGATGATTCCAAACATCCAATTCTTAAAATTCCCAGCATGAGGCTGGCCTGTCATCATGTTGAGTAGGGCAATCATGTATTGATACTCATCATCAAAATCAAACTTGTACAGGTGGATGGGCAACTTAGCAAATGCAGTGTAGGTGCTGTTCTTAGACCTCCACTGGTACATCCTCTTCCTTTCATTTTTCTTATTGTTTTCATACTCTGTCTCCAATTTATGTAGATCTACACTAACAACCCTCCTTCCAACTGGAAAATTGAAAGTAGATGCGATGCCCTTAATGGAAAAGTCAATGTATACCCTTCCATGCTTTTCCACTCGCTAGGTCTGAGGGTTATAGTTCTTGGTGCATTCTATTACCAGTTTTGGGTTTTCCATGGCATAAGGGAATCTAGTTGCATGCCACATTCCTGATACATACACTACATCCAGGAGGGTATTGTCCTTATCATGATCAACTCTAGTAGACCATGCCTCTAAATCAGTGTCTCCTTGGTGAGTATCCCCAACAATGCCATACTTGAATTGCACCCCCTCTGGCTGGACAAACATGGGTTTAAGAAATTCTGCCTCAGACCTGTTCTTCCTAACATCCACCATGGATTTCTATAATAAACATGATCGGTCTTACCATACAATATCTATGTGCATTCGTACAACATTTATGTATACCTTCATAGCACTATGCCTACTTTATTCATCATCTTTACTACATCATGATATGCATACTCATAAATTCAAACCACTAGAAAGGGCATACTACCTGGACATGCAAAAAATGACAATAGGACTGTTTTCAATTACTTACCTGATAACGCTTTCCTCCTAGGTTAGATGGATAATTATGGAAAAGGGCCGCAAATGATGATAATCACCTAATCTATTGCGCTGGAAGATCTCATCCATTCACAGGTAGCTCGTATGAGGGTTTGACTTCTGCTCTGTAAATTGCTTGTTTTTTTGCAAGGTAAATGAAAATAACCTCGAAAAGTTACCTTTAAACTCATCCGTAGAGCAGATTAGGGTAAAACGGTGTTAAATTGGTTAAATCCATTGATCCTCTACAGAGAATCCATGGATGATGCCAAGTGTTTGAATTGTATTCACAGTCGGCAGGAATCCACCTACCACATTTATGTCCATTTAGTGTTAGGAAATAGGGAGGGGGGTGATCTTCGAAAGATCAGGTGATATTCAAAATATGACCCCCTCTGTATAAAATTACCTTCCACCTTTCAGCGGCAAAACTAATGCAAAATAATTGGGTGATGTGGTCAAAGGTTGACCATGTGTATATTGGGTCATGAATTTAAGATCAGGGGATGTTTAAAATATGCCCCTGCAAAATAAAATGACCCCCTTGGGAAAAGATCAGTGTGATGTCACCGTATTGGTGACCACATTTAAGCATTGTGTTGTGATGACATCATTGTCATATTGTTGAATATGGCAGGGCATCGGATATATACCTCCGCGAGATAAAACAGAATGATGACGTCACCACTCGGGTGATTTTCTTGGTTTGTTGGGTTTGAATGATGTCATCGGCATATTGGCATTGGGTGATGTTTTGCGACAAGGGTGATATTCGTAAGATCAAGTGATATTGAAATAATGACCCCCACAAAATATATGAAGTCATTTGACGGGCCAATAATAGCTATCACGTAAAATTAACGTCTGGAGTTTGCGGACCAAGTGGTTTTTCAGGTGATGAACTTATATCGGGGTGATCTTACATAATGTGACTAATGTTTGAAATATGACCCCCCTCGAAATATCAGGTTTGACCAAAACTTTGACTCAACATAACTTTCTTCCCTTAAGGAATTTCAAGGTGATCCAAAAGGCAAACCTACATGGAATTTTATGCACTTTCCAACCATGGGGTTAATAACACGAAATACTAACTTTGACAAACTGACCTCATCATAGTGCTCTATCTACCCCCTGTAGGGTTATCATGCATGACTTAATTTTACTAGCCCACCGCAAAGTAGAAAAACAACAACAAGCCAGAGCAGCAAAAAAAGTTGGGTCCTTGTTTTGTCAAGTCAAAATGGGGCATGTTGTGTAACCACACAACAAGTTGAAAATTTTAAAATTTGGCTAAGGCATTGAAACCCAAGTGCTCCTAGAGGCTAGGGGTGCCTGGAGTCTCCAGAGTTAGAATTTCCATGTTTTGTTGATGTCATTCGACAGCCACTTCACGATCTTCATCTGGCGATAGTTTCCAGAAGTTAGATTTGTAGTCAAATGTCGTTAGATCGCCAATTTGAGGCTAGGGATCAAATTAGAATTAATGAAACTTCAAGATGCCATGATTAGTCATCTTTTTCAATCAATGGTGACAGTTTGTCATCTTGTTGAAGTCAGAGGCAGGCCATGCTGGAGTCAGAACGAATGCAAAAGTTTCAAAAGGAGGAAAAATTGGTTAACACTTTTGCAACTTCGCATGTTTGATGACATCATCAAAGAAGATTTATTTTAATCATCTCACACGTGAAGCCATAGGCAACTACAAAAAAGGGATTCTTCCTATTCGAGTATGTCTACTTAGATTTGTGCTTTAAAAGATGCTTTCTTCATGGATAAGTTTCAAGCTTTGTGCTTTCACAAAGAAAGTTGCTTTTTTCCCCTAAAGTTCTATAAAGACAAGCTTTTGGCCTCCATTATTCATTATTTTTGCAAGTTGCATCCAGTGGAAAGAAAACATCTTTTTCTTCTCATGAAGATTTGAGAACCCAAACAGAGTGCTTTTTTAGTGTTCTTCATAGTTTCGGGATTGGGAAGCATAGAGGCATGCTTTTTCAAGGTCCATTTTTCTAGGGCATCATTTTTTAGAAATAGGGCCAGATCTTTTCAATTTTCATTGAAATGGGTTCGTCTAGAATTACGTCCTCTTGAAGATTGGAAAATTTTAGTTTTTCTGAAATCTACTTTTTTGCTACTTTTTTAGGAAATCCTCTAGTTTTTCAAAATCTAACGATCTAGGTTGCTTCAGAATGAGATTGTCTACAAAACCCATGTGCTAGTATTGTTTTACTCAAAAGCTACTTTTTAAGATAACTCAACAAACAATTTTGAGCATTTTGTGCAAAATATTTCCAAATATAGGCATGTTCACAGGCATTCTTCAAGTTTTTCAATATGTAGTACGCTGTAGCCTCATGCCTAATGACATTGAAAAATGTTTTTTCAATACCAATGTGGAAGGAGAACTTCATCATTTCCATTGAAGAATGCAAGAGGGTATGGTACAATGACAAAGAAAAATATTGGAAAAAGATTTGCTCGAAAGTGGCTAAAAGAAAAGCAAAATGTTTTGCCAAAGAATATTAGACATGGATGACTTCAAGGTGGTCAAATCCAATCTTAGTAGAAGTACCTGCTACACAGATGCGAATGTTTTTAAGGTTGCAGCAGATAATCTGAACTGAAAGAGTGTTGAAGGATGGGGAAGATAAAGCAACCCTCAAGGTTGAAAATAGGCAGCTGCGGCAATATATTTTCAATCTTTTTCATGGTAGTTTGTAGGCCAAATTACTACTTCCTCATATTCTAGAATCATTGGCCGATCAGCAACAGCTGAGTCATTTGGTCATTTATGGGAGGCATATGAAGGATTGGGTCAAAGAATTCGTAACTAAAGGCAGATATGTACTTTCACAGATCTATCAATTAAAGTACAACACTCATGATTTGCATCAAGGCATTCAGGGGTTTCAACAGACTATGGCTAAAAATAGATTGGTTTTTGGGATCATAATCTATGACTTGAAGATAACATATGATTCTGTTGATTCAATAGAAAATAAGAAGATGGTTTCTACTTGAAAAGCACAGTATCTTTTCACGTAAAAACCTATGAGAATATAACCTCAGAATTGGCAGAATTGAAAGAAAAAGTGACAAATGTTCTCAAGTTCATGAGATCTTTTGTTTCTCAGATCTCGTGCTCGTATGAGAGAGAAGATGGTACCCTATATGATCTTAGGGAAGTTCAGACAAAATTCCAGACTCTCATCTGCAACAATTTTAATGGTGATCTCACTGCTGGCAAGATGGATCGTTTTGCCACAATGACAGTAAAATTTGATAAAGTTGTGGGTGAAGTCCGTAAATTCCTCCAAATGGTTGCAGATGGTGAAGAAATGTTAGAAAATCAGAATATTATCTTAGAGAGTATTAGTGTTCCTAGCAAAGATGCGGTCACTAACTTTTTAGAAGATATTATTTCCCAAAATACCAGTGGATGACGCAACCAATAAGGCAGCAATAAAGATGGGGATGTGACTCAAAAGAATGTAGCTTTAACTCAATACTTTTTTTTTAAAGTATTTTCTTTCATTCAAAGATTATCCATCCTTAAAATAGTAAAAAATCACTTTGATATAGTAGGATCTTTCTTTGAATTAAAGCAAATTGTTTTAAAGTAGTTGTTAATTATAATCTTTGTCTTAAAATAGAAATAAAGATTGTGAGTTGGCAAGTTAGTTATATAAAATCAAAGAGATTTTAGGGTTCCCTACTCCTTTGATTTAGTATAAATAAGGGCAACCTTTCCCATTGTAAAAGGAACTGTAATTGTGATAGAGAAATTTGTTGTGCCTATTCTAGCCTATAGAAATTGTTATTTCAAGTGCCTGTTCACTCTGTGTTATCTATTATCCAGTGTTTGATAGCATATTGTATGCATGCCTTTTGCTACAATATCTTTGTCCTGGAGTTGTAATAACTTTATGATATTGAGAATAGAAATCTCATGCCTACCATTTGCTTTGACTCTCTATCTCACGATCATCTAGTTTTGTCATCAGATGTGTGGCTTGCGTAATCTTACTTTCAGTTTTTATCTTAAAGTAAAATGAGTCTTCTAATGTGATCTAGAAAAAGTTTATTTGAGCATTTATGTTAAAACAAATCATTCTATGTTAACTTTTGATTCCTATTCTCTGAATTTACTTAGGTGATCAAAAGCGTCATTTAGTTTAGGCCTAGCTGTAGTTAGAAGTTAAAAATAAAAACCTCTGTTGTAGTGATAGAGTTTCATAACCTTGTGCTCATAGTTGAGAAGGAAAAAGATAGGCAAGGGTAAGTGCAAGAAGATGGGGGGCCAAAAAGGGGTCTTAAGTGGCCACTTTTTTTCTGAAATCAGGAAATACTGGCCTTGGATGAGAAATTGAGCATAGTTACACTCAAAATTTAGAGATGCAACCAAAACAATGTTCGTAGTGCTCCGAGTCTACTTTCTAAACTACTATTTTGTTTTGAAAATGGCATAGATTAAGGGGTTCAAAAGAGGGAGCCACAGAAATTGGTGTTGTTTCTGTCAAAAAAACATAACATAGCATGTTTTGTGGCTCCCTCAAAAGGTCAACTTTTTTTTGGTATTTTTAAAATTGCTTTGATGAGAAATTAGCTAATAGCATGTAGTTTATGCCCGATTTTTCTGATAATTTTTTGATGAATATTTGATTTTTTACTAATTTTTAAAGTGGACACATCCTAAAAAATAGAATTTTGGCCATGCTACCCCTATAAATTTTGAAAACTAATTGAAAATCATTTTTTTATTTTTTTAATATTTGTATAATGGAGTCTAGTTTCTAAATATGTAATTTTTTTGAAATTTGAATGAATAGTTATTTTACAATGAAAAAAAGACCAAACAGTGGTTTTTGCCTAAAAACAGACGCACAAACAAAAGAAATTAAAGATGAAAGGCTTAACATTGTTAAAATGTGAAAAAAATCACATCGTCAAATAGCTAAGAGAAAGCCTAACATTACCCATGTGTTTGATTTGTTCAACCTTGAAACACATGCAAATCTGAGGGTTAGCACGAATGAAATTATGTGAAATTTTGAAGAATATAGAAAAACACGTCTGTGACTGTTCATAAGGCACTCCAAGCCTTTGGGTTGGAAATGCAAAGCAAATCCCAAGCCCAAGGCTTGGGATTCCCAAAGCAAGAAATAACGCGAGCGCGTTATAATGCGCTCGCGTTATGTTTTGCCTTGCATTTTTCTTTCCCGCAAGTCTGTCTTTTGTCATGTTTGACATAACGCGAGCGCGTTATAATGCGCTCGCGTTATGTCCCACTCAAATTTTTTTACGTTCAAGGCCATTAATCATGAGGGTTAAGGCATAAGGGATAGAGTTGGAGGGTTTACGGATAAGGGATTAGCGTTTAAGGTATAGTATCGAGCCCGTTGAGGGTCTAGGAATAGGGATAGCATTTAAGGTTTAGGGATGAGGGATGACAGATTATGGTTGAGGGTTGAGGGATCAAAGTTAAGGGTTGAGAGATTAGGGTTTGACATTAAGGGTTGAGGGTTGAGGTTCAAGGGTCAAGGGTTTAGGGTCGAGGGATTAGGGTTAAAGTAGAGTGTGGAGGGTGTAAGGATTAGGGATAGGGTTGGAGGGTTTAGGGATAAGGGATTAGAGTTTAAGGTATAGTATCGAGTCTGTTGAGGGTTTAGGAATAGGGATAGCATTTAGGGTTTAGGGATGAGGGATTAGAGTTGAGGGATGAGGGATTAGGGTTGAGGGTTGAGGGATTAGGGTTTAGGGATAAGGTTTAGGGTTGAGGGTTGAGGGATTAGGGTTTAAGGTATAGTGTTGAGGGTTGATGGTTTAGGGATAGAGTTTAGGTTTGAGGGATTAGGGTTTAGGGTTGATGAATTAGGGTTTTATGTTGAGAGTTGAGGGTTGAGGGTTGAGGTTGAGGGATAGGGTTAATGGTCAAGGGATTAGGGTTAAATAAGAGTGTCAATGGTAGAGGGATTAGGGTTTAAGGTATAGCATCGAGCCTGTTGAGGGTCTAGGAATAGGGATAGTGTTTAGGGTTTAGGAATGAGGGATTAGAGTTGAGGGATGACGGATGACAGAGTAGGGTTGAGGGTTGAGGGATTAGGGTTTGATGTTGAGGGTTGAGGGTTTAGGGTTAGGGTTGAGAGATGAGGGATCAGAGTTAAGGGTTGAGGGATTAGGGTTTGACGTCGAGGGCTGAGGTTCGAGGGTCAAGGGTTTAGGGATAGGGTTGAGGTTGAAGGGATTAGGGTTTAAGGTATAGTGTTGAGGGTTGATGAATCAGAGTTAAGGGTTGAGGGATTAGGGTTGAGGGTTGTAAGGATTAGGGATAGGGTTGGAGGGTTGACGGATTAGGGTTGAGGGATTAGGATTTGACGTTGAGGGTTGAGGGTTTAGGGATAGGGTTGAGGGATTAGGATTTGACGTTGAGGGTTGAGGGATTAGGATTTGACATTGAGGGTTAAGGGTCAAGGGATCAGAGTTGAGGGTTTAGGGATTAGGGATCTATAGCAAGACAAAACGCGAGCGTGTTGTAGCGCGAGCGCGTTATAACGCGCTCGTGTTTTGTATTTCTACTGAAATGGTAAAAAAGTGGTTACCCCCGTGATCCAGGCCCACATGCTCTGTTTTCTTACTGATTATGCGCGTGCTCTGACAAAAAAGAAGTGCTTTCATGCTATTGGGAAGTTCACATGCACATTTGACACATTGTACCACCTTTGCATGATCTTTCCACCACCTTTTCTACTTTGCCAACTTGAGAAGGAGGAAATAACTTAGTTTTCAAACCAAGTTTGATATATATCTATTCAAGTTTCAATTTTTGTAGTATTGCAATGTTAATTGTGATTCAATTTTAAGAATTTAACATTGAAAAGGAAGCAAGTGGTGAAAAACTCAAATTGTTGAGGAGTTTGATGCAAGAAGATAAAAACACTACATAATTGGGTACTCTCTCCATTCAAATCTTCATTTTTTAGGTATGTCAAGTCTTTACATGCATGTTCTTTACATTTTCCTTATTTCAGATTGAATTACTTTATCATGCTTTATCATACATGTTTAAAATAGACACATTCCCAATCAAGAAAGCAACCTACAATCTCACATGATGCCATGTATATTTTCTACACTTGGGCTCTTTAATAATTATGTGTAATAAAGAAACCTTAGTTCATACCATGATGTCAAACTATACAAGAATAAATCCTTACAACATAAAAAAAATACAATCCCACTATTATCATGTATTCATTTCTTAGGAACTAATATTGGTCTCTTTATCATGCTATAGACAAATTCTCCGTCATGCCGAGGAAATGATCAAGAATTAAACCAACATAGGAAGAGATAGAAGCTAAGAATGCAAAGAAAGCAATGGCTATGAGGGAACTTCGTGAGAAGAGGAAATTGGACACGATAAATGAAGACATACCAATTGAAGAGGAACCACAACCATCACAAAGAGATATGGTATTGGCAGCACAAAGAGAACGAATGCAAAAACTTCGTGGTACGAGAGATTTGAATACCATAGTTGGAGACACATCCTTTACCGCAAGTCAACATGTAGGGACACCATCTACCACATCTCAAGTTAAGAGTACATCATCACTCACATGTGATGAAGGAGGTACGCCATCATTCCCACCTCAACCTCAAGGTATGTCATCTATTCCATCTTCGATCGAAGGTATGCCATCTAACCCATCTCATTTAAATATTGATGAAATTCCTAATGTTGAGATGAATTTACCTAACTTGACACCACCTAGAATTTTGCATAGAAAGCCAAAGTATTTGTTTGATATTGATGAGAATATTTTGTAGCCAATGGAAGGTAAGATTCCAAAACGCACTTGTAGAAGATATGCTAATAAGATTTGGAGATTGTTCTTTGAAAAGTTAAATGAGACTGCAAGATGTCAACTATTCGTTGAAATGATGCGAAGTATAAAGTATAGGTCTATCATGAAGATTCTTGGGTTGAGAACATCAGAGGCTTCAAGTGAAAAATCTATTGTCAAGAATCTAATGAGTGCGTATGAAAGTGTGGGTAACACCTTACGCACAAAAGATAGTAATGCAACACGGCGTGTGATTACATCGACTATAGTAAGTAGTCAAACAAGGAAAGCTCATCTCATTAGAAAGACAAGTCAAGAATTGAGAATTAATAGGAAAACTTTATTAAGAGCCGTTGAAAGATGCCAAAGAATTGAGGACACTAATGCCAATGAATTATGGGCGTTCTCGGGGAGACTACCACGAAAAGATAAACCAATTGTTGAAGCATTGAGATCACTAATTGAAGACTTTTGGAAGAATTACACAAGGGTATCTCCAAATCAAAGGGATGTGGTAAGAAGGAGAATTGGTAGTCAGAACCGTGAGCCACATCCAAAGCATTTTTTGGATGAGACTCAAACACAGTTTTATGGTAAATTTCTAGAGAAGTATCCTCGAATTAAAATTTGTCAAAGATATTTTGAAATGCTAAAACCTTTCTATGTTAAGATAAATCACACACGCACTGCTTGTTGTTGTAGATTACATATTGAATTTTCTAACCATTTTGATGCTTATAGGTCTATATGTTTAGATATGCATCCTAACAATGATTTGTAGGGTTGTGCCATATGTGCCCCACCAACATCTTCAAGAGACTTCATATCAAGAATTTTATGTGAAAGAGAGGAAGGTCAAATATTCTACAAGAAATTATGCTTGGATGGCACATGTCATCGTTGCGGTGGCTTGCAACATTTGCCAATATGTGAACATATGGAAATAACACATGCGGTTGGAAATGAACTAGTAGAGTTTGGCAAGTATAAAATAGTGGCATACAATACAAAAGATGGTAAAGAAGCAAAGAGGTGTGAATTAGTTATTGAAAAGATTCCAGTGTATCAGTTTATGCCTATATTTCATGACAGCATAGTGTATGAGTATGCAAGACATGCCCATAGAGCTCGATGGTTGGACTTGCAATTCAAGTTATGCAAGGACACATTTCTGGTTGGTAGCATTATTTCAGTCGTCGACTTTGCAGAGAACTACAGTCTACAGCCACAGCGTGAGGTGCAATCACAATATTACAACTCCACACAGGTTTCTATATTTGTGCACATCGCATTCATTCATGCGAATGATAGTACAGAGGATGACAGAAAGATCATAAGGGAGTATAATTTCTATATTAGTGATGATCGCATGCATTCTACGGAGTTCGTGCAAGGTTGCTTTCAGGTGTTCTACAATGATTTGGCTAGAATGGGTATATCGTTCAGTCAGCATATCATATGGTCGAATAATTGTGCATCACAATTCAAGAACTCGCGGAATTTCTATTGGCTGAGTAGGAGGCATAATTTTACAGGTATTCAACATATGTGGAACTTTTGTGAGGCCGGGCATGGAAAGGGGGAGCATGATGGTGCAGGAGCATGTATCAAAAGAGCCATAGCATGAGAAGAGTTAAAGTATAAAGACAATGCAAAGTTGACAGATGCAAAATCGATTGTCGAGTGGTGTAATGCTTCCATGGGTCCAGGTAATGAAGGTAAGTCTTTAGTTCGTAGATTTTTTTGGTTGATAGATGATACTAACATTGCACCATATGAGGATTGTTGTACACTGACAGGATCAAATGAGATGCACTCTTTTAGAAGCTCAATTGCAGGTTCATTGAGTATCCATACACGAAAGATGTCATGCTTTTGTTCTTCCTGTACAATTCAAGTCTGGGATGAGTGCGAGTCAAAGGAGTGGGTTGACGAATGGTAGTTAAGTTATCTTAGCCCACTTGACACGTATCGACCCCCGACGGCACTGGAACTAACACAGATGGAATCGTCAGTTGACTTTGACCACATATCAGATTTAGTTCAACCAGGTAATATAGGGCACGTATATGCATCTAATTTCATCTAGTTCAACCAAGTAATGTCATCTTACTTTGTAGTGTTTTTGTAATGTTGACTAATTTCATCTAATTTGCTACACATATCAATGTAGGGCACGTATATGCAGTTATTGTAGATGAAGATAATGAAGAGGGAATAGATTATTACTTATGTCGTTGTGTTGAGGCCAAAAAGAAATTGGAGGCCCCTGTTACAGATGGAGAAAACATCGAATACCCTACAGGATCAGTGGTTATTATTGGAACATGGCTTAGAAGGTACCCACATAAGAGTGTTAATATTTAGCTATTTCAAGACTTTGACATGCATCGGAAGATTCTTCATTACTTGAACCTTGTCGTGGCATCTAATGTTCATTTGATAAAGTATCGGGGTAGACCTTTGAACAAAATATTTGTGGAAGGTGCGTGAGTCTGACCATGAAGCAATACTTGACACAATAAAGAGTAGAGCAGATCCAGATGGTTCATTGGATTAATTTGTAAGTATTCACATTGATTTTGTAAAGTTATGTTACATTGAGTTGTAAGTATGCACATTAATTTGTAAGGTTTGTCTTTTTTTATTTCCTCCTGCATTTTTACACATATGTACACATTTTTACATCATCATGTTATACATTTTTGGTGTCCTGCTCCTGATGCGACCAAACTCATAACTCACCCTACTAGACACCATTTGATGATCTCTCCAACACTCTGGATCCAAGGCGCCCAATCATGATGATGACCTATATACCATTCTCCCAAGGCGCTCATAATGAATGAAAAGAAGACAAAGGGTGCCCAAGCTTAATAGACTTATTTCTTTCAATTTTGATGATCCAAACTCTTGCAATATGACATCCACTTTCATGCCTTTAGATCTTCCTTCACATATATGGTGCCAAATCAATGCATTAAAGTCTCTTGATATTAGGCGCTCATGATGATGAAACTTAGAGCTTTTTTCTTTCCTATGCACTCATCTAAGATGTTTGAATGATAAGGAGCGCCTCGACCTCTATAATGTACATTGGGCACCAAATCAAGGTGATTTTAAGTCACTTTGAGTCATTTGGGGTCAGTTTGAGTCTTTGAGTCATGTTGCAAAAAAGTGTCAATGTTGTCAAGTTGCACAAAGCAACTTTTTGCATTTTTGGTGTCCTGCTCGTGATGTGACCAAACTGACTGTTCCAATGCATCCAGATGGGTACATTTACACTAGGCATGGTCCTATTTTTCACCCAAACATGTCGAAACAGTTTGAGCTACATTGTACCAACGATATCCCTGAAGAGTCCAAAGTGCAAAAAGGTTGCAATCTTTGATGAGATGTTACTCGAAAACCGTGTCACTTAGAAACATTCCATTTGAGGCAGCACTATCATGTAGAGTGCCTCTACAATAACCTCTCTCAGATTTTTATAGCTCTGAGGCATTTACCCATGGTGAAAGGTTTTCTGCTGCCCCAAAAATCGTCAGAAGGAGGCAGTGTAAAGTTGCAAAGGGGTGTAACTTTTGTCCTGCTCCTGATGCGACCAAACTGACTATTCCAACGCGTCCAAATGGGTACATTTATGCTAGGAATGGTCCTATTTTTCACCCAAACATGTCGAAACAGTCGGAGCTACATTGTACCGACGATATCCCTGAAGAGTCCAAAGTGCAAAAAGGTAGCAATCTTTGACGAGATGTTACTCGAAAACCGTGTCACTTAGAAACATTCTGTCTGAGGCAACGCTATCATGTAGAGTGCCTCTACAATAACCTCTCTCAGTTTTTTATAGCTCTGAGGCATTTACCCGTGGTGAAAGGTTTTCTGCTGCCCCAAAAATCGTCAGAAGGAGGCAGTGTAAAGTTGCAAAGGGGTGTAACTTTTGTCCTGCTCCTGATGCAACCAAACTGACTATTCCAACGCGTCTGAATGGGTATATTTATGCTAGGCATGGTCCTATTTTTCACCCAAACATGTTGAAACAGTCGGAGCTACATTGTACCGGCGATATCCCTGAAGAGTCCAAAGTGCAAAAAGACAGCAATCTTTGACGAGATGTTACTCAAAAACCATGTCACTTAGAAACATTCTGTCTGAGGCAACATGATCATGTAGAGTGCCTCTACAATAACCTCTCTCAGTGCTTTATAGCTCTAAGGCATTTGCCCATGGTGAAAGGTTTTCTGCTGCCCCAAAAATCGTCAGGAGGCAGTGTGAAGTTGCAAAGGGGTGTAACTTTCGTCCTGCTCCTGATGCGACCAAACTGACTATTCCAACATGTCTGAATGGGTACATTTACGCTAGGCATGGTCCTATTTTTCACCCAAACATGTTGAAACAGTCGGAGCTACATTGTACCGACGATATCCCTGAAGAGTCCAAAGTGCAAAAAGATAGCAATCTTTGACGAGATGTTACTTGAAAACCATGTCACTTAGAAATATTCTGTCTAAGGCAACATGATCACGTAGAGTGCCTCTACAATAACCTCTCCAGTTTTTTATAGCTCTGAGGCATTTGCCCATGGTGAAAGGTTTTTTGCTGCCCCAAAAATCGTCAGAAGGAGGCAGTGTAAAGTTGCAAAGGGGTGTAACTTTCGTCCTGCTCCTAATGTGACCAAACTGACTATTCCAATGCATCTGAATGGGTACATTTATGCTAGGCATGGTCCTATTTCTCACCCAAACATGTCAAAACAATCGGAGCTACATTGTACCGACGATATCCCTGAAGAATCCAAAGTGTAAAAAGGCAGAAATCTTTGACGAGATGTTACTCAAAAACCATGTCACTTAGAAATATTCTGTCTAAGGCAATGGGATCACGTAGAGTGTCTCTACAATAACCTCTCTCAATTTTTTATAGCTCTGAGGCATTTGCCCGTGGTGAAAGGTTTTCTGTTGCCCCAAAAATCGTCAGAAGGAGGTAGTGTAAAGCTGCAAAGGGGTCTAACTTTCGTCATGCTCTTGATGCGACCAAACTGACTATTCCAACGCATCTAAATGGGTACATTTACACTAGGCATGGTCCTATTTTTCACCCAAACATGTCGAAACAGTCGAAGCTACATTGTACCGACGATATCCCTGAAGAGTCCAAAGTGCAAAAAGGCAGCAATCTTTGACGAGATGTTACTCAAAAATCATGTCACTTCAAAACATTCCGTCTGAGGCAATGGGATCGCGTAGAGTGCCTCTACAATAACCTCTCTCAATTTTTTATAGTTTTGAGGCATTTGCCCGTGGTGAAAGGTTTTCTGCTGCCCCAAAAATCGTCAGAAGGAGGCAGTGTATTAAGTCAAGATGAAAGCCTATTCACTCTAGGCGCCTGTTTTTGACCAAATCACACATGTGCCTTGAACAACTCTATCTTCAAGGTGCTTTTCTCTAATCTCTGTAACTCTCCAAATCCACTAAGGTGCAAATTTTACCTCTTGGGCTCAAGATATAGGTTCTTCATCCAAGGCGCTAGAATGGTCCAAAGGCACATTTCACCTCTAACCTCACCTTTGACCTTACTTTGAGGCGCTAAACCTTTTGACATTTCAAGTAACTTCAAGAGAACTATTTTTCCTTAAGGTGGTTCACTCCTTGCAATTGGATGTATGGTACTTGTAACTCATTTGATTAACTTTGTAATGTTTCTTCTTCTCGCAGAGTAGATAAGGATGATATAAGCTTACTTCATGAATCGGAGTAGAAATCTCTCTTGGACTTGCTAGGTGAAAGGACTTGAACTTGAAGGACTTGAAGTTGATGAAGTGATCCTTCATGATGGCCTTTGACATTACCTTCTTGGAGTGTAGATGATAACACCTTCCTTGGATAAAGTGGATAACCTCTGACCTAAACTTTGAAGCTTGATGAATCTTGAAGATTGGGTTTCCTCCTACTCCCCTTCTGGGCTCCACTCCATCAAAGGCGTATTTAGTTGTCCAAGGTGCCAACATTCACTCAGGGGTGCCCAAAGAGAAAGTTTACAACTCTAAGGTGCTAAACTCTTATGCAAAAATGGTCATCATCAAAGGTGCAAAAATGGGTCTCTGGGCGCCAATCTCTACAAGACATTCCATCTCATTGCTCTCCTCCATTACAAGCGCTCACTTACCTCAATCTTGGGCGCATACCAACATCCCAACATCCAAATCACCTAGGCGCTCAAAACCTTCAAGACTCAAGGCGCATTTTATGATCAAACAAGGTATCTCCTGAACAAGGTGCTCATAGTCTCATCAGGGCGTTAATCATCATCATGACCGCTCATATTGTTCTAGGCGCACAGTTATCTCTGGAATGCTCAAGGCGTTCAAGGCGCACATACCCTTCTCTAGGCTAGTTTACACTTATTCAAGGCACTCATTCCAAATTTACATGAACTCCTCATTACAAGACGCACAAACTAGATGATCCTAGGGCATAAGGGCGCTCAAACTAGATCTTTGCAAAAACTCCCCAAGCATTCAAACTTTTAAGGCGCCAAAAGTGGTCTTTTCTACAACTTCTCTAGCCATATGCCTTGGGTGCTCAAACCTTCCTTGAACTCCAATTATTCAATCCAGTGCGCTCAACTACCTCCTCAAGGTGCTCTATCTCAAGTATCATTACTCTTCTTAAAGACCTAGGCGCACATTGTGGGGTATTCTACTCAACAAGACCTAGGCGCTCATTATGAAGACTCCAATTATCAAGGTTCACTTCAACTTTCAAAGGCGCATTTTGGACTCCAAAGGCATTAGGTTAAAGCCACTAGGCCACTAGATACCAAAGGGGGCAAGGTGTCAGAACCTCCTTTAAGATGTAAGAAAATCTCCTCAAGGCACAGCTAAAGGCGCTCCAAACCATACGAAGGTGCTAATATCCACTCTAGGTAGTGTATTAAGTCAGGATGAAAGCCTATTCACTCTAGGTGCCTATTTTTGACCAAATCACACATGTGCCTTGAACAAGTGATGCTACAAGTGGTGAACAAAATGGGCGCCTTGAAGAATTGAGCCCTCCAAGACATCTTGCAATTGCCTAAAAGTCCAATATTTACATAAGTGAGTTAAGGCACCATTTTCCATCTCCAGAGCCTCCTTTGAGCGCCTTAACATGGAGTGAATGTTTTAGTCTATGAAAGATTGCACCTAAAGAATATAACAACCCCTTCAGTCACTAGGATGAACTAAATTAACAAAAGGAACTTCATTGAGGGAGGCGCACTTGTGCATCTAGACAACTCCAGTTTAGCGCCTGAGAAAAAATATGTTTAGAGACACCCCTCGAATGAACCCTCTAGAACCAATAAGAATCTTCTCTAGGTCCATAAATAACTCATGCCCATATCCAAGTGAAAGTCTCCTTGGTCTTCCTGCTAAAACCTCTAAAGGGTAACTGTTGTGACCAAATCACATATCACCCCATCAGATTGGGGACCCCCTCTTTTCTTGCTCAGGTGCTTTGCACAGGAGTTGTTATGTGTCATTTTGGCCAAGGTTTTTCAGAGCAGTGAAGACATTAGGAAGGGGATGATCATTTGGATAGTTTTGAATGCTTTATTTCTCCTTGTTTAAACTAGGTGCTCACTGAGGATTGGAGTAGCCTTTGCACCCTCACATCATGTTAATCAGCGTTTCAGAGGCAATCATAGTATAGGAAAATTTGCGCCTTGAAGAAGAGAGTTATCTGGTGAGCGCTTAGGAGTTTTGGCACCTAGGGGAAAGGTCTAGGTAGAGTGCCTTCAGACTTTGACAGTGAAGTGCCTTAAGGAGTTGGATGATGTTTTTTCCTAGAGTGGAGATGATGTTTTTAGCGCCTTAAGGATGATGATGGAGCGCCTTGGAGTCAGGTTAGTCTAGAGCACCTTAAGAAGGTAAAGCACTTTAAATGTAATCACAAGTGTTTTGAGCGCCCTAATGAGAAGTTGTCTTGGCACCATAAGTTGTTCAAACCAAGATATGCGCCTTGGATAGTTGCAAAGACCTAATTTAGCACCCAAGGTTGGAAGACTCTTTGTGAGCGCCCAGTGTTTGAAAGCTCTTTGTGTTTGGTGCATTAAAATGAATTTGGCAACTAAGTAGTATTGAAGCACTCAACTGAGCGCCTAAAGCCCATGAGAGAAGTGATATGCGCCTTGATAGGAATATCATGGAAGATGAGTTTACTGAATGGCGCCTTGAATGACTTGGTTGATTAAGTGTTTTAGCGCCTAGATATGGGATGAATCATTGAGCGCCTTTGGTTGAGATGATGTCAGCACCTTTGAGATTATAACACCTTGGAGTCAAGTTCGAAGGAGCACCTTGAGAAGGTAAAACACTTCAAATGTTTTCAAGGAATTGGAGAAGTCACTTAGTGCCTAGAAGGAATTCCAGAGCAAGAGGGTTGGAGCACCTTGAGCTTCAAGTTAGATATGCGCCTAGACCTCTACCCTTTAGCAAGTTGAAGCCCTCTGAGCCTTGACAAAGTGAGAATGCCTTATAGTGAATATGCACCTTGGGCAAGGTTGAATAAAAAGTTGAGGAGTATATCATAATGAGTAAGTGCACTGTAGGGTTAGATGATAAAGACTAGCGCCTTGAGTGTCTTGGTCAAAATTTTAACGTGAGAAGTCTTGCAAGATCAAACCCTGGAGTGCGCCTTAGAGAGAACCTATTGATCCTTTGCTTTGACAAGATTTGGGCGCCAGAATGATCCTTAATAAATGGAATGTATCTACACCAATTTTGCACCTTTAGGGAAGTGATGGTGTCCAGATGAGTTTTGAGTCCCTTTGAGTGTTGAGATTGTTAGAGATAGGTGCCTTGATGAATGAAATGTGCCTTGAAGACCATGTGCATCTAGAGAAGATAAGTGCCTAGTTGAGATAAAGAGGTGTTTCTGGCGCCTAGGGAAGAAGAGAGGTAAGTTCAGGGAGATAAGTGCGCCTAAGAGTTTTAGCGCCCTCAATCAAATTGCACCTTTTTGCCTTGGAGAATATAAGGTGAGGATTTGAGTTGAAAGTTTGAGAAAGTAGATTGAGCACCCTGTGTTGGAGGAATCAAGTTGGATAAGCACTTGAAGAACTTGCATTTAGTCCAAGATAAGCGCCTTGTTGAGGAGATACCCTGATTTAATCCAAGATAGAGCGCCCTAGAATTGAATATGCGCCTTGTTGGAGGAATATATGCACCTTGTTGGAGAAAGATATGCGCCTTGAATGAGAGTTTGTGTGCCTTAACCAAGAATGATGATTGAAGTCACAATCTCATGTTTGTGCGCCTAGGTCTAGAAGCAAGATTTGAGTGCCTTAGGATAGGGTTTTTTGCACCTTGTCTTGGAGAGTGAATTTGTGCCTTGGATGATGTTGAAGCACCTTGGGATGAAATGCGCCCAAACTTACAGAGGGCCTTCAGTGAGGGAGTTGAAGAGAGTGCTTAGAGGAAGGATAGCCTTAAGATCAAACTAAGTACTTAGAAACCTAAGATTAGCGCCTTATTTGAAGTTATACACCTATTCTGGCACCAAAGAGTGAGTTTAAGTGTGAAGAAGTGAATGTTTGCGCCTTGAAGGGGATACAAAGGGAAGATGATGCACCTTGATGGGTTGATGATGGAAATTTCTGCTTTGGAGCTAAATGTGCGCCTTGAATCTAAATGATATTTGAGTGCTTAGAGGTAAATAGGGGTGCCTTTGAGAATTCTTTGTGCTTTAAGGAATGGATTGTGGCACTTTGGACTGAGGTAAGTCCTGAGCACTTCCAATGATTTTAAGGAGCGCCTTGAAGGAGATAGTAGCTAGAGAAGAAAAGATGTCAAGTTTTAACACCTTGGAAGAAATTCCAGATAGGGGCGCCTTCACAGGGTTTTCCAAGTTGGCGCCTTGGTTTGGGATGATCATGCTAAGAAAGAAAATGCGCCTTCAGCAAGGTCACATCAAGTCCAACATGTCAATACTCTTCATCACTAACGTCATGTTGAAATTTCAAGGCATCTATCCATTCAAGTTCTCCAAGGAATATCTTGCAAGTGTACTTCATCAATGATAGACATTCATCCATCTGAGTTTCAAGATCTCTCAATCTTCAAAGTTTCAAATTCCACAACTCCAAGAGGGTCACTCCAAGGGTCATCATGAAGGATCACTTCATCTTCATCTTATCATCAAGCAAGGCTTCATCCAGTCCTAGAGAGATCTCTACTTCATGTCATCATCATCTACTCTTGCATGAAGATAACAACATCACATCTCTCTTATTATTCAAAGTCGATTAGAAGGCGGAACATCATGGAGTTAGGTGCTTATAGGTATCCAAACTTCTCTTTTGGGTGCCCTTAATATGAAGGACAATCCATTTTGGCGCCCTCTTTGGAGAAGTCCATAGACTTTGGCGTGGAAATAATTTCAAATCTGGCATCCAGAAATCAAATCTAAGGCGCTCTTTCCATTTGCAACTATGACGTTCATCCATGCAACAAGCAAGGTGATGCTCCCTTGTGATATTGTGAGGTGTTGACATTCAGTTGACATCATTAAGTTTGATTGAGTTGATCAAGTGTAGACGCCATTGTAAACATCAAGGCTTCAAGGCCTTTCTTTTGTATCTCCATTGAATAAGTTGTAACTTCATGCTATTGAAAGCATTATCCATGTAATAAGACATTGCAAGTTGATTGAGTCAAATAACTAGACAAGTACCCAACTCTAAGGTTGATTCATTCAAATAGTTATCTTTGATGTATATCTTTGTGTTGTTGAAGTAGTTGATGAATTGATAGCAAGTAAAATTGTTTAAGTAAGGAAATTTTTTTGTAGAACTAGTTGGGTATCTTACACCATGCCTATCCGTCAAACATCACAATGCAATCAAAATCCTAACAACATGCCCATGATCCAAGATCAAGTGCAATCATGCAAAGATATTATCAATCACAAGCCTATTAAGAATGAACTAGAGTCTTCTAGTACCATACTTTTCCATCAAACACCATCATGTAATCCATGGCCTATCAAGCCTATCAAAGAAAATACAAACATCCTATGTAATACAATTGGACTTTAAATATTTGAAGTAGCCATCTACATCAATATCTGTCGATATAAGTATAACATATATACAAAATAGCCATATAGGCTTACAAGAATGCCATATAGGCATACAATGTCAACTATGTACAATACAAAATATATGTCCACAAATGCCATATAGGCATACAACAGAGGAACACAATAAAAAGTCATTCCCCTCTGGCTGGTGAAGAGAATAAATCACGAGCAGCCTTTGATCTTCTAGGGGATGGAGACATGCATGTGGGTGGTCTACTACGAACCCGAGGGCTACTCCTCCTATTTAGTTCTTCCTGCACCTTTACCTGTTACAAAAAAAAGTATAGACATTAATATATAGAAATTACATGTTATAAAAAAATGAAACATTTAACAAAATAATCACTTACCGCTAACATATAATCTGTCTCCTCACTTGCCTCAGTAGCAGGAATAGGCCCTGGTGATGTCATGTCCTATAGAAACCATCCAGATAGAAATTAAACTTCAAATCAATAATCTTTGATTTTTCAAAAATAGACAACTATAACAATGAATGTAAATTGAAATTTACTAATCTGCCTTATACCCCTGTCAATGCCATAGAGCTATGAATCGCAGAGGCCACACCCTGCTCCATTGCCCTATGAACATGGGGAGGTGTATCCGCAACCTGCATCATCTGGAAATAAAACAATATTATTCAATTACGAAAACTATAATAGTGATGCAAATCATGGCTCCTAACATACACACACGTTCATCTAAACATGGAAGTACACACAATAAAACACACAAATCACATACAAAAATTTAGTAAGTACAATTCATTCATTAAGCTATTTATTTTATTACCTCCGTAAAGCTTTGAAGTCCACCACTGCTAGCAGGTGCTGCCATGAAATCTACAGTGTTAACCTATTCAACATCCAAAATCAGAAATTAGAATACCATTCATATAATGATGCTATTCACATGTAATATTTATAATTGTTTACTAACATACCTCAACAGTAGATGATCTAGTGAAAAATGTAGGTGGAGAACCACTGAAAACTGCATCGACGCTATGACCCTAAAATTTCATTAAAATCATCAATTTAAATTAGTTAATCTTGTATTTCAAAAATGAAATTTAATAAATTAAATTCAATAAACTCGCTAATATTTACCTGAGTATCAAGGCCGAAAGTCTCACTTAGGAGGGTATCTGTCATCACCATCTGCTCAGCTGCAGATGTAGCCTGTGCACCTGTGTCCTGACTGTCCATGGGGTCATAACCACAGGCTGACCCGCAAGCCTGGCAAGTATGCAGTGGGACCCTACTCCTCGCACTATCTCCCAACCCACTCTGTGTTGCAGGATGGGCATGCTCTATGATGCTCTAGGTCAAGGCACTAATCGACCTCAGTGTATCGACCTCAACACTCTCCTTCACAATGGAAGGGATAGAAACATGCTCGTGGGCTGGTCTGCTGATTACTCATCTCACTACCCACTGTGGGTCAAGACGTGCCCCTGGTCTATCCTGTGCTGAGCCCCCACCTCTACCTTGGAAGTCCTGCATATCAAAATAGTTTGGCACTTTATTGAGGACAAACTTGCAGTAGAGTTTCCTCAAAAAGTATTACAGGACCTCATTATTATTGCATGGAGGATGGTCAAAAACCATCCACCACCTCTGCCTGAAATTGTCCCTTATCGCTTGGTTGTTGCACCAATGGATAGGGAACCTCTTGCATGTAAGGGGTGGAGGTTGATTTGTTTGTGGGTTTGTGAAAATTGAACACAAGTCTAATTTTGTAATTTGTAATTTTTTGACATCTTGGTATGACAATTTATCTACATAGTAATCTCTAAACTCTCTCTTTTTATCGGTCCAACTAGTTATTTGCTTGCTAATTGAATTTACATTTGATAACATAGACTCAAGAGATCCAGCAAGCGTGGACCTATGCAAGGTTGAAGTGGAAGGATCTTTCAACCTTGCAATTATATCTTCAATTTATTTTCTGTTGTTTTCAATTTCCCCCATTATATTATCTTGTGTTCCAGGGGCATGTCGAGGAATGAATGGAGGAGGTTGTTGTTCTGCAGGTATTTCCTCCTCAGGATTTTGAGGAGGAGGAGGAGGAGGAGGAGGTGCATTAACATTTCCTACAATTAACGAAATATACATCAAAAATCAACAAAAACCTACCTATTTAGGAAGAAATTCAAACAAAAAAATAAAGATAACTCACCCCTTTAGCGTGCTCGACGTCGCGGCGGCATTTTGGTGATGAATTGACAAGCTTTTTGTGTTGATTGGCGTTTTGTAGAACGCGAGCGCATTTTTGAGGGTTTTGAAGCTGCGGGCAGAGGAGAAAATAAGAAAGAAATGAAATGAAATGACATTTTTTTTTTCTTTATAGCAGGTTATAACGCGAGTGCGTTATAACGCGCTCGCATTATGACTTAAATTTTTTTGAAATTTTTTTGGCCACTTTTTGGCCCCCCATCTTCTTGCACTTACCCGCAAAATTTAATTTATTTATCTTTTAAGCAAACATTAGCAAAAAGGGAACTTCCCCTCATAATAGAAGAGAAGTTTATCAGTGCATAGTTGTTCATTTCCAACTCACATTCCAGAGGTGCAAATTAAAACATCAACATCACTTGAGAAAGAATGATGAGTCTCTAGAGGTTGATCAGACTCTTTATAGATCTATGATTGGAGAATTATTGTACTTGACTACTTCTAGGCCTGATATTATGCATGCATTATGTGTGGTCGTCAGATATCAAGCTAATCCTAAGAAAACACATGAGAAGGCAGTGAAAAGAATATTTAGATACTTGAAGGGAAATCTAGATTATGGCTTATGGTATTCTAGAGGTAATGACTTTGATCTAAGTGCTTACACTAATGTTGATTGGGCTGACTGTGTTGATGATAGAAGTACAAGTGGTGGGGCTTTCTTCTTAGGAAGAAAATTGGTCTCTTCTCAAAGTAAGAAGCAAGACTTAGTGTCCTTATCCACAACAAAATCTGAGAATATTGTTGCACTCTAGTGCTTTGGATGAAGCAAACCTTGAAGGATATAAAGGTGATGTATGATGAGCCTATCCCTATTTTGTGTGATAATACTAGTGCTATCAATATTTCCAAGAATCTAGTGATGCATTCTAGAACCAAGCATATATCAATCAAGTTTCACTTTTTGAGAGTGAAGGTTGTAGAGAAAGAAGTGAAGTTGGAATATATTCCAACAAAGGATCAGATTGTAGACATTTTCACAAAGGCCCTTGCAAAGGATACTTTTGAGTATTTTTAGCAGAAGTTAGGGGTAAGTGTTCCTACTTATTCTAACTATATGCATGGTCAGTGCATCTGTCCAAGGGGAGCAATTCCTTCTATATATATTTCCTAGACTGATGGTAGCTACCTCTCAAAGGTAGTGGGTTTTGCTAACAGGGAAATTTGAAAAGAAGAGTTTGTTACCCTTTGTCCCTGATGTCAAAGTGGGAGAATGTGCAGGTGTGTGTTGCCATCAATACTAAAGGGGGATATTATTGCATATATGTTACCTAAGGGCGTGTTGTGATTGTCATTGATGTCAACACTCCATTTGGGTTGTCACTGATGTGGTTGTAACACTCTTGTCTTCACAGTTTGTGTTGTCTGATATGTTGCTAATGTTGAATGTGATGTGGTTATTGAAGTTCATGGTTAGATTTCATGCCTCAGTCACTATAGTATTAAGTATGAAGTTATATTCAGATGGGAATTAGAACTATCAATATAACGCATTAATATGGAAATTAGAAGCATCAAGAAGATTCAGAAGCACTTCTAAGGACTATGAGCTATCACAAGAAGGTTCTAGTCTCCAGAAGTTGATGAAGATTTCTATTGCAGGAAGCTGCCTGGGAGACTACTTTGGAAAATGCTCTGCATTCCTCTGCATTTGAAGATATGGTCATGCGGTTCAAAATCCAAGTTTAGTATGTTGTGAAGGTTTTATAACCAAGATATAAAGTCTATATACCTTCAGTAATAAAAGTTATGTGTGACAGAGTTCTAGTCTATGTTTTGGTAGAGTAAAATGGTGGTGAAGACTTGTTGGGATGCTCCACATTCTTCTGGATGTGAAGATTTTTCAATGAAAACTTGTGAACATGTTTAGAGAGGTTCAATGCATACTTTTGTAAAGTATCTAGTGATTTGGTGTGCGGCAAGCAATGTTTAATCTTCTATGTGTGCCACCAAGGTGAAATGACCGATGTGCTACAAGCTTCATGCGTTCTTCCTTAAGGGCGATCTATTTCAAATGGGTGTGACATGTGGATGTTATTCTTTGAAGGATGATTCTATGAAGAATGTTTAGGACTGGATTAAGCATGTGTTGGGGTATGCAAAGCATGTTTCTTCTCCTAGAGTAATGTGTAGTTCATGTTAAGGCTTCTCCTCTACATGGTTCGTGATGTGTGATCTCTAGCGAACTTGTAAATTGTAATATTATTATTGTATTGGATGACTTATAATGTAATCAATGTAATATCATGTATATATTGTGAACCTAGTTGATCTAGGTGGAGTATGATTGCGAAAATGAGAATATGAGTGTGTAAAGAGTAGAATATGAACATTTATGATGTGCGACTGAAGGAGAAAGAGCAGAAGCAATAAGGGTTGTCCTGATTCATCTTGAAGATATCTTTGTGACAGGAGGAAAGTGAAGAGTGTGCCTAATTGATCCAATCATCAGAAGAAGCAGAAGTGTAATCATCAAAGGTTGAGCTTCAATGTTAAATTTTAGGCAATAGGACTATCATACTGTAATCTTTTCTGAGTTCATTCTCAGTCCAGGGATTAGTTGCTTCCTTGGGTTGTAGCCCTAAAACAAAGTTTTTAGGGAGTGGTAGCTTCCTTGGGAGTGACCCTAAAACAAAGTCAGCAAGGATTAGTAGCTTCCTTGGGTTGTAGCCCTAAAATAAAGTTGTATTTTTTATAAGCAGTGAGCTTCATATATTGTGAGTTAATTCTCACCATAGTTTTTCCTCTCTTGGGGGTTTCCATGTATATTTGGTGTTATGTGTTAATGTGCATTGTATTCATCTTTTATGTTTATGTTAATGTTGTGATGTTTAAGTTTTAATCTACTTCGAAGGACTTGAAGTTTGATTGGATACTGATCCACCCTTCCTCTCAGTACCCTGGTGTGTTCAACATTATATGCCCAGATGACTTCATGTAGTTTCCTAGCCCAATCTTTCCTACCTTTTGAGACTATTTTAGTGAGTATATTCTCTAACTTCCAATTAGTTACTTCCATTTGACCATTTTCTTGAGGATGATATGGTGATTTATTTTTATGGAACACTTGAAAATGATAAGTGAATGTTAAAATAACCTTTGACATGAATTGAGGTCCTTGAGCTATTACAATAGATCCTTGGTGGTCCAAATCTAAGAAATATTATGTTATAGAGGAAATATACAACTTTATCTTCCATAGCTACCTTGAATGCTTGCACTTATACCTATTTTAGGAGATAATTGATACATACAAGTATGTATTCCTTTCCTTGAGACGGTGGATCAATAGGCCCTATGAAATCTAGTCCCCATTTTTCAAATGATTCAAGGACTACCTAAGATTGAAGCGGAATTTTCCTAGATGTTTGATCTTCCCATTTTTTGGCATTCATTGCAATGTCAGAGATGTCTTTTAACATCCTTGTTCATAGATGGCTAATAATACCCAGCCCCTAAAATTTTATCGAAATTCATTTTTGCTAAATGATGTCCTCCTGAAGGATCGTCATGATAGGCTCACAGGATAATGTAGGTTTCATCAATTCTTACACACCTACACAACACCAAATTAGGTCCACACTTAAACAATAAACCATTAACCCATTTGAAATTCATGCTTTCCCTACTAGTCTCCTTCTTTGTTTTACAAAAAATATGGTGGAAATGCTCTTGTAGCCAAATAATTTGCTACATATGTGAACCAAGGTGTATGTATGGATATGGGAAACAACTGCTTATCTAAAAAAAATTTGACTAGTTCATGTTCTTCATCTTTGTGATGTATTATGGATAAAATATCAGCAACTACGTTAAATTTTCTAGGTTTATCTATGATGGTTATATTGAATTCTTGGATAAGTAACAACCATCTAATTATTCATCCACTCATAGTAGGTGCATTCATTAAATATTTATAGATGAGTGATATGTACACATAGTCACCTTGTAACATGTAATATAATGGCAAAATTTGTTGATATCATGCACGACTATCATAAATTCTCTTTCCATAGTGGTGTACTTCCTTTTTGTAGGAGTTAAATTTTTTTCTAATAAAATAAATAGCATATTTTCCTCCATTTTCATCTTCTTGTCCTAGTACTAAACCAATGGCATCATTCAAATAATTTGTATAAATGTAAAATGGTAAATTTAGTTGGGTCCATGTAACACTGGAGTAGCTATCAGTTTTTCTTTAATGATTTTGAATGAGGTTTGACACTCTAGAGTCCATGAAAACTCAATGTATTTCTAGAGCAGGGAGAACATAAATGCTATAATTTTGTTGAAGTTTTCAATGAACCTTCGATAATAACCAACATATCTAAGAAAGTTTCACACATCAGTTTGAATTTTTGGGGCTTCTAACTTTTGTATCACTTTGATCTTTTGAGTATTGATCTTAATGCCCTCAACAAAGATATGATGTCCTAGCATGATCCCTAGTTCAACCATAAATTGACATTTTTCATGACTAAGGGATAGTTGGTGTTCTTTGCATCTTTTAAATACTTTATCTAAATTTCAAATCTTCTCTTCATAGGTACTACCATAAAATGTAAAGTCATTCATGTATGTATACCTCTATGTAATTATTCACAAGATCAACAAAGATAGATAACACTACTCTTTGAAGAGTGGCTAGATCATTACATGGCCCAAAGGGAAGGACTCAATATGCAAAGCTCTAGGTAATTTTATCCTGATCTTTTGGAACCACTAAATCCATCCAAAACTAAGAAGGTTTACCAGCTATATTATCAAGGACTTGGTCAATGAATGGTAAAGGGAAATAGTCTCTATAAGTTGCCTTATTGAGCTCTCTATAATCCACACATACTTTCCATTTCCAACCTTTATTTGGTACAGCCACTATGGGTGAAACCCATTTTCTATTAGAGATTGGATATATGAACCCTACTTGTAGAAGTTTTCAATTTTTGTCTTAACTATCTTGAAAGAAAGCTAGGTGTGCGGAAAACACTTCCTACACTAATCTAATGAGGGGAGAAGTATGCAAATTATTTTTAAACCTTATAGTTACAATGATGTTATACCAACAACACAAAGATTACACATCATACACATATAGAAAAAGAGAAGACACAAGACATAACGCAGGGAAAACCCTTACAAGAGAAAAACCTCACACTCCAAAACCTGCACAATGTATTATCAAATCTGTAAAGGATTACAACACACTTGCAATGTAAGTTCTTTCAAGAGTCTTCAAAAGTCGTATCTAGAGATATTTTGGTAGCATTACAGTACCTATCAAAACACTATGCATCCCCAACTCCAAGCACCTATTTAAATAACATTGTACAAGGTAAATCGAGAAGCTTCTAGAGATGGGCATCCAACTTGGTCTCATGGCCCATTACCCACACCTAGAGACACTCTTTCTACATTGAAGCAAGGTTATTACACCTGTCATAAGGTATCTTCCCAATGTGGGTGCCTAGTCCCAAGATAGGCTATGATAGATGCTCTTATGCACCTTACAGCTGTCATAGAATCCGTCATAACTGACAACACTTACAGTTGTATGAGAATCTGTCATAAACTGACTAAAAATAGGATATTCCAATTACAACATGTCATAACCCACCTTGGGCACCCAATGATGCCTCCCTCAAAGATGCCCTTTGACACTTGTCTTCACCTGTCATAGAACCTTCTATTTTTGACTCGTACATGTCATAGAAATTTGTCAGAACACTTACACATCATTATTCCTTACACACTGCTCAAGATGCCAACACATGGAAGAAAACCTCTACCAAAATATGGGATGCCTATATCCACATGGGATGAGTTGACTATCCTAGTCACATTACAAGTGAAGTGACAACACACCATGCCACTTCACACTAAATGACAAAACATGATGTGCATTATAAATTACATCATAGGAAAATAAATAAATAAATAATCAAATAACCAATGCTATGAATTGCAAGGTTGAGACACCTTAATTCCCAACATTCTTCAACTTGTCGAACACCTTGTAAGAGCCAATATAACTAATAGGATTTAACTACTATGGGCCAAGAGGCCCATAGACTCTGAACACCATCTAAACTTATCTATGCCCACTGGTTTTATCAATGCATCTGCAACATTCTTCAAAGTATCTATCTTCTCCAATATCACCTTCCCATCTTCCACCATATCATGAACAAAATTAAACTATACATCAATATGCTTTATTCTTGCATGGAAAGTCAGATTCTTTGCTAAGCAAATCATATTGTGACTGTCACAATAGATAGTAATCTATCCTACATCAACACCAATATATGAACACAACCTCTTAAGCTAAATGGCTTCCTTGCAAGCATGAGTAGCTTCCATATACTCAGCTTCCATCATGGATAAAGCAACCACAGGTTTCTGCTTACTCATCCAACTGAGTGCACCATCGAACATAGTAAACACATAAGCATTGGTGGATCTCCTATTGTCAATGTTGCCTACCTAACAGAATCCACAAATCCATGAATACTTATAGAATGTGGAGGTCCTGTAGGATGACCATGATAACATAGGGAATACTTAAAAGTACTCCACAAATATCTAAACACTCTCTTCACTGCATCCCAATGTACTCATCCAGGATTAGCCATAAACTAGCTAAGGACTCCCACTTCTTGGGCAATGTCTGGTCTAGTACAGACCATAGCATACATCAAGCTGCCAACAACACTAGCATAAGGTACTATGCTCATATCCTCCATCTTAGAAGAAGACTTTGGACAATCATTAACAAATAACTTTGTCCCCAAAAAAACATGAACACTCAATGGTCTACAATCTTCCATGTTGAATCTCTTCAACACAGTCTTCACATACCTAGTTTGGCTTAGCCAAAGTTTTCTATTTGCTCTGTCTCTTCTAATTTCCATTCCCAGAATGTACCTGGCTGCCTCTAAATTCTTCATCTCAAACTGTGCTGACAACTGAGACTTCAAATCAGAAATCATATTCTTACCATTCCCAATTAACAACATATCATCAACATACAATGCAATAATGAGAATGCAATCATTGTCAAATTTGCAATACACACAATGATCTAATTTTGACCTTAGAAATCTAATAGACAACACAAAGGCATTAAACTTTAGGTACCACATTCTAAGAGATTGCTTCAAACCATACAAAGACTTCTTCAACTTGCAAACCAAAATTTTGTTACCTTTTTCTATGTAATGCTCTGGCTGTGATATGTAAATCTCTTCCTCCAAATCACCATGAATGAAAGTTGCTTCACATCCATCTACTCCACTTCTAATTCATAAGTTGTTGCAAGGGATAACAGGAACCAAATAGATGTTTGCTTTGCAATGGGAGAGAAAATTTCACCATAATCAATTCCCTCCACTTGTGAGTACCCCTTCACAACCAATCTAGCCTTGTACTTCTCAACACTACCATCTACACCAAATTTCCTCTTGAACACCCATTTACAGCCAACAGGTTTCTATCCTTCAGGTAAAGGCACCAAGTCCCAAGTTTTACTCTTCTCCAAAGAAGCCATCCCATCTTCCATGGCCTCCTTCTAGGAACCTGCATCTTTCATGCCCATAGCCTCTGTCATAGTTCTAGGCTCATCAGTGTTAGTAATCAAGGAAAAAGCACAACTAGAATCTAGAAATGAATATCCAAACCTATCATGTTGCTTCTTTATTCATGTAGACCTCCTCAAAGGTTGAGGTTGAGGTCCAACTTCTTCTTCTAAGCTTTCAGAGCTGTTAGAACTCTCCTCATCATCAGGTCTCACAGGGTCTTTCAATTTAGTCCTCTCAGGGGTAGATATTGGCAGTAACCACTCGATCTTTCCCATCAATTCGGTACGGTCACATTAGTGGCCCCACCTATTGCCTCCTGGGAACCAACTGTTCCCTAACTATCTCCCCCTAAGTTCCCACCAATGGTGAATTACCGCCCACCCGGAATAGAACCCCAATTCATCTACCCCCCTATCGGGCCTCCCCAATAGAGTTCTATGGAATGAAGCACCTGGAAGGAACATAACCCCCCTGGGAACCCGGCTGATTCCCTCCTAGCTAGAATTCCTGGGTTGGGTGGGAATAGAAAGTAATTGGGTTGGGTGGGAGTTGTAGTTCGATTGCCCCACACACGAGTTGCCGGGAGGCCAAAGAAACTATAGGCCAATTAGAACCAAACTAAACTAGAACTAAACTAGAACTCTGGTGGAAAGGTAAGCTGTAGGTGTTACTTACTATGCCTCTGCCTCTGCTTTCTATGCTGCTTATGTTGGTGCTGCTACCGGTCGTACTGCTGCTAGCTTCAGATCTTCTATCTATATGTCACCATCAACGGAGTTCTTAACTGACTACTTAACCTACTGGATCAATGGCTTAAGCTGGTATTGCTGCTGCTACTGGGACTGGGTAAACAACTAGCTTTGGGACCGTAATGTCCTCCCACCCACCCCGATGCTACTAGATAAGCTCCTAGGTATAGTTATGCTTACTCTGCTACTACCGGATAAACTACTGAATAAGCTACTGGAACCTATCTCCCCCTACCCACAATTTAGAGAGGGGGGGCGTGTGCTTAAACTGCATAATCTACTTATGGATCATACACATCAACAGCTGTTACTGGTATTGCTGCTTGGTCAATGACTGAATCTACTGGATCAAGCTAAGCAACTGGGTCACCCACTATATCTACTTGTGCTTCACCGACTGCTTAATTGACTGAACCAACTGCTTCATCGATCTCTGCAACTATAGTGCTGCTGGATCCACTTAATCTACTTATGCACCTACCCTTGCTCTTATTTATGATGCTATGTATGCTTCTAATTCTTGATTTGGTTAAGATACTGGTTTGATGCTTATGGATAAATTGGATCATCGACTGGATCAACAAGATAATCTACTGATGGTGGTTCTACTGCTTAAGCAACAGAGTCTACAGGCTCCCATAGAATAGTAGGGTTGTTTCATCTACATCAAGGGCTGGATCTACTGAGTCAACTGGTTCTGGTTATCCAACTGGTTCTTAAGCTACCTCTGTCTCTGTCGCTGGATATGGAACTGGTGCTTACTCAACAGAATCTACTGGGTCAACTACACGATCAAAATGCCCTTTCGTTAAAATGCCCCTCTCTCTAGTGCCACTCTCTCTAGTTCCCCTCTCTCTAGTGCCCCTACTATTGCCCCCAACTATTGCCTCCCACCCACCCACCCCATTAAAAATGCCCCTCTCAAAATGCCCCTCTCTCAAAATGCCCTACCTCCACGGCCACTATCTCCCACCGACCCACCCCGGTAAGGTAACAGCAGCCTGTCCAGATAAGTTGGATTAGCCGTGGGTGGAGGAAGGAGAGGATCCAGATAAATCAAAATGCCCTCTCTCTAAAATGCCCTCTCTCAAAATTCTCCACTTCCAAATGCCCTCTCTCTAAAATGCCCTCTCTCAAAATTCTTCACTTCCAAATGCAACAGAGAGAGGGGCAAGTCAAAAGATTTCAAATCTAATCATATGCATGCAAGCCACCCAGTTAGGTGCAAGTGTAGGTGTAAGTGTAGGTGGTGTTAAGGTAGGTCCACTAGGTCATTTTATGTAGATCTTATGGGTACAAATTGGAAATCACTTGCCCCTCTCTACTGAGGTCATTTGATCAGTTACAATAAAAAGATTTTATTCAGATTTGCCCCCACCATGGGATCAATCTATTTACAATCAAAAGATTTGCCCCTCTCTAGTGATTCAGATTTGATAATATTTTGACAGTACATAGGCAGTAGGGAAAAAATGCCCTCCCACAAAATGCCCTCCAACCAACCCTCCAACCTTTAAGGTCCTCCCAACATCCAACAACTGGAAGGAAGGTAAAAATTCCCTCCAATGCCCTCTAATGCCCTCCAACAATCTAAAATGCCCTCCAACCAACCCTCCAACCTTTAAGGTCCTCCCAACATCCAACAACTAGAAGGAAGGTCTAGATCCATTACAATCACTACCACCCACCACCCACAAAATGCCCTCCACCCACCAACACCCACAACCAATAGATAACATCCCCGCCCCACAACCAACAGAAACCATCCCCCAACCAACCTTACACCGGGAGGAACCCCACACCAACTTTATCCATTAGACCCCCAACGCACCAACCCACCTACTTTCAATTGGACCCCCAACGCACCAAACCACCTACTTGATATTTTCCCTGCTGCCTATGTACCAATAAGATTTGATAAGATTTTGATAGTCCCTCATTCTTCGTTTCCTTCGTTCCCTGCTTCCCTCCATCCTTCAATCATCCTTGTTGGATTCCTTGCTTCGGTGCTTCCCTGCATGGATCAATGCTTGGTGTACATCCTTCCCTGCTTGCTTCCTTCATCCTTCGTTCCATCCTTCGTTTCCACGTTCGGTTGTTACTGTCCTAACCGGGTGGCTTGCATGCGTATGATTAGATTTGAAATCTTTTGACTTGCCCCTCTCTCTATATCTACTTGTGCTTCACCGACTGCTTAATTGACTGAACCAACTGCTTCATCGATCTCTGCAACTATAGTGCTGCTGGATCCACTTAATCTACTTATGCACCTACCCTTGCTCTTATTTATGATGCTATGTATGCTTCTGATTCTCAATCTGGTTAAGATACTAGCTTTGATGCTTATGGATAAACTGGATCATCGACTGGATCAACAAGATAATCTACTGATGGTGGTTCTACTGCTTAAGCAACAGAGTCTACAGGCTCCCATAGAATAGTAGGGTTGTTTCATCTACATCAAGGGCTGGATCTACTGAGTCAACTGGTTCTGGTTATCCAACTGGTTCTTAAGCTACCTCTGTCTCTGTCGTTGGATATGGAACTGGTGCTTACTCAACAGAATCTACTGGGTCAACTGCACGATCAAAATGCCCTTTCGTTAAAATGCCCCTCTCTCTAGTGCCACTCTCTCTAGTCCCCCTCTCTCTAGTGCCCCTACTATTGCCCCCAACTATTGCCTCCCACCCACCCACCCCATTAAAAATGCCCCTCTCAAAATGCCCCTCTCTCAAAATGCCCTACCTCCACGGCCACTATCTCCCACCGACCCACCCCGGTAAGGTAACAGCAGCCTGTCCAGATAAGTTGGATTGGCCGTGGGTGGAGGAAGGAGAGGATCCAGATAAATCAAAATGCCCTCTCTCTAAAATGCCCTCTCTCAAAATTCTCCACTTCCAAATGCAACAGATGCCCTCTCTCAACATTCTCCACTTCCAAATGCCCTCTCTCTAAAATGCCCTCTCTCAAAATTCTCCACTTCCAAATGCAACAGAGAGAGGGGCAAGTCAAAAGATTTCAAATCTAATCATACGCATGCAAGCCACCCAGTTAGGTGCAAGTGTAGGTGTAAGTGTAGGTGCAAGTGTAGGTGTAAGTGTAGGTGGTGTTAAGGTAGGTCCACCAGGTCATTTTATGTAGATCTTATGGGTACAAATTGGAAATCACTTGCCCCTCTCTACTGAGGTCATTTGATCAGTTACAATCAAAAGATTTTATTCAGATTTTCCCCCACCATGGGATCAATCTATTTACAATCAAAAGATTTGCCCCTCTCTAGTGATTCAGATTTGATAATATTTTGACAGTACATAGGTAGTAGGGAAAAAAAGCCCTCCCACAAAATGCCCTCCAACAATCCAAAATGCCCTCCAACCAACCCTCCAACCTTTAAGGTCCTCCCAACATCCAACAACTGGAAGGAAGGTAAAAATGCCCTCCAATGCCCTCCAATGCCCTCCAACCAACCCTCCAACCTTTAAGGTCCTCCCAACATCCAACAACTAGAAGGAAGGTCTGGATCCATTACAATCACTACCACCCACAAAATGCCCTCCACCCACCAACACCCACAACCAACAGACAACATCCCCGCCCCACAACCAACAGAAACCATCCCCCAACCAACCTTACACCGGGAGGAACCCCACACCACCTTTATCCATTAGACCCCCAACACACCAACCCACCTACTTTCAGTTGGACCCCCAACGCACCAAACCACCTACTTGATATTTTCCCTGTGACTATGTACCAATAAGATTTGATAAGATTTTGACAGTCCCTCATTCTTCATTTCCTTCGTTCCCTGATTCCCTCCATCCTTCGATCATCCTTGTTGGATTCCTTGCTTCGGTGCTTCCCTGCATGGATCAATGCTTGGTGTGCATCCTTCCCTGCTTGCTTCCTTCATCCTTCGTTCCATCCTTCGTTTCCACATTTGGTTGTTACTGTCCTAACCGGGTGGCTTGCATGCGTATGATTAGATTTGAAATCTTTTGACTTGCCCCTCTCTCTATATCTACTTGTGCTTCACCGACTGCTTAATTGACTGAACCAACTGCTTCATCGATCTCTGCAACTATAGTGCTGCTGGATCCACTTAATCTACTTATGCACCTACCCTTGCTCTTATTTATGATGCTATGTATGCTTCTGATTCTCGATCTGGTTAAGATACTGGCTTTGATGCTTATGGATAAACTGGATAATTGACTGGATCAACAAGATAATATACTGATGGTGGTTCTACTGCTTAGCAACAGAGTCTACAGGCTCCCATAGAATAGTAGGGTTGTTTCATCTACATTAAGGGCTGGATCTACTGAGTCAAATGGTTCTGGTTATCCAACTGGTTCTTAAGCTACCTCTGTCTCTGTCGCTGGATATGGAACTGGTGCTTACTCAACAGAATCTACTGGGTCAACTGCACGATCAAAATGCCCTTTCGTTAAAATGCCCCTCTCTCTAGTGCCACTCTCTCTAGTTCCCCTCTCTCTAGTGCCCCTACTATTGCCCCCAACTATTGCCCCCAACTATTGCCTCCCACCCACCCACCCCATTAAAAATGCCCCTCTCTGAAAATGCCCTACCTCCACGGCCACTATCTCCCACCCACCCACCCCGGTAAGGTAACAGCAGCCTGTCCAGATAAGTTGGATTGGCCGTGGGTGGAGGAAGGAGAGGATCCAGATAAATCAAAATGCCCTCTCTCTAAAATGCCCTCTCTCAAAATTCTCCACTTCCAAATGCAACAGATGCCCTCTCTCAAAATTCTCCACTTCCAAATGCCCTCTCTCAAAAATTCCCTCTCTCAAAATTCTCCACTTCCAAATGCAACAGAGAGAGGGGCAAGTCAAAAGATTTCAAATCTAATCATACGCATGCAAGCCACCCGGTTAGGACAATAACAACCGAACGTGGAAACGAAGGATGGAACGAAGGATGAAGGAAGCAAGCAGGGAAGGATGCACACCAAGCATTGATCCATGCAAGGAAGCACCGAAGCAAGGAATCCAACAAGGATGATCGAAGGATGGAGGGAAGCAGGGAATGAAGGAAACGAAGAATGAGGGACTGTCAAAATCTTATCAAATCTTATCGGTACATAGGCAACAGGGAAAATATCAAGTAGGTGGTTTGGTGCATTGGGGGTCCAACTGAAAGTAGGTGGGTTGGTGCGTTGGGGGTCTAATGGATAAAGGTGGTGTGGGGTTCCTCCCGGTGTAAGGTTGGTTGGGGGATGGTTTCTGTTGGTTGTGGGGCGGGGATGTTGTCTGTTGGTTGTGGGTGTTGGTGGGTGGAGGGCATTTTGTGGGTGGTGGGTGGTAGTGATTGTAATGGATCTGGACCTTCCTTCCAGTTGTTGGATGTTGGGAGGACCTTAAAGGTTGGAGGGTTGGTTGGAGGGCATTTTAGATTGTTGGAGGGCATTGGAGGGCATTTTTACCTTCCTTCCAGTTGTTGGATGTTGGGAGGACCTTAAAGGTTGGAGGGTTGGTTGGAGGGCATTTTGGATTGTTGGAGGGCATTTTGTGGGAGGGCATTTTTTCCCTGCTGCCTATGTACTGTCAAAATATTATCAAATCTGAATCACTAGAGAGGGGCAAATCTTTTGATTGTAAATAGATTGATCCCATGGTGGGGGCAAATCTGAATAAAATCTTTTGATTGTAACTGATCAAATGACCTCAGTAGAGAGGGGCAAGTGATTTCCAATTTGTAACCATAAGATCTGCATAAAATGACCTGGTGGACCTACCTTAACACCACCTACACTTACACCTACACTTGCACCTACACTTACACCTACACTTGTACCTACACAACTCTTTTGTTCAGACAATGTGACATGTGATGATATCATCATATATTCTCTTTATGATTATTGTTGATAATAACAGAGGTAATCTAAAAATAAGTTTTGTGTGTGCTACTCATTTGAAGATGGAGCTGATATTCTTGAATTGGTTTAGTTCATTGATAAGGTGCAAGTGAAGCATAAAGAAAGATCCCTAATGTTTTCTGGATAGACAGGGTATGAGAAATCATGAAAGGATTGACACAAGGGTTGTTGAGTAACTTGCATTAAGTTCAACATATGGATAAGTTCATGTGTTCATACTTCTTGCATGAAAATTTTGAGTTGATTATGCATCAGTTTGTTCATATAATTATCTTTGCCTTTCTTGAATACTCTAGGTTCATAATGCATAAGTCTCATGTTGTTATGGTTTTGAGTTGATCATCAATTAGATGCAGATATGGTGCAGATATTATTGACTTGCAAGTATGGACATCTATGATATCTATATCGAATTCATGATGTTGCAAAAGTTCATCTTCATAAGTTTGGAATTAAGTTGCTATGATGTCTTGGGAGGTTGTCTTACGTTCATCAAAGGTTTGTATTTAATTATAAGGAGCTTGAATTCGGAGGGGAGCACAAATTTTTATTTGAAGAGCCATATTTAATATTATAAGGAGAAATTATTTTTCAAAGAGGAGTTTGCCATCAAATGTCTTTGAAATTTAATACATATTTAAAAAGGGGGAGCAAGTAATTTAAGAAAAGCATTAATTTGCTTTTATCAAATAGTAAATTCTATAAATATATTTTCAAAAAAAATAAAAAAAAAAAGAAAGGCCAATGAAAAATTTGTTAAAATGTCATATATTACATAAGATTCAACCCCTCTCTAATGTGCTTTGTGCCTTTCTCAAAATGGCAGCCCGATGGTCTTCATTTTTTTAAGGCATTGAATTGCCTTTTTAGGGGGAACATAGTATTTCTTTCTTAAAAGGAGGATGATGCCGATCACTAAGCCTTTTATGGCTTTAGTCTTTTTTTAGAATCCTTTCTTAAAACCACTATGTGGTCAGCCTTATACATGATTTTTTAAATGGTAAAAACTATCAAATTTTTTTTGTGATAAGTGTTTTTTAAATTAGAAATTATTTTTTTTCTAATTTTAAAGAAATTTTTTGTGGAGATTTTTATGACAAAAAAAGGCTATTATTAGAAGGTTTTTCAGGAAGATAATTTTGTGAGAAGATTGACATTATTGAAGATGATTTTTTTGAGAGAAGACAAAGAGATTTCCTTGCAGATGAATATAAAGTTTTGAGAGAAATTTTTTATTGTGTTTGGAGTTGAAGGAAGAAGTTGAAGTTTTTTTATGGCAGATTAATTGAAGATTTTTTTTTAAGAGATTGAAGAGTCATCTTTGAAGGAATATAAAGAGATTTTGTTTATACAGAGAATATATTTTTATGCAGGATTCAATGGTTTCAATGAAGGAGTTTGTCTTCTTGCACATGGAGATTAGATTTGAAAGAGATTTTATTTTCTCTTTCAAGAGCAAATTGAAATATCTTATTTTAATTGAAGATTTTTATATGACCTTAATTATTGTTTTAGATGAATTGTTTGTGCAGAGAAGGTGAAAGGTTTCAAAATTTTTGAAGAAGATTTACATATTTTTGCAAGGGATAAGTTGAGATGTCAAAGAATATGAAAGGGCTCTAAAATGGACAGAGAGATAGTATTTTTTATTACAAGAGATTGATTTTTTGAAATAAGAAAAAGTGCAGAGAGAAGGTGAAAAGTTTTTGTTTGTAGGTTCTTCATTGAGAGAAGATGAAAATGTTTATACAGAATGTGGAAAGTCTTTTCATATTAATAGGCTTCACAGGTGGATTGATCAGTGTGTGTGGTGATGTGGATCAATATGGAGTGTTGAAGGTATTTTACAAATGAATCATTTTATTGTATGTGAGATTATGTTTGTTCAGGAATGGATCAAACACAGTATCAGGACATCATGCAATAAACTTACAGATTGAACCATGAAGATAAAGATTGAACCATGAAGATAAAATGTAGGTGAATATGCATCAGGTGAATCAAATTTGCAGAGATAAGAGTGTTGTAAAGATGTGTAAAAGGAATTGTTTTGTATGGTCTTGATTTGAAAATCAAATAGTAGGTATAAGGGTGTATGATGAAACACAGGTTGCATAATGGTGCAAATCAGATTGAATAGCAATCAATTCTTGCACACACAATTGTCTATGCCAGTGAGGCATAGTATGCCAATGAGGCGCAGTATGCCAGTGAGGCTTATAGGTCAGTGAGACCTTAACATTTGTCAGTGAGACACATATTGTAGCCAGTGAGGCAGTTCTGGAGTGGTTTTTCTACCCCTGGAGGGTTTTCCACTTGTGCAATTCTTGTGTCTTGATTCATATTGATCTTCTCTCTGTGGTTGTATGTTTTACTCATGAGTTTTGTTTTTCATTCTCAGTTATGTGCACATGTGTTTGACAATGTTATGTGATGTGTTTGAGAAATCAATGGTATCTTTCTCTCCTTGTGCTCTGAAAGTTAAAGTTTATAAAAAGATTTGAAAATTCACACAACACTGATTCATCCCCCCTCTCAGTGTTGTCCTTGTACTCCTACAAACTAAACCACATCTTCTTTCTTTTCTTTCTCTTCTAGCTATACAACAATAGGAGAAGGTGTTAGCTCTATGAAAATAACACTTCTTCTATACAACACTTTTTTAGCCATAGGCTCCCATAGCTTATACCCTTTCACATTGACACCATAGCCAATGATGAAACACAACAACCTTGTTCTCCAATTTTGACCTCTTCTCCCTAGGCACATGATCATATACCTCACAACCAAAAACATGAAGATGTCTTATTGAAAGCTTTGATGGAGTTAGGTTGTCATTGATGTCAAAAAGGTGTCCTCAGTTTGTTTGATGTTATCAGGACTTGGTTGATCAGGTTTGGCCTTCAAATGTGTCTTCTTATGTTCTTTGGTAAGTGAAGTCACAAGGTGATTTGTTTAGGTTTGTCAAGTGTTGACAAATGTTCATCATTCATGTTTGGACAAATGTTCATTATTCATGTGTGTTCATATTCAAGCAAGGAATTCACTTGGTTTACTTGATGTAAAGATTGTTGTCATGCTATCTTAAGGATAGAAGAAGCAAGGTGTTCAAAGGAAGAGTTGTCATTCCAAATCAGGAGGTCTCAGTCTTATTGATTGGACATTTGATAGACATGTGACACAGTAATATAATGATGACTTCATTATATACATTATGTGTGCAAAGAAAGGCATAATGGCATATCCTTTTAGACCACTTTGTGTTCTCTGCATCAAACTCAAAGTTTTACATCAATCTTTGTGTCCTAAAATATCTTAAGGACTACATCAATTTGGATACATTTGAAGAGGTCTAAAGTATTTAGTATATTGTCTCTTGAGATATTAGCCTCTAAACATGCAAATACATATGTCTTTATATCCTAATCAAACATGTCTTAAAACTTGCATTTTATGTTTTATTCCTTCAATGACCTGCTATAACAGGTAAGTTATAACTTATGTTCTACTTATGTCCATTAAACTCATTAGGAAACCGGCCCCGTTCTATATTCCCACCGCTTGATTAGGTTTCTTTTTTTGAATTCATATGAGTGAAAAAAAAAACCTTAAAAGGCTAATACTTAGTATGGCTACGAATTTGTTTTGCCATGTATGAGCCTCTTTTTATGAGAAGGGGTATTTAAAAGACATTGAATATTTTAATTTATTCAAAGTTTCTTTTTAAGGAGAGCACGAATTTTGGAAAGACTTTGAAGTATTTATTTTGGAAGAGCAGATTTTAGTGGCATTAAATATGCTTTAAATGGAGAAAAGCATTATATTAAGTGGATGGTGAGAAGTTAGAAATTTTTTATTTCCTATTTTCTTGGAGGGATCATGATAAAGGATTTTTAAGGAGATTTTTTAGTGCTTTTAAAAAAGGCAACTTTCTTGTGGAGATTTTCATGACAAAAAGGCTATTATTAGAAGATTTTTTAGTTGAAGTTTATGTGTAAAATAAGAAGACAAATTGGTGGAGATTTTTTATTCAATTATTCTTGAAGTTTTTTTTTGCAGGATATGGAGAGTCATTTTGCAAAGAGATAGTGGAGAAAATGAATCTTTGAAGGGGCAAAATGTTTTTTTATTGATCATTTATTTTGTGAATAAGATTTTTGCAGATGGATAGGTGTTTGGATTCCTTGAAGTTTTTATTATTGCAGATGGAAGGTTTTTTTTTTAAACAAGAAAATTTGCAGAGAAGGAGAATAAATTATTGAAGGAATATGAAAAGATTTTGCAGATGGATTTTTTGTGGGAAGCTTCAAATGATTTTTCTTGGAGAGATTTTTCGTTTTGTTTCTTGCAGATTAAAAGAGAATATGAAAAGTTTTGAATGGGATTTAATTTTATATTATCCTTTTTTTGTTTGGAAATGATTGTTTTTAGGAAGCTGAAAAGAAAATGAAAGGTGATTATCAATGAATTTTTGATATGAATTGTTTGTGAAGAGGAGGTGAAAGGTTTCAAAATTTTTGAAGAAGATTTACATATTTTTGCAAGGGATAATTTGAGATGTCAAAGAATATGAAAGGGCTCTAAAATGGATAGAGAGATAATATTTTTTATTATTACAAGAGATTGATTTTTGAAATAAGAAAAAGTGCAGAGAGAAGGTGAAAAGTTTTTGTTTGTAGGTTCTTCATTAAGAGAAGATGAAAATGTTTATATAGAATGTAGAAAGTCTTTTCATATTAATAGGCTTCACAAGTGGATTGATTAGAGTGTGTGGTGATGTGGATCAATATGGAGTATTGAAGATATTTTTAGTTTATTGTATGTGAGATTACGTTTGTGCAGGAACACAGTATGAGGACATCAAGCAATAAACTTACAGATTGAACCATGAAGATAAAGATTGAACCATGAAGATAAAATGCAGGTGAATATGCATCAGGTGAATCAAATTTGTAGAGATAAGAGTGTTGTAAAGATGTGTAAAAGGAATTGTTTTGTATGGTCTTGATTTGAAAATCAAATAGGAGGTATAAGGGTGTATGATGAGACACAGGTTGCATAATGGTGCAAATCAGATTAAATAGCAATCAATTCTTGTACACAAAATTTTATGATGGAAAATTGTCTATACCAGTGAGGCACAGTATGCCAGTGAGGCTTATAGGTCAATGAGACCTTAACATTTGTCAGTGAAACACATATTGTAGCCAGTGAGGCTTCTTTGTAGCCAGTGAGGCATGTTTTATCAGTTAAGCTAGTGAGGCAGTTTTAGAGTGGTTTTTCTACCCCTGGAGGGTTTTCCACTCGTGCAAATCTTGTGTCATAATCTTCTCTATGTGTGTATGATTTACTTATGAAGTTTTGTTCTCTTTCTGTATTCACAGTCATGTGCATATGACAAATTAATGCTATCTTTCTCTCCTTGTGCTCTGAAAGTTAAAGTTTTTAAAAAGATTTGAAAATTCACACAACACTTATTCACCCCCCCTCTCAGTGTTGATTGTACTCCTACAGGCTTCTTACCAAACCACACCTCCATGGGTGTCTTACCAACAAGAGCTAAGGTAGGACACCTATTTACTAGGTAGCAAGTAGTGGCAATAGCTTCAATCCAAAACTTTTGTCCAAGGCTAGCTCCACTAAGCATACTCCTAGCCTTCTCCATCAACATCTTGTTCATCCTTTCGGCAACTCCATTTTGTTGTGGAGTGTATGGAGTTGTCTTATGTCTTTCAATCCCACATTCTTTATAGAACTTATCAAACTTTATTGAACAAAACTCACCACCATTGTCAGTTCTCAAACACTTAATCTTTTTACTAGTCTAATTCTCAACAAAAGATTTAAACTCTTTAGATTGACTAAAGACTTCAAATTTTCTTATGAGAAAATAAATCCATGTCCTTCTACTGTAATCATGTATGAATGATAAAAAATATACATATTTAGAGATTGAAGGAACACTAAATGGACCAAATACATCAGAATGAATAAGATCCAACACACCAAAAGACTTATGAGAACTTGAGTAAAACTAAACACAATTTTTCTTTCCATATATACAATGTTCACAAAAGTCAAAATTGAGATTACAATCATCTAACCCTTCAATGAGGTTTTTATTTTTTAGGGTTCTAAGACCCTTCTCACCAATGTGGCCAGGTCTCTTATGCCATAAAATTGTCTTCTCAGCAGGAAGTCTCACTTCCAAAGCATGACAACCCTTAGGTACCCAAAATGTACTACCATTAGAAGTTGATACAATAGATCTTTTCATTACTAGTTCCAATGGTGGGAATGAAGTGACTACAGCTCTTTTCTTGAATTAGAAAAACTATTGCTTTATGAAGTGCATGCCTCCAGCTGAAACAGAGTGCCTCTCTAAGTACCCTTTGCAAGCACCATAGCTCCTCTAGTCATCTTGCATCCTTCTTTTGAGAAGACAATATGCATACTTGCATCATTTAATTTTCTTATAGAAAGTAGGTTTCGTGCCAAGCCTGGGATGTACATAACCCTAGAGATCCCCTTCACTCGTCCATCAAGGAATCAGATTGTGACTTTTCCATAGCCAACTATCTTCAGATGAGAATTGTCACCCAAGTACACTCTTCCACCATCGAACTCTTCATACTTTATAAACCAGTCTCGATGTGAGGTCATGTTAAAAGAGGCACCAGAATCAATTAGCCACACATCATCAGATGTATGGGTGGCCAAGGTAGTGATGAAAGCATCACCATCATCTTGTGATTTGTCAGACTCAAAATTGGAGGTGTTCTTCCTTTTCTTCTTCTCCTCCTTGCACTCCATTTGGAAATGCCCAATTTTTCCATAGGTCCAACATAGTGCCTTGGACTTTCTAGGAGATTTGGATCTCCCACGAGATTTGGATCTACCCTTCTCATCTTTCTTTTCCTTCTTCTTCCCTTTCTCCTTGGGTCTTCCACGAACCGCAAGAGCCTCTTTGGCTAACTTAGATGACTTTCTTGACATCTCTTTAGATAACAGGGAAGAAACTACCTCATCCATTTTGAAAGTGGTTGTAGTACTTATGATGGCCATTACAAAATGATCCCATGAGTTTGACAAGGAACAAAGCAAGGTCATACATTGATCCTCCTCTTCCATATTCACACCAACAGATGTCAATTGTACAAATAGCATGTTAAAAGTATTCATGTGATCTACAACAGATCCTCCATCTTCCATTGTTAGAGAAAACAACTTCTTTCTCAGGAATAGCTTGTTCACCAGGGACTTGGCTTGATAAACATCTCCCAGCTTCTTCCATAGTTCTTTCACAGTCTTCTCCTCATGGACATTAAACAAGACAGAGTCAGCTAGACAGAGCCTCACAAGACCCTTAGCCTTGTGATCCTTGAGGTCCCAATCAGCTTGTGCCATTGCTATTGGTTTTGTATTGGAATTTGTATCCCATAGGTCTCTATCAACAAGCATGTCTTCCATTTTAAGTTTCCACAACTTGAAATTGTTTCCATTAAACTTCTCTACATCAGTACAAAAAACCCCTACCCAGTAGCTAGGACCAAAACTGGATAGGCTCTGATACCAACTGAAAGGAAGCTAGGTGTGCGGAAAACACTTCCTACACTAATCTAATGAGGGGTGAAGTGTGTAAATTATTTTTAAACCTTATAGTTACAATGATGTTATACCAACAACACAAAGATTACACAGCATACACATATAGAAAAAGAGAAGACACAAGATATAATGTGGGGAAAACCCTTACAGGAGATAAAACCCCACACTCCAAAACCTACACAATGTATTATGAAATCTATAAAGGATTACAACACAATTGTAATGCAAGTTCTTTTAGGAGTCTTCAAAAGTCGTATCTGGAGATATTTTGGAAGCATTACAATACCTGTCAAAACACTATGCATCCCCAACTCCAATCACCTATTTAAATAGCATTTTACAAGGCAAATTGAGAAGCTTCTAGAGATGGGCATCCAACTTGGCCTCATGGTCCATTACCCATGCCTAGGGAAACTTGTCTTGCATTGCAAAAAGGTTCTTACACTTGTCATAAGGTATCTTCCCAATGTGGGTGCCTAGTCCCAAGATAGGCTATGACAGATGCTCTTACGCACCTTATAGCTGTCATAGAATCTGTCATAACTAACAACACTTACAGTTGTAATATTATGTCATAAACTAACTAAAAATAACATATTCCTCTTACAACATGTCATAACCCACCTTGAATTCCCAAAGATGCTCTTCGACACTTGTCTTCACCTGTCATTCAACCTTCTATTTTCAACTCTTACGTGTCATAGAATTACTCATAGGAATCTATCATAACACTTAAGCATCATAATTCCTTACACACTGTACAAGATGCCAATACATGGAAAAAAACCTCTACCACAATATGGGATGCCTATATCCACATGGGATGAATTGATTATCCTAGTCACATTACAAGTGGAGTGACAACACACCATGCCACTTCACACTAAATGGCAAAACAAGATGTGCAACATAAATTACATCATAGGCAAATAAATAAATAAATAAATAATCAAATAACCAATGCTAGGAATTACAAGGTTGAGACACCTTAATTCCCAACATATCATTTGAAGTGCAAGGTTAAGCCTACACTATGGTTGACGAACCAATTTGACATCCTTAGTATAAATATGGGGAGTGAAAATCTTTGGATGTATTCCCCTCATGTCCTTATAATCCTAGGAAAAATCTTAGAATATTTTACTAGAACATCAAACAGTTTGAGTTCTTACTATTCTGTGAGCCAATTGTTGATATTCAAAATTTTACCAGGTAATATCAATACTGACTTAGTTCTTGGGTGACTAGAGGAGATCATATAGGTTTCACTCATTAAGATATTAAGGGGGAAACTATGAGGTTGTATGTAATGCCCACCCTAGTTTGTGCCTTGAGTGATTTTTGATTCATGTGTTATATGTTGTTCTGAGTGTTTATCAGTATATTATGTGATTATTATGCTTTGATGCATTACACCGAACTTATCGATGAGGTCTATGGTGCCACCGATGGGTTCTGAGGGTGTATTCTACATGACCATCGAGGTGTTTCTGATGGGGTTGTGCTTTGTTATTTTGTTCCGAACTATGCATTATGGGATGCATGTGTTGTGATTGTGCATGTTAGATTATTCTAGTGCTTCAGCTTCACTATTTTCACTATACTTGTTATAGTTGTGATTATCGTATTATTCTTGCATTGTGAAATGTTTCTATTTATGCATCATGTTCCTGGATCATGCTAGTTGTAGATGATTATAGTGGATGTTATTATTTTATATCATGTGTGATTATACCATGTTGTAGTGGATTATGTTGCTTCGGCTATTATATGTGGAGTAGGTACATCTGATGGTTCACTTGAGTGTGCAAGTAATTACAAGTGTTAACTAATGTGGGAAATGTGGAGAAGGTTGACATGGGATGCTAAGACATCTCACCCTTATCTTTGTGTTGTGGAAACCCATAATGTTGCTTCAAGTCAATTACGTGTGTTTCTTTAGCACTTTGCACTTAATTTTTTAAATGATCTCAAAAAATGTGTTTTCCATGTTTTCAGATTATTTTAATGATTAATTATCTAAGTGAAAATATCTATTGCATTATATTATGCTATAGGAATAAATTTAAATGATTTCAAATCATTTCTGAAATTCAATATTTTTCCATCTAAAAGGTAGAATTGCATTAAATTGGAAAACAAAATTGCTAATATGGCATGTTTACATTGTTTGGAATGAGATTGAGTTTGTTGGCACCTTGAAATTTTGCAAAATTGAAGTGCCTATCTCCTCTCGATGTGTCAACAAGGGTTGAGTCAGCATGCTGCTCAATCTACCCCGAAGCCCACCTTCACCAATTAAAATCTTGAAACTCAGAGATTGGTTTGCAAATCCATTTGGTAGGAAGTTCTTTAGCACATATGGTAACATGCCTACTTAGTTTCATGCTTCTAGGATGAGTTTTGATGAGCTAATTAATGTTTTTCTAACTGTGACCGGGCTAGATTTGGTGTTTCAAAAAGTTCCAAAACTTCTCTAGTTCTAGTTTCATCAAAATTAGAGGCCATATGATGCATTATTTTAATGTGTTACAGTTGCGGCAAAGGCTTCTGGCAGGCTAGTTTACAAAGGAGGTCCCTAAAATCATTCGGCGAAGCGAATTCTAGGGAGATGGGTTTTCTCTAAATAATTAATAATGGCCCTGTGCAAATTTTCACAACCCTCTGATATCCTGTTTCTCATAGTGGAAATGCACCGTTTGCCCAGAAAAGGAATTAAATATTTGCCAATTGCTAAAGTTGAAAGTGCAATCTTAAAAAGAAATATTTATTGGCATTTTAATAATTTAAATGCAAATATCATAAGGAAAACATTATAACATTATATTATAATGTTAGGCCAAATGAAATAAAGTAAAACTTGAGCATTTCACACCATCACACGCTCATTCCTCCCTCTTCTCTGAAGCTATGCGATGGTGCGAAATCACCGTCTCAAAGTAGATTTCAGCTTGCCGTCTTGTTTGTTACAAATGTCAGAGTGCTTCCTTTGTCATGGAGGTGTCTTTGATGGATTTTGTGCAACTCCAAGTGTGTATTGGTTGCATAGATGAATGTTGCTCACATTTTTTGTCTTCAGGGTAGATTTTGGAGCTCCATTTGAGCTCAAAACTAATGATTTATGGTCTAAATTTGACCCCTAACCTATCCTATTGCATGGGAAGAGGTTTTAACCATGTTTGTGATAGCTTTTGAGTGTCAAAGTGATAAAAAAATTCCCCTGCATTAGCAAAAACGACCCAGTGATGACGAAATTTGACATGGAGGCTATATGATTGTGTTTTTTATTATCTCAGAGGATGAATGCAAGCAGGAGGAGTCTGAAGAGATGGCCGTCCAGTGTAATATCTCAGCCATGTATAGGGATGAGAGAATCTTCAAGCAAGCCATGCGACGGTGCGAAATGGAGGTGCCCAGTAGCTTGAGTAAAAGGTGGGAAAGTCAAAAAGAGGGAAGGCAAAAAAAACAATTAATTCTATCATTTACTTACATTTTGTCTCCCTCTATTATATGTATAACTTATTATTGCTCCCAATGTTTTATTGGTGGTAAATTGCAATGACAAGCTCACCTAACCACCTTAAATGTGAGGCTCATTGGCACTTCTTTGGGGCCGTCTATAAAGTAGCATTTGGTATTCATTGTAATGAGGTTGAATATTGAGGAAAAACTTTGACAGTGAAATACAAAGCAGTTTTCGAGGAAGCTGTCCATATCTTCTAGGTTGTAATTCTCAGTTTTGCATGTGGGATGTGTTATTTCTGTAAACAATTTTTATCAGTTTTAGACTGCACTAATATTAAAAATGCTATTGAGCATGTGTTCTCAACAATTGTCTTACATTTCTCTTTCGAATGAAGATGCTAAGGGTTTCTAAGTTTACAAATATACATTTGCTATATTGCATGTCTAATTTATTGCTTCTGTTCAAGGAATAGATTAAAATGCTTTAAGTCAGATATGGGGAGTTATGTTTAGCAATAGGGATATTGATAAGAAGAATTGTTGGGGATACCCATTCTTGGATTGTTATCTATAAGGCAGTAACATACAAATCCTCTAATGCTAAATGTTATTTTACTTATGGGTAATACGCTACATGTATCGAATTGACTCTAAACCTAGGATTGACACCGATTAGATATTGAGCTTATTGCACAGTTCAAAGCCCCAATCAACAATCACACATACATAAAAACACAAAAACAAAAATCAATATTTTAGGTTTTAGGAGTAGGGCTTAGATGTTTCATGTTCTTAGATTTAACCAGAGGAGATAATCCAAGAATATCACTAGTTTGGGGTTAATCACATAAATCTTGGTACATACATGAGAGCATTCTGCCTAGTAACGAAAGGTTGTATTTATGGATCATGAATGAGGGATACCCCCTAAGTGCGGTAGAACCTAAAGTGTAGAGGAGACAGAGAGTCAGTCTTCTATTCATTGGCCACTGACCTGAGGTCCTTGTAGATAAAAATGGCTACTTTTTAGGGGAACTCGAACAATCAGCTGGGAACATCAACAGAGTTAAAAGGCAATTACATGTTTTCCATAATTAGCCAATTTTCTATTACTAAATGTGTTGCCTAAAAGGTATTTGGAAGTTGAAATATTGTTAAATCAATTTTAATGTTCCTAGGTATTTTATTAAATTATTTAGGTTACTAAAATGAAATGAATTAGAAATATATTTAAATGGTGTATTAAATGAATATATTTTATTTCATTATTGATTAAGAAAAAATGATTATAAGTGAATTTAATATTATATTTTAAATTAGGGCTTTTGGGTGTTAAAAGGGAAATAAGGAGTTATTTTATTTCATTATTTTCTTCTCCATTTACTCTCTCCTCTCAAACCCTCTCTTGTTGGAAAGAAGGATTTTCTCCATGAATGAAAGAAAGGTTGAATTGCTTGGATTGCATAGTTGAAGTGGAGTGGGGTTGAATTGTGGATGCTTGTGTGTTATCAAAGATTGCTTTCAAAATCCTCTTCTCCTCCTTGGATTGGTTGTAGGAAAGGTATGATTCTTGAGTATTTCCTTTTCTAAAAATTTCTATGCTTTCTTCATTGTCATGCGACATTTAGTGGATTTCTATGGCATCTTGATTAGGCAAGGAAAACTTAGATATGAATTTATGGTGTTTTATGTAATTTTGCTTTATGTTCTTGGTTGGAAACATGCAAAAATAGACAGGGTTATGGAAAATTTTCATTTGAGTTTGAAACATGATAGTTAGAAAATTGCTTAAGGTAGCCAAGCTTTCAACAATGGTGAATTTGGGTTTTTATGGTTCTTCCATAAAAATAGAAAAAAAAATGAAATTTCAATTTTAAACCTTTCTTTTATTAATTTTAATGTGGGATGAGTAGTCTCCCATGGAAAATGATGTTTTGCATCTTTTGAGAATATGTTGTGTTTTTGTCAAAATTGTGATTTTGTCACCTAGTAAACTGTGCCATGCCCAATTGGTCAAATTGGTGCTATGGATGTTTAGGAAGAAGTCTAGGGGTAGGAAAGGAGTGTCTTCCATCATGTACCATGACCCAAAGATGTCATTGGAATTAAGTGAATGGAAGTTTCAATTAAGAATAACATATAAACATATTGGGTAATAAATTTTAAAAATGAGATCATCTACACCAAACTGCATGTCCTAGTGAAGTGTCTAGCTTGCTTGGGTTTGGATGTAAAGAGCAATCTTTGGTGTATTGTTTGGTTTCTATGAGGAGGTTTTGCCCTCATGTTCTATTGTGAGGTGATTATTGCCCTCGTTTGACACTTCTTGTCCTAACTATCTAGGTCTCTATTCCTTCTTCTTTCACCGTCGAAGTTTGACTCGATGTGTGATATTTTCCATGTGATTGCATGTCCATTATGATGCAAGATTCATGCTTGTATGTCTCTATGATGGACTATGATTTATTCCTCGTTTTGCATGTATTGAAGGTGTGATTATTTCCCTTATTCTTGAATGTTGTGATGTCATTCTATTATGCTTTGGCAAGTGTGTCATATGTTACTTGGAAGCAATTGGATGGTAGTTGTACCATGTGCTGTTTATATGCATTATATTGGTAGTTGTGCCATGTGTGTTGTGTGCATTGATTGGTGTGTATGCCATATGTTTCTATGTATACCCTAGATTGAGTGAGATGATGCTAGCGGCTTTGTCATGATCACCTTCTCCATAGCTTGAGAGTTGCCTAGAGTTGCATAAACAACTATTGCGCTCAATGATGGCAATATGGTTGGGAGGCGAGCAATATTTCCCCATTGGTCCTTCATGATGATATTTAGGTGTTGGATGGTTCCCTTATCTTCAGGCAAGTTGATTATTTTGTGCTTCATGTCTTGTTACACTTTGGAGAGTGTGTTGGTTTTTGGGTGATTTATGCACTTGTATATTATCATTATTGATTAATGCAATCTTTGTAATGTAGGTGTTTTGAGACCCTTGTAATAAGATGTAATTAATGCTATGAGTTTATTTATGATGTTGGCTATGATTCATCTATGTTTAGGATGAAGCCCCTCAAATATTGTAATTATTGGATATCATCCTAGATTTTTTCATGCCTCGGTTTGTGAGGACGTTGGCATGTTTTGATAGATTTTACATGTTAGAATCTAGTTATGTTAGCATGTTTAGAATCAGTTATTTGATGTTTTATTCAAGATGTTTATGAATATGTTTGGGTTGAATCATATTCATCCCACATAAATGGTGAGGATCCTATCTTTTCTTTTGGCATGTGTTGACATTGGTGTCAAACATGCATAGCCTTTTGTATCACTTTTATCTTGTTTTGCCTATTCAACCTTTTTGTGAAGTTTGTTGTGGTAAGTTGCTCATTTGACCACTTGAGTGTATCCATGGTGTCATTTTCATGATGTGATATGCATTCTTGGATTATTCCCTCTTCTTCTTTGGGAAGTGTGCCTTTGCACGAGTTTAACTAGTGAACATTCCAGTTGGTTGAGGAATCGTATCTCCTAGTTGGACCAACCCATGCGTGAGCATTACCCTTTTGTTTGGGATGTCTTGTGTAGTCATGGAATGGACTGAGGTGGATTTCAACCTCATCCTACTCCATGTGTTCATGAGTGAGCAAGGTCGTGGATGTGTATCTAATCCTCGTCATGGAGTGAGCTCCACCTCTCACTTGGTCATCATGGTGAGTTGTCACACGATGGGTGAAGGCTTCTGTTACATCCCCAATTTTTGTCTTGCTAATACTTTTTAATTTTACTTGAACATAAGTAAATCATAAATAATCAAGTAGGGTTGGTGTCATGTTAAACCATATTTAATTATATAAATATATATATGTATGCATTGATTTGAGGTGAACACCTCATAATTATTAACTGCATGCTTGATCATGGAGCAACCATAGGCTTTTATATAAGAATGCTTTCCTTTATCTCAAGTGATGGATTGAACCACTCTAAGTAATCATTAAATGATCAATATGTGTTATTATTGATATGTCAACCTCTATTATTGTATGCATTGATTTGAGGTGAACACCTCATAATTATTAACTGCATGCTTGATCATGGAGCAACCATAGGCTTTTATATAAGAATGCTTTCCTTTATCTCAAGTGATGGATTGAACCACTCTAAGTAATCATTAAATGATCAAAATGTGTTATTATTGATATGTCAACCTCTATTAAGAGGAGTTTGTGGTGTTACAAATCACATTCAATAAGCTCCATGCGAAGGATGTTTTCCATCGACATGTGTAAGACATTGCATCTTTTGAGGTATCGGTTGTATCCAAAATAGTATGTGGACTATCCTTGCATTCATTTTGTCTCTAACTGTATTAGTGGGAAAGCTATGATAGGATGACTCATTAAGAGTCATGTTTAAGTCTTTAATGGAACGACTTAGCAAGAGTCGATGGAAGGGGGGTGATATGCTTTTGGAAGGATTGCTGTAAGCAACAAAAGATAGATAACCAGTTTTGAGGAGGAAGTATCATTGGTTATTAGGCATCCATTGGAGTTCTCAAGTCTGCAACTCTTTTTACCTTGAAGCTGTCAGTTGCCAGGTTTCTAATTTTGCATAGTATGCTTGAATTCAAAAGATGAATCATACTTTCTTTTACTCAACATCTTATGTAGTATCTTGACAGTAGTCATTTGAATTGCCAGATGAGAAAAACCATTTTTTTCGATGTGTTGTTGACCATAATCTATTATTTTTACTTAGATAAAATCGTTGTCATGCTGATAGTTAGTGATAAATGCAAACGGCTTATTTTCCAGATAGGAAACCAGTAGCATCGATGAGCTTTTACATGGCCAATGCAACCATTTATCAATGAATTCAAAACCAGATCTCTTAGAGCTAAGAAATATGATATGCTATTACGATGACAAATTACCTTGTAGTAATAGTATGATTATTATCATTTGCACGCCTGAATAAGGTTCTCATTAATTTATATATGGTTATATTGAGCCATATAAAGCTCGAATCAATGAGTGAGATATAACATGCAGCCGATCAATTAGATGATATTATAGTTTTAAAATCATGCAAAGATATTCAGTGTTGCTTAGTACAAAATGATACTTAGATATGTTTACTCTTTGGATATGAGTAACACGACCAATTAGTAAGTTAGGCTGATATCAATTAAATTATCCTATGTATATTTTTATATCAAATGATTTCCATTCAACACTTAGATTCTTAAATATTTGGAAAACTTCTTATTCAATCAAGTGATGGGAAACTAGGAATAGTTTGGTAAATTAAATAAGTACCATAGGACCATATTTATTATCTATTATATTAATCTTGATGAGTATAATATTGTTGTAAATCATTATGATGAGAATAGATAAAGTCTAAACTTGATATTGCATAGTATGGAAACTTATATATGTATACAATTTAAACTATGGTGATTATCAATGTTATTGCAATAGGAAAGATAGAAGGAAATCATACTCCATTGTGTAGGAGGTAATATCTTTTACAGAGCCATATTATTTTTAATCTTGTTTGAGTTAACCTAGGGGTCATTTTTAAACCTTAGTCTCATAGTTATGAGATATGATTATTTTTGAAATATAGGATTATTAAAGGTTGTTATGAAAACCCTAGTATCGAATATGGAAACAAATGATTAGTTATATCCATATGAGCTCGTCTAAGTCAAGTAGACCATTACCATGAAAGATGTTAAAACTATTTACATAAACTTAGTTGGTGAGGATAAACCACAAGAATATGATAGTATCCAAGTCGAGTTGGGGTGGATGAACATTTTGACCACATTCATTATGAATGTTATTGATATTAAAACTTTGGCCAAAGTAATGCATTCATTTTTCGCGTGCATTTTTGGTTCACTGTATCTAGACTGTATAACCTATCGAAAAATCATACTTAGCTAGAGGGTATCTAGGGTTGTATGGTTGATAGAGTTGTGTAGGATACAACACTATGTACTTAGAAAGCAAATTACCACTGGTCACCTTTGGTCTATATTCCTCATGAAGGGTAGGGCCACTTCCTATGTGGAAGATGTGTGGGAGACCGTCGGTCTGTGGATGGAGGTAAAACACTTGAAATATGCTCTCTCTCTCCAGCAAAAAACATGCCAAGGCTTGAGATAAAGATGTCAGATATTCAGAAGCAGTGATCTTTCAAAAATTGTTTATGTAATTGAAATACTTATGCAAATTCTTGTAATTGATAAAGACAATATGTCATATTTGTATCATGTAAGAGAATCTTGCAATTTGTTGTTACTTGATTATATGATAAATAAAAGAAAAATTTTCTCTCATTTTTACCTTGTTGAATTTATTCCATGGTAAGTTCTCTATATTATTGTGTTTTTAGATTGTGGATGTTACATATGGCATCAAAGCTACCGAGTTCAGCACTAGGGCTTATGAGACCACTATGCTTACCTATAGTCAACATTATGCAGTTAGCTAATGTTTAAAAATTTATGTGCCAAGATGGTATGTCTTAAGAAGACAACAAGAAAGTCAATTAATATGAGTCAACATTTCTTTAAAGAAAAAAGAGAATGTGAAACCATTATCAAAACTTTTGAGGGAACTAATGATGAGAGTGACATATGGTTAAGTGATACTGAAACCCTTGTGAATGTCTTAACTCAAATCAAGTGAGTGAGAAAGGAAAACATTGAAAGAGTTAAGATCACAACTAAAATCATAGAATATATGTTAGATGAGGATACAACTATGGTTAGGTGAGATCCATGCATACCCCCATCTGTTGAGATCATAGAAGTTAGGTTTGATAGTGAGTCAAAATGTTATAAACCTTGAGATTATGTATCTGAAAATGAATTTGAAGGATATACTCCTCTTGAGCATGACTTTTGAAGTCATTTCTTGTATAAATAAAGAATGTTCTTTACTCTTGAAATGAAATAAATAAAGAAGATTTGTTTTTGTACCAAACTATTGTTTGATTTGAGTTTATTATGTTTTGATTTAATGGTATGCATTATAATCATGAACTAATAGACAACTCAATATTCTCAGGTGTGAGAAAAATGATAAACATGGTTCGAACAAGAACTAACCAAGGAGAAAGTGAAGAGGAAAACCACTAGCCAAATAATAAATTGGACCAGATCATAACCATGCTTGAGGAAACTAGGAAATGACTAGGTGATTTGGAAAAGAAGGTGGATGATAAAGGGAATCCTGAGGGAGGAGGTGAAAACTCTCATGGAGAAAGTAGAGAGAATCATGGAGATCAAAGTAAAAGTACGAAACCTCATAAAGAGGCAAGGGATAGACTAACCTCAGAACTCTCTAAGGATATGAAGAAGGTCACTCCACCAAAATTTGATGGAAAGGTGACTGGGGATGCAGCGAAAGCTTGGTTGACAGAAATGGAAAAATATTTCAAGATAAGGAATTACTCAGAAGTAACCAAGGTAGTTTAGGGAGCATTCCAACTAGCGGGAGAAGCATCCATGCGATGGATGAATAAGAAGATGGAATTGAACTTATGTTCTTTAAGGATAACTTGGGGTGAGTTTGTGGAGCTCTTTCAAAAAAGATGGCTACCACAACTTTATTTTGGTCAGAAATTGACTGATTTTTAGAATCTTTGTCAAGGAGACATGACAGTAGTGGAATATGGAAAAAAATTCACCTGACTTCTAAATTATGTGCCTCAGTATCAAAAAGATGAGAGATTCAAGATCATAAAATTCATCATGGGTTTAAATGCTCAAATTGGTGTAGAGGTGGATGTACATGGTCCCACAACAATGGATCAAGTGTACGAGAAGGTGATCAATCAAGAACAAAAGCTGAAATCCATCTCGGTTTATCGTGATAGAAATTGCAAGAGATTTAATGGAACTCCTGCTAACCAACCATTCAAGAGAAGAAATGATAAGAGATATGAGAACAAGAGAAAAGATAAAGGAACTCAGAAGAATAGTGGTGGACCTTGAAATGAGAAGAAGAATGGTAATTACAAAAGGAATGAGGATAACAATGGAAAGACTTCAGATAAGAGAGGACCCATTGGAGGATGCTTTACTTGTGGAGATGACCATTATTCTAATCATTGCCTAAACAAGAATCAAAATGGTCAATAAAGAGGTACTTCATTGCCTACTCAACAAGAATCATTCCAACAAAGGATTCATGCAGCTCTCAACAATCGTCAAGCAGAGTATCAAATCACACCCATTAAAATGACATGTACTTTGTTTGGAGTCCCTAAATCTATTTTGATTGATATAGGAGCAACTGAAAACTTTGTTTCTCCTAGAATTTTGAATAAGTTTCCTAGAAAAGATGGGTTCATGTCTCTAAGGCTCAAGTAGAGCAATCTTTGTTTGAGGTCAACATTGATCTCCCTAGTTTCTCAAAGGAAGTAAATCTGTATGTAGTCCCCTTAGGTTCCTATGATGTAATCCTAGGAATGAGTTGGATATAGAAGGATAGAGCTAAGGTTGACTATTTTTCAAAAAACGGTTGAATGCTTAGATGATTTGGGAAATCAAACCCAAATCCATGGAATTCAAAGAGAAGTTAAGATTAGACCTATCTCTACTAAGCAATTGAAAAGGTATAGAAGAAAAGGAGGTCAATTATTTGTAGTTAAAATGGAACAAGTGGAGGAAGGGTTAGAAAGCCCTATTCATCTTTTGGAGAAAAGTATCCCTTTCTTTGGGATTTTTAGGATTTTTTTCCAAAAGAACTTCCAAGACTACCTCCCAAGAGGGTTTTTGATTTTACAATTGATATTAAACCAAGATCTAAGCCTATATCAAAAGCACCCTACTATATGACAACTATGGAGGTAATGGAATTAAAAGCCCAATTACAAGAATTGTTGGCAAAAGGCTTGATTAGACCCAGTGTTTCACCATGGGGTGCTCTAGTTATTTTTGTCAAGAAGAAGGATGGAACTCTTCGTTTATATATAGATTATCACATTCTTAACAAAGCAATGGTAAAGAACAATTATCCTTTGCCACATATTGATGATCTCTTTGATCAAATGCATGGAGCTACGGTATTTTTAAAGATCGATTTGCGATCAGGATATCATCAATTAAGATTGAAAGATGAGGATATCCATAAGATGACTTTTAGAACTAGATATGGGCACTATGAGTTCACAGTGTTGCCATTTGGTTTGACGAATGCCCCTGCTGCATTGATGAACCTCATGAATAGTGTATTCAGAGATTGTTTAGACAAGTTTGTTCTAGTCTTTCTGGATGATATACCTCTTTACTCTAAGAATGGAGAATATCATCGACATTTGCAATTGGTTCTACAATGGTTAAGGGAACATAAGTTATATGGAAAACTATCAAAGTGTATATTCTTCCAAAACGAGAATCAATATCTAGGACATATTATATCTACAAATGGAATATTTGTTGATCCTGCAAAAATCATAGCTATTCTAGATTGGCCTATACCCACAAATGTGCATGAGGTGTGTAGTTTTATGGGCTTAGCTGGCTATTATAGAAAGTTTGTTTTAAATTTCTCTAGTATTTCTAGTCCAATCACTTCCCTACAAAGGAAAGGAAATCAATTTGAATGGACAGATAAATGTCAGGAGGCATTTGATCTCTTAAAGGAAAAGTTAACTTCAACTCCAATTTTGAAGTTTCCTGACCCCGAAGGGCAATTTGAGGTAATTACAGATGCCTTTGGAGAAGGATTAGGAGGAGTGCTTATACAAGATGGGAGAGTTATAGCATTTGAATCAAGGAAATTGAAATCCTATGAGAAGAATTATGCACCGCATGATCTGGAATTGGCAGCAGTTACTCATGCTTTACAAATGTGGAGACACTATTTGTTAGGGAAAACCTTTGTACTTAAGTCAGACCATCAAAGTCTTAGGTATATTTTCTCTCAACCACATCTAAATGCTCCACAAAGGAGATGGTTAGAATTGATATCTAACTATGACTTTGAGATAAACTATATCATAGGAAAAGAGAATAGAGTAGCTAATCCTTTGACTTGTAGAAGACATATATCTTCAATTGTCTTTATTCATGGAAATTTCAAAGATTTAGTGGTGCAAAATTTGTCTAGTGATGAATATTATGAGTAGGTTAAGCAGGCTCTAGAGGTTAATCCTAGAGAGCCAAGGTATGATGGGTTTCTATTTGAGTCAAGTAGACTATTGAGGTTTAGAGGTAGAATGTATGTTCCTAATTCAGTTGAATTAAGGAATCTAGTGTGGAAAGAAGTTCATATCACACCATATTCCAGACATCCAGGAGTGACCAAACTTCTAGCGGATGTTAAACCTCTTTATTTTTGGAAAGGAATGAATAATGGCACTACAAGATTTGTAGCAAGTTGTTTAGAATGCTAGAGGGTAAAAGTAGAACATCAACACCTGGCAGGATTGTTGTACCTGCATGATGTACCAGAGTGGAAATGGCAAGTCATAAGTATGGACTTTGTCCAAGGTCTTTTTACGTCTAGGAATAGACATGATGCCATTTTAGTTGTCATTGATAAATTCACAAAGGTAGCACATTTCATACCAGGGAATTTGTCTGATGGAGCACCAGTGTTAGCTCACAAATTTGTACAAGAAGTGTTTAGATTGCATGGTTTCCCTAAAAAGATTATCTCAGATAGAGATGCACGTATAACATCAAGGATTTGGCAAACCTTGTTCTCTACGTTAGGGACTAAACTCAATGTGAGTACAGCTTATCATCTTGAAACTAATGGGTAAACTAAGAGAGTTAACCAGGTTTTGGAGGATTTGTTGCGAATGTATTGCATGGATCAGCAATATAAGTGGGAAGAATACTTACCACTTGTAGAGTTTGCTTACAATAATTCCTATCATTCTGCTATTAAGATGGCACCATTTGAAGCATTGAATGGGAGAAGATGTCAAACTCCTATAAGTTGGGATAAGCTAGAAGATAGGATTAGCATCCGACTAGAAATGCTAGCTAAAATGGAAGAAAACGTTAAGCTGATTAGAAAAAGATTGGCAAAAGCCAATGAGAGACAAAAGAGTTAGGTGGATGCCAAGCATGTACCAAGACAATTCTCTATTAGAAAGAAAGTTCTATTGATGGTCAAACCTTAGAAAAGTTCTATTACATTTGAAAAGTCTTCTAAACTAGCTCCTTGATATGTAGGACCCTTTGAAGTACTCGAAGTGGTCGATCCGATTGTCTACAGAATTGCTCTACCACCAGCTTTGTCTAGAATGCACAATGTTTTTCATGTTTCTTATTTAAAGAAATATATTGTAGGTGATAATCATATTTTAAATTGGAATTCTTTACAGATGTAGGACCCAGGGGTGGTCACGATCAAACCACTCAGAGTGTTAGAAACACGCAAGCTCTGCTTGCGTAACAAAAAGGTCTTGCAGTGCAAAGTCCAATGGGACCAATATGCTGAGGAAAATGCTACATAGGAGTGTTGTGATGTTCACAATATGACCCATTTTACCTCTTAGCAAAATGAGGACCCCTGTTGTGTCTGTGTTTTTTTGCTTGTGTGTGGGTCTGTCTGGTGGTAAAGAGAAAAGAGGTAAAGGTTACAAACCATGTTGAAAATTGAAAAAAATAGCATTAAGTACCAGAGTAGAATAGAGGTGAATTCTTTGTCAAAAATGAATAAGGGTTTCTTTTTGAACCATTTTAAAATTCCCAATATTCTGCAAGATATGCTTGTTTTTGGTAAAATGCATTACATAAGGGTTTTGTATGTTGCACGTACAAGGTCATTTGTATGTGGAGTCATTGTATTATTCACATGGAGTGGTCGGGTTCATGTCTCATGGTACTTGTATGCATGTGGTTAGTGTTTTATTCTTTGCATACAAGTCGGACCCGATATATTTCAGAAGTAAAATGGATAATTGGTTAAGTCCGCCTTGTATCTTGAGTTGTATGTTTGTCGAAAAAAAAGATACAAGGTAACATACAACACGATAGACATGTTGCGGATTTGAAGAGAATATAAAATTTGGTTTTATTAAGGTATGTTTCATTGTTTGTATATTGCATACTTCAGGTTTGCACCTTTCGGTATACATACAATGCGGATGTCAAAAGGTAATTGAATCAGATGTAAGTGATGCATCGTACCTTAATGTATATTGAAAAGATGCATTCAATTTATATACATGTGTAGAGCCAAAGAGGTTATGCAATACAGTTGAGAAAAGACAAGGAGTCTGGGATGACTATACAAAAGAGTTTGCATGTATGGAGGTTTTTATCTAAGAGTAGATACAAGTGTTGTTATGTTGTTGAGATACAAGTGGGAAGGTAAAGTGGGTCCCACAAGTTGTATCTCGAGGTTGTATATTGTACCAACAAACGAATATACAAGTTGATATACAAGCAAAGATGCAAGGAGCCATGATACAAGACGGATTTCAAAATGAAGTTAAATAAAGATAAGGCTTTGTATGTTTGAGTGATTGTATGTTAACAATATACAATCCTGATATACAAAGAAACGAAGGACATCACCGGAGAGATAAAAGGTAAAAAGGGGTCGTATGGGTTGCATGTATGTGCACTTGTATCTATTTTAACATTACGATATACAAACAAAAGATACAAGGGTGGATATAAAGGAAAAGGGATAACATTGTTTATAACACGTTGGATATATGCTTAAAGATACAAATGGACATACAAGAAATAATATACAAGGAGAGATACAAGAAAATGTGATGTATGTAGAAAGTAAACTAACATATAGAAGGTTTAAAATAAAATGTTGAAATAAGAAGCTGAAGTTGTAGGTGCATTAATTGCTATAATTAATATTGAACTAACACTGAAAATGGAAAAATTTAATGGGTTAGGGTAAATTAAAAGTTGTTTTTCTTTCAAATTTGCATTGTCAAAATTAAAATTACAGAAAGAGGAGTTGTTGCAGAAATTGAATGAAAATTCATTGCGGGATGGAATACTAGAAGTGGGAACAAAATAGAAAATGGTAAAGTGAGTCAATGTTTGTAAGGTTGAGTTGTCAAAAGATATAGGTATTTATCTTAAACGTCGTTACAGTTCAGTTAATTAAAATGCAAAGTGAATTTCAGTAACTTCATTTTAAAGTATAAGCAAGTGTTAAATTACTATGTTTGATTGTTAATTAGCTAGTTTGGGTTAAACAATGCGAAAGTCAAAACTGGAAAAGACAAGTGGGGAGTTAGGGTAAATGTAAAAAAATAGAAAATTCATAGTAAAACCCTAGGTAAGAAGGTAAAATGACAAGTTAAAAAATGCATTTTTTATAGGATGGCCCCAAAGTAGAAAAAGGTGGATACAGGGGGTGAGGAAAATATAAAAAAGGAAAGGATGCCTTGTAAAGAAACTAAGAAGGAGTTGCCAATATACAGATGGTACCCTTCATTGCTTGGCACAAGCAGAGTGGGGACAGACACCAACATAGGGAATTATGATGCGAATGATTTTTTGTACAAGATCACAGCAGCTGATGCTACACCTATGTCTAGATTGCATATAATTATATGACCCAGTTACTAGAAGAATACTATTCCATGATAGGGTCATTGCAGACTTATCTATAGAGGGGATTGAAAGAACATTTGGTCTAGAGATACATGAAAAAATGGTAGATATTGATATTGACCAGTACAATGAGGATTTCATGGATAATGAGAAGGATTGTAGAAGCAAGATCTTCTACAGTTGGTATAGTACAGAAAATAAGCCCAAGGCTATGGCAAGAGTACATAAGATTCTACAAAGAATATACTTTAAGGAAGAGATATATTTGATGATTACAATGTTAAGAAGACTGGTGGGATTGAGGGATGCCACTAAGTGTTAGCCTTGGATGTTCACTATTATACAATTCATGAGGGAAGAAAAGAAGGAAAAAGGACAAATTCACTACGCTAAGGGTATTAGCATAGCCATATGGAGGCAGGCAATGTCAAGAAAACAAAACTGATGCCTTTCTATTTGTCCTCGTATGTATTATATTCATGTACAGCAATGGTTCAACCATACATACATGGGATTGATAGAGTTGGAACCCTAGGAAATGGCCTAGATCAAAAGCTTGTATATGAACATTATCCTAATTTACAGGAGGAAAATGCATTGAGAAAGTATGCTTTAGTGAATGATGTATTTTATACATACATGGTCAAAGTTTTAAGAGAAGAGCAGGATAAGAGATTGTCTAAAGATGCAGAGGATACAATTGGTTTGCACAATTCATGGTACATTCAATTCCAGAACTTTACTTATATCAGAACTGAGGCTTTGAAGGAAAACCTTTCATGTTGCCTAGGTACCCTTCTAACAAGTTGATTGTTCTAGAGTTCTCAAGACAGAACTTGAATGCCTTCAGGATGTATAAAAAGAAGTATAGTAGGGGAAATCTTAAGCTCCCTTGGGAAATTGGTAGATATACCTGTTCCAGCGAAGAAGTGGCTGGTTACTCAGAGAGGGAGTTAAGGTATTATGGGTTTGAGGAATTTGAGTTAGCAAGAAGATTTGATTCTTTTCACAGGATCGAAAATACTATTGATTCTAAATTTAAACATCAAGTACACATTGAGGATTTCTAGTTAGATTGTGAGAATGATAGAGAGGTGAGGAAGAGAGCTCACAAAATGCTAACAGTAGGTCAAATAAGGTCCATGGGAGACATTTATGTCACCCCAGAAGTTGCAGATGATGGCAAATTGTTACATCATAGTTATGAAAGTGCCAGGCTTGCTCCCATTGGAGAGCCTGATTGGTCGTAACCATGGAATACATCTTTGGACATATTGTCCAAACCTGTCATTTTGTTCTCTAAAACATGGTTGAAGGATAGAATTGAGGAGCTTAAGGCTAAGGGAATTGAGCCTACATATCCAAAGAAAGGCAAAAAGAGAGTGAGGGAGCATCAAGATGATCTACAGTGCTTTTATGAAAAGAAAAGAAAGATTGTAGAAGCAAAGATTGTTGAGAAAGACAAAAATGCTACATTGATGGATCCTTATGCAATAGGGGTGACAATAGCGGTATCATTAGGCACATTTGTAGAAGCAAAGTCATTGAGTCATGATACCAGTACAAAGCAAGCACAGGCTGCTAAAGAGTTAACATGGCAAAAGGTTATGAAGGCAATACCAATAGACATATCCAAAGGGGAAACTTCAAAACAGAGTGAAGTTATAGGAGAACAACAAGTAGGTGCTATATTAAGTAACATACCTAGTGCATCTACCTCAGCAGAGAAAAGAAAAACATATGCTAAGGTAAAAACAGAATTGGCTGAAGAAATGTTACATGGGTAAAAAATGTATGAAGCCAAACAAACTACTGAAACTATCAATGTTGAAGATGATAGTAGTGGAAGTGAAGTCAGGGAAGTGGATTCATGGACGGGAAAAGAAGTTGGCATGGAAGAAGAAGAATCCAGTGAATATTCAAGTGAAGAAGAAGAGCAAGACACTCAAGCTTATATGGAAGTTGAACAAGGTCTAGTGTCTAAACAAGAAAATGTATAGGAAGAATCAGGGGCAGTAGATCCATTTGGTACATTGGTATCTCCAAAAATAATAAGGGATGTGCAAGATGTAGCACATCAAATTGAAGAATCTGAAAAAAAGGATACACCTAAGGAAGCAGTGAAAGAAACACCTGCTCAAACTAAAGAGAAAATAGGAGCTAGTACTTCTATTGTGGATGTGTTGAATATTCTAAATATGTATGGGGAACACAGTGAGGAAGAAAGGAATGTAGAAAGCAAAGATGAACAGGGAAAAGAGACAAAAGAATTGATAATATAGTAGGTTCACTTTCATATACAGAGCAAGTTGACATGCCTAAAAAGGTACAAAAGGAGGATGAAATAGCAGAGGAAATAACAAATAAACTTGAAAGCAAAGAAAACACAGAGAATATTGATGAAGATAAATTTAAATCTAAAAAGCAAATAGAGGATAAGGACATGACAAATATGGAACAAGAGGATAAAGAAGAAGATCAAGAAAAACAAGGTCCAGGGGAAGAAGATGAGGGTGGAGGAGATGCCAAAATTGAAGAAGAGGATAATGAGGGTGAATCTAAACAGCAAAATGATCCAATGGTACGGGAACCAGCCCCTCAACAGTAGCCTCCTCCATAGCAAGAAGAAGAAGAAGAAGAACAACAACAACAACAGCAGCAACAAGAGCAAGGAGAAGTAGAAAGGCCTCAAGAAGAGGTAATCAATGAAGGCTACTGAAAGTACAAAAGAGGCTCTGACCTGGTTGGGTGCAGAAATAAGGAGAGAAAAGGTGGAGGTACAGTTAGTACCAATAGATATCAAAAGTCTATTAGGTGATGCAATGCCAAGAAAAGAAAAGAGGAAAGCCAGAACCATGTCAGCAATACAAAGGGGTCCAGACTGATCCAGAACACTGAACCTGGCCATACCACAGAAAGAGAAAGCTAAAGGAGAAATAATAGTAGATGATTACAAGATACTCAATTTTGACCTAGGACACACAACAAGGGAGCAGCATATAAGTGAATGGGAATATATGCACCAGGTTACAACAGAGATGTTAAAGAAAGACAAGGATAAACATGAATATTTGATAAGACACATTGTCCAGTTATAGCAATTCATTAGGGGAATATTTCATCCCAATACTACAATACTCGAGTTGCCTAGTGAGATAGCAATATTGTCAAAAGATGAAGTGAAGGATATGGAAAATAAGAGGTTTGAGGCCAATATTTTTGAGGAATGGTTCAGGACATTTGTGCAAGAAGGAGAAGTGGTGATCAAACAAGCAGTAATAGGATAGGAATTGGTTGCAATAGAAAAGAATAAATGCAGTGTGCTTATATATAATTGTCAGTTTAGAATAGAACAATGCAAGTTTGAATTGGGACAACTGGAGGAAATTGAAGAAAGAGAGGATGAATTAATAAATGAGGGAGTCATTACTCCTCAGATGACAAATCAAGTACCATAGGCTAGGTTAGAGTTAAGGTTTGAAGATGATAGTCTTAGAAGATGCCTCATAGCCACTCAAGGTTTAGAGGAGAAAGCAGACATCATGATCATATTGCATAAGAGGATAGTTGAAAGGCTCATAGATCATGAGTGTATGGATGTACCAGCATATGAACTCCCAAGGGCACTAAAAGAATTTAGGGCCATCTTTGCACCATGTATGGAGAATCCAGAGGTGTATTTAAGTAAACAAATGATTGATTCAATAATGGAGGAAAGTGCCAAGATGAAGAAATATAAGAAGAAAAGTGAAGGTTCAGGTAAAGAAGAAAAGAAATTGAAAGAGGGAGTCACAATGCAAGAATATATATGGACAAGGAGTCCAGGGGGAAATCGCACCTTCATAGAAGGTGTAATACATAATTTCAAGACATATCTGAAGGAGTAGGGAAGTATAAAAAGGGGCAAACAATACTAATGAAAGAGTTAATTGAAGGGTATCTGCAGGCAAGGTCAACAAGAAAGAATAATTCAAAGGAGGAGAATCTTGTTTTGAAAAGATTCCAATGGCATCCTTTGAGGCAGAAAATATACCATAAAGATATTTTGAGAAATGGTTAGGAACAAATGTACACTCTTGATCAAGAAAGTATGAATACTAACTGTAGATTAGGTTTTGTAGTCGTAGCAGTATGAAGCTTCAAATTCTATATAAGAAGCTCTGCTACTTGTATATTATTCACATAGGGATTTTAGAATTGTAGCTTGCACTTATAAGTTGTCAAAGTATTGGAATAGAGAAGATATTTCTTTTAGTTTAGAAAAGGGGGTCACCTGTGTCTACATCAAGGAGTACGTGGAATGTCTGGTCTCCTTGGTGTATCTATAAAAACATCTGTAAGTTTTCTAGTAATTTCATTAGTGAAACAAAGGTCATTCTTACATTGTAAATCATATATGACTTTGTGCTTTGAATATAAGTAAACTCAGAATTCTGCATCTATTACTGAGTGTTTTCTAACTCTTACTAGTATCTGAAGTATTATTCTTTAAAAGCTTGCAATCTCTGGTGTATGTTCATGAAAATGTTCAGGACTTTACATTTGAAGATTTAAATGTGTTGATTTGATCAATTTACTATATACTTTAGGACATGAGCAACAAAAAATTTAAATCCTATATTGAAATGATACTTAGTTTGAGTTTCTCTAACTTTTCTCCAACAACTGAAAATAATTAGCTTAAACGCAGAAATCTGAAGAAAATTGTCTTGCATTTGAATAAAGAATGAGGAATTACATTGATATTTGACAATTTTAATATTAATTTGAAAGACAAAATTTGTTTCATAGAAATTCATACAAAGCTTTGTAGTACAATAGTGAATTTATGCAAAAGAATGAATACTTTGTTGATATTTACAACAATTTGCATAGTTTGAGTCCAGTAAGTCACTGATCATCTTAAATCAAGTAAGGCCCCTTGAATATTACAATTTCACATCAACCTGCTGAATTGTCCACAAGGTCAAGACCTGACCATATAGAAACTTGGGATTAAGAACTCTTACGTGATTTCTTCATATCTTTCAAGACAGTTTAGGTTCATTTTGTGAATTTTAACTTTTATTATGAATGTGTAAAAACAATCATCAACAGGGAGGACTACCATGAATTTTATCAGAAGTTTCCTCATTTATTTAATACTTTTACCAGTTAAAAAATAATGAACTTACTTTTTAGTTACATTTTGATACTTTATATCATCGAGGACAATGAATCTTTAGGGGAAGGATATGTTACATCCCTAATTTTGGTCTTGCTAATACTTTTTACTTTTACTTGAGCATAAGTAAATGAATTTTGATGTTTAGATTAATATCAAGTAAAAACATAGATTCTATTGATTGTCATTTATGGAATTATGGAAAATGCAAATGTTTTATCGATTTAATAATTACATTATGAGAATTTGGTTTATTATTTGAATAATGATGCACTGATCATAATCTGTTAATTTCAAGTTTTATATAGGATTACAGGTTTCAGATGACTCTTAGAGAAAAGAGAGAGAGAGAGAGAGAGAGAGTATCTTTCAAGGAGAGAAATATACACCTTGGGTTACAAGTGTTCATTTGCCAAAATGAGTACAAGTGTTTAACAAAACGTGAACCGGTATCAATAGAGGTAAGCCATGTTTTGTCAATATAGATTTTGAGTCTATTCGACAAGTAGTTGATATCTTTTGATTCTTTTATGGGTTAGTCATCTGTGTTGACTTTGTTGGTCATAAAAGAAAATGATGTCTTCAGAGTATAACAATGTTTGTTTATGATTAACATAAATCTTATGTCAACATTGACACAAAATTGTTGGGTTAGTATCCTTAAGTCATAGAAGGTTAAATTGTGATATTAAAATGTCATACGGTGATCTTATCAAGTCAAGTTGACGTGATTTAACAAGAGTCTATGAAGGGGAGACAAGCTCAACCCTTTCATATTATTCGTAAGCCTTTCAACTTATTATTATTATTATTATTATTATACATTGACCATAGCATAAATAATCAAGTAGGGTTGGTGTCATGTTAAACCATATTTAATTATATAAATATATATATGTATGCATCGATTTGAGGTGAACACCTCATAATTATTATGGCATACATATACATATAAATATATATATGTATGCCATATGGGGGAGGAACCATAGGCTTGTATATAAGAATGCTTGATCATGTTTGGTTTCTATGAGGAGGTTATGCCCTCATGTTCTGTTGTGAGGTGATTATTGCCCTCGTTTGACACTTCTTGTCCTAACTATCTAGGTCTCTGTTTCTTCTTCTTCAACCATCAGAGTTTGACTCGATGTGTGATATTTTCCAAGTGATTGCATGTCCATTATGATGCAAGATTCATGCTTGTATGTGTTTATGATGGACTATGATTTATGCCTCATTTGGTGTGCATTGAAGGTGTGATTATTTCCCTTATTCTTGAATGTTGTGATGTCATTCTATTATGCTTTGGCAAGTGTGTCATATGTTACTTGAAAGCACCTGGATGGTAGTTGTATCATGTGTTGTTTATATGCATTGTATTGGCAGTTGTGTCATGTGTGTTGTATGCATTGATTGGTGTGTATGCCATATGTTTCTATGTGTACCCTAGATTGAGTAAGATGATGCTCGCAGTTTTTTCATGATCACCTTCTCCATAGCTTGAGGGTTGCCTAGAGTTGCATAAACAACTATTGCGCTCAAAGATGGCAATATGGTTGGGAGGTGAGCAATATTTCCCATTGGTCCTTCATGATGATCTTCAGGTGTTGGATGGTTCCCTTATCTTCTTGTAAGTTGATTATTTCATGCTTCATGTCTTGTTACACCTTGGAAAGCGTGTTGGTTTTTGGGTGGTTTATTCACTTGTATATTATTATTATTAATTAATGTAAACTTTGTAATGTAGGTCTTTTGAGACCCTTGTAATAAGATGTAATTAATGCTATGAGTTTAATTATGATGTTGGCTATGATTCATCTATGTTTAGGATGAAGCCCCTCAAATATTGTAATTATTAGATATCATCCTGGATTTTTTCATGCCTCAGTTTGTGACGACGTTGGCATGTTTTGATAGATTTTACATGTTAGAATCTAGTTATGTTAGCATGTTTAGACTCAGTTATTTGATGTTTTATTCAAGATGTTTATGGATATGTTTGGGTTGGATCATATTCATCCCACATAGGTGGTGACGATCCTATCTTTGCTTTTGGCATGTGTTGATGTTGGTGTCGAACATGCGTAGCTTTTTTTTCACTTTTATCTTGTTTTGCCTATTCAACCCTTTTGTGAAGTTTGTTATGGTAAGGTACTCATTTGACCACCTAAGTGTATCCATGATGTCATTTCCATGATGTGATATGCATTCTTGGATTATTCCCTCTTTTTCTTTGGGAAGTGTGCCTTTGCATGAGTTCAACTAGTGAACATTCTAGTTGGTTGAGGAATCGTACCTCCTAGTTGGACCATCCCATGGGTGAGCATTACCCTTGTGTTTGGGATGTCATGTGTAGTCATGGAATGGACTAAGGTGGATGTCTCCCTCATCCTACTCCATGTGTTCATGAGGGAGCAAGGTCATGGACATGTATCTGATCCTCGTCATAGAGTGAGCTCCACCTCCTCCTTGGTCATCATGGTGAGTTGTCACATGATGGGTGAAGTCTTCTGTTACATCCCCAATTTTTGTCTTGCTAATACTTTTTACTTTTACTTGAACGTAAGTAAATCTATTTTTATGTTTAGATTAATATCAAGGAAAAACATAGATTCTATTGAATGTCATTTGTGGAATTATGGAAAATGCAAATGTTTTATCAATTTAATAATTACATTATGAGAATTTGGTTTATTATTTGAATAATGATGCACTGATCCTAATATGTTGATTTCATGTTTTATACAAGATTACAAGTTTTGGATGACTCTTAGAGAAAAGAGAGAGAGTGTATCTTTCAAGGAGAGAAATATAGACCTTGGGTTATGAGTGTTCATTTGCCAAAACAAGTATAAGTGTTTAACAAAATGTGAACCAGTATCGATAGAGGTAAGCCATGTTTTGTCAATATAGCTTTTAAGTCTATTCGACAAGTAGTTGATATCTTTTGATTCTTTTGTAGGTTAGTCATGTGTCTCGACTTTGTTAGTTGTAAAAGAAAATGATGTCTTTGAAGTAGAACGATGTCCGTTTACAATTAACGTAAATCTTATGTCGACATTGTCACAAAATTGTTGGGTTATTATCCTTAAGTCATAGAAGGTTAAATTGTGATATTAAAACGTCATATGACGATCTTATCAAGTCAATTTGATATGATTTAACAAGAGTCTATGAAGGGGAGACAAGCTCGACCCTTTCACATTATTCATAAGCCTTTCACCTTATTATTATTATTATTATTATTATTATACATTGACCATAGCATAAATAATAAAGTAGGGTTGGTGTCATATTAAACCATATTTAATTATATAAATATATATATATGTATGCATCAATTTGAGGTGAACACCTCATAATTATTAACTATATTCTTGATCATGGAGCAGTCATAGGCTTGTATATAAGAATGCTTTCCTTTATCTCGAGTGATGGATCAAACCACTCTAAGTGATCATTAAATGATCGAACTATTTTATGGTTGCTATGTCGGCCTCTATTGAGAGGAGTTTTTGGTGTTAAAAACCACATTTGATAAGCTCCCTATGAAGGACATTTTCCATCAACATGTGTAAGACATTGCATCTTTTGAGGTATCAGTTCTAACCGAAAACAGTATGTGGACTGTCCTTGCATTTATTTTGTATCTAACTATATTAGTGGGAGAATAATGATAGGACGACTCATTAAGAGTCATGTTTGAGTCTTTAAGGGAACGACTCAGTAAGAGTCGATGGAAGGGGGGTGTTATGCTTTTAGAAGGATCATTGTGAGTAGCAGAAGATAGATAACCAATTTTGAGAAGGAAGTATCATCGGTTCTTAGGAGTCCATTGGAGTTCTCAAGTTTGCAACTCTTTTTACCTTGAATCCGTCAATTGCCATGTTTCTACTTTTGCATAGTATGCTTGAATTCAAAAGATGAATCATACTTTCTTTTATTCAACATCTTTTGTAGTATCTTGATAGTAGTCATTTGAATTTCCAGATGAGAAAAACCATTTTTTTCGATGTATTGTTGATCATAATCTATGATGTTTTCTTAGATAAAATCATTGTCATGCCGATAGTTACTAATAAATGCAAATGACTTATTTTCCAGATAGGAAACCAGTAGCATCGATGAGCTTTTACATGGCTGATGCAACAATTTATCAATGAATTCAAAACCAGAGCTCTTAGAGCTAGGAAATATGATATGCTATTACGATGTCAAATTACCTTGTAGTGATAGTATGATTATTATCATTTGCACACCTAAATAAGGTTCTCATTAATTTATATATGGTTAGATTGAGCCATATAAAGCTTGAATCAATGAGTGAGATATAACATGCAGCCGATCAACTATGATATTATAGTTTTAAAATCATGCAAAGATATTTGATGTTGCTTAGTACAAAATGATACTTAGATATGTTAACTCTTTGGATATGAGTAACATGACCAATTAGTAAGTTAGGCTGATATCGATTGAATTATCCTATGTATAGTTTTATATCAAATGATTTCCATTGAACACTTAGATTCTTAAATATTTGGAAAACTATCTTATCTAGTCGAGTGATGGGAAACTAGGAATAGTTTGGCAAATGAAATAAGTACCATAGGACCATCTTTATTATCTATTATATTAATCTTGATGAGTATAATATTGTTGTAAATCATTATGATGAGAATAGATAAAGTCTAAACTTGATATTGCATAGTATGGAAACTTATTTATGTATGCAATTTAAACTATGGTGATTATCAATGTTATTGCAATAGGAAAGATAGAAGGAAATCATACTCCATTGTGTAGGAGGTAATATTTTTGATAGAGCCATATTATTTTTAATCTTGTTTGAGTTAACCCAGGGGTTACAGTTTTTAAACCTTAGTCTCATAGTTATGAGATATGATTATATTTGAAATATAGGATTATTAAAGGTTGTTATGAAAACCCTAGTATCAAATATGGAAACAAATGATTAGTTATATCCATATGAGCTCGTCTAAGTCAAGTAGACCATTACCATGAAAGATGTTAAAACTATTTACGTAAACTTAGGTGGTGAGGATAAACTACAAGAATATGATAGTATCCAAGCCGAGTCGGGGTGAGTGAACATTTCGACCACGTTCGTTATGAGTGTTATTGATATTAAAACTTTGGCCAAAGTAATGTATTCATTTTCTACATGCATTGTCAGTTCACTATATTTGGATTGCATAACCTATTAGAAAATCATACTTAGCTAGAGGGTATCTAGGGTTGTATGATTGATAGAGTTGTGTAGGATACAACACTATGTACTCGGAAGGCAAATTACCACTAGTCACCTTTGGTCTATATTCCTCGTGAAGGGTAGGGCCACTTCCTATGTGGAAGATGTGTGGGAGATTGTCAGTCTGTGGATGGAGGTAAAACACTTGAAAGATGCTCTCTCTCTCTCTCCAGCAGAAAATATGCCAAGGCTTGAGATAAAGATGTCAGATATTCAGAAGTAGTGATCTTTCTAAAATTGTTTATGTAATTGAAATACTTATGTAAATACTTGTAATTGAGAAAGACAATATGTCATATTTGTATTATGTAAGAGAATCTTGCAATTTGTTGTTACTTGATTATATGATAAATAAAAGAAAAATTTTGTCTCTCATTTTTACCTTGTTGAATTTATTCCATGGTAAGTTCTCTATATTATTGTGTTTTTTGAACATGGATGTTACATCTTCTACTTGTGCCAACTTGACTAGTGCAATGGTGATGTCATTTTAGGTGTTTTTGTGCTTGTTGTGACACCTTGTGTGTGCCTAAGTGCAATGCAACATGTAAATGTCGCACTTGCAAATGCAAAAAAATTGTTGATTCGACGTTTGTTCAGCTAATGCTTTGGGTGAAAACCTAGGGCATTACACTTGGTACCAGAGCTAGGTTGCAACATTGGGAGCTCTAGAGTGTGTTCTTCTCAGCTTGTTCAAGCATGTGTGGGTTCCTTGTGTGTTTATGGGTTGTGAAGAGAATGTGATTTCTTTCGATATGTCTTCCTTGAATGATTGTGTTTGAGTGACCTTTCTAGGGTCATGTTCGTGCTTGTATGACCACTTTTGCTATTGGAGTTATGGGAACCATTGTGTGAAAGGAAATACCATGTTCTTGAGTGTGATTAAACCTAGTTTACTCTTTTAAGAGTTATGCATTTGTATGTGAAAGAGATGATGTTTTCATCATATGCATGATATTTGAAGAATATTGTTGTGGTAATGCTAGTTTAAATGAACTTTACATTGTGCACCTTGTTGTGTGTATGTTTGTTGCAAGAGTAGCATACCCTCATAATGCTTGGCATATTTGTTTATTAATTGCCTCTATATGTTGATTGGAAATGCTTTCCTAAAAATCATATTGCACTGTCTTCTTGAGAGCATGTCCATGTGTGTGGATTAATTATGTGGTTGTAAGAAAGATAGTGTTGAATGGCATTGCTAGAATAGATCATTTGGGTAATGACTTATGTCCCCAAATTGCATTCTTCCCTAGGATTCATGTGGGAACCTGGGTGTAATTATTGCATTGCATTATTTGAAGAGTTAAAGAGAAAAGGGATTGTGAAAAGGGTCATTTGCATACTCCTAGTGATGTTTGAGGTGTTAGAATCATGAGTGAAGTAGCAACCCCTACATCTTGTGTTTCTAAGTTGTGTTTCCCCTATTGTAATGTGTGCATTTAGTATGCTTGTCATCATGTTATGGAGAAATTTAGCATCATGTGAATCAAACGTTGTGTAAGTGCTTGACCCCCAACCTAATTCTCCCTCGTGTTTTGATTTGTGTTGTATGTGAATGTTGCATTAATGCATTGTCCATATATGCTTGGTGAATCCTTGTTTGGTGACAAATGTTAACCATTCTTGTTGTGAGAGTGATGTGTTTAGATATCTTGGTTTGTGAACCTAATTTGTCCTAGCTTAATCCTGCTTACTAGATGTTTGCTAGTGTGTGACTTTGTGTGTCATTGTGTGGTGATTGTGATTCCCTTGAATGGAATGCAACCTTTGTTTTTGGGCATCTTGAGTGGTGTTTGTTTGGTTAAGTAGAAATGATCTCATGTTTTGATGTGGTTATAGTCTTAGAAGACTTGTTTTCTTAGTGTGATTGAATGTGTTCTCTTACTTGCCTTGGATTTTAGAATCCAAGTGTAGTATAGAATTGTACTCCCTCTCTTGTGACTAGAATTAGTCATGTGGTTCATGTAATGTGGAACTTTTAAATCTTGATACTTTATTTATTTGACTTTGGTGAATTCACTAAATGTTGTAAGGGCCAACATTGAATTTTTATTCTTGTTTATGAATAAGTATAGCCATCAAAGTTTGATATTCATTTATCTTGTGACTTTTATGGTCATCTTTAATTTACTATTGAAATTGAGCTCATTTTATGCCTTATTGATGGAATTGACTTTTTTTCCACTTTGGTATTTTATTTATTTATTTATTAATGGTGGCTACCTTGAATGTTTTAAATTGTTGGTCATGTATCACGTTATGTTCTCTATCATGTCCATGATGGGCCTCTGATGGATTGTATAAGGGAGTAGAATGCAAACAATATACTAGTTTTTGGTGTGTGTGTTACTTGAACTATGGTAGATTGAATTCCTTGGTTTGTTGTTAGACGTGCAAGTGAATATTGTGTGAAATGTTGAGAAATTTTGAAATGGAACTTTGTGTTGATATGGATCACTTAATGTGAATTGAATTATTGTATGAGCTTAAATGTTGATTCTTGGTTGTGTCTATGTGAAAGAGATATGTAGAGAACTCATTTGGATTGAATCTTGCTTTTAGTAATTGCATTTGGTTGAATGTTGACTTAGTCCACCAACTATTGTTGTTCTTTCTTGTTTTGTTCCTGTTAGTATTGGATGTGATGCCATGCTCCTAGTGTTTCAACATTAGTGGAGTGTATGATGTATCCTTTTGATGTGAATTCCATAACTACACTTATGTTTTGGCATAATGTAGGGTTTGATGGAGCCTTAGTGCAAGAGCACGTATTATTTATATATTTATGGTATTATAGTTGTTTTCTTTCTCTTGTTGAGTTACCAACCTTGGGAATTTGGTTGCTTCAAGAGTTTCTCCTTAGTTTTTTGGAGGTTTCCTAGCATAATGATGAAAGGGATCAACTCTTTTATGAAGACGTTGATATCCTATGTATTCCATTTTATGGATACTTGGTGTTTAGGCCATGAGGAAGCCTTGTGTTTCCTAGTCGATCATGAATTCATGATCATGTGTTTTTTGACCTTTTTGGTCTAGCTTAGTTAAGAGATGAAGTGGTGTTGTGAGTGTAAAGGGTAAAATTTGGATGTTTGGTTTTTGGTAGTTTTGTGTATGTATCCTCCTTTCACCCTTTCATTCAAGGACCTAGGGTCAAGTTACAATGTACTATCATACCCTAGGTCACTATGAGATGTAGGGAAACTTGGATTTGTATGATTTGATTGTTAATTATGCTTAATTATACATTAAAACCCTAATTATACAAATGCAATAGCAAACAGACGAACATCAGAAACTGCTGCTATAGAAAGATGTAAAATAACAAATAACTGTGCACCTATTTTTGAAGATCAGAAGTGGAATAGTCAGGGACTAATGAGCATGCACCCAAGTCCAAGGCCTAGGTTTTCATCAGGATCTGGAAGTTCAGTCTACAACCTATTCCTACTGTCACAGAGATTTTCCCATCACGAAATCTGGAGGACTAAAGAGCAGGTGCCTAAGTCCAGGGTGTTGTTTTCAACTCTGATTTTCAAATCTAACACTCTGTAGTACCCTCGTGCAACTCCATTTTTCCTATATCTTCAACCTGTAACCTACAATCACAAAACTTTGGGAGGGGGTTGTGGTGTTTAGAGGCTTGCCTCAGTCAAGCCCTAGAGAGACATTCAAGTCTTTCGAACACCATTGTCAGATAGAGAGTGCGTGCCCTTGGAGGCAAAGAAAAAAACCAAATGATAAATGCTCAAAAACACAAATTATGTCACCTTGTAGTGAAGATCTCATGGGATAAGGAAGCTCTTCATGCCATGAGGAGATGGTTGCTCAAATCTGCAAATACAAACACACAGACAACACAAATCTACTTTTGCTTCATAATGAATGCCTTGAATCACCTTCACGTAAACTTGAGAATCCAAATTGCTAGCTAGTAATCATCTAGTTGTAATCTTGTAATCCACTAGTTTACAAATGAATACCTAAACATGCTTATATATGCAACTACAAACACTCCCGCCAAGAATTTCATAATTCAAACTTACCATGTTGGCATAGGACCTAAATAACTATCACAAGCTGACACCCAAAATTTGGGACTGACCCAAAATAGGGTAGGACTAGGGTGTGGGCATCAAGTTCTCCCTCCTTATTTTGGTTAGGGTTAGGTTCAAGGGATCCCCCTAGGTACCATTTGTCATGAAACTTAGGGCTCATTTCATTGGAATGTCAAAATATGATGCAAGATGTTCTAAATGCAGATTAAAGACCTGGGAGCTAAATCTTATGAGGGAAAACCCCCAAGGGCACATTTTTTGTAATTACATTTAGCCCTCACTTTAATGTATGTATAAACGTGAGACCAATACATGCATTAAAGTACGGTCAACAAACATAGCAAACATGTCAAGCACGAAGAAGACACATCAAACACATTGAAGACAATGATAGGCACGCAGAACATGGAGAAAACATTAGATGCATAGAAGACAATTGATGTATAGAAGACAGGAATGATTTCTTTTCTTTTCTTTTTCTCATATATATGAAATGCAGATGCAAGTATAGGAAAGTAAACACACTTCTCATAATTGAGGAAGCACTCATCATGTTGGTCTTTAGACTACATATGGGACAACATGCACGCAAGACATGCCAAACCTTCCATAATGTAGGAAGTACTCATTGCACTAGCCTTTAAACTGCATATGGGGCAATAGACAAGCCAAACAAAGCAAGCACACCAACGCACACACTTTGAAGACATGGAGAAAACATGACAGACAATTGATGGAGTGTTCCTATTTCTAGGCTCATCACCATCTCAGGCACATTATAGGCACACACTGACGATTGTGCTTCACCACAACAATTGCTAAAGACATGCTTAAGGGTTGAGTTAGTCACATAACCACTCCCTGCCTCCGCAGAGGACTTTTGAAAATGACAAGTGGGCACTCTCCGCAAGAGATATGCCATGCCCGCCTCCACAGAAGGCTTAATATGATTGATTGATTCATTGATTGATTACAAACAAACTCAGAGTGCAGGAAGTACTCATCGCACTAGTATTTAAACTGCACCTGAGGACAAGCACATTGCTAACATCTACAATGAAAAACTTACCTTATATATGCCCCCACCTTAAGGTGGTTTATATCATGTATCGATATCAAGCACATTAAGGTAGGAAGAAAACACACAAGGGAACACAGACTTTCGCAAAGCCCATGCCCCTCGGAAGTGACATGTACTTTACGATCACCAAATGTTCCCACAAACACATCCCTGCAAGAAACATGTTAGTGTCCATAATCATGATAAACAACAACATCAATGCATATGATTAATCACACAAAGATCCAAGGTTATACTATGAATTAGGAGACCAAGGATAACTGTGGGGCTATATCATGAAAATCTCTGAATCAAGCGTCACCAAGATGATATTCAAAGACAAACAAAGTGCACGAAGCAGTAGTATTGTTAAGGTTTGTAAGTGAGATAAAATCATCAAAATCACTACAGAGAAATCATGGAGTGCTTCTACTAACCAAGTGTCGGATAAGATATACAACCCCATCGTCATATTAGGAACTAAGTCTAATTTTTGATTTCTTGCTAAAGGGATGCTAGGTCCGCATTAGTATAATAAGTTTTTCATCATCTGCCCGCTAGATAGAAACACTAGATGAAGGGAAACAATAAATAAGAGAGGAGAAACAAGTGTCTTAGGGACAGTCATGTAGGAGGGTGGCCCCAAGTCACCAACTGCAATGCTATGTCCGTAAGACAACACACAACGATGAAATCAGAGAGAGAGGCAATATAGAATAATGATGATACAAATAGAAGGTCACAATAGAGGCAATCTCCCAGTATCTCGGACCTTACAAGAGAATCATGGGTCATCCCAGGAGGCCTAAACACATAACACATCACGGGGGCAACACATCATGAGAGAGAGAAAGGGTTAGAGATACTTACCTATAGGGATACCCCAATTAACTTTTGTCAACAATTAAATCAATGCCATTTTTTTGTGGATGAGATGAATTATTAAATTTCTCCTTGTCCACTTCTATTAAACCAATTATTTAATCATAATTCAGATAATCATCTTCATCATCATAAGTTTCATTAAGAGAGTTTTCATACTCATCATTCCCAATGTGTTTTGTTAAATCTTCTACTGCTTGAGGGTATGTGTTCATGACAAATGTGTAGTTGTCTAGATCATATCATGGCATAACATTATATTGTACAATATGTGCTAAGCCTCAAACAACATGAATACCATCTTGCCCTTCTTTTATCAATTTTATTATGTTGTGAATCACAAGTATAGCTTTTGTTGCTATCCTTTAAGTTTCAACAAATGCTTGAAAATTGGCTAGGTCATTGTCAAGTTTGTTTATTTGCTCATCAGTTACATGTATTATCACATCAGTAGGATCCTCAACATTAGGGAATATTGGTTCTTCTATTGTAGTTGTAGGAGGCATGATGTCTTGCAAAAGTTGTGTTTCTCCTGTTGTTGGTAAGGTATCAGTGATTTCATTGTCTTGTACTAGTATATCTTCATGAGAAGAATCATTTTTCAACGAATGCCCAGAGGATAAATGTATGTCATCATAACATGTATTGGATATAGGATAAGTGCTATCACAATTATATTTTTCATTTCTACTCATGGAGATGAACTCGGTTAAGCTTTCTAATATCATAGGATGTTCACTCATGAGGATTAGAAATTTATCAAAATCAAGATCTGTGATAAATTCATGTAGAGATACCATAGAAAAATGACATGAAGGTGCCATATGTATGTTTTCAAATCAGTGCAAGATCATATTTTAAAATTTTTTCAACAGTATGCAAAAGACAAGTACAAAACTATATGCAAAATTGACCTAAAAATGCTTTATTTTTTTGTACTTTTTCAATGCAAATATATGAAAGAAAAAGGTGTTGTAAGGATTTTGATTAGGGGAAGAAAATAATATGTCTAATATCAGTCCAATACAGAATTGGATCCTTTACAACACACTTTTGATGCAAATCTAAGATGATGATAAGTTAAAACCTAGTGAAAATACACTAAAATATGTGAATTTTTTTACCAAATCTCAATGCAAAAGAGGATGACAAAGGGTGTTGTGAGGAAAATGATTATGGACATCAAATTATATCAGTAATAAAATCCACCTAATGCCAAAATATCCATCACAACACGCTTATAGTGCCACTCAAGGTCAAACCCTAGTGGAAATATGGCAAGAATAGGCAATTTTTCACAATTTTTCAATTCCAAGACCTAGAAAAAGCGGTTTTGTAAAGAATTTTAGGAGGTGTAGAAAATAATAGCAATGATATCAGTCACCTCAATCCATAAAATTTTTCACAACATTCTTGGAGTACAATCTAGGTCAAACCCTAGGGCAAATATAGCAAAAATGTGCAACTTTTCACCAAATTTTCAATACAAGAGCCCAATAAAAAGGTGTTGTGAAGATTTTTAGGAGGGGCAGAAGATAATTACCCTAATAACAGCCAATTAGTGCAAAAAGACTCTTCACAACATGCCTATGGTGCAAATTTTGAAAGTCAGTAAGGCCAAATCTAGTGAAATTCAAGGTTTTTCAAGCCCTAGGTTTGAGACCTTGATGCAAAATGCTATATGAATATATTGTAATATGTTTTATGATGAAAATTAAGTCCACTCATATCTGAAAATTATCTTCACACCCTATCATGCAAAATGCAAGTGCAAATCTCAGGAAAAATCAATAAAAATGCTAGTTTTTGTTGAAATTTTCTATGTAAAAATGCAAATTTTTGAAATCTAAATGAAAATATACACTAACATGCAACACTACAGCCAAATGAAAATTTCAATGAGTGTCTAAGATTAGTAGAAAAATCTGAAACAAGATTTTGCCTACAAACCCTAATTTTTGGAATTACTAGGTTATATGAAAAATGCAAAATTTCTAACAAAACCCTAGCAATTTTATGCTAAAACTGTAATGCAATCTATTGAATTTTTGTAATTTTCTGCAACTTATCTCAGATATAATGCAAAAATTATAAATTTTATAAAATTCAAATTAATTAATGCAACATGCAAACTAGGGTTTGCAATTGTTTTCTAATTTTTCATTTTTTTTGTAAGTTTTCCAATGCAATAAGATGAATGATACTATGAATGAATGAAATCACTGCAAATCTAAAGCAAAACACTCAGAAAGGTGTAAACAAGTCCAACAACATGAGTTCACCTAAATGTAAAGGGTGGAATTTGGATAGTTGAGTTTTTGGTAGTTTTATGTATGTATCCTCCTTTCACCCTTTCATTCAAGGACCTAGGCTCGAGTTGCAATGTACTATCATACCCTAGGTCACTATGACATGTAGGCAAACTTGGATTTGTATGATCTGATTGTCAATTATGCTCAATTATACATTAAAACCCTAATTATGTAAATACGACAACAAACAGATGAAGATCAGAAAATGTTGCTACAGAAAGATGTCAAATAACAAATACCTATTCACCTATTTTTAGGGTTTGGAAGCGGAATAGTCAGCAAATAATGAGTGGGAACCCAAGTCCAAGACCTAGGTTTTTGTTAGGATCTAGAAGCTCAGTCTGCAACTTGTTCCTGCTATCATAGAGATTTTCCCGTCATGGAATCCAGAGGACTAAAGAGTGGGCACCCAAGTCTAGGGTGTTGTTTTCAACTCTGATCTGCAAATCTGACACTCTATAGTACCCTCTTGCAACTCCACTTTTCCTATATCTTCAACCTATAATCATAAAACTTTGGGAGGGGGTTGTGGTGTTTAGAGGCTTGCCTCAATCAAGCCCCGGAGAGACATTCAAGTCTTCCAAACACCATTGTCAGATAGAGAGTGTGTTCCCTTGGAGGTAGACGCAAAAACCAAATGATAAATGATCAAAAACATAAATGATGTCACCTTGTAGTGAAGATCTCATGGTAGAAGGAAGCTCTTCATCCCATGAGGAAATGATTGCTCAAATCTGTTAATACAAACACATAGACAACACAAATCTTCTCTTGCTTCAAAATGAATTCCTTGAATCACCTTCACGTAAACTTAAGAATCTAAATTGCTAGCTAATCATCTAGTTGTAATCTTGTAATCCTCTAGTTTACAAATGAATGCCTAAACATGCTTATATATGCAACTGCAAACACTCCCAACAATAATTTTGTAATTCAAACTTATCATGTTGGCATAGGACCTAAATAACGATCACAAGCCAACACCCAAAATTTGGGACTGACCCAAAATAGGGCAGGACTAGGGCGCAAGCACCCAAGTCCTCCCTACTTATTTTGGTCAAGGTTAGGTTCAAGGATCCCCCTAGGTCCCATTTGTCATGAAACTTAGGGCTCATTTCATCAGGATCTCAAAATATGATGCAAGATGTCCTAAATGCATATTAAAGACCCAAGAGCTAAACCTTATGAGGGAAAAGCCCCCAAGGGGACATTTTCCATCATTACACTGAGTAGTCTTGCACCTTGTTGGTGTGCTATGGCCACCTTAGATGTGCTCCTTGTGAGTAATTAGTTGCTAAGCCTTTTTTGATGTAAGTTCTTATGTTGTTAGAGGATGTGGTTTAGATCTTTCCCTCTGAGAACCTGTTTGGTTGATCCTAGTTTTGGTGATGTAGAGATAGAGTTTTAGAGAAACCCTCTCTTTTAGGAGTGGAATATGAGAAAGTACCTCATGTAGGGAAAACTTGTCTAGAGTTGAGGCATGCTTTTGGTTAGGATGAAGGTGAGGTAGTCATGCCTATAACCTTTTTGAGTTAGCTTTCCTTGATCCTTGAGTTATTTTGTTGCGGGTAGTGCCTGAGGAAGGGCTATTGAGAGAGTAATCTTTTGTTTGCATTTCTCCTTGAGAGTGGATATGGTAACCTTGTGAGTTTCCTTAGACTTAGTTGAGAGCTTGAAAGGTTATCCTAGTATAGTTGTGGTCTTGAGTTTTATAGACTTGACTTGCTTGTGCTCTGTTGCACCTTTTGGGTAGATCCTCTTCTCATTATAGTGGCATATGGACGATGGAGTGGTGTAGTCTTAGAGGATTTGTATGCATGATGGTTGGTTTTGACCTAGTCATTGCACCTTTGGAGATTTATTTTATTTTTTTGAGACCTTCACCTATTGTTGGTTAGGAGGACTAATCTTTTGAGATCTGCTGTGTTTTAAAGGATTGTGAACTAAGGGTACTTCATCCTTATGTTTTTGTAGGCTTCCAGGAGTAAGCCTAATGCTAGTGGGGGAGAATGTAATGCCCACCCTAGTTTGTGCCTGTGTGCTTTTTGATTCATATGTTATATGTTGCTCTGAGTGTTTATTAGTGTATTATGTTATTATTATGCTTTGATGCATTGCACCAAACTTGTCGATGAGGTCTATGGTGCCATCGATGGGTTCTAAGGATGTATTCTACATGACCATTGAGGTGTTCTCAATGGGGTTGTGCTTTATTATTTGGTTTCCAACTATGCATTATGGGATGCATACGTTGTGATTGTGCATGTTAGATTATTCTAGTGCTTCAACTTCACTATTTTAACCCTACTTGTTATAGTTGTGATTCTCGTATTATTCATGCATTGTGAAATGTTTTTGTTTATGCATCATGTTCCTGGATCATGCTAGTCATAGATGATTATAGTCGATGTGATTATTTTATATCATGTGTGATTATAGCATGTTAGAGTAGACTATGTTGCTTTGGCTATTATATGTGGAGCAGGTATGCCTGATGGTTGACTTGAGTGTATAGGTAATTATAGGTGTTAACTAATGTGGTAAATGTGGAGAAGGTTGACATGGCATGCTAATCCATCTCACCCTTATCCTTATGTTGTGGAAACCCATAACGTGTGCTTGAAGTCAATTACGTGTGTTTCCATATCATTTTGCACTTTATTTTAAATGATCTCAAAAAATGTGTTTTCCATGTTTTTAGATTATTTTAATGATTAATTATCTTAGCGAAAATATCTATTGCAATATATTATGCTAGAGGAATAAATTTAAATGATTTTGAATTATTTCTTAAATTCAATATTTTTCTATCAAAAAGGTAGAATTACATTAAATTAGAAAACAGAATTCCTAATATGGCGTGTTTAGATTTTTCGGAATGAGATTGAGTTAAAAGGCAATTACCTGGTTAGCATAGTTGCAATAAGTTCATTAGTTAATTTTTTATTACTAAATGTGTTGCCTGAAAGGTATTTGTAAGTTGAAATATTGTTAAATCAATTTTAATGTTCCTAGGTATTTTATTAAATTATTTAGGTTACTAAAATGAAATAAATTAGATATGTTTTTAAATGGTGTGTTAAATGAATATATTTTATTTCATTATTGATTAAGAAAAAATGATTATAAGTGAATTTTATATTCTATTTTAAATTAGGGCTTTTGGGTGTTAAAAGGGGAATAAGGAGTTATTTTATTTCATTCTGTTTCCTCTCCATTTGCTCTCTCCTCTCAAACCCTCTCTTGTTGAAAAGAAGGACTTTCTCCATGAATGAAAGAAAGGTTGAATTGCTTGGATTGCTTGGTTGAAGTGAACTAGATTTCAATTGTGGATGCTTGTGTGTGATCAAAGATTGCTTTCAAAATCCTCTCCTCTTCCTTGGATTGATTGTAGGAAAGGTCTGATTCTTGAATATTTCCTTTGTTTTAAATTTGTATGCTTTCTTCATTGCCATGCCATATTTAGTGGATTGCTATGGCATCTTGATTATGCAAGGAAAAATTAGATATGAATTTATGGCTGTTTTATGTAATTTTGCTTTATGTTCTTGGTTGGAAACATGCAAAAATAGATAGGGTTATGGAAAATTTTACCTAGGATTACCCACCTTGTTTTTATTGCATATTTGGAATGTTGTGCATTTATGCTACAATGGGTAGTTTTCAAATTTTCATTTGAGTTTGAAACATAAGAGCTAGAAAATTGCTCAAGGTAGCTAAGCTTGCAACAATGGTGAATTTGGGTTTTTATGGTTCTTCCATACAAATAGAAAAAAAATATATTTAAATTTTTAACCTTTCTTAAATATTAATTTTAATGTGGGATGAGTGGTCTCCCATGGAAAATGATGTTTTGCATCTTTTGAGAATATGTTATTTTTATCAAAAATGTGATTTTATCACCTCGTAAATCATGTCATGCCTAATTGGTCAAATTGATGCTATGGGTGTTTAAGAAGAAGTCTAGGTGTAGGAAAGGAGTGCTTCGATCATGCACCATGGCCCAAAGAGGTTGTTAGAATTAAGCGAATGGAAGTTTTAATCAAAAATAGCATTTAAACACATTAGGTAATAAAATTTAATAATGAGATCATCTACACCAAACTACATGTCCTGGTGAAGTGTCCAACTTGCTTGGGCTTGGGTGTAAAGAGAAATCTTTGGTGTATTGTCTAGTTGTTATGAGGAGGTTATGCCCTCATATTCTGTTGTGACGTGAGTATTGCCCTCATTTGACACTCCTGTTCCTATCTACCTAGGTCTTTCTTCCTTCTTCCATCATCAGAGTTTGACTCGACGTGTGATGTTTACCATGTGATTGCATGTCCATTGTGATGCATGATTCATGCTTGTATGTGTTTATTATGGACTATGATTTACACCTCATTTTTCTTTCATTGAAGGTGCAATTATTTCCCTTATGCTTGAATGTTGTGATGTCATTCTATTATGCTTTGGCTAGTGTGCCATTTGTTATTTGAATGCAATTGGATGGTAGTTGTACCATGTGTTGTTTATATGCATTGTATTGGTAGTTGTGCCATGTGTGTTGTGTGCATTGATTGGTGTACATGCCATATGTTGTTATGTATACCCTGGATTGAGTGAGAGGATGCTAGTGGGTTTTTGATGATCACCTTCTTTGTAGCTCGGGGGTTGCCTAGAGTTGCATAGATAGCTATTGTGCTCGACGATGTCAATATGTTTGGGAGGTGAGCAATATTTTCCCATTGGTCCTTCATGATGATGGTGTAGTTAGGGATGTAGGGTCTAGATAATGGACTATCCAAACTTGCAGCTATAGTAAACACAACAGAAACAACACAAACACAACATAAGAATAGAATTGAATGGAAGATTCATATGTTAAATATATTAAACAATTACAATGCTTATATGTTGGAAACATGTAGGCTACAATTTGGCCTTAGAGGCTTGATTTTCAGATCACACCTTGCAAGAAAGATATGGCATTGAAGTGCCTCCGAAAAAGAACTATTTTCCTATCCTACTATCAGATATGAATGACTATCATTCAGTACTCTCCTAAACAATCTAAGAAATGTATATCTATCCTTCTCCAGCTCTAAGAATCCTCCACGTTAGCCTTGAGAGATCTCCAACTCCAAGGAATGATGAAATGTGTAGGTCAGCCTACAACTCATGGTACTGCTCCACAAATAGGTGAAACGTGATGTGATTCTTAATGAAGGTCTATCTGGCCCCAATTTTCCTAGTGTGATGTTCCATTTGGCTTTGTAAGTCACAAGGATGCTCCACAAACCTTGTTTACTCATGTTGACTGACGAATGCTCTGTTATGTGAAAGCTGATGATTTTCTAGTAGCAATATCTCTCCGCATATGAGTCTAAATCTCATGAAAGATTAATATGTTGTAGTGTAGAATCTAATTCTTACTCCATGAGCTCTGAAATGAAGATGTGAAGGAGATGTTGAAACTGCAAATGGCTGAACTATGAGGAAAAGGAAAGAAAGGAAATATTTTTGGTTGATACAAGATTTCTCTTCAACCTGGGATGTTCCTACATCAGAAACTCAAGGTTGTTTGAAAATTGAGTCCCTCACTTTGCTGGGGCTAGAAGAAAACCAAGACGGTCTACCTCAGCCTGAGAAATCCACGATGAGTATTCTTTTGGTCTTCCCTTCCACTTAATCAAATACTCTTTATACTACTTGTCTCTAGTGCTACATCCAAATCTGATATCCAATATCTCCTCTATCTGCTTCAGTTGTTATTGTGGTAATTGATTCTTCAAACCAAATTCAACGTTGTCACTTGATTCTCCCTCATGATATTGATATAGGTTTGCAATATTGAATATAGGTGATATGCCAAATGTCTTTGGTAACTCTACTTCATATGCATTTCCTGAATCACTTCCTAAGAATCTTACATGGTCCAAACTTACTCATCTTCAACTTGTTGTATGTTCCCACTAGAAATCTTCCTTTTCTAAGATATACCATTACTTCATCTCTAATAGAAAATTCCTTGTCTCATTTTCTCATCTGCTTGATCCTTATATTTACTATTCATCTCCTCCAAATGCTTACTGACCTAATTATGTACTACCTCCATGTATCCCACCAATTTTTCTTCCTCTACACTCCTCTTATTCTCTATACTAATGTCTCTTAGCTCTGCAACTCCTCTAGGTTGTACTCCTATCACAACTTCAAATGGTGTCTTCCATGTACTTTTGCTTACTGAGTTATTGTATGCAAACTCTACTTGCAGTAGAATTATATCCCAATTTCCTCCTTTATCTCCTACTAAACATCTCCACAAGTTACCCAAACTCCTATTTAATGTTGAATCAAACTTTAGGTTTGTCTTCATCTTCTTCCACAATGATCTCCAAAAATATTCAATGAATTTTGTATCCCTATCTAAAACTATACTCTTTGGTAATCCATGCAATCTCATAATCTCCTTGCAAAATAGATCAACAACATGTACAACATCACTTATCTTCTTACAATGAATGAAATTATGTGTCATCTTTGAAATGCAGTATCATGTGCCCTCTGTGTCCTTAGCAAACCTAAAATGGAATCCATGCATATATCTTCCCAAGGTCTCTCCGGTACTGTCAAAGATTTGTACAAATTAGTATTTTGACTACTTCCTTTTGCAACTTGACATACTCTACAACTTTGAACAAACTTCCTTACATCCTTATATATCTAAGGCTAAAAATAATGTTCACTTACCAAGGCTACTATCTTGTCAATACCAAAATGTCATGTTAATCCACCACTATGCTTCTCCTTGATCAAATTATCTCTCATTGAACTCCTAGATATACACAACTGATTTCCTTTGAACAACATATCTTCATGAATGAAATAATCCAACCACTTGCATCTATCCATCACAACAGGTTCCTTACATGTATTCCATGCTTCTACAAAATCAAGATCATCTTCATACATATGCTTCAATTCCTCAAAACCTAATACTTCTACCCTCATCTATGTCAACAGTTTCCTTCATGTACTCAATGCATCTAATACTTGTTTGACTTTCCACTTTGGTGCTTCAATACAAATGTGTAACTCTTCATGAACTCTACTCATCTCATGTGTCTCTAATTCAACTTTTCTTAATTGTTCAAATACTGCAAAGCTTGATGGTCAGTGTACAACACAAATTCATTTGGCAACAAGTAATGTCTCCACTTCTTCAAGGCTTAAATTATGGCATAGAACTCTTGATCATAAAATGAATATCTCCTCCTTACATCATTCAACTTCTCACTGAAATATGCTACTGGTTTCCCTTCTAGACTTAACACTGCTCCTATTGTATTTCCATTGGCATCACAATCAACTTGAAATACTTTGTCAAAATTTGGTAATGCTCACATTGGTTGCTCTGTCACCTTTTGCTTCAATAATTCAAAACTCTAATGTGCTCCTGATGTCCACTTAAAATCCTTCATGTCACTCCTCATTGTCTCTGTCATTGGTGTGCATAAAGTACTAAAATTTTTAATGAACTTCTAGTAGAAACTTTCTAATCCATGAAATGATCTTACCTCTACAATGTTCATAAGTGTTGGTCATTCAACAATTGCTCTAACCTTTTCAGGGTCCATCTTGAATCCTCTAGAAAAAATCACAAATCCCAAATATACTAATTCTTCCTTCATGAAACTACAGTTCTTGATGTTTATCAATAACTTTTCTCTTCTCTCAACCTCTAAAGTACTTGTATAATATGTTGAAAATGTTCCTCCTTTGTCTTACTGAAAAGTAGAATATAATCCAAGTATACAATAACAAACTTACCCAAGAATTTCTTCAAAACCTCATTCATCAACCTCATGAAAATACTTGTTGCATTTGTTAATCCAAAAGGCATGGAAAACCACTCATATAATCCCTCATTTGACTTGAATGCAGTGTTCCACTCATCTCCCTCTTTGATCCTGATCTATTGGTATCCACTCTTCAAGTCTATCTTTGTGAAATATTTTTCTCCACTCAGACAATCCATGATGTCATCCATCCTTGGAAATGGAAATCTATTCTTAACTGTGATCTTATTGATTTCTCTTGAGTCTGTACACGTCCTCCATTCTCCATATTTCTTTGGTGCTAGTATTGTAGGTACCGTACATGGGCTCAAACTTTCTCTGATCAATCATTTCCTCAACAGCTCCTATATTTGTCTATTCAGCTCTACATTTTCTGTTGGTGTCAGCCAGTGTTCTGCTTTATTAGGAAAACTAGCTCCAAGTATAAGATCCATATGATGATTGATACTCTAGATTGGTGGCGATCATTCAGGTACATTCTCTGAAATGATATCTTGGCACTCTGTCAACAATTCAGTTATCCCCTTTGGTGGTGGTTCTTCTTCTTTTGTGGTAGTGGTTTCTGCACTTTGGGTGTCACATTTCTTTGCAATCAATGCAAAACACATGTTCTCATGTCTCAGTCCATCCAAAAATTTCCTTCTGTTCACTAAACAGATTCTAACATTTCCACAGACTTCACTTTTAGGCTCATCTTCCAAAGGTATCAAGATATGTTTCTCTCCATTTGATGTTATAGTATAAGTATTCTTCCTTCCATCATGTATTGCTTTTCTATCATATTTCCATGGTCTCCCAAACAATATATGACATACATTCATCGCATTAATATCACACATTACCTCATCAACATAAGATCCTATATGAAATTTCACCAAACATTGTTCACTCGCCAGTACCTTGTGCTCATCTTGAATCCATGCTATCTTGTAGGGCTTCGAATGTTTCAATCTCTTTAGATTCAACTTTATCACCATCTCCTCTGAAACCAAATTATTAGTACTACCACTATCAATGATAACTTTATAACATTTACCTCCTAATTTGCATCTGGTTCAGAACAAACTTTCCTTTGCAGTGGTTCCTTAGTCATTTTTTCTTGAAATGAATCTCTTCTCATGACTAATGACTCTCGTTTCTCTGGCTTTCCCACTGAACTAGGTGATCCAACTGGTTCTCCGCATAAGTTGCTCTAGCACCCTTCTCTATCCTTTTGCTAGTACTCCCTTGATGACATTCAAATGCTCAGTGTCCTTCACCTCCACACTTGAAACAGGTTCCTTTGAATGATCTCTTGTCAAATCCTCTTTCATCTTTCTAGAATCCTTCATTGCAGTAAGAATTATGATTTCCCTTGTTACAGAGGTAGAAATTCCTATCATCTCTATGGTATGAATTTTGATCTCTGTCTTCTTTTTGGTATGGACTATTCTCCTTGTTTTGCTCCACATATGGTCTCTCTCCTCAGGAATGTGTTCTACATCTTTAAAATTTTCCTCCTCTACCTCTCTGCCTTTTCTTAGGTTTCTTATTCATCTTATCTTCAACTTTCAACACAAACTGATATGATTCTTCTACTGTTGTCATCCTCACCAAACTTAGTTCTTCTTGAATGTTTATCCTCAATCCATTTATGTGCCATGCCACTTTCTCCTTTATTTCTTTGCTATGTCCAATCCTTATGATCATCTTATGAAACTCTTCAGCATACTCCTTCACAGATTTCTCCTTTTCCCTTAGGTTTTACAATCTCTTCAACAATTCTAACTCATAGTCAACAGGTATGAAATGATTCTTCAACTTTTTTACCATCCTATCCCATTTTATGATTTTCTCTTTCATCTCCTATTTCTTTCCAATTAAACTTGTTTCCACCAAATAGTAACATGTCCTTTCAACTTAGTTTCTGCAAATCTCACTCTCTTCGGATCTCTAATTTCCTCATATTCAAAGTATTCCTCCATGTCATTTATCAAATCAATCAATTCCTCAGGATTCAAATTTTTGGTATAGTTTACAATCTCAATTCTAGGTCTCTTACCCATCTTAGAAATAGCTTTCAACATATTTACCTAATCTAATTCTTCATCTTCTAGAGCTTCTTCAATTTGGTTAGTAGCTTGAAATTCATCATCACTTTCATCTTCATGTATAGGGTTTAGTCCTTTTCTTCTATCTTCTTCTATAGCATCCAATCTAACCTTCATTGTTCTCATCATCTATATTATTTCTTCCACTCTTCCAACAACATTGGCCATAATAGACATCCTCCTTACGGGCATCTCTTCCTAGGATCTGGTGCAACTGTCTCAATTTGGTGATCTGACTACAAGGTAGAAACTATCTCACTATCAGTGCTTTGTTGACAAACACAAGTAGTCTGCCTCTAGTCAGCAATCTATTCACCACAAGATCTTCCAAAATTCCTTCTCTCCCAAAGGATTCACAAACTTCACTATGATACCACTTGGTGCAATCAGGTATGGAGGGTCTAGAGAATGGATTGTCCAAACCTATAGCTAGAGTAAACACAACAAAAATAACATAAACACAACACAAGAATACAATGCAATGGAAGATTTATATGCTTAATATATCAAACAATTACAATGCTTATATGCCAGCAACATGCGGACTACAATCTAGCCTTACAGGCTTGCTTTTTGGATTACAACTTACAAGAAAGATATGGCATTGAAGTGCCTCTAGAAAAGAACTATTTTCCTATCCTACTATCAGATATGAATGACTATCATTCATTACTCTCCTAAAGCATCTAAGAAATGTATATATATCCTTCTCTAGCTCCAAGAATCCTTCACGTCGGCCTTGAGAGATCTCCAACTCCAATGAATGATGAAATGTGTAGGTCAGCCTACAACTCATGGTATTGCTCTACAAATAGGTGAAATGTGCTATGGTTCTCAAAGAAGGTCTATCTGGTCCCAATTTTCCTAGTGTGATGTTCCATCTAACTCGACAAGTCACGGGAATGCTCCATAAACCTTGTTTACTCATGTTGACTAACGAATACTCTATTCTATGAAAGCTGATGATTTTTTGGTAGTGATATCTCTCCGCATATGAATCCAAATCTTATGAAATATTAATATGTTATAGATGACATAGTGTAGAATCTAATTCCTACTCCGCAAGATATGAAATGAAAATGCGGTACAATGCGGTAGGAGATGATGAAACTCCAAATGACAAAACTATAAGGAAAAGGAAAGAAAGAAAATATTTTTGGTGGATGCAAGATTGCTCTTCAACCTAGGATGCTCCTGCATAAGATGATTTTCTAGTGTTGGATGGTTCCCTTAGCTTCTTACAAATTGATTATGTCATGTTTCATGTCTTGTTTCACCTTGGAGAGCATGTTGGTTTTTGGGTGGTTTATGCACTTGTATATTATCATTATTGATTATTGTAACCTTTGTAATGTAGGTCTTTTGAGACCCTTGTAATAAGATGTCATTACTGCTACGAGTTCATTTATGATGTTGACTATGATTCATCTATGTTTAGGATGAATCCCTTCAAATATTGTAATTATTGGATATCGTCTTGTATTTTTCATGCCTCAGTTTGTGAGGACGTTGGCATGTTTTGATAGATTTTACATGTTACAATCTAGCTATGTTAGCATGTTTAGACTCAATTATTGGATATTTATGGATATTTTGTGTTAGATCATATTCATCCCTCATAGATGGTGAAGATTCTATCTTTACTTTTGGAATGTGATGACGTTGGTGATGAACATGCATAGCCTTTTGTATTGCTATTGTCCTATTTTGCCTATTCAACCCTTTTGCGAAGTTTGTTGTCGTAAGGTGCTCATTTGACCACCTGAGTGTATCCATGGTGTCATTTTCATGATGTGATATGCATTCTTGTATTATTCCCTCTTTTGCTTTGGGAAGCATGCCTTTGCATGAGTTTGACTAGTGACCATTCCAGTTGGTTGAGGAATTGTACCTCCTTCTTGGACCATCTTGTGGGTGAGTGTTACCCTTGTGTTTGGGATGTCTTGTATAGTCATGGAATGGACTAAAGTGGATGTCACCCTCATCCTACTCCATGTGTTCATGAGGGAGCAAGCTCATGGATGTGTATCTGATCCTCGTCATGGAGTGAGCTCCACCTCTCGCTTGCTCATTGTGGTGAGTTGTCACATGATGGGTGAAGTCTTCTGCTTGTGCCACCTTTCTTAGTGCAATGGTGATGTCATTTTAGGTGTTTTTGTGCTTGTTGTGACACCTTGTGTGTGCCTAAGTGCAATACATGTAAATGTTGCACTTACAAACATGAAAAATTTGTTGATTTGGTGTTTGTTTGGCTAATGCTTTGGGCAAAAACCTAGGGCATTACATTATATCATATTAAATGTGGTTACATGTTTGAAGAAACACTCATTCCTTGGAATTAAATTGGCTAACAAATAGTGGAATGTTGTGAGAAAGTCATCCTTTTTGTTTTAAGCAAATTTCACTATGCTTGTTTGAATAAGGCTTTGAAGAGTTTCATCCATTTCAAGGTTATCTTCATTATTTGTGTCTGAATTACTCTCTAATTCTATCTCATCTTCTAATTCATCTATGTGTTGTTGAATTAAAACCATTTCTAAAGAAGCCAAATTTTCTTGTTTACTGAGTTGATTTTGTTCATCTACCTATATCCTATTACACTTGTTTGTAGATGGTTGAGCGAGAGGATATAATGATAGTTATTTACTATTAATACCATTAGAAATGGTCATCCCTCTAGATCTACAACCTATCAAGGCTACAATTGTAGCTAGCTAGGGTTTTCTCAATTTCAACAAATAACTATCTTTAGGGGTACATGATTGAATAACCTAAAAATCTACAAGATATTCTCAAGTTTAAACCATAACCGAAACATTTGTTAAGACCTCTTTTGCAATGGCAATAGATTGGTCTACCATCTAAAGTATAGTACTTGTGGGTTGCAGGTTTGTTAATGACAAAATTTCCATGACATCTGCAGTCATGATATTAATAGAAGTTCCCAAACCCACAAGTGTGTTTGGAATTTCAACTCCACCAATGGATACAGTAATCACAAGATTACCAATATCACCATACTTAGATGGAAGAAGTTCCCCTAAAAGGAGGTCAGCTAGGTATCCATCAATTTGAATAGTGTTAATCTATTTCTTTTTCATCCTTGGCATTTTTATGCACAATTATTTAACCAGTTGATTTAGTTCAGGTATTTCTTTGATTTGTTGTAACAATGGGATTTTGATATTCAATTTTTTGATGTCCTGTATAAGGTGAGTTTCATTTAAATAAATTGGTTCTAAAGGACATTTTGGAGTTACTTCATTTAGTCTTTCTGGAAAAGGGGCTTGTTTTGAAATATGGTGTTCTTCTAAAGTTCTAGGGTTAAAACCTAGAGAAGATCTAGAGAATAGTTTAGTGACATTCTTAGTGGAATGTTCTAGAAGGTCTTTAAAAGACTTATCTGGGGGAGCTCTAAAAAGAAACTTTAGAGAAGCTTTAAAAGATTGTTGTGATAGTTGTCATTGATGTCAAAAGTTAAGTTGATGTCAAAGGTCATGAAGTGCATGGTGATGATACAATGTTGGACACAAGAAGGTATTGGTTTGGTATGAGTCAAAGATTTGTTGAAGATGAGGTTTGTTGAGTTGATGGTATGACTTGATTGGTTTCATCAGTTCATGTTCATATTCATGATCATTCCAATATCATTTCAGTGCTTGAGGTTCTCATGCTCATGTCTTGTTATCATGTCATGAAGCTTGGTCAAGAGTGATAGGATGTCCTCTTTAAGAGAGGTGTTTGAGATGTGTTTGACCTCACTAAAGGATGTGTTTGAATTTGTTATATGTTCTCATTAAGAGATATCTTTGTCTAAACCCTAAGTTCTATTTGTGACCTAAAACCTAAACATATATCTTTTGTGCCCGTCACAAATTGAGTCTCTCTTTGTTCTTTTTGTAAATTGACCATCTATAAGAGGTTATTCACTTAAGTTTTACCCTCTAGAGGGTCTAATGACCATTATTGTTTACCGGTCTCTTCCTAGTTCTTACCAGTACTTCTAAATTACCCTTAAGACTTTGGGTGCCATCTCAGATCCAAAGGTGTATATTTAATCCTATTTGCCCATGAAACTGAGCATCAACGTCCCATATTTGAAAGGTTTATGAACCCTAACAGTTCATTGACTAGGGTAGATATTGGCAGGCTCAAAGGAATACTATCTCTATTTATATGTTTTTAAAGGTGGTTTTCAATAGTTTGGAAAGTGAACTGATTCATTAAGGAGACTAAAAACAAAACCCTAATGACTTTTAGCAGTTTGAAAAAGTAAAAAAAGAAAGTAGTTTTTGGAATGCGTGGCTATGCCAGGGTAAAGTGGAGAAACCCTAAGTTTTTGTGTGGTTCTTGAAGGTTTTTATGTGTATTGTTTTATAACAGAGATGTTCTGATTTGTTGTGACAAAATACTAAATCAGAGGTGGAAACTTTTTGACACCTTTTGGTTTTTGTTGTTAAATATTTTTTGTCAGATTTAATTGTCTTCTGTAGAGAGATTGATGTTGTAGAGTTTTAAGTAAAGTTATGAACTGAACAAGAAATGGTGTAGCCAATTTGATATGATGTAAACAAGTTGTGAAGAAAAATGGGAATGAATGCTAATGGGGTCAATGATTTGGAAGAGTAGTGTGCATTGCTCTTATGTGCAGAGGATACATGAGTTTGTTTTGTGAAGATCATGTTAGCAGAGAAATAGAAATTATAGAGGTAGAAGGTGTGCAGAGAATGTTGATGTATCAATGCAATAATTTTTTTAGTAAAATAGAGCAAAGGATGTCATGAGCATGTTTGAAGGTGTTTTCTACAGAGACCTAGATGCAAGTATTGTATACAGTAATATTTTTCTGTCCATGTGCATTTCATAATGTTTGATGAAGAAAGATAATTTTTTTCTTGAGTACTTTGAATTTGATAGGAAAGTGGTAGTTTCGTGAGATTATTGTGATTAGAAGTTCTGTTGCAAATATGTGCCTATGATGTGTTGTCACTGATGTCAACATATCTCTTTGTTAGAAACATGGGAAATGGTGTAGATTAGTGAAGTAAATTGCTCCGCATTTCTAGAGGAATGAAGATAAAAGTACGCGGACTATATGACTGTGTAGAGGATCATCTGAAGTAGCTCCAGTTAAGATTTGAGAGGTTTGCATGAAGATTTGAAGAAGATATGACCATCTGAGTAGAACTAGATTTTGTAGTGTTCAGAAGAGACAGAGTGACATGAAATTGGTCTGAATTGCTCCGCAATGAAAACTTATGATCTGTGGATCTAGAGGCATGTTTGAGAAGTCAGTGTGTATCCTCAACTCAAGTGGTTCATGGTTTGGAGGTCCATAAGCAATATGTTTAGTGTGACATTCATGGCAAATAGTGTTCTTGAGGTACTGAATGAAAATGAAAGTGATTCTGATGATTTGGAGTAGTGTGGATGTTATTGTTGATTTCAATGTATTTGTTGAGGTCTCTATATCATGTACCTATTGTGTTGGTGGTATGTATTGAAGACTAAGCTCATTGTTGAAGATTTCTTCCTTGGTGTTGTTGTTCTTCCCAGTCTTGGCCGACTAGATGATTCAAGTGTGTTGCAAATGACCTAAAGCAATTCTCTAGAGCATAGCATGTTGATCGAAGAAGATTCAAGTCCCAGATATGTTTGGCTGATAGTACAATGATCTGTATTAATTCAAACCAACCTTGATGTTAATTCCAAGGTTGATGAAGTGTATAAATACTTGTGGATGAGTTATGGAAAGTAGTCCTTGAGAGAAAATGATAAAATCATAAGAAAGGTACATAGGCAGAGCAGAGAAAATGAGAAACAGAAGAACAAGAGCAATAGAGGATGAAGAGTTAGTGAAGAAGTGTTTGGGGTAGAGCAGAAGTTTTTGTGAGCTTTCAATGGGACTGAACCAGGCATAAAGAAGATGTTATTTCTCAGTTCATTCTTTTTGTATTAAACATAAAATCTTGTAGGCAATGAACCTCCTATAGGTAGTGAACCTCTTTGTGTAGTGAGTTCTGGGTAGTGCACCCAAAGGCAAGTGCCTTCCCATTTCTTTTAAGTACTTTTAATAGGGTACAAATCTTGTGGGTTAACCCCCACAGTGGTTTTCCCTTAACCAGGTTTCCACATTAAAAATCTTGGTGTCAAGTGTGTTAATTATGTTTCTGCTCATGTGTTGATGATTCATGCTTTAATGTTTACATCATTAATCTATTTGTAAGTTGTTAAAGAAGATTAAAAGCAAAAAAGGTCAATTTGTGGGACAACTAATTCACCCCCCCTCTCAGTTGTCCAGACTAATTCCAACAATTAGAAGAAGCTTGACCGCTTGAGGAGATCTAAGATGTTGACTTACAAGAAGGAAAGTCTAAGATTTGATGGAACAAATTACTCCCTTTGGAAGGTGTGTATGCAGTTTCATTTACAATGTATGGGTGATGCGTTTTAGTTGATAACTAAGAATGAGTATAAGATTCTGAAGAAAGGCCCTCCAACTATAGATGAACTCAAGGAAGATGAATACAATATTTAAGCTAAAGAAGCATTGTTAAGTGCTTTGACTGATACTTAAATGACAAATGTCCTGGAACTAAAAATTGCTCATGAAATCTAGGAAAAGTTGGAAACTCTGTATGAAGGTGATGAATATGTCAAATGCACCAAGCTACAGAACCTGAAGGGTAGATACGAAAGATTGATGATGAGTGAAGATGAAAATATTACTTCCTACATGTAGAAAGTGAATGAACTTGTGACCAGTATCAAGAGTGCTGGCGGAACATTGGAAGAATCAGAGATTTTTGCCAAAGTGCTCAGATCCTTACCTGCAGCATACAAGCATAATGTTGCTTCCATTGAAGAGATCAGGACTATGACAACTATTACGAGGGATCAATTGGTTGGTAAGCTTTCATCTTTTGAAATGAGTAAGTTTGGTGATTCTCTTCCTAAGTCTAAATCTGCATTTAAGGCCAGTGTTTATGGAAAACAAAGATATGATCCAGGTGAAAGCTCTTTAGGAAGATCAAATAGATTCATGAAGGCAAGTAAGGATGCAGAACTTGAAGCCCTTATTGCCAAAAGATTGCTGAGAGGATCTGATAAAAATCAAGGAAAGATGCCTCTCAAATGTTTTTCTTGTAATAAGATTTGTCATTTTGCCTCAAGGTGTCTGGAGAGGGTTTCAAAGCCAAACCCTAATTACCCTAAAAGATCAAGGGCTCAAAAGAAATGTTACTATGTCTAAGAAGCTGATGAAGGAGTCACAGATGATGAATCTGATATGGGAAGTAACTTAGGAAATGAATGGATGTTCATTGCCATCAAAGAATAAGATTTGGTGTCTACTAAACCTACTAGTTGTGTGAATGTTGAAAGTGCCTTGGCTACTTAGATTGAAGAAAATGATGAATGGGTCACTGATAGTGGATGTTCTCATCATATGACTAGTGATAAAAGTAAGTTCATAAGTTTGGAAAGATATGAAGCTGGAATTGTGAAGTTTGGAGACAATTCAGCTGGTAGAATTCATGGCAAAGGATCCATCTCTTTTGATGATAAGAATAACACTAATAATGTTCTATATGTAGAAGGATTGAAGCATAATCTTCATAGTGTTGGACAGTTGGTTGACAAAGGGTATGATCTCTGATTCAAGGATGGAAAATGCAAAATCTTAGCAAGCTCCAGAACTGTGATTGCATCAGGTACACAAACTAAAGGTAACATCTTTCACTTAAGTGGTACTAGAAAAAGTTGCTTGATTTCTCAGATTGATCAGAGTTGATTATGGCATAGGAGAATGTGTTGTATGAATTTTGATAATATTGTCAATATAAGTTTTACTTAGGCTGTGAGAGATCTTCCAAAACTTGTGAAACCTACTGATAGCATGTGTAGAGAATGTCAATTGGGTAAACAGAATAGAACTTCATTCAAGAGTAAAGAACAATTTTCAAGTAGACTGTTGGAACTTGTGCATACTGATCTATGTGGTCCTACTAGAATTAGAAGTGTCCAAGGAGATAGATATTTTATGTTGCTGATTGATGATTACTCCCAAATGATGTGGGTAACTTTCATGAAAGAAAAATTAGAATCTCTTGACAAATTCAAGGTGTTCAAGGTTATGGTGGAGAATGAGATTGGTGTGAAGATAAAGTGTCTAAGATCCAATAGAGGTGGAGATTTTACCTCCGGTGAGTTTGATACATTCTGTGAAAAGCATGGAATAAAAAGATAGTTATCTGCTCCTAGGACTCCTCAGTAGAATGGAGTTGTTGAAAGAAAGAACCGGACCATTCAAGAAGCTGCCAGGACCATGATGATGGAAGCAAATGTTCCACAAGTCTATTGGAGAGAAGCTATGAGTACTACTATCTACACTCTTAACCAGGTGCAAATCAAAGGCAATTCTGGTAAGACACCTTATGAACTATGGTTTGGTCATCCTCCTACTGTGAAATATTTTAGATTTTTTGGTAGTAAATGCTATATCAAAAGAGATGAGGATCTAGGCAAGTTTGATGCAAGAAGTGATGAAGGAATATTTCTAGATTACTCTACTATAAGAAAAGCATACTAGTGCTTCAACAAGAAATTGAAAAATATTGTTGATAGTGCTAATGTCAAGGTTGATGAGAGCAAAGAAAGACATTCTAGGTCTTGTGGATATGATTCAGATGATCAAGATGAAATTCAAAGTTAAAGAAGGCAAGTTCAAACCTAGACTTAATCCAGATTGATCCAGAAAATCTAATAACTCAAGAAGTTAGTGCAAATGTTGAGGAACAAGTTCAAGAATCAGAAGTTCAATAAACTCCCAAAACCCCTAGGTGTGTAAGACTGAATCATTCTGAAGATCAAATCATAGGAGACAAGAACAAAGGTGTTCAAACTAGAAGAACTGTTGAAGATCAAGTAGAGTATTGTTTGATTTCAAAGATTGAACCAAAAGCAGTGAATGAAGCTTGTAATGATGAAAATTGGGTAAAAACAATGGAAGAAGAACTAATGCAAATTGAAAAGAATCATACTTGGGATCTTGTTCCTAGACCTGAAAAAAAAAAATATAATTGGCACTAAATGGGTCTTCCGGAATAAACTGAATGAAGATGGTGAAGTGAGAAACAAAGCAAGATTGGTATGCAAAGGATATTCTCAAGTAGAGGGAATTGATTTTGAAGAAACATTTACTCCGGTGGCAAGAATTAAAGAAGTCATATTATTTCTTGCATTTGTTGCTTTCAAATATTTCAAAGTTTACTAGATGGATGTCAAGTCAGCATTCCTAAATGGAGAGTTAGAGGAAGAAGTCTACATTGAGCAACCAGAAGGATTCCAGTTGTCTGATCAAGAAGATATGGTCTGCAGATTGAGGAAAGCTTTGTATGGACTTAAACAAGCCCCAAGAGCATGGTTTACAAGATTAGATAAGTATCTACTAAAGCTAGGATTTAGCAAAGGCACAGGTGACAGTAATCTTTATTTCAAGATTGATCATGAGTACATCTTAATTGTTGAGCTATTTGTCGATGATATCATTTTTGGTGGAAATGGAAGCATGTGTAAGAAATTTGCTGATCAAATGCAAAGTGAATTTGAGATGTCCATGTTTGTTGAAATGAATTTCTTCTTAGGTTTGCAAATCACTTAGTCAAATAAAGGTATCTTCATATCTCAGTCTAAGTATGTGAGAGAATTGTTGAAAATGTTTGGAATGGACGACTCAAAACCAGTAAGTATTCCTATGGTAACTAGATGCAAGTTGAGTAAATATGATGATTCACGTAAGGCAGATCAAAAAGGGTATAGATCAATGATTGGAGGATTGCTTTATTTGATTTAAACTAGACCTGACATTATGAATGCAGTTGGACTTGTTGCTAGATTTCAAGCTGATCCTAGGGAATCCCATGTTGTAGCAGTTAAAAGAATTTTTAGATATCTAAATGAAACATCTGATTATGGCTTATGGTATCCAAAGGACAGTGACTTCACTCTTCATGCATATACAGATGCTGATTAGGCAGGAGATGTGGATGACAGGAAAAGTACTAGTGGTGGTGCATTCTTCTTGGGAAGAAGATTACTTTCTTGGTTGAACAAAAAGCAGGAGGCAATAGCTCTGTCTACTACAGAGGTAAAGTATATAGAAGAAACAAGCAATTGTACTCAAGTCTTGTGGATGAAGCAAATGTTGAAGGATATTAGAATTGTGTTTGATGAGCCTATTACAATCTTCTGTGATAATTCAAGTGCAATAAACATCTCAAAGAATATAGTGTTGCATTCAAAGACAAAGCACATATACATCAAGTTTCACATCTTGAGAGAGAAGGTAAGTGAGAATGAAGTCAAAATGGAGTTTGTTTCCTCAAAGGATCAGATTGTGGATATATTCACCAAGCCTTTAGCTAAGGATACTTTTGAGTATCTCAGAGGCAAGCTAGGGGTTATTACCCCTCCTATTTAGAACTAAGATGCACTAATGTGCATCAGTCCAGTGGAATTCATAGTCATATCTTGTGATCCAGATTGATGTTAAGAAGATACTACTCAGGGGGAGTAGTTAGTATGCAAATTTTGGAGATCATTCTGAAACAAAAAGGGGGAGAAAAGATTGCAAATATGTGCCCTTTGCCATTGATGTCAAAGGGGGAGAGAAGTCATGTGAAAAACTAGTTGCTGATGAAAGGGGGAGCAGTGAAGAAAGTGGTTGCAGAAGTGATAAGAGAAAGGGGGAGAAATCCTTGTCTTGATGGTTGAATCAATTTTTCACATCATATGTTGCCATCAATGACAAAAGGGGAGATTGTTGTAAATATGTGCCTATGATGCGTTGTCATTGATGTCAACATATCTCTTTGTCAGAAATAGGGGAAACAGTGCAGATCAATGAAGTAGATTGCTCCGCATTTCTAGAGGAATGAAGATAAAAGTATGCAAACCATATGGTTGTGTAGAGGATTGTATGAAGTAGCTCTAGTTAAGATTTGAGAGGTCCACGTGAAGATTTGAAGAAGATATGACCATTTGAGTAGAACTAGGTTTTGCAGTATTCAGAAGAGACAAAGTGATAGGAAATTGGTCTCGATTTCTCTGCAATGAAAACTTATGATCTGTGGATCTAGAGGCATGTTTGGGAAGTCAGTGTGTATCCTCAACTCAAGTGGTTCATGGTTTGGAGGTCTACAAGCAATCTTTCTAGTGTGACAGTCATGGCAAACAGTGTTCTTGAGGTACCAGATGAAAATGCAAGTGATTCTAATGATTTGGAGTAGTGTGGATGTTATTATTGAATTCAATGTGCTTGTGGAGCTCTCTCAATCATGTGCCTACTGTATTGGTGGTCTGCACTGGAGATTGAGCTTGTTGTTGAAGATTTCTTCCTTAGTATTGTTGTTCTTCCCAATCTTGACTGACCAGATGATGCAAGCATGTTGTGGATGATCTAAGAGCAATTCTCTGGAGCATAGCGTGTTGATTGAAGAAGATTCAAGTCCCAGATATGTTTGGCCTATTGGTTTTTTCCCAGACTGGATGCGTACTCCCAGATTTCCCTACAAGGTAGCCATCAATGATCAACAGGATCTCTGGGCTAGGGGCCAACAGTGTAGGAGATAGACTCTATATTTTATCTCCTCTTCTTCTTCAGGCTCTGCAAAACCTAGGGGGGTATTCCCTACTCAACATCCATGAGAATATGCATACAAAGGCTGGGATGCTGGCAGAAAGCAGATGAGTCCTCCTGTAAGTAGACCAAAACTGAAAGATAAGAGCAAAGCGGCTAGCTTTGGGCCTATTTGCAGTTGTAAACAGAGGACTGAGGATCCTAAAACTAATTCTACTATCCTAATGGTTGTTTTAGAGTTTGATTTTGATTTTAAATTTGGATGCAAAGCTGGACATGGTATATAACACTAACACAAAGCAAGATTGGTGCCTATCCAGGGCCTAGAGTCAGTAGACATACACCTGTGAATGATCAGCATGAACAACTAAAACTTGATTTTAGGGGGATACATGTGATATCTGCCTTACAGATATCTCCCGATACATAGTGTTAAGCTATCTATACTTATGGCATCCCTATTGCAGTATATCCTCCCCAATATTCAATCTGAGAACAATTTAATCTACCCCTTGAGCAGAAGTTGAGAGATCAAACATTCAACACAGGAATTCAATGTTCTAGAATCTTAGACATTCCTTAAATATCTATAATCAGAAGAAAGATACATGCAATACTGGAGACAGAATTAACAAAACACATGCAAACATAGCATTACTCATATAGGATTAACCATGAAATCAGTGGATTCATGCAAAAACATACAACAAGAGATACATAAACTCACAAGTTTTGCTACACAAAGCAACCAAATTAGCTGTATTGCATTATAGAACCAAAAATGTTCAACTTTCAACAACCTAAAAATGAGTAACACTTCCTGCTTATAACAGCCAAAGAAGCGTACTCAGCATTAATTACATGGCCTTTCTCAAAAATCTGTCAGATACAGTCCTTAGAAGGAATGGCGCTCAGAATTTATTGCTGCATTAGACAGAAGAGTAAACAAGAGTGGCCTCGAGCCCTGTGCTACCATCTGGAAGTCCTCATCCATAATCGAGTAGCCTGATCATGTGTACCATCACCCATACCCCTGCACTATCGCCATTGATGACTCAACCATCCGCGTCCCACTTGAAAACTGTCACACTATTCAAATGGGAGTTCCCGCCAAAACGTGTTTCACTTCAAAGTTCAAATTATGCAAGAAAATTAGTCCCACATGCACGGTGCCAAGACCACTCTATCACTTTATAAACATAGCCGCATGTATACCAAATGTCAAGCGCTTTTGCCGCACTCGACGCATGCACCTTGGCCAAAAGCCCATTGCCAAGACTACCACCATCAGCCAAGCCCACAAATCTCCTGCCGACCTCATGTGTTACACCGATGAAGCTATCGCAATCCCCTATCGGCAAGACATAGACCATCGGCCCACCCAAACAAACTCTCATCGATCTCAATGGTCTGGCCGGTGCAAACTACACATTCCCCATCATTGGCCAGAGATAGACCATCGGGCTAACTTCCATCGACTAGGCCGATAATTCAAGTCTCACCGATGGCCAAGCAAAATACACCCATCGCCAAGACAAAAACCATCGGCACAACAAAAATAACGCTCGCTGACAATACAACTCACGCCGATGGACCTTGGCTTCCCCCTTTCGTCAGTGTGACATACACCATCAAGCAAGCTCACCTCAGTCCATCCGATAGCAAATGTTATCCCGAAAGCACTTCCTTCAGCCAGACCTAGCACGAAGTCTTCCCGATGGCCAAACTCCTCGCTCCCATCGGCCAAACACACATCGTCGGAGCAACTGAAAAAACACTGGCCGATACTCCATGTCACATCGATGAAGGCTCAAAACATACTCTGTCAGGGAGACCTGCACCATTGTCACCCCAATGGCCACTCTCGAGCCATCCACCATCGGCCAGACCCTCCACTGTCGGCCCAACTTAAAAAACTTCAGCCGATAGCACTAGTCCCACCGAAGACCAACAATCCACACTCTGCCCCCTCGTCAGCCAGACACATGCCCATCGAGGAACCAAGAAAAAGATACGCCAATGACAGAAGTCATCCTGATGGCACATCACCACTACTAACTTGATCACCAAGAAGCCTGCGAGGTCATGCCAATGGGCAAGAAGATATAGGGTTTAAATGAAGAAACCCTCTAAACATGAAAAATCAACCTCTAGGTCAAAATGAACACCAACATGGCCAATAGTACGGTGATCCACATTAATTCAAGCTGACCTTGATGTTCATTCCAAGATTGATGAAGTGTATAAATACTTGTGGATGAGTTATGGAAAGTAGTGATTGAGCGAAAATTATAAAATCATATGAACGGTACAGAGGTAGAGTAGAGAAAAGGAGAAGTAGAAGAACAAGAGTAGTAGAGGATGAAGAGTTAGCAAAGAAGTGTTTGGGACAAAGCAGAAGTTTTTGTGAGCTTTCAATGGGACTAATCCAGGGATAAAGAAGATGCTATTTCTCAGTTTATTCTTTTTGTATTAAACATAAAATCTTGTAGGCAGTGAGCCTCTTTGAGCAGTGAGCTCTAGGTAGTGCGCCTGAAGGCAAGTGCCTTCCCATTTCTTTTAAGTACTTTTAATAGGGTACAAATCTTGTGGGTTAACCCCCATCGTGGTTTTCCCTTAACCAGGTTTCCATGTTAAAAATCTTGGTATCAAGTGTGTTAATTATGTTTCTGCTCATGTGTTGATGATTCATGCTTTAATGTTTACATCATTAATCTATTTGTAAGTTGTGAAAGAAGATTAAAAGTAGAAAAGGTTAATTTGTGGGACAACTAATTCACCCCCCCCTCTCAGTTGTCTAGACTAATTCCAACAAGTTCATCTTCATTGTAATGTCCATTTATATTGAAATTTGTGAGAGATATCAATTGTATTGTAATAGGGCAACCCCCTGAAATAGTTTTTTTCTTCTGCCATTGGAGACTGGTCATTAAGACCAAATTGTTTTTGCCAGTGAGGCAATTGTATATGCCAGTGAGGCAATTGTATATGCCAGTGAGGTACACTTGTAACCAATGAGGTTCCTTAGCCAATGAGGCTTTGTAATTCATGGTTTTTGGATTAAGCCAGTGAGGTAATTTCCAAGTGGTTTTTCATCCTTACGAGGTTTTTCCACTCATAAAAATCATTGTGTCATGGTCTCACTTGATGTGTGGCTTATTTGGTATTCATGCTTAAACATTCAGTCTTGGATGTTATTCAGTATTTGAATTTGATAAAGTCTGCTAAATTGATTAGTTCTTGTAAGAATCATCATGTCATGTACACAAATTTGAAGAGAAGTAATTGAATTGTTTTTTGATTGCAACATTGATTCACCCCCCCTCTCAGTGTTGTCCATATTCCAACAAGTGATATCAGAGTGAAAGGTCATGGGTTTGAATACCCTTGGGTAACACTTGGGGGGAGATTGTTGGAAAATGGTTAGCGCTCTCTGTGGGATTCGTGGCATGGACTAACCACCTCCCGTGGATTCATTAACTCTGGCGCTTGTATCAGAAATTGACAGGTTGACCTTTTGGTTTAACGGCAATCGTGGGCCAACAAAGATAACTTTGAAAAGTTGTTGAAAAGCACCTCTAGGGTGGCTTCAAAACATAACTTCAAAAGAAGGCCAAAGGGTTTTCCTAGACTAGTCCCATCAGTTGATAATTTATGAGGTTCCCCAATAGGCTACTTATCACTTTGATCAACATGATTAGATTTGTATTTTGAAAGTCTTTCTTCCTCACCACCTTTTATTTATATTATGGTACTTTGGCATGATTGATGAAGATTATTCCTTGACCTAAGTTTTACACTCCCATAGTGTATAACATTAATTCCATCCATGTTTCCTATTCAACTAAGTACATAGGGGCAACATGTTTGTTATTCTTTGGATTAGTGACTGATTGGGATGGGAGTTGAGGTTTTGTAACCTAGTTAGGTTGTTGTTGATTCTATGGAGGTGGTAGTAGGGATTGTTTTTTATATTGCATGCATCAAGGTCCTTGATAAAACTAGTTATATGGAGAAATCCATTGTGGTGTAGGGTTTGGGGGATACCATGACTGTTGTGACTGATTAGACCATTATTGATCTGACCATGTTTGATTTTCCCATTCTGGGGGTCCCCAAGAGTAGGGCCCCTAGTACTGTGATCCTTGATGTTGGGGCCAAGGTGTTGACCATTGATTATTACTCTAGTTGGGATGCGGTCACCAAGGTGGATTTGAGGATTGTCCATAGGAAAAATTGCCTCCAAGTCTTTGTCCTACATAATTAACCTCCTCCTCCACTAGGGAAGACTTTTTCTTGGAATTTTTTATTGCATGAAATAATTCATATTGGTTAGTAGGCTGGTCTTTATTACAAACTTGGTAGACATCAATCTTGTCCAAAGGACATTCTTATAATAGGTGTTTGTTTCTGCATCTCAGGAAATAGATTAAGAGTGTTTCTAAGTTCTAATTTTTGGCATGTATTCCATCAAGTATAGTATTTAATTAAAAAAGAATATCAGTCTTCAAATTTTCTATTTTTCCCCTCAATTATCCTATTTCATTGGTCCCTCTCATCACACTAGATTTCTTAATTCCTCCTCGAGTTCATGAATAGTTCCTAAGTGTAGAGACCTCACTAAGGTTCAGTTTAGCTACATCTCCCTTACCCATTAAATCAAGATCTCTTCATGCATCCTTATCAAGTCCTTTTAAAAATATTGTTTTAACTAGTTTAAGAGTCATTATATCCTCACCACATCATTTTAATATAAAGAGGAATCTATCCAAGAAATCCTGCAAACTCTTACCCTCTTTTTGTTTAAGATTCTCCTCCTTCCTATTACTTACCCTACAATAATCTTGATATTTATCTAGAAATACAGTCTCCATTTCTTGCCAAGTGTTGATTGACCTTGAAGACAAACCCATAAACCAATGCATAGTCAAGTCACTTAGTGTGGAAGGGAACTACTTAAGTTTTTGATTGTCAATTTTATAATCATATGTCTGGCAGAGGATCTTAAATTCAAAAAGGAACTAGTATGGATCTTCTGAGGCTATACCTCTAAAAGCGGGTAGGATGGAAGGAGAGATATTCTTCATTGGAGCATCTTCATCTAGGTTTAAGTTAATAGGGTAAGTAAATGTTCTTTCCACACTTCTTTCTTTTCTTCCATTAGTGTTATCCATCCTTCTTTCTTGTCTTCCATTGTTGTTCTCCATGATATTTGCTAAAATGTTTTTTATTGATTGTTCACTCTTAAGGATTCTTTGTGGAGTCTTAGGTGGGTAATGATTGACTAGTGGATGTTGACAAAATTCTTCAACCAATACTTCTATCCACTTAGGTTCAATGCTTGGTGTTTTGGGGTGGGGGTTTTTGCAATAAATCTTTCATTTGGTCCCCTTTTTCTAACCATGTAGAAGGAGTTGTTAATTTATTATCACTAATTGGGTTATCTGATTGTATTCCTAATGACACCATGAATAAAGAACAAGTGTGTCCCTAACAATGGTGCCAAAATTGATGAGGTTTCATCGAACTTCATACTTTAATACAATCTTATGTCGTCAACCCGGATGGTGTTTGATGGCTATATGCAATAGGAAGTCAAATATCTCATTCCAATGATGGTCTTTTTTAAGCTACACAATAAAAGAAATGTTTATGCATAAAAAAATATAAACTATGAAAGCATTCAAAATTTAATATATGAAAACTTTTGAAATCTAACTATGAAACATTAAAAAATGATTACATCAATTAAAGAAAGTATTCAATTACTTGATTGTTTCTGAGAAAGCAAATCTATGCTACTAACTTCCCAAGACAATTGTGATAAATAAACTCTTAAAGTAAACTATTTACTAATTTTTGCAAAACACAACTTTTTAGCACACTGTGAATTCACTGAACAATACATAGCATTAAACAATACAGATAACACTAGAAATAACACGGAATAGATTTAACCTACAGGTCAAAACTAGAGCAATTTATTTCATTTGCTAGAACAATTATTTCAACAAAAAATAGAGTAACTCACAATAACATCATTTCAATGAAAACATGATATTCACAATAACAATGGGAATTATAAATACTTAGCTATGAAAAATTGTTCTTCTTCCCCAAGCTAGTGGCCAATGCTCCAGAGATTGGAACTCTAAGAACTCACAATATCATCACACACAGATTGCCAAATTTTCTAAAAATAAACACAGAGATATCTATTCTTGTATTCATTCAAAATCATCTATGTCTACTATTAACAAAATCTCACTATATATTATGTTTCCTAGATACTAGGTTCTTTACTCATGCCCAAAATCTAGCATCATGTAGTTCATGCATGACTGTTGTTTAATTTTTTTAACAAAAAATCATAAATGATAAAAGAGTTTGTTTCTTAATCAACAAAAAAATGGGGAAACTAATGAAATAGACTTTCATCAAGAGTCTTTTTCTTACAGAGTACTTTTTGATCCATTTATGAATCACATTGCTAACTATCTTCAATTGTTTCCCCAGATAGGAGATAGATGCACTGAACAAGGGACAATTGTGATGAATAGGGGACAATTTCTTGTTGCCATAACTTCTCCAAAACATGTTTTGGGATGTGATCATTCCAGATCCACAAACATTCTAGATCATTCATTTCCATTCCCTTTGAAGTCTTCAGAATTCAAATAAACTTTGCCAACTTCTTATTACCCTATTTTATCAAAATAATTCTTTTTTTCCACAATATATTAGCATTGGAATTCCTTTTAACATAGAATGGAAAAATATAAATATATACATCATTCCTAGTTAGGATAGCAAATAATTCATCATATAATCAAATTAATAATAGAATGATAAAGTTTTTTGGTCAGAAAAGAAGGTACTTTATTCAAAATATGATGAGGTTAATCTTTATAGGAGTGTGCCAAAATCTTTTGGATTGAATGCATGTACCGGTTCAAGCCACGTGAGTCAAGCACACACGTGCTCTTTGTTGTAAGATAAATTAAAAACACATAATGCTAAGAAAATATAGAAATATAGACTGAACATGAAACGAATCCTATAGCATGAATGAATTAGCTCACAAAATGAAGATGTATATATAGGAGAAAGGAAGTGTAACTACCACCTAAAATAGTGGTGAAGGAGGCTAAGAATAGGGACGTAACTTCTTGTAATGGACTAGACCACAAATTTTATTTTTACAAATATTTAATGAAATGCCAATACTGAAATATTCTAATTATTCGTAAATGTTTGACACACCCAACTCAATTTATGTGTATTTTAACAATGTTTGACAAGATGCTCAAAATCTAAATGAATAAAGAGATCTTGTCTACATTCCAAATGATCCTTATAATGAAGAGATAATGCAAATTCTGAATAGAAAATATATGCATATGTATATATTGTTGATGGCTGGAAATGATTACACTAACAAATATGAAAGTTACATACACATATTTTCATGGAAAATGATAGAAAGGAACATTCTAACCTTAGATCATGACTACTATATATATGAGATACTATTGCACTTGGTCTAGGAAATTATTGTGAATGTTGATGCTACTGTTATAGTCTACTCAGACCTAGAAATTCTAAACTGTACTCAGACCTAGACATTTCTACATATAAAACCCACTTCAAAATGATGTTTATTGTAGCTGATTTGACACTTTCCTAATACATATATCAGATCTGACCTAAATATTAAAGTTGATGTCTAAGTGAATCACCTTGAGGAATAACAATAGCTGATAATTATCATAATTTATGTATGCCAATCAATTCACTGAAATACATCACAACCTTTATTGATTGTAAAGCCCTGTTTAATGTTGTACAACTTGTAGGAAGTAACACCCCTTAGGTTGCATTTGTATCCAAATAACCATACAAGGTTGTGGATGAGTGTTAAGACTTTGAAAGGTCCTCAAACGATAAGTTGACTTCCTTTTTAAACTCATGCCTTTCATGAAATATGACTTCCCTTAATATATCATGTGATCTACTATTGTTTAATTCTAATTCAATACTTCCCTAAAGGATTGGTAGATATGGACTAAACCAAGATTATATTAAAATGTTTGAAAGGGCCCACAAAAATTGAGGCACTCCCCTTTCTAATTCCCATGATTTCTTTCAAAGCCTGTGTAATAGCCAAAACAAGCGTCCTTCTTTATGATGTGGCATACTTGGGATGGTGGCATCATCAATTTTGGGTACTGCAACCACTTTCAAGGTTGTACTTCTACCTTTGCTTTAGATGCCTTCAATTTCTACTAACTTCATGCCAAAATTTGTATGACCTCCCTTAGAGAGAACTAAGGTATGGATAAACCAAATAATTGGTGTTGTCTTTATTCTTTACCAAAGAAAATATGCATTGACTTTCACTTCAAAAATTAGAATAATTTTCCATAAAATATTTCAACAAATTCTGACATAATTCCTTTAAAATTGAAACCTTCAATTAGAATTTCTATAAATCTAGAATTTATCTCAAACCTGTAATTATGCTAAATCCCAAGCCTAGAAATGATATCTCACTATTGCAACACAAATATGGAAAATACCATAATCCTAAAAGCTTCACACATATAAAAATGTGGAACAAAGTATTAAGCCCAAATGTGAATTCTACATGAATCCACCTCAAACATTGGATAGGAAGACTTCCTTCCTCCTCTGAACCCAATCTTCACTATAGGGTTTTTGTCCTAGGCTACAAACTTGAACAAGATGTTCAAAAACTCCCAACTGGGATATCAAAAGATGAAAATCCAAAAGATATCTATATGTATGTATGTATAAATAATTTCTCTCCTCCAACCTCTTTATATAACCCTTTTAAGATCCTTCTAGAAATTATTTCTTGTAACCACCTTAGGAACTCTCTAGAAAAATCTTTATTTTATTTTCCATAAAGTGCCTTTGATTTTATTTTGCTTTTTACACCAAAAATCACTTAATAATAAAATAATTAATTAAATATAGTTGCCATAGAATAATTCAAGACAACTTAATAATTAATTAATTATTGATGATACCTACAAATGGGGATATTACAAGTTCTCCCTCCCCAAAGATTGATTGTCCTCAAGCAATAATGATTAAATCCAACTAACTAAATCCTCCCAATGTGTTGAAGCATACTATGATGCATGTAGAGTCTAGGTTCCTCTCCTATCAAGTGATGTCTATCTTTCCAATCCACTTTTTTTGTATGCAAATGATATCATGTGATGGTTGATTGGAATGATGACAGTAGCACTAAGTCTAAAATTTTGATCCATAATTCTCCATGGTACATTCCTTCCATCATCATTAATCTCCAACAATCCTTGATGATGATCTCTTGTATAGGTACTCAACAATGAATTAGCTCCACCATGCTTATGTTGTGCTACTCTAGTATTCATGTGTGATTCATCTAAAGATCTTCTAATAGTGCTTGAGGCTTTTTCACTAGGAGGAATACTTCCCACACAACCAATATCTAACTCATGATAATATTCATCACTTTATAGAAATCCTAAGAATGCAAAACCTAGCACTATATCATTCTATTTCAATGTAGAAAACATACCATCATATAAAAATTGTCTTCAAGTCCCAAGAGTTTACACTCTTGATGTTCTCCCCAATTGCTATCAACATACTGAATCTTCGTGGTATGATGAATGCTGAAATCATTATGTATTATTTCATCTTCATGTATTCAAGGGTAGATTGGCTCCAAATTATAGTCCTTTTGGAGCTCATCAATTCCTTCAATTATCTGCTTGACCTCCATAGTCCTTATGTTAGATTCTTGTTCATTGGGTGTGGTTGTAATAGATGATTGATTTTCTACTTTGTAGAGTGAAAAGTGAGCCAAACTTAGCTCTAGGTTGAGCTCCTCAACCTCTTTCTCCTTTTCTTCTGCAAACTTAATAGCATGATACCTATCTATAAGCAATTGCAAGTAATCTAATTTTATTATTTCCAATGCATCTTTGTATTGCAAGTATGTGCCTAATCGGTGTTGTCATTGATGTCAACATATCAGTGTTGTCACTAGTGTCAACTATACTCTTGCTTTGATGCTTGATATTAATGAGTTAGATACTTTGTATTTGCCTATGTAAGTATTGGAGATCTAGATATTGAGGATATTGAGAAAATTTTCTCCTCTGGTGGAAACAGTGTGTTGCAGAGTTTCTTGTGTATTACAGAAGAACAGTCTAGTAGATTGCTCCACATTTCCTGAAAGCTAAATATCTTTGTTTGCAGATTGGAAGTTATTTAGAGGCACATCTAAAGATGCTATGTTCTGAGTTTGAGCCTACGATATGAAGAATTGAGTGAGTTACATTCACCAGAGTGAAAACAACTTTTTCTATATGTTTGGTAGTGACAGGGAGAAAGTATTATGCTTTGCATTCCTTCACATTGAATTATTTTTGTTTGCAGTTCTAGAGTTAAGTCTAGAATGATGATAAGTGCTTTCAACTACAATGGTTTGTTATTTGGCAGTCCTCAAGCTATCCTTTCCTTATGACAGTGGCTGATAGTGTTGTTCTTGTGCTCCAATTTGAAGAATCTTCTTAACAAAGTGGTTAGAGATCATGCGGTTGTTCCTGGTGATTACAATGTGCTTGTGTATGTCTTCTAATCATTTTCCTACCTTTGGATTGGTCTGCGAAGAGAAGTTTGGATCATGAAAGAAGAATGTTCTTAGAAGACCTAGTGTTAACTCCAGTGCTACCTGACTTGGTTGTTTTCACTATTTGCGGAGATGCATTGAAGATTGTAGATGCGTGTTTTGGCATGGAGGATTGTGTTTGAGTCCCAACTAAGGCATGACATGTTCATCATACTTCTTTACATCTTTCCTTAGCTAAATTTTATAATAGGTCTAGACCTACTTTTGTGTATGTTTTGTAATGCCAACCTTGGAGAATATTTGAATGGTTGATGAATGTAATGCTGACCTTGATGTACATTCTAATGTTGATGAATTGTATAAAAGCATGTAATAGAGTTATGAAAAAATGTGTGTGTGAATATGAGGAGATAAGTGCGAAGGTGTGAAAGAGTAGAGCAGAGAATTTATATTGTGCTTCAATGGAACTAAACCCAGGCATGGAGTAGATGCTATTCAATCAGTTCACCATATTTGGCAATGAGCCACCCCTTGGTAGTGAGCCACTATTTAGCAATGAGCCACCCTTTGGCAATGAGTCATTCTTTGCAATGAACAATTTGGGCAGTGCGCCCTGTAGGCAGTGAGCCTCTATTTTCTAGTATTGATATAACTTATATATTTTATGTGGGCTAACACCCACTGTGGTTTTTCCCTTTTAGGGTTTTCCACATAAAAATCTATTATCTACTGTGTTGAATGTGTGATTATGATTCATCCTATGGTTTCATGCTTTCATGGTTAAATCTGATCATCAGTAATAAAGTAGTTGATGGTTTATGAAGTTAAGTTTTTGTGACAACTGATTCACTCCCCCCTCTCAGTTGTCCTGTGTATCTCAACAATTGGTATCAAAGCCAAGTTCCTTGGTGGTAAGCTTAACAACTTAAGGTAGATCTAGGATGTCTTACAAGAAGGAGGCTCTGTAGTTTAATGGGACGAATTATGCAACTTGGAAGATTTGCATGAAAAGCCATCTTCTTTGTTTTGGTTATAAAGTATGGCAAGCAACACAGACTGAATATACCATGCCAGAGAATTGTTTGACAACTGAAGATGAAATCAAATAATATGAGGTAAATATAAAAGTCAAAGATGCTTTGCTGAGTGCATTAACTGACTCTAATTTGATAAAGGTCATGGATTATGAGTATGCTAAAGAAGTCTAGGATAAGTTGAGTAATATGTATGGAGGAGATGAATCTATAAAGAATGCCAAATTGTAGGGACTGAAAGCCAAATATGAAGGTCATAAGATGGGAGAAGATGAAAACATAACATCCTTCATGCAAAAGGTTGATGAACTTGTTACTGGAATCAAAGGTATGGGAGGAACTATTGATGAAACTGAAGTTGTGATAAAAATTCTTAGGTCATTACCTAAATCCTACGCTCACAAGGTAGCTGCAATTGAAGAAATAATGACTGTGAAAAAGATTAACAAGGATCGGTTGCTTGGTAAGATTACTACTTTTGAAATGAGAGAGTTTGGTGATCCTCTGCCAAAAGTAGAAACTACTTTCAAAGCTAGTACTTCAAAAAAGATCTCCAGAGCAAAAAAGTGCAAGGTGGAACCTAATGACGAGCTTGATGAAATTGAAGCCAACTTTGTTGACAGACTGCAAAGAGGTTCTGGTAAGTTCAAAGGCAAACTACCTTTCAAATGTTTTTCATGTGGTAAAGTAGGTCATTATGCTTCCAGATGTCCTGAAAGAATTGAAAGAAATAGAAAAAGATTTGAGAACAGGCCTAGAGCTCCAAATAAATGCTACTATGTTAGACATTTTGATGATGAAGGTGTGACTGATGATGCTAGAGTACTAGTGCAAATGAATGCTTATTTATTGCTATTAAATAAGAACCTATGTCTACTAATCCTGCTAGTTGTGTGAAGGAAGAAAAACCAATGGAAGAAAGTGCTTTGGTTGTTCAGGTTGAGAAAGATAAGAATGAATGGATTATTGATAGTGGATGCTCACATCAAATGACTAGTGACAAAAGTAAGTTTGTAAGTTTGGAAAAATATGATGGAGGACTGGTTAGGTTTGGAGACAATGCAACTGGTAAGATTTGTGGAAAAGGATCTATTTCATTTGATGGAAAGCATAACACTGACAATGTTCTATATGTGAAGGGTTTAAAGCATAATGTTTTGAGTGTTGGTCAGATGTGTGACAAAGGTTATGATCTGAGATTCAAAGATAATGGAAAGCTATGGAATTGTGATTGCTACTGGTAAGAAGACCAGAGGTAACATCTATCAATTAAGAGGAACTAATGATTACTGTTTATTAGCCCAAGCAGATGAAATTTGGTTGTGGCATAGAAGGTTGTGTCATATAAATTTTTATAATCTGGTAAAGATAAGTTCAGGACAGACTGTAAGAGATTTACCAAAACTTGTGAAACCCATCAATGTTATTTGCAAGGAATGTCAGTTGGGGAAGCAGACAAGAACAAGCTTCAAGAGTAAAGAGCAATTTTCTATCAGTTTGCTGGATATAGTTCATACAAATCTATGTGGTCCTACAAGGATAAGAAGTCTACAAGGTGGCATGTACTTCATGTTCCTTATTGATTATTATTCTAGAATTACTTGGGTTACTTTTCTAAGAGATAAATTTGAAGCCCTCGATAAGTTCAAATCCTTCAAGGCAATGGCTGAAAATGAAATAGAACTAAAAATCAAAAGCTTGAGGTTTGATAGGGGAGGTGAGTTCACATCAAATGAATTCAACAATTTATATGAAGAGCAAGGAATAAAGAGACAGTTGTCTGCACCTAGGACTCCTCAATAAAATGGAGTTATGGAAAGGAAAAATAACACAATTCAAGAAGCTGACAGAACAATGATGAAGGAAGGAGGGTTGTTGGAAGTTTTCTAGAAAAAATCTATACATACTGTTGTCTACATTCAAAACAGAGTTCAAGTGAAAGGTAATGGTGCTAAAACCCCCTATGAATTGTGGTATGGAAGAATTCCAATAGTAAGATACTTCAAAGTCTTTAGAAGCAAGTGCTAGATCAGAAGAGATGAAGACCTAGGGAATTTTGATGCAAGATGTGATGAAGGAATTTTCCTCAGATACTCTACCAAGAGTAAGGCCTATCAGTGCTACGGAAAAAGGTTGAAAAATATTGTGGCGAGTGCAAATGTGAAGGTGGATGAAGGCAAAGGAAAAACATCAGATCAGAGTGGCTATGAGTTAGATGAACCTACTGATATAACTTATGAAGACAAAGTTGAACAAGAAGACAATCAAAGTGAAGAAGAAAAGGCTCTAGATATTGCTAAGACTCCTAAGAATATAAGAATCAATCACTCTAAAGATCAAATTATTGGAGACAAAGAGAAAGGAGTACTAACAAGGAAAAGAGTTGTAGAAGAACAAATGAATTATTGTTTGCTCTCTACAATTGAACCAAAAACTATGAATGAAGCCTACAATGATGAAAATTAGGTTAAGGCTATGGAAGAAGAACTAATGCAAATAGAGAAGAATGAAACTTGGGAATTAGTTCCTAGACTTGCTAACAAAAATATTATTGGAACCAAATGGATCTTTAGGAATAAGCTAAATGAAAATGGAGAAGTTGTAAGGAATAAAGCAAGACTTGTGTGTAAAGGATATTCTCAAATTGAAGGGATAGATTTTGAAGAGACTTTTGCTCTAATAGCTCAGATTGAAGCAATTAGAATGTTTCTGGCATTTGCATCTCACAAAGATTTCAAAGTGTATCAGATGGATGTGAAGTCTGCATTCCTGAATGGTGAGTTAGAGGAGGAAGTATGCATTGAGCAACTGGAAGGATTCCAACTATCAAATCAAAGTGATATGGTATGCAGGTTGAAGAAAGCATTATATGGACTCAAGCAATCTCCTAGGGCATGGTATGCAAGGTTGGATAAGTACTTATTGTAGTTAGGATTCAGTAAAGGCACTACTGATAGTAATCTTTATTTCAAGATTAATGGTGATCAAATTTTGATTGTTGAAGTCTTTGTTGATGATATCATCTTTGGTGCAAATGAAGGTATGTCTATAAATTTTACTGGTGAAATGCAGAAAGAGTTTGAGATGTCTATGTTTGGTGAGATGAATTTCTTTCTGGGTCTACAAATCAATCAATCAGATAAATGAATCTTCATATCTCAGTCTAAGTATGTGAAAGAGTTGTTAAAGAAGTTTGGGATGGAAGACTCTAAAGTGGTATGTTCTCCCATGGTGACTAGCTGTAAATTGAGCAAAAATAATGAATCACCCAAGACTAATTAGAAAAAGTATAGATCCATGATTGGAGGATTACTTTATCTAACTCAAACAAGACCTAATATTATGCATGTAGTTTGTCTTGTTGCAAGATTTCAAGTTGATCCAAGAGAATCACATGTGATGGTAGAAAAGAGAATCCTGAGGTATTTAAAAGGCACTTTGTATTATGGCTTATGGTATCCAAAGGATAATGATTTCACTCTTAGGAATTATACGGATGTTGATTGGGTTAGAGATGTTGAGGACAGAAAAAGTAGAAGTGGAGGTGCTTTCTTCTTGAAAAATAGATGGGTCTCATGGCTAACCAAGAAACAAGATTCAATCTCTTTGTCAACTATAGAAGTAGAGTATATTGCAGCAACATGTTGATGTACTCAAGTGTTATCCAGATGAAGTGGACTTTGAAGGATATAAGAGCAATCTTGTGTGACAATACAAGTGCCATAAATATTTCCAAGAATCCAGTGATGCACTCAAGAACAAAGCATATATCTATAAGGTATCACTTTTTGAGAGAAAAGGTGATAGAGAATGAATTAAAGTTGGAATATGTGTCCACAAAGAATCAGATTGTAGATATCTCCACCAAGCCTCTGCCTAAGGATACTTTTGAGTATCTTAGAGAAAAGTTAGGGGTCATTACCCCTCCTGCCCTAAACTAAGATGCATAAGAATGCATCAATCCAGTGGTGCTTAAGTCTCATTGTTTGATCTGGATTAATGTTTTGGGAGCTACCTCTCAGGGGGAGTAACTAGATGTGTTGGTAATATCTCAATTGGATCAGAGTAGCAGAATGCAAGTATGTGCCCTTTGCCATTGATGTTAAAGGGAGAGAGAAATCATGTGAAAAACTCAGGAGCAGAAAGAATGCAGATGTGTAAAGAAAAAGGGGGAGAATCTTGTCTTGATGGTCTTTTTATTTTTTCACAGCATATGTTGTCATCAATGACAAAAGGGGGGATTGTTGCAAGTATGTCCCTAATTAATGTTGTCATTGATGTCAACATATCAATGTTGTCATTAGTGCCAATTGTACTCTTGTTTTGATGCTTGATAGTAATGAGTTAGATACTTTGTATTTTCCTATGTAAGTATTGGAGATATGGATATTGAGGATATTGAGAAAATTTTCTCCTCTCGTGGAAATAGTGTGTTGAAGAGTTTCTTATGTATTGCAGAAGAATAGTCCAATAGATTGCTCCACATTTCCTAAAAGATGAATATCTTTATCTATGGAGTGGAAGTTATTTAGAGGCACATTTGAAGATGCTATAATCTGATTTTGAGCCTCCGATATGAAGAATTGAGTGAGTTACGGTCACCAGAGTGAAAATAGCTTTTTCTATATGTTTGGCATTGACAGGGAGAAAGTATTATGCTCCGCATTCCTCCACATTGAACTATTTTTGTTTGTGGTTCTGGAGTTAAGTCTAGAATGATGATAAGTGCTTTCAATTGCAATGGTTCATGATTTGGTGGTCTACAAGCTATCCTTTCCTTATGACAGTGGCTAACAGTGTTGTTCTTGTGCTCCAATTTGAAGAATCTTCTTAACAGAGTGGTTAAAGATTATGTGGTTGTTCCTGATGATTATAATGTGCTTGTGGATGTATCCTAATCATGTTCCTACCTTTGGATTGGTCCGCAAAGAGAAGTTTGGATCATGAAAGAAGAATGTTCTTAGAAGACCTAGTGTTAACTCCAGTCTTGGCCGACTTGGTTGTTTTCACTATTTGTGAAGATGCATTGAAGATTGTAGAAGCATGTTGTGGCATGGAGGATTGTGTTTGAGTCCTAGCTAAGGTGTGGCATGTTCATCATACTTCGTTACATCTTTCCTTAGCTAAATTTTATAATAGGTCTAGACCTATTTCTATGTATGTTTTGTAATGTTGACCTTGGAGAATGTTCCAATGGTTGATGAATGTAATGTTGACCTTGATGTACATTCCAAGGTTGATTAATTGGATAAAAGCATGTAATAGAGTTGTGAAAAAGTGTGTGTGTGAATATGAGGAGATAAGTGCGAAGGTGCAAAAGAGCAAAGCAGAGAATTTATATTATGCTTCAACGGAATTAAACCTAGGCATGGAGTAGATGTTATTCAATTAATTCACCATATTTGGTAGTGAGCCACCCTTTGGTAGTGAGCCACCCTTTGGCAGTGAGTCGTTCTTTGCAGTGAGCCATGTAGGAAATGAGCCTCTATTTTTCGGTATTGATATAACTTATATATTTTCTATAGGCTAACACCCACCATGGTTTTTCCCTTTTAGGGTTTTCCACAGAAATCTAGTGTCTACTGTGTTGAATGTGTGATTATGATTTAGCCTACGGTTTCATGCTTTCATGGTTAAATTTGATTATCAGTAATCAAGTAGTTGATGGTTTATGAAGTTAATTTTTTGTGACAACTGATTCACCCCCCTCTCAATTGTCTTGTGTATTTCAACACTTTGACTGTTTGCAAATTTGCAACAATGGCTCCTTCTCAAATGCCTTTTTTCCTCTGCTCAATTTGGGCTTTCCAAATAAAGTCTTCAATGAATTTTTGTGTGCTATCAACTCTTTTTAACACTTGCACCACTTTCTCTTCCATGACCAAAAATTGATTCTTCAATTCTTGCAATTCTAAAGGCCTTTGATCTATATCTGCAAAGTGACTTGGCTCACCACACAATAAAATTTCTTAATTGTCTTAATTTGTAGGAACAATATCACCTTATAATTTAGTTACCTCTCTAATTGGTGTCTTGCAAATGCTATAAATAGATGGCATGACATCACTATGCTCAAGCAATGAATCGTCAAGAAAATCCATACCTACAATTTTGGGACTATCATCTGCTTCAAACTCAACACTATTATCACTATGTTGGGCCCAAGCTTTTTGAACACTCTTGAATATTTTTTGGCATTTTGTCAAATCAAAAAACTTGCAAATTTCTAAACCATTTCAAATTTTTGGCAAGTTCACAGACTTGCGAACTAATTGAAACTTGAAACATTTATCTTCACTCTGTCATAATATTGAAGAAAACAACTCTTTTGACACTTCTCTAGGTTTCAAAACCTTTAAAACTAGCAACACATAGATCTTTCAACTTTTTTGGAAGATTTGAAAACTTTCAAACTAGTTGAAAACAAATAAAAAACTTTTATTGGCCACTCAGAAGGTTTGATAACTTTTGAATCTTCAAAAATATTTGTAAAATAACATAACTAATTGGGTTTTCAGGAGGTTTGTGAACTTGTGAACCTACCAAAAAATTTTAGAGAAAACAAAGTTTTACCAACAATGAAAGGAAAAATTAGATATTTTGAAGTACAAGGGGCATAACCAAAGACAAAATTATTGCAAGTGATCTTGAAGGTGATAACAAAGACTTTCAACTCAATAAGGCTATCTCATCTAAGAAAAAATAGCTTCCTACTAATTTTGAAAAGGAACTAGATCAAAATTTGAGGGGAAAATTCTTAAACGTTATCTTTTGTAATTTTTTTTAAATAAAGTTAGAGTAGGATTAGATTAGAAATAATATTTCTCAAGGGTTTTAAATAATATCATTTGTGTGAGTGAGACCTAACAATTCTAGTTCAAATAAGTTATTCATTGGTCAAATAGTTCAAATTACTAGCACAAGGTCCTTGAACAAACAAATCACATAGACCACTTAGCTACTCCAACATTGCCATGACCTAGCCACCAAGACCTTGGAGGTGATTAATTTTTGGATCAGTTATATTTTCAAGAGAAGTACAATGATCTTCATCCTACTTGAGTTGTATGTGCTAAATCAACCATCAACACTACCTTATTTTCACATTGTGTAGATAACTCATTCAATTTTTGACATGAAGTAACTTAAGTTTGTTTTTAACATTTTTATTGCAACATAGGGGTATTGTTTGGCCCATCATGATCCCACACTCTCCCTTCTTTAGATCCTTCAGAAGAATTGAGGCTTGTTGCCTTGGAGGTTCATTAATAGGTTCCTTATTACCAAAATTAGGGTGGGATTGATTAAATTATTCTCTCAACTCAAATAACCTAGCCTCTTGAGAATATATTATGTCATGAATTGTGTTTAATGTGTTTATTATTCATTATAGGATTTCATATTATATAGGAGGTGAAGGATCAGAGTATGAGGAGGAGATGAAGGAGCATAGTATGAGGAGGAGGTGGTGGAGGAGGATCATTTCTCCTATCTCCATATCCTTACCTTAGGGGAGTCTATCCCAAAGGATTTCCACTTTCTCACATTCTCACCATAGTTCCTTTGCAAGAAGAGAAATATTGTAGTTTCTTACTATTTTCAACAAACTTCTTGTTTTTAGGTTTTTTAGGGTTTCTGCGTATGTTTTGTCTTACGGAGATGGAGGTTACTGCCTTGGGCAGTACCTCTAGACCCCAACCCATGGTGGATGTGAACTATTCCAAGGGATGGAAAGGTGTTCTGACAGCATGGGAGCATATTTCTCCTAAAGGTACTTCTGTGGTTCCCATTCAAAAGGAATCGACTGAAGGAATGGCACTGGATATTCCAAATGAGCTCGTTGAGGAAATCATGGCCTCCATGGATCTTGCTCTTGTGGGTAAGTTTTTTTCCCTTCGGCCTAATATTGAAATGGTGTTGAAGTGGATATCCAATCGTTGGAAGGTCAAAGGTAGTGTCTTAGTCATAGCTATGGTGAGAGGGATGTTTCTTTTTAAATTTACTAGCAGAGAAGAGATGATCGCCATTTTGGTAGGAGGGTCATGGTTTTATGGTACTCACTCACTCGCACTATGTGCTTGGTAGCCTGGGTTTGATCTTAGCACTAACTTGAACCGGACTGCCCTGGTTTGGGTGAGGTTCCTGGGTTTCCTTCAGAATATTGGGATTAAATTTTTTTTTGCTATTGCTAATACTTTTGGCTAGTATGTTACTCTTGATAATACAACTTGGGCTAAATCTTGATGTGTTTATGCTATAGTTTCTATTAATGTGGAAGTTCACAAAACTCTTCCTATGTCCATTGAGTTAAACTCTAAATATGGGATCTGGATGCAGTCGATTCTTTATGAAAACTCTACTACTTTTTGCCAACTTTGCAAAAAGAAGGGTCATTTGATGACCCATTGTAAGCTTAAGAAAGCAGAGGAAACTTCTGATCTAGAGAAAGAGAGGAACCCTATTTCCTCGAAAGAAGACATTCTTGATAATCAGGGAATGGGGGGTAATGAGGAAAATGACAATAATCTTGTAGGAGAGAACAGAGACCCTAGTTTTTCATAAAAAGATATGGGAATGGGAGGTAATGAAGAGCATGTCACTAATCATTAAGGAAAGAATAGAGAGCCTAATTTTTTAGAAAAAGATAATCCTAATTTTCAAGGATCGGAGGTAAATGTGGCACTAGATCAACAGGTTTCTATGGATCCCCCTGTACTAGAAGATGGAGAGTTCCAATAGGATCCCCTTTTAGAAGTCCATTTACTTAATGCTAGTGGTAATGTTGAGACCTCTTCAAACCCTTTGGAGATTATCCAAATCCCAAAATTAGTTTGCAATAATAAAGAGATGAGTGTTCAACCCTCTTCAAAATAGAGGCCAGCTCCTACCTCTAGAGTTAGGACCAATGGAGAGTCTCTCAAGGAAGGGTTAACCACGAATCCGACTGATGACCCAACTCTGACCCCTGGAGCAGGACCAAGTGGCAAGTTTAATGACCAAGATGAATGGATTACCCCTAAGAAGAAGGGTCGTAAGAATAAGAAATCTGCTAATGTTGGAATAGATTCTAGGCAAGGAAGACCTACCCTCAGGGAAACAAGACAAAGAGAGGTAGCTAGGGAGATTTCCAGTGGTAAACAAAAAACACTGGAGGTCCAATCCCAAAAACTTTCCAAATGAGAATACTATCTTGGAATGTGAGGGGTCTTAATAGCCCCTCCAAATAGTTTGAAGTCAAGAACTGTATTCTGGATCATAAAATTGATATTCTCTTACTTCAGGAAGTTAAAATGTCAGAGGAAAATTTTAAACTGATAGATGACAGAATCTGGCCTAATGTTGCTTTTTGTATTAGTCCTGCTATGGGCACTTCTGGGGGGATTGTTACTATGTGGAATAATGCCAGAATTAGAGGTACTCTTACTGTTTCCAATAAGTATTTTCTAATTATCAATTTTTCAATGCCTTCTTTTCATTGGTCTTTAATCAATATTTATGCCCCGAACACGAGGGTTCTACAGAAAACTTTGTGTATGGACCTATCTACTCTCCTTTCTACTTCCCCTCATTCTCTTTGGATGTTCGTGGGATACTTTAATACTCCTTTATATCCTTTTGAGAAAACTGGAGGTATTCTTGACTACTCTGATAGCATGTTTGATTTTGCTGATTTTATCAATAGCTTTGGGTTTATGGATGTGGAGCTGCAGAATCAGAAATTTACTTGGTCCAACAAAAGAAGAGGTGATCAAATGATCCAAGTCAAATTGGATGGATTCCTCATCTCTAATAATTGGGATAACCATTCTAATCTTAGTCTTGAGGCTATACCTAGAACTATTTCTAATCATAATCCTATTCTCCTTAATTGGGTTGTCCAGCATAATCAGGGTCCTTTCCCATTCATGTTTGAAGCTATGTGGATTAAACACAAGGATTTTAGGAGTCTTCTAACTACCTAGTGGAAACTCCTAGTACAAGGTACTCCTATGTTTAGATTGGTTAAGAAGCTTTTACACATTAAACAAGAGGTCCGTGGTTGGAACAAGTACAATTTTGGAAATATGTTTGTTTAGAAGAAGATTATTTTGGGAAAATTAGCTGACCTGCAAACTAGAGTAGCTCAAGGAGATTCTACTGAGGATATTGCTCAAGCTGAAAATAGTTTGATTACTGACTAGAAGAACCTTATGAATAAAGAAGAACTCTTCTAGAAATAGAAATCTAGAGTTTAGTGGCTCAAAGAAGGGGATCGTAAGACTTCTTTTTTTCATCTCTCAGCTATGAAACATAGGAAAGCTAATACTATTTCTAAATTATACTTGGAGGATGGAAATACTATCACTGATGACAACAAGATTGGTAATCAGGTAGCTTTGTTCTTCCAAAATTTGTTGATGGAACAAGCTGACAGTGCTGCCAATGGGCAGATAATGGATTAGTTCCTTAAAAAAATTCCTTCTTTGATTACTAAGGAGGATAACATTGAAATGTTGAAACCTATCACTGAAGAAGAGGTACATGTTGTTTTATTCTCCATGGGACCCTTTAAAGCCCTTGGCCACGATGGCTTTCCTCCTATATTTTTCCAGGAATATTAGGATATTGTGAGCTATGATGTTACTGCTGCTGTTAGAGATTTTTTTAGAACTTGGAAAATTCTAAAGCAGATTAACAATACTTTTATTGTTCTTGTTCCCAAGAAGCCTAATCCTGAGCTGCTTGTCAATTTCAGACCTATAAGTTTGTGTAATACCATTTACAAGTTATGCACCAAACTTCTTGTTTTGAGATTTCAACCCTTCCTTGATAAAATTATTTCCTCTTCTTGGAAAGGTTTTGTTCCTAGAAGGTAGATTTTAGATGTTATAGCCACTCATGAAACTATCCACTCAATAGTGAAGAGCAGGATTCCTGGTATGGTTCTAAAGCTTGATATTTCTAAGGCCTATGATAGAGTTTCTTGGTAGTTTCTTTTCAAGGTTATCCAAAAGTTTGGTTTTAATGATAAAGTCTCTCTTCTTATTCGGGAAGTTATTACCACTGCTAAATTCTTAGTCCTGGTTAATGGGGTTCCTAGGGCTTTTTTCTCTCCCATGAGAGGGATTAGACAGGAAGATCCTCTTTCCCCCTATCTATTTATCATGATGGCTGAAGCCCTTGGGAGATATGTTCACTCTAAGCTACTTTCTAAGGAAATTGTGGGGATCAAACCTTCTTCTTCTCTGCCACCCATCCTCTTTGGTATCTCTTCAATTTTAGAAGCCCGAAGTTGGAGGAATATTCTCAATGAATTTGCCAAAGCTTCTGGTCAACACATTAATTTTCAAAAAAGTAATGTATATTTCTTCAACACTCAGGGAGATCTCCAGAGAAAAATCATCAACATCCTTGGCTGTGCTACGGCTAATCTTCCTGCAGTCTACCTTGGCCTTCCTTTAACTATCAAAGAAGTTACTCTGGGATTTTGGAATGGTATTTTGGAAAGAACTCAAAAGAAGTTGACAGGCTGGAAGGGTAAGCTCCTGAGTAGTGTTGGAAAATTACAATTTTTATGGGCCCCCCTTCAAGGTATTCCTACTTACTTCCTCTCTCTATTTAAAATGCCTAAGTATATAGCTGACAAACTAGAGCAGATACAAAGAATTTTTTTATGGATAGGTGTGGAAGAGAAAAAGAGAATGTCTCTAGTCAAATGGGAGAAGGTTTGCCTTCCTAAAACTCATGGTGGTCTTAACATCAGATCTATAAGAAATATGAATAAAGCCCTTCTTTCCAAAATCAACTAGAATCTTATTAATAGTCATAAAGAATGGGGAACCATTATGCAAGCTAAGTACTTACAGGGTGCTGACAACCTAAGTTTCCTCTATCAGGAGGGGCTCCCTTAGGGTTCTGTTATTTGGAACAAAATGTTCAAATCCAGAAGCTTAATTAAGCAGGGGCTTAAGTGGAAATTGGGGAATGGTAATATGATAAATTTTTGGGAGGACCCTTGGGTTGCTGACAAGGCTCTTTTTTCTCAGGGGGAAAATGAGATTATTGTTGATATAGCCAAACAATTTTTTGGGTCAAAAGTCTGTTATTATATTCATCATGACAATGGTATCAGACTTTGGAAGAATCTTCTTGAGTGTTGTAATAATTGGCCTGAGCTTATTCCAAGATTGAGATCTATACAACAGTTGTTGGTGGGTACTAGAATTCCTCTCTTTCCTAGAGAAGATGAGTTGTATTGGTCACCTGACAAAAGAGGTCACTTCTTTGTTAAGTCTGCTTACCATTTGCTGATTCCTGATGTTCACAAAAATGAGCTTTGGAGGAAAGTTGGAACCATAAACTTATTCCTAAAATTAATATGTTTTGGTGGGCTGTGGTTCATAATAAGATCTTAACCCAAGATAATTTGCAAAGAAGGGGTTTCTCTCTAGTTAATAGGTGTGTTCTCTGCCTTAAGGAAGAGGAAACTATTCCTCATCTAATTCTTCATTGTGACTTCACCGGGGAAATCTGGAGTATAATTCTACAAAACTTTGGCATACAGTGTGTTTGCAATAAAGATATTAGAGAAGTTATTACCAATTGGTTTCCTACTTTTTCTCATCCCTAGCTTGTGGAGCTCTAGAACCAAACTCTTCCCTTCATTGTTAGATCTTGTGGAAAGAATGAAATAATATAATCTTTAGGGAAGTTGTCAAGGACTCTTCTCAAGTTTACCAGTCTTTCTCTAAGCTCCTCATTGAAAGTATTGCTAGTTCTCATTTCAAAATTGTTGATAAACCCCTCACTCAAGAAGAAGGAAGTATTGCTCCCAATTGGAGAATTCTTAACCAAATTCCTACTCATGACAATTCAAAGAAGACTTTGAGATTAAATGCTAGATGGACTCCTCCAAGGTCTCATTGGCTCAAACTTAATTTTGATGGGGCTTCTAAGTCCAATGGAAAGGCTAGTGGTGGTGGGATTATCAGGGATGATAGAGGGGAGCTTGTTACTGCCTATGCTGGTGGTTTAGGTATTCAAAGTAATAACTATGTTGACGCCTCTACTCTCTTATGGGGAGTTAAATTGGCTATTTCTTTGGGCATTCCTCATTTGCATATACAGGGGGACTCTAAACTTGTCCTTGATGTTGTCACCAATGCTTCGATCTGTGGGCAGAGGCTTCAGGATATCATTGTGGATATCCAAATCCTTATTCAAAGAATTTCTAGAGTAGAATTCTCTCATATCTACAAAGAGGGGAACAAAGTTACTGATGCTCTCATAGATTATGGTCAATAATTTATGAATTGGCGATGTTGGTGCCAATATAACAATATTCCTGTTAACATAAGGGAACTAATTCAAAAAGAGATGACTTGTCAAGGATAACTCATGACATTGTGAGTGCCAGCCTAGCTAGATGATTATTTTGTGTGATGATGATGTGGATGTTTAAGTCTGGGGTTTTTATGACATATTGTACTTTTCTGACCAATGCCATTTTGGCATATTGATCACTCGTATTAAGATGAGTTGGATATGGGATGATGATAGTGAATTTAAAACTATCATATTTGAGCATGGGAAAAGTTGGCAACGATTAGAGATTGTGAAGGAAGTTTAGGATATTGATGAATTGCGCATGTTGGTTTATTGCTTCATTTATCATTTCATCATTCCTTTCAGTGCATCTAGAATTATCTTGCAAATACACTTTGTGGAAAGGTATCTTCGGCTTTGTGTTCTCTATGTTTTAGAGGGTAAGGCGATAATGGGGGGAGAAAGGATTCACACTAAGCCAATATCTTGCTGTGAATTTAAGGACAATGCTATTGTATGGCATTATTGCAAGGAAGGTGGCATTAGTCCTTTTCTAGAATGCCTTAATGGTTATGATGAAAACTTGTCTGTGCAGTGTGCCCTTTCATGGCAGAATCACAAAGTTACCATTGGCAGAATTGGGTTTGAAATCTCTAAAGAGGTCGTAGCCATGGCGACTGGCTTTTCCAGCAAGGGTACTAAGCTGCAAAGGAAGACTAAGGTGGCTGATCATCAGAACCAGAAGATTTTCCTAGGTGAGGGAGAGGAATTAGTCTCGTACCAAGGAGGGTTTGAATGTGCTAAGTTGCCAGAGCCATGGGACGAGATGTGCTTTCTACTGATGAAATATTTCACACTGGAAAGTTGTTTCACTAGGTTTTACAATTATCACCTCCCCCTACTCAATCATTTTAAGCATAATCCTTTGATAAGTTTTCCTTTTTACTTGATGTCTTCCCTTGAACACTCTATTTTCTGAGTTAAAGCCAATTTTGATAAGAAACCCTCTAAACACCCTGTCCCTCTGCATCAAGGTCTCATTCTTCATTTGTATAATTTTCACCTTGCTTTGGACCCACCTAAGCCAATCCAGCCTTCCATTGTTGAGGTTCATGTTGACACTTCCCCCATTGTCGCTATTGTATCTAAGGAACCCTACCCTACTCCTAATTCCCAAAAAATGAAAGGGGTTTCCTTGTTTGATACCCTTGAGGAGACCATGGTGAAGAATATGCATACTCCAATTTCTAAAGGGAGTGTGAAAAGTAAGAAAAGAAAATTCAGGGAGATGGCTTCTATTGGGGAGGTTATAGGGGACACAATAGGGACCCATAAGAATCTAAACACTGACTATGTGGGTCTTGTGAATAAGCACAAAACCAAAATGGAGGCCAAATGTAAGTATGAGGGTTCCTCTTCTAGGGTGAGAAGGTCAGGGAGAATTGCTTGTAAACCGGTCCCGTAGGCCAAATTAATTAATTATTCTGAAAGTGCTTTTGAAGCTTCCACTCGGGGAGATGATAAGTTGAAATCTGGAGACATTGAGGTCCAAGAGATTTTTGAAGAGGATACAGGTGAGGGAGAAGAGAAGCAGACATAGGACTCTGGTGGTGATGGTGGTGGTCCTGTGGATAATGCTGGTGATGGGGAGAGGATGATTGTGGAGGAGGTTGAAGAGGAGACTAAGGAGGAGGGAGATGGCTAGAGAAATGATATTCTTGTCCTTAGGGGATGGGTGGATGATCTAGAGCAGAAGGTTTGATCTATGGGAGACTTTATAAGTAGCATGCTCTGTCGCTCAACTACTTTTAACCTGACTCTACTGCAGGAACATGGGACTCGAGCTAATGGTGAGGATGAGGAGAAATTCAAGAAAATTGATGAAATTGTGGAATTTCTGGTTAAAGGCTGGGAGGATGTATCTCCTTAGTCTTGTTTCTCTTTATGTTTTATGATGTCTATCTACTACTACTTACTTTATGTTGTTAATCGGTTGTATTTGTTGTTAATGATGTAGTTGGTTTGGGTGGCTCTTTTTGTTTGTGAGCCTTTGCTATTTCTTTTTGTACTATTGTTGTAAGGGTTCAGCCCCTAGCTTTTGCTGACTTATATAATCAAAAATAACAAGCATCCAAAAATACACACACATATATATATATACATGAATACAAAGGCTATTATAGGAACATGCAAGATTGCAACAAGAGTAGAACATGATCAAACCAAAACCAACTTGAATACACCAAGATTCTAGGATGACAAATACACATTACAATAATGACAAGTAAACAAATAACTTGGACAAACAAGACACAACACCATACAAGTAGATTGAACAAAGAGACAAATTCCTAGTGCCTACCAATCACTTACACCTTGCTAGGTGTCACTTCTCTAGTGATATATATTTATGTTAGTATAATTTTACCTTCCAAGAGATAAATCAATCCATCTATTAGAATCAATCAATAAAATAATAATCAAATAATTGAATTAATAAGTAAACATCTCCTACCATCTTCCATGTAGATCCCTACACAAGAGCTAACAGCCAATATGTCATCCAAAATCATATCATATAATCAATTAAATCAAATTCACAAACAAATAAAATAAGTTTAGATGGGTCAAGGGAGGCCCATGACAACATGTTTCTAGTAAATTCACCACTATGAACTCTTCATTTGCAGTAGCATATACAAACATAACTTCACTTATGACTACTTGTGGTACCTTGTACCATCTTCTAGAACATTATCCTACTCTTAGATTGTGTTGCATGAACTCCAGTCTATCATAAGTGCTCTTGCATCATTGTTCATGCTTCCAACAAATAGTAATTTCATATGCAGTTATGAGTTCTTCCAAGTAACTTATAGTTACTATCATAACACCACCATATGTAGACAAACTGTCTATGTTGTGCTACAACTTACTTCTATAGCATCACCACATGTTAGTCAACATAAATACTATACTATAATTCCTAAAACCAAATTCCTAGTGTTTTCCAATCAGTTACACCTTGCTAGGTGCCTATTCTCTAGTGATATATATTTATGTTAGTATAGGTTTACCTTAAAAGAGATAAATCAATCCATCTATTAGAATCAATCAATAAAATAATAATCAAATAATTGAATTAATAAGCAAACATGTTCTACAATCTTCCATGTAGATCCCTACACAAGAGCTAACAATAGCCAATATGTCATCCAAAATCATATCATATAATCAATTAAATCAAATTAGTTTAGATGGGTCGAGGGAGGTTCACGACAACATGTTTCTAGTATATTCACCACTATGAACTCTTTGTTTGCAGTAGCATATACAAACATAATATCACTTATGAATACTTGTGGTAAGTTGTGCCATCTTCTAGAACATTATCCTACTCTTAGATTGTGTTGCATAAACTCCAATCTATCATAAGTTCTCCTGCATCATTGTTCATGCTTCAAACAAACACTAATTTCATATGCAATTGTGAGTTCTTCCAAGTGACTTGCAGTTACTATCATAACACCACCACATGTAGACAAACCATCTATGTTGTGTTGCAACTTACTTCCATAGCATCACCACATGTTAGTCAACATAAATACTATACTATAATTCTTAAAACTCATCACATTTCACCAAAATGTACTCTATAGACAAACTCTTCCTACATAGACTCTCTGTGGGTGAATATCACCCAAGTCCCAACAAAATACAACTTATAAAATAATGTCATATAATCATTTCAACCCACTATGGTAAATATTTTGAATTGATTTTCTCCAACTTGTATTACACTAGAAAGGTCAACTATCTCCACCTCTTTAGGCATTTTCAACTATTGTAAATATGGATTCTAGAATAGTTTTATATAAAAGTATTAAAGAATTCAACATTTCAAACCACCATTATATATATTCTTAGAATTTATTTGAATCCAACTTCTGCCAAACTAGAAGGACCAACTACCTCCACCTATTCTTACATTTTTAAACTTCTCAAACATTAAGAAGTATTTTTAGGTACAACTGCATTCAAAAACATTGAGGAATCAATATTTTGAACCGCTATTGAAATTATTGTTTCAGTAACTCTATTTTTATGGCTTATTTTGGAAAGTTAATTTGGTAAAAAAAATTAAACACAAAGGATTGAATGACTTACCTACACTAAAAGATAGGTTTATTGTGCCTTAGAAGCCCATGCACAAACTACATAGAAGTAAATGATGTAAAATGCATTTCCACAGGGTTTCTTAGAAGAACATGTAATTGTTTTTCTATGATGGGGCCCTTTAGTGGCTACATACTCTCTTATTTCATATTCTTCTATCTCCCTTGCATGGATAGAAATAATAAATCTATTTGTTAAGTGATATCACATTCTATAAATTTCCTCCCAAATTGCTATGGCCACTGCCTTACTCCACAAAAGAAAAAATGAAAATATGTGTTGAAAAACTAACTAAAAATATTTTTTGATCTTTGGTCTTTGTAGAGATGCAAATATCACAAGAGATAAATGGCATTGTGATTCATACTTTGTAGATTCAAACAACATTAAATAAGTTAAAATTATTAGACATTAGAAAGTTTGAATAATTTTTTATTTCCATAAATTTCAATATGAATAGTGATAGATAAACTAATAGTGAAGCACAAAATATTACAAAAATCTTTAATTTTTTGTTTCTATGATATATGAAATTAGCCAATAGTTTTCCTCCATTTTAACAAATGGAAAATTCAAAATTCAGCTAGGAAAATATAGATGGAGAAACAAAAAATTTGTGAACCTATTAATTCCTAGAAAAGAAAATCAAACAAAATCTAAAACATTAGGAAATTAGACTATTTTTTCCTTGCACACATTTATCAATGCAAACTAATACAATTCAAGTAAAAATTTAGTATCTCTACCACAAGAAGTGACTAATGTATTGGTTCAATATTTCTCCCAAGACATTAATGAACAAAAATTGGATGAATACATTATTCGTGTTTGTAGGTGTGACATTTACATGTCACATTGCACACTCATGCACACAAGGTGTCATGAAAAATCACAATGACACAAAAGAAAACATCATAAATCTACCAAGCATGGTGGCACAAAGTGTAAGACTTCACTAATCACATGAAAAACTCACCACGATAACCATACAAAAGGATGGATCTTCCTCCATGACGACGATCAGACATTAGCCCATGACCTCATTCTCTCATGAACACATGGATTAGGATGAGAGTGGCATATTCCTCATAGCAATTCCAAGACAACTCAAAACAACACAAGAAAACTCACACAAGAGGTGGGTTAACTAGGAGGTACAAGGCCTCAACCAATTGAAATGGTGACCAACCAATGTTGTGTAAAGGCACACTTCCCAATGCAAAAGAAGGAGTAAATTAAAAGGTATCACACATCTCAACAAACTAAAATGATAAGAAGATTAAGAAGACCTAGGGGAACAACTTTCATTTGGAAATTTTCTTCAAAAAAGGTTGGGAAATGTATGTTGTCTGATGACCCAAGGACAACAATGCACAAAAACGACACCAATGCACTAGCTAGACTCTAGCACCTAGGAAGGACTCTAGTGCACCATGTTGTAGTCCCAATGCTACATTGTAATCCCACAAAAGTGTCAGAATGGAAAATTTTATAGAACTAACTTCTTAAGACCAATTTTCACCAAGAGTTTTCCTACCAAGAACTCAATTTTGAGACCAAGAATGAACCTAGGAATGACTAAACAAATTCTAGGAGACTAAACACAAGGTTCCTAACTTGTCCAACATTCCAAATAGTGCACATGATGAGAACTACAATGATGTGAATCATCAAGTGGAACAAATTTTCCCTACTAAGAGAGATAAAGAGATGGGAGGAAACTAAGCACACACCTAACTCAAACTAGACTAGTCATCTTGATACAAGGAATGACTTCGAAGCACACAAGAGTGTCCAATACTTAGAAACCACACAAGGAAACACTTGAAAGCTATGGTAAAACAAGAGGAACATTCACAAGACTTCTTGGAATGTCTCAAAGAATATTTTGCATACTCATATTCAACTTGGACTTGGCAGACCCAAAAAAATTGACTCAACAAAAACTTGGCAAAAATTGACAACTTAAAAAATTACTTAAATTTCTTAAAAACACAAATTTTATGCAAAATTTAGTTACAAATATATCCGATGAATCTCTAAAACATTGGGAAGTGTTTTCTATTAGATTTGAATACATATAGAGTACAAAATTACATCATCATGCAAATATAGTAGCTAGCCAATAACTATTATGAATTTATGATTCTCTTTGAAAATCATCATCATAAATTGCATGTCTAAGCAAGTTATAAATCACAATAGTTTATAATTTCCTCTTCCCCACTCTAGTGAAATATTATGGAGAGGGTGTAGTCCTCACACTCGGCTGCAACTCATCACTTAGACTTTAAAAGGTTGCACCTATGGCTCCACCCTACTATTAGATGGCAATAACTCCTCAACAGCATCACTATCATCTAATCAAATCTCTACTACTTCTACTATAGCCATGTCCTCCATAACCTACCTCTCAAAAATCAACATCTACTCCTATGTAAACAAGGAAGGTTCCTCATTCTATGTCGTCCAATCATTAAAGAGATCAATATAGTCAATCCATAAGATCCTCTAGTTTCTCCTCCATATTTTTGTGAGAAGATGAAGGTTGTATTGCATAAAAACTAGGTCATTGAAATTCTTTAAAGTCAAATTATTATTCTTATTCATGTGAATGGTGTCAAACAAATTCTAATTGCGCTCACAACTAGAAGCACTACAATGTTGAGGTAAAATTTGGAGTGCTAACTTATTAATATTTGGGGTATTTCCATCCCAATCTTCCCACCAATAACCTACAAATAATATATTCAAAATTTTGTAGGGAAGTAATTTTTAATTAATAATTGTAATTTGTAACTTGTAAGATATAAGACTTCAATTTTTGTTACTTGATGTCTAGGTGGATCGTCCTCAGATAGCCAATGGAGAAGAAAAGAGATTTCCCCTAGCTTACTTGTAACTTTGCAACTTGGAAATAATGAGGTCCCTCACCTCAACCTCAGGTGTCATCCTCTCAAACCATGTTGAGAGGCCCTTCATAACCTCTCCATTAGGATCTATGAAGCCATCGAAGAAGAAAAACTTTGGGTTGAGGTAGTACGCTACTACTTGAATGGGTTGGTGGAGTTGATTGTTCTACCTCTAATAAATGATATCCCAAATGGGATCAAATCTATCTCTATCCCCCTTGTAGTAGTTTTATATGTTCTCTTTGGCTCTATCCATAGCCTCATAAATATACTCCATTAGGTTTTAAACCCCATTCACCAAGCACTAAACTCTCACCAAGGGCTAAGACACCTATAAGTAGAAATAAATTAAAAATTTACAATGAAATTAAATACTTTTAAAGTTTAAAAGCAAAGAATTCAATTTGAAATTTAAATTAAAGTTTGAGGTTACCTTGAAAATCTCTATAGCTCTCTTCTTAAAGATATATAAAAAAAAATTATTACAATCCTCTCTTCATCATCTTTCTTTGAATATGATGAGTCTAGCCATGCTTGACTCACAAACATTTGCTTCAATGGTGTGTACAAACTAGTATTGCTTTGCAACAATAAGAAGTTAGTTGCAAACCTTGTGACACTCGATCACACAAGATTGTTCCTCTTAGTGTGATGTACCATCAAGCTAAGAACCCAAGGGTGATTGTAAATATATTTTATGATGTTTCTTGCATCTTCTACGACTAGTTTCACCCTATCAATTTTCCCTATGTCCTCCAAAATAAGGTCAAGGCAATATGCCACACAAGTGGTCTAAAAGAGTGATGGGTGCCTCTCTTTAAGTAATCTCACATCTACTACATATGTTGCTACATTGTCAGTGATAATTTGCACCATGTTCTCTATGCTAACCTCTAAGACAAGTTGTTCTAACATTAGGCTCAAGGTTTCTACATTTTTTACTTTGTTAGAGGCATCAATTGACTTTATGAAAATTGTCTCACCATTTGAAGATGATAAAAATTTTATAAGGGTGTTGTTTTTTCCATCTATCCACCCATCGGAAAGAATGATCCATCCAAATTTTTGTTGTTGCCTCTTTTGTTCTTCCAAAATTAACTTTGCATCTTCAACAACATCCTAGAGAAACTTACCACTTAAGTCTCTTGGAGAGGGTTCCTTGTACCCTTTCCCTACAACTACCATTGTTATCACCAAATTTTTCTAGTATGGGCTCTTTTCCACATTGAAGGGAAGGTTGTATAAAACAAAAAACTTGCACACGCTCTATCTACTTTTGGTTATCTCCTCATTCCACCCTATACTTTGTAATGAAGGTTGTGCTCCCAATATGTTTTTAGGTACAAAGAAGGCTTGTGTCTACACTCTACCCAAACTAGATGAGGTGTATTTTATTTGTTTGTATGGACCATGACTAGATCCCACAACACTTATCTACTTTCATGTCAAGATTAATGGATGCTACTATGGCTACTTGTGTCCTCACCCTTTTTAACTTCTCATCTAACAATGCAAGGAGTTCCTACATCTCACATTTTCCCTCTTCCTTAGCTTTTAGACATGGCTTGGGGTCATGATTAGGAATCCCTATAATATGGTATTTGAGTCAATTGATGCCTCAATTAAGCTTCTCCATGCATAAGATACAAATCACACTCCCCAGTACCAGTCCCATTATGACATATTCCCATGTGGGGTCTTTTCTTCTAGTGGGATGACTTCTAGTAATTAGGGCTAAGTTAGATGTCATCATATCTAACCTACAACATGTTTAAATACCAAAAAGAATGCTTTTAAATAAACAACAATTTGGATATGAAAATCAAATAAAATTAATATATAATATAGTAATTGAATAGCAATGTGACATTCCATTAATTAATTTATCCAATAAAAAAAAAATTGACATAAAATGTAAAATCCTTCGTTTAAGGGAGAAAATGATTTCATTCAAAAAACTAGTAGAAATCAGAAATAAAATTTTTAAACATCAAATTCATTGCAAGTAGTATTATAAATAATGTCTACGAGTCTATTATTAACATACTAGTAGTGATTTACATGCTTGAGAAAAAAGAGAAAAAAGAAAAACAATTACAAACCTAGAAATTGAAATTCCTCAAATCTACTTTTGAAATCCACTAAAAATCCTTTCAAATTGTTCTTTAAATCTACTAAAAATCCTCAAATTTATTGTGTGATTTTTAGCTAAGCTGTGCAAGGTTTAAATAGGCAAAAAATCTATGTAAATCTCATGTTTCCATGTCTAATCCATTTTCACGAGTAGTTTCATTAAACTTGTCGAATTGTGGGCAAGTACTTAATGGATTATTGGTGAAAACTCAATGTTGACTAGGTAGAATAGACCAATGAGTATACCTATGAGAACTACTCATTTTTCTCAAAAACTCATGAGTACTTGGGGACTCAACAAGTACGTGTTGAGTTTGTATACTATGTCTATGTTGAAATGCACAAGACAACTAAGAGGGGGTGAATCAATTGTAGCAAAAACTTAACTTATTTCACACATCAACACATTATGATTTAACCATGAAAGCATATAATTATAAACTTAAACACATTCACACATGAGACACCATATATTTTACGTAGAAAACCCAATAAGGGAAAAACCATGGTGAGTGTTAGCTCACAGTATAAATGATATATCAAAATTTACAACAAGGCTCACTGCCTTAGGGCTCATTGCCCAGAATGCTCACTACAAAAGAAAGGGCTCACTGCCAATGGGGTGCCTCACTGCCAGTGGGTGGCTCATTGCTAGAGTTGGTGAACTGAGATAGTAGCATCTATGCCATGCCAAAGTTCAGTTCCATTGAAGCACAATAAATCTCCTCTGCTCTACTCTACTTTTTCACTTCGCACTTATCTTCACATCTTCACATTATTATCAATTATTCACAACTTTATTACATGTATTTATACAATTCATCAACCTTGGAATGAACATCAAGGTTGGCATTACAATCATCAACCATTGGAACAATCTCCAAGGTCGGCATAGACATATCCATTAGAATAGGTCTAGACCTAAATGGATTTCTAGAGGAAAAGAATGAATGTGAACCATACCACACCTTAGCTAGGACTTAAATCCAATCTCCCATGCAACAACATACTTCCACAATCTCCAAGGCATAACCAAAAGTAGAGAAAACAACCAGGTCAGCTAAAACTGGTGTTAACACTAAGACCTTTAGGAACACGCTTCATGCATGATCTGGATTACACTTTGTGGACCAATCAAAAGGCAGGAACACCATCTAGAGACATCCACAAGAATGTAACAATCACCAAGAACTTTCATACAACCCCCAAACATTCTACCCAGAAGATTCTTTGAACCGAAGCACTTAAACATTATTGTCAACTACTGTCATAAAGCAAAGATCGCTTCCAGAGCACCAAATCACAAACCATTTCAACCAAAGGCACATAACAGAATCCTAAACTTAATTCCAGAACCGTAAAGTATAAAACTTAAATGCAGAGATATGGGAAGCAAATTACATTCTCCCTATCACCATTCAATACTTAGAAAAATAGTTTTTACTCTCATGAATAGAACTCACTCAAATCTTCATACCGGAGGCTCAAACTTGAAACATAGCAACTACAGACAACCCTTAACATAACTTCCAAACTACAAACAAGGATATTCAATATATAGGATATGCAGAGGAAAACATTGTACTGTTCTTCTTAGACACTTTCTCAAACTTATCCAAATAACTTCCTTAAATGCTAACCTTAGGTGTTGACATTAATGACAACACTTACTACTCATACTTGCAGCAATCTACCCCTTTTTCATTGATGGAAACACATGATGTGAAAAACCATCAAGACAAGCAAACTTGGTTTGCTTCTTTTCTCCCCCTTACTTTATACTTTCTCTGGCTGCAACTTTCTCCTTAAGTTTTTCACATGAACTTCTCTCCCCCTTTGACATCAATGGAAAGGGGTGCTAGACCTTTTCTTTCTCTTTACTGCACAACTCCCCCTATCAAGAACACTGCAACACTTACTGTTCTTAATCAAGAACTCATATCAGCAACATCTACCTACTCCTCCTGAGAGGTAGCCTTCAAAACATCGATCTAGATTAAAGAATAAGACTTTGGGAACCAATGGACTAATGCATTTCTCATGCATCTTAGTTTAGAGCAGGAGGCGTAATAACCCCTAACTTTTCCCTGAGATACTCAAAATTATCCTTAGGTAGAGGCTTTGTAAAAATATCTGCAATTTGATCCTTGGTAGACACATATTCCATCTTTACTTCATTCTCTGTTACCTTTTCTCTCAAAAAGTGATACCTTATTGATATATGTGTATATACAAAAAATTTGGACAAAATGAAAGATAAATTAACAACATGCAATTACCTTAGCCCAAATTTTACAAATACCTTAGATGATACATGCATGATTGATTCCTCGAATGATTGGATTGTTGGTTTCTCGGATCTACAACATAACATTGGATTGCGATTGATGGATGAAAAATAGGTAGATTAATGATGGATGATGAGGAGGAATTTCGGTAGAGTAATGGTGCTTGAGAGTTCATCCATGCCAAATGGCATGGTTGTGGATGAATTTATAGGCAAATGTGAGAGAATGGAGGGATAAGATTTCCATTTTCCAAGCAATAGTTGAATTAGAAAGTTGCTTGTGCAACTTGGGAGAGAGAATAGAAGGTGGAAGAGTTTATTTGAGAGATGATTTTGAAGGTGATTAGAGTTGACTTGAGAGAGAATTAGAAGGTGAATCAAGTTAACTAGAGAAGATTTGAAAGATGGAAATGGTAAGTGATTTTAATTAATTAAAATAAAATTTTAATTAATTAAGTGGCATGAATGATTAAATAAATAATAAGTATTAATTTAATCATAGAAGAAAGGGGATTAAATAAATAAATAAAATTTATTTATTTAATGATGTGAGGGATGGGATCAAATTAAATAAATTTTAGATTTATTTAATTTATTAGAGGAAAATGATAGATTAGGTGATGATATGGGTACTTAAAGAAAAAATACTACCAGATGCCTAGATGATGCAATGTTGTGACAAGGTGGACATTTTTGGGTGTCTACATTTTGCCCTTCTTTGAGATGATGTTCGAGATGATGAAATTTGTGTCGAGTAACATCATTTCAAAGAAGTTAAGGTATGGATGGAGGAAAATCCGATGATAGAAAGATGATGATACCCCCTCGAGAGGATAGGCGGGTTAGAAGAACATGGGTATGCTCTCGAAATGAAATGGATTGGTCAAAAAAAATTAGGGAAGGGGTAGAAGAAAGGATGATGTGTTATGTTGCAATGAAATTGAGCAACCATATGTTTGATATAACATGAGACGTTATGCACCAAGGTATAAAGACCGAGGCGATGATGTGTCCCATGTCCTAGCTTAATACAACCTTGTCTAGGTACAAGATATGAATATTAGTTGGGTTGGATTTGATGCAAATGCAAAATAAAAATGATAACACACACAAGAAAGCAAGCAATTATGCGCAAATGATTCAAAAACAAACAAGGTATTGCCCATGTCAAGCTATAAACCAGTGATTAATTGATTGATTAATGATGATGATAGTGTTGTCATGGTGGGGAACAATATATCCCTAGATCAACAAAAGGATGAATGATTAATTGATTGATTAATTAATTAGGTTTACAACAAGAGTAGGATCAAGAGCATTGATTGCGATTGGATAATTTGGCAATATTGATTAACTTGGTTGGTATGGTTTTAAAGATTGATTTACATTTGAGTTTATTGATTGAAAGGATTTGATGATGATGAGATTGAATGGAAGAAGTGATTGAAGATTGATTTGAAGAAGTGATAGAAGAATTGATTTGAGTGATTGATTGCTAGAATTGTTTTGAAAGATTGATAAATTGATAAAGATAGATGATAGAAGAAGATGATGAGAGAAAAAAGAAGAATATCATCTATGCCTAAATCTAGGCACTTCCTTCGTACTCCAGATTGCCTACATACCCATGTCCATGGGATCAAGGCACTTAACGATAGAGATGAGATGTAGTTCTAATTTATGTTTTTTATTGATGATGATAATGATGGTGGATGGATTTGATTGGGTTATTGATTGATTGGATTGATTTTCTTTGCTTTGATTTGATAGGTTTGACTGGATTTGATTTGATCTTGATGATTTGAAGTGATGATTTGGTTGACATGATATGGTTGGATTGAGTTTGAGGAATGGATGAAGTGATATGAAATGATATGATTGGATTGAGTTTGAGGAATGGATGATATGATTTGATTGATTTTGATGATTGACTTGAAGGATGATTGTTTGGATTTTTGTTAAATTTTATGATTTTTTTTGTATTTTTTCAGGACATTTTATGATTTTTTTGTATTTTTGGAATATTTGATTGTCAATGGATTCACAATTGGGGTACCCTTAGTGCTAAATACCAATGACAAGGGGGAACCAAGTCTAGGTGCAAGGATGGAGGCAAGATGGATGGATAAGAGGATGGGCGATAATAAATAGGATGGAAGACTCATGATGGATGGGTGGATAAAAAGGATAGGTGGAACGGAAAGCTCATGATAAATGGATAGATACAAGGATAGGCTATAGTGGATGTGGAAAGGATGTACACATAAGAGAACAAGGATGTGATCTCCAAAGGCTATGTCCCATAGGAATAACATGCCCCATTCCAAGTGTAAGACTTAGGGTTTTTTCATGGCAAGGCTTATGACGAAAGGATGACATGATGGATTTTACATGACAAGGCTTATGATAGGTGGATAATGATAGGATTTTTTGGAAAGGGTGAGGTATATCAAGAGATATCCAAAACATATTTCAACATTTTGCCCCTAATTTTTATCAAGATCAAAAGAGGAAGGGTGGATGAAAGGATGCAATGGGATAGGTGTATGTATGTGGAATGGATAAGGACATGGTAAGATAGGATATGATAGGATGGAAAATGATAAGTTGAATCATGATAGGAGGATGAGACAATGTGCCCCCAAGTATAGGTGACATAGAAGATCAATTTACACATGACACTTGTTTGCCATGTTTTCATCATGGTACTTATCCAAGGCACCTATTTGCCAGGTTTTCACCGTTGGACAAAGGGATTTATCTTTACTTTTTTTTTTATATATTGGGATGGAATAGGTGAATATGGACGAAAGGGACTTGAGTGTCTAGTGCCAAGAAAGGTGATAGTCCAGCTAGATGGATGTCATCGCATGACCCATGTCAAGTGTGCTCATAGATGTTGGTAGGGGATTGCATGAAAGTGAGATGGAGTAGGTAGATAGCAAATTATGGAGGGTGCAATAGTGGGTTATGATGTGGATTATGTAGGAAAGGTAGCAGATTATGATGTAAGGATTATGTAAGAATTATGCATGGAATATGGATGGAAGGCTTATGTAAAAGCATGGACCATAGGAAGGTGATAAGGTAGATATGTAGGATAGTAGTTGAAGGATGGGGGGATGGAGGTATGTGGAAATGTCCTGGGATGGAAGGGAACCATGACCAATGGTTGCACACACCGTGATAAACGTTGAAGCTTGTGATTGGATGGTGGTGTAGGAAGCAATGGTGTTGTTTGCTTAGGAGATGGGTGACGAAGTGTTCTAGGAACCCACATAGACTTAGTATTTTTATTATTTTTGTTTGACTTGTGGGATGAAGGGATTGGATATGTTTGAATGGAATGGATGGAAGAGGAGAAAGTGGATGGTTGGGATTTTTAAGAGGTGGATGCCTCATTTGACTTGCTTGATTTTTGCTTAGGGGCCCATACCATTTTAGTTTTGACATTTTATTTTTGAGGTATGGGCTTGGATTGCTTTTTAGATAGATTTTTCTTTGATTATTTGCATTTGTGCCCTAAGGCATGAGGACCTTTAGGATTTTTTATAGGACTTTTGGCTTTATAGGTAGAAGCATCCAATTTTTTTCTTTTGAATCCCATGGGGATGGTGGAAGTGGAAGATTCATGCTTAGACAATGTGTGCATTGGTTGGTCATGATTAGAATTTTTAGAGGATTTATGGAGAGGTGGGTAATTAGGTGTCGGAAGTAGTGGAGGTAGATTCGATGGAGAGATGTTAGGAGTTGGAAGTAGGGGAGGCAAAGTGGATGGCAGAAGGTGTATGGTCACATGCTTTTGACATTTATAAGATGATGGAGGTGGAATGGAAACATATGTTTTGGGTGTATGATGGGATTTGTGATAGTAAGTGGTGGACTTAGGATGTATGGAGGAAGTACCAACATCATTAGATTGTTGACCTTGGGGTGTGTATCCAAGGCCATGTGAGCATGGAGGGACTTTGACATGGATAGGCTCCAAAATACCTTGTTCAAGAAGGCCTAGGCCTTTACCTTGGTAGTTCATGTTTTGAAGCATGCAATTGACAATGGGAGTATGTGTAGGTGGAACACTAGAAATGAGTTCTTTATTGCATGGAAAAGATGAAGTGATGGACAAAGGTTGTTGTGTTCCTAGGGAGGAACATTCATGAATGAGGGTGGATAGACCCTTAGGATGTGATGGATTTGAAATAGAGTCGATGGTGGATGTGGACAGAGGATCATTAGGATCTTGCTTTTCATTATGTTCATTAAGATCCAAGGTATATGTTTGATGTTCTATGCTTATGTCTTCTTGGGAGGCACATGTCTCATTATGAGAAGTGGAAGTTGTCTCATTAGGGTTAGATGGAGGATGGATAGGAGCAATTTGGATATCTCGCTCATGGATAGGTATAGTATTATGGGTATGATCAAGGTGCTCATGGATAGCTTATTCATGGGTAATATCATCTTGATCATGGAAGAGATAAATATTATGAATGGGTAGCATAGGTGGAAGGTAAGTGATTTGATCTTGAATTAGATTAGGGACTAATGTTTTCACATACTTAGGATCATACTCTTGATATAACTCTTGGTTTTGGGTGGAAGTGGAAGGCTCTTGGATGAGTTTGATGGCTTCTTGGTATTTATCCGTAAGAGAGGATGATGGACTTTGACTTGGGGTTATGATAGGAGGCTCTTGAATAGGGTCAATGGGTTGTGGGTCACATGATGGGGTTGGAGGGATAAACATGGCATTTGAAGGCTTGTTGCTAGGTGCTAAGATAGGTGTTTGACATAGAGACAAGTTGTTCCTAGCTAGTAGCCAATGGATCACATCCTTCATTAGGGTATGTGCAATTGGACAATATAGGGGATGGATGATAATGGTAGATGGTGTGATAGGTTTAGGAGTAGGAATTGGATTAGATGGAAGGATAGTAGGACTAGATAGATGGTTTGGATTAGGGTTAGATGGAACGGGATTTGGATTGGATGGATAGTAAGGTTGAATGGATTGGGATTTGGATCACATGGTAGGTTTGAGATGGGACTAGTAGGCTCGTTTGTTGGCATGTGATCATATGGTGATGGAGGATGTTCATAGGATTCTTTCTCTAGGTTGGTATATCCCTCGTCAAAGGCCATTAAGTCTTGCAGCATAGGCAGACTTAAGGATGCTTGGTTTATGTACAAAGGGTCACTTAGACTTGAGTCAAAGGTTATTATGTCTTGTTGCATAGGTGGACTTAAGTCTATTAGGTCTTGCTACAAGAGTGGACTTGGGCTCACTTGATTTATGTACAGAGGGCCACTTGGACTTACATGTGTGTGTTGTGGGGGCCATTGATAGTCTTGTGAATGGGTTTGATTAAGAGATGAAATGGTAGGATGTGCAGGTAAAAGATCTTGGGGTATGGGTTGTTGTAGATAATGGTTGATTTTGGAAGAAGTAGGGTATGGTGATGTGGAGTTGTTATGGAAAGATGTGAGATGAGGTGATGTGGAGTTGTTATGAAAGGATGTAGGATGAGGTGATGTGGAAGTGATTTGAAATGTAGGTGTATTAGATTGATAAGGAATAAGATAAGTTGATGTGGGATTGTTATGATATGTGGATGGATTAGATTGGTGTGAAACAAAAGGGGATGCCACATAGGAATGAGGTTGAATTGGTTGGTGTTGAAGGGATAAGGGATGATGATATACTTGTTGGGTTTGTGATTGACAAGTGGCCAAGAGGTGTTGGATTTTTTCTATGAGGTGTTACATTTGTGGGGATTGGCTTGCTAGAAGTTTTTGGATCATGTTATGGACAGATTGAATCATTTGTTGGCTTAGAGGTGATTGGCTTGTTTGCACTTGGTGAACTATGTGAATGATCTCTTGTGCCAAGTCCTCTAATGTCAACATGATGGAAAGTTATGTGGATTGGATTAGAGAGAGGATGATGTGTAATGATGAGGTTAGATGACTTCGGTAGATTAGAATGTGGTTGATTGGGTGACTTGATTGGTGGCTGCCTTTGACTTAGTCAGATTGATTGATGGGTTTGATTTTGATGGGTAGATTGCTTGATGGGGTGATTTGATTAATTTGGTAACAAGATTAAACAAGGGATAGATTGACCAAGACCAAAAGTTGTTGATTGGTTGATGTTGTTTGGTTTGATTACTGTTAGACATCTGACTGGGATGATTTAATGACTGTAAATGATCAGGTTTGATGTGAAAGGTTGACTAAATGGGATTTTGCCCAGGAGGATAAAATGCAAACTGTGAAAAACCAAAGGTGATGCTCTGTGCTTCAAAGGCGATTAGTAATAGTGCAAAGGCAACTAGGGATACTCCAGAGATGATTTACTGTAATTCACAGGCGATGAGATACTATGCATAGGTGACAAAGGATAACTCATAGGTGATTGGAATCAGGCCAAAGGTGAGCTACTGTGACTCAAATGTGAGTTTGCAAAGATCAAAGGCTCATTTTGTAGGAAAATATAATATAAACAGAGGCAATTTTCTAAGGATCAATGGCAATTTGCTAAGGTTCATAGGCAACTGGCTAAGGCGCAAAAGCAAGTGGCTGTTGTTCATGTAAGGAAAGTAGAGGTGTAGAATACAGCTTCCCTAATGTTAATTCAAAGGGGATAATACAGCCAGGTAACTTTTAAAATAAAACAACAGATGAACACACCATAAAAATATAGAAAAACAAAACAAGATACAGAGAATGACACTAGATTTACATGGGAAAACCTTTTCAGGTAAAAAACCCACCACCACAATAGAAGCTATCTTTATTACAGTAAATTGAATAGTTACAATAAAGATCCCAGCTCTCTATTTCTCAGGTAACAATTCTCTACAATTATACTAAACTATTTATTTCCTCTGTATATTTATAGAATAAATTGTATAATCGAATCTCTTCCTCTTCTAATGATGAGCTCACCAAATCTGTATATAAACCATAGTTTTCAAGAGCAAGAAACCATTTTCACTTCTGCCCTAACTGCACATTTCAACTCACTCAGCACTGCTATCCCAACTGTCCCATAACTGTTGTCCAACAGTCGTAACTGTTCATATTCCCATGAGATGTTTAATCCCACATGTACCGGGTTGCAGACAACTCTATAGTTTATATTGCCAAACACTCGGTCATAAATTATCGACAATTTTGTTGCCGACGATGCTAAACCAAAGACCCATCGGCCTAACCTACTCCATCAGTGATTGCATTATTTCCTTCACCGATACTCTATAGTCTCTGCGATCCTCAAGTTTACCGCCCTTCATCGGACAGACCTTCACCATCGGTTCAAACACTTTCCATTGTTCCGATGACCAATCTCTCGCCGACCAACTTCACATATTGTTGAACCTGTTAAACCATCGAACCTCGATGTGAGGTTCAATGGTTCAACAAAGTGATATCTTTAGCTAAGATGATGGACTATTGAACCACTGAACTAATGAACCCACTGAACTCACGGATGGTTCAACATCTTCGAAAACCCGCCGATAGAACTGAGTCATAGAGATGAACCTTGAACCCATTGAACCTTGAACCAATTGAACTCACGAATAGTTCAATGAACCATTGAACTCAACACTTGAACAATTCATCGAACCATTGAACCCAATGAACTCATGAAGGCTCAACGAAGAACAACTTTGAATCATGAGGTTCAAGCAGTAAAATTGAGACACAAGTTCTCTTCAATCTCCCACTTGTCGAAGATATTACTGCTACCTCTTAGTCTTCTTTCAATTATTGAGAACTATGAGCCCGTAGACCCATTTCATTTAAACACCATTTGAACTTGGTTGTGCTCACTGGTTTAGTTAAGGCATTAGCAACATTTTTCAAAGTGTCAACTTTTTCCAGCTTCACCTTCTTGTCTTCCACCATATCATGAACAAAGTGATATTGGACATCAATATGTTTTGTCCTAGCATGAAAAGTAGGGTTCTTCGCCTAACATATAGCACTTTGACTATCACAATGAATTTGTATCTGCCTTGCATTAAAACCAACATCAGAACATAACCTTTTCAACCAAACAGCTTCTTGACATGCATGAGTAGCTACCATGTACTCTGCCATTGTTGTAGACAAAGTGACTACAACCTGCCGCTTGCTCATCCAACTGATAGCACCACCATGTAACATGAATACATATCCACTGGTGGATCTTCTACTGTCAATGTCCCCTGCCCAGTCAGAATCAACATAACCCTAAATGCTAATAGACCTCTAAGATCCAACTGAGTTTCCATGATAGCAAATAGCATAATCAAAAGTTCCCTTTAAATACCTCATAACTCTTTTCACAGCATCCCAATGTGATCTACCAGGATTCGCCATAAACCAGCTCAAAACTCCCACTGCTTGGGCAATGTCTGGCTTGGTACAGACCATTGCGTACATTAAACTGCCAACAACACTTGCATAAGGCACTTTTTCCATGTCGTCAATTTCACTTGAAGATTCTGGACAATCTTCAACAAATAGTTTCATTCCCTGCAAAACTGGAACAACTAACTGTTTGGAATCAGACATATTAAACTTCTCAAGAACATTGGTAATATACTTGCTTTGGCTGAGCCAAAGCTTTCTCTTAGACCTGTCCCTTTTGATTTCCATTCCTAGAATGTACTTAGCTGCCCCCAGATTCTTCATTTCAAATTTCAAGGACAACTGAGATTTTAATTCTGAGATCATTCCCTTACCATTGCCAATGAACAACATGTCATCCACATATAGTGCAATTATAAGAATCTGATCACCATCAGTTTTATAATAGACACAGTGATCAGATTTAGATCTCACATATCCCAAAGATAAAACATACGTATTGAATTTTTGATACCACATTCTGGGAGACTGTTTCAAACCATAAAGAGACTTCTTAAGTTTACATACCAAATGTTCTTTACCTTTTTCCACAAAATGCTCTGGCTGGGACATATAAATTTCTTCTTCAAGGTCCCCATGAAGAAATGATGTCGTCACATCCATCTGCTCAATTTCAAAGTCATACGCTGCTGCAAGTGACAAAAGAAATCTAATGGATGTCAGCTTAGCTACAGGAGAAAAGATTTCTCCATAATCAATACCTTCCTTTTGGGAATACCCCTTAGCAACCAGTCTTGCCTTGTACTTATCAACACTACCATCTGGACCATATTTTTTTTAAAATACCCACTTACAGCCCATAGATTTTCTGCCTTCAGGCAAGGGCACTAGATCCCAGGTTCCATTCTTCTCTAATGATGTCATTTTACTATCCATGGCTTCCAACCAAGAATCTAAATCAGGTAAGCTAATAACTTCTTTCACAGTCCTAGGTTCATCAGTATCAGTAAGTAAAGCATAGGCGCAACTTGAATCAAGTACTAAAAATCCATACCTATCTGGTTGTCTTCTTTCACGTGTAGACCTCCTCACAAGCTGAGGTGCAGGTTCAGGTTCTTGCTCTGGATCTGAATCTTTGGAGCTACTCAAACTGACATCTGAACCATCTACACTTGGTGCTTGTTGTTCCTCTTTTACAGGGGTCGGAGGAATATGCACAACATTCTTTTCTTTCTTCTCTTCTATCTTTTCTGGCTGAGGATTAATAACCAAAGGTTTCAGCTCTCTGAAAATAACATTTTTGCTGTAAATTACCTTTTCAGTTTCAGGATTCCAAAGCTTGTATTCTTTAACACTGACACCATAGCCAATAAAGATACATTTAACTGCCTTGTTATCCAACTTAGATCTTTTTACCTCAGGAATATGAGCATATGCCTCACAGCCAAAGACTTAAATATGCCTTAGAGAGGGCTTCTTACCAGACCATGCTTCCATAGGTGTTTTATCAACCAATGCTGAAGTAGGAGAATGGTTCAGCAAGTAACAAGCTATAGCAACTGCCTCAGCCCAAAACCTTTGTTCAAGACCAGCATAACTTAACATACTTCTTGCTTTCTCCATCAACAATCAATTTAACCTTTCAGCAACTCCATTTGTTGTGGAGTATAAGGTGTAGTTTTATGCCTTTTAATTCCATGATCTACACAATACTTATCAAAATCTGCATTGCAATATTCACCACCGTTATCTGTTCTCAAGCATTTTATTTTTCTACCAGTTTAATTTTCCACAAGAGTTTTAAATTCTTTAAACTGACTGAATACTTCTGATTTATTTTTCAAAAAATATACAAATGCCCTCCTTGAATAATCATCAATGAACGATAGATAGTATCTTGATTTAGATAAAGACGGAGCATCAACTGGACCAAAAACATCAAAATGCACATAGTCCAAAACACCAGAAGATTTATGAGAACTAGAATAAAATCAAACACGGTTCTGTTTTCAATATATACAATGTTCGCAGAAATCAAACTCAAGATTAAAATCAATCAGTCCATCTACCAGGGTTTTGTTTTTCAAAGTTTTTAAACCTTTTTCACCTATGTGACCAAGTCTATGATGCCAGAGCATTGTTTTCTTTGCAGGAAGTTTAACTTCCATAGAGTTTGCATCATGTGTTACAATAGTAGCTTTTTCAGATTTTGTAGAGACACTATTACAGTACACTGGTTTAGCATCTAACCTATACAAAGTTCCAATGCGTTCACCCTTAGCCAGTACAATAGAACCTCTAGTCATCTTATAGCCACCATTCACAAAATTAACTTGCACTCCAACATCAATAAGCTTACTAACAGAAAGTAAATTTCAAGCCAGACCTAGTATGTGTAGCACTCCATTCATTCCCTTTATTCTACCATCTGGGAACTGGATTCTGAATCATCCTTGGCCAACAATTTCCAGTGTTGAATCACTTGCCAAGAACACCTTCCCACCAGAATATGGTTCATACTTTGTGAACCACTCTCTGTGAGATGTCATATGAAAAGATGCTCCTGAATCCACCAGCCAAACATCTTCAGATGCAGGCATTGCCAAAGCAACAATGAAGGCATCAGCATCACTCTGTGAAGAATCAGAGTCAGAGAAGTTCTTCTTCTTCTTTTTCTCCTCTTTGCAGTCTTTCTTGATGTGACCTTTCTGCCCACAATTCCAGCACTTCACCTTGGACTTCTTGCCAAGGGATTTTGATTTCCCCTCTGATTTGGACTTAGACTTCTTGTCCTTCTTCTTACCTCTTTCCTTTGATCTACCTTGAACAAACAGGACCTCTTTGGCTGTTTCAGAAGATTTCATCTACATCTCTTCAAATAACAATGAGGTAACAACTGCTTCAGTTGTAAATGTGGTTGTTGTACTTCTAATAGCCATCACAAGTTGATCCCATGAGTCAGGTAAGGAACACAATAGAAGCATACAGTAGTCTTCCTCTTCTATTTTTACACCTACAAACGTCAACTGTGCAACAATCAAATTAAATGTGTTCAGATGGTCTGCTATAGATGCACCTTCATCCATCTTCAGAGAATACAACTTCTTTCTAAGGAATAGTTTATTCACCAAGGACTTGCCCTGGTAAATATCTCCCAACTTCTTCCACAAATCTTTGGTTGACTTCTCTTCATGGACGTTCAATAGAACAGAATCTGCAAGACTTAATCTTATCGGTCCTCTGGCTTTTCTGTCAGCTAGGTCCCAATCTTCTTGTTTCATGCTTGTAGGTTTAACTCCAGACACAGCAATCCAAAGATCTCTATCGACCAGCAAATCTTCAGCCTTAATCTTCCACAACTCAAAGTTTGTGCCATTAAACTTTTCAATATCTATCTTGTCTTATGTACTTGCCATCTTATTAATAGAATAGACCTTTAGAGAACTCCCACTCACTGAACTAACACAAAAAACCCAACCTACCAACAAGGATAACACAACTGGCCAGGCTTTGATACCACTTGTAAGGAAAGCAGAGGTGCAGAATACAGCTTCCCTAATGTTAATTCAAAGGGAATAATGCAACCAGGTAACTTTTAAAATAAAACAACAGATGAACACACCAGAAAAATATAGAAAAAATAAAACAAGATACAGAGAATGACACCAGATTTACATGGGAATACCTTTTCAGGTAAAAAATCCACCACCACAATAGAAGCTATCTTTATTACAGTAAACTGAATAGTTACAATAAAGATCCCAATTCTCTATTGCTCAAGTAACAATTCTCTACAATTATACTAAACTATTTATTTCCTTTGTATATTTACAGAATAAACTGTATAATCAAATATCTTCCTCTTCTAATGACGAGCTCACCAAATCTGTATATAAACCACAGTTTTCAAGAGCAAGAAACTATTTTCACTTCTGCCCTAACTGCACGTTTCAACTAACTCAGCACGACTGTCCCAACCATCACATAACTGTTGTCCAACAGTCGCAACTATTCACATTCCTGTGAGATGTTTAATCCCACATGTACCAGGTCGTAGACAGCTCTATAGTTTATATTGCCAAACACTCGGTCATACTATCGTCGACAATTTTGTTGCCGACGATGCTAAACCAAAGACCCATTGGCCTAACCTGCTCCATTGGTGATCGCATTGTTTCCTTCACCAATACTCTATAGTCTTCGCGATCCTCAAGTTTACCACCCTTCATCAGACAAACCTTCACCATCGGTTCAAACACTTTCCATTGTTCCAATGAACAATCTCTTGTTGACCAGCTTCACATATTGTTGAACCTATTGAACCATCAAACCTCGATGCGAGGTTCAATGGTTCAACAGAGTGATATCTTTAGCTAAGACGATGGACCATTGAACCACTGAATTGATGAACCCACTGAACTCATGGATGGTTCAACGTCTTTGAAAACCCGCCGATAGAACTGAGTCATAGGGATGAACCTTGAACCCGTTGAACCTTGAACCAATTGAACTCACGAATGGTTCAATGAACCATTGAACTCAACACTTGAATAGTTCATCGAACACTCAACACTTGAACAGTTCATTGAACCCTTAAACCCAATGAACTCATGAAAGGTTCAACGAAGAACAACTTTGAATCATGAGGTTCAAGCAGTAAAATTGAGACACAAGTTCTCTTCAGTTCAAAGGTGGTTTATGTGGTAAATTTTTGTTTTAGAGCTTTTTTGTAGTGAATTTGGAAGAGAAAACACAATGGCAGACACTCATGCATAGCACTTTCTCAAACATTGTAACATCCTAGGTTGGATGAGACAGTACCTGTTGGGTTCCCACTTGGATTTCTCCAGCTACGCCTATTCAAAGTGGATAGCTCCAGGAACTTGGGGAATGGGCTCCCCCTTATAGTGCACTCACTTCTCAGACACACCAAGTTCCAAGTCCTCAAGATGCATAGATCTTGAGGTACTTTGCTATCTCTGCTAAGAACCATGAAAATGTGGGATGGCTATCAGAGGCCTAATCAGCTATCCTCCTATACCAACAGATAGAGGGTTTTTGGCTTCTAAAACATAGTCTTTAATTAAGGTTTCCATTTGGGTGGCTATACATGTGGTGATTCGCTCTATTAATGGAGGCTTCCCAGCCTACAGAGATTACACTCTGTAGGGTTTTAGGGGAAACATTCATCGGTATAGCTAAACAACACTCGTCGCTTACGACTTTCAGCACAAACACATTATTTTATATAGAGGCTTGGAATGGATTGGCTTTAGCCTGTTGCTACTTGGGTCGTACTACTTCTCACAATGGGAAGGCAAACCCTCTAGAGTTAGCAACAGTTTCTCTTGCACCCCAGATCTGTTGGATAGACAGGGAGAGAGGATACTTCTATTGCTAAATTGGGTTACACGCAATCAAAGCAAGCAAGCCCAAGAAATGAAAAGCAGACACATTGAAAATAGATTGTTCATATTAGAGCACCAAATCAAAGTGTTTGAGTTGTGGGTTCATTTTAAAACACCAAATTTAAGTGTGCCTACTTTAGTATAAAAGATTGTTTAAGTCCTTGGACCGATCACATTTGCAAACCACGTTAGCATGTTTTTACCCTCCATTCTTTGACAAACGTGAATGACAAGCTACACAAAGAAGCCATTAGTTTCCAAAAAACCCCAAGTTTATGAAGCAGAAACTAAAGGAGTATCGAAGAAAATCAGAGGCGATATGCTGAAATTCAAAGGCAGTTAGGAATTTATCAAAGGCGATATGTTGCACTTCAAAGGCAACTTCCCATCATGCAAAGGCAATTGTATGTGCTTCAAAGGTGACCTTCTACCATTCGAAGGCACTCCAAACCCTAACCTCATGCGCTAGGATGCCCGAAAACCAAAGGCGACTGGCTGCTCTTCAAAGGTGACTGGTTGCTAACCAAAGGCGACTGGCTTCTCTTCAAAGGCAACTAGCTACTCTTCAAAGGTGATTGTCTGCTCTTCAAAGGTGATTGGATATGCCAAAGGCAATTTTCTACTATGCAAATGCAACTTTATGTCGATCTTACAAAAAAAACTTTTCTGTAAGAAAAATATGTCAAGTTTGTACTCAAAAAGCTTGGAAATGGCCTTCCATATGCAATGGTACAGTTGGTTTTAGCCGAGGAGATCACCTTTCATAGGTCACATGCAAAACTTGCAAACAAGGGTTAGAAAAAAACAAATTTTTACCATAAAAACTTGCAAAAACATGAGATTTAATCAGGAGAAGTAGGTCCCACCGAGCGTACCAGAATGTATATATGAAAACTTTGGACAAAATGAAAGATAAATCAACAACATGCAATTACCTTAGCCCAAATTTTATGAATACCTCAGATGATGCATGCATGATTAATTCCTCAAACGATTGGATTGTTGGTTGCTCAGATCTGCAGCATAATGTTGGATTGAGATTGATGGATGAAAAATGGGTAGATTAATGATGGATGATGAGGAGGAATTTAGGCAAAGTAACGGAGCTTAAGAGTTCATCCATGCCAAATGGCATGGTTGTGGATAAATTTATAGGCAAATGTGAGAGAATGGAGGGATAAGATTTCCATTTTGCAAGCAATAGTTGAATTAGAAAGTTGTTTGTGCAACTTGGGAGAGAGAATAAAAGGTGGAAGAGTTCATTTGAGAGATGATTTAGAAGGTGATTAGAGTTAACTTGAGAGAGAATTAGAAGGTGAATCAAGTTAACTAGAGAAGATTTGAAAGATGGAAATGGTAAGTGATTTTAATTAATTAAAATAAAATTTTAATTAATTAAGTGGCATGAATGATTAAATAAATAATAACTTAATTTAATCATAGAAGAAAGGGGATTAAATAAATAAATAAAGTTTATTTATTTAATGATGTGAGGGATCAGATCAAATTAAATAAATGTTAGATTTATTTAATTTATTAGAGGAAAATGCTAGATCAGGTGATGATATGGGTGCTTAGGGCAAAAGTGCTACCAAATGCCTAGATGATGCAACATTGTGACAAGGTGGACATTTTTGGGTGTCTACAATATGCTTGGTTCTTGAGTGCATCATTGGATTCTTTGAAATGTTTATAGTACTTATGTTGTCACAAAAGATTGAAATTGGTTCTTCATACACAACTCTTATATCCTTCAATGTTTGCTTCATCCATACCACTTGAGTACAACAACATGCTGCAACAATATATTCTACTTCTACAGTAGACAAAGAAATTGAATCTTGTTTCTTGCTCAACATGATACCAGTCTATTACCCAAGAGGAAAGCACCTCCACTTGTACTTTTTATGTCATCAATATCTCCAGCCCAATCTACATCTGTATAAGCACTAAGAGTGAAATTAGTATCTTTGGGATACCACAATCCATAGTTTGAAGTGCCTTTTAAATACCTCATGATCCTCTTGACTGCCATCACATGTGACTCTTTAGGATCTTCTTGAAATATTTCCACAAGATGAATTTCATGCATTATGTCCAGTCTGGTATGGATTAGATAAAGTAGTCCTCCAATCATAGACCTATACTTTTTCTTATCAGTCTTAGGTGATTCATCATTCTTGCTCAGCTTGCAACTAGTTACCATAGGGGTACATAATGGCTTAGAATCATCCATTCCAAACTTCTTCAACAATTCTTTCACATACTTGGATTGAGAAATGAAAATTCCTTTTTCTGATTGAGTAATTTGAAGTCCTAGAAAGAAATTCATTTCACTAAACATAGACATCTCAAACTCCTTTTACATTTGCTCTACAAATTTCTTACGCATACCTTCATTGCCTCCAAAGATAATATCAACAACAAAGACTACAACAATTAGAATCTGATCATCATTTATTTTTAAGTAAAGATTATTGTCTGTAGTACCTTTATTGAACCCTAATTGCAACAAATACTTATCCAATCTTGCATACCAGGCTCTAGGAGCTTGCTTGAGTCCATACATGGATTTTTTAAATCTACACACCATGTCACTTTGGTTTGATGACTTAAATCCTTCTAGTTGTTCAATGTAAACCTCTTCTTCTAGCTCTCCATTAAAGAATGTTGACTTCACATCCATCTAATACACCTTGAAATCTTTGTGTGTTGCAAATGCCAAAAACATTCTTATTGCTTCAATCCTTACCACAAGAGAATAAGTCTCCTCAAAGTCTATACCTTCAACCTGAGAATATTCTTTGCGTACCAACCTTGTTTTGTTTCTTACTACTTCTCCATTTTCATTCATCTTATTTCTGAAAACCCATTTAGTTCCAATCACATTCTTATTAGTAGGTCTAGGAACCAATTCCCAAGTTTGATTCTTCTTTATCTACATCAGCTCTTCTTCCATGGCTTTTACCCAACTTTCCTCTGTGCAGGCTTCACTTACAATTTTAGGTTTAATCTGTGAAAGTAAAAGTAGTTAACCTATTCCTCTACATCTATTTTCCTTGTCAATACCCCTTTGTTTTTGTCACCAATAATTTGATCTTCAGATTGATTAATCCTTACATACCTAGGAGTCTTAATGGTAGTTTCCAGAGCCTTTTCTCTTTCCACTTGACTATCTTCTTGTTCAACTTTTTCTCCATTGACTATAATAACAGGTTCATCTAATTCACAACCACTCAGATCTAATATTCTTTCCTTGTCTTCATCAACTTTCACATTAGCACTCTCAATGATCTTTCTCAATCTCTTATTGTATCACTGGTAGGCCTTACTCTTAGTAGAGTATCCAAGGAAAATACCTTCATCACACCTAGAATCAAACTTGCCTAACTCTTCTTCTCTTCTGATATAACATTTACTTCCAAAAACTTTGAAATATTTAACTATTTGAACTCTTCCATACCACAATTCATAAGGAGTTTTAGTACCATTACCTTTGACTTGAACTCTATTTTGAATGTAGATAGTAGTATGTATAGCTTCTCTCTAATACACTTCTGGTAAGTCTGCCTCTTTCATAATTGACCTAGTAGCCTCTTGAACTATCGTGTTCTTTCTTTCAACAACTCCATTCTGTTGAGGAGTCCTAGGAGTAGACAACTATCTTTTTATCCCATGTTCTTCATAAAAAATATTGAATTCGTTTGATGTAAACTCACCTCCTCTATCAGAACTTAAGCATTTGATCCTCAATTCTAACTCGTTCTCAACCATTGCCTTGAAATCTTTGAACTTGTCTAGGGCTTCTAATTTATCTTTCAAAAAGGTAACCCAATTCATTCTAGAATAATCATTAATAAGAAACATAAAGTACATGTCTCCTTGTAGACTTCTTGTTCTTGTAGGACCACGTAAATCTGTATGCACCAACTCAAGCAATCCAACAGAAAAATTTTCTTTACTCTTGGAACTTGTCCTTGTCTATTTCCCCAATAAACATTCCTTGCAAATAGTATTAGTAGGCTTCACAAGCTTAGGCAAATCTCTCATAGCTTGTACTAAGCTTATCTTCACCAAGTTGTCAAAATTGATATGACACATCCTTTTATGCCACAGCCAAATCTCATTTGTTTGAGCCAACAAACAACAATCATTAGTTCCTCTCAAATGATAAACATTACCATTAGTCTTTATGCCATTAGCAATCATTGTTCTGAAGCTTTCCATGATATTGCATCCTTTATCCTTGAATCTCAAATCATATCCTTTGTCACACATCTGACCCACACTTAAAAGATTATGCTTTAATCCCTTCACATACCGAACATCATATGTGTTGTGCTTACCATCAAAATAAATAGATCCTCTTCCACAAATCTTACCAACTGCATTATCTCCAAACCTAACCAATCCTCCATCAAACTTTTCTAGACTTACAAGCTTACTTTTATCACCGATCATGTGATGTGAACAACCACTGTCAATAATCCATTCATCCTTATCTTTCTCAACTTGACAAACAGACAAAGCACTCTCTTCCACTAGTTTTTCTTCCTTCACATAGCTAGTAGAATTAGTAGACACATGTTCTTCCTTAATAGTAATAAACAAGCATTAATTTGCACTAGTGTCATCAGACTCATCATCTATCATGCCATCTTCATCATCCTCTCTAACATAATAGCATTTCTTTATGATCCTAGGTCTACTTTCAAATTTCATCTTACCTCTCTCAATTCTTTTTGGAAACATGGAGGCATAGGGACCAATCTTACCACAAGAAAAGCATTTGAATGGTAATTTGCCTTTGAACTTACCGGTACCTATTTGCATTATGTCCACAAAGATGGCTTCAATCTCGGCAAGGTCATAATTGGATTCCATGGCATACTTATGAGCTCTTGAAGTCTTTTCTGAAGTGTTGTCTTTGAAAGCAGTCTCAGTCTTCGGTAGAGCATCACCAACTCTCTCATCTCAAAAGTAGTAAGCTTTCCAAGCAACTAATCCTTTGTAATCTTGTTCACACTCATAACTTCTTCAATTGCTGACATGTTGTGACTATAGGACTTAGGTAGAGACCTAAGAATTTTTAGCATGACCTCATCCTCATCAATAGTTCCTCCAAGACTTTTGATTCCATTAACAATTTCACATGTAGATTGTTATGTTCTCATAATCACTCATCTTTAGAGCTTCGTACCTTGCCTTCAGATTTTGTAATTTGGCACTTTTTACCATATCATCTCCTTCATATTATTTTTTCAACTTATCCTAGATCTCATGGGCAGTTTCCATATCCATAACATTCACTAACTCAGTGTTGGATAAAACATTTAATAGAGCATCTCTATCATTTCCATTTAACTCATACTACTTGACTTCATCTTCAGTTGAAGGACCATTTGGAGGAATATTATACTTTGTATTTGCCATCTTCTAAACACTATAACCAAGTGAAATGAGATGAATTTTCATCCGTACCTTCTAGAGAGCATAATCTGTTCCATCAAACTATAGAGACTCCTTGTGCGCCATCCCAAATCAACCTCAAGCTATTAGAATTTCTTCCAAGGAATCCTCTCTATGATACCAATTTTTGAAATACACAAGACAACTTAGAGGGGGGGTGAATGAGTTGTAGTAAAAACATAACTTCTTTCACACATCAACACATTATGATTTAACCATGAAAGCATATTGTAAACACTTAAAATTGTCCATGTCCTAAGCAACATCTAGTCAACACTTTACTAGACATCATATGCCATTTTGTCCTTATCCCACTTATAAATTCCACTTGATCACCTTACCAATTAATTAAATAAATCTCATTTATTTAATTAATTCCCCTTCACATGTCCCAAAATAATTCAAATTTAATATTTGAATTAATCACTCATCCATGTGTCACATGACTACAAACATGCACAAATAATTTAAATAATTTCATTATTTAAATTATGAGAGTCCCCTCACATCCGATTTTTAGCCCCACTTATTTGTGTGTCATAAGGCATTTTCTATTCAAGATAAATAAGAGAATCCCACTTATTTCCTCTTATTCTATTTTTGGCCTCATGTCATAGCCCACTTAATGTGTGTCATAGGCACTAAAACCAACTTTTAATCCTAGATACACATCACCCATTTAACTTTTAATCTTAGCCATCGAATCCTATCATCTTTTGCCTATAAATTAACTCTCATCCAAGCCATTTTCATGCATTGAGTTTCAAGTAACTTTACGCTGTTGAAATCCCAATTGAGCCTTTGCATCATTCATCTATCTATTTTCTTCTATCATATTCATCTTTCTATTATGTTGCAAAAGTGAGCAATCAACAATTCTTCAACATCATGCATCCTCATGCAAGATCGAGAAGAGCCATGGAGATCAATCAAACATAGCATGGATTCGGTTTGCTTTGCATTTCTGTTTTCATTTTCATTCTAGTTTGTCCTTCATGGTGCATAGTTAGGGTTTTAGTTAGTTTTCTATTTTTAACACTAAATCTAATTTTCCCAAGCTACATTTTGGTGAACCCGACGTGAATCCTTTGATGGAGCTTGCTTTTTGCAGGTTTTATTAATTTTTTGTTGCAAGTTTATGTCATTTTTGGACAAAACCCTCATTTTTAAAGATTTTATCATATCTTTCAAACAGCTATGAATTTTGATACAAGATTTTCACAATAGCTTGGAAATCATCTTAGCAGGCTACAGCAAAAAAATACATGCTTATCACCATTTTTATAGGAGTTATCAAGATTTTATGTTTTTTCATAAAATCACGCTTCTAGGTGCAAATTAGCAATTTTTTTAGATATTTTTGCATTTCTAGAAATCTATTGAAATTCTAATGGGGGTTTGTTCTTTACAAATTTAATTTTGAGTTCGTATAATATACGAAAAAATCCAATCTTTGTCGACCGTAGCGTTTTCATAAATCCATATTTCTGGGCGCAAAACAAGGAATTTTTCTAACTTCCTTACATTTCTGGAAAGCTCTCAAAAAATTAATAGGGTCTCTTCTTTGATTTTTTAATTTTTAGATCAAAAATGTCTTAAAATAATCAAATCTAATTCGGCTATGTATCTGAAATTACAATTTTCCTTTTCTGATGAGTTTTTTTTTGGCTGCATTATAATATTATTTTCTAATTTTACAAGTGCATCAAAGGAGCTGGATCAGTGTTTGGATTAGTCACAATAGAAACTTGGAAAGTGAAAAACAATCATGTGCATGCATTCCATCTTTCATCTCTAATCATTGCTTGTCAACACACTTTAATTTTGGGCTTCAAAAGAACATCTTATTTGATCACACATTTGGATTTCAGTCTCTAAAATGAACATTGCTTGCTATCACACATTCAAATGGGGCATAAAATTAACCATTGTCTCCAATCACACATTATGATTTAGAATATAAAAAAGAACAAGTGCTTGAATTATTTTTCTCATATTTCATTTCTAAGGGTCAATTAACAACCTCAAGGGATGACCTCAACCAAGGTTGAATCGAAAGATACCCTCATTGGGAGTTGTAAATCTTGTTACTTTTGGCTAAGCCCCAAAGAACTTTATACCTTTGGGAGGTGAAGGTGAAGGGTTGGTTACCCCTTTCTCCCGGCTGTGTGGTAGGATTTTGCTTTCAATGCATTTCTCTAGCCAACCTTATGCAACCTAGCTTAAGACCTATTTGGCCATACCCCACTTGATTGGTTGTAGGCTTGTTGATGTGTCTTCCACATGTGCTTGCTTAATCATCACAACATTTCAATTTCAAATTCAAATTTACTTATGTGTCTTGTGTGAGTGAATCGTGTGTATACATGTGTGATTCATTTGTTTGTAAATTACCTAAATCAACCTATAAACACCCAACACATAAACAAGTCATTTTAAGCTTTATTTCCAACACAATCATCATTGTCATATCCAATCAAATTTCATCTTAACCCATCCTTATCATCCCATCATTCCACATCTTTTCATAGAAAAATTTTAGGTTTTCTAGGTACCCATTTCAGTCTTGTGTTAGTTTCTGTAGAGATGACAAACCAATTTGAAGTAATTGCTCAAGAAATCCAATACTTGTAGGAACAATTAAACTTCAATATCTCACCCCAAGATTGTATAGCAATTTCCCAAGAATTCCAAACGATACAACAAGAAATGGCAATCTTACAAGCTGAATAGGCCAATACTAGCTACGCTTTGCCCCAAACTATGATGCTCATGACAAGGCAAGCACCACTTCAAGTTGGAAATCGTATACCACTCCATCTACTAGTCCTCCTTCACCATCTCCTAAGACACATATCCCAAAGCATACTGATTCTACTCCAACACCAACCTCAAGTTCCCCACCCTCTAAACCAACAAACAAAAAATCCTTGATAATTTTTGGGAAAGATATGCAGCAAATGAAAAGCTATGGAGAATTCCAAATTCCACTCATCCATTACCTCATGCATCTACCCATACACCTACAAAGGATGTGATCCAAGGGCTACCAGTAGAGCGTCAACCATGTCCCCAAATTTTGGTCCTTGACCTTACCAAAGATACTTCAAATAACATGTCAAATCCTACAACCCCTTCATGTACTCCGCAACCCCTTGAGCTTATCAAAGAATCTCCTACCATGAACCAAAGTCAAGGTCCATTGAACCTTCATGTTGTTGACCATGAGCCTATCCAAGAGTCTTCTACCTCAACTTCCATTCAAACAACCCAAGAGTTATGTCAAGAGCACACTTTAGAACATGTGGAAACATCAACCCCTTGTTTAAATCAAGATCAAACCCCCCCATCCAATTTCAACCTATTCATAACATACATCTCTTATATGATCAAGATACTACCTTTGATGAAGAAGCTATCCATGAGCAACTTGATCCCATACATGAGCAAGAGATCCAATTTTAGCCTCTCCATAACCTCTATCTTTTCTCTAATCAAGATACTATCTTTGATGAAGAACCTATGCACGAGCACATCGATCCCATCACTCTTAATCCTATCTATGATCATGATCCCATCTACAATCAAGAGCCTATCTATGATCAAGTAGACCATGTTGATCCTCTTAGCCTACTTTATACATTCCATGGTCCTAAGTTTATCCACGATCCAACTAATTCCACTTCCCTTGATGAGACACTTGCCTCCCAAGCAAGCATAGAAGATCAAACCAATAGTAATCCTCCACCATCCATTATCAACCATATTTCAAAGCCATCACATCCACTTGGTCTTTACACCCTCATTCATGAATGTTCTTCCTTACGACATCAACAACCTTTGGCCTCCACTTCACCTTCTTCATCCAATAACGAACTCGTGTCTAGTTCCCAAAGAAAACCAAGTCCTATAGTCCACCGCATACTCCAAAACATGAACTACCAAGTTAAAGGTTTAGGCCTTCATAAACAAGGTATTTGGGAGCCTATACATGTCAATGTCCCTCCACGCTCATATGGCCTTGGATACACACCCCAAGGTAAACAATCTCATGATGTTGGTATTTCTTCCATTCCTCCTAAGTCCACCACTTTCCATCATAAATCCTATCATACCCCTAAGACATATGTTGACATTCCACCTCCATCATCCAACAAATGTCAAAAGCATGTGACCATACATCTTCCACCATCCAATTTGCCTCCACTTCTTCCAACTCCTAATATCCCTCCATCTATTTTACCACCACTTCTCCCACTACCAAATCCATCCATTTACACATTCCCTCACACTCTTAATCTTGACCAACAAATGCACATATCGTCTAAACATAAAGCTTTCATTCATTCCACCTATCCCATGGGATTCAAAAATACAAAAATGGATGCCTCTATCCATAAAGTTAAAAATACTAAGGATCCTAATGTGAAAAATAAAGCAAGATATATCTAAGAAGCTATCCAAGCCTCCACCTTCACAAACAAAGTCCAAAAGCAAAATGGTTTGGGTCCCTAAGAAAAAAGAAAGCAAGTCAAATGAGGCATCTGCCTCTCAAAAATCCCAATCATCCCCTTCCATTCAAAATTACCATTTCATTAAAAAGTTTCAAATTCCAAAATCCCACAAGCAAAACAAAAATCATAAAAATAATAAGTCTATGTGGATACCTAAATGCTTACATCATCCATCTCCTAAGCAAATATCTCCATTGCTTCCTACGCCACCTCCACATCAAAAGCTTCAATGTTTATGACGGTGTGTGCAATCATTGGTCATGGTTCCCTTCCATTCCAAAACAATTCGACATACCTCTATCTCCTCATCTTTCAACTATTATCCTACATATCTTCCTCATCATTTCCCTATGGTCCATGCTTTTGGATAAACCTTTCATACATTCTTTTGCATAAGTCCTACATAATCCACATCATAATCCATTATCTACCTACTCCATCTTCCTCTCTCATGTCATCCCTTACCAATATCTATGAGCATAATGACATTTAACATGGTCCATACAATGACATCCATCTAGTGGGACTATCACCTTTCATGGAACTAGACACTTGAGTCCCTCCTATCCTTCTCCTATCAGAAATGTCAGAAAATCAAAAAAAAAAATCAAAATAGTAAAGAGAAATCCCTTCGTCCAATGGTGAAAACATGGTAAACAGGCACCTTGGATAAGTACCATGATGAAAATCTGGCAAACAGGCGTCATGTGTAGGTTGATCTTCTATAAACTTACACTTGGGGGCACAATGTCTCATCCTATCACTTTCTATCATTATGTACCATATCCTACCTTACCATCCTACCATCCTTATCCATTACACCTACATATATGTGTCTTATTGAGTCCATTCATCCTCTCTTCCTCATTTTGATCTTGATAAGGATTGGGGGTAAAATGTTGAAACATGCTTTAGTTATCTCTTAGTATACCTCATCCTTCCAAACAAGACTATCATTATCCTATTGTCATAAGCTTTGTCATGCAAATACTAAGTATTGCACCTAGAATGGGGCATGTTATTCCTATGTGACATAGTCTTTGGAGATCACATCCTTGCTCCCTTATGATGCCTACATTCATCCACTATAGCCTATCCTTTTATTTGTCCATCTATGATGAGCCTTCCATCCATTTTGCTACGTCTCATTCGCTCATCCATTTATCTAATCCTACCTTAATCCTTGCACCTAGACTCAGTTTTCCCTTGTCATTGATATCTAATGCATAGGCTACTCAAATTGTCATCTAATGCCATTTCTCAAAATATTTCAAAATCCAAAAAATCAAAACATTCCAAAAATCCAAGCAATAAGATCAAGTCAATCAATCATCAATCCATACCAATCAAGTCAAGTCAATCTTGTGAAATTATCCAATCACAATCAGTGGTCTTGATCCTTGTCTTGTCATATATGAGGCCGATTATTTTTACCTCCCTTATTTTGATTGAAATGCATTTTAGTTGATGACATTATCAGATTTTTAGTGACTATGGTTTTATTATGCAGACTTGGTTTTTATCTCCTAATTATGATAGGACATTGATTAGACATATGTGATTTGATTTGACCAGATTTGGTGCTCTTTTGTGATTAGACATATGAGATGTATATGTGATGATGTTTTTGTGATAAGATTTTAGTTATTTATGTGATGTGGAGTATTTGACATAAGATTGAAAAATGCAGTTTAATTTGGAATTATGATTATTGTTGTATGCGATTGCGTGAATTTAATTCCAGTTGCTTCAGCTATGATTTTTCATGATATGATTTACACTTGATCAAGATGTGCAAGTTTCACATTCCCTAGCCACGGGAAAATTGGAGGTAGAATTCACACTATGTTATCCTCTGTAAACCAATCCGTTCCCAAGAGGGATAAGGATCATATTTGAATTTGAATGATGATTTAAGTACTTGATTTAATTTTGTTATTTCAGCCTTAGTACCCCTTGTCTATTTATTTAATAATAAGTGTTGTATAATTTTACTTGATTTACACCACTTGGTATTTATTTTATTTTGATGCCATTTAAATGTGGATTTTTAACCCCCTTTGTGAACCCTAGTGTCCCAAAAGCTAACCTAGGTGGTTACCCATGAGTCTAGGGTCAACTTGGACTATCTAACCCTAGATTTGACTCATGCTTGGTCACTCTAAACCATGGTTAAGTAAAAGTGACGAAATTTGAGATAAGGAGAGGTGGGAGATGAGTCATGCCTTGGGAAAGACTCATCTCCCTTCCCAAAGTTTGGGAACCCTCTCCAAAGGAAGACTTGGGAGCTCTCCAAGACTCCCAAGTGTGTGGGCGCTTCCTCCAAGACTCTCACACATGTGTGAGAGCATCTTGGATGGAGATGGCTCCTTGAGAGAATAAGAGGATGCCATATGGCATCCCTTATCCTCTTGAAGGTGTGAGTGGGATTGCCACCTCACCACTTGTCCTCTCACACGTGTGAGAGCACAAGTGGATAAGGTGAGGATTGAGAGGGAATGAGAGGATGACACTTGTCATCCTCACACTTCCTCTCCCTTGCAAGTGGCATGGGAGGAGGAAGGAGAAGGTGACAAGTGTCACCTTCTCATTCCTCAAGGCCAAATTTATGGCCTATATTATCTCCTCTTGTTGAGGAGTGTGGGCTTCTTCTTTTGGCAATTTTAAGTTTCTTTCTATTTTGGGAGGAGTTTTGGAGAAGGTTGGAGAAATTCTTGAAGGATTGGAAGGTTTTGGGAAGGCTTGGAGCTCTTCACCAAACGGGTTTCCATAATAGGGCATTGAAGGTAAGCCTCTTAAACTTGTTTCTCACCCTTGCTTATTTAATGTATTGTGATATAGTTTTGGGTTTTTTTGTTGTTGCATTGTTTTGTTGGGATGGGAGTATGGTAAAAGCACCTCTAATGGAGGTAATGCTCAACTTGTTTGGGTAGGGGAAAGGAACCTCCTTGAGGTCACTCCCATAGTTTGTATTTATGCCTTGAGGTCTTTTATTGTTGAGAAGATTATTAATGGCAAGAGTGCCATGGAGGTTATTTGTTATTTTTGTGGAGAGTGGTGTTTTGGAGATTTTGGCTTGAGGCCATGAGCTTGTTATTTTATCTTTTGGGAACCCTTTGAAGTTGAAGGGTCCATTCCCTACCCTTAACAACTCATTTTCATGAGTTGAGTTTTGTGTTATATCTATGGGTTGTTTGTGTTGTTGTGTTTGATATTTTGTTGTAGATTGTTAAACCTGTGTGAATCCCTACCTCCCTAGCTCGGGGGTGACCCACTTGCAGGTCTATGGTAGAGAGGAGAGCTTTCAAAGTGGCTGGTTTTGTTGTTCTTGTTGTTGTGTTTATTGCAGGATTAGAGTGGAAAAATGAGGTGGATGGAGCCCCTTTTGTGTGGTCTTTGTAGTATTTTAGTGGCAGATTTAGCCATGGCCTTAGTGGCCTTGTTGCTTGGTAAAATCTTGTAAAAGTTGCTGTGATACTTGCCATAGAGTTAGCTATGATAGTAATGAAATGTAAACATTTTATATTTTATTTAATGTTGTTTATTTTTCCCTATTTGTGTGAAGTTAAGAGGTTTTGTGAAATGCATGTGGAGTTATGTTTATGTTTCTCCCAATATTCTTTTCAAAAAAAAAAAATAGATGTATGAATGTGGTTGAATAGAATTTTATTGAATCCTTTGAATGAAAGAGGAAGTTTAAATACATTTGTTGTTACTGTCCTTTCAAAAGAAAATGAGATAATGCATAAGTTGTTTTATGTTTATTGCATACACAAAAAAAAAACTATAAATTCTAGTTTCCTTACTTCTATTACATTGAAAGTGAAATCTTAGTAGGAGCCATTAGGGGAAAGAACTGTTAGAAAATTCATAGGGAAATGGTTGTTTTCTGTTTTATTTTGGCATCAAAGAATATAATAATTCCTGCTATATTTTATACTTTCAAAAAAAAAGGAAGGAGTTTATTCTGGATGTCTATTTATTTTACAAATTATTAGTTTTCAAAAAAAAAGAGAGTTAGAACTGTACGATGTTAGTCCTGCCATTTAAACCTCATTTAAATCTTATTTAATATATATATGTATATATATTGGAATATATACATATACTTTAACTGAGCAAAACATTTACTGTGTTGTATGAATATATATTGTATATATATCTTGACAAACGATTGATATTAACCTGAAAATATATATATGTACATATATATATATATACATACTTTTCTATATATATATATATAAAATACTAAGTGTTAGGTCTGTGGCGGACTGTAGCAAGAGGGTTTTAAAGTTTTTTTACAAAACAAAATAAAAGAAAAAAAAATACCAAAGGGGGACTGTGGCAGCGCACACAATCCCCTATCCCTTAGCAGTAAAAGGGTGTGGGGGAGGTGAAACCTCCACCCACACCCACGGGTGTGGGTGGGGGCTCCACCTCCCCCACACCCCACACACCCCCCAAACCCCATGGACTGCGCTTCCTCCGTCGCCCGCAGGACCTACGAAACCCCGTACCCCCGTAACTCCAACACCGCCACCGCCTTCTCCCCCCTGCGCGTAGCGTAACCTCAGCACGCCACCTCTCCACTGCCTCGCCTCCCTTAATCCTTTAGTGGCGCTACCATCGTCCTACTCTCCCTCTCTCTGCTGCCTCTGCTCTGCCATTCCTCCATCGGCGGTCCTCCTCCCCAACACAACCCTGCGGACACCCAGTTCAGTCTCAACACTTCCTATTATAATATTAATGTCATGTATTGATGAAAAAAAAAGGGATGTATATATATCTTGCAACATGCTGGGTATACCTCTGGTTAACGGAGCAGCAAGCTCCATTCATGGCTGCCCATTTTCTTCCACAAACCTCAACCTGCACATAGAAAAACAAACACACAAAAGAAAAACAAAACAAAAGAATATGGGATTAGCGCACAAGGAGAAAAGATGAAAGAAAATAGGTTTAGGGCAACTTATTTTAGAAAACTATTTTTTTAATGTGATTAGGATTTTTAGGTTTAGAATTTTATTTTATTTTATTTTTTGTTTGAGAAGATTATGTGAGGATGAGGCTTTTAAATTTTAAATTTTTATTTTTATTTTAAGCCTCTCACCCTTGTGTGATTTTAATTACCTCTTGGGGATTTTCTTTTACATTGTTTTAAATTTTTTTTTTTATGGATTGACTTGGTAATTGGATTATTGACTTGTGATTTAAAATTCATTTTGGAGGGTAATAAATTTATTCAGTTTGGGAAGAACTTTCCCTTGTTTTTAAATTCACTATAATGGGGCTATTGATTTCATTTTTTCTTTTACTTGGCGGGGATTTTTACCGTTTTAAATTATTGATCTATTTTATCGTTATTTTTACGGGAAGAGTTATTTAAACTCTCCTCCTCCCTCTGTTAAATTTTTGAGTTAGTTATTAAATATAATTGCCAAATTGTATTTAATAATAGACTCGATTTTCTCCTTGGACTTATTTGACATCTTGTCATTTATTTTAATTTTATTTACTCTTAAGATTTAATTTAATTTAAATTATTCTTAAATTTAATTTAAGATCTCATTGATGTTTTATTTTTTTAAATTTATTTTTGCGTTTATCGAAAACGCGTAATGCTACCAAAATTTTGCTAGATTCCTAGGGTTTATTTTATGCGATGTTTTATTTATTCCATTCCATCATTCCACTTGAATCATGCGTCATCTTGCCATTGTTCTACTTATCACTTTTTAATCTGAGTTAACTTAGGGTTCAAAGTTGAAATCATCTTCACCTAGGAAACTTAGGGTTCAGATTAAACTAGTCTAACCCTAGACGCGACACCCTACGTGTCGCATACCCCCTAGACAGCCTTCACCTTATCGATTATGTTGACATGTTTATGCCTTAGGCATATTGCCACCAAGCACGCAAACATGTGCGAGGGGGTTCGTAGGGATAGGTAGACAAGTTTTTTGTAGTTTGTGTCATGACCACATGGCAAATGTGGACATGACATGTGTGTTTGTGTGTCGTGACTGCATGGGAAATGCAGGCATAACATCATAAACCATATCAATCAATCATAACTATCCTTCATGTATATCGTTCCCTTCCATGACAACACTGTTGTATATCATTATCATATCAATTGTCTTAAACAGAATGTTGCATCGTCGAAACCAAACCAACACGTGTCTTATATGACATGTTTCATTCCTGAAACCAGACATCATCGTCGATCTATACCAAATCATTGGTTTACTGCTTAACAGGGGCAATACCTTGTTTGTTTTTGTATCATTTGTGCATGCTTGCTTGTTTGCTTGCTTGCTTGCTTGCTTGTGTGTGTTATCATTTTTTGCTTGCATTTGTATCACTCCTAGCTAATATTCATATCTTGTATTTAGACAAGGTTGTATTATGCTGGGGCACGAGACACATCATCACCTTGGTCCGTATACCTTGGTGCATAATGTCTAGTGTTATATCAAACATCATGGTTGCTCACTTTCATTGCAGCATAACACGTCCTTCCCTTTCTTCTATCCATTCCTTTACCTTTCTTCCTTAATCAATCCCTTTAATTTCAAGAGTCTACCTGTGTTTGTCCAACCCGCCTATCTTCTCGAGGGGGCATCATCAACCTATCCTTTCATCCTCTATCCATACCTTTTCTTCTTTGAAATGATGTTACTCGACATAAATCTCATCACCTCAAACATCATCTCAAAGAGGGGCAAAATGTAGACACTTAAAATTGTTCATGTCCTAAGCAACACCTAGTCGACACTTTACTAGACATCATATGCCATTTTGTCCTTATCCCACTTATAAATCCGACTTGATC